>OY970827.1:19202366-21602366 GCA_963853835.1 Calendula officinalis
TTATTAATTGTTTTTATGTTTTCAACTCATAACATAAACCACACAGATAGCCCTGTCACATAGCAGCACAAAATGACTCGGTACCGGCTCAGATACTCGGCACGTCTATATCAGATCATCGGTATGTAAAAACAGTCACTCAGTTACTCAGATAACAGATCAATACACAGAAGGTAAAAACAGATCAAAACAGTTAACCACATAAGTCATGCACGTATCGTTATAACTGAATACACGGTGAGAATACTCACCTCGAATAACCGTAAGCTCCTAAATATCCTCGGTACTGAAGAGCGTCTCTAACCGGTCCTAGAAGGTCCTACAATGTACAAGGAAGCTCGGGTTAGGATTAGGCTCAAAGGTTGCTTCAGCAGAAACTAAACAGCACTCTGCACTTTCGCGGGAACGGCTATAACTCTCAAACCGCTCACTAGATATTATTCAAATTTTTACAGTAGTTAAATGACTCAGAGGACTACAATTTTACAGAAGACTTCGGAAGCTAGATCCAAACAGAAAAGGCTCAAAAACAGGCTCACGGGACAGAATAGCTGAACCGAAAACTATCCAGCGAAGGTTTACTAAAACAGCAATAACTTTTAAACCGTGAATCAGATAAACGAGCCGTCAGCGTAGTTAGAAAGAGGACTCAGAAACCTAGAGACCAACACGGCCAAAATTCCAGAAACGTATTTGAAGTGTGTTAAAAACGGACTTAAACATGGCGAACAGATTCTGCCACAATTTCAGTTTGACGTTTAAAACCCAATTTGAATCCCGACAACAACCCGTTCATTCCCGAGACACCCAATAGTCCCGAGACTCATTTTAACTTCAGTAATCTGTTTCAAATAAATATAACCTTTTATGTAAAAAAAAATAATAGTCTATATCGTTCTAGGAAGCCAAGAACCCTACGGGTCCGGTTTCCGATTTTTCGGTTATAAAACGTTTAACCAATTCA
Organism: Calendula officinalis; assembly: GCA_963853835.1. Classification (NCBI taxonomy): domain Eukaryota; kingdom Viridiplantae; phylum Streptophyta; class Magnoliopsida; order Asterales; family Asteraceae; genus Calendula; species Calendula officinalis. The sequence goes on from OY970827.1 coordinate 19,203,331, forward strand.
ACAATGGTTTTACCTAAACCAGAAACCCAATACCCCCAAGTTCAGCGATAGAATTGGAACATCATAAGGAACATTTTAGAACAAAATGGTCAGACCAACAGTTTTTAAATCAAGAGATTCCGGATACAACGATTAACTAGCAATGACTCGAGCTTTCTATGACTCGGTGTAATCCCGAAGTCTACAAAAACAAGACCTGCTTAGGACAGGATTGGGACCATAGTACATTCACCAAAGCCTACAAAGAATCGGTTAGCACTCACGATATTCGAAAGTCAAAACAAGGAAAGGAAGAACACGAGTAAAGAATTTTTACCGAAAACAAGATCACCACTAAGCTGTAGCTCCTTTGAATAGATCCATGGGACGTAGACTGACTTCCTTGCCTTCTTGTTCAGTCACTGCTCGGTGGTTCACCATATAACAAAACCCACAATTGATTTTTGTTACACATTCGGTGAGAAGGAAATCATGGAAAGGGAACAAAGGATGAACACTTACTGCCAAGTCTATGTCTCGACCAAACCCAAAGAATAACAGTAAATCTTGCCTGAAGATGCTCTTCGATCACAGTATTGGTTCGAATGGTGATGCTTGCTATTATGAAGAAGAAACCGAATGTAGGGGTGTTGTGTAAACAGCGGCTGCACCAGGGATTAGGTTTAAGAGATTTTCGATTATGGTATGTATTAATTCGGAGGATTGTCTCTTTATTTGATTTAGCTTAGTGACCAAGTCACGAAGGCAACTTCCAGACTTGATAGAATCGGCTCACACTCTAGCATGCATGTGGGCCTCCATCAAACACCGACCAAGGAAAGGATAAGCTGGCCCCATTGAACTCACTGGACTAGATCGGAATGGGCTCAAAGTCGTTCATGGGCTGGACAAGGGAATCACTTAATAATTCGGTATTACAGCCTCCAAAAGGATAATAAATCTTATTTTAGATGAATATTGTTTCAAGGGGGGGGGGGGGGTGAAGCCACGAAATAGAACAAAGAGGCGCAGACAACGGAAACCGAGATCAAAGCCTTGGCCTATCGGCCGGCCTCGAAAATTACTAAACGTCTGAGTTAGCTAGCTACATTATTAACTCGGGATTAAATGTCGCGACACATGTAATTAATCCACAAATAACTTCTCAAGAATTTAATAATACTCTAGTCATTAAATAGTTACTTCTCACGATTAAAAGAACACACGCGTATTTATTTTACTCGAAATAGATGCACTTAAAAGCACACAACACGAATGAATCCCAAATAAATAAATATCACATAATTTATTTAATAAAAATGAATAATTCAATTACATAAATTTTTAGGGCGTTACACCCAGTGGTAACTCTATCAATCTCTAACATCCTTATCTAGTACATAAACATATATGTACCAATACACAAGCATATCCAATACATAAACATATATGTATCAGAATCCTAACAAGCCTAGTATGCAAACATATGCATACTAGAGGCACCATCGTGCCTAGTGTATAAACATATATACACTCGTCTCAATGATTGGGATCCCCCGCATCACCACCATCTATCTCTTATCATAACCTAATAGTTACGCCAAGTAAAGCCATAGGCTATTACAACAATGATCACACAGGTTAGTTGTATATTAACATTAATATATATAACTAAATTCACACACAATAAGTCTAAATACATATTCCGATAGACCGGTCACGAATAAGTAAAATACATTTCTATGGCTATGCACTCAGTAAAGTCCACACGTACTCACCTTAGCAATATGATGCTCCAACCGTGTTCTTGACACCCAATCCCTTGCTTCAACGATCAATCAACCTTCCAAGGCTTCACCAAAGGCCTAACATAACAATCACAAGGTGATCAACATCACTTACCACTACTAATGTGTTCATCCAACTCTAGATAACACTTATTAACAACTTTCCCCCATTTATGGTGATTTACCAAAACCTAGGTTTAACCAACCCTTAAGATTCTTACAAATCTTAACCACACACTTGATTCCCTTGTTAATATACCATCTATTAAGTGTATACAACATTTATTTCACCATAAATCACCAACCCAAGAACTAGGGTTTCAAACCCTAGCTTCAAGATCCATAGATCTTGAGCTACAAAGATGAAAGAGTGAAGATATACCTTTAATCTTCCACTAGGAGTGAAATCTACCAAGGATTTGTGAAGAAATCGCCCAAAATCAGCTGCTATGCTCAAAAATCGCCAAGAGAGAAAACTAGGGTTTATGTTTTGCATTTATGGCTGAAATCCCGAATTTAATGCCTGGTCGGAAGAGTTCGCGCCGCGAACCCGGTGTTCGCGCCGCGAACTTCCCTTATCGCGAACTCTTCCCGATCGTGAGCTGACCGTGAACTTGATCTCCAAAAATCCCAACTCACTGCCTTAAGTTCGCGAACACGAATAATAGTTCGCGCCGCGAACCCTTTAATGCAGCAGGGCTGCAGTTTTTGACCTTTGTCTCAACCCGGTTTCGGTCATAACTTTCTCATACGGTGTCCAAATGACACGAAACCAATTTCCACGTTCTTCAAACGATTTATCCTTATTTATCATATTTTTATATAATTTATTTATTCACAAATTTCGGGTCGTTACAGTTTTCATGTATGTATACATAAGTGTTATCTATACATATATGTATACATGCATGAATGACATTCATGCAAACCAATATTTGGGGGTCCCTCATCAAATACATTACCGTGTCTTCCATGATCATTTCAGTTCAAAAATCAATGGTTTAGATTGAGTTCTGCTGGTTCTGTAGCCTTAATTGGTTCTGATTCTAATTCTACACAGTAATGTATTTGATGAGGGACCACCCAAATATTGGTTTGCATGGATGTCATTCATGCATGTATACATATATGTATATGTTTTCATGTATGTATACATAAGTGTTATCTATACATATATGTATACATGCATGAATGCCATCCATGCAAACCAATATTTGGGGGTCCCTCATCAAATACATTAATGTGTCTTCTATGATCATTTCATTTCAAAAATCAATGGTTTAGATTGAGTTCTGCTGGTTTTGTAGCCTTAATTGGTTCTGATTTTAAATCTACACTATATATATATATATATATATATATATATATATATATATATATATTTATTAAATAGAAGTCGACATATTTAAATATTTAAAAGTCTATCTACTACGGTTCATTAATGTTTATATCATTATTATATGCTACAAAATACGTTTATAGTTTGAATTTGGGCTGAAAATGATATTCATTGTTGAAATATGTTATTAGACATTGAACTCACTGCTGTAAATTAGATATGGTTACTGCAATTTGTATGTAATTTTGGAAAAATGAAGATTAATGCATGGAGTTATATATCTATGTTTAAAACGAGGTGGAGTCGATTTTAAAACCGAAACCGAACCGTTAAAGGCTAAAAACCGCTAAAACCGAAACCGAAACCATTGCGTTTGAAAATCATAAAATCGAAATTAGCGGATTGATTTCGGTTTCAGCCTAACACCGCCTCATGCACACCCCGATGTGTGTGTGCGTGTATGTCGAGCTTTTCATGCCCGATTCAAGTCTTCTCGAGTCTAAAAAAGAACACAGTCACTAGGCCGTTTTGATTTTAAATCGACTATCTAATAGATTTTATCGATTCATCAGCATTATCCCGACATATAAGAGGTGTGTATATGTATGTAGATCAAGACGGTATAAAATGTCAGTTCCATGGGTATATAGACAAAGTATGTGTTTCTACATTTTTGTTTAACGACTCATAAATTTATCTCAATTTGTATATAACGGGACTTGAAATCATGACCTTATAATATGTTATAATATGGGCAACATCATACTTTTATAATTGTAAGTACTTCGTATATTGTATAATTTATATAATCTTGTACATAACGGGACTTGAAATTCATTAATTGACACATCAATTAGTTGAACTGAGATTCAGAAAGGATTAGGGTTTGATAGAACATCTAGACTGGTGAAGGACTTAACACGATTTCATTGTGAATAGAAGATGTGATGAGTCGTCAGAGAAAGCTAGGGTTAGAAAGAAATCTAAATTTTTTCGACAAATGTAACTTTCAGGTGCTTTATGATTTATGCCCTCCTACAAAAACTCAATTCTCCACGAATCGAAAGGATAACAAAATACAAAGGAAAGGATTTTCTGAGAAGTTCATCTCTCCGTGTTTTTTCAACTCCTAGGCTACCAAACAAGGGAATGAAATCATTTTCCATTTATCTGATGCCCTAAAATTTAAGTGAAAATTGTTAACTTAAAAGGGGGAAAGTGGACACTACTTATTAGTTTAGGGACCATTTTTGTAAATTACCTGTACGATAAATTTTAGTATTGATTTGAGACGAACGAAATCCCCCTCTCATAAACACGCACAGTGCCATAAACTCAAAATCCGTAACCCCAAATTTTTGCCCCCAACAAACGTCAAATCAAACCTAATTGTAAGAAATTAGTCGATTTCCTTTTCGATTAAACGAAAGCATTCATCAATCTGCAACAAATTTCTTACAAATTTCATTGATTCGTTCGTTTCTCTGTGCATTAACAAATGGACGAAGAAGAATTACAGAAGCGATTCACTGATTGCGTCTATTTTTTAGCATCTCCTCTCACTTGCAAGAAGGTCTTCTTTCGGTTTGAAATAAGTTACATAAATCAGTTTATGTTTGTTTTGAATTTTAGCTTTTAATTTCGGCTAAGAATGTAGCGATTATCGTTGTTCTAAAACTGTTTTAGGTTATCTGTGATTGATTATATTGCAAGTATGTGTGTTGCGAGGATATTCTTCCTAGGGTTTCTATGAATCTGATTGTTTATTGTTATTGTTTTAGTTTTTTTGTTGATATAATGCGTGTTTGGTGGAAAATGTTATGTATCGAATGCATACTTAGGGATGCAGGAGGTTTGAATACGTTTAATTTTGCTGAACATTGTGAATAGAACTTAATTTGCGTGATTTAGATGGTTTTCTATAGATTGTGGTTAGGGTTTTTGCATGTGTTTATGTTTACTTTTCAAAATTACTCGTCAGCTCTATTTCATGCAAGAGATTAACATGAGTTCTATTTTATTGTTAATTCGTGGTTGATATGTTGGTATTGTGTTGATAATTTGTGATTAAACATCTCATAACTTTTTCCTGCAAACCTAATTTTGTTGATAATTATGTTTTAGGGAATTGAATGTGAATATCGTCACTGCGAGATTGCTAGGTTGAACCCTAGAGATTGCTGGTTTTGGTTGGGAGGGTGCTGTTTTAATCCTGATTGTGCTTTCAGACATCCTGTAAGTTCATGCTACTTTTTATCCATTTTTATAATTTCTTTCAGCATGTTTTATCAAAAAGGTTAATCCTGATGATGTCTTAATTCTATTTAATGTTGCAAATTTGATATTTGCACCATTAAGCATGCACAGTTTAAGATATATGTACCACACATAAATAGAAGAATGATTTTTGGGAATAATATGACGATGTGGATTAAATTAAATTAAACAAGTATATATGCTTTAGTAGTATTCAAATGAATAGATTCTTAATAATCTTTAGAATGTATAATATTAACTTCTTGCTATTTGTAATGACGTATAAGCATAATTCACTTATAGCAATCACAAGATTGTTGCATTGTCCCTACATAAAACCTTCTAGATCATTTTAATTACAAAAAAAATATTATTATAAGAATAATATCTTTTGTACAATCGCAAATGAGTATAGAAGGTTTAAAAATGTGGACAAGAATTGTTTCGGGCCAATCTGACCCGTACCAAAATTATTCATTTTCTGGTACTTTTGTAGCCACTAGAAGGCCTGAAGGAAGCATACCATGAATCTTCCAATCCTAAAAATGGTCCCACTTTACCCGTTGACAAGTCAAAGTCATACACCCCGTGTTACTACTACTCAAATGGCTTTTGCAACAAAGGTGAAAGATGCCCGTTTCTACACGGGCCACCTGCTTCCACAGTCAAAAACCCAGTTCCAGTTGATAAAAAGTTACCTGTAGTAAACAACACCGAATTGCCACCTGTCAATTGTCATACCAAAGTGCCACCTGTCAATTGTCATACCGAAGTGCCACCTGTCAATTGTCATACCGAAGTGCCACCTGACAATTGTCATACCGAATTGCCGCCTGTCAATTGTCAACCCGAATTGCCACCTGTCAATTGTCAACCTGAATTGCCACCTGTCAATTGTCAACCCGCAGCAGCCCAAATTGAACACACTCACACTGAGAAAACCGAATCTACTGAAATATCAGAAACCGAATGTGAAGAAAACAGTGATATGTCAGATTCATTGGTTCCTGTTGAAGAATATGTTCAAAGTGAATCTGATATTTATGATGATCAGCCAGGTTTTGATGTTATTGTTGATGGTGAATCAGAAAGATGGGATTATGAAGAAGAAAATGATGATGTTGACTATTTGCTAAAAGTCAAACCTGCTTATCCTGAGTTTGAAAATTCGGTTAGAGAACAGAGGTACTATGTTTATGATCCATTTTACGATAATGAGCGGGCCCGTGATCCAGTTTCAGGCCAATCACGTGAGAGCATCTTCTATCGGCTTTCTCATCAGAAAAGTAATGTACAGTCAAGACGTCATGATCTTCGTGAGCATTTGAAACGTAAAAGTGTGGACTTTGACTTTGACCACAGAAATAGGGGGAATCCGCAAATGTATGAGTCACATGGCGATATTGGATTTGACTTTGACCAAAGAATTCGAGGAAATACAAATACCCGAAGGTATGTTTCTGGTGGTGAGATTGGGTTTGACTTTGACCAGAGAATTCGGGGAAATACGAATACTCGAAAGTATGTGTCGCGTGAGAGGGTTGACTTTGACTTTGACCAGAAAAACCGGTTAAGAAAGAGTGTCCCTGTGAACAGATACAGACCGTCTCTAAAGGATAGCAGGCCTCGCAAGCCATGGTTTCTTGGTTCACAAATCTGGAGATCACATAAGCCAGCTCCTCAACAACAAATTAGAAAAACTCGTGAGGAATCTGTTGTTTTTAAAGGACCAAAATCGCTTGATGAGATCAAAGAAGAGAAGAAAAAAGCCCAACAAAAGAGAGATGTAGGCCCGTTTAACCAAACTGGATCCAATGGGTTTCAGGGCCCAAGACCTCTGAGTGAAATTCTGGAGAAGAAACGGAAACTTGGTTAGCAAAATCATTTAAAAAAGCAGAGTACTTTTTGAAGTTTTATTGTGAAATTGCAATCGACTAAGGTAGTGTGGATTTTGGTGTACAGAATGTTAGGCATTTGTACGTACTTTGTGATGAGAAGGTTAAAGAATAGCATCTATATGCTTTAATACTTGATTCTTACTTATACTTTACTAACAAATTCCTCGCTCTCTTTTTATTAGAGCAATCATATGATCAGTGATGTCTAGCTTCTAAATGATTTTCTTAGGTTTGATCCCAAATATTTACCAAATGCTCATGGGAACGTTTGCAAATGGCTACAGAAACAATTAGATCGAGTACATTATGAGCAAAGCTTGGCCACCAGGGGTAATCCTTAAAACGAGAGTACCCTTTTAGATATTATCCTGTTTTCTAATTATGAACTTATTTTTAATCTTGATCGTTAATTAGTATTTTGTCCCACTTATGTGCTGTTTGGTAAGCCTCTTAATGATTCCATTAAGAGGACAACCTTTTATTTGGGTAGATTCAGAGTGTTTGGCAATGCCTCTTAATCAACCTCTGAATAAAAAATTGAACATATTTTTCCTCTTAATCGGACATATGTGAGGAAAGTCTGAATCATTCAGACATCTGCATCATTCAGATATTGATAATTCAGATGCAACTAAACAACACTTTAGTGTTATAGTGATATGCGTAATGGTATTTAGGCCTACCATGTCATCTTATCAAGTGGGTAGGCCTATGAGTAGGTATAAATAATAGGACTAAATATCATTTCTCTAGTGATATAGATTCAATGGACGGCTCAGATTTGGTTACACATTGAATTCTTGTTCTTTAGTCTTCTGTTGACTTTGCCTTCTTAATCAGGAAATGTTCAATATTGACTTGTATCTTAACTTTAATCAACTACTTTTTTAGAGAAACTTAATGAAATTTCCGAAGAGGAGCACCTGGTGGATGCCATCTTTTGTGTTTACCTCCGTCATATTATTTAAACCCAAAATCAACCCTTGAAGACCACACACACACACACTCACAGCGTTAATTAGAAGATTTTAGATGGACGGATTACCAAGGTCAGATGCTTCTTATAGAAGATCAGGTTCATCAGGACTTATTTGGGAGGATAAGTTGTTATCAGGCGAGATTAAGCCAAAAAATGAAGTAGAAACCGAGCCAAAAAGATCCAACTCTAAACCATATCCAACTATCGACCCACCTTCGCCAAAGGTATCCGGGTGTGGTGGCATATGTGCCATGTTTGGCATAAACACCACCACTCAGAAGCCCAAAAAAATAAGTCATCGTTAATCTTGATCACCAAAACATGTATTGATTGGATTTTTTTTTGTCTATTTTATGTTGTTCGATATTTGTGAAATGATTTTTCTTGGATATAATCGTATAAGTATGGCGAGAAACATTAGGCATAGTATCTTTATAATTTATATAGATTTTCTATATGTATATTGATTTAGGGAAACAGCAAAGTTTTGTGTTCATGGAATTGGTTTTAGATTCTTTTAGTAACATTCTAGATTTAGTGATGTTTTTTATGGATACGTTCGTGTATATAGCAAAGGTTCTGTGTAATAAATCGTCGGTAGACAAAGAATTCTTAGGTTTCTCTCAATCGTGACGTGTTTCCTAACTCGTCAGTAGCTTCTTCTTTACCGACGAATTATTGACAAGGTCATGCCAACAACAACTAATCACTAACTCATCCCTAATTAAAAAATATTAAATCCCCCCCCCCCCCTTTTTTTTTTGTGTCGTAGGGGAGGGGTTGACCTAAAATTATCAACTAATCAGAATGCTTTATTATTAGACCATGGTATTTGATTCGGCCCCCCAACCATTTCTACCGATGAGTTCCTTAACTTTTCCATGTGGGGAAGAGTTCCTACCAACGAGATCCTTGATGACATGCGTGCCAATGGTGATGAGCTACCGACGAGTTCAGTACTTGCTGATGAGTCTACCAACTTAACCATTGGCACGAGTCTTATTGTATTAGAGCATTTAATATGGGAGGTTTAAAATCTTTATTTTTATACATATTAAAAGAATGAATTTTTGAATTTGAGCCATGTCAACATTATCACATCATCAATGCCACTTAATAATTCCAATTATGCACCAAATGAATATTTGGTGCCCTGTACGCCACGTGTAGTTGAATAGTATTATTTTTGTCATTAAGTTAACCAATTCCTTCATTTGCATATCTAAAAAGGGTGAATTGATGTTAATACTTCGTAGAAGAGACCCAAAAAGTAAGGAGGCATACTTTTGTTTTCTCTTGAATTAACGTCACGAAGGCGTGAAGAATCCCCCTTTCCTCATGTAAACTTGACCCGGATCTTATGATTGTCCAAATAGTTTGTATATATGGATTTCGTACCTTTGAGTTTTTTTTATTACACATATAGTTTGTAGAGTAAGGTGTTGTTTATTTTTGACAAAAGGTCTTCCTGTGATTTTTGTCTTCACGGCGGAGATCATGCGTAGAAAAAGCCTCCTGCAGATGTTTGTTTTTCGGAAGCGGGAAGACCTTATTATGTCTGCGCAAGGTGTTCCCCAAGAAGCTTTGGACATTAGCTTCTTGGGTATTCTGGCCTTGAAAAAAGAAAAAAAAAAGAAATGGAACAACATTCATCACCGACTTCTCCTTCCTCTCCCTCAAATCTCCCGTCGACTTCTCCCCCTCTCCCCAAGTCGCCGCCGGGAAAAGTCTCCATCCTCCTCCGCCGTCACCGAAGAGCAACAATCGCCGATCGTCCTCCTTCGCTGGTCGAAGCTCCAAGGGGAAGCTCTTCACAACCAGCCGCTCTCCTCCATCTTCGCCGGTCGTCTATTGTTCGTCTTCTCCGCCTTATCCAACGCCGGCGTTCATCTGCTCCGCCGCCGGTCGTCGATTATTTTCTAGCTACGTTCCTACAATCAGAAAGTTGTTTAATCTTAAGCTCTAAAATCATATTCTGTAGAAATTAGGGTTTGTTCTTGCTTCATGTTTGTAAAATAAGGATTCTGCGGATGAAAAAAAATAAACAACAGTTTTATTGCAGACTGCAGATCTTTGATCCACCTCAGAAGTTGCAGCAGTTGGCAGATGTGGTTCGCAGACTGCAGACCTTTTTGCTCTAAAAAAACAAACATCACCTAAGACTGCTCCCAACAGTGCACCCAACTGATACCGTCAATTGTTGCCAAATCAGCGCCACGTCAGCTCACCCTCCAACCGACACTAAACTGACGTACTCATGCCAACAATACCACTTCCCTTTAATTTTTTGGGACCCACCATTACAAAACACACACACACAAAATACCCCTTTGGACCCACCCACCAAACTAATGCGTCCCTCCATCCCCGTTTCCAAAGCGGCGTGTGCAAAGTGGCTGTTACTCCCTCCGTCCCATAAAAAAGTTTACATTTCATTATAATGATTTAACATAAGTAATACTATCTCTCAATAAATAAATAAAAACACAATTGAGTTTCTGTTACTCCCTCCGTCCCATAAAAAAGTTTACATTTCATTTTGACACAATCTTTTAGGAGATAGTTAGTGGTGGAGTCATTTGTAATACTTTTGATTAAAATATAATGTTAGATTGGAGAGAGAAAGTGTTTTATTGGTGGAATGATTGGTAATAATATTATTTTATTAGGTGGGACGGAGGGAGTATATCATTACGAAATGGGGGAACTTCGCAATATATGGCGAACAATAATATGAAGGAAGAAAAAACTCAAACATGAAATATTTGATTTGTTTTAGAAAGGGTCTCTAAAAGCAAACAATAAGATATGGATACACAGGGTTGAATTAGTTTCAGAATCAATTAAGGTTACAGAACTAGTAGAACTCAATCTAAACTATTGATTTTTGAAATGAAATAATCATGGAAGACACATTAATGTATTTGATGAGGGACCACCAAATATTGGTTTGCATGGATATCATTCATGCATGTATACATATATGTATATGTTTTCATGTATGTATACATAAGTGTTATCTATACATATATGTATACATGCTTGAATGACATCCATGCAAACCAATATTTTGAAGGACCGCCATTAACAAAACAAATATTATAAATAAGCATACATGATGATATATAAAATATGCACATAAGAGCATTTTGTTGCTTTGATTATGCCATCAATTTCTCTTCAATTGGGAAAGTCAACAGAAATGCATAGGTAAAATTCAAGCCATCATAGAATGAATAAACTAAACAAAATTTTTGTTCTACTTTATCTTAATACTACTTGTGCTATATCAGAGTGATAAACGATTTATCAACTTGTGTGTCATAAGAGGCACTAATATGCATGGAATATATTATTTTATTTGTTTTTTTTTATCAAACAAAATAAGGAAAAAATTGAGGTATGGGACAATTATTATATATTTTTTGTTAATTATAAATTTTGTTAGGCTTCACGGTACGGGACAACGGCAACGGTGGTGTGGGGGGTGAGGTGGACGGCCACGGCGTGGTGTGGGTAGGGAACACCGCCCCCTCCAACGGCGTGGGGGGTCGGCGTGGGAGGAGGAGGCCACGGGCCACGGCGGAGAACGAGCGTTGGGGGTTGCTTTTTGATGAATGCTTGCTTGTGATTGGTTGAGGGGTATTTTCTTTTTTATTATATTTAAAATTTAATAGAATAAAATGGTGTGGTGTGGTGTGGTGGATATTTCCTAGAGATGATGTTGTGTGGTGGTAGTGTGGTTGCTTAGGTGGCGGTGATGTGGTAAAAAATATGGGTACCACATGTGGTACCCATACCTTACAGCCTTAACAACAACCTTAACTTTAAACAATTATTACAAGCATTAGAAATTTATTTTTACTCTAATAATGTAATGCCACCTAAACATATGGATGATTGTTGATGATTGCACACATTTTCAATATATGTGTTAATATGTTAATGATAATCCTAAGAGTTTGATATGATTTTCCTTAAATTAAATATAATAAAATTGTTTACCTCAAAATAAAATAAGGATTACGGATTTACCGAAGGTTTTGTAGTCCAATAAAAAACATTCTTGCGTATGTAAGCCAAAATAAATAAATAAAATTCGAAAAATAAAATAAATAAATAAATAAACAAAACAAATCTGGTATGCCAAACTGCAAAATCTTTCATCTTTGTTTCCATCAGCCGTCGTCACACAGATCCCCTCCGACTAAAAAAACCCTTTTTCTCTAATTTCGTCTCTCAAGATTTTACACCTATTTTAAGCCCTTTGAATTATTAAAATTATTGAAATCTTTGCATCGATTACAAGAACCAAAGAGCATTATCAAGAGTCATAGCTTAAAACCCATCTGGGGTTTTTTGTTTTGTTTTGATCAACAAGACACCCAGATGACGGGTTTTTGAGTTTATTTATTTTTTACATATTTTTTAGTTAATCATTAAATTCACGATATGGGTTCGTTGAGAATTTAGGAATCCAATGATGGGTTACGCTAAATTTTTGATTTTGATATGGATTTTTGAAGTTGGGGTAGTTAGGTTAAAATCTTGAATTGATTCCTTGAAATTTTCTTTAAATTTCCAAAATTGAGTTTTTAGGGTTTCTGATTTAGAGTAATACCATTGCTTTTGATACTGCTCCATTAGCTTATATTTTTCTTTTTCACAATTTTGTCATTAAAGATCAAGTTTTTGGAGCAGTGAAATTTGTATACTTTTTTTTTATTTACAAAAGAACAAGAAAAAAGAAAAAAAAAATGTCTGGTGGGACACCAACAGCTGGTGGACTTATGAGACAAAGACATAGCCAAGGCTATGCTTCAAGTGGTGATGATCTTGAGAATTTGCAGTTGTTTTGGTTGACATATTATTTGTTTGAATGCAGAATACCGTTATATTTGGTGTGAGCTTGAATGTAATGTATTTCATGTATACAAGTGTGTTAGTATGGAGTGTTAGAAAATCAAGTGAAAGGTGGGAGATATCAACTACAGATGCACTCCCTTTTCTTACCTTTCTCGGCCTCCTTTCTTTTTCTCTGTAAGTCAAATTTCTCTTAACACTTAACTGAGGGCTGTTTAACTGTGTTAGAAAAGGGACTAATGTCGTTACGGAACACTGGAATTAGTGACTAATTTTGAATATTGTAAATAAGGGACTTGTGATGCAATTTTTGTGAACATCAGGGACAGTTTTAGTAATTAACTCCTATCATTATCCAGGGTCAAATTCATTCAGTTTTTTATTATCAAGTAAGGAGTTGCTTTTAAGAAAATTGGTTATTAAAATAAAGTTAGTGATTTGTTCAAGGAAGCAAATTATTCTTGCAAGAAAATTTAAAGGAAGTGGACAATCCTACCCTTAAATTTTACATTTTCATGTTGGGACAAAATCATGATTAAGGGTAGAATTGTCCATTGGTTTATATTTCCTTGTGGGAATAAATCTCTTCTTTGAGCAAATCACCACCCTTAAAATAAATGTGAAATCACCTAACTATACCTAATTTTCTGATTGATTATTTAAATCAAAATAGTCAAATGTAGATAATTAGGTTAGGAGTTAGCTTAAGCAAAATAGAAAACTAAGTTTTTTTTCCTTTCCTAAAATAACAACACAAATATAACAATGACTAAACAAGGAAAAACATATAACTACCTTGTTATTTTAAGGGTAAACCCCAAAAACTACCGATTGAGACAAATATAAAATTATTTAGCTATCCCTAACTTTTGTAAATTCAAGGGGCAACAGTCACTTTAAAAATGCACATCCAAACACCCCTAAAATTCACAATTTCTTTTCACATTATTAATTTTCTTTTCTCTATTTTCTATATTGCTTTCCAGGTTCTGTTTTGCTTTGTGGCCAATTTGGAGTTTCTTGACCCTTCCTCTTGTGGTAAATCTACATGATTACTCATTTTAATTTAGAGGTGGCAATTTTGACCCCTTTACTTGTAAATTGGTCAATTTGGTACGTTTATCTTTAACGGGCTTAATGGGTAAATAAAATAAAAAACAGCTCTAACAAATAGAGGTCAAATGGGTTACAAAGTGAAATAATAGCATTCTTTTAATCATATTTTACTTGATAGTTGTTTTATAGTAAATTATATACTGTGTTTTGTGTGTACATATAGTGTTTCGACCCGACCCATTTTTGTACTAACAAAAATTGGTTACAACAGAAAATAATATGATTTTTCAAAAAGCGTCAACATACTAATTAATTAACAATTGTTTTTAGATTTTATACAATAAGTTATACGTGTCAACCCTGTCCGACGTGTTTATATATTTACAAAAATTAGGTCATGCAGAAAATAATATGATTTTTTTAATCGTAGCACTGACTAATTATTTAAAAAAGTAATTTTAAATCTGTGCAAAATGTGTTTCAGGTCAGACCCGTTTTCATACATACAAAAATGCCCGTTTTGACATGTTATTCAAGCCATGTGAGCTGTACCTTGGATTATAAATAGTTTATCTATGGATCAGATCTTTTATTTTTTAAACTTATTATTCTTATTTTCTCTGTTTTTTTTTTTCAGTTCACATTGTTCATGGCTTGCATGGTGATATTACCATACATGGTTCTCGGTTCGTTCAAGCAAGAACCACCGTCGGATATGTTTCGTATCGATTGACTAAATCTGAATCTTCTGTTCATATATTCACATTAATTTGAGCATTTTACGCACCCGATTTTCAAGGTTTGTTTCTCTAAAAGTAAATTATACTTCCAATTTGTAAACGCTATTAACAACAATTAGTCGGGTGTTTTTCCCCTTAACGATCATCATATCGATTTGTGAAAATAGAAGAAATTTGGGGTTAGATTTTACATTAGAAAAGATAGAAACGGAATGAGTTTCATATTATTGATTCATCGTTTGGATGATTTAGTCGGTTACTTTTTATGTTGGATTTCTATGATGATATAAGATTATTTTCTCGCTATATTGCTAAAGCTTGTGTGTATTTTTGTGTGTATGTAGTGAATTTAACAATACATAAACTTTTGGTACGATTGTAGGGGTGTTTCTTGTTTGGATGTATGTTTATAAAGTGAGTATTGCAATTTCAAGAATCAGTAAGAACAAATTATAATAGTCGATCTAATAGCTACAAAATTTTATATTTTTCTTAATTTACTTCTACTACTATAATAAATCAAAGCCTATATGGCCACTACTTCGCCACTTGTCATTCTCAGAAATCATTCAATATTAAATTAATTTATTATTTAAATTATCAAAATCAAAACAGAATTTTAAATACGAATCACTATTTATCCATATTCAATATTAAATAATTTTTTAATGTATAAATTATTTATCAAAGTACATCCTAACTTTATAAATTTCCGACCTGTAACCTTTAATTAACTTATTAAATCGTATATGTTTAAACAATTGATATTTGATTATTATTTGTTATATTATCACAATTGATAATAAACAACGATAATACTTTAAATAAATTATTAACTTATT
The DNA here is from genome assembly GCA_963853835.1 of Calendula officinalis. Classification (NCBI taxonomy): domain Eukaryota; kingdom Viridiplantae; phylum Streptophyta; class Magnoliopsida; order Asterales; family Asteraceae; genus Calendula; species Calendula officinalis. The sequence continues at coordinate 19,219,070 of OY970827.1, forward strand.
AAATATATTATCACTAATAAACAACAGAGTTAAATCGATTTAACTCATAAATTACATAAAACTCATAAATTACATAAATTACATATATGATTTAGGGATAATTTCTTTTATATCTTTATAAAACTCATAAATTATTTCTATATCTTTCTCAAATTCATAAATTATCTCTATATCCTTCTAAACTTTATAAAACAAACCCTTTTTGACACATGACATATTTTAAAGCTTTCAATGCCACATGGCACACTAAGAGACCACCTTATTTTTTTTAATATTCAAAATTAAAAAAAAAATTAAGATTAGCTTTTAATTAATTAAATTAGTTATGTACAGAGTATATGTTTTATTCAAATATGTATATATTTTATTAAAAACAATTTCCGATTAACATTAGATATCGTGTAAATATATAATACGAAAATTGAAATCATACATAGCAATAAACCATAGAAAGTTAAAAACACAAATTCACCTTTTGACATTAAAGTATGAAACATTACTTTTTGTTTCTGAGATTTTTTAAACAATTATTATTACTTTAAAATATATTAACAAAAAACTATTATTATGATCTTAAAAATACGTGTTCAAAATAATCCTTAATATTTATGTAATTCTAAATGATAAAGCTTAACTATTTATCAATAATTATTAATGGTCAAGATTAATCACATATTTTATATATGAAAAGAGTGTCTTGGTCATGTAACACTCACATAATTTTTTTTTATCTTTTTATTTATATTTATATTTATTTTATTAAAAAATTATTTTTTCGTTAAAAAAGAAAACATTGTGTGATAATCACATGTTATTGTATAATTATAAATGCGATTATACAAAAAACATCACATGTGATCAAGTATACAATCACACGTGATTATACAAAAATATCACATGTGATTAACTATATAATCACATGTAATTAGCACAAAATATTGTTTTTAACGAAAAATAAGAATAATAAAAAATAAAATTAATTTGGATTAGAATTTATACGAGTGTCAAATGAGCAAAATACCTCTCCATATATAAACTATATATTAAATTTTAACCATTAATTATTATTGATCAATGGTTGGAATTTATCCCCTATGACTGCAAGAAAATTAAGGACTACCTTGAATAATTCTTTTATCTTAAAATATATATTACAGTAAAATCTCTTTAAATTAATATTCGATAATTAATAAGCTCTCTAAAATAATAAATGTGTCCAGTCCTGACTTGGCCCAATCTAAAAAAATTGAAAAACTCAATAAAATTATAAGATAATAATTTTTTGGGAGATCCTTTTTTTATTTTCGGTCCCAAGAAAATCATAAATTAATAAATCATAGAAACTGAAAAAAATATTACATTCTATTAAAATATTTTATTTATATATTTATTTTTGTTTTATTAAAAAAATATTTTCTTTTCGTTAAAAAGGATAAATCGTGTGATAATCACATGTGACTGTATAACTGATCAGTGTGACTGTACAAAACATCACATGTGATCAAGTATACAATTGTAACACCTCAATTTTTAAACCCGATTTTTTTTTTTTAAATAAATAGCGGAAGCGTAATATTTAAACCATAATAGTTAAGTCATTTTAGAAAATACAACTTCAAATATAAAATTAATCAAAACATCAAAACGGTTTACGTGTTACTACGAAAACGGCTCGATTACAAAATACTATCAGAGCAACCATTGGTCAACCATTCCTAACAAGCACCCCTCGACCCGCCCAACAACCGAACCTGCAAAAGAGTCAACGAGGGAGGGATTAGCTAACAGCTAAGTGAATGAACTTAAACAACCAATATATAATAGAACAACCGATACAAATTCACACTTTCCCGATTGGTTAATTTTGAAGAGTAACGGCGGTTCGGCCGAACCTTAAATCATTGTCGGCCTAACAATGATAACCGATGGCCCTTTACTCAAAGACAGTGTGTACCCCCTTAGAACAACCAGTGCTTCTAAGGGCGATACACCTTGTCAATAGTAAACTTCTGCCCAGTAGAATGTTCCGATTACTGACCTCTTCCCCAAATGTGCACATAATTAATTACCGAATTATTTATACCGAAGTGTGGGCTTGCAATAAACATTGCAGCCAAAAACCTACACCCAAAAAGGTTCACGTCGCGAACTACCCAGATACCAAAATCCTGCACTTTTTACCAAAGTATCCAATTTCTATCCAAATTGTACACATATAGATTGAAGGCTAAATCCACTCACCCTACAACCGCAATCCTTCCAAACTCAGTTGTCTTATATCACTGAGTTTGCTTCCCAATTCCTGTACATAAAATGAATACCGAATTAGAACCGAATTCCACCAATTAAAGATAACAAGACAAATATGGTAAAAAGGTTCTTAATTGCATAATTTTAACATGACCAATACACTTGTAACTTATCCAACTAAGAAATGGGCATACCAACATCTTCCAAATCAAAGTCTATCAAACTTTATGCATTTATACCAATTATAATTCAAACGGGTCAAAATTACCAAATCGACAACCAATTCTCACAAGTCTCAACTACTAGTTATATTATGCTACCATATCATAAATAATGACTAATTATCATAATTATACTTCTAAAGTCAAGAGTAAACCAAACAATGCATTTTTAATCCAATTTAGCATATTAGGCCCAAACGGGTCAAAACCGAACAATTTATCATAACACTTTCCAAATCCAAGACCAACATATCAACTAACATTTACATACCATTTTATGACTAACTTGACATCTTAAATATAAAGTCAAACTTCAGATTTGACCAAAACCAAGAATCCATATAATAGACTAGTTTTATGTCTAAAAAAATCCAATTAGCCAAACACTACTAACTTTTTACCAAAAATCATGTTTCCAAGCTATAATCAATTTCAATTAACACAAATTGATCAACACATAATAATTTAACCTAGCATACACATCTTGTATACAAAATCATCATTTCATAATTTAAACGGTTCAAGTCATCTTCTCTAACTAGCCATTTATGGAGGATTCCATGAACTTGACAATTCAAGACATTATTAAGCATACACAACCTTTGACATTTCTAACATGTTTCTTTAACATAAGAACACAACAATTATACACAAAACTTTAATTTCAAGAATTACACCAAACACCCATCTTCTCTAAAATCACCTACAATGGTGAAATCATACACTCTAATCAATTCAAGTTTCTATAAGTTAAATTCACTTCTAAAACACTTTATAACCACAAGAAAACCATAAAGGTTCATCAATTTAGCAATTTACCAAAAACCCACCAAGAAATATGAACCCTAGTTCATCTTTTTAACAAGAACTATAAACCCTAGAATAGTTGGGGATTTCCTTACATAAAGCTTGCTTCAATTTCGAATTTCACAGAAGAGATGGTAAATTCAAGCAATATAATCTTCAATTTCATTAAAAACTTCAAAGTGTATGTGTTATGTGTGTGTGAGATCGTGGCAGAGAAAGAGAGAAAGGGTTTTAACCCTTTGACACCTACACCCCCTCCATATAACACGTGCAAAAACCAAAAAGAGATGGATATTTTCATTAAAACACAGTGCAAAATACCTGTTATCTAATTATAAGCTGATAAATTTTAAGGCCTGACGAACTCTGATTTACACAACGAAAATATATTTGGAACCCAAATTCAAAAGAGAATCAGATATATAAATATCACTAATTAAACAGAACATTTCAGTTTTCACTAATTTTAACCCCTTGGTTAAAATACAATTAAATCAAATAAAATTAAATAAAATATTAAATAATAAATTATTATTTACCAAAAGTAATAAAATAATAGGCCGGGTCTCAGGATGTTACAAATCTACTCCCCTTAAAAGGATTCCGTCCTCGGAATCACAACCGCTTACATATAACCCAAAATAAATATTTTCTCGACTCGGTTTCAAAAATTTTCTTGACAAGTTATAATCCAACCATTTCTCTACTCTGTCAACATCTCCGAATCACCAATTATATTATCTTTGTCACAATTTCGTTGTATCCATAACTATCAACTATTTCAAGTCATGGAAATTTTAAAAATCGTCCGTAATTCCTTTACAATCCAAAGCATAGGCATTGATCACATTTTCGACTAGATTTTAATCTACATATCCCATTATAACCCACCAGTGTTCTCATTCCCACCCGATAATCTGTAACTGCTTCAACTACCCAAATGACATCCAACACTTTCTCTAAACCGGTACACAATTATGATCTCATCCATCAGAATATGTAACAACTATTTTCATCGTGGGCCACTAATAACACTGTATCTGAAAACTCCAAAGTAATGGTACCCAATAAGAGAATGATAAATCATTAGTTGTCTAAAATCATCAATTAAATCCGCTTTTGTCTTAGTCGTAATTTCAAACTCAATGTCTTGCCCATCAAATTCCCTAGTCTTATAGTTTTTTTTTTTTTTTTTTTTTTTTTGGTTTATCCACTTGACAATAAATCATTTTCATTCGCATACTATTCGTATTATTCTCGGTAATTACATATTGTAAACTCCTTCGGTTTGTGAAATTCGCACGTGTTATATTTAAAAGTTTATAATTTCGCAAATTTGACACAAAGTTATCAATCACAATCTCCAAGTTATGGTTCGGATAATTCTACTTACAAGGTTCAAACCATTGCAAAGCGTAGGTAGTCTAATTTATTTTATTGTATTATAATATATCCCACTTCTGTTAGGTGAAAACCGCAACATATTACAAAATTCATCATATTCATCAGGTCGTGTAAGGGCATTAATTGAAAGAAATGTTTTGCCTCTAAGTGTCAAATACCATCTTATGTTCATTATCTCACTGAAATCTCATACTCTTGTACAGTTTAACATACTAAAGTACCCGCAATTCAAAATCGTCACTATTAATTTACGGTCATAATCCACTAAATTTTAGAGATCACATATTTCATAATCTAATTTCCCATCAATTTTATAACAATTCGGGATATCATCCATCGATGTAATCGCAATTAAATTTAAATGGTCATTACACTTGGTTCTTTATGTCAGTTTTCAATTTCACATACAACACGTGAGATAATCTAGATACCTCCATCATATAACATTTCAGGCCATATAGAAATCATTCATTGACTTTCTTTCATATTTAACATCCATTGCATAGGAAAAAACCAATCCACACACATCTGTCATATACTTTTAATCTTCACTTTCCAAACTACTTCACGAGACTCGACAGGTCACGGCCAAAAATATCATTTATTCTTATATTTAATAGTAGTCCTACTCGGACTGCCTAGCTTACACCTAAGATTACATCAATCTTATCTAAAGGCATATTATTCAAGAAGTATATTATAATTACTACCCAACACCAAATCGAACTTCAGGCACATACGTTGTGACTTAATTCGGTTTACCATCAATCATCTTCACTTCCCATGAAGTAAAGGAACAACAAAAACAATCAAATTCATCTTATCACATAATTTTACCAACATAAATGAGTTATTTGCTCCAATATAACTAACTTACACGTGTAAAGATAGTATTGATCAGAAACATACCGGTAATGACGTCGTCAGTAGTGGTAGCATCTTCAACCGTCATCTGAAATGTCCCACCCTCAAATGGGGGTGATTCTTTCTTTTCTTGCTCGTCAACGATAACGATCCCCCGTCCGACCCGGAACCCGACCCTGTCTTCTTCACCGAAGGGCATTCACCCGAACTATGACATTCCTTTGACAATTCTAACATACATCCCTCGAAAACTTACAATCTTTTGATTCGTGCCCGAACTACCCGCAATGCACATAACACACCGTATAAACCGAACAAGTATCTGTATGAGATGGCATGTATCTAAGATACCACTGTGCCCTTTGACCTGTACCACCTCCCGACTGCATACGGTTCAAGCTTCCATGATTTTTATTTCCTTGCCACCTCTCATTATGTTGGGGACTTGACTGAGTAGACTTTGTTTTCTGAGAAAGTTCATCTGGTACCTAATGTTCCTTTGTTAAATGCCCGGTCAATAAATCTCACCAAAAACTATAACATTTCTTTTCAACTTCCGAGTTGTATACATTACCCTTAACTCGTCTTCATATTTACACATGCTCAAATCTCATACCATTTTTTTTTTACTCTTGATTACTCATTTGATTATTTCCTGAAGGCCCAACATCATTGATTTCCGATCGGTGGGTTCGGAGGGTTCGTGTTATCGTTATCCGCCATATCTGTAACAATCACAACATCTCACCATTGGGTTAGTTTAATCCGTTAGTACCTACATACTAACCACTAACCCGAAACGGTCCTTACTAATTCTAATCCCCGCACTTTAGGAATGTTTGACCAAACTCGAGCCAAGATTTGGGAATGTTACACCTAAATGTGCACACATTGCCAAACCAAGGCTCTGATACCAAATTGTAACACCTCAATTTTTAAACCCGATTTTTTTTTTAAATAAATAGCGGAAGCATAATATTTAAACCATAATAATTAAGTCATTTTAGAAAATACAACTTCAAATATAAAATTAATCAAAACATCAAAACGGTTTACGTGTTACTACGAAAACGGCTCGATTACAAAATACTATCAGAGCAACCATTGGTCAACCATTCCTAACAAGCACCCCTCGACCCGCCCAACAACCGAACCTGCAAAAGAGTCAACGAGGGAGGGATTAGCTAACAGATAAGTGAATGAACTTAAACAACCAATATATAATAGAACAACCGATACAAATTCACACTTTCCCGATTAGTTAATTTTGAAGAGTAACGGCGGTTCGGCCGAACCTTAAATCATTGTCGGCCTAACAATGATAACCGATGGCCCTTTACTCAAAGACAGTGTGTACCCCCTTAGAACAACCAGTGCTTCTAAGGGCGATACACCTTGTCAATAGTAAACTTCTGCCCAGTAGAATGTTCCGATTACTGACCTCTTCCCCAAATGTGCACATAATTAATTACCGAATTATTTATACCGAAGTGTGGGCTTGCAATAAACATTGCAGCCAAAAACCTACACCCAAAAAGGTTCACGTCGCGAACTACCCAGATACCAAAATCCTGCACTTTTTACCAAAGTATCCAATTTCTATCCAAATTGTACACATATAGATTGAAGGCTAAATCCACTCACCCTACAACCGCAATCCTTCCAAACTCAGTTGTCTTATATCACTGAGTTTGCTTCCCAATTCCTGTACATAAAATGAATACCGAATTAGAACCGAATTCCACCAATTAAAGATAACAAGACAAATATGGTAAAAAGGTTCTTAATTGCATAATTTTAACATGACCAATACACTTGTAACTTATCCAACTAAGAAATGGGCATACCAACATCTTCCAAATCAAAGTCTATCAAACTTTATGCATTTATACCAATTATAATTCAAACGGGTCAAAATTACCAAATCGACAACCAATTCTCACAAGTCTCGACTACTAGTTATATTATGCTACCATATCATAAATAATGACTAATTATCATAATTATACTTCTAAAGTCAAGAGTAAACCAAACAATGCATTTTTAATCCAATTTAGCATATTAGGCCCAAACGGGTCAAAACCGAACAATTTATCATAACACTTTCCAAATCCAAGACCAACATATCAACTAACATTTACATACCATTTTATGACTAACTTGACATCTTAAATATAAAGTCAAACTTCAGATTTGACCAAAACCAAGAATCCATATAATAGACTAGTTTTATGTCTAAAAAAATCCAATTAGCCAAACACTACTAACTTTTTACCAAAAATCATGTTTCCAAGCTATAATCAATTTCAATTAACACAAATTGATCAACACATAATAATTTAACCTAGCATACACATCTTGTATACAAAATCATCATTTCATAATTTAAACGGTTCAAGTCATCTTCTCTAACTAGCCATTTATGGAGGATTCCATGAACTTGACAATTCAAGACATTATTAAGCATACACAACCTTTGACATTTCTAACATGTTTCTTTAACATAAGAACACAACAATTATACACAAAACTTTAATTTCAAGAATTACACCAAACACCCATCTTCTCTAAAATCACCTACAATGGTGAAATCATACACTCTAATCAATTCAAGTTTCTATAAGTTAAATTCACTTCTAAAACACTTTATAACCACAAGAAAACCATAAAGGTTCATCAATTTAGCAATTTACCAAAAACCCACCAAGAAATATGAACCCTAGTTCATCTTTTTAACAAGAACTATAAACCCTAGAATAGTTGGGGATTTCCTTACATAAAGCTTGCTTCAATTTCGAATTTCACAGAAGAGATGGTAAATTCAAGCAATATAATCTTCAATTTCATTAAAAACTTCAAAGTGTATGTGTTATGTGTGTGTGAGATCGTGGCAGAGAAAGAGAGAAAGGGTTTTAACCCTTTGACACCTACACCCCCCCTCCATATAACACGTGCAAAAACCAAAAAGAGATGGATATTTTCATTAAAACACAGTGCAAAATACCTGTTATCTAATTATAAGCTGATAAATTTTAAGGCCTGACGAACTCTGATTTACACAACGAAAATATATTTGGAACCCAAATTCAAAAGAGAATCAGATATATAAATATCACTAATTAAACAAAACATTTCAGTTTTCACTAATTTTAACCCCTTGGTTAAAATACAATTAAATCAAATAAAATTAAATAAAATATTAAATAATAAATTATTATTTACCAAAATTAATAAAATAATAGGCCGGGTCTCAGGATGTTACACAATTATATGTGATTATACAAAAACATCACATGTGATTAAGTATATATTCACATGTAATTATCACAAAATATTGTTTTTAACAAAAAAAAAATATAACAAAAATATTAAAAGAATAAAATAAATTTGGATTTAAATTTATTTAGGTGTCAAATGATACCCCTTGATCTATAAAATATATGATAAATTTTGACCATTAATTATTATTGATCAATGGTTGAAATTTTGTCTTTTATGAATACAAAAAATTAAGGATTACCTTGAACAATTCCCTTATCTTAAAAAATACATAAAATATATATTACACTAGAATGTCTTTAAATTAATATTCGGTAATTAATAAACTCTCTAAAGTAATAAATTTATGCGGTCCCAACTTGGGCCGATTTAAAAAATTAAAAAACTCAATAAAATTATAAGATGATAATTTTTTAAAAGATCCCTTTTTTATTTCCCGGTCTCAAGAAAATCATAAATTTATAATTCATAGAAATCAAAAAAAAAATATTACACTCTATTAAAATATGATGCAATAATTATCAGTTTTTCTTTAAAGTTCAAGTCTATTTAGAACGCATCTTTAACTTTTTTTTATTGCATCCAATAACCTGGATGTTGTATTTTTGTATTGTAAGAGGCATAGACTAATTTACAACGTAATTTTAAAAAATATAGCCTAATTTATCTTTTTTATTTGATATATACATTATGATTGTCTACATACAATGCTTTTATATGTACAACTGAATAAATGTGTATTTGAGAGAACCAACTTTTTCAAACAAATAGTTATATGTAGTGTTAGCTAAAGACTAAAGTAAAAAGCATAAAATATTTGAAAATATTAATAGAAGATAAGGATGATGATATAACAAATTAAAACATCAAATGTTGTTTTTAAAATACATAAAATATATATTTCAGTAAAATCTCTTTAAAATCATACTCGATAATTAATAAACTCTCTAAAATAATAAATTTGTCCAGTCCCGACTTGACCCAAAATAAAAAATTGAAAAACTTAATAAAACTATAAGACGATAAATTTTTGAGAGATCCCATTTTTATTTTCAGTCCCAAGAATATCATAAATTAATAATTCATAGAAACTGGAAACAAATATTACATTCTCTTAAAATATTTTATTTATATATTTATTTTTATGTTATTAAAAAAATATTTTCTTTTCATTAAAAAAGATAACATCGTGTGATAATCACATGTGATTGTATAACTGATCAATGTGACTATACGAAAACATCATATGTGATCAAGTATACATTCACATGTGATTATACAAAAATATCACATGTGATTAAGTATATAATCACATGTAATTATCACAAAATATTATTTTTAACAAAAAATATAACAAAAATAATAAAATATTTAAAAAATATAATAAATTTGGATAAAAATTTATATGGGTGTCAAATGATACCCCTTGATGTATAAAATATATGATAAACTTTGACCACTAATTATTATTGATCAACGATTGAAAATTTTCATTCATAAACATAAAAAATTAAGGATTACCTTGAACAATTCCTTTATCTTAAAATACATAAAATATATATTACAATAGAATCTCTTTAAATTAATACTCGGTACTTAATAACCTCTCTACAATAATAAATCTGTCTGGTCCAACTTGGGCCGATTTAAAAAATTGAAAAACCCAATAAAATTATAAGATGATAATTTTTTGGGAGATCCTTTTTTTTATTTTCGGTCTCAAGAAAATTATAAATTAATAATTCATAGAAAGTGGAAAAAAAATTATTACAGTCTATTAAAATATGATTCAATAATTGTCAGTTTTTCTTTCAAGTTCAAATCTATTTGGAACAATCTTTAACTTTTTTTTATTGCATCCAATAACCTGGGTGTTGTGTTTTTGTATTGTAAGAGGCATAGACTAATTTGCAACGTAATTTTAAAAGACATAGCCTAATTTATCTTTTTTATTTGGTATATACATTATAATTACTTAAAAACTCTTTAAATGTAATAAAATAATTACCTTATACAAATATTATATAATTTATTATCCAATATTTTATATAATTATATATAACAAATCATGTATTATGTCAATGTTACCTTCAGTACAATTATGACAACCTGTGAATTTTCACGGGTTATAAACTAGTAAAAATATAAAATAAAGTTATAGCTATTACAACTTCTTTAAATTTGTATTGCCAGAAAATTCACTCTTTCATTGTTCACATCCAATTAAATACCCTCATAAATTATCGATGTTAAATTAAATTATAAAATGGTTTAACAACAGCAAAGTTAATGTTAAAGCAATAATTGAAAAGCTTCATTTTGTATTTGTGCTAAAAAAAAGCAAGTCAATTGTAGCCACGGATCTAAAAAACCCATCATTGCGGCGCGAGGCGCGTCTTTGATATTATGAAATAGTCTAGCTATGAAATTTGGGAATTTTTTGAAATAAATAATGTCATATATAATTATAAATTTAAATGTAACACTTTTTATGAACTTGTAGTCGCAAGTCACGGCTTGAAAAACGTTATGACTCACTATAATTTCCTAAATCTTGAAGCTTGACGGTACCGTCATGTCACAACTTACATTTTTAGAATCTTGATTATAATACATAGTATGTTCATTAACTTACAAAGTCTTGTTAATCGTAAAACCCAAAACAAGATAATTTATCGATCACTTGCATAAATCCTTTACTAGGGGTGTGCATGGGGCGGTTTGGGGCGGTTTTAGGCTCAAACCGAACCGAATCCGCTAATTTCGATTTTGGGATTTTCAAATCCAATGGGTTTGGTTTCTAACGGTTTCGGTTTCTAACGGTTTTTAGCCTTTAACGGTTCGGTTTCGGTTTTAAAACCGAATCCACCTCGTCTTAAACATAGATACATAATTTCATGCACTAATCATTATTTTTTCAAAATTATATACAAATTTTAGTACTAATATCTAACCTACATCATTAATTTAATGTCTAATAACACATTTCAACAATGAATTACATTTTCAGCCTAAAATTCAAACTATAAACGTATTTTTTAGCATATAATAACGATATAAGCATTAATGAACCATAGTAGATGTACTTTCAAATACTTGAATAGGTCGACTTCTATTTAATAAATATAAAATTAAACAAATATATATAATATATGGTTTTTGGTTAAAACCGAAACCGAACCAAATCCATCGGTTTTTTCAAAATCTAAAACCAAACCGTCGGTTTTGAAATGGTTTCGGTTTTATCGGTTTGGTTTTGTTGGTTTTAACGGATTGGTTTCGGTTTTTCGGTTTTATGCCCACCCCTATCCTTTACAATCATATCCAGGTCAATTATATTATTTAGGTTTTGTTAATGACAGCCTTAAGAGTTGTCTATAACATGCATGAAAGGATTGTACATTAAGGTAGTCCTAAAATTCAAGGGGCGATTTTGTATCTATTTTGCCTTCTTATTGACAGCTCTGATGTCATTTTCCTACTATTTATACACAACTCTTAACAAATAACTCACATAAATGAACTCGTGTCCCCATTTTAATCGTCATGCAAAGTTGATTCAAACCTTATCACACAACTACAAGCAACATTTTATTCATTTACATATAGAGTTCATCATACATTGAAGTGTACAACCATTTTTAAGTTTTTTTTTAACCTTCGATTTTTTCAAACATAGTAAAAGATGTTTGAATACGAATGTAAGGAAGCTAATGATTCTACGTGGTATCGGTTTGAGATAGGTATGATGTGGCAAGTGAGAAGCACTCGGTTTTCCGCTTATTGTATTCGTCGTATCTCATGAAGAAGTAACCAAGATAATCGAAATCAATTGGTGACGTTTTCGCCTGTCGTGTAATGGATCAAACTAATAAGATAAACGTATGGCTAATAACCAGGATACGTGTAAATTTATCACTAATTATACGCGTCAACTCATAAAAATAGTCTCGTTTTAAAATAGTTTCAATAGTTGTGTAGCCTTAATGAAAGTAGTTAAATAGTTGACTGACCACCTTGTACATTAACCCACAAAACAATAATCTAAATTTTTTAATAAAACAATTTAGGAGGTTGTATGCATACACTGCGTGAAACTTTTGAGTTTCAACCCGTTTCCTATTTGAACCAAAAATTAAATTTGACCCGTTTAACCAGTTAGAGAAAAAGAACAAATTGAAATTGTCACATTTGGAGAGAATGGGTACCTGGATTAAAGCCCATAAAGCCCAATACAAGTGTGAAGCCAACACGTAGCAACTAGTTTCAACATAAAGCGCTTCAAGATCATTATCCAATACCTGCACTTGAAATGTTATCATTTATTATTACTCTAAAGTTAACTAGAATTTCAAAGGGTGTTTTTAGTCATTGTCTATGCATAGTTTAAGCTAATGTGAGGCACTTAATGGTGCATGTATATTAGTTACTGATGTTCCCACGGTCAAAGTAAATGTAAAAAGAAAAAAAAAAAATTACAGAAGTGCACAATTAAGGTTAAAAAAAATGGTGTATATATGTACGTACCTCATTTGGTTTTTCAGGGTTTAAGTAGTGTCTGAAGAAATGATACTGTTGATCCTTGGATGGGAACCTGCATACTCACATGAGAACATATTCTGGTTATGTTTTATTTCTAATGTGTCAAATCATAAAAATGGTTAAAAAGGAAACGGGTTAAATGGGTTGAAAGTCCCAAATCGATTTGCTGAAAAAACTAGATTATTGTTGTTATCATGCATTCATATAAAACACAAATTCTCTAAAAAGATTGGACAAAAAGTGTTTTGGGCAAAACTAGACCTGTTACCCAACCCACCAAACTCGCTCATTTTGTCATCTCTATTCCTATCAAGATATTAACTCACTTGTACAGGTGTATTGTTAGTTCTTCCTCAAAATCCAAATAAAATCACATTAATCTCGAAGTAAGTAATTTGGTTGACCTTCACAAGTCAAATGTTTACTTAGTTAATATAACAGAATAACAATGTGCTTTAGGTGATGGTCATTTTGGGTAATTATAACTTTTTTCGATCCGTTTTCGTAAATTATAATTTTTGGAATGGCTTATGCCCATGTCTCGTAATTTAATATGATCATTAAGTTTTTTCCTTATCTGATTATTTTTATTTTGGGTTTTTACACTATACAATAGTTATGTAAGTACGCTCTTAAAAATTGCAATTATCAACACGGATAATAAACAGTTATAATTACCAAAACAACCGCCGTCTATAATATTTTGTTATGTTATGTAATTTTCTCACAGAAAGGAAAGTTTAAGAAGATGACTTACAAAGTGTAATCACAATCATAGCCGGCATACTCATTGAAATGATTTCCAATGTCAAACCCTCGATAATTGTACGATCCATATTCAAAATCTATGAAGTAGAGTTTTTCTGTTCCAATAGTAAATATAAAGAGCGCATGTTAGAAGCTACAATAAGTAAATATTGGCAGATAAACAGAACCTCAAAATACTAAATTCATTTCCATGAACAGTTTATGCTGTTTAAAGTTAGCATAAATGATATAAACTAGTCGCAATTCGACACATATACTAACAGGTAAAAAGAAATAGCTTAAAAGGGAATGGGTCAAATGGGCCCAAAGCCACCCAATGTGTACTTTTTACGCATAAAACCTCATAAGTCTTTTTATTCAGAAATTATTGAGACTACATGAATTCTGTAATCATATTTGACACACTTATTATTCATAAGACACAAGAAAAAAATGGACCAAAATTGTTTTGGGTCAAACAAACCAAACCAGCCCATTTTGCCACGTTTAACAAAAATCATCAATCGAGAGATGGGATTAAAGATACCTTGATCATCATTTAACATGAGATTTCCTGAAAGCAAGTCATTATGAGCAAACACCACAGGAGCACCAAGATGACCTGTCAATTCCTGTCTCATAATCATGAAATTTCTACACGAATAAACTCCAAATCTCTTACAATTTTACAGAATTTTAACATAAAAACTGAAAGAAAAAAAATCTCAAAGATTTGTCTTCTTTTATAGAGGCACGTGTCATGAAATAGCGATATACTTTAGGTGGTTTTCAATTTTAGTAAGTACAATTTTTTTTATCCTAGTAATTAAAAGAAGTTTCTTTACCCTATGTGGCTAAAATCTTTTACGTTTTTTTTATGTTTCAATTACCAATATAAACTGGCTAAAAACTTGAAATTACCAAAAAGGGACTTAAAAAGTTATGATTACCAAAACGACCACCGGCTAAACCGCTAAACTATATTACTTTTGACATTTGCCTTTTTTTAACGGGTTAAAAGCTTGTAGTAACATTTAGACAAGAAAGAAAGTGATCTTGTGAAATTAATAAAGTGGTTAAAGAAACTACCTTGAGCTTAGTAATTTCATTACGTACTTCTTCAAATGAAATCTTTATGTATTTCTTCTGCTTCTTACAATCATCAAAAGTAAGAGTGGATGCTGTAATTATATTTACAAAATAATTTTAAATTATTTTAAATAAACAAATAATAATTTATCGATACTTCATTGATTTGTTTTGAAAAAGTACCTCTTTTAAAAAAATTTAACATGTCATCCCACAGCTGTGGTTCTTTGGATCCAGGAACGTTCACTTGATGGAAACTTTTGAGTTGTTTTGCAATTTCAGCTGCCAATTTCGGCTTACTCATGTCTATTAAATATTGAAAAAAAATTGAGATTATATTGGCAGTTAAATTTCCACAATATATATAGCACTTACATATTGCAGTTAAATTATTCAATTGAATTCCTCTGATTTCTTACCTTCTGTAGTTAAAGTACGAGCATGTATAAAGGATTGCACCATTCCATTTTTAAATACTCCTAACAACTTAGGACCAAATCCTGCAGCCGATAGGTGACGAATAGCCTATGCATGAAAATAAATGATTTAAAAAAGTGAAGAAAAAATATATGTATAAGATTTCAAATAATAATAAACCTTAAAATTATGAAAAAACCAAGGCAGATAAAACATGGATCGGTTAATGGTTACATAAGTTTCACCATCAAAAATCAGAAACTAACCTGTAATTCTCTTTCACGATTAATAACGTAATCTGTGTTTGGACCATAGAGTCTTACTGTCACATGCATCACATTCCCGTTTTCTTCCTTTATAGATACCTTTAGTACTGGGGTAACAAAATATCGTTATTTACTACACTAATTTCATAGACTAAATTTAATCTTAGAAAGGAAAGAGCCATTAAATTAACAATAAGGGCATGTTTGGGAAAGCTTATTAATGGGGCTTATGAGCTTTTTAGCTTATTAAGTTCCAAATAAGCTTGAATTTGGAGCTTAATAAGCTAATAAGCTCATAATCCCCACTAATAAGCTTTCCCAAACATGCCCTAAGACAAACCAAAAATCAAAAATAATCTTGATCTTGTAATATATAGAAAAGTAACGGCATTTGTTGTGAAAAATGGTTGAATGACTCACACACATGCATGTACGTACGCATACATACAGAGCGAATTACATCTAAGGTCCCTGTGGTTTACCACTTATTGCAGTCACAGTCCCTAAACTCCATTAAGTACACTGGGAGTCCCTGGTGTTGCCATTTTGTTGCACCCGTAGTCCCTGAAGCAAACGTCCGTTAAAAAACCCTGTTAAATCACCCATGTGCACAGCACATGATGGATAGTATGGTAATTGTCCACCCCTTCCTCATATTTAAACCCGAGTAAATTACATGGAAGGTCCCTGTGGTATACTACTTATTACAGCCTTAGTCCCTGAACTTCATTTATTACACCGGAAGTCCCTGGTGTATATGTTTGTGTTCGTTTGTGTTCATTTCGTGTACGTTTGTGTTTCTTTATGTTCGTTTATGTTTGTTACCCTTGTTCGTGAACCGTTCTTGAACACTAAATTTTCTTAACAAACGAACACGAACACAAAATTCCGTTCGATAATTGTTCGCGAACCGTTCGTGAACACATTTTTTCCTTAACAAACGAACATGAACAAGACCCCACTCGTGTCCGTTCGGTTCGTTTACAGGCCTACAAACGAACACACACAAGATTTTGTGTTCGTTTAGTTAAACAAACGAACACGAACAAATGCCCGTTCGTTCGTTTACGTTCGTGAACATCTGTTCGTGTTCGTTTGTTTACGTTCGTTTGTTAGTGTCCGTTTGAGTATTTTACGTTCGTTTGTGTTTGTTTCGTGTTCGTTTGTGTTTGTTTTTGTTTGTTTCGTGTGCGTTTGTGTTTATTTATGCTTGTTTGTGTTTCTTTATGTTCGTTTATGTTGTTACCCTCGTTCACGAACCGTTCGCGAACACTAAACTTTCTTAACAAACGAGCACGAACACAAAATTCAGTTCGAGAAGTGTTGGTGAACCGTTTACGAACACATTTTTTCCTTAACAAATGAACATGAACAAGGCCCCATTCGTGTCCGTTCGGATTGACTTTTCAGGGGGTTGGTGGCGCGACAATAAAGGTTGAAGTGTATACACCAGGGACTTCCGGTGTAATAAATGAAGTTCAGGGACTAAGGCTGTAATAAGTAGTATACTACAGGGACCTTCCATGTAATTTACTCGGGTTTAAATATGAGGAAGGGTTGGACAATTACCATACTACCCGTCATGTGCTGTGCACATGAATGATTTAACAGAGCTTTTTAACGGATGTTTGCTTCAGGGACTACGGGTGCAACAAAATGGCAACACCAGGGACTCCCAGTGTACTTAATGAAGTTTAGGGACTGTGGCTGCAATAAGTGGTAAACCACAGGGACCTTAGATGTAATTCGCTCCATACATACATGATACATACATATAGATATAGTTTAAGATGCCTACATTGATTTGTAATGCCACCAGACACTCTCTCAGCAAAGAAGTGTGATTCATCCAAATTTGACCAATGCTTGAACAGGTCCTTGAGAAGCTCTCTGTAAAATTAAGTCAAAGTCAAACTCAATTACACGTGATATAGAACCTGGATAATTGGATTTATATCAAAAGTCACATACTAAAATTTTTATCAGGAAATTGATGTTAATTCTAAATGTTTGATGAAGGTTTACAGAAGTAGATAAACTGAGTATATGGTTTTGACAATATGGTAAGGATATTCATATCAATTTTGGTTTTGAAATATAGAATCAGCATGTTGTCATTTATTTTAAACAGAGCTAGTATAAGTATGAACACTAAGTTGTCACATTTTGGTGCTCTGAAGTCATGATTCCTTATTGATGTTTATAAATATTTGTTACACACACTAACTTGTTTTAAATTCACTTGGATTCCGTTTTCCTCAACATATATTTTCTGATTCATCAATATACTTGACTCAAGAGAACATGTAATGAGTTGAATATAAGATTGTTCTTACCAATTCATTTCCATATAAAAAGTTGGAGGTACTATTAACGATCAAGTTACAGTAATCAAATTAATTACTATAACAGTAAAATAAATCCGCATACATGTTCTGTTTTATGACTTTTATCAATTTAGTTGACCAAAGGGGTGATGGAGTATAGGACACGAGTTTAATTTAAATATTTATATTTATTTTGACTTTGGACTAATTTATATCCACATCAAAAGTTGGGGAAACGTTAGCATATTAACCTAATAAAAATTAATGTAAAATCAGCAAACGTGTTCTATTTTATCTATTAAGTTGACCAAAGGAATCATGAAATGAGTTCTGTTCATATTTATTTCCGTTCATTTTCCACATAAAAAATTGGGGGAGAAAAAGTAGCAAATGACAATTATGACAGTTACAATGTACAGTTTCTCTAGAAATTATCCGTAATTAGCTTCAGACAAGTTGCAATTACTCAAATATCAGGTTTCCAACAATCATTCAGACGTCAAACAAAAACATTAGTAAAGTGATTCTCGTTCGTTTTATAATCAATCAAGTTCAAATCATGTCAAATGGCATCAGAACACATGGATATCAACACAAATTAACAAAATAATTGCAATTACTCTATCATCCGTAATCAGCTTCTCACATGTTGCGATTAACAGCATAATTGTCTTATAACAACAGGAAAACAGAACTGAACTGATTGATTTCATTCGTTCGTTCGTTCGTTTCGTAATTATGTTAAGCTCAGAATCTCAAATCATGCATCAGAACACATGGATGTTTCCGCAAATTAACAACATAATGATCGTAATAACAACAAAAGCAGAGCTGGAGTTATTTAATTCAATCGTTTCAGTTTTCACAAACAAATTTAGGTCAAGGAGCTTACACGAGGTGAGGTTTCATCTCCGGTATATGAAGAGAATGGTCGACAGTGAGCGAAGAATGAAAAACCACAGAATCACAGTCATTACAAGCTTCACCGGAGACTTCAATGGCGTTCCAGATGTCAACTGTTCCCATATCTAACACTGTATGTGTGTTATCCCTCTGCAAATCTCCAATGTGTGTGTGTGTGTGTGTGTGAAGAAATGGAAATGGTGTGGGGTTACGTACATTTCGAAGCAACAGACACAAGGACTGTTTATATAATAAAATCCCGTTGGATAATTTACAAGAAGTACCCTTACACTTTTAATTATCTTTTACTTACCCCTAAACCTTGAAGATACACCTTTTTTTACAGTCCCATTGTTTTGGACAAGAATGGGGTATTAGAGTATACAGAGTGGGAGATTCATAATGGCATTCTGGATGATGTCTTGGAACAATATCGGACGAAATACGTTGTTAATCGATTACTGTCTTGTTTATTTTCCAATTTCCATAACATTATTGAGAATACAATCCATCATTTCTCCACTTTATCAGTGGCGGTACCAGACAAATTTTTAAAGGTAGGCAAAATTTTGGAGTGCAAGTTAGGTTCTTTGAGTGGGATTTTATATAAAGTCATATCCTAAACCAAACCAAATCAATTTTAGTTTGAAGAAAGTCTGAACCCAAACTAAATTAGTCAAAATCAAAATTCACGAGTTAGTTAATTCGAGCATCATATTTTTAAACCAATAAACCTAAGGAAAATGAATCAAAAAAGAAAAGAAAATTTTAATAGGAAATAGAGTAAAATAAACGTTAAAACGGGAAAAAAAAGATTTTAAAAAAAATATATGCATATGGAAGAGATTTAAACTAAATGTTATATGTTATCGCTCATATATTATGTATATTTGGCAGATGCCCACCCTGCCCACCCCTTGGTACCGCCCCTGCACTTTATTATCAACAACATTCTCACTAGAACACTATAAAATTAGTGTCGCTACTCCTTGTATTATATTTATCATAATTAACCCTTTGGCATAATTTAAAAGTTATTAGACTATTCCAAATGTAGATGAGATTAATTTTACAATGATAAGTACAGATAATTTATCATTATTGCAACATTAGAATACCTACTTTATATCAGTGTTGAATATAAAAATTATTTTAATTTAGTTTTAATGCTCATTTACGATAATTATAAAAGATACTTTCCATTTATAACCAACTAATTGTTGAATTCGAAATGCTCATGGTATCATATGACCCATTCGTGTCATGTAATTTTCATCTTGAACGACCTTGATCAAACAAAAAATATTACTACCAGCCAATAGTAGACAAAAATTAAACAGCTCATTTCAGATAAATTAATTTAGAACATAAACATTTGAATCACGTTATATTTAGTTTTAATTTTGTATAATCATGTTTTTTGAAATGATTACAAGAAATTAGTCTTAAAGCAATTATCTTCATGCCACGACCATCCTTGGCGCGCCATTTCACACGTCACTTTCCTGGCGCCACATTATTTTGGGATCTTGGTGTGTTGTGTGAGTAAAAGGTTATTTTGGCGGGTTTCAAAAAATGTGTAATGATTTGAGTGATGAGTAAAAAGATATTTTAGAATGTGTGTGAATATGAAAAATGAAATACTTCGTATAAGATATGCCGAGATGAAGAAACAAACTCAAACCACCACACAACAGTAACTTAATATGATAAGCAGGTTAGCATTTCCCAGTACCATATACAAATTATTGATTTTGTTGTTTGTTTGTTGATTTTGTTGTTTGTTTGTTGATTTTGATGGTTGTTGTTGATTTTGATGTGTGGTTCTTAACCAACAAAATTCATACTCGTGTACCAATGCCAATTTATGTTGACCACGTCATTATTTGGAATTCACCCTACGCCAGACAGCAAGATTCTTACTTTAAAGAAAAAAACAAAAAAACAAAAGGCGATGGGTTGGTACTGTTTTTGTGCATTTATAACGTTACTGTGTTTTAAAGGATGTGAACCACATAAAAGTTTCATTTTTATTTGTAAAGGATTCAAATTCAACAAATAAAAAAGACTAAACTCATAAGTATATTGGAAATATATTCTAATACGAAATATGATTTTTGAGTATATAGATCCGATAATCATTTCAATC
Source organism: Calendula officinalis (assembly GCA_963853835.1). Lineage (NCBI taxonomy): Eukaryota > Viridiplantae > Streptophyta > Magnoliopsida > Asterales > Asteraceae > Calendula > Calendula officinalis. The sequence goes on from OY970827.1 coordinate 19,240,335, forward strand.
TTATTATACTTCCTCCGATTCAAAATAAGTGATACACTTTAAATTTTACGGATTTTGAGGCAAAAGTTTATAATGATGGTTAAATTAGATTAATTAGATGGTTAGTGGGAAATGGGTCCCACACTTTTTGAATAAAGTGGAGTTAATGATGTTTAAAAGTAAAAGTAGGGGTAAAGGGGTTTTTTCACTTTGTTAAAGTAGATAGTTAGTGGGTGTGGGTCCCACTATTTTTTGCCAAATAAGGTAAAATTTCAAAGTGTATCACTTATTTTGATACACCCCAAAAAGGAAAGTGTATCACTTATTTTGAATCGGAGGAAGTATTATCTTTTCAGAGTTAATTGTAATAATAATTCATGTGATTTGGTCAAATTACACGTTTAGTGTTATTTATTTCAAAACAAGCACACTATCAATTTTGACTAACTTGTTGAGTTTTTGATACAATATCCCTAATGTTATTTGAGTGCCCTCCGTTTTCTTCCCCTCACTATGCACATACACTAGACACACACATTAATACATACACACAATACAATCATCATGATCATATAGTGTTGGAATATGCTTCACGCGTATAACATATAGTTATATGGCTAGTTGTTTGTGAGCCTAAAGGGTCACACACTTAAACACTTAACACCATAAGATATATAGTGTAATTAGGGTAATTACATTATATATTATTATAAGCTACATACTTGTATATCATAAGTTTAATATTAAATGTTAATATTGAAACTTTCTTGTGAGCAAACTAGAAGGAACAAAAGATAGGGACTTGTGTGTAAATAAAACAAATGGTTTATGGAAATCATTAAAGGGTTTTAATGGCACCATTAATGAGAAATAATGGTCCATAAACTCTCCCTTGACCCTCTCTTTTGGCCGTCCCCTTACACACACACTTGTAGGTGTTTTTGTTTTCTTTTTACTCTCAAGAATCAAGGACTATCATCCTCCTTTGGTGTTCTTGCTTGTGTTGTGTGGACTTTCTTTTAGAGGTATTCTAATTGAATACTTGGTTTCAATCCATCATCAAATCCATCCGAATCCACAACAAGATCAAAGGCTTCAAGGGTATGAAATGTTCATCCAATCTCTTTGATTTATTTATTAGTTTAATTGTATGATTTAATATTAGATACGTTCATGGTGATTAAATTTTTCCGCAGCATTTTGGTTCTTGTTTTAACCTAAAATCACCATTATATAGTACTCTTATGTAATAACCAAAAGGCAACTTCAAGGATCAAAGTCGTAACGAATATAGTACCCTTATGTAGGAATGTGTTCGGTTTGAGAACCAGATCGGAACCGAAAAATTGAGAATTAAAAAGGACAAAAAGGAGAACCAAGAACTACCACGAAACCAAACACCATGTCTAACCAGTTCAAGTTTCAATCCGAATTCGATTTTTCAGTTAAAATGAACACCACACCCTTATGTGTCAACCAACGTTTTAAGATCGTCCGGCTAAGATATATTTTGATACTTTCCTTTATTACAATATAACTCAAAACTATTTTCTTTGATTGATTAAGTTACTTGTGCAAATCTTATATTTACTCCATTTCAAAATAGCGATATGTTGGTTTTACGGTTAACGAGTGTTAAATTAGAGAGTTAGTGGAGATTGAGTCTCACACCTTTTAAATAAAGTGAGATTAATATTTTTTATAAGTAAAAGAAATGGTAAATGAATCATTTCACTATATTAAGTGAGATAAATAGTGTATATGAGTCGTACCACATTTTAACAAATAAAATAAATTATAAAAGTTATATCACTTATTTTAATACGAATCCTACCCTATATATGAGGCCTAAATTTGAAGAGGGTTTGACACCATGGCAATTCCAAGCATTCCTATTCGTCCATAATGCCACTTGGAATTCCCTGATTGGTCCACGTCATTTGCACTAATACAAACGAATCTGGTACAGCTTACGGTCTACATTCATACGCTCCATATACGGCAAACGAATCTGGTACGGCTTACGGTCTACATTCATATGCTCCATATACGGCTTCCTACATACAAGGAAACAAATAAATAACTATTAAAAAGATCATACATACAAGGAAACAAATAAATATTTAAAATATCAATCAACGACTCAATCGTATTTATTCAGAAGTGATACACGACTCAATATAATTTCCATAAAACCGGCATTCTATGATTACGGCATAAAAAGCTGGATTGTGCAACGGAACCAGACTTCAGATATTACAGATTACGGCATAAAAAGCTGGATTCTTCATTTAATAAAATGGTCGTGTAACATTTCTTCATTTACCGTTTTTTTGTACAAAATCATGATCACATCTATCGATTATTATGTCATTTAGAAATATATAAAGTTTTTGTACATTTTTCTACATATTAAAATTTACAGCATACGCGCCCATCGGGCGGGTTTTGTAGCTAGTGTAGTATATAGTCCGAACATATAAATATTATGTTACTATTAAATTATTTGGTCCACGAAAACTCTAAATTTATTTTCTTTATATTTAAATTCATGCATTTTAATCCGAATATCTAACTTTAAATAATAGCCACATTTTCTCAACCATATGTCACACCGCCAAATAAACTATTAAAATAAGTGCGATTCCAGAGCACTTTTATGGTTAGTTATAAAAAAATTTGGTCGACTAACTAATATAGCTATTGGTCACATCGAACAAAAATGGGCGATTAACGAAACATACATCCCCTTTAATTTTTTTCATTTAAGCTCGTAATTGTTTATTCAACAATGTCACTAAGAAAATCAATCCATAAGCAGTATTTCTATCTATGTATAGGGCTATGATTGTGTATATCTTATCTTCTTCATAGCTCATTTGAAGAGATTGCATATTTTTATTGTTGTGTTAAGAAAAGTTATATCAATTAAAACTACTGAATATTCGAATTAAATACTTTTATGTTTATTGGTGCTTTGAAAAAGCTTTGTCCGTCGATCAGTTTTAGTGAGAGAGGAAATGTGAAAATTTCATTTTGGACATAAATTTTACTTTTGTGTACAGTGTGTGATAATATATCATTAGAGACCATATCAGTATCAATTGACAAATTTATTTATGTCTACCTTTTAAACATATAAATTAGTCTATCCAACAAAATAGTGACATGTCTTGTTTTTATTTTTCTCTCCCCTTATTTCCGCTATTAATTCTGCAAGTGTAAACAATTTGTAGGTAGCTCGATTTATAGGTTTGAAAGGTGAGCCAAAATAACATTTCTCTGCTATACTTTTTGTGAATATTTATATATAAATCTACATGTGTTTTGGGTAGGTTCATTTAAAAACTCATAAAACCTGTGATATTCTATTTACGTGCGAACACATTCAATCTCAACTCTTCATATTTTAATCGACGAGCTTAAAATAGTTTTTCTATTCACAAGTTTTTATCGTATTTCCAAATTAATTTCCTCTACGTGTCATAAAGTAATCTTTACGATATTATGCAATAAAACTAATGGAAGAAATCAAATAAATATACGAACACTTCAAGAATCAGAATACCTTTTTTAATTACTTTGTAGTAGGATATATATTCTCTTTCTTGTATTCTACTCCATTCAACTATTGTGTAACGAATCATGTCCTCGTAGTATCTAAATGGTTATCAATCATCTAAACTCTTAAATTGTGGACATATATTATACAGGGGCGGTACCAAGGGGTAAATTTTTTCCGATTAGTATAAATTTTTTAGGGGTCGGTTCATTTTTTGGCTTGGTTCATCCAAATATACATAATATATGAGCGATAACTAATACACGTCATATATGAGCTCAGTGGCTAACTCATGTATCTTAAAACATATAACATTTAGTTTAAATCTCTTCCATATGCATATATATATTTTTTTAATCTTTTTTTTCTTTCCCGTTTTAACGTTTATTTTACTATATTTCCTATTAAAATTTTCTTTTCTTTTTTGATTCATTTTCCTTAGGTTTATTAGTTTAAAAATTTGATGCTCGAATTAATTAACACATGAATTTTGATTTTAACTAATTTAGTTTAGGTTTAGACTTTCTTCAAACTAAAACTGATTTGATTTGGTTTACGATATGACTTTAATTAACCCCACTCAAAGAACCTGGCTTGCACTCCAAAATTTTGCCCACCTTTAAAATTTTGTCTAGTACCGCCCCTGATATTATACATTAAATAAAAAAAGGTTATCAGATAAAGCCCAAATAGTTTACGTACGTATTTTGCTTAGGTTGTCTATGATTGTCATTTTATGTACATCTGTATTGGATTATGTTTTTTATACGAGGTGATGAAGTTTTTAATTTACGATAGTTTAATCCGCAATTTTAAACTTAATCTCACTCGAATTATAGGGACCTATACAGTGGTGGTACCAGAAGAAATATTATGGGGGTCAAAACTCAAAATAATAAACTGATGATTGACTAAGAAGACACTTGGAATTGAAATTATACAGTCATATAATCGCCTGCCTCCAAACCCTTGTATTTGGCATTTGAATTTTGCATATTTAGGTGGTCAATTATCCATAAATTACAATTTATACCCTAAGAAAGAATTTGTTTTTAAAAAAGTCTTGCAATTGGAGGGGGGTCAATGGCCCACCTTGCGACCCCCTCCTACCGCCCCTGGACCTATACATATTAGTATAGTGTACCTGGCTACCGGCCGTAACCACAAGTGCACGTTTCCCTGTATGTGGCTCGTCCGTGTTTTTCTATTTCGCTTTGCCACCTATTAAGTGGATATATCCTGTTTTTATTTTCTTCTAGAAACCACAAGGGTAGTGTCATAGTATTTGGATTTAGTCTTCGTACCGATGAAAATTCCAGAATTTCACATGTTCAATCAATATGAGCAAAACAATACCTCCTTGTGGCCACAACAACTCACCTGCGCCGACTCTAGGCCACCCGCAAAATGTGTTATCTTCATAAAATTAGTCGGATGACAAAAAAAGTTTGGAACCATGTTATAACCTTTTTAAGATTTAAATTATAGCAAGCTGCCGTTCATAAACAATTCAATAGCATTTGGTTTCCTCGCTAATACATCAATCTCACAAGAGAAAATATATAATCTTATAATTACCAATCTAATATCATTATAATAGACATTTGTTTATCAGTGTGGTTACAAAAGTAAGTAATATATGGATTATCCAACTAAAAAATAGTTACAATAATAACTAAGAGAATTTAACATTTACCATCCATTAAAAACTCTTAAAATCTCGATCTAAACTATGAGCCAAAAAATACGACTTCCAAATATAACTTTAATTCAAATGTATTCATTTTCAATAACAAAATAAAAATGACAAGTGTGTGCAAATTTTAGAGTGAAGGGGGGTAAAAGTGGAAATGTATATCCGAAAGCCAACCCCCGAGCCCCAGAAAAAAAAGGGGGGAACCGGAAACCCTATAATAATCTCTATAACAACGCACTGTGCGGTTTGTGTTTCTAGGGTTAGGGTTACACTTTCGTTCTTACAAACAAAAAATGGAGGAGATTACAGAAGCAGTTCAAAACATAAGCATCACAAACGATTCTCAAAGGAAGAACCGAATTCAAGTTTCCAACACTAAGAAGCCGCTATTCTTTTATGTTAATCTCGCTAAGGTAAAGCGGCAATTTCGTTTTTGTTTTTCGTGATCTATGAAAAATTGCGATTGGAGATTGATTTTGTTTGATTAATTGCAGCGGTATATGCAACAGCATAATGAGGTTGAGCTTTCTGCCCTAGGAATGGGTAATCTCTGATCTAATTGTTCATTTATATCATAATTGGTGTTATTTCGTTAACATTAATTGCAATGGCAACATTTCTCCGTTCATTATGTGTTCGTGTGTGTGTGTGTGTGAGTGTGAGTGTGACTTCATAATGTGTGAATGTGTGTCCGTACATATTAGCTACTCATGGGGAAGAGCATCATGCATTTTGCAAATTTGATCACTTAATGTGTTTGTTTCGTATTATGAATTGGTGAACGCTCTAGGCTTACTAATTATTTTAATGAATCATTAAGGTTGTGGTTTGTAAAGATGGTAGTGTAGTAAGTTGGATTTATGCATTTTCTGATAATTTATAACTCATAGATCATGTATCTTCTGGAGTAAATGGTTTCTCTTGATTAGATGGTTAAAACTTAAAACAGCTATTTAGTGAAAACATTTGGGACTTTTTGTATGTTTTCTGTATCCATGCTCTGTTTTCATTTACACTTTGTTGTTTAAACATGCACCATGAGGTTTTTTAAATTAGCCGAAACTTTACTATACCGGGAGAGTTTATGAATGTGTTCTGGAAATTAAATTTATGCAGAGAGAGTTTAATTTACACACAATTAATCGGTCAAAGAACTACATAGAATTGTTTTGTTTGTAAATTCCTTTGGCTTCTGATGTGTTATAACTCCATTGGGTAGCTAAAGGTGAAAGAAAATATAATCAAATTGTGAACCAACAAAACTTACCTCTATAGTGTTGCAGTGTTGTATTATACATGCTTTAGAGCCTTAAACTGATTCACTTCACATCAATTAAGAGCAAAAATGACTGTCGTACTTCTGTTGCAACTGTGGTAACTGCAATGCTTAGTAAATATGAAAAATTAATAATTAAATTAAACTATGAACAAACCAATAAAACTTACACATATGATATGGCATGTTTCAATGCCTTGATATGATTAACTTTTTCAATATTTCTCTTCAAAATTGTTTCGTCTTTCCCTACATTCACTGGTTTGTGATAAAATCCTTGTAATTTATTACAAATTCGCTTTTTAAGTTCTTGTTGTGTGAAAAATCTAATAGCATTTTAGCACCATCAATTTACTACCACCTATGAAATGCTACTAACATATGGCCTTTTGAGCTATGTAATCTTGACATGCAGTGTAGATATAAATCATGTATATAACGAATAACGTTGATTACTAATGAGTTATTTTGGTTATTCTTGCAGCTATTGCAACAGTTGTCACAATTGCAGAAATTCTCAAAAACAGTGGATTCGCTGTTGAGAAGAGTAAGGATGTTTATGGCTGTTATTTGTGAAATGTTTGTATTTCTTATTTTCAATATTAATGATGATTTTTAAACACTGCAGAGATTATGACATCTACTGTTGACATGAAAGATGAATCCAGAGGTCGGCCCATCCAAAAAGCTAAGGTAATTTAATATACAGTTGCTTATAACATGCTATACAGTAAGTTTCAATAGGATCAAAATTGTTTTTCATGCAGCTATGTAAATGTTCTATTTTTGAATAAAAATGAATTAAATTTGATTACTAATATCATTATGTATGATTGGAATCTGTTTATTGTTTAGATTGAGATATTACTGGGGAAGAGTGAGAAATTTGATGAACTGATGGCTGCTGCTGAGGAAGAAAGGGAGCATGCAAACAGTGAAGAACAGAGTTGAAGAAAGGCTGTTACTGATGTTCAAATTTCTGAAACCGTTGTTTTTTAAAAATCTGTTGTTTGTTGCATGATGGATCTGGTAGTCTTTAGAACAAATGTTTAGTTAGAATAATCCTGTCTGTCAAATTCACTTCTCTTATGCTTGCAACTAGCTTTTCTACTTTTATTTTTTCTTGGTGTTGTGTGTTTAGTCATAAAGATTACTGCTCTACATGCTATGAAAATGCAATTAGTGGTCTGTTCAATGATGTTGAAATTTGCTCAAAATCGGGTCGGAGGTATATAAATGCTTGAAAGCCTAAAAAATACAAAAAAAATATTGTAACAAATTCAAAAAATTCATTAGTATATTTTCAACAACTTTAAGTTCCAAGCTTATGAAAGATGATGCCATACATTGAACATTCAAACTTAAAATTTGGTATTCAAACTTCAAAACGAATCCAAACATATAAAAAATGATACCAAATATATACTTTAATTAAAAAAAAAATTTGAGACTAGAAGAAAAAATAAATAAAAACACCTGGTTAATTCTTTTCCGACCCGGTTCAGAGTTAACTCGTCCGGTTCGAAGTAGGTCAAAAACAACTTTTTAACCAGTTGATTCAGCTCAGCATGCTTTCCGTTTTTCGGTCCGTCCGGGCCTGTCCAACCTGGGTTTTAGAAGATTGGGATTGAGTGGGTTAAAAATGTTTTAAAAGCTTTTTAAAATGAATTGTTCAAACAAGTTGGATATATTCTAATTTTAAAAACAGATTTAATTCATACAAGAGTTAATGGCCTTACGACCATATATCGCCACTTTGATTCATATAAAATTATGAATTTTCAAATCCTAAAGTTGTAAACATTACCTGGATTGTTGAAATTTGTAACCAAACAGTCTCTAAAATGGACGTTTGTTTACAAGTCTCATAAATCCTTCAATACCATTTTTCTGTAAACGAATTATAGAAAGTTAGATTTAACCTAATGAATAGTTAGATTGATGGGAGTGATGAATTGCACGGAATTACTACGAAGAAATTTGTATCTAGATCGAGTTACTTTGGGATTAATGCTCAAATTCAATAAATCCACATTGTGTTCAATGCTAGTGCCATCGGTCGAGCAAGTCTTAACTTTCAAATTCTCACAAAAGTTGTGGAAAATGAAAGGAGAAAATTTCCTATATGGTCTGCTCAATATGAACATACAATTTGGGAAATTTTCTCATAAAAATGGTGGTGATGTGAAAACATCAAGTATACTTGGGTTGGTGGTTCACGAAATCAAAATCAGTATTCCATTTAACTACGACAATAAATTGTCAGTAGCCATATATGTGCAAAATGATGTCGATTTCGTCATTGAAGCAAAAAGTCAAGCATGCTTGATTGATGTAAACACAACCATCATTTTTGTTCTCCATAACTTTGTACAAATTTCGAAGCTTCTCGATTGCACTGCCATTGAAATTCCTATGTAAGTATTGAATTTGAGCATTAATCCCAACGTTACACAATCTATATACAAATTTCCTCGTAATAATTCCATGCTATTGTCACTCTCATCTAATCGAACTAATATCATGTTAAATTATGGTCTACTTAGCTTTTCGAACAACACGTGCATGACTGCATCCATAATCATGTTTCTCGAATTTTTCAACTAGACGAATTCGCTGATGACTTGATATTTCTTTTTCTGGATGTTCATATTTTTGAAGTTGTTTTTTCAGTTTTACCCTTTGATGAGTGGTTTAAGGAATTGATTTATTCCCAAAAAAATATAAATTAAATGAACAATTCTATTTTAAATATAAATTGGGATTTGCTAACCATTGCCCTTAGTAAGGGCAATGGTTAAGAGTGGATAAAGTGGTTATGTACAATTTAGGATTCATAATTACTCAAAGGTGGTTATTAAAATGCATGAGGGTGGTTTTTTATTAGTTTATATACAATGATTTAAGCCAATAAAAATTTCTTAACCATTGCCCTAAGGCCAATGGTTAACATTTTTCATATAAATTTTGTTCCAAGATTAAAATATCAAATTTAGGGTAGGATTATCTACTTTCTTTAAATTTCCTTATAATAATAAATTCATTCCTTGGGTAAATCATGACCTTTTTGATTAAACACGTAGGTGGTTATTTTTTATTTTAATTCCACCTTAAATATTTAGAGGTCGCTGACAATGATATCAGCATCGAGCGTGTTCCGCCTAAAACTGTACCGTAAACCATACTCAAAATTTTGGTCATCCTTTGAGACTAGATTTTCACAAAAAACGTGATCGATTTTATTTTTTTTGAACAGGAAAAAAAAAAAAAGGAGATCGATTGAGAAAATTAAAAAGAAAATACCCTATTTGGAATCGTAAAATTCATATGAATCGTAAAACCACCATTATTTTACCTATAGATTAGGTGATGTACCACACGCACTTATCAAGTTCTAAAAGTGTACCGTCTATTCGTCTAATCAAAGTCTATTTAAAGGATGACAAGCGGTGCAATTGAAATAAAATCATAAACCCTAGGTTACTAATTCATGGGCTACTACTTACTGAGCTCAAGAGGGCCCGTGGAACCATTTTATTGGGCTCATAATACTAAAGGCCCAAATATATTTATATGTGGTGGGACAGCCCACCCGGCTTGACAATAAGTCTACAATAACTTTTTCTTTTAATAAAAGATGTTTCAAACATTTTACATTGTTTCCATTCGATCATACCGTTATAACTTTTCTTTAATAGAGCTAACGTTTTAGGCTAGCATAGGTATAGCCTAGGGGTGTAATCGAGTCGAGACAGCTCGTGACTTACTCGAGACCGACTCGCAAAATACTCAGAATCGACTCGTTGTGAACCGAGTCGAGATCGAGTTCCAAAATACACAGCTCGCTAGGCTCGCGAGCCTTATCGAGTTTTTATTTAATTACCTTTTTACCCTTTTTCATATACATAATTACCTTTTTACCCTTTTTCATATACATATTTACAACAAAAAAGCACACTTTAAAAAAAATCAAAATTTTTCGAGCCGAGCCGAGTATCGAGTCGAGTTTCGAGCTTTAACCGAGTCGAGTTCGAGTTTAAGAATTGAAGCTCGTCGAGTTTCGAGTCGAGTTTCGAGCTCGAGTTTTAATTGGCGAGTCGAGCTCGAGCTTGGCAGAACTCGGCTCGACTCGACTCGTTTACACCCCTAGTATAGCCCATAGCCGTATAGGTAATACCCAGTAAAAGAAATGGCATTTATTAACTTTCTTAATATACCATTTTTATACTCCTCGTCCTATTTTTATTGTCTACATTTCTATATTGGTTTGTCCCAAAATGACTGTCTACTCCTAAGTTTCAACCAATCAAAAAACATTTAAGTGAGAAAAAAAAAATTTGATTGATGACATAATATAATTAATGCACTTTTCTTAAACTGTGTGTTTTTTTTCAAGTGGACAATAAATTTGGGACGGAAGGAGTACTAACTTAGTCATAAAAATACCAGTTAAACTGCATACATTTGAGCTATTGATTTGCCTTTCCCCAAAAAACCTTAACAGGCATCACTATACAATTACCCGTTTACAAAACCCTTTACCGTTTTAAGCATTCAAATTATAAAGTATAGGGGTTAACTATTAGAACAACCCATTAGTCTATTAGGACAACCCTACTCTCCATAAATGCAGCTACCACCTAATCATAATTAATGCTCTCTTCTCTCTCTACAAACATGTGACCAATGCTCTCTATTCTCTCCCCATGTTAAAGATTTTTCTGTCTCTCTCTCGCATTACAGATCTGCAGTGTTCCGATAGTGATGGCGGCAGAGGCGGTTGTGGTAGGTGTTCGGCGGCGGTGGAGGTATGGGCAGGTTTTCAGAAATGCCGGAGGTAGGGGTGGTTGCCGGTGAGTGGGTGGGGTTGCCAGTGGTAACTTTTGTGGGTTTAGGTCGGGTTTTGTGGTTGCCGGTGGGTTATGGTGGTGGTTTCTAGTGGATTCCGGTAGGGGTAGTTCCCGTTGAGTTGTGGAAGATGAAGTTGATGGTGAGTTCTGGTGGTTGTTGGATAAAAAGAGAGAATTAGAAAAATGGAGAAAGGGTAGAGAGAGAGAAAGTTTTTAAAGTTCATTGGTACTCTAACTTTTATTTAGTATTTAAAGTTCACAAATTTTAAGATCGAAATGTTTGACCAGTGTGTTTAATTATATAAATGGTATGTTCTATTAGAAGCACCCAAAAGTATATTGTTATAATAATAATTCATCACATACAAACACAACTTTCATAACACAATACACATAATAACATCGTTTCAAGTTAAAAATCAAAAGAACATGCTTCTAGGTCATTCCAAATTACCAAAATTCATGCACCAATCACTTATTCACTTACACTAAAAACATGCATTCAACATTAGACATAAACTAAAACAAAACAAAAAAACTCCTTTTTCTTCCAAATAATCTATGTTATAGAGCAAAGCATATCCTACCATCATTATGCCTTAAAATTAATCAAAAACATCTCTAACCAAAAGTCACAAAAAGCTTCAAAATCCTTTATTCCCACTTCAAAACCCCTAAAATCCAACCACCCCCCCTTTTTCACGGCTCTTCATCTTCTTTCTCAACAAGAATCTTCTTGCATGCTTCATAACACATAAACGAAATCCCAGCAGCCGGAACAATCTTCAAACAACTCGGCCCTAAACCTCTATACAACCCTTGAACACCTTCTTTCTCAAGAACACTTAAAAGTGCATGCAACATGTTATCATAAACCCTACCATTAACCGCACCCGCTTGCATGTGTTTTCTAGCAACTTCAAGTGGGAAAGTTGCACTACTTGAAATCGCACCCGCTAATGACCCGATTAATAAAGTTGAAATGTTCCCAATTTCGTCCTTTTTTGTTACTTTTTTGTATGTTTTGCGTAATGTGTCGTATGCAAAATAGTTTGTTGCAGCGTATGGGATTACACCAATTAAAGATGGGGTTAGACCGCGGTAAAGTTCTGCGGGTCCCTCTTCTTTTATTATCTTGACAAATGCATCCACAAGGTTTTTGTATACACCTCTCTGGATAATCAAAATCAGATAATCAGTTGTAATAAAACGATTTAAATATACTATAATATGTCGACTAAGGTCAATTTTGTCATTTGACACGTTTTTGGTCAAGAATGTGAACATGACACAAGATATACACTCTTAATGAATAAAGTTGAATACTTTGGTGGTCTCCACATACACTGTCCCTTTGTTTTTAAATTATATGAAATAAGTTTGTAAATATATAACCTACCAAAATGCACACATGCGGAAAGAAACATATATAATTTATTAATAAATAATTTAATTTGAAATAAAAAGAATAAAATCGTACCTGAACAGTGAGTCGAGTTTTGAGTAACTCAAGAGGGTATGTGCAAATAGTAGAACTAATTCCAGCAACTGCACCAGCAATTAATGATTCGGGCACATGAAGTTTTGGTTGTTCCCCAGGTTTTGGAGCCAAATTTTTCTTCACCGTATCGTAAGCAAATAACTGCAAAAACAAAAAAAAAAAGTACAAATATTCATGTGGATAAAAATATCACTTGAAAAAAAACATGTGAGCTAAATATATTCAAAACATTATCACAAGCATATTTGTGGGCGACATTATTAACTCCACGTATACACATTAACTTATTATTTCATAAAAATCTTGAATTTAAACACTAAAAAAAAAAAGAATTCCACATACCTCAATTGCCTTGCTAGGTGCAACACGAATAACATTGACCAAATTACCCCTAAAAAGTCCGGTCCAACCTTCTGTTTTCATAATATCTTGAAAAACCTCCGTTGTTGAATGCCCACAACTACCAACCATCAAATGAGTCCTTATTGTTTCCAACGGTGCAACCGATGTTCTAGAAACAGCACCCGCAATTGCACCACTAATTAACCGCCTTAATGACGGATTACCAATTTTAATTTTCAATTTCAGCCCTCCTTTTTTCTTCTTATTCAATTCACCCACCCATTCTTCACCCGTTTCAATTTCGGGCACCCCAACTACCCGAAAATTAGATTCGGGTGTTGAAATGAATTTTGATGAATATGGAAGTTTTATTCCATTTGGTTCGTTTGTGTTGTTTGAATTAGGGGTAACACTAGTAAATCCACCTTTACCCATTTGTCCTACACTTGCAAAGAAAAGGGGAGATTGTGATAAATTGTCATCTTTTGGGCACCAAAGAAATCCGATTCCTGAATTTGGGAATAGCCCATTTTCTTTATTCTCGAGTAATCTTCTTGAATCCATTATATTGATCAGCAAGATTGCAACTTTGCAAGAAACCCAACTCAAGATTCTATTTTTCTGCACAAACAAATGCAAATAATTAGATATACATGAATTTGATCCAAGAACATTTATTCTGGCAAGTGGGTTTTACTCTAAAACAAATGCATGAAATATTTCAGGAGTCAAAAATTAATCACGAAGCCTAGGGCTTCACAAGAAACTCAATTCAAGATTCTCTTTTTCCACACAAATAAAAATCAGATATACATGAATCTAATCCAATAAAATTAGTATGGTAAAATGGGTTTTAGTCTAAAATCAATGTGACAATAACTTGACTTGAACTCATTAAAATTATTTAAAAATTCATGAGTGAAAGAGTAATCACCAAGCTTCCAACTTTAGAAGAAACCCAATTCAAGATTTGCTTTTTACACGAGTTAAATGCGAATAATTAGGTATACATAAATTTTAACCCAATTAATTTAAACAGGGAAAATGGGCTTACTCTAGAACCAATGTGACATGTAACTAATCAGATATATATGGATTTAATAAGATAAGTTTAATCAGGGGAAATGGGTTTTACTAAATAACCAGTGCGATAATAACTTAAACTGAAAGAATGAAAAAATAAATAAATAATCAGGAGTTAATCACCAAGCTTACAAATTTACAAGAAACCCAATTCAAGAATCCTTTTTTTTACACAAATTAGATGTAAATAAGCAGAATCCAATAAATTTAATAAGGGCAATGGATTTTGCACTAAAAACCAATGTGATAATAACTCGAATTGAACGTATGAAAATTTAATAAAACTTCGTGAACAAAAAGAACACATTTTGGCGATGAAAACTATGAAAAGATATGATTTTTAATTAGGATTTTCGATGTATATAAAATATATGATAAAATATAAACGAGAGAATTTCTTTTACCAGTAGTGTTCTTTGATGACAAGAGAAATTTGATTGCCTGCAATTCTTCTTCAGTGTGTGTGTGTTTCTCTCTCTAGAATCTTGGTAGAGAGAGAAAGCGAAGGGGGGTTTGGTTGGGGAGAATTACAGTGTTCATGTCTTTATGAAATATTAATTGACCTAATTTTTAGTGAAACAATAAAGACTCCATTAATTTGTAAACCATTTCCTATTAAAAATTACCCCTTTTACAGATCTAGTAGATAATTAAAAGCCCAATTTTTAAGCCTGTTAAGTTTCTTAGACTATTACACCATACACATGATAAATCTTGAATACACTTTCATAATGATGAACAAATATATAATCAAATTTTAAAATTAATTTATTAAAATTTGTATCATTTATCATATATAAAATATAAATATGCACATCATAACACATGGCCACCTTCCGAATGTAAGGTTGAGAGGCGTTACAAGAAGAAGGCGTCAAGAGGAGGACTTACCATTTAGACAAAGTTTTTTGTAAATAAAAACTTACTTTTCTAAATCTTACGGTTTTAAACTTTAGAAAACGTTTTGTGAAACCCTTTAAATTTCCGTTGTACAACTTTGTAAAATATCTTAATTATTTGAAAACACAAATATTTACCAAAGAAAGTTTTTGTTTCTTTTTTTTTCAAATTATTTTAATGTTATTCGGTATAAACATGCAAATGACAATAACAATGTCAATGCCTTAAAATATAACTTTTGCTTAAAATATAATCTATTTAAGAAAAGAAGCAAGCCACTAATGACCAAACCCTTCACCAAAATATTAAATATCCTTTTGAGCAGGAAAAACTTTCCAGTCTCCACCCATAAAAAAAAATTGTACATTAAATTTGACTTACACGTACTTTGTATTAAACGCTGAAATTTATTAAATTATCAATATTATATCATTTCTGAATACTAATCGCCAACTTTAAATTTTAGTTTTTGTTTCTTTAATTTTAAAATATATATTCCGCCCACCTCCTCTCACTTTCTCCGAAACCATATTCTCAAGTCCCGTTCATGTAGAACACGTGTTATTATCACCAACTCATCATCGTGGCTAAGGAAAAAGTTTATATTTAGCAGAGCAGGAATTTTGCTAGTAGCTCAAGATGCATTTTAACACACACGTGCCAACGGGAACTCGTCAGTTGAAACCGACGAATATTATAAAAATATTAAATGACATAAGATGCTGTATATTCTGATGATATTTATTTCAAAAAGGTCACACTCTTTTTAAAATTTATTTGGATTAGCTTTTCGTTTTTGATTACATCCAAACAAAACTTTTATATTATAGGAGCTTATTTTTCAAAACAAAACGTTATAAGATTCAAAAATTCATTGCCAAACGGCCCAAACATACTCTAAAGAGTGAGCCAAATTTGAAATTATTCAAGTATCATGAGCAAATACACACAACACAAAAAATAACCAATCTAGTTAATTTACATAATGCTTTCATTATTAACTTAATATGGACATGCTATCGCGTTTAGCTAACGGTTCCTTATAGTGAATGCCCATGTTTCAAGGATTGATATTGAAGATTCAACATTATGAGTCAGTTTTAGATAGTATAATAGATGGTGAATGGAAATGTCGACATTCGATAATTATCCTCCTCTTGAGAACCTCTCAGCCCCTAATATCAACCATAACTTGGATGACTCGGTCTGCCTCCTGGTTGACAACACTAATCGGGTTGAATTATCGGTTACAAATATATGGGATCATATAGTCCAATTACCCCTTGATGTAGTGCGGTTTAGTTACTGAAAACATTCCTAAACATGCCTATTTTATATATGGCTTGCGGTCAATAGTAGATTTGTTGTATGTTTGTTTGGTTGAAATCACACATTCTAATGTGATTTCCAATTTTAGGACACACTTTTAATATATATCTACTTTGATGAAAACTTTTACCCTATCTATATTATAATAAAACAAAGTTTCTAAGTTCCACGTGTCATTAACCTAGCCATCCTAGATTTTCTTTTCCAGCCCATTCTACTAATTATATCTTTAATATTAATTTTTTAAAACAGTAATTTATATTTTAAGAAGGAATGGAATATATAGAATTATGAGGAGATTATGCTGTTGCTAAATTAAAGTGCTTAATATTAGGAACTAACAAGTTTGAATTTCAAATTTAAATTAGATTTTCAAAGTGCATATAAATTAAGCATTTTATATGAAAATCACGAAATAAGTTTCTAGAATCTAAGCAAATAATTCGTTCGTTAGGATAGTTCATCCCCTTCTTCCTAAATACGCCAATTTCAAGAAAAAAATAGGGTTGCAAAATTTCTTTGATTTTGATGTAATGCTCAATTTATGAGAAGCATGTACGACTGCCGATTTAAAACCATAATATCTGGTGAGTGAAACTATAAATCTCCGTCATCATTACTAAGTTGATTGATGATTTGTTGTGTGATTGGAGAATTAACGATGTTTTTGGTTGAAATATTACTGATTTCCAATGTTTTGTTTCGGTGTTTGTTTGTGTGGTTGCAGGTAAGGTGTAAAAATGGTGAAGAAAACTAAAGGAAGAAATGAATTAGGTATTTTACGAAGTTCATAGTCTAATTGATTCCGATTTATAGCTGTTACAGATCCGAGCTCTTAAGGCTAGATTTGTTCGATTTGCTAATTCATCGTGTCTTGTAATCCGATTTCTAACACTTATACTAATCCAGTATTGTTTAGCAAACTTAAGTGTTCTTAAAAGTTATTAATCACACTTCATTTTTTATGTTATTTGTTTCAGAACAAATATTTTTGTTATGAAGAATTTGGATCTTTATTATCGTGAGTTCTTTATGTTTTGGCCAACCCGTTCATGTAAAAACAGTGCCAATGTAAATTTTAGGGATTTGCTTTTAACAAGCTTTTCGCATCAAAATGCTAAGTTTTGAAACCGGGAAGAGATTGAGGTATGTAATACTATAATGTTTATATATTTATATATTTAAAAGATTTCATCCTACTTTAGAAAAATGTCGTAATATTGTTCTTCGATAATTATGGAAAGATGGTTTCACTAATTAGCTATTTACTTTGAATTTTCATATATTAAACACTTTTGCAATTTTCCTTTTACTTATATTTTGGTTTTTGTTTCATCATGCGATATCATAAACTTTCTCATATGTGGCCGTACATCAAATTTGTTTTAGGTTGAAGAGTTGAGCAAATGGTAGATGATGAAAAACAAATAGCTAATCCTTGCTCTCCTGTTGTGTATGCTCATTAATAATGATGCACGTGTGTTCAGATTGCAATAAGCATGTGAATTTAAGAAGCATTCATCAATTTTTAAGATAAAGTATTTACCTTTTTTGTTGGTCAAATTTGAACTTTTGTGAGATATGTGATCCTCAAATTTTCATGTGCTTGTGATTTTGTAATTTTTAGTATTGTTTTTAATCATATTGTTGTGATCTTTGAATTGCATGTTCAAATTAAGTCACTAAAATCAAATAAGAAAAGTTTTCTTTTTCTTTTTTACTCTTATTATCATAGGTATATAAAATGGGGATCAAATAAGAGTTTTTTTACTCTAAATTTTTTTATAATAAGGGTTAAATTTGATTAAATTGGATAGTTAATGGGTATTATGTCTCACACATTTTAAATAAAGCCTTATTAATGATATTTAAAAATAAAAGTAAGGGTAAAGTAGTCATTTCACTACATTAAAGAAGATGGTTACCAAATAAGTCCCATTTTTTTTTACGAAATAAGGTAAAATTTCAAAGTGTGGAACTTATTTTAAAGGGATCTACTAAATTCGCTTCCTTTTTACTTAGAGAGAGAAAGGCGCAACAAACAGTGACAGTGACCGCCCTACAATTTACACGATTTTCAAGATATCAGTCATTGTTTGTTTTTATTAAAAATATTTTTCTTTTATTAATTGTTGACTTCTATTATTTGAGTTAGCCGATGAAGAATTTATTAAATAATTTGTATTATTTTTTTTTTCACCTTTTTAATTACTACTCCTTTCGTCCCACAAAAAAATTTACATTTCTCCTTAAAATTTTGTCCCACAAAAAATTTATATTTCTCAAATTTGGGGGCTCACCTAATAAAATAATATTATTATCAATCATTTTACCAATAAAATATTTTCTCTCTCCAATCTAACCTTATATTTTAATTAAAAGTATTACAAAAGATCTCACCACTAAGTATCTCCTAAAAAATTGTGCCCAAATGAAATGTAAATTTTTTTATGGGACGGAGGGAGTATAATATTTACGATTATATTTTTTTCTTTTTAACATTTACTCCCTTCGTTAAAGACGAAAATACCCTTGCTTTTTTGGCATTTTTTTGGCATTTCTCGTTAGTTAACGGATGATTTTGGAAGGAATGACAAAAATGCGGAATTTTAAAAACCTCAAGGACAAAAAACAGAAAAAAAAAAAAAGTTTAGGGATAAAAACCCGGAATCCGGAAAACGTCAAGGACAAAAACTGTAATTTACCCTTTTATATAAAATGAAAAAAAAATGTCATTTTTATTTACTAGAAAAGGTAAAGAAAAAAGATTAAAAAGAAAAAAACAAAAAGTTAACTAAAATCATTATCACTAATCATCATTATTACTCTTCCAATCATTATGTCATCATCATAAATCCACTTTGAAGTGAATTTAGAGGGGGTCATTTTAAAACACCCCAAAAAAAGAAAAGTTTATCACTTATTATGAATCAGAACAAGTAGATCTATAGAATGTGAGCGTGTAATTGCTGAAAATGTGATAGTTAGGCTTTCGTCACAAGCATCTAATCAAGAATTGAAATTACTTATGTAATTGTTGACTATAATAAAGGTCAACAAATACATAAACAGTAAACTGATGTGCTCGATCTAGTTATAAAATTATGTCTCCTAAATACCACTAATCTAGATTACCACATTCATAGGCAAGTATACCTAATCGTGGGTAATATAGGCTAGGTAAGTATTTCGGGTTATCGAATCCACAGGGAACAGTTTATGTAATCCAAGTAAAGAAAGTTAAAGAATTAATCAAGAAAAGATTTTTGTTCATGTTTTGATTTATATGAAATGTAATTAATATTTGAAATGACAAGAAATGCAAATTTGAACAATTGAAATGAGATTTAAGGGATATTCACTATGTATGGATTCATCTAGTTCTAAGTATGGTTATTAAGCACCGGCTAGTTTAATGTTCTAGAAGTCACGGTATTAGATTTCTCTCAATCCCATTTAATAAACTAATTACAACTAATAGGAATTTCTTCTCTCAAAAGCTATAACTGATCACACTTCTATTTGTTGAAATTACCGTCTTGAATTAACTAAGACCTCTAACCTAGAATTTTCATTACTAGGGTTGAACTTCTTGTTTAATCTAACTTATTGGAATCTTATCTCTAATCCCTATTTCTAGTGAATTACCAACTAGGTCATAATGAAAAGTTGGGGAAGTAATCAATTGAACCAAATGTTGTCAATATCTAATTTAATCAATTACCAACGATAAAGAAACGAAAACTCATAAATTAAACCAAGAAGAGTAATTAAACATCAACAATTATTTTGAACACAAACAAACCCTAAAATTAAACCATACTTAACCCTAGAATTATCCAAACATAGTGAATATAAAGATTACTAGCACATAGACATGCTAGAAATCAACAAACAAGAGTTAAAGTATAGAATTACAACCATAGATTTAATCCAAAATGTTTGAGAATCAATGATTGCTATAAACTTGACTAATCTCTTGATAAACTGCTTCCAAAATCGTCCTTAACTGCCCAAAAACACACTTCCAGCCAAAGATGCCTGACATTTCCCTTTGATCTGGTATAAAACACGATCAGAGGCGCATAGTTCACGGCGCGAACTATAGTTCGCGTCGTGAACTTCCTGTTTCGATGACATAACGATCGGTAACTCTCGATAACGAACGCGAAGACCATACAGGGACTTTGGTGACTGATCGTGAATAGTTCACGATCAGTTCACGATCGTGAACTATTTTTGCCTTATAATTTTGTATTTTTCTTCATCTTTTGGCCCGTTTTTGGCACCTCTTTCGATATATCACCTGAAATGTAACATAAACACATAATTGAGTAATATCACATGTATTTGCTTCTAAAACGTACTCAAAATTGACGATATTGACGGGTTTGAACGTGTCTAAAAACGTCAATATCAAAATCCCCACACTTAAACTTTGCTTGTCCTCAAGCAAATCATCCTGAAAAATCTGTTAGTAAGACACCAATCCAATGCATATGACAAACATCTCAATCACAATCAATGCCAATTTCAGAATTTAGCTTAATTTAGCAAATAAAATTTTACCTAGACTTTATATCCAATTTTGTGTACCAAACTAGTTAACTTTTCATAAACCTACTAATTTTTTGGCTACCTTAATTATACCAATTTTAATTTAGAATCTCTTCATTCTTACATAATCTACAAATATCATCTTTATGAAAACTACCCAATTAGTAGGGTTAAAATAAGAAAAATTAGTTTAAATATCATTGGGTAGCGTAAACGCTTTATTCATGTATGCTTTATTCAAGCTTATTTATTTTTGCTTATTTTCTTTCTTTCTATTTTTTTTTCTTTTTCTTTCTTTTTTTTTTCTTTTTTTTTTTTTTTTTTTTTTTTTTTTTATATATTTTTCTTTATTTATTTATTTGTTTGGTGGGAAGAACCTCAGCTCGAATGCCACCCGCGTAACAGACTTTCCACCAACATGTCCAGATCAGTTGACCTTAGAATGCTAGGTTTGAAGGACCCCTCGGGCTTACTTGTCTGAGTGACACCCGTCCGGTTGTTTGTTCTTCCACAATATTTAATTAATAACTTTTTAATATAATTTTGTTTATTATTCACAATGATGTGCACCGTAAACTAAAGGCCCTTATCTTAACCTAATGTCATTGGGAGCTAGTAAAACTAACCTTAATTTTCTTAAAGACGATTCTTATATATTATGCAAGGCATTTCCAATTTTCTACGTTAAAATTACCATAATCAAAGAGCTAAAATTCTTAAATCTATGAAAAGCCACAAATATTGCAACATAAAAGCTAGCTAAAATTCTATCATTTAAATTAAACTTTGTCTCCCAAAATTATTTTCAAAAGCATCGAGATGTGTCATAAAAAAAAATTTTAACCATTAAATCGGTTTTCTTACTCGGATGATTATTTTCGAAGATTTGACAAATTTTAAATGGTGGATTTCTTTTTAAATACACCCCCTTCCCACACTTAAGTGTTTGCATCGTCCCCAATGCAATAAACTTGACAAAATTTAGGAAATCGAGGTCATAAGAAAGTATACGACCTGAGGGTGTGTTGTGTACATTCCCGGTGAAATTTTGAAGTCCGCAACAAACAGTTTACAAGAGTCCGCAACAAACAGCAATCACGACGAACACCTAAAAACAAACAAACAAAAACAATAATACGTTTTTTTTTTTTTTTTTTTTTTTTTTTTTTTTTTTTTTTTTTTTTATTTTCTGCCTCTTCGCCTTCATTGCGGTGGTGGGTACGGGCGGTACCAAGAATTGGAGTCTTGGTACCAAGCATCATAATCGGGGTAGTTCGGTGGTGCGGGGTAGCTCGGTGCCCACGTGGGTATGTTGGAATGATCAAAGGGTGGGGGTCGGGGAAATTGATTTGGATATAGATTATAGTTGGCAACATCGGTTTGCCAACTCACTTGTTGCCCGACCCGCATCTGATTGTAGTACGACCGTTGCATATGATTTTGGACATTAGATTGCAAATGGTCGTTTGATGATCGAACATAGGCGACATCGACTTGCATCGCGTCCATCCTCTCGACCATTTGATTATACGAGAAGTAAGGATCGAACGAGGATTGACCCGAACCGGATCCCGATGCGCCCGAATGCCCGAATTGGGGACCCGTTGGTCCCGGTTGATCAAAGTGTTGACCCGCTATTGGTCTTTCGGGACCCGGTGCATCGTCCATATCTACATCATCATCACCATCATCCTCACTACTCTCACTACCACTTCCCGGATGTTCCACACCGGGATGTTCATTCCAAACATAGTCACCCCCAAATTTCACAATGACGTGCATACCCAACAACAATACCTCGTCCATTGACCCCATCGGTCGGTATGTCATGCTCTCCCAAACTCTGTGAGGAATGGCAGTTGCGGCCCGTGCCAAACGAGTGACATAGTGACCGGCACCCATCGGACTTTTTCCTTTTAGCCCCTTTCCCTGTGTACTCAAAAATTTGGCGATCACGAATGGAATATTCGTTATCGCATTCTTGTCGATGAGTTGGTGGAGCAACCACATATCGTATTTGTTAACTTTTTCGGGCCCTTGATTTCGGTGGCGGATTGTATATGCAATCATTCTATGAAGAAACCGATGAGTACCGCTTCTAATGCTTGACTCTTTTGTATGAGCCATTCGGTAATCACCAACCCCGATTTGACGCCAATATTCGTCAACATTTCTAACCTCATTCGTCGCACACCACTTCATATAATGATGAAAACTTCTGGGTGTGGTTTCTTCTACGGTATAAATACCTAGGTTAATAGCAAATTGAATGAGGTTACATTCTACCCATTGGTTAGCTACTCGGTATTGGATGCAAGGGTCTTCGGGGTTCTTCATGGCTACACGGGGTTCGAATTTTATAGTAGAATAAAACTCGAGGAGGAGCTCATCATAAGTTGGTTCATTGATGAGGAGAGCTCTCTCCCACGCCCTACATAAAAAACGTACATTGCCATCGTGATCCTTATGATAACGGACTAGGTAACTTTCAATATCCGCCCTTCGACCTACCGCGTCTAACAATTCCAGGTCAACACACCTTCCCACAACTACTTTTTTGTTTGAGAGTTTATTTTTCCTACTCTCACTTTCTCGTGCAAGACCCTCTCGAGGTGCATTCTCAAAGTTTAGGAAGATGTGTTCCCTATTAACTCTAAGAATGGCAGGGAACCCATCTTCTAGGAGTGCGGGTTCGGGGATAGGTGAAGGTGCCCGTGCACGTGCGCGCCCGCGGCCACCGGTCGATGTGGAGGCAGCTGTCTTTTGTTGTTTCTACATCAAAGACAATAATCACAATGTTAAGAATATAAATATGAAAGAATAGTAGGGTGTCTAATTATGTAAAACATGAATGTAAATGACGTTACCCCTTCCCACACTTAGTTTTAAAAATAAGAAAATTGAAAATAAAATTAAAGATTTGACATTGTTAATTAAATTTTATTTCAAATTGATTTTAAAAAAAAAACTAAGTGCTATAAACATATTAACATTGTAAAAACAGTGTCTTTGTAACATCCTTAACATAACTTTGAACAAAAGACTTGTCATTTGGTGCCCAATTTTATCCAACCCGAGTTGTTAGACTTGCATTCAAAGGAATATAACTAAGTAAAAAAAACAATATGCTAGTTTAACAACTAAACCCGTACCAAGATGCTTGTAAAAATCCGAAATTAAACTCAAGTCACAAACATTTCCCCCAATTTCATCAATGTAGGTCTTAAAAATCTACTAATCTTAAGAGGTTTTGACTAACTAAGCACAAAGATTGCAGATTTCAACTAGGGTTCAACTACAAATCAACTATTAAGCATAAAGAGCTAAGATTTAACTCAAAAAGTTCAAGAACAAGTCAAAAATTTCGGACCTATACCGAAATAATTGAAGAATCTATGAAGAAAAGTAGAAGAACTAACCCTTGGACCCATGGAGATAAAGAATTGATGAAGAAATCGGAAGTTTTGGAAGAAATATGAGTGAAAACGGGTAGAAAATGGGGGAAATCTGCTCTGCCGTTCGCGATTGAAGTGTTAGGGTTAACGATTGTGCGAACTGGAAGAAAAACGAAGAATATATAGCATGCAGAGTTCGCGTCGCTATCTAGTTACCGATCGGGAACTTTGCTTGACCAGAATGGGTTGAACCGGGTCGACCCGAATCCGAAACGCGAACCGGATCGCGAACTGATCGTTAAATCTTAGCGATGAAGAGCCCAACTCCCTGGACGGACTTAGCGATCGGGAAGAAAGTTCGCGGCGCGAACTTTCCTCCAACCCCACACTTACGAAAATTTTTTACACGAGCAGATTTTTACAAACACCAAAAGATTTATAAAGCAGAAAAATAAGATACTAACAAATAAAACGAAAATGCAGAACGGAAAGGGAATTAACCACAATACACACGGGTTGCCTCCCGAGAAGCGCTTCAAAGATTATTGAGTCTAAAGCTTGACTCGATGCTACTCTTATGTCACTTACGAGCACCAACCGAGATGAAATGAATCACCTCCTCTTCCTCCAATTTCTCCTTCTCAAAATTACCATTCCCTTCATGATAAAGTTTCAAACGGTGACCGTTTATGCTAAAACGGCCACTATCACAAATGAGCTCCACATACCCGGAAGGTTTTTGTTGGACAACGGTGTAAGGACCGGCCCATTTGGATTTAAGCTTTCCGGGAGAAAACTTATAACGAGATTGATAAATTAGGACTTTATCTCCCGGTTTGAAACATTTGAAGGTTTTCAATTTATTGTCATGCCAACGTTTTGTATTTTCTTTGTAAATTCGAGAATTCTCGTAGGCATGAGATCTTTCTTCGGTAAGAACATTTAATTGGAATTTGCGGTTGTGACCCGCCATGATTACATCCATGTTACATTCTTGAAGAGCCCAAAAGGCTTTGTGTTCAATTTCGATCGGAATGTGACATGCTTTCCCGTAAACCATACGGTACGGGGTGTAACCGGTAGGCGTTTTAAACGCGGTTCGGAATGCCCAAAGAGCATCATCTAACTTTTGAGACCAAATTTTTGGATTTCGATCAATGGTTTTCTCAAGGATCCTCTTAAGTGCTCGATTAGTGTTTTCAACTTGTCCACTTGTTTGTGGATGATAAGAAGTTGAAAAACGGTGATGGACACCATATCTTTGCAAAGTTTTCTCCATTAGGTGATTGGCAAAATGAGTGCCCCGATCACTAATGAGAGCACGAGGACATCCGAACCTACAAAAGAGAGCTTGAACGAATTTGACTACGACCCGGGCATCATTTGTTGGTAATGCTTTTGCCTCGGCCCATTTGGAGACGTAGTCGACGGCTACAAGAATGTACTTATTACCATGGGAGCTCGGGAATGGGCCCATGAAATCAATGCCCCAAACATCGAACACCTCACAAACTTGAATGCTATGTTGAGGCATTTCGTCTCGTTTTGAGATGCTACCCGTTCTTTGGCAAGCATCACAAGCCTTGACCAATTTATATGAGTCTTTAAAAATCGTTGGCCAATAAAATCCCGCATCTAATACTTTCCGGGCGGTGAGGTTAGGTCCGAAGTGGCCCCCGGTGGGTCCCTTATGACATTCGTTGAGAATGACATAAGCTTCCTCACCGTGCACACATCGCCTATGAACAAAATCAGGCCCGACCCGGAATAAGTAAGGATTCTCCCAATAATAGTACTTAAGATCGGAGAAAAATTTCCCTTTTTGTTGATGAGTCAAACCCTTTACAAGGATACCCGCCGCCAAATAATTTGCCATGTCGGCGAACCACGGGTCATCAGACACTTGTAAAGCGTTGACTACTTCAAGGAATTCATCGGGAAATTTATCATTTATCCCATTTTCATCACATTCCTCCAAATATGGATTTTCGAGGCGGGATAAATGATCTGCTGCAAGGTTTTCCGCCCCCTTTTTATCCTTGATCTCAATGTCGAATTCTTGCAAGAGGAGAATCCAACGTATGAGTCGAGGTTTGGCGTCTTGCTTAGCAAAGAGATGTTTCAATGCGGAATGATCGGTGTACAAAATGGTTTTCGACAACACAAGGTAGGGTCGAAATTTGTCAAAAGCGAACACAACCGCAAGTAATTCTTTTTCGGTGGTTGTATAGTTCACTTGAGCACCATTGAGTGTTCGGCTAGCATAATAGATTGGTTGAAAGTGATTGTTCTTTCTTTGCCCCAACACCGCACCGAGTGCATAATCACTCGCATCGCACATCAACTCAAATGGTAATTCCCAATCGGGAGAAACCATGATCGGAGCCTCGGTAAGTTTTTCCTTTAACAAATCAAAGGATTCTACACATTCGTTTGAGAAAACGAATGGTATATCCTTCTCAAGTAAATGGGTCATGGGTCGGGTGATTTTAGAAAAATCTTTGATAAACCGACGGTAAAAACCCGCATGACCAAGGAAACTCCTCACGGCTTTCACATTCGAGGGCGGAGGTAGCTTAGATATGACATCTATTTTAGCTTTATCTACCTCAATTCCCTTCTCAGAAATTTTATGTCCTAACACGATGCCTTCTCGCACCATGAAGTGACATTTCTCCCAATTAAGCACTAAGTTGGATTCCTCACACCTTCTCAAAATCCTCTCAAGATTTGCTAGACATGAAGTAAATGAGTTCCCGAAAACCGAGAAGTCATCCATGAATACTTCCATACAATCCTCTATCATGTCTTGGAAAATAGCCGTCATGCAACGTTGGAACGTGGCCGGAGCGTTGCATAAACCAAACGGCATTCTCCTATAAGCAAATGTACCAAAGGGGCACGTGAATGTGGTTTTTTCTTGATCTAGGGGGTCGATTGGGATCTGAAAATAGCCGGAAAAGCCATCGAGGAAACAATAAAAGTTGTTTCCCGCGAGTCGTTCCAACATTTGATCAATGAACGGTAAAGGAAAATGATCCTTACGGGTGGCATCATTTAGCTTGCGGTAATCAATACACACGCGCCAACCCGTGACAGTTCGAGTAGGGATTAGTTCACCCTTCTCATTTTTGATAACTGTCATACCCCCTTTTTTCGGTACAACTTGTACCGGGCTCACCCACGGGCTATCGGAGATAGGGTAGATGAGTCCCGCATCAAGAAGTTTAAGAACTTCTTTTTTAACCACATCTTTGACATTCGGGTTCAATCTCCTTTGCCTTTGTACACTTGGCTTGAAATTTTCCTCCATGAGGATTTTGTGTGTACAATAGGCGGGATTTATACCCGGAATGTCAGCCGTTTTCCAAGCAATGGCTTGTCTATGAGTTTTAAGAATTTTAATAAGATCGGCTTTTTCGGTGGAGGATAACTTAGATGAAATGATGACCGGAAGACTAGAATCACCTTCTAAAAAGGCATACTCTAAATGGTTTGGTAAAGTTTTAAGCTCTAGAGTAGGTGGCTCTTCTAAAGAAGTTTTAATTCGAAGGTTGTCTTTAGGGTCAATTTTCTCAAACACGACATCTCCTACCTCGGATTCCTCACCATCTACATGAAGCAAATCCTCGAACTCTTGGAGATCTCGGATTGTTTCATCGGAATCAATAGTGAAATCACCTTTTGTGGTGACATCATTACAATCGAGGTCGAGAAAGGAAGTAACCTCCTCATCGATACATGAATCGATAACATCAATGAAATAACAAGAATCATCGGATTTGGAGGTATGCTTCATGGCTTTCTCTATAGAGAAGGTGACCCTATCATCATCTATTCCTAGACTTAGTTGTTTCTTAGACACATGAAACATGGCGTCCGCCGTGTTTAAGAAAGGTCTACCTAGAATTAGCGGGACTTTGGGATCCACATCCATTTCTAGGACAACGAAGTCTACGGGGAACACGAATTTATCAACTCTAACAGGAACATTTTCTGCTATACCAATGGGATATGTGTATGAAAGGTTTGCTAATCTCAAGATCATCCTAGTCGGCTTAAAATCGGTTAGTCCTATTTTTGTAGCTATCGACAAGGGCATTAAACTAATACTAGCACCTAAATCTGCTAGACCATTGCAAACCGGTAAATTATTAAAGAGACAAGGGATTATGAAACTCCCTGGGTCCTCTAGCTTTGGTGGCATCTTGGATTCTATGATCGCCGAGCATTCTTCACTCAACACAGCTGAAGATGCTTCCTCCATTTGCACTTTATTTGACACCAAATCCTTAATAAACTTTCCATAATTTGGCATACCTGCCAACATATCAACCAAAGGCACGTTAATGCGTACCTGTTTAATCATTTCAACAAACTTACCATATTTTTCTTTGAGTTTTTCCTTTCTCAACCGTTGTGGGAAAGGAACTTTAGGTAGGTAAGAGTTTGTTGTTGCTTCCTTCTTTGATTCATTCTTCTTCGGTTCATCTTTTTCTATAATCTTCTCAACAAGCACTTCCTCTTCATTCATTGGTGTCCCCTCTTCTACAAGTACATGTTCACTAGAATTATTAGTAGTAATTTTAACCATTGGTGAACTTACCTCTTTACCACTTCGTGTGGTAATGGCTTTGACATCCCTTGAGTTGAATTCTCCCTTGGGATTCGCTTGGGTAGAAGGGGGTAAATTGCCTTGAGGTCTTTCGGTTAAGGCTTGGGCAATTCTACCAATATCTCTTTCTAAGTTTTGAATGGTGGCTTGTTGGTTTCTAATACATTGTTTCATCTCTTTCGAGTCTTGTTTGGTTTCTTCATTTGTTTTGGCTTGGCTAGCCATAAACTGACCAAACATGCTCTCGAGAGACATGTGCTCTTCGGGCTTAGAACTCGAACCGGGTGTGTTAGAATTATTTCGAGGAGGGTAATTTGGTTGGTTATTTTGAGGGAAACCGGGTGGATGTGATGGTCTAGGGGGGAAATTACTGTTATTGTTGTTGTAACCCCTATTGTTGTTGTATCCTTGGTTTCCTCGTTGATAGTTTTGCCCGTAACCTTGGTTTAAATAATTGACCTCCTCCTCGGTCATCATCGGTTGGTGTTGTTGACATTCCTTTGCAAGGTGGGGTCCACCGCATTTCTCACACCCAACCTGTATCGCATGTAAAGAAGATGTTATTTTATCTAATTTACGTTCTAACATTACCTGGTTATTCTTTATGGCGGCGACTTCATCATGTTGTCTATCGTCAACCGCATTGAGCGAACCCGTTTGCTTTCCGGCTCTTCTATCGGTGGCCCATTCCGCATTGTGCATGGCCATATCCTCCAAAAGTTGGTATCCTTCCGTAGGGGTTTTATACATGAATATTCCACCACTCGATGAATCAAGGGTGGATCGTGCATTGTTGGACAAACCCCTATAGAAGAGATGGACGATATCGCTCTTCTCAAACCCATGATTTGGGCATCTCCTCAACATTCCCTTGAAACGTTCCCATGCTTCCGTTAATGTTTCCCCAGCTTCCTGTTGAAAAGCCATAATATCAGTTTTTAATTTATCCGCTTTCGCGGGTGGAAAATAACGGTGTATAAATCGACTTCGGAGTTCTTCCCAAGTCGAAATGGAGTTTGGCTCAAGGGATTTAACCCAAATTTTTGCCTCTCCAATTAGACTAAAAGGGAAGAGTCGAAGTCGTATCGCATCTTGCGAAACGTTAGGAATCCTAAACAATTGGCATATGTCATTAAAGCACTCAATATGGTGATTTGGGTCATTTGTGAGTCTACCATCATAACCCAAATCACGAACCATACTTAGGAATTGACTTTTTATTTCAAAATTTATGCCATTTATTTCCGGAAGTCTAATTGCCGGAATGGCATCAACCGGGGCATTTTGCCTCGTTTGCCACATCGGACGTTCCGGTGGTGGGTCTTGATCACCCATTTGGTTATCAAGAATCGGCTCTTGATTAACTATTGGTTCTAAATTAACAGGAGTTTGCTCCTGATTTTCAGAACTTTGGACTTGAACTTCAAAAAGCGGATTCTGATTTTCAAGACTCGGTTCCCCAATATTTTGAGCTTTCTTTATGGATGCGTTGTATCTTGCTTCTAATTGAATCCTCTGTCTCCTTCGAAAAAGTTTCTCTGGATCAGAGGATGGTGAGGGTTGATCAGCTTTAGCCTTTTTGCCTCTAAGAGTATTCTTATTGCTCATGCACCTGCACAACTCAAAGCAAAGAGTTAACACGCAACTGATAAACAAAACAAAAGGAAACAGAAATTACAAATTAAGTAACTTATTTAAGAATAAATTCCTAAATAAGGATCAATTAACTAATTAACTTTCAAAAACCTAAAAACATAAAACTGCTCCCCGGCAGCGGCGCCAAAAACTTGGTGTGCTCGATCTAGTTATAAAATTATGTCTCCTAAATACCACTAATCTAGATTACCACATTCATAGGCAAGTATACCTAATCGTGGGTAATATAGGCTAGGTAAGTATTTCGGGTTATCGAATCCACAGGGAACAGTTTATGTAATCCAAGTAAAGAAAGTTAAAGAATTAATCAAGAAAAGATTTTTGTTCATGTTTTGATTTATATGAAATGTAATTAATATTTGAAATGACAAGAAATGCAAATTTGAACAATTGAAATGAGATTTAAGGGATATTCACTATGTATGGATTCATCTAGTTCTAAGTATGGTTATTAAGCACCGGCTAGTTTAATGTTCTAGAAGTCACGGTATTAGATTTCTCTCAATCCCATTTAATAAACTAATTACAACTAATAGGAATTTCTTCTCTCAAAAGCTATAACTGATCACACTTCTATTTGTTGAAATTACCGTCTTGAATTAACTAAGACCTCTAACCTAGAATTTTCATTACTAGGGTTGAACTTCTTGTTTAATCTAACTTATTGGAATCTTATCTCTAATCCCTATTTCTAGTGAATTACCAACTAGGTCATAATGAAAAGTTGGGGAAGTAATCAATTGAACCAAATGTTGTCAATATCTAATTTAATCAATTACCAACGATAAAGAAACGAAAACTCATAAATTAAACCAAGAAGAGTAATTAAACATCAACAATTATTTTGAACACAAACAAACCCTAAAATTAAACCATACTTAACCCTAGAATTATCCAAACATAGTGAATATAAAGATTACTAGCACATAGACATGCTAGAAATCAACAAACAAGAGTTAAAGTATAGAATTACAACCATAGATTTAATCCAAAATGTTTGAGAATCAATGATTGCTATAAACTTGACTAATCTCTTGATAAACTGCTTCCAAAATCGTCCTTAACTGCCCAAAAACACACTTCCAGCCAAAGATGCCTGACATTTCCCTTTGATCTGGTATAAAACACGATCAGAGGCGCATAGTTCACGGCGCGAACTATAGTTCGCGTCGTGAACTTCCTGTTTCGATGACATAACGATCGGTAACTCTCGATAACGAACGCGAAGACCATACAGGGACTTTGGTGACTGATCGTGAATAGTTCACGATCAGTTCACGATCGTGAACTATTTTTGCCTTATAATTTTGTATTTTTCTTCATCTTTTGGCCCGTTTTTGGCACCTCTTTCGATATATCACCTGAAATGTAACATAAACACATAATTGAGTAATATCACATGTATTTGCTTCTAAAACGTACTCAAAATTGACGATATTGACGGGTTTGAACGTGTCTAAAAACGTCAATATCATAAACCCAATCAATTTTGAAGTAAATAGAAGTCTATAAAAAGTCAATGTCAATGTATAACCATCAATTTTAAAAAATTTAAAAAATTGTTTTTATAAACAAAATTTTAGTGACTAAAACCTTAAACAATGAAAAGCCCAAAACCTAACCCTAACAGGTAAACCCTAAAAACTAGATCAACACACTAAATTTATGCACAACTTATGTAGATTTTGACTATGTATTATGTAGTATAGATACCTGATAATTTATAGAAAATATATCATGTACTTCCTCCGTTTCAAAATAAGTACTTCCTCCGTATCAAAATAAGTGACAAACATTCATTTTGGGGTGTATCAAAATAAATGACACACTTTGAAAATTTTCCTTATTTGGTAAAAATAGTGGGACCCATACCCACTAACTATCCACTTTAATATAATGAAATTACCCTTATACCCTTACTTTTACTTTTAAAACTCATTAATATCACTTTATTCAAGAAAAGTGGGACCCATTATCCACTAATTATGTACTTTAATCTATTTTAACCTATACTTTAATATTTTACCTCAAAAAACGTGTAAGGCAATTTGTGTCACTTATTTTGATACGGAGGAAGTAATACATTTGGGATTTCACGTCTTTTGAGACAAAATATATTAATGAAGGTTAATTAGATAAAATTAGATAGTTAGTGGAAGATGTGTCCCACAAATTTTGATTAAAGTGAGTTTAATGATGTTTTAAAGTAAAAGTAGGGGTAAATGAGTTATTTCACTTTATCAAATGAGATAATTAGTGGGTATAGGTCCCACTCCTTTTACTAAATAAGGTAAATTTTCAAAGTGTATCACTTATTTATATGACCGAAATAGAAAGAGGCAACTTAATTAAAATAGTTGACTTTAGAAGTCAACTTAACCAAATGCAGACTAATAACATGTAGAAATAACACAAATATGTTTTATTCATAGTTTATGTGTTAACATGTAAAAAACATTAATATGATCTACAACAGAAAACTAATACATATAAGATAACTATGATACAAATAACATGAAAGTGTGAAACTGAGGTTGAAAAGCAGTAACATAAATATGATATAAAGACATCAAAATGATACGTATAATATAAATACTGTTTTTTATTTCAACATTTACTTAACAATGTTTTATTTGATTTTTTTGTATTTTTTTGTTATTTTATGTTTATCATTTTATTATTATGTAATCTTAAATTTTTTAATGTTTATATAAGTTGTAATCTCCTATTCCATGATTTGCGTTTTAGAAACATTATATATTTTCTTATCGTATTTGTAATGATCATGTAATTAACGATAAAAAAATTTATTCTATAAAAGTTACGTTCAGTAAAATTATTGACAACCCGTGATTTTTCACGGGTCATAACCTAGTAATAATATAAAAGAACACATTGTTAAGGAATGAATATTAATTTTTGTAACTCTGTTTTTTACTTATTACTTTGTTTGTGTCTTTTAATTAATTTCTTGTTGCTTGAAAAAATTATCTAACTAATTAAAAAACGAATAACAAAAAAACGTGTCTACACATAAAACGTGTATTGTCTGAAAAGACATTTATCCACATTCCACAATTCAAAAGTCACTTTGGCGCCACATAAAATTGATAAAAAAATATTATTATCATTGATATCTTTGGCTAAACAATTAAATTGAATTTAATTTATTTGTTGTTGTTGAGGACCACAAAAATACTTCATTATTTACATCCACTTTTTAACGAACCCAATCCAGTGCATAGGAAATCTCACTTGATATATTCGGCATTGGGGTATAAGGTTTTAAAAAAGCTATAATATATTTCAATCTTATAAGAAATTGAGTTGGTCGGATTTGAGTCAAGTCTCTAGCTAGTTGTATTGCACCTCAACCAAAGCGACCATTGCATCATACTAATTCATACATCAGTAGGGAGACCAAAAAAAAAGAAGAAAACTGCTAATGAATTAAGTTCTCAAAATTAAATGGTCAAGAGTGAACTATCAAGGGTAGGCAAGACTTTAACAAAAAGGATCATAATGCCGATACAAGGGTCAAAAAATGAAAACTAACAGTAGTCAAATAATGGGTACTAGTGAAAGTCAAAAAGCGAGTTCAAGTAAAAATCCAAGTGGAAGTCAAAAAAATATTGGTGTATGTAAAGGAAAGAAGACCAAGAAGTGAAGGCCCTAAGTTTATTTTTTTAAATTTTTGTGTTTGTGTTGAACTTACGTCTTTTGGATATATACTTATATCTTTCGAACAATGTTTGTTATGATTATGTAAGTGATGGATACTTATGTCTTTTGGATACATAATAATGTCATGTTATCTAATGCTTACATTGAAATACAGTCATCAAAATACATAAGCAGCAAATACATTCTTCAAAATACTTCTTAAGTTCAAAATAATTTCTTCCAGTGTACACCAAAAGAAATTACTGCTATATATAAGCATCACATTCATTTACTACTAAACCTAAAATATTAATGTACACCAGATCATTAACTAACTCCAAATGAGATATGGCTTCAACCTTTTTGCTTTATATTCTTTAGATATTAAGGATTCCTCGAGCTTAGTTTTAGACCCAACAAGTTGGGTATCATATCAACTAATCTTTGACACATTGGTGGATCATATCATACTAAAAATTCATAATTTGAGGACCTGTTCAAATATAATTCCAAAACTTGAAGTTATAAAAAAATTAGCGTTTGTATAAGCAATATTACGGTTCTAATACATGTTGAGCACATTCATAAAATCGACATCCTATGTTGTTTGATGTCCACGATGTTCGAACAACAACATATTTTCTATATGTGCATATGACAACCAAGGAGGATTGCATTTGATTTAGGTTTTCACGGAAGAAACAAAGGACGAGTAAAGAAGGGAAAGAAAAAAGGTTTTAAACTGTGAGAAACGTAAAAGGACGACCATACTTTCACGTTTTATTGCACGTGAAGGTGTTTAAGTATAATCGAACGACTTACAAGATAATTGACAAAAGGAAAACTACAGGGGAAATTGCATAGTATAGAGTCAAAACTCATGAAAAAATTTAAGGACAAAATCAAAGAATTTATAAGATATGCTCTAAATTTTAATTTTAATTTTAATTTTAATTTTAATTTTAACATTATATATACACACTACTCCCTCATAGAACACCCGGCCGGGTTCAAATCCTGCTGACTTATCCTTTTTGCTGTTAAAAAAAATTATTTACATATTAGCCTTTAACTTATTAACATTTACATTACTATCGCTCAGTTTTGATTTTTGTGATTTTTAGTACGGAGGTCACGTGATGCGTGGATTGTTGTGAAAGTCATACTACAATCTTTTCTTAAAACAGAACTACGAACGTTTTACCTAACCCAATTCTCCCCTTTTTGGGGTTCCTAATCGATTACGAACATCGATTCAGTATTTTCCCCAATCTCGTCGGAATTTCCGATCATCATCCCACAAATTACCAAAACCCTCACTTGATTCAACAATCACCATAACCAAATCCCCTTGATTTTAATCTCCAGCAATTTCCCCAATTGCCGTCTATCGCAATTTAGGGGTTCATCGATAAATTCAAGGTAAGTTGACAGCTTAGCAATTCACTATTCGATTCAATCGTATGCTGTTTTAATTACTCAACAAACTTAATTAATTTGAGATGGACGGAAACAAAGATGAAGCTTTGAGATGTTTAGATATCGGTAAAAACGCATTAAAGTCAGGCGATCGTGTTCGTGCCCTAAAATTTATCACGAAAGCTCAACGATTAGATCCTTCAATTCCTGTTGACGATCTGTTATCGAATTTAAAAGCTACAAACGAATCGTCAAAGTCGCCGGATTCCGGCGCCGGCGACAGTTCTAATGTCCGGCGCAGAGTTCCACCGACTGTATCAGGTTTGGGCTCCGGTTCGGGTTTGGGTTCATGTACGCAAGAACAGATCACAATTGTGAGAGAAATTAGAAGGAAAAAAGATTATTATGAAATATTAGGGTTGGAAAAAACTTGTAGTGTTGAAGATATTAGGAAAGCTTATAGAAAATTATCATTAAAAGTTCACCCTGATAAAAACACAGCCCCCGGATCCGAAGAAGCTTTTAAAAAAGTATCAAAAGCTTTTCAATGTTTGAGTGTAGAAGAGAATCGAAAACAATACGATCTTGTCGGGTCGGATGACCAGCCCGTTTACCAACGACAAACGGGTCGTCACCGGGCCCATCAAGGTTTTGGTAACGGGTTTTATTATGGTGGTGATGTTGACCCGGATGAAATTTTCAGAAACTTTTTCTTTGGTGGGATGAACCCGCGGGCCACAACCACAACCCAATTCACCGGGTTCAATTTCGGTGGTGGGACCCGCACACGAACACAAACACAAACGGGTCATAACGGGTCAGATGGGTTTAATACTAAGGCGTTACTTCAACTGTTACCAGTTCTTTTGATTCTGTTATTTAGCTTTTTGCCATCTAATGACCCTATCTATTCCCTTTCGAGGACGTATAGTTATGAACATCGTTTGCTTACACAAAAAGGTGTTCCTTTTTTTGTGAAATCAAGAAGCTTTGAACAGAATTACCCTTTGAATAGTAATGAAAGGATGCAACTTGAAGGAAAGATTGAACATGAGTATTTATCAATTTTGTCTCATAATTGTCGGTTGGAGACACAACGGCTTCATTGGGGGTATCAACGGTCAACGCCTAATTGTGACACGTTGAAGAAGTTTGATGCTACTTTGGCTTCTTGATTTAAGGTCCGTTTCGTGCTATTAAATAGTTTTTGAGAATAAAGTTGTAATCTTTAAGTGTATTTATACATTCATAAAAGACGTTGATGATCGAGTTCAATATTAATTTATAAATATGATTATTACATGCACACTCATCGTTAATCATTTGAGGCTGTTAAGTTAAGGGGGTTTGGATTCGTGTTATGGTAATTCATTGTCAAATTTCTCTCATTTTAATATATGGATAAGTTGATTTTTTTTTTTGTTGTCTGATTATTTAGATGTCAAATAGTTGGTACATACTCGATAAACAATCTGATTATGTAACAACAAATTGTTGATATCATGATTTTTGCTTTTATTTACAAAAGTCTCTCCTTTTTATAAGAAAGTGCTATTTTATTTGATTTTATTCACAAAAATCTTTCCTTTTTACACACATATAAAGAGTTCTCTTGGTCATTCACATCTATGAGTTCATGTTGGCGGGTTGATATCATCTGGCCCAAACACGACATGTTTAGTTAATTGGGTTGGTATCACGTAACCCAAATACGACCCTTGTAACCCATTTGTTTAAACGTGTCAAAAGGTTGGACTGTTCAAATGGGTTGTAATCGAGTTGATGGGTTGAAATAAAAAATAATTTTTTTTTTATTCTTTTAGTTAAACGGGTGGCGGGTCAAACAATTTACCCATAAGCCAAAATGAACCTACCCTGTTTTTTACTCCATCCGTACCTAAATAAAATTCCCATTTCTCTTGGGCACAATATTTAAGGAGAAAGTTAGTGGTGGGGTTGTTGGTATTAAATTTGATTAAAATATAAAGTTGGTTTGAAGAGAGAAAGATAGTAAGTGGATGGTTAGTAGTGGGGTCCATGGTAATTATATTATTTTATTAAGTGGACCCCATCAACTTGTGAAATGAGAACTTTATTTAGGGACAAAAATTCAAGTTAGACGAGTCGGTTCGTTTAGACCCAACTAAACCCATAACCCATTTGATTGTAATAGCGTATAGACACTAAAGCTTATTGCTTTATACGAAAACGCACATTTAAATTTTGTTTTTCTCTTTTTGTGCAGATTGCGATCCTTAATTTGAAAAATTCTTGTAGGTATGAGAATATGACCGAGGTGGTTTCCTCTTTGACTATGGATCTTGAAAATTGAGCCCTATTCTCAAATCTGTAGCTGGTTTTTGGAGTGAAATTGTAGCTTGTATATGGTCTTTTTTATGTTTAAAATTACGTGATATGGGTATTACTCAGTCATTTTGAGCCACTTTGAACCATAATTCTCTTGATAAAAAGCTTTCGTAATTTAGTTTGTGTTTATGCACTTCTGATCTAGGTCATTAGTGCTTTCTGTAAGTTGGGGGTGGACCGGAATCTGAATCTTGAAGGTTCATTTTAACCTACCAATTATTCCTTTTCATGTCTAGTTATAGTGCACGTGTTGATTGAGATTACATGATTGATGCAATGAAATATTAACTTTTGAAGTGAAATGATACTTGTGCAATGCGAATATAGGCAGCATAGAATTTGGTTGAACCGGTCAATTCATTAGTCAACAATTACAAGATTGGGTTGGTCAAAAGTCAAAACCAAACCGAAACTAATAAAGGTAAAAAGTGAAATAAAAGGTTTGATTACATAATAATTTGCTACCCGTTCAATTTCAGTTTAGATCCGGTTTTTTCATAAATAGGAATATGATAGGGCTTTTCTTTCGCTACAAAAATCAAGCATTTGAGAAACTATATCAAAGTTAACGACTTATTACCTAGAGGTGGCAATATGAAAATGTGCTGGATAACATGTCAAAATTTTGGATTATATGTACAATTTTTAATATGGCTGTGTTTGTTATTGGTTGTGAAAAAGTAGGTAACTTTAAATCTTAGCTTTATTATAGCTCGAATTTGTGAATACAGAACCTTGAACTCGATGATGCAAGCAATTCCAGTCGATATGGAAATGCAACAAATTTTGATGAAACATTTTAAATCGGAATTTGAAGATGAAAATTACGAATTTGGATTTATTTTTTTTTCAAATGTGAAAAAGTTAGAAAAATGTGTAGTCGTATATGAAAAACATGTGACTTCTATTTGAGATTTTTTAGAAGAATATAAAAAAATAAAAGGTTTTGTTCTTTTAAATATTTAAGGTAAATTGCAGAAATTGTACAAGTGGTATTTCAAATTAGGAGGGTTTGTCCCTAAAGTTTTTTTCTCGGATTTTTCTGTCTTTAACTGTTTATGGTCCTATTTTTTTAGTCTTTCGTCGGTCTCCACCTTATTGACCAAAATATCATTATAATTAAATTTTACAAAAATAATAATTTTGAGGGTATTTTAGTCCATTTAGGTAATGAAAAATTGAAAAATCAGGATCATAGGGACAAAAAATCCGAGAAAAAAGTTTAGGGACAAAACACTCAATCCGAGAAAAACCACATAGAGAATTTCTTTAATTTTCCAAAAAAAATAAATATTACATGCATTAGAAAATTGCATTTTCATTAACGGATGGGTGATACCTAAAATGCATGGGTAGTCATTTGTATTAACATGTTAGAGTTTAGATACAACTATAAGTGATGTTGTTACCATTTTTCAAAATAAATAAATAGTGATTATAAACAAAAAAAACCTATTGGCTAGCGATTTAATCATTCGCATACATCTATGCAAAGTGAATTGAGGACCACCATGACACCTGATGTCACATTGAGTTGTTCTAATGCGATGGTAAGGAAATGAGACGCAACAATATTGAGCATCAAATGAAGTACTAAAAGATAGTATGAACATTCGATGAAGAGATGGCTCATAAGTTTTGATGGTAAGGATGAATGATGTTTAAGGTTGATGACATGACTTGAAACCAAGTGTCAAACTTGGTGGATGTAAGTGACAATGAACCAACCGACAAACCACTAGACTTGAAGACGATAATAGACTTATGGACCAAAAATGATGTTGAACACACCAAACCAATGATCAAGATGACTCGCAATTGTGGTTGCTAAAATGTGATCAAGATTGGTCACTTATGAACCAAAGAAGATGAAGACAATTGGATGGTGTCGTTTGGACCACCATCATGAGGCCCGCCACTGACTGCGAGAAACGTTTTGTATTTCGAACATGGTAACACAATTACACATTCATGATACAAAGAAAATGAGTAGAATTTTGTTGCTAATTTTTGTATTTGAATTTTGACCAATTAAATTTAAGTGAATCGTATAAGAAGGAAGATTGCAAAACTTAGAGCATTGGTATCAGTACAACGTTATAGCAATGTTATATACTACTAGTTTTTTACTTTATAACATTGCTATAACATTAATCCAAAATCACCAACCCTTCTATATCATCTATATTGGAACAGAGGAGTACATGTATGTGGTATGTATTTATTTTTGTTTATACCAAATATAGCAAATAGAATGCCGAATGAAGGAAAATTTCATAGTATGTGTGACGTTTTCGAATTACTTTTGTTATTTTCTTAAGTTATTTACTTATTTCACGAGTTGTCGATTTTGATATTATTTTATATAGAGAGAGACCAAATTGCATGAAAATGTACATACGCGATTTTAACCGATCAATGCAACGTACATACTATATTCTGAACCATTTAATATTAATATGAGACTTGAATCCTCAATCACAAGAATGGATGGCAAGTTGACAACACACCATGATAAAGCAGGCATTTTAATAATGTTAATATACTTGACATTTTGTACTATTTTATGTAATTTGTAACCGTTTAATGAAAGATGCTTACCATAAATTTTAACAATTTAATGTATAACATATTGCATATTTTGTAAATATCAGAAGCATTAACATTTTCCGTGCAATTTCCCCCCAATTATTTGTGCAATTATATATAATGAAAAACACAAAATACAATAACGTATATTTTTTTTGGGCAGAATGTTACATATGTTTTTGTCTCTTCAAAACAAGCATTAGGGCGAGCATGTGGAGTCACAAGACCTGTAGTTTCATGTTCGGTTACTAGTAATGAAAGAAGTCAACTGAGATCCCAAATCCAACAGCTTAAGGTTTGTTTATTTAATTTATTTATTTATCAAAAAGTTTTATCTTCAAATTTCAAATCTGCTAC
This sequence comes from Calendula officinalis, assembly GCA_963853835.1. Lineage (NCBI taxonomy): Eukaryota > Viridiplantae > Streptophyta > Magnoliopsida > Asterales > Asteraceae > Calendula > Calendula officinalis. Next base: position 19,281,471 of record OY970827.1, read on the forward strand.
AGGTGGCATATTACAATATGATTTGGTACGTATTTGATAAAACCATGTTTTGGTGAGAATATGTTAAAATAAGTAACTCAAAGTGTGTCTAATTTACGGTACGGTTAGGGACCAAACTGGCCGGTTCAATACCAGCAATGTTAAACCAAGCTATACAATACATACATTAATCGGTACTAATATTCTTGAATTCTCGGTACTTCTATGGTTCGGTTTTGTACTGTTGAACACAAACCTTTTGAAATCTAAGAACCAATTAGACACAAGAAGATTAAGAGTATGTTTGCTACAGTTTAAGAAATGAGAAAAACATGAAAAATTTGTTTCACGAGAATATTCAAGAAAAAAGTAATGAAAACAGGTTAGTTTAGATTTCCTATTGCTTGTATTTATTAACATTGGATTTAAGTTTTAAACCAAAATAGTGGACGTGCCGGAGTGGTTATCGGGCATGACTAGAAATCATGTGGGCTTTGCCCGCGCAGTTTCGAATCCTGCCGTCCACGTTTTTTTTTTAATTTTATTTATTTTACTGCATTTTGTTTTATACAAAAATGCTTCGTTAAAAAATTATGTACCAATACAACGGACAGAATTATTAAATAATTAATGTTGGATATTAATTATAATTAAACTTATTAAATATTACGGAGTACTTTTTTAGTAGAGGTGCGAAGGATCAGATTTGTACCTAGTCTGGATCAGTTTTATTCCGATCATATTTTTCCTCTAAATTTAGTTAGGGTATTTTTTTAGAAATGATATTTAGTCTTACTATTTATTTTTATTCATAGTCATATCTACTTGATAGGATGGCATGTATAATCTATTAATTCACTTTATTAATATTATCTCTTGATTTTTACACATGTCTTTATTGAATATTTTATATAATGTAACAATGTTAGTAATCTATTAATCTATTAATTATAATAAAAGAACCTTTAAGATGCCACGTGGCGTGTTTTTAGACCCACAATTTGCCACATGGCAGCTTCTTATTGGGCATCAAAAACTTTTTCCCGCTCATATGAAAATTCGATTTATTCCAGCAGCTATTAATGTGCAAATTATGTTTCTAAAAATCAACCGGTATTTAATATGCAAATTTAATCCAACACTTATTTTTAATTGGGATACATCAAATCTTCATTTTAAATAAGTAATTATAGGATCAATCCACTTAACTTAGCAGATTAACCTAACATCCGAATGGTTATTGTATTAAGTCGTAAATAATTAGGAAATTATGTTTCTAAAATTATCTAAAAAAACACACCATTAATACCGATTAATTTGAATTCAAATTGACTGTATTTAAAATATTTATTATCTAAACGAGTAATTATAAGAACAGACCATAATTAACATATCTATTTTTTCTATTTAAACAATATTAAACACCACATATTTTACGAATACCTTATAATTTCATATTGGTATACTGGTATAATACCAGTATTGCAGCCTTCTGTTTAAAATTACAACCTCAACGCAAGAATCATAATGTATTTAAATCTTACTATTTGAATATTGCAGCCTTTTGTTTTTTTTTTTCTTTCTAAAATGCAATTTGAAATTGCTGCCTCAAGGTAAGAATCATAATGATTTGTGTAAAACTTTTTTTTTAAATTGCATGGGAGTCAAAATGTTTTAATGATAGTAAGAAACATATTAATACTTAGGTATTAATCTCAAACCAGCATACCTCAAAAGCAGACCTCAAAAGCAGTAAGTAATACATTAATTTTGACTTTTTTTATGTATTGACTTTTGATCAACATTTAGTCAACTACTAACATTTTTTATTGACAGTTGATCAACATTAATTTTTGATATATAGTCAAATGCAATGACTATTATAATCAACATATAGTCATATAACAGTACCACAGATGAGACCCTTTATTCCTAATTTGTTATTTTTGGTTTACATATTAGAGCGGTTAAAATTTAAAGGCTTTAAGGTTTATATGTGCTTTATACGTTGTAAGCCTCCAACGTATACACCCAGGATCTGATGCAGTAAGACGGTATATTTCTACAGCAAGAAACATCGTACAACACAAAGTGAGTACTCTGAAATGGAAGAAGAAAACGCTGCAGAGAGAATTGAGAGAGCTTGTGTTTTTGGGTGTGTTCTAAACTCTATCATATGAGTCCCTTTTATAGGGAGACGAGAGGCAAGTGAAGAAAATCAGCCAGACAATTAACTCACTCTTAATCACCATTATTTTGTGACAAAAAACGCAAGACCATAAATTCGTTGGTCAAAAAATGGAAGAGGTATTAACAACGTCTATTAACTCTGGCCGTTACACTTGACTGTCACAGAACTGGCCAAAAAGAAAGCTCCCCGGCTCCCCGCGACCGACGCACATAATGGAAGATTAATATAATAACAGCCTCTATTAACTCTGGCCTCCCCACCCCGCAAAGTGCGCCTAAATCGTGCCATCGGTCTCCCCCGCAAAGTGCGCCTAAATCGTGCCATCGGTCTCGGCTCGGAGTGTGTGGGTCTACCCATTAATGGTCCACTTAAAGGCTCCCCGGCTCCCCGCGACCGACGCACATAATGGAAGATTAATATAATAACAACCTCTATTAACTCTGGCCTCCCCACCCCGCAAAGTGCGCCTAAATCGTGCCATCGGTCTCGGCTCGGAGTGTGTGGGTCTACCCATTAATGGTCCACTTAAAAGCTCCCCGGCTCCCCGCGACCGACGCACATAATGGAAGATTAATATAATAACAGCCTCTATTAACTCTGGCCTCCCCACCCCGCAAAGTGCGCCTAAATCGTGCCATCGGTCTCGGCTCGGAGTGTGTGGGTCTACCCATTAATGGTCCACTTAAAAGATCCCCAGCTCCCCGCGACCGACGCACATAATGGAAGATTAATATAATAACAGCCTCTATTAACGCTGGCCTCCCCACCCCGCAAAGTGCGCCTAAATCGTGCCATCGGTCTCGGCTCGGAGTGTGTGGATCTACCCATTAATGGTCCACTTAAAAGCTCCCCGGCTCCCCGCGACCGACGCACATAATGGAAGATTATTATAATAACAGCCTCTATTAACTCTGGCCTCCCCACCCCGCAAAGTGCGCCTAAATCGTGCCATCGGTCTCGGCTCGGAGTGTGTGGGTCTACCCATTAATGGGAGCCGGGGAGCCTTTAAGTGGACCAGTAATGGGTAGACCCACCCCGCAAAATGCGCCTAAATCGTGCCATCGGTCTCGGCTCGGAGTGTGTGGGTCTACCCATTAATGGTCCACTTAAAAGCTCCCCGGCTCCCCGCGACCGACGCACATAATGGAAGATTAATATAATAAAAGCCTCTATTAACTCTGGCCTCCCCACCCCGCAAAGTGCGCCTAAATCGTGCCATCGGTCTCGGCTCGGAGTGTGTGGGTCTACCCATTAATGATCCACTTAAAGGCTTTCAAGACTTAAAGAATTAAATGCATTATAAATCCACAATATGTTCTTCCTCCCACCTATGTGGGATATAGCATAAATTGCCAACTTGCAATATCTCTATATTTCTAATAGTCTTTATTTAATAAATATAATTATGAGTAAAAATTAATTGTAAGAATCAATATCATTACTCTATTTTTTTTATGTAGTTTGTTCTATATACATTCCTTCATTCATATTACTTTATGGCAGTAATAGTATCCCGAATGAAATTTTAAAAAGTACAACTTTCTCATCGTTTTTGGCTATATGGATTTGACAAAACAGGGTTGTTTTTGCTATAGATAAAGATCGGGATAAGATTAAACAGGAGATATGTTCCCTCTATTCAAAGAAATTCTCCGGCACAACTTAAAAACAGGAGCAAGAGGTTCGATATTAACTCGTCTCATTGAATTGCTAACCCGATATTGTTCAACCTGGGTTAATTTTGTAAGTTTCTGAGGTTTTCTTGCTTCCTGTTCTCCTTTTCTTTGAATAGTTTCGATGTCTTTGTTTGCCTCGTTGGCTTTTATACATTCTTGTTTGGTCCTATCTCGAATTTTGTTAATAAATGTTTAACATTATAAACAATGCTTTTCCTAGCAAAATTGTAGATGTTAGTACTTTCTAATTTCTATCAATAATAAATACTCAAGCCCTCTAAAATAGGGGTATAAGATATGTAAGATGTAAATAGTTATACTCTATCCTAGAGTAGAAATAATGCTTCCAGTATGTTGGTACTTATTCTAGTCGAATGTTAGTGACTGAACATTTAATAAATTGTCATAGATTTTATTCTTACTGATTTCAGTTCATGATTGTAATGTCTCATATGCAAAATGCTTTCTTTTTCCTTATCTTTGAATTAAATGTTCTCAAGTTGTTTTTGTATAAAAATGACAAATATTGAAAATATAAAAAAAATGCAACCTTTCGAAACAGAAACACATGCTAAGTGTTGTGATAATATTGTTTAAAGCTGATTGCTTGCCAGATGTTAGTTTGAGGATATAACTTATAAGGTGCATGTAATTCGTGTTCTTCTTTTTTAACGTGCGTTTTGTGAGTACATTTAAGAGGATTTAAATAATTTAAAATTCCTTAATATACATCAATAAACATTATTGAAGTCTAAAAATTATTGTTTTAAAGATATATTAAATACGTTTTTTTAATTAAAATAGCATTTAAGTTAATTTATTATGACTTATCGTATGTCCGTAGAACAAATATTAGAAGAACCTAAATTTATAAGGGAACAAATTCTTACGGTATAATTTAATTCATACAAAGCAATTTGATATAACATTATGCTCTTAGTGGGATGGGTAATTTGTAAAGTGTGGTAAAAGCAAAGGAAAAACATGACTGTCTTTTGCCATGAAATTGCTCTGTAATCAGATCTTATTTTATAATCTTTATCTTTACTACATATAATGCATTTGAGACTTTCCGAAATAGGAAATTTTAATTTTCAGCACACCGACTTTTTCAAATAAGCTGTCTGAATTTTTAACACATCCACCAGCTGGTCAGGAACCAGTTGCCAAAAATAGACCGTCACGAGCATCGAAGTCAAGCGTGCATGAATTTCAGCTTTGACACACTTTTGGGACGTCCAACAATTTGCACCCTAAACAAAAACCCAATGAAGGAGATTGACCTCATTCTCATGTCACGGTTATAAAACTCATTTGGGTTTGTTCAATAATCAACGTGAGATAATTTCTCACCCATTTATTTACTTTATTGCTAAGAGTAAATATGTGTTTTGAATGTCAAAATAATTAAATATATACGGTATTTTTTTTTTGTTATAGTTAATTAATGTCAAAGTTTGAACAATTAATTATTTCTAACATCCATTAAGACATATCTATCACCAACCCCGCTACCACCCGCCACCACCATCTTCTTACTCTCGTTACTGACCCATAGTGCAGTTTCCTACTATTGTTAGAAAAATGCGTAACCGGACAACTTTTGTTCACCGCAAATATGGTTGCATAGAGTACTCGCCGCCGTATTTGATATGTCATGTCTTAATTAAGATATGCATTAACTAACGTTTAAGATTAATTTATGGCAGATATGGACACCCAAATTACATTGCGGGTATACAAATTTGTGTCTTTAAGAGTTAAGACATGACATGTACTTTGCTTTTCGCCATTTTCAATATAAAATAATGTTTTCTATTTTTAATGGGGTTAGCTCTTTCCAACCATTTACTCCACGCAGGTTGGCTCTTAGTTTCTGATGTCGGGCAAGTCGACTAAAAAATACGACAAACAACACCCGATCTTTAGGGCTTTGAGCCCTAGTTTGTTAAGCTAGATGGATCGTCTCTACACCAATTTTGTCTTAAATTTGATTTAATTTAATTTAATTTCGATTTCAATTCTGATTTCTTTTGGTTAGGATTATGCGGTGTTACAGGCAAAGAAGATGAGAGAGGTGGGGTTGGTGTGTAAGGTCCAAAATGCCATCAATTAACGGACTTCACTTAACGTTGTTAGATGGGAATGACCAAAACGGACAAAGGTTTCAAAATAGGGACGTTTGACACCATACAAACCAACGTGCAAATTTGGCTTTCAGTTTACTTCTAATTAAATGACATATTATCAATTAATAATCATAATAGTATAGTTTATTATATATGAAGAGAAGAGCCAATGATGGCCAGCCTAGCTGGTCTGAGGCACTGAGTTTATACCCATGTGGGCTGCAGGTCGTGAGTTCGAATCCCTTTGGGAGCGTTGCATTAGCGTAATTTAACGCATACCTCACACGGGCAGATATGGAGAATTTTCCTTGGAAATCCCTTTGGGGGCTGGGTTTGCCCGTTTATGCGGAGCTCGAACTCGGGGTGCTCGCTGAAAAATTACGAGTAGGCTTCCGTTATTTCATTTGCCGTTTCCAAAAAAATATATGAAGAGAAGATGCATACATCGGAGTGTTGATCAACTGAAATAAATTGTTTCGGGTGATTCCTAAATTTTGACCAAATGAAATAAAATTTCCCCAAGAATAGACTTAAGTTTCAATTCTTATCAAAATAGACCGTGCGAGCATGCGATCGTGCAACTCCACTAGAACGCCGCCACGTGTCCGATTAGTGCTGCTCAGCCTTGTTACTACTGTTCGTTAGCCTAGTTACTACTGCTCGTTGGTACTGCTCACCAATTAGTGCTGCTCCGTTAGTGCTGTTCAAGTCTCCCAATCGCATGAGGTATTTTGGGAAGATTGAAGTCTATCAGTATTAAATGAAAGTCTCTCACTATAATTAGTCTAAATTGATAATTAATTCAATTGTTTCGATCTATCTTTTCTATGATTCTAAATCTTTTGTTATCTCTACTATATTATAAAGTATTTACCCCTTCCTAAATTAGCAAGGCTGAAAATTCAGCCAACACACTTGCCATTTTTGAATTAAGCAACATTTAAAAAAAATTGCAGGAGAAGGGAGTCGAACTTGAGACCTTGAGTTACCGAATAGAGGTGATAGCCATCTATGCTACAACTTCACATATTAACTAACAGAAAACCTAATTAGATAAATGCTATTTAACTTATTTCTAAAAGAGTTTCTCTAAGCATTTGAATTTTGAACGGGTACATGCAAATTGGGATATGGGGAATCGCTTAGGAAATCACAAATCGGGAAGTGCAACAGACCGCTTTGGAAATCACAACTATTATTCGTCTTCTGATAATCGATAATCGATTTGTAATTCCCAGGTACGAATTTGTATTTTACATTTGACGAAAGAGTAGAAGCCCTTCGTTCTTGCTACGAATCAAACACAAAATTGGCATGTGAAGCACGCAGTAGAGACAAAATCTCGAGGCTATGGCCGTTGATTATTCCTCAGATCGTCTACACACAACTCAATTACGTTTTCACTCATTCCCCTTACACCATTAAGGTATCCGGATTTGAAGTCCCATGGACCCCAACTCTCATATCTTTCACAACAGCTACTTGTGGGCTTCTTGCTGGTGAGAAAGAAGGACTTTTGACATAGCTGTTATGTTTTACATTCCGATTTCTAAATTTCATGTTGTATTATTATTCCTATGGGTTGGGAAATTAATTGATTTGGATTTTTAATTTTTGAATTTATGGCTATCGCAGCAGCTTCAGAATCAGTTGTGTTTTACTTTGGAAAATCCTGCTACTACTTCCGCTACTAACAATCCACGAGCTGTTGGACTTTATTCTCCCTAAGGCGAGTCTAATTAGTTTTCTGTATGCACACACGGCAACACAAACACAGTGTTTAGTGGCTATTTCTAGGTGTGATTTGTGTGTGTTTTTTATTCTTTTTGTTTGATTTCAGGATGGATTATCACCAACAAATTTGGTGCTTGAACCTAAAATGTCTCACACCTGGAGGTACTGGAGGTGTAGAAAACTGTTGCATAAACTATGCTTCTATAAGCTCTTGATTTTCTAATCTATTTCTTTAATTTTTTTTGTAGTGCGTGGTGTTTATATTGATATGGTGTAGAATTTGAATGCTCAAGGTGAAGCAAAAGCTAAAGGCTATTCTATGTATCTGGGATTATAACTAACAGTATTGCCTAAGAAAAGGTGAACAAGTAAGTTGACGAGCTTAACAAATATTAACTGCTATATTTATTATTATGTTAATTGTTATGGGAATTAGCATCATCATCTTCCAGTTGTTTAAGGTTTTCCGTGTGACAATTTTTGACTTTTATCAACTCGTATATTGCCAGAGAAGCACGAGCTGAACAAATATTCAAGGAAGGACATTACTATTAGTAATGCATATGAGGTAAGCAGGCTTATAACAGAATCCTAACACATGATAATTAATTTTAACGGGAGGTTTTTATTTTTCACAGGTTTTATCACATGTTGAAAAAAGATCCATATATGATAAGTATGGGGAAGCTTGTCCTAAAGGTGCTGGTTAGGTGTGATTTTTTTCTTACCTAGAAATGATATCCATCATATTTATGATCTAAAACTTGTTGTATTATATCATTTTTTAAATTACTAGGTGGATTCAATGGGTGCATCCGGTTACAGTTCCCAGTTAGATGTTAATGCGGGGAGAAAAGGCTCATGGCAATGTAATATTGCACTGTGTTTCTTTTTAATTGTTGACACTTGTTTCACCATGTAGGGATACTTCTTTGCATTACATTTAATGTTGTAGCTTAAAGGACATGGTATGTTTGATCCTCTTTCTTATTTTAATATTTTTTTCATCTAATATATTTTGAATGAGTAATGACTAATACAAAATTAGGTAACTTTGTATGATTAACAACTTTTTGTACAAGTTTCAATATTTTATTCCTAAAAACTTTTTAGGTAACCCGACCTAAGGACCGTACAAGTATACACATGATTGGCTGGCAAATGCTTTTGTGTATCGGGCTTCTCCTTAAATTGGGTATATTGGTGTTACTTGCTCCTTTGTTTATCAACACCATACCTAATCATGCTTTAGAGAGGTTTGTTATTACAATTGTTTGTATTTCAGCACAAACCGAATGCAAAGTGTTGAATTTTTTTTTTAACTTTCATGAGCGGACATGGATTTGTAAGTAAAACCTGAATATGATGTGCAGATTATTTATATAAAAATCCTTTTAAGTTTAACTTTTTAAAGACTGTAATTGATCATGTTTTGTGTGATGTAATTTGGTTGATTATATATTTATGTAGGCGCTTCTGTATGACATGGTTTCGTTTAGGATGCAATCCCACACTATGTAGATCTATTGATATACGACATTTTTTTGCTCACTAAACTCAAAATCGTAGATATCCGAATAAATATTTTAGACAAGTAGAAATAGATCTTAATTATTCGGAGCCAATGGCCGAGATGACAAACTGATGGTCCGATTTTGAGTTTAGTGTCTGCCAACAACTCTGCAATGTAACCTATCTAGAAGTCGAAGAAGGTGAAAAACTTCAAATTGCTAATTTCTTATGCACTATAATGCTCTCATAAATATAATATACGTACATACATACATATATCTATCATGTTACTTGTTTTGCTTAACAATGATGCATGAATTTATATGTAAAAATAGGTTAGTGCTCTCATTAAAAACGTTAGTGCTTGAGTTGGAGCATAAACACCCCTATTTGTTTGTGGTGTGCTGTTTTTGCATTGTTTTAAATTTCAAGTTTAAAAGTCGAAAACATAAGTTTTTTAATTGACAAAATTTATCCTTTTGGTAGGAATGCTATGAGAGTTGGAAAATATTTGAATGATGTTATTAGGATAACTCAAAGTTAAACGAAATGTTGATTAATGAATGTACAACTTCAACTGAGAGGACTCAGATAGCACTAGCAGGTTACCCACGCAATGTGGCGGCGGATACCTTGTGACTAAATTTGACGGCGATCAAGTAGCGGGTGGTGACGACGGTAGTGATATGGCTGCTGGTTGTGGTCGTGCGGATGGTGGGTGATGTTAATTTTAATTTTGTAAAGATTAATAAAGATTTCTCATAAATTTCCTTAAATCCGAAATTGGCGTTTTATTAAATATGGACCGTTTTAGCTATGTTGAATATCTCATAACTTTCCTTAAATCCAAAATTGGCGTTTTTTAAAATATGGGTCTTTTGTTTATGTTGAAGTTAAAAGTTATATATATTAGTTGTTGGGATAAAACAAAATTTCAACTAGATCAATTGGTTGACACACAGTCCGTACTCGCAAAAGGTCTTGGGTTCAAATCCCGTAAGCAATATTTTTTTATTTTTGTGGTGTTTAAGATGATACCCAAAATAGAAATAAGATTAAGTTTAAGTTTAAGAACTTCTGTTAGGACCACTTTTGTTATAGGTTTTGACCTTTAATCTTGTTAACTAACTCTTGTAGTGTTAAGTGGTAGGAGGTATATATACATGCAATTTGACTTTGAATGTAAGCTTTTCCCACACTTATTGAATTACACGATTAAAAGCTCCATCTCCATCTTCATCTCTCTCTCAACTCACACACACACCATACACACACTTGATCTTCAGTTCTTCCAAAAACACCATGAATTAGCTTGAATTCATCATCATTTGATCTCTCAACTTCTATACTTAATAGTCCTAAACTCTTTAATAAGGAGTAAGATAAGATAAAATATCATGTTATTGTTCTTTCTTATTGACCACCGTTACATATTTTCTTGTATTTTGTATTCATATGTTGGTATAACATAATTTGTGTGTACAAATATTAATAATTTAGATTTTTAATTTGTTCTCATCTCGATATCTGATAACAATTATTCATAAACAAAAATCTAGAAAAAACATGTTTCCGATCGGCTGCCACTAGACAATTATAGTAGAAAAAACATGTTTCCGATCGGCTGCCAACAAGTCGTCTTTGATGTGTTGAATCACATGTGATGTTGGTGGTGGTGGTGATTTGGGGGTTGATTGATTCAAAAACTAAGATTTATCCCTCAGGAGTTTACAAAAATGATAGACCTCCTCGAACGTTTATCTAGAACCTTAAAGTATTTCTTGAGGATAAATCCCAATCCATGGAAATATCTGAATCTTTTGTAAGGAGAGTTTATAAAACCATACAAGTGTTGTCATTTTAATTTTTATTAAATTAATGTCACGTTAGCTGAAATAAACACAATCTTTTTAACAATACATTTTCATTTCAGTTTCTTAGATCACATATATTATAAAATATAAAATATATATATACACAAAATACTGATTTCCATATATAATACCTTACATTTCCTTCTCTTCATCTCTTGGCAAAGCGACACTTCTAACTGAATGCATCAACTGACGCCATGATGCTAATGGTTTCCTTAAACCGACATTAATTATTGAACACCATCTAAGTTTTTATCTTTTTTGAGTGTGGAGTATATTGACAAGCTCTTTTCCCATTGATGTTGGGAAAATAACAGAGTTATAAAGTTATACTAGTATCTCTACTACTTATAATGCATTTTGGACCTTTCCCTAAATAGCCGGCTGAAAATTCAGCCAAATTCTTTCCATTTTTGGAATTTTCAACTTTAGTAAAAAAAACAAACCACCTGAGAATCGAACCCGCAACCTACAGGTCAAAGGCAAACACACATATCAACTGCGCTGGCCTACGGCTGTGTCATTTTCTCAAAACACAATTCTCTTATCCTAAGCATAATTGAGGTCGGCCCACCTGATTACAATTGAGGCTGTGCGTAAATTCAGCCCACCAATCCTTTTCGCGTGTCGGAGGTTACGCCGCCCAACAATTGAGTCAGTTAGCTTCATGCCTTCATCGCCTGTTGGTATACCTTCTCGAACCCACCATTGCACATTGATAGAATCAAAAAGCGTCATTGATTGAAATTAAGCCACTCATCTTTAATTGCCTCCTCGATACTGCAAGTACCCTCCTCTATTGCTTCAAACATGAGCATCCATCTTCATTCTATAATACACAACATTGACGATTTGAGGAAACTTACAGAGGTATCCATGTTTAATCTTCATTTTCGTATTCGTTTGAAATGTGTTTATTTATTTTCATTTTCGTATTCGTTTGACAAAGAAGAACTGTGTTTTTTTCGTGGTGTAAAAACAGGAAGTAAAAAGCAGTATTTGAAGTAAACCAATTTCAGGTATATATTTTTCTTATGTTTTGCTGATTTTCAAGCTTTTTTCGATTTAGTTGCTAATTTTCTACTTCTTTTTCTCCTTTTATTTTGCATGATAGCATGAACTCAATAACATCATCAATGAAAATGATGCTCCATCAGTGGTTCTTACCATCGACACTCGGGTAATTAAGTAAAACCTTTAACTGTTGCCGTTAAAAAAAAAGTAAAACCTTCAATGATAACCTTACGATTTAAACTTTTCTTGGCTATGAAATTTGAAGATCGTAAATGGGTTTCGGGAACTTGGGATTTTAAGCAGTTTCAGAAAGGTGGAGCCACTGATCTGGATGCTGTTATTGATGTTGGTGAGACTCTGCACACCATGTGTTTGATAAAATGTTTGTTTGGGAGTCAAAAATGATTACCAAATTTATAATCTTTCAACAATAAACTTTTTTTTAATAAATTTTGCATCTTTGAGATAAAAAGTAAATTGGTTGAGATTGCTTATACATATTTGCAAGAACTTTAATATCAATCTTCATTAATGTTCCAAAGTTTCAGATTTTAGTAGGTTAATTTAGTTTTGTTCTTTGATATGCTGGTTTGTGTATATAGAATGTAAGAAAATATATTTTTCGTTACTGTTTTGGTAATTGATATTAATATACGTTTTAATAGAGCATGAGTGATATGTTGCCGTTAATATTATTCATTATGAATGATGAACGCGTTCTGGTGTTTTTGTCTGTTTTGTAACGCCTTGGACCAAACTTCAACCATTATACTGGTTAGCATATTTCCACCTTATATTGACCACATAACCAACTTTACCTTTTATTTGACCTCAAAATGAGTTGATCAGTTTGCAAATGTGCGAGTTCAGGCTTCATTTCAAACCACCAAAGCCTGGTGTTTATGTCTCTTTTGTCAATGATATTACCAAATACCAAAGCTATATTTTGTTCATTTGTTGTCATGCATTATATGTACCATAGATAAAGTATCATTTATTTAAATGGCTTATTTATTAATTTTTATTTTGGTTGATATAGTTGTCTTCATGACGGAAGAAGAGATTGCAAGGGCATCTGCTGTAAAGATTTCATCCAAAATCCTTCCGCATAAATCGTTTTCGAAAAGATGTAGTCTGTTATTGTTGGACCCGTTAGCCGATCCCACTTATTTTAACCCGTTAGCCAATCGCCCGATCCCACTCACTTTGACCCGTTAGCCATACCCACTCAATTTGACCCGTGAGCCAAACCCACTCATTTGCCCATTTTCACTTAAATTACTTGGTTGAATAAAAATTTTGTATGCAAATATGTCCACAAACAGTCTCAGGTCAGAGAAGCAATATATTTGGCATGTAACAATCAATAAAGGTCATATGTGATAAAACACTTTTATTGAAGGTACACGCATAGCCTGTAATTAATTTTAGGCTTTTCCTAATCATTAATTCATTGCCTTCTTGTGTTAATTGTCATGAATGTTTTTAGCCTTCTGAAGTGTAATGAATTATTCATTGCCTTCTGATTTTCTAATGGTTTTATAGGGTTCTGTTTGTACAAGGAGACTGCAAGGTATAATGTTTTAAAGGATGGCATTTTCAAGGATCACATTTACCATATGCATATTTGTGTTTGATTACGTGCAAAAACTTTTTTGCAGGATTTTATAATGGCTTTTGTCTACAAGTGGAATTGAACAGCAAACAACATAACAATAGGCAAAGTCTTTTCGTCAGGTTAAATGGGTTGGGCAATGGTTCATTTGGATACTTAATACATGCCAAATATTATCATTTATCTTTGATGTATAGGTAACTGGTGATAAAACAAAGCTTGTAGCTAGACGTTGCAAAAGTGCATTAAATTGATTTCCTCATATCAAGATGAAAACTTGGTCTAATTCCCTTTTCATGTTTTGGATTTACTTAGTTATATTATTAACTGAACATTATATATTTATTTTAATTTTATTAGTACAACTTTTATATCAGTTGTAGATCTGCACATAAACCTTTATGTGAAGCCTACAAACATGGAGGATGATGTATTATCTGGAATTACAGGTACTTGACTAATCACTGCATTTCCCACCATTGAATATAGTTATTATTGTATTTTACTTTGTAATCAGAACTTCCTTTGTTATGAGATTTTTGTTTTTTTTTAACTTTATAAGAAAATCTGTATCTATGCATCTATGTAACTGTGTGTTGAAGCTATCAAGAAATTGGTTATTTTCTTAGGACCATAACTGTGTGTTGATTTAGATACAATGTATGCGTTTGAGGAGCTTCATTTGTGTGGCTCTTGTTTTAAACATGGTAATCTCATTAAGGTTTTCAGTTTTCAGTTTTAGGAGGTGCTTTTTAACATGAAGATATTTGGATATGCCAATGTTTTAAATGTGGGTCAAAACTGGTCAAACATATTCTGTTAATGACTAAAAGGGTTTCGTGTATTATGGTTTTTGTATACTGCGTCAGAATCAAAAGTTTAATAATTACAAAATGTTATTGTACATGGAGACTTCATTTAAGCTAGATACATTTTTGAATAATCGAGTTAATTTCCTAATGTACAGTTTTACTAGATTGTTCTTTTAACTTGCAGGTATGATGAGTTGCATGACAATTTTCAATTCGGGTCAAACTGAGTCCAAGCAAGGTAGGCTTGATTTTTCTATAAATGCCAAATTTTATGTTGAATGACAAATTCAAACTAATGTCGTAATGTAAAAAGGCAACACCAGGCAGCTCACTGTATCATGTTTCTGGATTTCGGTATCAATTGAATGGACGCAAAAATTGAAGATCTTGCAGCTCTTCCCATTTTCTATTCTACAACTTTGATTGGTTTACATGTAAAGAAACAGTACTGCTGATGATGGATCACAAACTAAGCATTATTGTTTTAAATTTCTATTGCAAACACAGATCAATTTAGTTAGGATGTAGTTTAATACTCCCTCCGTCCCACAAAAAAGTACCCATTTCTCATGGGCACAAGTCTTAAGAAAAGGGTTAGTGGTGGGGTAATTAGTATTACTTTTGATTAAAATATAAGGTTTGATTGGAGAGAGAAAGATAGTTATTGGATAGTTAGTGGTGGGGTCTTTGAAAATTATATTATTTTATTGAGTGGACCCCCATCAATTTGAGAAATGGGAATTTTTTTGTGGGACAAAAGTTTAGGGAGAAATGGGTACTTTTTTGTGGGACGGAGGGAGTAGTCATTGTGATTTAGCTTCACAAAACATACTTGCATAATGTTTTTGTTAACATGAAACATAGATTCAGAGGATTAGTAAAACCGGACCCGAAATATCAGAGACCGGATTTTAGAAAATTAGTTGACCCGAGAAACTAACCTTTTTGCTATAATTTAGTTGTAGGTTCATTATTTCTTTTAGATGTTCAATTAACAATTGGTCAATTAACTGGTTTTCTATAAAATTTTTCATTCAACTTTATAGTTTATTTGTAAGATTGACCACCACCCACTACCATCATAACTACTCATCATCGCCCCCTACTCATCGTCACAATCACTAATGTGTATTGCCACAACGAACCTCATTATTGTCACCACAAAAATTCGGTTTCAGGGTACCCGCCGCCGCATTGCGCGGGTACCCTGCTAGTATTATATAAATTACGAATTATTACATGATTGAGTGGACCACAAAGGATAGTTCCACTTTAATCAGCCTCACTACAAAAAGAAAATGCAATTTGCGACTGACATTTAGGTGGTGATTGGTTTGTGGATTTGACTTTCGATTTTGGTTATAAAAGTAAAATAAATGTCTTTTTAAAGGGCTCAGATATACACAGGTGGGTATGGCCGTGAACCACGTGAAGTGTGCCTAGGTGGCTTGATACCACGTCGTGATGGCAATTAGAACATCTCTCTCACGCCATGCCCTTCATTCGCAAGTCCTCACTCTCTACACTACGAGCGATAACGGACATAATTCAAGGATATGTAACTGTTAAATGGTCGATTTATAAAAAAGAGTTATTTCTTTTTATTGACCTATAAATATTCTTTACGATTAGTTTGATTTCACATTGCAGATGTGCATCGATAGTTTGATTGCATAAATCTCCATTGCCATTGGGGGAGTTTAGGAAACTTTCTTGAAAATCACAATACATTAGCCGTTAAGCCCATTGATGCTCTGGACTTGCACACGGGCTGTACAATATTTGGATCGAGCCTGGATGTATGCCTTTACTTACATACCTAATGGACATTTGGACTTTTAGCTACACTTTTAAATATTCCACTTTACATGACATGTTAATTTTGAATCATACATCCTAGTACCAGTTACAAGATATGCACTTTTCGACCAACACATTTCCATATGTTAAATTACAGCCGGATGGTCGAGATGACATGTAAACCAACCTTTCGATATTCGTAAAGGGTTACCGAAGACATGTGCATTGACTCCGAAAACCTCTTATATAAAGCATAGTTGAAGACTATATAGTTCATGTCGTACGTTGCTTTAGTGGCTCAAATTTGACGGCAATAATTGATATGGACGGTGGGATCTCAACACACAGTAAACACATACCACATGCATATGCCCATAAGTTCACTAATGGTTATTATTACACGCGACAAGCACGTGATCCGGACCTTTTTGCCGATAATTTAAATGTGAGGGATTGGCCCAAAAAGAGTCAAAAGAAACATGGTCAACTTTCACCACTCAAAATAGTTTAGATACCATTTTAGGGTTCCTGATTAAAAGTTCTTGGAGATTCCGTAGTATCATAATTATGTGATAATATTCGTTTCTCTAGGGGTAATATATCAAGTATTCAACCCTTTTAATTAAATCCACTCATGTAAGAAACGATTTTATATATTATCTTAGCAATGTTTTAAAATCTGAATTTTGAATCGGATGGGCCGGTGTCTTACAAATGGTTAGACCGGTTGAACCATATTACAATATTAATATTATTTAAGATACGTTAATTAAGAAATTTGTTATAAGTAATCGAAATTTAGAAAATTACCAATTATGAAGTTGATAAATTTTGAAGATGATAAAGAAAGGAGAAATGTGACGATTCACAAATGTAGTATTAGGTTAAAACATTTCATGACTCACGAAAGCTTCAAAAAACATTAAGTTATGACTTGCAAGATAAAATAATCTAGCTCAACCTGATTTTTTGGATCCGGTTAATTCTGGTTTGGTAAAAAAATTACGGTTCAATCTGTTCCATAACTTGCATATTGATCCGGAAACAAATAATGTCTCTACCTTAAGTAATACAAATAATATAAATATGAAAATATAAATATGAAATACCATGCAGGTATAAATATTACATCAAATTTAATTAAATAAAAAGCGATAAAAAGGCTACAATTGGTATTTCATACTTAAAATATTATTTATATTATTTAAGGTTTTATAGATGAGACTAGGGGTGTTAACGATACGAGTTGAGTTGAATATCAGGAAATTTAGGCTCGGCTAGCTTGTTTAATAATTACTCAGCTCGAGATCGAATAAGTTTTTATAACTCTACTCGAGCTCGAATATTTATACAACGTTCAAGCTCGATACTCGTTTATGATTCCATATTTTTTGGAATGAACTAATTTACAACATCGAAAAGCTCGTTAATTACTCGACTTTTTAACACCACTATTAATATATGTATATATTTTTGTAATTATTGCATCAACACTTGTCCTTATTGTATACAACACTTGTTTGGCTCGTTAGGATCGGCTCGTTAAGAGCCTCTGGCTCGAGACTAAACGAGCTATCGAATGAGCCGAGTCGAGTATTATATTATTAGGCTCGACTCGAGAGATTAATCGAGTATTGTTTTATGTTCGAGCTCGACTCGAGATTGAATTAGTATAAGCTCGAGCTTGATATAAACAAGCTCAAGCTCGAGTAGCTCGTTAAAAGCTCAACTCGTTAACACTCCTAGATAACTATAAAAGCACCATCAATAGTGCTTTAATAGAGCTCTGATGAGTATTGTTTAGGTTAAGTAAGGGAGCTAGAGGTGTTTAAAAAAATTCAAAAATTGGGTATCTGAAAAAATATCTGATATTTAAAATTCGGGGATCCAAAAATCTAGATATCCAAAATTCCTAGTGTTTTCAAGATTTTCAAATATCCGATACCTGAAAAATTATCTGAAATATAAAAAATATCCAAAATGTTAAAAAATATATAATTTGTACTTCCTCCGATTCAAAATAAGTGATACACTTGGGGTTTCACGGTTTTTGAGGCAAAGATTATAATGATGGTTAAATTAGATTAATTTGATGGTTAGTGGGGAATGAGTCCCACACTTTTTGAATAAAGTAAGGTTAATGATGTTTAAAAGTAAAAAGTAAGGGTAAAGGAGTCATTTCACTTTGTTAAAGTAGATAGTTAGTGGGTGTGGGTCCCATTTTTTTTTGCCAAATAAGGAAACTTTTCAAAGTGTATCACTTATTTTGAATCACCCCAAAAAGGAAAGTGTATCACTTATTTTGAATCGGAGGAAGTATATCAATTTAAACAACCCCTAAATTTTAAAAATTATCCTCTTTAATATACAATTTTTTATCAATTTCATTAACAAATCCCATAAATAAATAAATAAATGAAATTTCCATAATCTTTGCGACAACATACCTCGTCGCTAAAAGTATTATCGAATAAAATAATTTATTTTTATTAATTGCGACCACATATGTAGTCGAAAAGTCTTCTTTTATAGCAGTTCGCTGTTTTTTCCAAATTTCCAGTCCGGCTGCCGGCCTATTTCTCCGATCTTCTTTTCCAAAAATTCCAAAGAACACCAACAATAAAAAAAAATCCACAATTACTAACAAAAACATATTAATAGTCATTTATAGTTTAAAAATGGCGTATCAAGAATGTGTATATTGTTAAAAACATACTATAGTTGTAAATTAAAATAATCTAATCGGATTCCTCATATTCCTCCTCATTTCTTTTTCTCACCCGAATTTGAAATAATGCGTTATAACTGACTGCTATGTGTTGTGATGTTTGAATATCTAACCTCTGTTTTTGAGCCGCAATTTTTTTATTTTGAGTCTTAATTATTTACTTGAAAGAATCTCGTCAGCTTCGCTTTGTGAATACATTTTTACTCGTGACTGTACTTTTGAAGTTGATGCAACAACCAATATTGTTCTTCCCAGTCCACACTAATTGTGCCTGCGACGTTCCCCTCGGAACTCATGGATTGGCTCACTCGTAAATGTTGGTGATTTATATCATCAATATTATTTAAATGTAATGTGATAAATTTGTTGACCAAATGTAATCTTAATAAATATTGAACAAGTAAGGATAGTGCGGAGTGCACGCTTGTTTGAATTTATTATGATTAAAATACACCGACTGAACGGGGGTCCGGGGGCAGCGCCCCTGGCGGGGTGCAAGGGGCAGAGACACTGGCTGGGGTCGATATTCCTTTATAAAAAATGTGTAGAAAATTCGAATTCTAAAATAAAATCCGGGTTTTCAACCCGGTAGATTTGACCCGATTCCTACCCGGTTTTGGACGGTTTTGGCCAGTTTTAGACGGTTTCTAAACTGCCATTAGCAGTTCTATTCGGTTTTCCACAGAATGTGGATTGAGCATGATTTTGGTCATAATCATAGTTACTGGTACAAAATTTTTTATAACACATTCATAAATTCTCTGTTCTTGAAATTGTGATTTTATCCGATCGAAGATTTCGTAGTACCGACGAAATACTTTGATTTGAAAGTGTTTCACGACTTCACATTTTTCCAAGTAAACGAAATTATTACGAAAATTCTAACGGTAAATGCTGTATTTGATTTTTAGTCTCAGTTGTTCTTACAAGAGTCTCATTAACCGGGAAAATTATTTCATTGGCGGGTAAAAAACTAAATCAAAATAAAATGAAATACACAAAAAAAATAAATCATTTGGAGGGAAGAATTAAATCAAAGAAGAAATAGCATTAATGCGTACTGTAACGACCCGAATTTTTAAATAAATAAATTATATAAAAATATGATAATTATGGATAAATCATATAAAATACGTGGGAATTGGTTTCGTGTCGTTTGGACACCGTACGAGAAAGTTACGGGCGAAACCGTGTCGAGACAAGTTGGAAAAAGTGCAGCCTTGCTGCCATCAGGAGTTCGCGACGCGAACTATAAGTTCCCGATCGGGAACTTGCTCCAGGGAGTTTGGCCATGTGTCGCTAAGTAGTTCGCGACTAGATAACGATCGCTAAGTATGCGTGTAGAAGGAGAGTTCGCGACGCGAACTATGGTCGCGTCGTGAACTTGTGTCTGGCAGCATTAAAGTCGGGATTTGGCTCATTTATTGCCAAGTGAAACCCTAGTTCTTCTCTCTCGAGCTTGTGAGCGTTTTTGAGTGTAAAGCATCATTTGGAGCAGATTTCTTGGTCAAATCTTGTGATTCTTCACTCCTAGTTGAAGATTTAAGGTATATCTTCAATCCTTGATCTTTGTAGCTTTAGATCTATGTATTTTAATGGTTGGGTTTGAAACCCTAGTTCTTGGGGTTATGGATTATGGTGATATAAATGGTGTATACACTTAATAGATGGTATATTAACAAGGAAAACAAGTGTATGATTATGAATTGTAAGAATCTTAAGGGTTGGTCAAACCTAGGGTTTGGTAAATCACCATATTTGGGGGAAATAGATTGGTGGGTGTTATCTAGAGGTAGATGAACACATTGATAATAGATTGTGATGTTGAATATTGTATGATCATTGTTTTAGGCTTTCGGTGACATCTTGGAAGTCGGTGAAATTGTGAAACAAGAGTTTTGGTGTCAAGAACACGGGTGGAGCATCTTTATTGCTAAGGTGAGTACGTGTGGACTTTACTGAGTACATAGCCTATGAAATACATTTTATTACTTGTGTTGTGGTCTATTTGCTTATTTGTGTAGACTAGTAGTTTATAGTTAGTTATACCGATAGTTGTATTGAACTAACTTGTATGATGATAGACGTGATAGCCGAGAGCTAGATTGACATAACCATCGAGTTATGATATGGTGAGATGATGTGATGATTCGGGGGATCCCCGGTCATGAAGTATGGAATGGGGAGCATTTGGGCGGATCCCCATCGGCCCATTCCATGATAGTAGTCTTGCTAACTGGAAGTAGTCCGGCGAGTAAGGCAGGTATTGGTAGATTGGGCGATTCCCTCTTGCCTTTACCTTGAAGCTTGTTAATGCGGGGGATCCCCGGTTAATAAGTTAATGTGGTTCTAGTTGGTTGGGGATGTCCCGACAACTAGGTATGATTGCTAGGAAAGCAAGGTATTAGAGTCACAATAGGGTGACTGGATAGATGAATGATAGCTTATGAGCTTGTTTGTTTGTTTGTTTGTTTGTTTGTGATTCGGTTATTATTATTAACCTTGGGGTCTAAACCCATGTAGCTCACGAGACGTTTTTGTCTCACGTACTCCTTGTTTTGTTTTGCTATGTACTCAGGTTCGAGATCGAAGGTTTAGGTACGCATGGATAGAGATGTGGGGCCTAGAATAGAAGAACTCTAGATTGGATTTAGTCTTAGCTTGGTTATGATATATTTTGTAACACCTACTTTTATACTCTGATTTCATACCAAGGTTTTTGTAAATCCGAATTGAGGATGTTCTTCTATTTATAAAATGTTTTATTTTGGCCGAATTTTTGGTATTAAAATTTGAGGTGTTACAACTTGGTATCAGAGCTATAGTTTAAGTGAATTAGGTTGGATGACCATCCTAGTCTTAGACTGTAGCATTAGGAATATAAGATTCCTTGAGATCATAGGTTGACCTTGAGACTTTATATTAAGTTTAGGGTTGAACCTAGGGGACCGATGAATTTGATATGATTGTGAGTATTGAGTCGTACGCGACTAATGGGTTGTACACAAGGTACTAAATGTTTAATGTCTTTCGTATAGTCTTGATCGAAAGAAATGGTGAACACTCGTAGAAGTGGGAAAGCCCCGGAGAACCGGGAGGAGGAAGTACCTCCTGTTGAGAGGGTGGATGAGCAAGAAAGTCAACCATCAATGCATCGGGTTGACGAATCGGAGGTCGGAGCTAATAGAACTCCTGTGACCATGGCGGATCTCCAAAAGATTATCGACCAAATCAAGGGGACGGTGGCCGAGGAAGTGCACCGAATTATTGGAGACCGTGAAAGGTCGGGTGGAGACCGTGAATCCGAAGCTAAGTCGGATGAGAAAACCGGAGGTAGTGGCACCGGGGAAGGGAAGTCCTCCACGGGTGGCCAAAGTGATGCTAGGGCTAGGCCCGTTGTGAAAGAAGGTTGTTCATTTAAATCCTTCATGGCTTGCAAGCCAAATGTGTATGCGGGTAGTTCGGACCCGAAGGTAACAATGAGGTGGATCCGAGAAACCGAGAGGGTTATCGGAAGTAGTAAGTGTAAGGATGTTGATATGGTGACGTATGCGTCACAATTGTTGAAAGAAGATGCCATGGTGTGGTGGGATATTGTTTATGAGACCCTCGGGAAGGAGGTGGTTGAAAAGATGTCGTGGGACGAGTTCACCACGAGGTTGAAAAAGAAGTTTTGTCCCGAGAGGGATTTGGAGAAAATGCACGAGAAGTTCGTGACCCTCAAAAAGGGTGATATGTCGATTGAAGAATACTCGAGGGAGTTCACGGGATTGCTCCCGTTTGTTGCTAAAACCTACTCGGATGAGAGGTTGAGGGTGGTCCGGTATGCTAGTGGGTTACCGTGGGACTACCAATTGGAAGTGAAGAGGGCGGTCTCACTTGATGAGGCTATTAGTGCCGCCCGGAGTGTGGAGGAAGTGAATGAGGCACGTGTTGCCGAAAGGGACCATGTGGGCGAGAAGAGAAAAGCCGAGAGTGGCTCGGGTACTTATAAGAAGGGGAAGTTCACATCGAGCTTCTCTAAGCAAAGTAGTATTGGTTCGTGCAAGAAGTGCGGGAAGACTCATGCCGGCGTGTGCCGAGGGGAGTCGAAAACTTGTTATAATTGTGGGAAGCCGGGGCATATGGCCCGAGAATGCAAGTCTAAGTCTTTGGCCGAGATCGAGTGTTTCTCGTGCCACAAGAAGGGGCACTATAGCAATGTGTGCCCAAAGAAGGGAATCGAGTCGATGGTGTCCACGGCTCAAAAGAAAGTGGAACCGGCAAAAGTGAAGGGGCGGTCCTTCCAACTTACTCGGGAGGAGGCGAAGGAGGCACACGATGTGGTGTCAGGTATTCTATTCATTAACTCCTTGCCAACTCATATTTTATTTGATTCGGGTTCTAATTATTCGTTTGTGTCCTATGAGTTCGGTTGTAAATTGAATGTGCCGTCCGAGATGTTAGATGAGGTTTATGAGATAGAAGTAGCCGACGGGAAAACGTTTATGGTTGAATGTATTTATAGAAATTGTGAAATAGAAATAGACGGTAGAAAGTTTAAGGTGGATTTGTTGCCCATGGGAATTAGGGCGTTTGATGTGGTTATCGGTATGGATTGGTTGGGAATGCACCAAGCCAAGATTTTGTGTGGAAAGAAAATTGTGTCGATTAGGACACCCGAGAATGAGAAAGTGTATGTGTATGGGGAGAAACGACATCACATGCCTAATGTGATTACCGCTATTAAGGCGAGGAAAAGTATATCGAAAGGTTGTGCATCGTTTATTGCATATGTATTAGATGGCCGAAAAGAAAAGAAGACAATGGATAGTGTAAAAATTATTCGGGAATTCCCCGAGGTATTTCCCGATGACTTGCCCGGTTTACCACCGGAGAGACAAGTCGAGTTTAAAATTGATTTAGTGCCGGGGGCGACGCCGATTGCTCGTGCTCCATATCGTTTAGCTCCCACCGAGATGCGGGAATTGATGACCCAATTGCAAGAATTGTTAGATAAAGGTTTTATTCGTCCGAGTTCGTCACCGTGGGGTGCACCGGTGTTATTTGTTAAAAAGAAAGACGGGTCGATGAGGATGTGTATCGACTACCGGGAATTGAATAAGGTAACTATTAAGAACCGTTACCCGTTGCCGAGAATTGACGACTTATTCGACCAATTGCAAGGTGCTAGTTATTTCTCAAAGATCGATTTGAGGTCGGGTTATCACCAAGTTCGGGTGAAAGAAGGCGACACCGAGAAGACGGCTTTTCGTACACGTTATGGTCATTATGAATTTCTAGTGATGCCGTTTGGTCTTACCAACGCACCGGCTATTTTTATGGATTTGATGAATCGGGTTTGTAAACCGTTTCTTGATAAGTTTTTGATCGTGTTTATTGACGACATTTTGATTTATTCGAAAACCGAAGAAGAACACGAAAGTCATTTGAGGCTTGTGTTGGATGTGTTAAAACGGGAAAGGTTGTATGCAAAATTTTCAAAGTGTGAATTTTGGTTGCGGGAAGTACAATTCTTAGGTCACGTGGTGACGTGTGATGGTATTAAGGTTGATCCGTCCAAGATTGAAGCGGTGTCAAATTGGGAGCCTCCGAGGACTCCTACCGAGGTTAGAAGTTTTCTTGGGTTAGCCGGTTATTACCGGAGGTTTATACAAGATTTCTCGAGAATCGCGATTCCACTCACGAAGTTAACGAGAAAAAGTGAGAAGTTTGTATGGGAGAAGAAGCAAGAGGAGGCGTTTAAGTTGTTAAAAGAAAAGTTATGTAACGCGCCGATCCTTACGTTACCGGATGGTATGGAAGATTTTGTGGTTTATAGTGATGCTTCGAATCAAGGGCTCGGTTGTGTGTTGATGCAAAGAGGAAAGGTGATCGCGTATGCCTCGCGACAATTGAAGAATGCGGAATTAAGGTACACAACACACGACTTGGAATTGGCGGCGATTATATTTGCCTTAAAGTTGTGGAGACATTATTTGTATGGTACTCGGTGTACGTTGTACACGGATCACAAAAGTCTACAATACGTGTTTACTCAAAAAGACCTAAATATGCGACAAAGAAGGTGGATCGAGTTGATTGCCGATTATGATTGTGAGATTGTGTATCATGCGGGGAAGGCGAATGTGGTGGCCGATGCCTTAAGTCGAAAGGTTTATGAAAATCCGAACCGAGGAATTTTATCACGTATAGAAGTTGTCTCGAGTATCATCGAAAGAATCAAGAATGCCCAACGAGAGGTTATGGAAAAAGACGAGTTAAGACAAGAACGGTTAGGTAAAAACCAACATTTTCTTGAAAATGCACAAGGGTTGAAGACCGTAGGCGGTCGTATTTGGGTTCCTAAGTTCGGTGGTATCCGAAAAGAGTTGTTGTATGATGTGCACAAATCGAAGTATTCGATTCACCCGGGAAGTACAAAGACATACCAAGATATGAAACGGGTTTATTGGTGGCCCGGAATGAAGGCGAGAGTGGCCAAGTATATCTCTAAGTGTGCCACGTGTGCACAAGTGAAAGCCGAGCATCAAGTACCGTATGGGGTAGCTCAATCATTGGTTGTACCGGCCGGGAAGTGGGAAGATATAACTATGGATTTCATAGTAGGTTTACCGAAGACGAGTAGAGGTCACGATGCCATTTGGGTCATAGTTGACCGGTTGACCAAAAGTGCGTTATTTTTAGCAATTCGGGAAACATTGCCACTTGAGAAATTGGCTAAGTTGTATGTGGATGAGGTGGTTCGACTCCACGGGGTTCCGTTATCGATTGTGTCCGATAGGGACGCGAGGTTTACCTCGAGATTTTGGCGATCTTTACAAGAAGAATTGGGTACAAAGTTGCGGTTGAGCACGGCTTATCACCCGCAAACCGACGGTCAAAGTGAAAGAACGATTCAAACGGTTGAAGACATGTTGAGATCGTGTGTGTTAGACTTCGGTGGTAAATGGGATGAACATTTACCGTTAGTCGAGTTCTCGTATAATAATAGTTATCACTCGACTATCAAGATGCCGCCTTATGAGGCGTTGTATGGTAGAAAATGTAGAACTCCATCTTGTTGGTTGGAAGCGGGAGAGACGAAACTCACGGGTCCCGAGATCGTGAGAGTGACAAATGAAAAGATTGGTATTATTCAAAACAACATGAAAGTCGCCCAAGATAGACAACGAAGTTATTCGGGCTTAAAGAAAAGACCATACGACTTGGATGTCGGTGATATGGTGATGTTGAAAGTGTCACCTTGGAAAGGTGTGATGCGGTTTGGTAAAAAAGGAAAGTTAAGTCCAAGGTATGTTGGACCGTTTAAAATATTGAAACGGGTCGGGCTTCAAGCTTTTAAGTTGGAACTTCCACCCGAACTTCAAGGTGTGCATGACACCTTTCACGTGAGTTATTTGAAGAAGTTTATCGGGGAAGTTGAAAATATTATTCCATTGCAAGAGTTGCGGGTTGACGGCCCGAACCGGTTGATTGAGGAGCCCGAGGCTATATTAGAAACGAAGACAAAGAAGCTTCGGAATAAAGAGATCGAGTTGGTGTTGGTCAAGTGGAAGCATTCACTTGGGCCGAATTTGACTTGGGAAGTTAAGGACGAGATTCGGAAAAGATACCCGGATTTCGTGAACTATGCTGAGATTCCGAGGACGGAATCTTCTTAAGGGGTAGATAGTTGTAACGACCCGAATTTGTAAATAAATAAATTATATAAAAATATGATAATTATGGATAAATCATATAAAATACGTGGGAATTGGTTTCGTGTCGTTTGGACACCGTACGAGAAAGTTACGGGCGAAACCGGGTCGAGACAAGTTGGAAAAAGTGCAGCCTTGCTGCCATCAGGAGTTCGCGACGCGAACTATAAGTTCCCGATCGGGAACTTGCTCCAGGGAGTTTGGCCATGTGTCGCTAAGTAGTTCGCGACTAGATAACGATCGCTAAGTATGCGTGTAGAAGGAGAGTTCGCGACGCGAACTATGGTCGCGTCGTGAACTTGTGTCTGGCAGCATTAAAGTCGGGATTTGGCTCATTTATTGCCAAGTGAAACCCTAGTTCTTCTCTCTCGAGCTTGTGAGCGTTTTTGAGTGTAAAGCATCATTTGGAGCAGATTTCTTGGTCAAATCTTGTGATTCTTCACTCCTAGTTGAAGATTTAAGGTATATCTTCAATCCTTGATCTTTGTAGCTTTAGATCTATGTATTTTAATGGTTGGGTTTGAAACCCTAGTTCTTGGGGTTATGGATTATGGTGATATAAATGGTGTATACACTTAATAGATGGTATATTAACAAGGAAAACAAGTGTATGATTATGAATTGTAAGAATCTTAAGGGTTGGTCAAACCTAGGGTTTGGTAAATCACCATATTTGGGGGAAATAGATTGGTGGGTGTTATCTAGAGGTAGATGAACACATTGATAATAGATTGTGATGTTGAATATTGTATGATCATTGTTTTAGGCTTTCGGTGACATCTTGGAAGTCGGTGAAATTGTGAAACAAGAGTTTTGGTGTCAAGAACACGGGTGGAGCATCTTTATTGCTAAGGTGAGTACGTGTGGACTTTACTGAGTACATAGCCTATGAAATACATTTTATTACTTGTGTTGTGGTCTATTTGCTTATTTGTGTAGACTAGTAGTTTATAGTTAGTTATACCGATAGTTGTATTGAACTAACTTGTATGATGATAGACGTGATAGCCGAGAGCTAGATTGACATAACCATCGAGTTATGATATGGTGAGATGATGTGATGATTCGGGGGATCCCCGGTCATGAAGTATGGAATGGGGAGCATTTGGGCGGATCCCCATCGGCCCATTCCATGATAGTAGTCTTGCTAACTGGAAGTAGTCCGGCGAGTAAGGCAGGTATTGGTAGATTGGGCGATTCCCTCTTGCCTTTACCTTGAAGCTTGTTAATGCGGGGGATCCCCGGTTAATAAGTTAATGTGGTTCTAGTTGGTTGGGGATGTCCCGACAACTAGGTATGATTGCTAGGAAAGCAAGGTATTAGAGTCACAATAGGGTGACTGGATAGATGAATGATAGCTTATGAGCTTGTTTGTTTGTTTGTTTGTTTGTGATTCGGTTATTATTATTAACCTTGGGGTCTAAACCCATGTAGCTCACGAGACGTTTTTGTCTCACGTACTCCTTGTTTTGTTTTGCTATGTACTCAGGTTCGGGATCGAAGGTTTAGGTACGCATGGATAGAGATGCGGGGCCTAGAATAGAAGAACTCTAGATTGGATTTAGTCTTAGCTTGGTTATGATATATTTTGTAACACCTACTTTTATACTCTGATTTCATACCAAGGTTTTTGTAAATCCGAATTGAGGATGTTCTTCTATTTATAAAATGTTTTATTTTGGCCGAATTTTTGGTATTAAAATTTGAGGTGTTACACGTATTATTTGTGAATACTTACGTGTTTACTTATTTAATCGAGACAAGTGTTAAAATAAAGGTATGGTAGGGGAAAAATAATTTATAGATTACACGTACATGTTATCTTGTGATGAGTAGCAACATGAAATAGACACAAATAGTAGCATTAATACAATTTCTCGAAATCAAAACAGAAAAAATATAAACCCTTTAGCGACAACAAGTGTTGTTGCAAAACTGAAGTCAAAGTCAGGGTCTAAAAGCAAAGTTGTTGTCGTTTAGTGGACCTTTAGCGACGACAGATATCGTCGCAGAAGGTGGTCAGTTGAATTAATTTGGTGGTTTTTCTTGTGGTGTCTACGTACAAGCTTTTGGCCAACAATTCTGGTCACCTAGCTAGACCACACTCTCTTGTCGCAATAGCAATTAGTTAGCTTTCACTAAAATACCCATAGTTGTGGGGCAAATCTTGTTAGGCTAATTAAGGCATTGCAAAGTGCAAAACAGTTTATGGTTATCCATATATACACGTAGGAGAATCAGCGGCGTCCCTGAGATTCTAAAGACCCTGTGCGAATTGACAAAAATGACCCCCTAAATATAAGTTAGGGTCCGGATCCGGTGAAGACTCAAAAAACGGTGAGGACTGCGAGGATTAAAAAAAAAAACTCTGAAAATGATCCAAACCAAACTTTATTCAAAAAAATTTCTTTTTTACACATAAAGATCACAGCCTATAAGATCCAAAAAAACATAAAATTTTTCAAAAATGATACAAAAAAAAGAAATGGATCATAATTTTGATCCACAAAAAGAATATGGATCATTATTATGATCCACAAAAAAAATGGATCATAATTATTTTTTCAAATTTTTTTTTTGTCAAATGTAGTAATAATCATGGGGAGTTATATATATTTTTTTCGGAATTTTTTGAAATTTTTTTAGGTATCCTCGCGAGTCTTCACCGTTTTTTGATTCCTCGCCGGATCCCACTTCATATAAGTTATACTTCCTCCGATTCAAAATAAGTGATACACTTTCCTTTTTGGGGTGATTCAAAATAAGTGATACACTTTGAAAAGTTTCCTTATTTGGCAAAAAAAATGGGACCCACAACCACTAACTATCTACTTTAATAAAGTGAAATGACCCCTTTACCATTACTTTTTACTTTTAAACATCATTAACATTATTTTATTCAAAAGGTGTGGGACCCATTCCCCACTAACCATCTAATTAATCTAATTTAATCATCATTATAATCTTTTGCCTTAGAAACCGTGAAACCCCAAGTTTATCACTTATTTTGAATCGGAGGAAGTATATAAAAAATTGAACTTTTTAATTTTTTTCTATAAAATTATTTAACTAGCTTAAAACTTTAAAATTATATATATAGGATGTATATAAAAAAAATTGGGCCCACTCCAAAGTATGGACCATGTGCAACCGCACCCTGCACCTCCTCAAAAACACCCTAAAAGAACGTATATAAACCCAACAAATTCCCGACCACAGAATAATCCTGCAACCGTCCTAATTTTGTAGCTCTAACAATCACTAATACCAAAGAGAGGGTGCATGTTATATGATTTTCCATCATTGATAATGGTTGAATAGAACCCTAACTAATTAAAAAGGTTTCCTTATTCAGAATATTACACATATGCCTTTCACATCATCTAAAATATACCTTCCAATTTTAAGATCTTATATCATGCCTACCCCTTGTAACATATTGGTTTGGCCTACTACCACCAATGATAATATTGTTGGACCACATGCATTATCACTTGTACCTACCCAATATCCAAATCCCACCAATATCAAATGTACAAAGTGATAATGCAAGAATGCTAGATCAATAGCATCTCACTTTTCATGGATGTACTTACATATACAAACTTTAATTATGATAAAATCTTGAAAATTGACTATACAATTCAAGAATGAGTTATATGAGGCCACCCACACCAACATAAGTCAGAAAACTTGATCAACTTATTGTGCATATGATACACAAGCGATTTCTGACATATATCCTTTCTCTTATCGGTCTTTCTTTGCCCATGCCCAAGAAAACGATAGAACGATGGAATTGAATGCCGAAAGAATGTAAAAACAAAGGAAAGCGTTTGGATCTTTAGCTTTTTGTGGGGTATAAAAAGCACTAAGAACATGTAATAGTACTCAAAGAAAAGAAAGAATGAATGGGTATCTACCATATGTTGTTTTGATTATGGTTCACATAGGCCTACAAAATCAATCTGTACCATACAGATAGATAATAGAAGAGCATTAGCTAGAGTTACTCTATGACAAGCAAAGGGAGATGATAAATTTGAATACATGCTCTAAATTCCACTACAAATCAACATCAACTTTAGTTTAATTTGAAAAAGAAATATATCAAAACAGTGCAAAAATTATCGACAAAATGCGATAGGGCTAATCTCTATCACGTTGGATGATCTTCTTAAAATGGTTAGTGGAGGGTCACCTTTTGAGTTGTACATCTTACCTTGCTGGCCTATATAAAGACATCATCTTCTATGAAATTTGTAAGTGAAGTGAACTTGTTAAGTGTGTGTGTGTGTGTGTGTGTGTGTGAGAGAGAGAGAGAGAGAGAGAGAGAGAGAGAGAGAGAGAGAGAGAGAGAGAGAGAGAGAGAGAGAGAGAGAGAGAGAGTTCTTGAGTTTTGTTAACTATTCAAGCTCTTTTCATAGCGAGAATTGGAAAAAGAAACAATGGTTGGTATTAATTATAAACTTCTATCAACCCTAAATCTTTGAGAGAAAAAAAAATTAAACCCTAAACTTTCTATTGATCGTTATCTAATTGTATGGTAAATCAATAACTCTTATTTTGTGTATTCTCAGGATGGAAAAATGAGTCTGACCGTTGCGGATGCAGTGGACTACAAGGGATTCCCAGCTGATAGGTCGAAAACCGGTGGTTGGGTGCCTGCTGCCCTAATTCTTGGTTAGTTCATATTTCTTTTTTTTGAACGATTAGTTAGTAAATTAGTAGTTCAAGTCATGTAGTAAACTATTTCACCTATTTATAACCTATTTAAACATGATTTGCTTCATTCTTTTTTTTTTTTCAATTAATATAACCTATTTAAACATGCATGTGCACGCATACGTACATAGTGGTCCTATGGTCGGTCAATTAGGTTCATGGGCTCGGGTCCAAGTAGCTTATTTGGCTGGCTAGGACGAAAAACATGACCAATTTATAAAAATGGACCACCCACTAGGATCGATCTATTGTGTATTTTTCTGCTTGGCGTCTTTATATATGCTTCCATTAAACACATGATTTTGTCTTTGTTCTGCTGGTTTCT
This sequence comes from Calendula officinalis, assembly GCA_963853835.1. NCBI lineage: Eukaryota > Viridiplantae > Streptophyta > Magnoliopsida > Asterales > Asteraceae > Calendula > Calendula officinalis. Next base: position 19,313,285 of record OY970827.1, read on the forward strand.
AAGTGATTGAGGTCCATGAGAAGGCTGTAGGTCTAGTCGTCTATCGCCACGTACATGTTTGAACTCTCATGTTCTTTCCTTAACTTTTGATTATCATCGAATTAAAAGGCAGGGGTGGGTGTGAAAATTTGATTGAAGGTGGTTGAAAAATTGTTATGCGAGTCATTGTGCATGGTTCATACATATTGCTTGCAAATTAATTGACATGCAAAAATGGTTTCATTTCATTACAATCCTACATATATGTGTAATTGATAACATGAAAAGCTTTGATTTACTTACCTCCCAAGCTTCTTTAAATGATCATGAAATCATGATAACTATACATCATGAGTCTGAATATCGTATGTTATAAAAGAATAGGGTCACAGGGAGAAGATATTTTGTTAGGAATATTATTATTAATATTCATTAAAGATTTGATATGTCAAAACTATTAAACTACAAGGACCTAAGTCGGTAATATGAAGTTCAAGATTTGAAAAAGATTTAGGAGATAATGATAATTGTAAAAGATATAGTATATCTTTATTAGTTTAAAAGATTTAGTCATTATCTTTTCCTTGTAAGTCTTGGGTTTTCTAGTATATAAAGAAACCTAATGACATAGAATTAGATGTTCTCAGAACCCACGTTTTAACGTGTTTGGTGTGTAAAACCTTAGCCTCAAGATCGTTTGATCCTGTTTAACGAAGAACCGTTCTATGTATTTATATATAGAATTGAGGCTTTTAATGATGAAAACTTGTTTAGCTATACATATATGTTCAACTAATTCCGCAATTTTATGTTTTGTATATGCTTATTCCAGATAAGAACTAACTATTCTTGAGCCTAAAGATCTACGTTTATGAAGAGTTATCGATCTTCACAATTGGTATCAGAGCACGGTGGCTCAGATCTGGAATAAAACAAGATCAGTACAATAAAAAGCACAGCGAAAGTCGAATTGAAAAGAATTGGGGTTTTATATTCACTGTGCACCTCGGGTTCCTCATATTCTTCAATTCCCACATCCATTAATTACTCCATCCAGCAAAAGATTCTCTTATTAGAATAATAATCCACCGATCTATTAACCAAACAGAACACATCCAGCAAAAGATTCTTATTCTGTTTTTTTTTTCTTTCTTTTTCATCGATACTTTCGGATCATATTGCTGTCTGATTCACGATTCAATTAATTTGAACTGAATTTGAACTGTGTATTCAAGATTCTCGCCACTGTGTTGATCGCCGTATTTGTAAGTTCGTTAAAAGTTTCGAAATTTAGCGTTGTTTTGTTAAAATATGGATAGGAGAGTTAAAAAAAAAAAGGGTATGAAGATGAACATGGTGATGATGATGATGGTATGCGTCAATCGAAGAAACCAAAAAAATACTTGGTTTAGCAAGTGTAATTGTGGAAGCTCACAAAGTTGATAGTTTGCAAAGACTTAGCTCATCTTTAGAGCCTCTTTTTCGCAGATCTTCACCACCACAAATACAAGGTCCAGAAGGAAAAACTTTACAACTTCAATTTTACTACTGCTCCTTCCAAACTTACTACTGGTTCGTTTTCAAATTTTACTACTGATCTTAGTCAGTAGTAAATCAAAATCAAGAATACTACTGCTGTTTTATTACTGCTCCCAAAAGTTCCGAATTTACTACTGACCAGTACTAAAACTCGCAACTTGTTACTGCTCTTAATATACTATTGATCAGTAGTATATATTGTTACTACTGATTTACGTTTTTACTACTGATCAGTACTAAACAGTACGGCTACCCATTTTTTACTACTGATCAGTACTAACCGAAGAAGAATTTGTTATTAAACAATACTGACCGAAGAAAATTTTGAAGAAATTTTAATACTGATTTCTTCCATACAACTGATACATCATACTTTGGAAAGCATGACACACACCATGTTCATTCCATACCACGGTTTATTGATCGTATCTGATAATAATGTGAAACGAATCACATTATTCACACACACAGGCTGAAGGCATGATAAAGATAAAGGAAAGTTTTATTTGTTACATATTTGATCTTTATCAATTGATTACAGAAGATAATTGATTATATTTTATTTGAAGAAGAAGTGGAAAGTCTTACTACATAAGATGTTATGTATTGTTGTAACTGCAATTCAACTGAATCTTAACGAAAAGATTTGTTGAAGACTAAGATAAGCAAGTCCCTCATACAAGATATGAAGTTGCTGATTACTATATTTAGACGGAATGTGATGCTTAGTTTGAGTTTCTACTTCAACTTCAAATAGAAGATAGTTGATTTTCAATGTAATTAATATAGCCTTGAAGAACACAAGAATGATAGCACACTTTTAGGGGAAGAAAAAGTGTTGATCATTCAAGGGGAAGTTCAAGTTTCAGATTTGTATTTGATTATGTCAAAAAGGGGAAGAGACTTGAAGATTCCTAGCTAATTCTATAAGTTTTGTCAAATCAAATAGGGGAAGATTGTTAGGAATATTATTATTAATATTCATTAAAGATTTGATATGTCAAAACTATTAAACTACAAGGACCTAAGTCGGTAATATGAAGTTCAAGATTTGAAAAAGATTTAGGAGATAATGATAATTGTAAAAGATATAGTATATCTTTATTAGTTTAAAAGATTTAGTCATTATCTTTTCCTTGTAAGTCTTGGGTTTTCTAGTATATAAAGAAACCTAATGACATAGAATTAGATGTTCTCAGAACCCACGTTTTAACGTGTTTGGTGTGTAAAACCTTAGCCTCAAGATCGTTTGATCATGTTTAACGAAGAACCGTTCTATGTATTTATATATAGAATTGAGGCTTTTAATGATGAAAACTTGTTTAGCTATACATATATGTTCAACTAATTACGCAATTTTATGTTTTGTATATGCTTATTCCAGATAAGAACTAACTATTCTTGAGCCTAAAGATCTACGTTTATGATTTTATTTTTAAATCCTAAATTAATTAATTAGGCACTTAATTAATATCGCTGAGTTGAAGCTACCTTATGTTCATAAATTATACTCCGTAATTTTTAACTGAAAAGAAATATACTATTTTTAAGAATTGACTAAAAGTAATAGCTTTTTCAATTAGCTTCCGAGCTAAAATTACTTTTTACTAGTGATCATTACAAAAAGTTGGTGATATTAATATTAGTCCACGTGTATTATATTTTTTCTTTATCATAAGTCAAATGAACTTTATATTACAGTATATGCTAGCTAATGATCAATCATTGGAGTCTTTGGAAATAATTGAAATATTAGTGGTCCCTTATTCAGAGATAGGTCCATTTAACATCCCACTTAGGCCCAATCTTTGAGCATAGGCTAACAGGCGGCTACCAAGTGTCCACAAAATATAGAAGCTTGTTTTCAAAAATTAGTATATAATCTAATTGAAATACAAGACTTGTAGCCTAGTGGTTATAGTGGAAGGAGTAAGTTGTTGCTCATGACCTATATATTATGAGTTCAAGTCCTGTTATGGATTTAGGTGGTGGGGTTTATTCCCCATAGGTGGAGGGTATGAGGGAAGGCATACTGTGCATCTTGTGAATGTCACTGTTTAAGCTCGAACCACTAACTTACTAACTGAGAGTTAAAAAAAAAAACTAATTGAATCAACTAATGAAATATTGAAAATGAGTAAACTAAAAGAAAAAAAATCAGCATATAACTTACGATTTGGGGAAAACTATTTAATTATTTGGGGAAAATCTACTTTAAAGGGACTACTTTTAAGATTTTACAGAAAGCTCAAAAATTAATTAAATGGGTATGGACCCACTCCTAAATTTGTGAGAATAAGAAGAAAGATAATTATTCCTTCTTTTGTAAAAAGGTAAACCAAGGTATAATGATGTCAAATTTTAGTCTTTTCAACACAAAGAACCTAAATTTCTAATGAGGTTGTTGTATTCCAATCGTCTGTGATATGTAACAGTCAGATGGAAAGAACTCGCAAAAATTAGCAAAAGTGGTCGTTACGTGATTATTAGGAATCGAACATGCTCTTCAAATACGTTCCGCGGTGCCCGAAACATTTTAATACATACTGTACAAAAAAATGTTAATTAGTGATAAAGATGTTAACGATATATATATATATATATAATAAAAAGTACGGAGTACTATATATGTTTGAGTTGTTAGTAACTTTTTTTGAAATATGAAGGTAAAAAGTTATAATGTCACGTTTTACTAACACTATTAGTGCTATTTGGGGACGGGAATATTAGTAATAATACAATGAAATATATCCTATATCGGAGTTTCAGCGACACTTTTGAAAAGTGTGGTAATGAGGCTACAGTTTTGGTTTTTAGTGACTCCAATTTATGGTGCCTAAAAGATCAAAAAATACACCTCTATTCATGTACACTTTTTGGCTAGATAAAACAGCCGAATACCATTTTGGCTGATTTTGTTTAGTTTTATTGGCACTTATTCAACTTTTAGTGTCACCCTTTTTTACAATTAGTGCTACTTTTGCGATAAAAGATAATTTACTTGTATGGTTAAACTTTTTATATTTAAGTGTTTTGTTAATGATGATCCTAAGAGCTGTTTTAAAAAAAATTATTACTTGTATAAAAAGTTTGTACTTTCATTAATTAAGGGTTAATCATAAAAGGAAGGAATTAATTTATTGATTGATGTATAAGTTCATAATACATGTCTACAATCTTAGGACTGTTGTATTTTAAACTGAATAATTAACTAGTTGAGAATAAATTCAAGAAATGAAGGGTAAAAGTCTTGATTTTGACTTATGATGATCAGGTATTGAAATATGTGAGAGGCTATCAACCATGGGAATAGCAGTGAACTTGGTGACATATTTGGGTGGAACCATGCATCTTCCAAGCTCAAATTCAGCCAATGTGGTTACTGACTTTTTGGGCACATCTTTCCTCTTGTGCCTACTTGGTGGCTTTTTAGCTGACACTTTCCTTGGCAGATTCAAAACTATTGTCATTTTTTCCTTCATACAAACACTGGTAAGTTTTGCTATATATCCTACATATATACAAGTTCAATTTAATTGCATTACATTTTAATTTGTCCCATAACAAGAAAATAAAAAAACACATTCCCGCAAACAACCGTCGATCGAACTGTGTAATTGTGACGGCAGAAATTGTCACTAATTAAAAACTGTGACGTCTTTTTAGCTTACACTTTTAGTGATCGTTTCAAATGCTGTCACTATATGAAAATTTATTGTATTTAAATTTAAGAGTCTTACTTTCTTCATTATTTTGTACTATTGTGACGGCAGAAATAAAGCTTTTGATTCTAGTTCCGTCACAATAAAATTAGGCGAATGTAACGAAAATTCTGAGTGATATTTCTTCCTTGAGAATTCACTTATCTTATTTTATATCGATTTTGATTATATTAGGGTACGGGTACGCTAGCATTATCAACCCACTTACCAAGTCTACAACCACCTGCGTGCAAATCCAACGAAATCTGCAAAGAAGCAAATGGATTCCAAATGGGAATTCTGTACCTTGCTTTATATCTGATTGCTCTCGGGACAGGTGGCCTGAAATCGAGCGTTTCAGGATTTGGGACCGACCAATTTGACGAGAAGAACGAAGCCGAAAAGACACAAATGACGTATTTTTTCAATAGGTTCTTCTTCTTCATTAGTCTTGGAACACTTAGTGCAGTTACTGTGCTGGTTTACATACAAGATGAAGTGGGTAGAAGTTTGGCTTATGGAATTTGTACGATCTCGATGTTTGTCGCTATTTTGGTGATTTTGTCGGGTACTAAAAGGTATCGGTACAAGAAGAGTGCGGGAAGCCCGATCGTCAGCATTTTTCAGGTGCTTGTCGTCTCTATTAAGAAGAGGAAGATGGATTTTCCTTACGATTATGGCATGTTGTATGAAAACACTCCCCAAGGTTCAAGGATCCGTCACACAGATCAATTCAGGTAACGTTCAATAATTATTTGTTATTTTTTTTCTTCTTTCATAAATTAAAAAACTACTAGAAAACATACGTACGACTTTTAACTAATCTACCTAACTAATGGGTTGGGTTAAGAGGGTATTGTTTTGTCCAGTTTTAGATTCTTCTATAAACAATCTTATTGCAATGATAATCTAAATGTTAAAATAATAACTATTAAGATTTATTAAAAAAAAGATTATGCATGACTTTCAGTCCATTTAACCTTTTCTGAGCTAATTTTATCTGCCCTATTTGAGATACAAGCTTACTCATTTTCTCAACATTTAGGTGCTTGGACAAGGCCGCGATTGTAGCCGAAGGAGATTTTGTGAAATCCGGATCGGGTGTTGCTCCAAATCCATGGAAGTTATGCACGGTGACAAGAGTGGAGGAAGTGAAAATGATGGCTAGGTTGTTGCCCGTTTGGGCAACAACCATATTGTTCTGGACTGCTTATGCTCAAATGATTACTTTTTCAGTCCAACAAGCGTCGACTATGGAAAGATCTGTCGCAGGGTTCAAAATCCCTGCGGGATCCCTAACCGTCTTCTTTGTTCTTGCCATATTGCTTACTTGCGCCGTTTATGATTGTTTGATCATCCCTTTATGGAAAAAATGGAAAGGAAAGCCAGGTACTAATTGATATATTATTCATCGCAAAGTAACAAGAATATGCGACAAATATATGTATAAGTTGTTAATTTGTTTCGACCAACAGGTTTCACCGATCTACAAAGAATGGCGTTAGGTTTGATCCTCTCAACCCTAGGAATGGCGGTAGCCGCAGTGGTTGAAATGAGACGATTATCAGTCGCTAAATCCGTTGGCGGCATCATCACCGTTGATCCACTACCGATAAGCGTATTCATGCTCATCCCACAATTCTTTCTAGTGGGGGCGGGTGAGGCGTTTATATACACGGGCCAACTAGATTTCTTCATCACAAGATCACCAAAAAACATGAAGACGATGAGCACCGGGCTCTTTCTAACCACACTTGCACTCGGGTTTTTCATGAGTAGTTTTCTTGTGTCGGTAGTGAAGAAGGTGACGGGTAGCCATGGTGGTGAAGGGTGGCTCGCGGATGATATAGACAATGGAAGGTTGGATTGCTTTTATGGATTGTTGGCGATTTTGGGTGTGATTAATTTCGGGGTTTATCTTGTGGTGGCCGCTTGGAATAAGAAAGACGATAAAGAAACGGAAATGGTCGATGTGGTTTGATTAATAACCGTTTATTAGATTGTGTGCTTTCGATGTTTATATTTTTGTGGTGTTTCGTGTAATGTTTAAAAGAAAACTATATGTAATTTTGTTTAGTCATTATCTTTTGAATGGTGTTTGATGTTCTAGCTCAACATCATTTGAAGGTGTTCGGTTAACTTTGATTTCCGTTTAATCCGATAGTGTACAAATTGGCCCATTCTGAGCAAAAGAGCCCGATCCGAGAAAAGGCAAATTAAGCCGATAGTGTCTAAATTCTAATGACGGGCCCAATCCATTTCGGGACAATGACTTGATTAGGGTCTTTTGTTGTAGACAATTTTCTTTAATGTTTTTTTCTTCTTCAGAAAATTTGAAGCTTTATTTTAGAAAAAGCACAGAATTTTCTAAAAAAACATGTTTAAAATATATACAAAAAGTATATACAAAAAAAACCTACAAATGTGAAACTTAGATATAAAATCTTAAAGTGGGTTTTCACTTTTAATTTTTTCTGAAGTCCAAAAATATGTTTACGTTTTTTTAGTTTTCCTTATAACTTTTTTTAAAACAGTATCATTTTTTCAACAACTATATAGACGTTTAGCTTTTACATCTTTTTTTATTTTTACTTTTACCGTACCGAGCTAAGACCTGATTTTTAAAACAAATCAAAACCATTATATTAGTCCGCTATTAACCCCTTGCAGAGTCATCGATGTCCACGTGCTCCCAGATACTTGGATACTTTATGGACATCATGTCAATTTCATGCTCCACAACTCAACCAAACCTAACCAACCCAACCAATAAATATAATGTAAAAGATTATAAATTCCAATATCACATTGACATATTTACTTGTATGTTTGGTGGATGGGCCCCAAAATATTTAAGTCGATTGGTCCAGTAAATTGAAGTTGGATCCTTATTTGGGTCAGATTTATAATAATGCAATATACATGTTTGGTGTTTTAATGAACCATAGCTGTCTATACCCGTAGACAAATACAGTACTTGGGCCCACAAACGTTTCAACGTCAACAATATCATGTGACTACAAATACTATTTTACATCTCTGTTTTATATGTATGGTATTCTATATCAAATAATAACTTTTTTGACAAATTCATTAAAAGTTTAAAGTCTTAAACATAATGGTAATCATCCAAACAAGTCATAGGGATTCTGATTACATTTGGAAATTAGGTTACCAAGAATTTAGACTTGGAAGTTGTTAGACTTGAGCAGCTCAAAGCAGTTAATCGATTTGTTTTTATTCTGTTTTAGTAGAGTGGGTCCATTTTAAAATTATAGTTCACTATTTTAAACCAAGCAAAACTGAAAATGGACAGAGACCTTACAATCCTAATATTAAGATCTTATGTTTGCAATTTGCATAGATCCTATACAGAATCGACGCATTTTTGTTTAAAAATCATATGGTCGTACGATTTTAAGATAAGTATAATAATAGAAGAATATTATATGGCCTAAAAATATGACTATTTCATTCAATACATGACATTTGTATTACACTCGTCCTCTCTTCTAATCTTCACCTTTTGGTTTGAAAAGTATATCCATTATGCATACAATTAAGTAAGCCTCTTTAACATTCTCATAAAAAAAACTTAACCACCATGGATCTTAACGACAAATATTAAACTACGAGACACCCCGCAGCTAGAACTACACGTGTATTAACACAATGTATTATTTTTCTCCATGAGACTCGGTTAAATTTACATAAATCCAAAATCCTCAAATTGGTTTCTTCGAAAAGAACACAATAAAAGACAAAAAATAATTTAAAAACAAATGGGAATTTGATGCCAAACAGTCTTGGAACAGTTCCGTCAAGCCAAACGCTAAAAAAAGCCAGTTGCTGAAAACCACAAAATACTTAGGGCATGTTTGGATTAGCTTTTTAAGCTTCAAAGTACTTTTGGCTATAAGTCCTTATTAACTTTTTGGTTTTGAAAAGTAATTTTAAAAGGTAATGTTTGGCTTAACTTATTGACTTATTTACTTAATTCTAGTGAAAAGTTAAAAAGTTGTTGAAAAGTAAGGGATCCCTTACTTTTCCAAAACTCCTTTTCAAGGCTAGTCAAAAAACTATTTTAAAAGTACTTTTTGTCTTACACAAACAACTTATTTACTTATTAACTTTTTGAAAAAGTTAATAAGTCAATAAGGATTTTTGAAAAGCTTTCCCAAACAACTTATTTACTGAGATCTGCATCAATTTACTCACGATGAAAACCTGAAATTAAGCTTATAAGCTTTAGTTGTTGCTAATACGTATCGGATATAAATTTATAAGTCGTTCTCGAGCAACATAGAACAAAATCTTCAAACTCAAAAGCTCAAGAACACACATCAACAATCTCAACAAACATAAAAACATATAAATTAACCATACGAATAACAACATAAATAACTACCTAAATATCAATTATCCGACTCGTTTTTCCTACTCGATTTTTCCACTTCTCGTTCTTCCAACAACTTCCCGGATTCATCATCTTGATTCACCGTCTTCTTTTCCGCTTCTTTAGCTTTAAGTGCTTGTAATTTTGCATGATTATAATACCCAACACCAAAAAATGCAATCACATACCCGAATAAATTAACCGGTGTCACAGTATCCTTAATCACAGACCATGAAAATGCAATCAACAACCAATCTTTAACCACACCCGCAACGTTCATAGTCAAAGCAGAAGTCTTCCCAACCAGCAGAAAAACCGCAAGATTTAAGGCAAATGCACATAACGAATTCGATCCAAATATCAAGTAATCGAAATGAAAACTTGATGTATCTCTCAATTTTGGGAACTCAACAATTATCCATGGAATTGATAGAAAAAATAAACAACATGGTGCAACATAATATAATGAAGTAATTGGATTAAATGTGATTCCTTTTGAAGTTAATAAGATTTGGATTAATACTAATCGAGTTGCTTCGAAACAAACTGCGCCCAATTGTAGAATCACACCAAATGTGTTAAATTGAGCTTCACCATAAGCAGCAATCGCAACACCGAATGAAATCGATAGCATATTAGTCATAATTTGCGATTTGAAATTTTCTTTTTTGAATAAAACCCCAATTGAATAAACAGCAACAGGCATTAGGGCTTTTAGCATTTGAATAAACGAAACAGAGAGATAAATGTAAGCAGAATTCGATAGCCATAAGCTTAAAGAATAAAGTAAACCGATTGGAACTACCGATTTGAGATAAACATCGCGAGTCATTTGAACAGGTTCAACGAATTTGAAAACATTGATGATGACGTAAGCTAATGATGAACAAAACCCCATGTGAATCATTGTGAGTGAAATTGGGTACGGCCAATTGTACATCTTTCGATCTAAGATGTATTTGTTGTACACGATTACAGTGAAGCTTAAAAAGATCCAAATTGCGACGTAGGTGTACGAAAGTATGATTTTTTTCAATACGCTTTCGGTTAGGGCTCCTCCTTTCCCCATTTTTAGATCTGGATTGAATTTGGTGGAATTAAGGTGGGGAAGGAGAAATTTATTGGGGAAATTAAGGATTTAGTGGGATTCTGAGATGCGGGTTGAAGTAATTAAGGATTTATTGGGGAAATTAAGGATTTAGATTGATGAATGATTGGAGATTTCGGGAGTGTGTGTTTGAGTGTGGAAGTGTGTCAATCTGGAAGAACGAGGGCTTACATTGCAGGGGATGAACGTTATATAGGTTACAACCTTAAAAATTTCGTTTATGAATTTAAGTTCCATAAGCTTGATACAAATAGTACTACAAACATATATTTCAAATTTCAGAAAATAAAACCTTATATAAATTAGGCTCGCTCGTCTCATTTGATTATCTAACATCGATTAGCTTGTTCGATTCGAATACTTAAACGAGCTTTCAAGCGAGTCGAACTAAGTGTTATTTTTTTAAACCCAACTCGTAAAACTAATCGAGCACTAATTTATGTTCGAACTCGACTCGAACTCGTATATTATCAAACCTGAATTCAAGTTAAACGAGCATGAATTCGGGTAGCTCGTTAATTACTCAATTCGTAAACAACCCTAAATGTAACTTTGTTACAAATTTGCTCAATTTAAAGAATTATAACAATATTTTTATTAACAAATAATTATAATTACAATACATATATTTCAAGAGATATAACAAGATAATTACGTAACATCTTTATTTATGGTTAACTTGGCGCGTCTGAAATAATCAATTAGGGATCGACTTATATGATGATACTTAATAAAATTAATAGATGAAATTAAGACGTGTTATTATATCATTGAATGGATTTATCATATGAAATTGATAGTTCTTTGATTATCCAAATAAAAAAAATACACAAAATTGACACATTCTCTTCTCTGGATCGATGGATATCGGTTAAAGTCATTAGTTTATTTAAACGAGACAACATGGCCCGTGCAATTCACGAGCTTTGTTCATTCTGATCAATTATTTTGAACGTAAACAATATCGTATACAATGTATTGGTGTCACAGGAAAAACACAATATCATGATCGCTAACATGATTAGCTCTGATATTGGGTCCTCTACTATATAAGCAAATTGTGTGAGAAAAAAGACAAAGTAACAACACCATCATCGTTTCAATCGATAGTAGTTTCTAAAAATCAATATGTAAAAGATTATTAAAAAGGGATAACTATAACTTATTTCTTTGCAACATAAATTTAATAGTTAATAAATAATTAGAATTATTTTATCTGTTTATAACAAAAAAAAATATATTAAAAAAGGTTAAATATAGAGGTTAGGTGAAAGGTTTGAGGGAAGGCATATTGCCCCTTATGGATGTCACTGTCTAGGCTCGAACCACTAACTTACTAACTAGCCGTTCAAAAAAAAAAATAAAAAAATCTTTATTATTCCATTTTAACCCCAAAATTATGGTTGATTGAATTGATACGTTAAAACTGACTTTCCCTTTACTACATTAAGAATCCTTTACTAATAATTATTATTCCCTCCGTTCCATTTAGATTGCTAGGTATAATCTTTATGTCCTCAACTTCTATTCAAATTTTGTGAGGCTTCCGATGAGTCCTTTTAGATGTTGAGGTGGTTTTCTGATTAAATAAAAAGCAATTATCCAAGCATCATCTCAAAATGACATATGATGGGAAAATGAATTTGTTGTTAGTCATTAGTGAATCAGTTAATTTTTAAACAAATTAGTCAAAACTAACACCCAAAATGAATTTTCTTTCCAAAACCTTATTTCTATTTCTTTGATTTCTTTAACATAATGCGCTTAAGAGAAAACGGGATAATTAAAAAAAAAAAACTAAAAATGAGCAATCAAATAATTATATAAAGAGAAAATGAACAAAATAATATTTATATAATATTCCTTGAAATGATTGAATACGCCATGTTGATCCCAAAATATTATAAGATAACAATTTTTGTTCAATATACACTTTGTTTATCTCAATATAAATATAAATATAAATATTATATAAACAATGCATAATCTAATTAGAGTTTATATTCAATCTAAATATGATTGTAATGACGCATCTTCAATTAAAACTCGCACTAATTGAAAGAAACCAAATGGACATATAGCGATCGAGGCACGCCTCTTCAGGAAGTAATTTCAAAATTTGATGTTAAGCATTGAATTGCCTGATCAATTGATGCCCTAATTGACTGACATGTAAGGGAGTTTGAAGATAACTGCTTAATAAAATTAATAAAGAAAGAAAATGGACATACTGATCGTGCTTCTTTCAATGGTGAAGCAAGAAGATGACCGTCGTGCTACGAATCGGTGGAACGAAAATGAATCATTACTTTTTTTTTTATGTATAAGCTTCAAGTATGAGATTATATATATACTTCTTCAATCATTGTACTAATGTGAATCGTGGAACCGTCTGAGATTAATTGAAAAGGCGTGAGCTAAGTTGCACGGAAACGGATACGGAACGGGGAAACGGATACGTAACGGATACGGGAAACGGCAAAACTTAAAAATTCAAGATACAGATACGGCAGAGATACGGCACATAAAATATAAAAAAATATATATGTTTTAAAGAAATTCCAAATAGATATTATTGATGTAAAATGTATAAACTCTAAAAATACTAAATCTTTCAAATGTAATTAATTATCAATAATCAAATCATTTTTTAATATCGGTTCATCTAGTTGTAGATCAGCAACCTCCAAAACCCTACATCTTCCATTAAATCAAAAGCATCTCCAACTACATCCCACATCTTTACATCTTCCATTGAATCAAAAACCCATGACAATGTTTAAAAAAACTCAGATACGTTTCTTGAAACGCCGAAGAAACTTCACAGAAACGTTTCCGGCACCTGAGAAACGTTTCGGACAAGTATCCTAGGAGTATCGGTTTCCAAAGGTTTCCGATACGGGAGCGGCACTCTAGATGGAGTTTCCGTGCAACTTAGGGCGTGAGGGAATTCATGACGTTAGGAAAGTTATATGTAATTGAGATTAATTGTAAATTTAATACATGGTAATATGGAAAGTTGTATTTGGATGGTTATAGTGACTTTGATTAATTCATTCAAATGTAAAGGCTACATTGTATAAAAAGTTAATACTTGGACTCATAGAGGCTACATAATACGCTTATAATGGCTTGGATGGTTTATAATCAAATTTAATGCATTATAATAAATACTACATCAAACTTGAAATAAGTGTAATAATGACAATGAAATTAAATGCAACTTTAGTTTTGGAACTCAATTTTTATATTAACGAGGCAACATGACCCGTGCGATGCACGAGCTTTGTTCATAATAAACAGCAATTTTGAAGGTAAATCGTATACATAGAAATGATGTCACGAACAAAGTACATAAAACATGAGCATTAACATGTTTAGCTTTGAAATGGAGTTTAAACTTTTTCATCCAAATTATTCTGAACAATGAGATTGATATACCAATCAACTACATCTAGAAGATAAATTTGCACAACAAAATCGTAAATAAATTTAAGATTGATATACCAATCAACTACATCTAGAAGATAAATTTGCACGACAAAATCATAAATAAATTTGAACCAACAGTTGTATAAAATGTTCCCATTTTTTAATTATTCTAATTACAATGAGCATTCTAAAAATAAATGGTATTCAAATATAAATTGGTTTATGACTTACATCAAACACCTTCGGTGCAAACGAAACAACGTGTATTGAAAGGAAACTAAATTGATGATTGGCCAAATGGAAATAAAATATATGAAGAATTGAAAGAAACCAAATAAATATACCAATTGAGGGAAACCTGTTCAAAAGGAAACCGTTAAATTGATCATCATGTCATAAAGTTTGAAGATAATTACTTAAAGAAAGAAACAAATGTATAAACTGCTTTCGATCAAGGAGATGATGCATACCTTCGAGTAAGGAATTGGTGGAATGGATAGAACCTTGTTTTTTGTGACCATATATATACTTTTTCAAACGTTGTAATCATACGAAAATGTGATAAGTCTAACTAATTGAATAGGTATGGGGCATACATACGGTTTGGAGTCTTGAATAACCATTAATTTATTTATGATTATATATTAATGCATGCATTCATACGTTTGTAATCTTGAATAGGCATTTTAAATTTAATTTATAACATTACAATTTAAATACATTTAATAAAATTCCATTTAATTCATACGTTTCAATATTTGTGTAGTTTTGGAATTCGTTTGGAACCAAAGGGTATTTAAAACAATGAAGTCTACATAATTTTGACTCAATCATGGTGCATTGCAAAAACAAAATAGAACTTAATCATAGAATTAAATGCTATTGTATTTAATATTATAATTTATTGCAACTTCAAATTGGAACTCAAATAAATATACCAATTGAGGGAAACATGTTCAAAAGGAAACCGTTAAATTGATCATCATGTCATAAAGTTTGAAGATAATTACTTAAAGAAAGAAACAAATGTATAAACTGCTTTCGATCAAGGAGATGATGCATACCTTCGAGTAAGGAATTGGTGGAATGGATAGAACCTTATTTTTTGTGACCATATATATACTTTTTCAAACGTTGTAATCATACGAAAATGTGATAAGTCTAACTAATTGAATAGGTATGGGGAATACATACGGTTTGGAGTCTTGAATAACCATTAATTTATTTATGATTATATAGTAATGCATGCATTCATACGTTTGTAATCTTGAATAGGCATTTTAAATTTAATTTATAACATTACAATTTAAATACATTTAATAAAATTCCATTTAATTCATACGTTTCAATATTTGTGTAGTTTTGGAATTCGTTTGGAACCAAAGGGCATTTAAAACAATGAAGTCTACATAATTTTGACTCAATCATGGTACATTGCAAAAACAAAATAGAACTTAATCATAGAATTAAATACTATTATATTTAATATTATAATTTATTGCAAATTCAAATTGGAACTCAATTTTTAAGTATATATAGATATAGATAATATAGATTCAAATCATGGTTCAATATAAATAAATAAAAAATTTAGAAAAAGGGGAAAGCAAGCTTTATAAACTTTCCACTTTCCAAGCTATCATTAGATCGAGATTTACAAGGACCGCCCCATCTCTCCGATCAGACCACGTGACATTTACTTTGTTACACAAAGTAGTTAAGCCAGTCACGTGCGTTGTTTTCAGGTTTCCCATACTATATGTAATTTTAGCAAAGGGGTTTGAATGTTAAATACCAAAGTTACGTATGGTGAATATGAATCAGAGTGGGGTACCCACGCCACGTAAATATTAATATCATTCAGTATGGGTCATTCAAGTTGTGAATAGGTCCTATGTAACTCCTAGCTAGATAGCAACAATCATATTGTAGTTCACATGCAAACACCGCCCCCTTTATAGTGTGATTGTGATCCAATTTCATGAAAGGATAGTGACCACATCCACAGAGCTTCACGTGTGTGAAGGTGTTAATTGTAAGATACAAAAGCTAAGGGGTGGTGTTTGCATGTGAACAATGGTGTGATTGTTGCCACATATGACAAAATTTGAGCGTGATCTCCTTAACCCATCTCAATAGCCTTGTAGTCGGATATGTGTATAATGAGATTGTATTTATTTTGTAATTATATTTTGTGGCGAGCTAAATGTTTTTATATTACATATTTTTTATAATGACTAGGGTAAAACCCGCGCGATGCGGCGGGCTGCGAACTATATATTCCTGGCGATTAAAAGTCCATTTGTTACATATTTTTATAACGAATACAATACATAAGCATGAAAACTGTGTATAATAAGTCTTTTACGACTCATGACCCGACTATAGTCAAATTAAGTGTAACACCCGTATTTTTATAACATCGTTTAAATCATTTAAAATACAATTTCTCAGCATTTGACACATTGTCCAAAGTACAGTTTAACAAAAACTTTAAAACCTTTATCAGAGTTTACAAAAATACGGTGTCACCAAGTATATCAAAACCATAAGCAAACGGGATCTACCTATAAGCTCCCGAACTAAGCATCTCTAGGCCACTTCTAATGCAACCTTCAAACACTTCAACCTGTACCTGAGTACATAGCCACAAAACAAACGTAGTACGTGAGACAAAATATTCTCGTGAGATACATGAGTTTTAGACCCCAATAATCAGAATAACAATTCCATAAATATATAAACATATATATATATATATATATATACATATATCTACTACATTAGTACCGTCTAGTCGCCCTATTGCGACCTTATCGATCTTGCTTCCCTAGCAACCATATCTAGTACAATCATATCTAGTACATAAACATATATGTACCAGAAGCCCAATCATATCTAGTACATAAACATATATGTACCAGAAGCACCAACATGTCTAATACATAAACATATATGTATTAGAACCTAACATACCTAGTACCAAATATATGCGTACTAGAAGCACCCGTGTGCTTAGTGTATAAACATATATACACTCGGTGTATAAACATATATACCACCGTCCAGTGACCGGGGGTCCCCCGCGTCACCACCATCTATCTCTTACGATAACCTAACAGTTATGACAGACAAAGCCTTCGGCTAACACATCCAACATCAAACAAGTTAGTCATCTAATACTAACGACATATAATTAGTTCATCACAGTGTGAACGTACCTGTATGGTCCCATGGACCCGACCATAAGCATCCACAGTTACTTCTACATCTATGAACCCTATGAGGTCCATACTTACTTATACATAAGATACATTTCTTATTTATCGATAACATAATACTTTTATCTATTCCTTGACTATAATAGACAATTATTACTAGTCACATCATATTCTTTCTCATATATATTCGTTCTTTACTTTTATTAGTATATCTTACCAATGGGTACTCATTACTATAAAATCATTCCCAATTGCCTTACTAATACATATTTATTAATAAAGGCTTCGTATACATTCTTTTAATCAATTACTTCATTATTATTGTTCATTAGCATAGATTCCATAATTACTTGAACCTATCATAATTTACTTCAAATTCATCAATCATACTAGACACATTCTAGTATCACATTCTACATACTTTCATACATTTTCAATTACTATCTTTATCAAAATATTTGTTAATAAAGACTGATACAATAACATATGTACTTTCAAAACTATTTGCTATGTACCCAGTTTAAAAGTCTCATGTACTCACCTTAGCAAATAAGAGCTCCAACTGTATGCTTTACGTCAGTTTCCTTGCTTCACAATTCGGTCAACCTTCCAAGACCTCACCAAAAGCCTAATACAATAATCACAAGATTATCAACATCACATTCTACTACCAATGTGTCCATCTATCTCTAGATAACACTTATTAACTCATTTCCCCCAATTATGGTGATTTACCAAACCCTAGGTTTAACCAACCCTTAAGATTCCTACAAATCATAATCATACACTTGTTTCCTTTCTTAAAATACCATTTATTAGGTGTATAGATCACTTATACCACCATAACCCATAAACCCAAGAACTAGGGTTTCAAACCCATACATCAAAATACATAGATATTAAGCTACGAAGATCACAGAGTGAAGATATACCTTTAATCTTCAACTAGGAGTGAAATCTATCAAAGATTTGAGAAGAAATCAACCAAACACCGCACTTGAGCTCCAAAATCGCCAAAGAAGAAACTAGGGTTTTGATGTGGCCTCAAATGAGCCAAAACCCGATTTAAAGCTGTTCGTCCGAAGTTCACGACGTGAACTAAGTTCGCGTCGCTAACTCTGCATAACGTGCGCATACTTAGCGATCGCCAACCAAACGCGAACTACTTCGCGCCTCATAGCCAAACTACCTGGCCCGACTTCCCGATCGCGACCAAAGTTCGCGTCGCGAACTCTCTTAGGCAGCAGGGCTGCACTTTTTCATCTTTGTCTCGACCCGGTTTCGTCCATAACTTCCTCATACGGTATCCAAATGACACGAAACCAGTTCCTACATCTTTTAAATGATTTATCCTTATTTATCCTAATTTTTATAAATTTATTTATTTACGAATTTCGGGTCGTTACAACTATCTACCCCTTAAAAGGATTCCGTCCTCGGAATCGCTAAGGATTTCAACCCACAAACAACCGAGCATTCCGCTCTCATCCCTTATGGTCATTACTATCAACTTTCCTCATTCCCGTTTCGTTAACATCACATATCCAAACTTTCACTTAACTCCGTTAAGTCCGAACGGTCAGGTCCCATTTCAAAACAGACACTCTTTCAACCGATCCTTTCATTCTCATAACAATGGTATGACACATTCATGCCATTAACTAGTTGATTTAAACGAATGTCAAACTCTAACTTTGACCCAACCGATATATCCCGACATCGGTATATCCCCACATCATCTACTCTTTGACTTAAGCACAAAGTCAACTATACCTTAACATTTTCCCTTCTCGTTAAAGGTTCCATAAATCCTCCTTTCCTTTACAATTTACCTTTAATTTATGATTCAATTACAGTCTTACACTCGATTCCCAATTTCAACATTGAAATCACCCAACCGGGTCAAGTCGTATAAACCGACTACAATTCAATCAACCATCTCATCACTTTTTCACAAACATATAATCGACACATTATGCTATCAATAATCATTAGTAAATCAAAACGAGAGTCAAAGTCCATCTTAGACCAATTCAACCAATCACGGGTTTACTAACGTTGACTTTTACATAAAGTCAACCATACCTTTTCCAAACTAGCAATTTCCGTACACACGGCGTATCATTACCAACCCATCACTCTCAGTTCTACCCATTATTACCTTCTCAACAATCGTCCCCGTTAATCCAAGGGTCACACCTTAACATAAGGTCACAATAACATTTATCGTTTCTTGACCTTCACTTGGTCACTCATACTATCACTTAGTATTTATTTATTTTTATTTATTTTTATTTTTATTTTTTTTTTCAACCATCTTTGTATCACACTGATCAACTTACATTATTGGTACTAGGCCCCCTACCGTAATACGTCCCGCACCCTTATACGGTGTACTATGTCTTGGTTACCACATGGAAATTGCTCACTAGTAGTTTCTCTTTCCTTCTATTCTATAAATCGTAGGCATCCCCTATATTTACATGACCTAAATGCAACCCGCATTTCAAGCCCAATTCTCATTTACCATAACATAATAGTAATACTCATTAACCACATGGTTCTACATTCATCATATAAACACATAAACATATACACACATATAGATATACACACGTATATCATGCCAATTCAATCTAAATACCTCTATTGTGCACATATACAAACATATGTATATGTCACCAATATCAAATAAACATCATCATCATGCACATATACAAACATATGCATATGTCACACTAATATCATATAAACATCATCACCATGCACATATACAAACATATGTATATGTCACCACCAGTGTCATCTTATGATGCACATGCCTCGTACCCCGCGGGTAACTAATAACATTCTCTATTCGTTATTTACCGTTCCACTTACACATTAACCGCCCTTAACCGGTTCATTTCCTTAACAATTTCCGAGTCTTTGATACCGCCGGAGTAGTTACCACTACATTCCATTAGACATAATTCACCGGCCAAATCAATCATCCTTGAGTCAAACATTCGACTCCGGCCCACACTTGCAACCCATGACGTAGCAATCAATGGTCCAAGACTCGATGTTCTACCTTCTTCACATCATGTGGCATAGGAAAATTCCTTTCCAAACCGTAGTCTTACACTACACGACGTCACACGTCATCACACTATCACTATGACACTGCACCACAATTATCCGTTCGTCTTTGACATCGAATTTATCAATCCTATCACGAGACTTACCATGGCTATGTGCCAACTCTTACCCAATCATGTTCGATGAACTAAACTTGTCGTTTCGACACTCATCCCCTTATCACATGCGACACTCCGGTCTATGATTCTCAAAAATACAAATTCATTTAACCCGGAAGGTTATTCCCATGATGACTATTCACGTCATACGACTCATCTACTAATTCCCGTAAGCACCAAATTGGGCAACAATCCAACAATATGGCTATACCCACACAACATACTGGCTTGGTGCATAATCATCCAATCCATCTCAATGGTCCTACCAAATGCCTCTACTCTCATCGACAATTATTCAACCTTGCTAATTCAAATCTTTCAAGTAAATAAGTTAACAATAAAATTCATAACATTCAAAATATGTTTTTAACCAAAGCATTCGGAAGGATTACAATAATACCCAAAACTAAAGTCTTAGGGAAACAAATGGCACACCGGCCTAATCATCCAATGCTACAATTACGGGCCGCCTAATCCTTGGCTCCCGAACCTGACGCCCCATCGCGCGCCTCCTCCCGTGTGAGTAGGAAGGATCGTCCTCTCACCTTTGCCGGCTCCGCCTTCTTTTGAGTCGCGGACACAAGCGTTCCGGTTTTCTTCTTCGGGCACACGTGGCTATAATGCCCTTTCTCATGGCACGAGTAACACTCAACCTCGGCCATTGGTTTGGATCTACAATCTCGGGCCAAATGTCCTGTCTTTCCACAATCATGGCAAATTTTCGGTTCCCCACGGCATTCGCCGGTATGATTCTTCCCACACCTCTTGCACGAGGATACACTTCCTTGCCTAGAGAAGTTCGACGTGAACTTTCCCTTCTTAACCGTACCCGAGCCACTCTCGGCATTCCTCTTATCTCCCACATACGTCCTCTCGGCAACTTTTGCCTCGTTCACCTCTTCCACACCTCGGGCGGCACTAATGGCCTCATCTAGTGTGACCGCTCTCTTTACCTCCAACTGATAATCCCAAGGTAGCCCACTAGCATACCTAACTACCCTCAACCTCTCCTCGGAGTAGGTCTTAGCAACAAACGGAAGTAATCCCGTGAATTCCCTCGTGTACTCTTCGACCGACATCTCACCCTTCCTTAGGGTCACAAACTTCTCATGCATTTTCTCCAAATCCCGGTCGGGACAAAATTTCTTCCTCAACATCGCGGTAAACTCATCCCATGACATTCTCTCTATCACCTCCCTCCCGAGGGTCTCATAAACTATGTCCCACCAGACCATAGCATCCTCTTTTAGTAATTGTGATGCATACAACACCATATCAGTTTTCTTGCACTTGCTACTTCCGATGACTCGCTCGGTCTCTCGGATCCACCTCATAGTTACCTTCGGGTCCGAACTACCCGTATATATGTTTGGCTTACAAGCCATGAATGTCTTAAAAGAACAACCATGATTTTCATCGGGCCTCGCCCTTGCATCACTACAATCACCTGTGGAGGATTTCTCCACTCGAGTGCCACCACCCCTGGTTTCCTCATCCGATCTAGCCTCGGATACACGATATCCATCCGACCTCTCACGGTCCCCAACGATGCGGTGCACTTCATCGGCCACCACTCCCTTGAGTTGTTCAATAATAGTTTGGAGGTTCGCCATGGTCACCGGAGTTCTATTAGCTCCGACCTCCGATTCACCCACCCGGTGCATCGACGGTTGACTTTCCCGTTCAACCCCAACCTCAACATGAGGTGTATCCTCCTCCCGGCCCTCCGGGGCTTTCCCACTTCTTCGAGTGTTAACCATTTCTTTCGATCTCGACTATACGAAAGACATTAAACAATTAGTACCTCGTGTACGATTCATAAGTCTCATAATACTGATTATCCATAATCACATCACTTTCATAGGTCCCCTAGGTTCAACCCTAAACTTAACATGAAGTCTCAAGGTCAACCTAATGATCTCAAGGAATCTTACATTCCTAATGCTACAGTCTAAGACTAGGATGTACATCCAACCTAATTCACTTAAACTATAGCTCTGATACCAAGTTGTAACACCCGTATTTTTATAACATCGTTTAAATCATTTAAAATACAATTTCCCAACATTTGACACATTGTCCAAAATACAGTTTAACAAAAACTTTAAAACCTTTATCAGAGTTTACAAAAATACGGTGTCACCAAGTATATCAAAACCATAGGCAAACGGGATCTACCTATAAGCTCCCGAACTAAGCATCTCTAGGCCACTTCTAGTGCAACCTTCAAACACTTCAACCTGTACCTGAGTACATAGCCACAAAACAAACGTAGTACGTGAGACAAAATAGTCTCGTGAGATACATGGGTTTTAGACCCCAATAATCATAATAACAATT
This sequence comes from Calendula officinalis, assembly GCA_963853835.1. Lineage (NCBI taxonomy): Eukaryota > Viridiplantae > Streptophyta > Magnoliopsida > Asterales > Asteraceae > Calendula > Calendula officinalis. Next base: position 19,336,240 of record OY970827.1, read on the forward strand.
CCATAAATATATAAACATATATATATACATATATCTACTACATTAGTACCGTCTAGTCGCCCTATTGCGACCTTATCGATCTTGCTTCCCTAGCAACCATATCTAGTACAATCATATCTAGTACATAAACATATATGTACCAGAAGCCCAATCATATCTAGTACATAAACATATATGTACCAGAAGCACCAACATGTCTAATACATAAACATATATGTATTAGAACCTAACATACCTAGTACCAAACATATGCGTACTAGAAGCACCCGTGTGCTTAGTGTATAAACATATATACACTCGGTGTATAAACATATATACCACCGTCCAGTGACCGGGGGTCCCCCGCGTCACCACCATCTATCTCTTACCATAACCTAACAGTTATGACAGACAAAGCCTTCGGCTAACACATCCAACATCAAACAAGTTAGTCATCTAATACTAACGACATATAATTAGTTCATCACAGTGTGAACGTACCTGTATGGTCCCATGGACCCGACCATAAGCAACCACAGTTACTTCTACATCTATGAACCCTATGAGGTCCATACTTACTTATACATAAGATACATTTCTTATTTATCGATAACATAATACTTTTATCTATTCCTTGACTATAATAGACAATTATTACTAGTCACATCATATTCTTTCTCATATATATTCGTTCTTTACTTTTATTAGTATATCTTACCAATGGGTACTCATTACTATAAAATCATTCCCAATTGCCTTACTAATACATATTTATTAATAAAGGCTTCGTATACATTCTTTTAATCAATTACTTCATTATTATTGTTCATTAGCATAGATTCCATAATTACTTGAACCTATCATAATTTACTTCAAATTCATCAATCATACTAGACACATTCTAGTATCACATTCTACATACTTTCATACATTTTCAATTACTATCTTTATCAAAATATTTGTTAATAAAGACTGATACAATAACATATGTACTTTCAAAACTATTTGCTATGTACCCAGTTTAAAAGTCTCATGTACTCACCTTAGCAAATAAGAGCTCCAGCTGTATGCTTTACGTCAGTTTCCTTGCTTCACAATTCGGTCAACCTTCCAAGACCTCACCAAAAGCCTAATACAATAATCACAAGATTATCAACATCACATTCTACTACCAATGTGTCCATCTATCTCTAGATAACACTTATTAACTCATTTCCCCCAATTATGGTGATTTACCAAACCCTAGGTTTAACCAACCCTTAAGATTCCTACAAATCATAATCATACACTTGTTTCCTTTGTTAAAATACCATTTATTAGGTGTATAGATCACTTATACCACCATAACCCATAAACCCAAGAACTAGGGTTTCAAACCCATACATCAAAATACATAGATCTTAAGCTACGAAGATCACGGAGTGAAGATATACCTTTAATCTTCAACTAGGAGTGAAATCTATCAAAGATTTGAGAAGAAATCAACCAAACACTGCACTTGAGCTCCAAAATCGCCAAAGAAGAAACTAGGGTTTTGATGTGGCCTCAAATGAGCCAAAACCCGATTTAAAGCTGTTCGTCCGAAGTTCACGACGCGAACTAAGTTCGCGTCGCTAACTCTGCATAACGTGCGCATACTTAGCGATCGCCATCCAAACGCGAACTACTTCGCGCCTCATAGCCAAACTACCTGGCCTGACTTCCCGATCGCGACCAAAGTTCGCGTCGCGAACTCTCTTAGGCAGCAGGGCTGCACTTTTTCATCTTTGTCTCGACCCGGTTTCGTCCATAACTTCCTCATACGGTATCCAAATGACACGAAACCAGTTCCTACATCTTTTAAATGATTTATCCTTATTTATTCTAATTTTTATAAATTTATTTATTTTCGAATTTCGGGTCGTTACATTAAGTCTTTGGGAAAAAAGCACTGCAACCATTCAGAATTCAATTTAATTAGCAAACCACAAAAAACACCATGTATTTAATTAAACCAATTTAGCAAACCACAATCGGTTTAGGCAACTGAGAATTCAAGTAAAATTCATTAACTAAAGCAAAATAACAACAAAACACACCATCATTTAATTAAAAAAATAATGTAACAACTTATACCTCACTAAAAATTCATTACAAAAGTACAAAGATATACATATACAATTCTACGAGTTCTTTTTGTTTCATTCCTATTCAATTGTTGATGGAGGCTTGCAAGTAATGTCTAGCCACACTCGGTTCACCCTACAAATGCTTTTGCAAATTTTTCTTGACACTCATCATGAAACTTACGTTCATAGTAATACCTTAAATTTTAAAACATGAAAAATCTAATGAAAACATTTTAGATGTTTTACCCACTTAAATAACACTTTAGAGGTTAGTCGTATCCTTTTTTACCGACTTGTGAAGTGTAACTCATTTGACCCGTTAAGAATAAGACATAACCCATATTAACACATTTATAGATAAAAGTAGGGTACCTACGCAATGCGGCGGCAGGTACCCTGCTAACTATATTTTGTGGAGATCAAATGTTGTTCGGATATATAAATTTTGCTATTATGGTATACGCGATAAAAGAACAATGGTGGTGAAAAGAAAAGTTGTATTCGCAAATAACATGTCATTTACAATACTTATGTTGGAAGGAAATGATGTCGTCTTCAGCAGCAACGTCATTGTGTTTCCAATGCTTAAAATCAGTCAAAGTGCATTCTTGATTTTTTTAATATTTTTTTATATTGTAGGCTCAAGAAAGTCATTGCTCAAACACAAGAAGACCAGAATCAGTAAAACACATAAACCCTAATTGAAATAGGAAACTTCAACAAACAACATAATGCCATGACAATATACACTTGATAATAAAGACTGACCAAAGGCAATATACACTTGGTAATAAAATAAACGTCTCAAAATGATATTGCCAAAATGCCATTAACTTAATAGTAAGTCAAAATGATATTTCCGTCAAGAATTGTAATTCGCCAAAGGCAATATACACTTGCTAGGTTAAAATCCGCGCAATGCGGCGGGTACCCGGAATTACATAATATAGCGCGTAAATGTTGTCTGGCTACATATAATTGCACACATGGGGCTTCTCTTGTTTGAAGTTGTCGCTAGTGGATATATGGGCAGGTGTGAGTGCATGTACCAAGTAACCTGTATAGTGGAAGAAGAATATGTATACATGTAGCAAAAAATGTCGTTCGGTTACACATTTCTTTAACAATAAATGTACAAACGAATGATAATTTAAATTAAGATGTCTCGTAATCCAGTAATATTAAGATTCCATCGGTTGCTCAAGCGGTACCAAGATTATGTCTTGTAGTCTACTACTTCACTTCCTCTTACTTTATGCCCACTTCCTCTTACCGAATACATCTGCGTTGCAGATTGCATCAATCCATATGGTGCCTTTTTTCATAAGGATGGGTCGATTCAGATTATGTTTTATTTGTAATGGGTTAAACGTGTAAGATAAAGGTGGAAAAAACTTAAAATTGGATGTGCACAATGCCCGATTGCCCGTACCAACAAATTACCCATATTGATATTTTTTTGAAGAAAAGTGATAATTTAAGGTTTTTGACGTCTTCATAAGTTGGTAGTCTGCTACATAACACTATCAACTTCTCAAACTTTTAAATATTTTAAGAAATAAAGATGACTTTTCTTTTGGGTCCCTTGCTTAAAAGATATAGAACAATAAATGGCAAAAGTGGTTTAAATATAGAACAATAAATGCGAAATTTTAATGTAGGCAGTTGACTCTTATGGGTTATGTTTAAAATCCGAGTTAATGGTATATTAACGTAAGTTAACAAAACCATAACAAAAAACCACATGGCCCGGTGGTTATCATCTTTGTTGTTTTCCGAATGGTCTTGGGTTCGAATCTCAGGTAAGGCATATTTATTTTGATTTTGAAGGGTGCTTGAACATTGCTAAAAAAGGAAGTGTTGCAAATTCAGACTTACTCTTTTAGAAATGTCTAGAATGCTTTTTAAAGTAGTAAGATAACTATAAAAATGAATTATAATTTAAATTAGCACAAACACAAATCTTATCTTAATAAGTAAATTTGTCCTTTGACAATATTATTGACAAGATGCATGTGTTACTTAAACTAGAAGGGCATCCGTACAAAGAAACGTGTAAATGCCTTAAAGTTGAACTTTGTAGAATCGGAGATAATGTGGCATTTAGTACTTTGAATTTGGTTTTGATTTCATTAGTTGAAATTTAATTTACATTATACAATGATTTATTTTGTTTAAAGAAGGTAAAAGAAACTAAAATTAGTCCCATAATTTATTGTGAAACTGAAATGAAACGTGGGTGTGCAAACCAAGAGATCGAGATGTAAGAGTGGTTTGACTCGAAATTGTTCATTTGAATTCAACAAAACGAGCAACCTTAAACAAAGAATCAAGCGTTTTACATATTTCCACTCCTTTCAAATCACCCGAAACAAACTCTTTAACCACACCATCAACCTCCACAACCGGGTGTTTTCTTCATACCAAATTCCATAATCATCTTCCTAACCTCTTCCGCCTCTTTTTTCCAACCCGATTCCTTAAACATATTATAACAAACAACACAAACCCCATAATCATTAACTCCAAAATCAACCAATTTTCTCCAAACTCGGTTCCCAACCTCCACATTCCCATACGTTCTACACGCGCCAACAACCGCCCCCCACACGTTTGCATCTCCTTCACCAACACCACCCAATTTCATCTCAACAAACTCAATAGCTTCTTCCAACATTCCCGCCCGTGCAAAAAGATCAACCACACACGCGTAATGCTCGAATTGTGGTTTGACGCCATAAAGTTTGTACATTTGGTCAAACAAGTCAACCCCTTCTTTGACCAACTTTGCGTGTGTGAGTATAGCTACAAATGTGGTTCCACTCGGTTGAATTTTAAATGTTGTCATTTCGTTTAGTAGTTTTAGTGAAGTTTTTGCTTTCCCGTTCATTGCTAGCCCGGTGATTATAGCGTTCCATGCTCCCGTATCTTTTACTAAAATCGTGTTGAAAACCGATAATGCTGAATTGGTACAACCACATTTTGAGTACATGTCAACTAATGCGGTTGAAAGTATTCGGTTTGTAACAAGATTATGTCTTTTAGCATACGAATGCACCCACATTCCTTGTGTGAGTGCACCAAGATTGGCACAAGCTGTAAGAACTGTAACGAAAGTCGATTCATTTGGTTTTATGCACAATTCTTGCATCTTTTTGAACAAAGAAATAACTTCCTCGAAGTCACTCACTCGTGAATATGCAGCCATTATCGCGCTCCATGAAATCACACTTCTTTCAGGCATTTCATCGAACAGCTTACGTGCGTTCTCAACATCCTCGTTCTTACCGTACCCATCGATTAAGCTCGTCCATACAACAATATCTTTCACAGGTATTTCATCAAACACCTTTCGTGCATTATCAATTTCGAAATTTACAGAATAAAACTCGATCAATGCACTACCCACAAATTGATCAACATCAAATCCCATTTTCAGAACATGCGCATGTACAGAGCAACCAACTAATTTAGCATTGGAATTTGAAGTACTCGAACAAGAACAAGCTTTAATTAACGGTGGGAAAGTAAAATTATTAGCTACAAGACCGAATCTTAACATCTTTATACAACACAAAACCGCAAGAATTTGATTACTGTAAATAACCTCGGATCATGATATTGTACATGAAAGTATTTCGAAATCGAAGGTGTTTGAAGATGGAACGAGCGTATGAGAAGAAAGACGGATCGTTGGTGGTTGCTACAGCGCAGAGAAGAGGTCCGACGGAGATAGGGTTTTCATTTGATGAGGTGGGCATGAATTGATTTAAGGTTTTGCATTTTTCTGAAAGGGTTTTTATGGTGGCGTTCTCAACGGTTTTCTTGATCATTTGTAGATGGCGGGAATTGTTCAAACTTCAAAGGTTTTATACTAACATGGAACTGGAGTATGTGAATGACGAAAATACCCTACAACATTTTTTATAATAACACTGACCGACTGTCATAGCTTATACTTGTATCCAGTAATTTAAAGACTTTGTAGGGGGGGCACATTTGGTAAACTCAAAAATATCTATCTTGGAGGGGCTTATCTACATGTGAGGAAATGTGAGCCTCAAATTATTTTAAAACTTTCTTTTTTATACCCATCAAATCTTTATCAATCATCACGTATTTTACCTGCAAAATCTCTCAAAAAATGTCTAATGCTCTGTGTTGTACCCCTCTTTCCACCATTTCCACAACCAAACCAAGTACTCTCTCTCTCTCTATTAAGATTATAATATGTTAGATTCTCTTCTCCTATATATAACCAGTACATCCAACACAGATTTATTATTTTTGTACTAATATAATCACTTTTTAATTTGTAGATAAATGTAAACATATTTCATTTATGTTATTTTCTAAATACATATCCAAACACTATACCAACGTATATGCTATCATGCTATGTGTGTTGGCTACAGACATCCATTTGATGATGGTTATTTTATATACTTACAATATTTTTTATACTTCTAACCTCTCTTTGGGTTTCTAACCGATTAATGATAGGGCTCATTGGAAACCCTAGTGCTGGAAAAGGGATTTTAATTAACAATTTGACTAATCAGAAGTCAAAGTTTGGAAGATTTCAAGCTTTGGAACTCAAGGTCAGACTTCTTTTGGGTCAAAATAACTTAAATTGATATATATTTCAGGTTTTTGACTTTGAGATTTCTTTTGCAGGCTTCTACAGATGATACACAAAGTAGCACAAAGGTGAATAGTATAGTTTGTGGTAGCTGTGAGGGAAATGGTAAGCTAATCTTGACCTCTTAAGTCAAAGTAGAGCTGTATCTGTTTTTATACATAGACAGTTGACTTTAAAAAAGTCAAATTCTTTTATTTTATAATTTTGATTTTGATTTCGTTGCATATGTTTTTATTTTTTAATCTTGTAACGCCAACACTTTTGTTGTTCGCGATACTTTCTTCGCTACTACCAATAAGTTATTACCGTTTTTCGACCATAAAAAAGCAACTCGTTTGGCTCTTAAAAGTCAACATACACTATAAATTACATTTTTACCCATTTGTTCAATATTATTATTAGGTGCCATACAATGTACACAATGCAAAGGAAATGGGGTAAACTTAGAAGATCACTTCAATGGACGTTTTAAAGCTGGTGGATTGTGTTGGCTCTGCAGGTTTGTTTTTCTCATATTTATTGTGGTGTTCTATCACAAGTTAATACTTACAAAAATCATGTTTAATTCAGAACATTTTATACCTCATATTCTATAACAATTTGTTATACCAATGTCTTAGAAAAAAAAAATTATAGCGATTTTTGCATTAAAAGAAAGTTTGAGGGCTAAACAACTAGATATGTGAAACTCTAAGGATTAAACCATGTTTAAGCTTAAGTAAAATCACACATGAACAAAAAATGACCCGTTTGACCGGTAACAAGTCAAATAAAGGGTTAAAACACTAGTCAACAAAGTTTAGGGGGTTAACACTAAGTCAACCAAAAATTGAAAATAAAATTTATGCCTAAAAAGTTTGAGAAATTAAAAGATAACTAACCATATAAACAACAAAGTTGCATTATGACCAAGTGTTGGTTTATTTTGCAGAGGTAAAAAGGAGATTCTTTGCGGTAATTGCAATGGAGCTGGATTTAGGGGTGGGTTTATGAGCACTTCAGATCAATAAATAGCTAAAAATGATGCTTCAAACAGCAGTTTTGAATAACTGTAAACAACCGCCATGCCATGCCCTGTTGTGGCGGTTCGAGTTTCTTTTGGTTTCAAGTTGTAACATTACATTTCTTTGAGGCTAAACTCATTACTTCAATGGTTTGGTGGATTACTTTTTCTTATAAGGGGACCCTCCAAAGTATTCAAACTACTTTTTAGTTACAGTTGAGCTAGATTTAAAAAATGGTAACTTCTATAAATAAATTGATAATTTATATTTTGCTTTAAACAAATTAGCTCAACTCAATGATTTATTCTAACATTCGCATTGATCTTTTGTATGCATCTACAAAGTCACATAGAAGCCATTTTAAGAGTCGATATCTCATTCATCACAACTTCATTTTGGACATACCAACCATTAATTATTAATTATATATAATAAATACACATATATGTGTCTAAAATTAGTGAAAATTCATTTTCAACACACAATTTTCCAACATTATTTTCCTTTTCTTAGCCTAATGAACAAATTCAAGCACTATTTTATCTACCATATGTTTTATTATCACAGTTGTCTATATGATTCTAGCTATTTAATACTTATCAATAATCAATTTTGAAACACCCCGAATCAAACGGAGTCAAACATTTTGGTTGATGCAAATTGGTACTTCAATTTGGTCATCGATGTGGACGATGCAACAACTCAGTCAATTCAAACCACATATAAAGACGTATGTGGTTCAAGAAAGTTGGTGTTGCTGCTTTCTTCACTTTCTTATTCAACATTCACTATGAAGAAAAAAGTTTTTTAGAGACCAAAAAATGATGGCAAAAAGTCTTAAAATTGAAAAAGTACATAATAACAACAGATTTAACGGGATATTATTACCAAAATATAAAACCCGATAAAGATTGTGTATCACGTAGTCTTTAGAGCTTCGCCAATGAAGAGTACGAGTTTATAAACACATTATTTAATGTGGTTTTTCAGCATCATCATGACACATTCAAAAGGATCATTTCCCAGGAAAACTTGAAAGATTTCTCGGTTTCTTCAAGACAATGATTCTTCTCTTCTCTAGTCCAGGTCTAGTTTATGAAATAATATAAGAGTTAGAAGTATTCTTACAAACCTACAACAACAATAACAATGATATATAAGCCATTCAAATTAAGGGTATGAGAGATAAGATTTAGTCAGTCATACCCAGAGATGGAGAAACTGTTTACAAACCTACTCATTTTAGTTCAAATTAGACATGATTCCCGCTACAAATAATTTTGTATAAATGCAATTATCCGATCGTGGTGGTAATTCTAACATGTAAAATATTTTAAAATAAATAGCTATAAAAATGGATCACGGTTTAATTTAAGGAAAATGATAATGACAGCCCTTAGGGCTGTCATTAAGAGGGCAAAATAACAAAAGACAACCCCCCTGAATTTTAGGAATATTACTTTTTTAATCAATGTACAAGCTTTTTATGCATGTTAGTGACAGCCCTTAGGGCTGTCATTAACAAAACCCTTAATTTAAACAGGTCAAAGGTAATATGTATTCACCTACTAATGTTATATCAAATGAAATTATATTGTATTTTAACTATTTGGTTTTTTAATTAGCAATTTGTATAAAAGGTATTGAAGTTTTCAAACAAACCATTTAAGGTACTATATTTGAAGTTTTCGATTTACATTTTAGTGATAAAAAAATATATGCCATTTTGGATTACTAAAAAAAGGTTAATACTTCTAATATATCAAGGAGGTAATAGTCTAATAGAAGTCCTCAATTTGTCCTAACACTTGGTCAACTGATCACTCACTTGTATTAATTTTGATACAACAAACTAAAATTTTATAAATATGAACATTTTACCTTGGCAACTGTATTCAGTTTCTCCCTAACGTTTTGCAAAAGTTGGGAGAGATCGCCCTCCCATTTGTAGAACTCCAATTCCTTTCCATTTAGTATCTCCTTTGCTACCTACAAGTTAAATTCACATTACTTGTAGAAAAGACATAAAATAATACTTCCTCTGTATCAAAATAAGTGAATCACTTTCCTTTTTGGGGTGTATCAAAATAAGTGAATCACTTTAATAATTTACCTTATTTGGTAAGTTTTTGTATTTAAAATTATCTTTTTTTCTCTTACTTATCCCTCTTTAAACATCATTAAAGGTGTGGAGCCCCATTCATTTTTGTCATCTTCATATATTTGACTTTTTCACCATGGTAAAAGGTGTGGGCCCCTTCCATTCTTATTACCTCATTTAATTTCACTAATCTCTTATTACTTTATTTTACCTCAAAAAACGTAAATTTTAAAGTGATTCACTTATTTTGATACGAAGGAAGTACAACGTATTCAAGTTGATTATAGATTATCGATATGTGAGTGACACATCAATTATAAAATTGTGGGTTTAAATGAATGCGTAAGGTATTAGATTGTATAGTGCATAAATATTTTCCGTTAAAAATCACAAAAGTTGGTATAAATCACACACGCTAAAAAAAATTAGTCAATACAACTTTGCTAACCTTTTTCCCTATCATCCGCCCGCCCGCAGAGTGACCAACATTATATATTATAAAAGTGACAAATAAAAGCTTGTGGATCTTTTCTTGATAACTCTTCAATATAAGCTGAAATACTGAGTCCTGGAGTTGAAGGTCCGGGTATCGAATACCCTTGTTTTTTAAACCATTCCAAATCTTTTGCCAAACTATCGGCCCTTTCCAATCCTGTATTCTGAAACTCGGCGTCTGAAAAAAAATATGTTAGGGATGTGAGAGTGTGGATAAACGTTAATTTGAGTCTTTCAAGATATTAAAATTTCATTATTTAGATTATTATGAATTTATGATTATAGTACGTGATGCATGTAGTCATGCAGACGAACCTCTCTAAACGAATAAAATGAGTTTCTTACATTTTCTGAGACTTTTTTTTATACTTGTTAGTATTACATTCTAATAAACTACTTGACTCATACAAAAGTAGAATTTCAAAATTAGTAGGAAAGGTAACTTAAATTACTAAATTTGATCGAAAAGTGTGAGGTAATTAGTTTATCGTGTATTAAAGATTAAAGAGACTAAAATTTCAATTTGTAATATTTTAGGGATATAGGAAAAACTTTTAAAAATATAAAATCCCTAAATTTGTCACAATTAAACTTTCCCTCAAATATTTGTCAAAAAATTAACTATGACGCCTATATATATTTGTTAAAAAAACGAATTTCAGCGATAAACTTTTTTGCACCCTAAATTTCCAAATTTGGTATATTTACGTTACATCAAACAAAACATTTTCTAAAGAAGACTTGCATTCAGGGAAATCAGCTTAATCAACAATCTTCTCAAGAGTATCATAAACCAATTTACACTACTACAGAAACGATTTGTTGTTGCGGGGAAAACGATTTGTTGTTGCGGGAAAAGGAACGCACTAACAAACTACGCACTATCAAACAAACAAACCGCAACAAAAGAGAAACCGCAGTATCAAACACAGAGACCGCAACAAGAAAGAAACCGCAATATTAAAGCCAACACCGCAACAAAAGAGAGACCGCAATATCAAACACAGAGACCGCAATAAGAAAGAAACCGCAACATTAACTAACAAAACGCGCTATTAGTTCTTCGCACACTACACTAGATGTTATACCCGCAATATTAGTTATTCGCACACATGATAAAGTAACCGCAATATTTGATATTCAAAATAAATAAATAAAAATCATTCCACAATATATATATATATATATATATATATATATATATATATATATATATATATATATATATATATATATATATATATATATATATATATATATATATATATAAATCTAGCTCTTATATATTTAAAGATAGCACCCAAAAACATACAATCGCACAGTAACTTAATGTCAAAAAAATGTACACTTGCAGGTTGTGATCATTGTAATGGACCGTGTTTCAAAAATTTACAACTATATGTTCAAAAATTTACACTTGCTTAATTGCTAACCTTTAATAAGTGGCATCATTTTGCTTGCACCTCTTCATCCATTCGAGATACAGTGGCAACAACCTTCCTATGTATTCACGAATCATAGAAGCATCAAAACTCTTATTAGTCTTCCACATCTGCTCATGAAAAACAATTAATATCAATAATTTTTACATCTAAACGAGTAATATTTTAAAACTATAACATAAACTTACAGATTGGTTGATGTTAAACTGTATGGTCTGTAAAAATTCTTCAATATGTCGACTAACAATGTAACCACATTCCCAGCTTTGGTCTTGTTTCCAGCACTGTAATATTTCAATATATTGAATATTTTATACATCTTAAATAAATTGGTAAAAAATGGAAATTGAAAACATACAGTTGTGTTTATCCATTTAAATCTACGGGGAAACATATGATTGATTACTCCTACAAGAGTGTAGTAATCGGGACCAGATTCACGCTTTAAAGAATCAACAATATATGCAATATTCGTTTTAGGACAGAGGATAAAAAGCATCCAATGTTGCCTGCAAGTAAACACAAGCAATTAATCAAAGTTCGTACATATGAGCTTCTATTCATGTTTTCAAAATTCCCGGGTTCGATACCGACGGAAAATGGTGGTAAATCATCGAAGTTGTCGTGTTCTTCTTCATCCACAACATTATCAACCCCAAGAATACGTCTTTTACCTTGCAACACAATGTGGTATTTTGCTTTGCTTGGATCTTTGACGAAAAAAATCTGTGATACATGTGTTGCGAGAACGAATGATGTTAGTTAGCTTTGTGTTTAGGTTTTGGTTGTCCTTATTTTGGTTTGGCTTATAATAGTATGTTACATATATGTAATGTTATCGTTGTATCTTTATGAAATTTGTTTTTGTTTGCCAATTAATTAATTAATTTAAACTGAAAATTTAGATTGTTGTTGCGGGTTTAGCATGGCTGCAACAACAAATTTGGTAGTTGTTGCGGGTAACATATGGCCGCAACAACAAATGGAATTGTTATTGCGGGTTTAGCATGGCCGCAACAACAAATGGAATTGTTAATGCGGGTTTATCATGGCCGCAACAACAAATTGAATTGTTGTTGCGGTTCTTTCTTTTGCAGTGCGAACTGAATTTGTTGTTGCGGTTATATTGTACCACCGCAATAAATAAATTTATTGGTCCGCACTAACAAACCCGATATGTAGTAGTGTTACTATCAACCAAAAACTTCAAGTATCCATCAATGGTGAATTCCCATTTATGCCAAGGTATTTCTTGAGCTTCTTTTTCACCTTCCTTAGTTTGATCTTTTGTATGCATTTTTACGACAGCAGACCTCAGCTCCTCCACAAACCCTTTTCCGTCACCGGGATATCTTTTCTTTGATACATCCTCCACCGCTGTCTCCGCCATCGCCACCACCACCATTTTCTTGAATTTCAACGTAGAAAGATTCAAACTTTGGGGACATTTTGAGATGGGTATTTTGAATATAGACGTTTTTGGGGTAAATACGAATTGGGGATTCTTTAAAAACAGCTGTGATTGAGTGATTGAAGCTATTGAAGCCATGTTTGAAGATGATGGCAAGATAAGGGTGTATATGAATTAGAATTTGGAGTTGAAATTGAAATTGAAGTTTTTGAATGATGGTTGATTTAGGTTTGTATTTAAAGACAAATTATGTATTAATTTAAGACAAATGACTATTCCTACTCATATTTCTACTCACTTGATAGGATGACATGCGTAATTCACTAATTCCTTCTCCTAATATTACCCTTGATTTTGACACATATCTTCATTTAATGAATATGACTAAATGGTAAGAATCAATATCATTACTCTTAATTTAATATGGGATTAGGAATTTTACATAGAAATATAGAATTTAGATTTTTTTAAGGGTGGGTACATGGGCACTTCCAATTAATTAAGAAGGCTATTCGGAATGGGCAAAAACTCATGTGGTGTGGTGATGACATGTCAAGTTTAACGGGGTGGTGGAGAAGGGAACACCATCCCCCTACACATGTGGTGGTAAAAACGTGGTGTGGTGTCGCCACACTAACGAGCAATAACGGGGTGACGGAGGAAAAGGTGTGTTGTGATTGGTTGATGTTTTTTTTTCTTTTATTATATTTAAAATTAATTGGAATGGAAATGGTGTGGGTTAGTGTGGTGAGTATTTCCTGGATAAATGGTGTGGTGTGGTGTGGTGTGGTGTGGTTACTGAGGTTGCAGAAAAAAATGGTGTGGTATGGTGCTCATTCCGAATAGCCTAAGCTAGGTGAATGAGATACTAATTCTCAAATAAGGTTTTTGGAATATATATCAAAGGAATGAAATGAAGGGGCAGGTGTTGCAAAAACTGCCCTGAAAGGCATGGGAATTGGCAGATTTCAACTGATCACTCGCGGATGTGTGTATATATGAATACAACTTAGAAAATCCGAGTTGGTGTGCGTCTGGTTTGTTAGCTTGGACCTTGGTCAGCTCAGCCAATGGGTGTAACCGAGGCGAGTTGACACAATGCCAAACTTGAGTTCAAGCTCGATTATAAAACTCGAAACTCAACTCGAGCTCGGTCGAGCCTTTATTTTCAAGCTCGGATTCAAAACTCGAGCTCGATGGTGGATGTTAGATAGTTATGGAGATGGAAGATGTTGGATATGAGTGGGGATAGAAGTAGTGGTATTCACTATTTGGACATAACCAAATGATCTAAATTGATAATTCAAATTGGATTATTAAGTTGACACATTGTGCTTAGTATTGAAATATTTATGTTTACCCTAATCAAAATTATAATTCATTTGTGTTGTTATTGTTAAAAAATGTATAACTAAACAACTTTTGTTCGCCGTAAAATATAGTTACAAAGTACTCGCCGCTGCATTGTTCGAATACCCTGTTAGTCAATAAAAATGTGTTGATGAGGTGTCACCCTTCTTTACTTTAAGATGGAAAATAAATGGTTAACCAGAACGTGAATTTGATGGTTAGATTAGATGTGGAGCAGTGGAGACAATGAGGATCGGGAAGGTGCCCGACTCAAACTTTTATAAATAAAAATATGTTGATCAGGTCATATCTTTCTTTACTTAAAAAAAAAAAAAAAATAGTTAAATGTAACGTGAATCTGATGTTCAGATTTTTCAATAGCATCTAATTCACTTTAATTTGTCCATAACGATAGTTAAACCCATAACTTATATATCATAGATAATATTTTACATCTTATATTAATACTAGTAAATTACAAGACTCGGTTTTAGTGATCAGCCCTCATTAGTCATAAAGTCATGTTTATGCAAACAAAATTGTCAATACCTACTGACTAAATTTCCTAGGAAAAAACAAAAAGTAAAACGTTGAATAAGCAAATCAAAGAAGATAAAGTAAAGAATTCACCATTATCATTTTATCACTAATTATGAAGAAAAAAAAACAATTATTAATTTTCAAGGTGGATTTTGAAAAGGCGTACGACACATTGAATTGGGCTTATCTTGACTCAATTATAGAACAAATGGGCTTTGGTCAAAAGTGGAGAAGGTGGATCAAAGTGTGCCTTTCATCCGCTAGGGCATCGGTTCTACTAAACGGGTCACCCACCGAGGAATTCAACATCAATAGGGGTCTTAGACAAGGTGATCCAATGGCCCCTTTCTTATTCATTATTGCAGTTGAAAGTATACATATTGACATGCTTGAGGCATCGGAAAAAGGTGTTTTTCATGGAATCAATATTCCAAATTTAGATACACCGATTTCCCACTTACGATATGCTAATGATACCATTTTTGTCGGTGAATGGTCCGAGTCAAATGCGAGAAACCTGTCTCGAATTCTTTCATGTTTTTATTTGCCTTCCGGTTTAAAAGTTAATATGTCTAAAAGCAATATATATGGAATTAAGGTATCAAACGTTGAAGTGGAGAGAATTGCTAGACGGCTAAATTGCGGCATCGGGTCTACTCCTTTTATATATCTTGGCTTAATTATTGGTGCCCTGATGCATAGAGTATCTCATTGGGATGTAATAGTCAATAAATTCCAAAAAAAAAAAAAACTAGTTTCATGGAAAGCATCATCCCTATCATTCGGTGGAAGATTAACATTAATAAAATTGGTTTTAGGTGCTCTTGGTATTTATTACTTCTCCATGTACAAAGTGCCGGAAAGTATTCTCAACAAGTTAGAATCAATACGGGCCAAATTCTTTTTGGGGCCCAAAAATGGAGAACGGAAGATTCATTAGGTTAGTTGGAAGAAAATGCATGCACCATTAGATTCGGGTGGCTTGGATGTTACTAGTCTTAAAGCTCAAAATCTTGCACTCTTGGCGAAATGGTGGTGGAGGTTGAAACAAGAGGACGGGTCTTTGTGGAAAAAGGTGATTGGAGCTCTTCATAACATCACATATCCTTATATTCCGTCTAGCAAATTCCCGGGGGTGTGAAACAACATAGTCAAAATCCGAAACCATCTCGATAAATTAAACATCCCCCTCGATTCTTGGTTTCAATACTCGTTACATCGTATTATGACGCCTAAATGGGCTTTCGAACAAGATGGTATCTACACAGTTTCGTCGGCGAGGAAAGCTATTGAAGGTGTTATACTTGGTCCGTGTTCGACAACAAATAAAACATGTGTAAAAGCAATTCCGATAAGTGTTAACATTTTTTATTGGAGATTCTATCACAAGCGGCTACCAACATGCTTCAACTTATTTAAGCGTGGAATCATCTTGCAATCAGCGGTTTGTTCATTGTGTGAAAGAGAGATTGAAGATGAAGGCCACTTATTTTGGAACTGTTGTAAAACCCGGGCCGTGTGGATTGAATTTTGCAAGTGGTGGTCGGACAAATTCGGGAGATTAAACATCTGATGGATTGGCATACTCATGCATATTTATCAAATGAGAAGTCTCAACGCTATCTTACAGCTTTCATTTCTACATTATGGTATATATGGAAAGCTAGAAATGAATTGGTGTTCAATAACAATATTGGGGCGTATCAAATAATCAACATTCAATCGCAAGCTCAAGCATTTTTTTGACTGAAACATCGGACAAAGGCGGATTGGAGTAGCTCAACATGGAGAATTTGGTGCATGGATCCAGCTGCAATATAACAAGGAGGAAGTGTGTCAAAAGATCACTTGGAGATCGGCGGTAGGCGTGTCTATTTTATTAGTAGTAGATGTTTAATACAACGTTTGGTGTTTGTCTTTAAGTTTTTACTAAACTATTAGATCTGTAAAGGTGTAAATTAGTACTTTGTACCTTTGGTGTAATTTTGGTTGAGGTGGGTGATGATAATGTCGAAGTTCACCTTAATCTAACTTTTTTTACGGTTAAAAAAAAAAGAAAGAAAACAAAGAATCATTTAATCATTTATCAACCACCATCTTGTTTTATTTTATAATAAAACGTGAAATCACCTTGAATTCAATGCCCGATGCCCGATTTTGTCTCGAAATTGTTCATCCATGTGCTTTGAGCCTGAGTAATATCATATCTTCACAAAAAAAAAATAAAAAAAATAATAATAATAATAATCATATCTTCACTTTGATTCTTTTATTGGCAGCACATCTTCTGAGCTGGGTTCTCATGCAAAAGAAGACAACCCACAGCCTACTGCGTTTTGATGAAGCAATTGGTTTACCACAAATCTAAAAATAGGCTCTCGAGATTGGTTTCTGGTAAAAAAGAAAAGAAAGCACCAATATATATGTAACATTTTCATATATGTAACATTTTCAATTTTTTTAACAACAATCATAATCTACTTCTAAATACACCTATTTCCACTATAGGACTTGAACCGTCAACCTCAAGGTTGGTGACAAACATCTTTACCAATAAATCATTGGCCCTTTGGTACATTTGTTGGGTTTTGTACACTTTTATCGTCACTTTTGTTCGTCGCGGAATAACAAACAAACAAGATAAACGACAATCCCCGTTAAACTTTTATGACCATTAGGTCTACAAATCCAAGGTAACTAAAATCTAAAATAAATAAATCGAAACTTACATTGGCGGTATTCCGCGGAGACAATCCTTGTGATCGAGTACGAGCCACTTTGTAACCGGTAGGTTTCAAGAAAGAAAACCCTCTACTTGTTCATACCTAAGGCTTGTAATCAAACGAGACAATATACCACGTTGTAGTATAATGTACTCTTGAGAAACACAACGAAAAACCAAACCAAAAACAATTCCGGCGTGGGGCACGCCGGCGGCTGGCGGAGCAGCGGCGGCGCTGGGTGGCCAGCGGTGGAGCTCGGCGGTGGTTTGGGCGGCGAGAAGGGGACCGGCCAAGGGAGAGCACAAGAGATTTTGGTGTGTTTTGCCTCTAACCCAAGCCTCCTATTTATAGGGTCATTAACCCTAGTCGCCTAATGAGTTTAATACTTGGATCAAGCCATCCTTTTAAATGATTAAGTCCATAATCACTAGCCCAAATAATTAAGTCTAATTAATTATTAGCCCACTTCTAAGATTAACTAATTAACTAGCCCGTTAACTTAATCTAGCCCAATACCGATTTAAATTAAACTTTTTAATTAAAACGTTTCGTTTATTCTCGTGTTTGATTGCACCTCAAGGGCAACCCGAGTAGGACCGATAATATACGTTACACGGTTAACCGTTTATTTGATGCGGGTGAACACATATTCCAACAACATTTACATATTAATATCAAATCAATATAATATATATGTATGTATGTATGAAATGAGAAACGTTGAAAGTAGTCCATCTTTTTTGTGAATTCCTGAGTGACAAATCTTAGCCTTTGGATCAAACAACCCCTAAATCACCACTATCACATGTGTTCAATACATCAACACCACCACATGTGTATTAAATCACATGTGATTCAACACCGCCGACCACATCCACCACCACCTCATGTGTATTAAATCACATGTGATTCAACACCGCCGACCACTACCACCAACTAGGGGTGGCAATTCAGGTCGGGTTCGGGTTGGCGGGTTGGGGTTCACAGGTTGGTGGGTTAGAAACGTTCAACCTAAAACCGACCTGTTTAAATAAATGGGTCAGATATCTCAACCCTAACTTGTTTACCTTCAACCCGAACCTGACCCATATAACCTGTTTAATTAAACAGGTCAAACAGGTTAGCAGGACAAACAGGTTAAACGGGTCAAACAAGTCATGCATGTTGTTATTATCCCACAAATTCATAATAAAAATACCAAAATAACACATTATTAAGTAGCATTTTTAGTTTTTATCTAACTATTAGTTACGTTTAAACTAGTAAACTATAAACTAAATATAAATATATGTTTTTAAAATATAGTTTAATAATTAAACGGGTTGGCGGGTCGACCCATTTAAATTATCATTGACCCGAACCTAACCTGTTTAATAAACGGGTCAGTTGAGTCAACCCGAGACTGACCCAATTATTTTTTACCTCAACCCAAACCTGTTTATTTTCGTGTCGGTTTCAGGTCGGGTCAGAAATTACCACCCCTACCACCAACCTCTGTCGGCCACCGTCTCCACAACCGGCAACCCTTCGCCACCGTCAGCTGCTTTCAATCACATTTGATGATGGTGGTTGTTAAGGGATTTTTTGATATGACTGGAATTTATCTGTTGGAACTATGTTTTAATTGTGGACTATCTAGAACACAAGTTACACAACCCTATAATTATATAAATATAATATAATTACTTTCGAAACAAACATCTAACAACCCCACATCCTACACTTTGGTAAAAATAAATTGGTCGATAATTAGACCATAACAAGCTAAAAAGATAGATGTGATTGAAGAGAGTTGATATATCTGCTTTCTTCGCTTTCATATGTAACATTCGATACGAAGTACGAAATATGCACATAAATAATAATATATTCTACAGAGCATGGCAAAAAAAACACCCGGAAATCAAACGGAGGATTAGGCCTTTTTCAACATCATGACAAAATCAAACGGAGGATTTCACCGGAAAACTTGAAAGATTTTTCTGTTTCTTCAAGACAATGATTCTTCTCTTCTCTAGTCCACTTCTGATTTATAGAATAACAAAGGTGTGTTAGAAGTACGTTTATGAAGTTAATATGAAAATTTGGAGTTTCAATTTTATAATTATCACGATAAATTTTAAGATTTTTTTACCTGGGCAACTATATTCAGTTTCTCCCTAACATTCTGCAAAAGTTGAGAGAGATCACCATCCCATTTGTAGAACTCCAATTCTTTTCCATTTAGTATCTCCTTTGCTACCTACAAGTTAAACTGTCAATTTGGACCGGTCAACTCAAAAAACTTTTCATCACAAAAAACTTATATTACTTGTATTTCAATAATAATCAAATCTTTTCGTGATAAAGTGAAATAGGAGGTTTTATGCATTAAAAAGGTTAACATTGGGCGGTTGAACCGATTTGACCCGTTTCCTTTTTAGCTAACTTACTATCAATAATAACGGTGTCGAATACAACATTAAACTATTTCAAGAATAATCTAATTTTTTTACTCATTAGAAAATAAATATAAACTTTGGCTGACTTTCAACCCATTTTACCCGCTAACTTTTTTTTACCCATTTTATTAGTTAGAAATAGAAGATGACCCGAAACTCCAACCCAAACTCTCTGACCCCACACACAAATTTATAGTTGATAAAAGTGATAAAAATTTAGTATAAAATCATAAACTAAACTAATTTCATTAAAAACTTTTTAAATCAATTATTTTCATGTATTAATATAATATTATTTTTTCTATAATTTATCATTTTGGAAATAATAGTTCTTTTTTTGTATAAAAACATCTTTTAATGATTCAAGTGGGACACAATGACTAAACAAGGATACATGTAAAAGTACGTAGTCGGTCTATACAGAATAAGTGACAATTGACAAATAAAAAAAAATAAAAAATAGTAAATCAGTGAATCACACACATACGCGTACACATAAATCAAATTTACTAACCTTTTTCCCTATCATGCGGCCACCAGCAGAGTGAGCAAAATAGGTGTTATAAAAGTGACAAATAAAAGCTTGTGGGTCGTTTTTTGATAATTCTTCAACATATTTTGAATAATTAAGTCCCGGGGTTGAAGGCTCGGGTATGGAATAGCCTTCTTCTTTAAACAATTCCAAATCTTTTGTCAAACTTTCCGACCTTTCTAATCCCGTCTTTCTAAATTCAGCATCTGAAAAATAAACTTTGGCTTTAGTCTTTAAGATATCAAATAGCCTTGGATTAAGATTTTTTTTAAGACTGTTAGGGTTAGTCTTTCTTAATAATATTCAATTTCAGATGAATATAGCGATGTAAAAGAGCGTCATATGAAGCTTTCTTTGTACTTGTTACTTGTTAGTGTTCACTTTTTTTATGAATGGGTCAAATTAGGTTATGGTTATCTGTAAATTAAAAAATAAGTTAAAAAAATGAAACACATCAAAATGTAATATCTATCATCTAAAACACTACAAAAAAAAAATGAACACCTAATATGGACGTTGTAAAGTACACCTTTTTCATATGTTACAGCTAATTTATGTAGAATTTGAGTGATATTGCTCAAATTTTATGGAATGGCTGATGACCATATACTCCCTAGTTAGATATGGAGCCTAATTTAGATTGTATAAGGTTAAAATATAACTATGAACTCAAGTCTGATATGTTATTTTTAATCTTTATAATTGTAAAATTATACATTTGAAACAAGTGTTAACAAAGCATGTTTGCTACATCAATCCACAAAAGTAGTTTTTGCAAGCACATAAGCTCTTTTTTAACTACAAAACGCCAAAATCATCATAATCCTATTCAACCTTAACCCATTAATAAAATTACAAGTTTATAAGGGCGTGATTCTTGTATACCGTTTCCAAATAACAAATTATCACAATCTTATAACTCAAATCATATAATTTGAAAAAAGAAAAAAACTTACATTCAGGGAAATCAGCCTTCTCAACAATCTTCTCAAGAGTATCATAAACCAATTTACTATCAACCAAAAACTTCAAATAACCATCAATTGTTGGTTCCCATTTAGGCAAAGGTTTTTCTTGAGCTTCTTTTTCACCTTCTTTAGATTGATCTTTTGTATGTAATTTCATAGCCACAAATCTCATCTCCTACACAAACCCTTTTCCTTCACCCGGATATCTTTTCTTTGACATCTCCTCCGCAGCCGTCGCCGCCGTCTCCGCCGCCGCCAACACCACCATTTTCTTGGACTTCAACACAAAAAGATTCAAACTTTGGGGAGATTTTGAGATGGGTATTTTGACTACAGATGTTTTGGGGGTAAATATGAATTGGGGTTTCTTTAAAAATAGTTGTGATTGAGAAATTGAAGGTATTGAAGCCATGTTTGAAGATGATGGTTACAAGATAAGGGTGTTTATGAATCTCGATTTCGAGTTGAAATTGAGGTTAAAATTGAGGTTAAAATTGAGATTAAAATAAGGGTTTGGTTGTGAATGATTGTTCGTTCGTTTTTGTAACCTTGAAGACAAAAGTAAGAATATACTATTATACTAACATGGAAGTATGAAACGTTCGAGAAAAAGAAAGAAAGTGGTGTGTTTCAATGGTGAAGGTGGATGAACGTATGGACTCCGTATGGGCACCAATTTCCGTCATTTTGTTTTGGTCTTTTGGATATAATCTATGTAAATATAAAATAAATAATAATAATAATAATAATAAAAATAATAATAATAATAATAATAATAATAATAATAATAATAATAATAATAATAATAATAATAATAATAATAATAATACTAATTTATTGGGAGCTGAAAATTTACATAGGGTTTATTTTCTTTCTTGACTTTAGGGTGTATATGACACATTTTTTTAGTAAATTTTAATAGTTTAGTACTCCTTATTTGTTTCGAAAAAATAGGTTTTTATTGGAAAAAGAAATCAAAAGAAAATTAAATACATGGATGGTCATTGTAGTATATCACTTATTACAACGTTAGTCATTGCACTTCGTTTATTACATTAGACGTCTTTGTTGTATAGACTACGTTACAACATGGTCCATCTAGAGAACGACTGTCCATATCAAACGTTAAATGTGGCATGTGCTACTCACATGATGGGCAAATTGATAATTTCCCACCCCTTTTAGTTTCCCTTAAGTGCAAATTACACGGAAGATCTCTGACCTCTGTCATATATTTCTTATTACAACCTCAGTCATTTAAGTTCGTTTATTACATTGGACGTTCCTAGTGTTTGAATTTTGTTACACGGAAGATCCTTTGCCCATGTTGAGCATGTGCTTCACTCATGACGGGCAAAAAAGTTACTTTTCTACCTGATTATCATTCTCCATCATTTTTCTTCTTCTTCTTCTTCTTCTTCTTCTTCTTCTTCTTCTTCTTCTTCTTCTTCTTCTTCTTCTTCTTCTTCTTCTTCTTCTTCTTCTTCTTCTTCTTCTTCTTCTTCTTCTTACTAAACTAGGTCAATGGTGCTTTGTTGGTGTGGAAGGATTGCGATGATGAGGACATTATGGACATCCACAAATCCAGGTAGGCGTTTTAACGGATCATCCCAGGTTTTTGTTTAAAATGGACGGCCGTTTGGGTAAAGTACCTTCCATGTAAAAAAGTTTATATACCAGAGACGTCCAATGTAATAAAAGAACTTAAAGGACTGAGGTTGGGGGGTGGGGGGTTAACACATCGGTGATATTAGAATGGTATCCACGTGAAACATCAACGTTAAATAGTAACTGACTTTTATAATCTTGAGGGTTTTCGGAGTTCGATCATCGGTGGTGGTGGTGGTATAAGAGAAAGGAATATAAGAGAGTGATATATGTTTTTACTAGACGGGGAAAAGGAATTGAATTTTAGAATAAATAGATATGAGCTGAGTTTGGAATCAGATTTAAATATTGAATTTTAAGATTGAAGTTAAATTGTGAATCGTTTTCAGTTTAGATTTATAGGAGGATGTATAACACAGTTGACAGTAGTATAGATACTAATAAGACGCTTAACCGTTTTTTTTACTTTGTCAAGAGTATAATAATATGGTAATAACAATAACACGGTCATATTGTGTAAGAGAAATCGACAAACACTTACTACATGTATTTATATAATTTATTTTCTAGAACAAAAAGCTGGAATAGCTCAGTTGGTTAGAGCGTGTGGCTGTTGACCACAAGGTCGGAGGTTCAAGCCCTCCTTCTAGCGATCTTTTTTGTTAATTGCATTTTCAGTGTATTGTCCAGGATAAATTCTTAAAACTGTAAAGTTAAAGAATTTAATCAAATAAACTATACATATACCAAGTACATTCAGGAAATGGGAATATTTCAGAATTTTTATAGCAAAGTTTATGTATTTAACGAGGAATTGAGGTCTGCGCTTTACGATGGGATACAAAGATACACATTATATATAAACTACTATATTATTAATTGGATTTTAGAACTTACAAATAGAAACATCAATATCAATTTTACTATTTATCAACTATTCATTCCCCTGTAAATTATTATTATAGGTAATTTCCGGATTTTTTTAGCTCTCAAACTATTGGATCGCTATATATGACACTTGTGATGTCATCCTGTCTAACCAGCAGATTAAAATAATCGAACCAGTTAAACTGGAAATAGACCTTTTGCAGTTTGATGAGAAGACTGGGCATAAGACCGGTGCCAACGGTCCGCCGGTTGGGCACAGCTGGTTGGCCGCCGGTTCCGGCACCGTTGGCACGGACCGTCGGTGGTGGCGCCGGTTGAGGTGCAGTGGCTTTGGCGACGAGCGAAGGGGCGGAGGAGGGAGCGTGATGGTGGGGCCCAATGTACCTTTTAACCAATAAAAAAAAGCTTTTTTTTTAAACGGTAATAAAATTCAAAATAAATGGTAATAAATACAAAAAAACGGTAATAATATAAAAAAAATCAAAAAATATTCCCCCTCATTTACATCTATAAATACCCACTCATTTCTTCTATTTTTTACACCACATTCACCTTCTTCATCTCTCAAAATGTCTAATGTTTCTGATTCCTCTACCGAATATGATTCCGATTTGTAAGCTATTTTGACGATAGCCAATTCTTACAATGCCGAAATGGACGCCATTGTGAATGCTCTTTCATCTGATACAGAGGACGATGAAGAGATCGCTCCGATCCCTGGAGCGCCGAGAAGGTATGTGCCACGAGATCGTGAAGGTGCCGGTGAGTGTTTGTACGCAGACTACTTTGCTGAAAATCCCACGTTCCCGCTGGATTATTTAGGCGACGTTTTCGTATGGCCCGTTCGCTGTTCCTCCGTATATGTGACGGTATAACTTCTTACTCTGAGACTCCTTTACCTGCGCATTTTTTGTATTTTCGTCAACGGGACGATGCTACCGGAAGAGCGGGTTTTAATATTCTTAAAAAATGTACATCCGTTGTACGACAATTGGCCTATGGTTGTTCTGCCGATTTGTTTGATGAATATATACACATGGGACAACAAACATCGTATGATTGTTTGGATAATTTTGTCAAATGTGTATTCCATCTATTTGGTGGTGAGTACTTAAGAAAACTCAACGCGCATGACGTCGAGCGCTTACATCAACGTCATGCTGAGGTGCATGGTTTTCCGGGTATGCTCGGCAGCATCGATTGCATGCACTGGCCTTGGAGGAATTGTCCGGTGGCATGGAAAGGACAATACACGCGAGGTGACCAAGGGGAGCCAACGATCATGCTAGAAGTGGTTGCATCTTATGATTTGTGGATTTGGCACGCTTACTTCGGCCCAGCTGGTTCGAGCAATGACATCAATGTCCTTAATGCATCAGACTTATTCAAGAACTTGCTGCAAGACAGAACTCCCACTATTCCTTTTGTCATTGCCGGACAACAATTCACTAAAGGATACTATCTCGGTGACGGGATATATCCGGAATGGTCAACCATTGTGAAGACATTTAAGTATCCATTATCTGAACAACAAACTCGGTTTAAAAGGTATCAAGAAGCCGCAAGAAAAGATATTGAACGAGCATTCGGTGTGTTGCAAGGACGTTGGCAAATCCTTAAAAACCCGGCAAGACCATATAGCGTCAATAAAATAAGTCAAATCATGTATTGTTGTATAATTTTACACAACATGATAATTGAGGACAACGGTCGCAACATGTGTCCACTTGAGGAGGCGTATATGGATAATTCGTCAAACACGCCGCAACGCTCGTGGAATGAGAGAGTTGCAACACACGCTCGAATGGCCAAAGAACTACGGGATCAAGCAACGCATCATAGACTTCGCAATGCACTAGTCGACCACATTTCGCAACTCCACCAAATTTCCGCCAACGTTAATTTATGGTTTTAAATTATTGTATTTTTTTTTTATGTTTTTAAATTATTGTAATGTTTTTTTATTTTAATAAAAGTATTATGTTTTAGTTATATTTTTATTTTAATTAAAAAGAAAGTAAATTAATTAAAGTTGGTGAAGTGACGGAGTGCTGTTGGCATGAGTACGTCAGTTTAGTGTTAGTTAGTTTGTCTGCTGACGTGACGCTGAGTTGGCAGCAACTGACGGCGTCAGTTGCCGTCACCAATGGCACCGGTCTAACTATAAAACAATTGCTTTTTTATTTTGTAACCTTGGTGTTTGACCAATGGTAATCTTTACTTAAGGGGTCCGACTCTAATGTCACACACCCGGTCGGAAGAAAAAAAGTTCTTTTACCAAAACCACATAATTGAGTCCTATAAGGGTGCATTTGGTATAGAGAATGGAATTGCAGGAAAATGATTGTAGAGAATGGAATTGCAGAGAAAGAGAATTAGTCTGAGATTGAGAATTGAATCTTTTGTTTGGTAGCACAGAGATTTCAACAGAGAAATGTAACAAATAATTATTTCTCTTGTTTGGTACACCAAGAAATTCAATAGAGAATTGTACCAACTTTATCATTAGCACACATATATTTTTTTTTCTTTCACAACAATCATTATTAAAATACAAACCATACATTAATCTAAGCAACACATAAACAATTTGTGCTAGAAATAAAATGATTTGGATTGCAACAAATCAAAACCATTAAACATTAATTGGACTTCAATACAGTTGTCATAGGCATTCGTTTAGGTTAAATTGGAAAAGATGTATTATTTAGGCTTAAAAACAGTTCCCAACAAGAATAGATCATTGGACTTAAAAATCAAATTGGAACAGAAAACCAAAGTCATATATATGATAACTCATATTTTGTATTGCAACAGAAAAACCAAAGTCAACCGATTACTCATATGTTGTATTGCCACAGAACAATCAAATTGGACTTAAAAAACAGGGATCGGCAAAAATCAACAAAAAAATCAATAGAGACCGAAACTAAGAAACAGATGACGAGAGAGAGATCGAAATTAAGAACGAGACAGAGAACATTGTGTTTTGAGGATAATTCATACATGTGAGTTTCAACGAGCGAGATAGAGACAGCCAGAGAACGAGAGAGATTGTCGCCGGCTTGTGGAGAAGACGAGCAGCATCGCCGGATTTGTGGAGAAGACGAGAAGCATCGCCGGCTTTGTGGAGAAGACGAGCTGGAGGAACCCTCGTTGTGGAGAAGAAGAGCATCCGTCGATTGTTTTGGAGAAAGACGAGGATTTTGAAAGAGAATCCAATTCTCCGTGTGTTTTTTTTTTGTTTCCCACTTTTTCAATTCTCTCCTTTTCCCTTCAATTAGTAGAGAATCAAAAATAGAGATTAGGAATTGCTTTTTCTCCCCTTCTCGTTCTCTCAATGCAACCAAACAAGAGATTTGATTGTCAATTTCATTTCCCACCTTCCAATTCTCTGTACCAAACACACCCTAACATCCAAACACAGCATACAAAAGGGAAAAACAATCGATATAAAGCAACATCATATACAAATTAAATGTCTAGTATACGAAAACATAACAGAAATTTCGTGTGGTTTATACATATATGCATCTTACAATCAATCGTAGTTAATATATAATACAAGTCACGAACGTAAAAAACACAAGTACACACAAAAAAAAAAAAATAATAACATTAGTTTATAGGGTTTAACTTTCTATTTTGCTAATTGTTCAAGCGCCGGAAACTTGTTCCAAGTTTCCTCCAATGCGTTTACTTGCATGGGTGGCAACGAAAAGACACTAACCGTTGAACTCCTACTTCTTATTTCTTTCAAAACCCGTAGAGCAGAAATGGTGCTTCTTGTGTATAAGCTTTTCATGTATTCAAGCCCAGCGAATTCTTTAGCCCCGATGGTCGCCTCATCATTGTTTGAGGTGATGGTGGCCGTGGTGGTGGTGGTGACATCACCGCCACCATTGCCGCCAGAAGCTGGCGGTTCAGTTAGAGGGAAGAGGCGGTCTAATAAGGCCTCACATTCTTTCACGAGCTTGTAAAGGAGGTCGGTTGTGAAGAATGGTTGTTGTAGGACTTTTTGAATGTAGGGTAAACGAAGAACGGCTCCGGTTCTTTTGTCGTATTTCTTCAAAATCTTTACTATTCCTGTTTGATAATATTGTTCACATAATTAGAAAAAACCGTATTATGATAAAAAGGAATAAACCTTAAAGTTAATTATCAAGTAAAAGTTACCGGTGTAATTAAGAGCACTATAATTCTCCAACAAAACCATCTCTCCATGAAAATCAACCATTTCTTTTCGTATCTTTATCATCTCTTCGCTTGAATCCTTCGCCTTGGCCACACTATCTTGCAGCTCCTGTACGATTCAATAATGCATAAAAATTACAATACTATTAATTTTAGGTTGTTAAATGGAATCACAATATTCATGTGACACGTAGCACTTGTTAAAAAGGGATAATGTATGCGAAGTCATCCAAGTATTGAACTTTTTTCATAAATTTCACCCATACAAGTCATTATAGCATGCACCTCATACAATGTTTTGAAAACCATTCGAACTGACCAGGTCGGCCTGGTTTTAAAAACATTGACTTTATATGATCCATATTTTTTTTTCCATGTAGAAATAAGCTCCTTAACCAACCCAATTGTTTTATGTAGGACCGGTGATCAAAAGTGATAGTCATACGAGATAAATCGGTCAAACAAGTAAGTTTTATGGCTAATCTTATGCCCACTATCACTAGAATCTCTATTCTTTTGTAAAGTAAAGAATCAGATACCTGCCCACAATTTTTTATGAATTATGAACGTTCAACCTAGTCAAATAATCCAAACAAATATTGTATACTCCATCCGTCCCAAAATTGTTGTCCACATTTGAATATCACACAGTTTAAGAAAAGTGCATTTATTATACTGTGCAACCAATAGAATTTTATCTTTACCACCTAAGTGTGTTTTGATTGGTTGAATTTTCAAGTGGGCAGTCATTTTGGGACATTTAAAAAAGGAAAAATGGACAATAAAAATGAGACGGAGGGAGTATTATATAATGAAGTCCAACTATTTCTATACTACCCACAATAATTGTTTTACAATGCTTGAAGCAGTTTCCGTGTTACAGAGAAAATGACATTCCCTTTCAAAATTCAAACAAATGGCCCTATAACCTTTAAGGAGATCACGTACACAAATCTTGCTTTCCAAAAGAAATATGATTTGTACACCGTGAAAAAATAATAGGTATAACACTAAATCGTTTTAAATAACAATTTTATCATTTATGTTCAATCTTCTCTTGTTGTGGAAGGGTATATTAGTAATTTAAAAGGATTTATAATGGTGAAACTGTTGACTGATATATAAAAAAAAATCCTAGAAATAGAAACTGTTGGAATATTTGTGGGTAGAAACTACCAAATATATCAATCAAAGGTGAAGTTCTATGGAATGTTTTATGTGGTTCATAATAAAAAGAATCTTTGTATCCACTAAAAAAGAATCAATCTAACTTCAATGCACAAAAGAATATTCCTTATCATATTGTCTCTTTCTAAATTCATGCATAATAGATTGTACCGAATGCATGAATATGTGTACATGCTTAACAAAAGTTCAACATTCATAATGCATAATAGTTTGGAGTTATTTTTACGACAAATCCTAATTTACATCTAATTTTCGCCTGTACATAACATGACTTAAACTACAACCTTAAAGTTGTGAGACAAACATCATATCGCTAAGCCAAAGGCACTTTAATAGTTAGGAGTTGCTTTAAGAGCCATGGGTATAGTGGCGGAGGCAAGCCTCACCAGATGCCACATACCCTCAAACTGGCTCGCCACGACACCCAGGCATCCGTCGAAGGTTCGGCGAGAGGAGAGAGAAAAATTTTAATTTTTTTTAAGGGTATTTTGTAAGTGAGAGGTATTTTGATGGATCCCAAATGAGTATTATTGGTTAGTGATTGTATTTGGGATTTTGATTGTGAAATAGTGATGTGGCGCAGAGGTGGCGCATAGGTGGCAGTCCGACTTATGTTACCATACCCGATGCTCAATGTGGTGAAGTGAAGTCAAGCTTCTATGCATTATCATAGCAAACACAAGAGTAAGAACTTTGTACTTGTGCAGTGAAAGTTATACTGTACAAGACTTCCCGCAGGGTGTACAACTTTTGATGCAGGATATACAAGTCAAATGCTAAAATTACAATAATTGGATCAAGAAATTTACCTTTAGTTTGATGATATACTCTTCCTCTTTCTCAACAAAGAACAAGTTAAATTTCTCAATCTCCTTTTCTAACAAATCAACAAAATCAACCTCCTCCCTTGACATACCTCCAATTCCGCCATCAACCATCGTCCAATCTCCGGCACCACCGCCGGAAAACCGTCGTCTTTTAGCCTCCCTGTTACAAACATCACCGGATTTCCCTTGTGGGTTGATTAACTTCAAGCTTTTCTTGAGCTCTTTATAAGACAAAAACTTATCTCTCCAATCAGGCAAAGTTTGTTCAATTTGATTGCTCAAACTTTTGCCAAATTTCATCTCTTTATTTCCTGGGTGTGATTTTTCCTTGATTTATTGAAATGGGTATGAGTCCTTGTTGGAATTTGAAGGGATGGGTATGAATTTCTTTTCTTTATATCTTGATTCCTTGAGATGGGTACGAGTCTTTTTTGAAATTTGAAGAAACGAGTACGAGTTTTTCTTGATATCTTGAAATGGGTATGAGTGTTTTTAGGGATTTAAAGAGTTTGGTAAGAATACTTCGTGAATTTTTTAAAAGGGTGTGTGAGTAAAGTTGAGGTTACGGAGGGGAAAGTGGTCGGTGAAGATTGATATGAAGGGGGGAAGCATATGCTGATATTCGGAGGGATGGATGGAATTGGAATATTCTTTTGTTGTTAGGAGAATATCTTTGGTTAATTCTTATGAAAGGGTATATTTGGAACAAAAATGTTTTGAGTGGTTACGTGGCAATTTGTTGTGGTCTTGAAAGTCAATAAAAATATTATTTAATGAGGAGAGTGATAGTTTGAGAGAGTGGTGCTAGAGAAATGACTATGAATGAGAGCACGATATATCTTGGTTTAAATTCATGTTAAATGTTTTTAGCATTTTATTAATATGCATTTAATATTTATATTGATATGGTTTTAAAAAGTAAATGTATGTTAATGGGCGCCAATGGTGAAGCCAAATTATGAGGGTTAACATGTTTGGCGAGCGCCATTAGTATAACGATGGGGTTTTTTTGCGCCGGTGGTGGTAAGATATTAAATACTTTGGTGCCACCAAATGAGAGCTTTAGCGTGCCCAAACTAAGCCCTCTAAAAAAACAAATCATAAAATTATAAATGATAGTTTAATAATGTATTTAACGTATATTTTAAACTGTAGATGGTTAGTATACTAGCTATGCTATTATATTAAGTTAGGCTTTTAAGCTTAAAAAAAAGAGCATAGTGTACGACATTTTATTAAATCTACCATAAAAATACTTTTAGTGTGATATGGTAATCACCTGTTATATTCATATGTTTTTTAAAACAGTGTATCATAAAAGCTTTTGTTTTATTTCAAGTTATTGGAACCAAGTCGATCAACGTCTAATACATGTTGTAGTAAAAACCAAATGTGACTGACGTTGGTAACATATTGTTAAACATACATGCTCGTAAAGAAGGCGAAATATTGCTATTTGTCTAATTCGTATGAAAATGAGGTTATTGCACAAACATCGTAAACGATAGTGCTCTATTAATTCTAATGATGTTGATATATATCACATATCCACCGTCCACGACATCATGAATTTTGGTATAATTCGTTTACATGTATTGATGGTTGAAGTTTCTTTAGTTCGAGTTCTATAATACTTACTTGAATATTCAGAAATCTCTATTAAAGATTAGTGTTAGTTGTGACAACAATTAATAGTACCGAATGCAGGAAACTTGTAAAAAAAAAAAAAGACCCAGTCAAGTTTATAAAGTTCTGTAAATAGTAATCATGTATACAAATTTTTTAAATACATGTATGATGTATTAACATTGTTAACAATATTAAATAACCATCCGAGTTATAAACAAAGGATATAATTGTTTTTCAAACGTTGTTTGATATTTTAAAGTATGTAATACAACGTTTCCTTAGGTAAGTCATGTGTTTATAATATATTGCAACTAAAAAGTCTAAGATATACAATTGTCTCCTTTGACTGTTTGGCTTGTGACTCTTGGAATATTTCAGTGGATATGCTAAAATTTAAGAATATTCGGGAGGATAATGAAATATTGTTGTAATATGCAAACGAAAGAAAAACAAAACAAACGTAATATGCAAAGCATATACCAACAAAATTTAAACTATATCTTATATATCCAAACTATTTCTATCGTTCATTAATATAGTTGAAGCATACCATGGAAGATTCTTTTATACTTATAATTATAATGTTAAATGTGAAAACATACAATGAGTTCGTAAAAAGCATATTCGAAATGCTTTTGTAGTTGGTTTCTTTTTGGTGTCAAGTGTACCTTAAAAAAAGTCTATGCCCGATTATTTTTATAGTTTAAGTTTATTTTATTTTATTTTTGCTTATTTTGTTGTTCAGGTTTGTTTGTGCCTCATAAACATCAGTCCATTTTCGGTTTGTCCTGTTTTAATGTAGTTTTTGTGGTCATTAATGTCACTTAAGCTATCATACTTGTTAACCATTTTTAATACATTTTAGCATTAATTTTCCTTTAATTTGTTATGGTTTAGGCGAGATTGAAGAAACCAAAAAGGAGTGTGAGCGGTTAGCTATTCTATAGTATAAATTGGAGCAAGATTTGGCAAAACTGCAAGAGAAGTGGCAGGATGAAAAAACAATACAAGAGGGTGTTAAACTGTCAATTACCGTATTTTTACATACATACATATATATACAGAGGCGGAACTAGAACTTATAATGCATGCATACATACGTTTGCTTTGAAGATTAGTCTACATTGAGGAGTTGAAAAGTTGATAAGCCAAAAGTATACTAAGAGGATGTTTGGGATAGATTATCTGCTTATTGCGTTTTGAAAACGCAAATAATTTAAAATGAGTGTTTGACAAAAACTTTGAAATAATCAATTATTTACGTTTTGAAGTCTTCAAAATGGAGTTTTGAAAAAGTAGGTTGGGAGGTGCTTATTGCGTTTTGAAAACGGCTTATTTGCATTTTACCTATTAATAAAACAAATAATCAAGTTTGCCAAACACTAAAAAAGTTGATTATTTTATTATTGCGATTTCAAACAGCATAATTAACTCCAAACACAATTTTTCATAATCACGTTTTGTAACCGCTGTTAATCTGATTATTCATTTTAAAAATGCATAATCTATTTTTAATAAGCAATCCCAAACACCCCCTAAGATCATGTCGACTAAAAATAAAGTATTTTGGACATGTCGGCTTGACTTTGAGTTTTTTTTTTTTTTTTTGAACAGCAAAAAAAGTTAGATTAAGGAGAACTTCGGCATTGCCATCACCCACCTCAACCAAACCCCGATATATTATTAATATCCAAAATTACACCAAGGTACAAAGTACCAATTAACACCTATACATATCTAATAGTTTAATAAAACCTTAAAGAAAAACACCAAAAGATAACGCCTACCGCTGATCTCCAAATGAACTTTTAACACACTTCCTCCTTGTTATATTGCAGCTGGATCTATCAACTTATTATAAAAAACTTACCGACCAACTGCTTTTTTCTCCCATTAAGAAATTGATTATACCAACAATATCATCATGTAGACCAAAACCGAATTAGACTGTCATGACCACTAAAAACTTGGTTAAACTGGCCGGTTGGATTGGTCAAACCGGAAAATGAGAAGGTAACAGGTTAAAATGAGCCGGTTAGATTGGTGGTTGTTACTTGGTTGGAACCGGCAGATTGTACATAAATTATGTTTAAGTATTCATGTTCTTTCATTTGTCGAATAAACTTAAACACACAAATATGAACAAGCCTTTCGTGTCCGTTCGATTTGTTTATGCACCTGATGGGTTATATGGGGTTTGGCAACAAATGGAAAATTTGGATTCAAGGTTGTCTTCACTCGACCAAAGCATGTTAATGATTCTCCTACTTAAGAAATTAACATCCAAAGAGGACAGGTGACTCGCTCTTTCCTTTTCGTTTTATATTACCAGTTGAAGCTCTCAACTTTACCCTTCAATAAGCAAAATATAGATAAAAAGATCTACAAGGATATATGGAGATGAGAAGAGTAAAATTTACATGTCTCACCTTCAATTTTCCAATGGTGCTCTCATTATAACAAAATGGTCTTTGTATAATCTAAAAAGCTTTCCTCGGATTTTTAGTTTCTTCCATATAGCTTCTGGCTTAAAAGTCAAATTTTATAACAAGATATTTGGCAGCAAATTCGTAAATATTGTCTTTGCCTCTTTAATTGTGGTCATGTTGAACTAAACGCTCTTTGGACTTTGGAGCCAGCAGAGTGTTTGGGCCTAATTGGAGAAGTGCACGACTTAATAGGCTTGGATTGGCCCAATTAGGATCATTCTTGTCTCTGCAAGATCGAGATTGTAAGATAAGATTAAGATTATAAGATTCTATTTAAATATCTTAAGCCATCTCATATGTTTGTTACTTCATATGAATAAATAATTACATGACAAATTTATTAAATATTCAGTCTAAAATATGACATTTATATAGTAATACAGGACTTGGTTACTAAATGTTTCATTGAACATGTAGACTTAGATAAAACTACTCTTACTAAACACTTGGTTAACTGATTAACTTTCTTTTCTTTTAAAGTTAGTGTATTCTTAGACTTTTAGTTCGCTAATTTAAGAGAACTAACATCGAATCGCATATTGCAATTCTATTGTCAGGATCAAAATCCTACATAAATCCTACGCATGGACAATTCATGCGAAGGATCAACACATTTTTGTGAATCAAGATCGTAAAATGTTCAGATAAAAATCCAGATCCTCTATACCATTAATTAGATTATTTTAACAAAGCAATGCGAGCCATGAATTATTTTGTATCACCAATGACTAAAAATATACGGGGCCATCACTTTGTGATTTGAATTAAAAGTTGTAACATCATTTTTGGATTTGTATGAAACTGAGAATAAAATATGATTAATGATAATGAAAACCTAAAAAATTCAACCTAGTAATATGTCTAGTTCCTCCACTGTCTGAGATATTTTTTCACCCACCTTGTATCTTTTTTTAAATTTGTCATGCATAATGCATTATAATTATGTTGTTGGTTATCACAATAATCATGATGCTAGAGGTATAATCATATTTAATATTTAGTTCTCATAAAAAAATTTCTATAAAATATCGACAAAATTGGTTAAGAATTCATGATGAAAATAGGGACAAATTTATAATGAAATTAATGTTAAAATAAATGAAAAAAATCCAATAAATTCACTTCGAATTATATTTTCCTTAGGGAATTCATTTCTACACTACAACTTTTACTTCTTATATCACATAATATAAATTTTACAGCATCTCAAACATTAATTATAATAGATAACCTAAAAGTCTTGATTTTCGTTAAATAGAAATACGAAAATGACAGTGAGATTTTGCTAAAACACCCCAAAAGTGTGGCTTGCGGCTGTCACTCTTCTATCTCCTTTCATCAAAAATATATAAAGAATCCCCTAATCGATCCACGATCTTGCCAATTAATTTCTTCTCGCCATTGTGCGTAATTTTATAACTATTATATACACACATTTATATACGTATATGTGTGTAATTTACCTCACAATTTGTTGTTTTTCTTCAGACAATTATGAAGCTTTACTGATTTCACAAAATGGGTGTTTCAATTTTGTGACCTGGGTTGAGCTTTCTTCTGTAATTAAAGGACGATTTTGCGGATTTTTGTCAATCGTTTACTTGATTGTATGGGGTAAGTACTCGATTCATGTTTCCCCTTTTTATTATTTCGGCTTTCATGTTTCAAATACGCTTTTTGATGAAAAATAAAATTTTGTAAATGCATAATTGTTGGCATTATATTTGGATTAAAAATTAGGGTTAAACTGATTAGTGTAACATACTTTCTACAAAATTGTTTATTTCAGGTTTTTTTAGTAATTTAAGTCATTGTACTCTTAAAATTAGTTAATTACCTGACTCCTTAACCAGAAATTTAGATGCCAATAACGTGATAAAATCGGAAATTTACATTTCCTGCTATGGAGTGAGGTAATTAGCCAATTCTAAAAGTATAGTGACTTAAATGACCCAAAAAAGTACAACATATAAAATGAACACTTTTGAGAAGTATACTTTAATCGTATAAATTAATATTTAATACAATTGCTTTAGATGTAAAATGGTGAATATTTATTGGTTTAATTGCTTATGATTGTACAATTTGCTGTTAAAACTATACTTTCCGGTCAAATTATTAATATTATTTTTTGGCACATTTTCTCATGATGAAATTATGGGCTTATTGTAATTTGAAAAAGTCGATTAATTTATTTTTAACAGCTTATAAACTTAACCTGCTGGACTTATAATTTTAAGCAAATAAGCTTATGTTAATAAGCTCATAAGCTATTAAAAATATTAATATAAGCCTATTCACTTTTTTAAAATTTCAATATCGCCAGAAGCTGTTAAATAAGCTTTACCCAAACACCCCCTAAAGTTGAAAACATGTCAAAAATATTAAAATTTGAGTGGAATGACAAGAGGGGGGGTCATTATTGTTTATAAAATAATGATGTCTTCATAATTGCGTTTAATCGTTAATTAGCATGCCATGTGTTCTTGTTTAATGATATGATCGTTTGTAACAGAACAGTTGTTGGTTTGGATGTTGCTCAAAATCAATGCCCGTTATTGCTGTTGATGAACCATCAAAAGGGCTAAGAATTCAAGGACGTTCAGTTATAAAATCAAGTCTTTCAGATGATTTTTTGAGTACAACATGTGAAATTTATCAAAGCATATCATCTATTGGTGGTACCAACATCCAGCCAGAATTTGTAAACTATGGCAAGTTTTCAGTTATTTTCTTAAGGTTTTTTTTGTCTAATATAAGAACATATTTTTACATTTTTCCCTTTTAGTCGTCGTAATATAAGAACGTATCTTAATTTTTAAATCAAGTCTAATATAATTTTTTCCCCAATTAGGTCATTAAAAGATGGTTTTTTTGTGTTCTGACTGGATCAGTAAAAGATGATTGTTTCAAAAATGGTCATTTTCTTTTAAAAAAATTTGTTTAATTTATTTATAACATTTTTAGATTTATATACCATGATAACTACTATACAAAAGTAATTTATTTATAAAAACATTTAATGAACCAAACAAGAGACAAGAGCATTTTTATGACCCAAATAGGACACAAATGCATCTTTTAATGACCTAGTTGGTCAAAAGATCATACAATGATAAAACATGGACAAATGTAAAAGTACATTGTTTTTATGCCTTTTAGGCAAGAAACCCCTTTTTTTATTTACCCAACTATATTATATTCAGAAAATACAGTTACAAATAAGAGGTGGCAAAATGTGTGGATCTGTCAGATCATGTATGTAAAAAACGATATTTTCTGTAAGGGTGGAAATGGAATATTTTTGTCCAAAAAATTGAATTAACTTATAAACAGTTAGTTTATCGAATATGATTACAGAAGTAATATTATCAAATATCTTTTTGGGGAACTTTCATTCCATTTGACCCGGAGTCTTTTTTAGCAATATTTAATGTAACTTGAATCCACATTCATAAGTAAAAGGGTTGAAGTTGCCACGCCACCTCTTCATTAAAAAAGTGTTGGCTTCTCAGGTGTTAAGTGGATTGTTAGAACACTTAAAGTTTTACTTTATATTCCCTGCTCATAAAGAGAGGTTGACTTTGAAGGTCAAACCTAGTATTTCTAAATGAAAATTTGATATTTATAAATTTAACAGATGTTATTTTTGTTATTTACCATCAGACATGATTTCCTAAACAATCATTTCTTTCAAAAATTTGTAGAAGACTTTATGTTAGAAAATGAGCCCGGTTAATAAACAATTGTTTTGTGGATCTTAATTGTTTTATGTCGTTATTGAAATCAGGGCTGCTTCGATGGAATCAATTGAGGCTGGAATGGGTTGACCATAAAAAGTCAGAGAACAGAGCAGAAGCTCAAGAACCCGTTTTAAGGTTCCAATATTTCTACTATTAAAATACTTAGTTTTTTTTTCTTTGCTTTTTCTAATTTATTAGTTTAAAGATCTAATATGAAGAGCTGTCCAACTGTATATGAATAGCTATCCAACTGTTTATGTTGTTGAAGGAACACTACATATGAAAGTTTACTCGGTAGTAGCAAATACTTTCCTCAATCAATTCCTCTCTCAGTAAGTCTCTTTTTGTCTATTTTTTTCTTCCATTTTCATACTTTATGTAGAGGTTGCAAAATGGGCAGTTGATGTTTCATATTGTTATTGTATGTAGCGTACTTTCAAACGGTCTTATGTCTATAATAAACTTCCAATTCTTTTTTAGTTTTTGATAAAAAAAACTTTCAGGCTTTGCTATTGCTATTGAATGTATTGGGTGACCTCTTCATGTCATATAACTATATAAGACGCCATGTCATCCATTTACAAGTTAGACCGTTTTTAAGTACATTATATACAATAACAATACGTGAATATTTGATACGTTTTTTGTGCACTTGACCCTTTTTCTTTTGTATAGATCGATCTGAAAAAACAGTTTTCGCCCAATGTTTTTTTAATTTTTTCTTCAAAAAATTAGTGTATCAATATGATAACAAAGTTTATATAACCATATAATTTATGAGGTTTTATGCATTAAATATACACTTGTGGAACATACGACCTATTTAACCATTTTGACCCTTTTTCTTTTAAGCTACTATTTTATATTATTTTTCTCGTTGTAGAAAAAACATAACCCGAATTAAGTAAAAAGTCGAAATTGCCACCTCTAGTTTTTGCAGTTCATGTCTTCATGTAATAATTAATATTATAAAATTTTCTACTAAATTGCATGAATTGGCCTTTTAGGAAATGGTTGGATTCTTGGTGGACATATGGGAGCACGAAGGATTGCATGATTAAACGACATCAAATTCCATAAAAGAAAAAAATGTCAAATTCTTCGTAAATCTCAAGTCTTTTAGCGTGAATAGTATTTTCGAAAATGTTAAATCGTTTGTATTTGGGTATCGGGTTTATGTTGATTTGATGTATAAAGATCATAAGCTGCATCTTCATCATCAATCTTTTTTTTCTTGTACATAATTTCTAAAGTTCAAGAAAATAGAAGTGAGAAAAGAAGTGAGAATGTGAACTTGATCTGCTCTTTATTGAGTTTGGTTTTTATGTAATTTGTCAATGACGATTTTATTGAAAATAACTTGCAACTCGAATGTGTACATAAAAACACTCACTAAAAAGTGGAAAAAGGTATTATATTGTTAACTCTAATGATCTTGTTGGTTGGACATAATGAAATAGAGGAGCACAAGCTAGATTTTCGGTCAAACAAGATTGGTCTCAAAACCAGCTCGGTCTTAGTCGGCAAAAGTCAAAACCAGTTTGGTTTAAACCCGATTTTGGGTAGTGGGGCGTGTATCTTATTGAGATTGGTTCGGGCAGGATTCAAACCAGTTTTTTGTCGAAAACCGTTGTTTAAACTAGTTCTAGCGGCTAGGTTAACAAAAATCCGGTTTTCAAACCGGTTCATCCCTTTGACCTCGATCCAATCCCGGTCTGGCGGGTTGTGACTCAGATCCGATCAGGTTGAAACTGGTTGCAAACCGGTTTTGAAACTGATCCTGTTCAGTAGCCAGTTTTTTTGGGCACGTATAGAATGAAATATCAAACGAATAGAATGGATGAAATATCAAACATTTAATTGCATTATATTAACATGTTTGGCTAGTACCAAAAAAACAAAAAATAATTCTAATGATGTTTTACTTGTATTTCCACTTCAAAATTGTACCCGTTATTTTCACGTTATTTTCACATTCTAAAATTTTATAGATATGACTTGTTAAAATATAAAAATAAAACCCTCTCGTTTTATTAAATGTTTTATTAAATATTTATCAAATAGTCTTTAGTCTCGCGTTATGTTTTTATTTATAACTAAGAGTTTATTGATTCAAGTTTCGTTGGACATATTTGAGGTGTACATACAATATATGGTCTTTGGTTTCCAAAGAAAACGTACAGTATTTGATTATTGTTGTAGGCATATGTTTTTTTTAAATAAAATTCTGAAGGCAAGGTACATGAATTAGTTGGAATGATGATGTTGCCAATCTTATCTTGTGGGAGTTCCATATTTTGGTGAGTCAAACTAACATAAAAGTCATAAGTTCTTTATCATGTATACAAGTTGCAACATTCATGTGCTGAAAACCAAAAATTAGTTTGGACCGACAAAATCGAGAAATTGAACTTGGATCTAGTAAATTTTATGTGGTTCTTTTTATTTTTCTTCCAAAAACAATCAAATAAAAAAAGGATACACTTAACCTAGTTAGAATGGTCAAAAGAATATCACTATGGATTAAAATGGAAGGATATTTAAATTGTTTTATAACAAAAATACAAGAAAAAAGTGTTAATAGTACAACCAGGGTGAGTGCTTTTGTGTTGGACATTAGGTAAAATTGGCTTTACATTGAATTTGGTAATTTGGTAATATTATAATTTTTTCAAAAACATGACCATGGCCATTGGATGGACCCCCTCCTCTAATTGTAAACTTAATTTGGACATTTTCTTCTACAATTAGGATCATTGAATTTCAAACTTTTTTAATCATGTTTATGTCACCAAGATTCCACTAGTTTTACACACGAGGTTAGGGTATTTTTCGGAAATGATAATTGATATCATCGGAAGCCTACTCACAATTTTCCAGTGAACACCACGGTTTCAAGCTCCTTTACGAGGTTAAGATATTAATGACAATAACCATATCATTTCATAGTCTTTATTAATCAATGGTTAGATTTTGTTTAATTGTATGCATCTGTGTTACAAACAACACTATTATTTCATATGCAATATTTTATCCAATTCAAATATTTATGTTAATGAACTTAAATGCGCCGAATTAGTAATTTCACAGGTGATCATTTACTTTAACGAATTATTCAAGTAATCATTTTTTTAAAAATCTTTTGTACTTATAGTCATTTAATAACGTTCATTAAATTCATCGGTTAAAAAAATATACTGATAGTCCTTCTTGTAACACCTCAATTTTTAAAACATCTTTTAAACATATTTTTAAATAAAAATAATACAATGTCCAATGTTCCCAAAAATACGGTTTAACAAAAACCATTAAAACATTTATCAGAGTTGTAAAATCCGGTGTTACAAAGATAATATCATAACCATAGGATAAACGAGAACTACCTACAAGCTCCCGAGCTAATCAACACTAGGCCACTTCTATCGCGACCCTCTAATCCAACGATCTTGAACCTGAGTACATAGCAAAACACAAACATAGTACGTGAGACAAAATTGCCTCGTGAGATACATGGGTTTTGAACCCGATAAATAACTAGTCACATAATATCATTTAACTTAAAATAATATTACTAGGTTCATTTGGATCACTTCTTTACTTTCATCTTTTGGCCAATGTCAAGATAATCGGAATGCCTCCAATCTATCAAGACCATCATATCCACGGTAATCGGAATGCCTCCAATCTACCGGGACTCTTAGGTATTGGGTAATCGGAATGCCTCCAATCTACCACTAACCTAAAGGTACCGTAATAACCGGAATGCCTCCAATCTACTACGGCCCTAGGGAAATCATCATCGTCACCATTTCTTATCTTTTATCGTTATGAGCTTATAGCTCCATCTTTTCTTATTCAATCAATCATTTAACCATCATACAAGCAATTCATCATAAATCACATAAATGACTAAATTACTTAATGACTCGATAAAAATCATTTAATCATAAAAACATTTACTAGATATGTACCCAGTTTGAAAGTTCACATGTACTCACCTTAGCCAAGCTAACTCCAAATCGTGTCTAATAACACGAATCCTTG
Organism: Calendula officinalis; assembly: GCA_963853835.1. Classification (NCBI taxonomy): domain Eukaryota; kingdom Viridiplantae; phylum Streptophyta; class Magnoliopsida; order Asterales; family Asteraceae; genus Calendula; species Calendula officinalis. The sequence goes on from OY970827.1 coordinate 19,378,586, forward strand.
CATTCCAACTTGTGAAATGTCATCAAACTTTATGTCTTCTTGACCTACCATCAATATCATCATAAAATCTAGTTATTATTCATAACTAGCTACCAATAAACCCATAACAACATTCTTAACCACCAAGTTCATCCAACTTGGTGAAATCCCAAAACCCTAGTTCAAGATTTCCATCAATAAACCCAAATCCAATTTGTACACATCATTAACAAGCTTACAATGAGTGTTCTACACCCATGATTAGTCATCTTCCCCAAAGATGACTTGGATGGTTCCCCAAACCACCATTTCTACCCAAATAAAGTTCATAACTAGCTAGATAACATCAACAATCAAGAAATCTTACCTTTGATGTTTAGATCCTTCAAGATGGTGAAGATTTGAGCTCATGAACACTAAGATCGGCCTTTCTCTCTCTAGAAACGGATGCACCACGATTAGGGTGAGAGCAAACCCTAGCTCAAACCCGATTTTATTCTGCTCGTCAACAGTTCGCGATCGTTATCCGAAGTTCGCGTCGCGAACTCTGCGTGTCGGGAGCACTTCGCGATCGGTAACAGGTCGGGAACTCTTCACGTCTGACCACCAAAATCTCTGCCTCGACTTCACGAACGCGAACCGGAGTTCGCGTCGCGAACTCCCCAGATTGCCGAGGCTGCACTTTTCCAACTTTATCTCGACCCGGTTTCGTCCATAACTTCCTCGTACGATGTCCAAATGACACGAAACCAATTCCTACGTGTTTTAAACGATTTATCCTTATTTATCATATTTTTCCCATAATTTATTTTATTTCAAATTTCGGGTCGTTACTGATAGTCATTTTTTCACTAAAATATATAACAAACTTTAAATATGAAAAAAGCAACATAGTTTGAAGACACATAATACATCTTATTGGGATGATGTTTCCCCTTCTCCTGTGGAAATATCTATTTTTGATGAGTCATTAATACAAAAGTCATAGACGTGTACTATTAGTTGTAGATAAATGAAGAGGTTAGATGCGAGTTAGAATATGTGTAAGAGAGATGATCTTCTTCCTACCTTTTCTTTCTACTCTCACTTCCGTCCACTTTTAAGTTTGACATATGTCATCTACTAATTCTTTTTTTTTTCATATCATCGATCCCTTGATTTTGACACTTATTATGATCAAAATGGATAGAAATATAGTAGGAAGAAATACCAGTACTCTATAAGAGAAATAGATGACCAAACCCAGTTTGGTCATCCCTGACACATCAGCACCACATCAGTTTTTTCACTTGTAACCAAACATATGAAAAATCCCGACCAAATCCACGTAACTGGCAACCATATTCCCTTTGAAAACAACCGCCTCCCTTTGAACATTTGGCGACCGGTTGTAGTCGCATGGACGACCAAATAAGCACCAGGACGCGTCACAGAAGAGATGGCGTAAGGAGAAGGACGCGTCCAAAGTGAAGGGACACACGGAGGGACGTACTAGGCGACCTCTCCGTTATGACTAGTCTTACATGTGTCAAGATAAACGTCTTTTTTATAGTGACGAATCATAACTTAACTATAGTCTATATACTATTTACAATTTGAGTTAGATTAGATAGCGAGTTGCATGTGTCAGGATAAGCGACAACTTTATATCTATTAGTCATATTCGTATATGTATAATATAGATTAGATACCGAGTTACAATTATATAATAACGTGGCAATTGTTTATCGATGAGTCACTAGGGGGGATGGATTCAACATAATATTGTGTTAGGTTGGATTGTTGGGTGATAGTATAGTTTTCCCTTTTTATTTTTCTTTTTTGTAGTAATACGAAAGTTAAACGTGGTATGGCCTATTGTATCATATGATATCATATGACATGTAAGTTGTAATTATCAAATGATAGAACAACATTACATATCTACTCCTCTTAAAACCTAACTTGAGAGGCTCATATGTCACATTTAACAAGACATTTACTAAATACAGTGATAACTTAGTTGTAATGACTCCCGAAATATTTGTTAGAAGTCATGGTTCGATCCTTAATTTCTTAGGTAAATTTTAACTAGATAGCCATGAGAATATTAATAAATGATTAGGTCGCGTACATCACGAGTATAAGCTCAGCTACCCTGGGAGCTCGTTATTAACGGGAATACCATTTAAAAAGAACATTAGTGTTTTAAATGACTAGATTTTCTCAAACATACCAACACATGATTAACAGACACAGATCTAAATATTATTTTCAATCAGCAGTTTTATTACAATTAATTATCTTACTCTAATTGTTTGTTTAATCACACAATCCCTAAGTAAATAAATTAAATCCTATTACCTCACACGACCCAAGATTCTCTTATGACTGGAATATTCAATTTTGTATTAAACCCTCATTGCATAAACTTGAATTTTGTTGTGTGTGTTTTTTCTATTGTTTTTGAAAATAAAACTAACACAAAAATGGTGCGTTTCTCTTTCTTTCTACGTGTTTGTTTTTCTTTAAAGGGTGTTCATGTTATAATGGGCTTCTTAGAGTCAAAATTTGCTCATGATGTTCGCAACCTAATCGTTATCATGATAATTTCTGAACCTTCCATTTTCATCTGGTAAAAATTTACCTAGCGAGGGATCTAACATGTAACCTCTATAAATTCTACTTATCTGAAGTTCTTATGAATTTATATATAAATGGATAACACAATTACAATTAACTTAAGTTACATAAAATTAAACCAAAAAAAATATGAATTATTACTTTCTCAACCTTTTAAGTTTTTTACATGATGAAATCAATCACTCACTTACTCTTTGGTACACGTAGGGACACAAATCATTTTCCAAATTCTTAATTGATTTTTATAATATAATAAATATCTTCCAGCTTTCATCTATTCATCCTAGTCATGGCATGAAATATAAAATAAAAGGGATGGGTTGGGTTGGGTCCCTATTGTTGGCACAAGTGGTAATACCACAAACAACTAGAACAACATGGTTTCTCTAAGGATTCAATGTATGTATGCAACATGCATCTAACAAATTTTGTGATTGGTTTCTGGGGAAATGAATCTAAAATCTGAACCTCACATATACTTTATATACATGCACCCTACACACACATGTATATATAGCCCAAAGCCCTTTAACAGAAACAAGTATCAACTTTTTTGCAAGAAAACCAAATCTTTATCTTAAATGCAATCAAATCTTGCAAGAGTTTAATCAAGAGGCTATTTTTGGATAAAAATATTTGATCTTTTTGGTGGGTTCTTCACAAGAATTTCAAAAGATGTCTACTTTGGTTAATTACCATGGTAAGCTTGCCATAATTTTCTTGATTAGTTATCTTGGGGACAAGAATGTTTAGTGAAATCTAATTTTCTGATTATTGTATTTACAGGTGATGATGGATCATTATATTCCAAGGATTCAAACAGTTTATTTTCCGTTCTTGATGTTTACAAGCGGCCTTGTAAGCGGGCACGGGTCATTGACCCGTACACTCTATTTTCAAATGAAGAAAACAATCCATCAATTGAAATCTTGCCCGATGAATGTCTTTACGAGATCTTTATACGTTTATCCGGTGGTCAATTGAGAAGCATATCCGCTTGTGTCTCAAAACGTTGGCTTATGATATTGAGCAATATCCGAAACTCAGAACTCGGGTCAACCAAAGTCAAAGGCAATGATGAGTCATCGAATGGCGATGAGCAAGAAAATTATGGGTGTCTTACAAGGTCTTTAGAAGGGAAGAAAGCAACCGATACTAGACTTTCCGCCATTGCGGTTGGTACGTCTGCCCGAGGTGGGTTGGGCAAGCTTTCGGTTAGGGGGAGTGATAAAGTTACAAGTATTGGATTACGGGCAGTCGCTCGTGGCTGCCCGTCTTTAAAGATTCTATCTTTATGGAATCTTCCAATGTTAAATGACGAATCTTTAATCGAGATCTCAAAAGAATGCCGTTTGTTAGAAAGTATCGATCTTTCACAATGTCCTTTAGTTTCCAACACGGGTTTATCTTCCATTGCGAAAAACTGCCCAAATTTATGTTCTTTAACACTCGAATCTTGCATAAACATAGGAAACGAGAGCCTACAAGCCATTGCTCCAAGCTGCCCGAATCTACAATCAATCTCACTTAAAGATTGCCCGCTTATTGGAGACCAAGGAATTGCCACTCTATTGTCATCATCTTCGGTTCTCTCAAAATTAAAGCTTCAATCTGTATACATAACCGATTTGTCACTTGCAGTTATCGGGCGTTATGGGCGGTTAATTACCAATCTTGCCCTTACGGGTCTCCGAAACGTGAGCCAAAAAGGATTTTGGGCAATGGGTAATGCAAAAAATATTGAATCTTTAATGTCCTTAACGGTAATTTCGTGTAACGGTGTCACGGATTTAAGTCTTGAAGCTATCGGAAATAGTTGTCGATTTTTGAAACATATGATACTTAAAAAGTGTTGTTTTGTATCCGATAAAGGGTTGGTTTCTTTCACTAAATCTACTCGTTTTCTCGAAAGTTTGCATTTAGAAGAGTGTAACCGGATAACCCAACATGGGGTTGTAACAACTTTATCGAATCAAAACTCAAAGTTGAAATCTTTTTCACTTGTGAAGTGTATGGGGATTACAGATTTACACCAAGAAATGGTTGACTTTTCGGAAAGTCAAACTTTACGATCATTAACAATCAAGAATTGCATCGGGTTTGGAAACAAAACTTTGACAACGATTGGGAAATTATGTCCACATTTACAAAATCTTGATCTAATCGGGCTTCATGAGATAACCGATACCGGTCTTTTCGAATTTCTCAGCACGTGCAACGGTGGACTTTCAAAAGTCAACCTTACTGATTGTGTAAACTTGACCGATAAGGTGGTGGTAAATTTGGCTAAAATTCACGGTGGATCGCTAGAAGAGATTAATCTTGATGGTTGCGTGAAAATAGGTGATGAAAGTTTATTGGCAATTGGGGAAAATTGCTTGTTACTCAAAGATCTTGATGTTTCAAAATGTTGTGAAATTACGGATTATGGTGTGTCTTGTTTATCGGTTGGTGGGAATATGAATTTACGGGTTCTTTCATTATCGGGTTGTTATAGGGTTTCAAATGAGAGCGTGTTTTATCTTGAGAAATTGGGTACGACACTTATGGGATTGAATCTTCAAGGGTGTAATTTGATTAGTTGTAGTGCAATTGATTCACTTGTGGTTAACCTTTGGAGGTGTGATATACTTTCTTGAAATAAATAGACAATAAAATAAACGGTCTGATAATCTGGTTGAATCTTGGCGAACCGGTTGGTATTATGGTCCGGTTTTTGCAGGCTTATTTGGTCTGTTTGTGACTCTTTTTAGAGAACTGAGACACTGTTTGGATCTTAGCTATGGTTCTAAGGGTCAGTTTAGGAGTGGGGTGTGGTTAGGACCATGTGGTTAGATGGAAGATATTTGACTTTTGACTGGTCAAAGTCAAAGAAACCATTGTGATTGATTATGGTCACAGCCAAACCCTCATTTTTCTATGGGATTTTAGTGACTTATTTTCCCTTTTTTTATTACCTATAGTTTTTATATGTAATTTATAATTGTATTTTTATTTATAATATTTCTGCACTTTATGATCCTATTTATCTTTGTTTCCCAAACAAAATAACCAAATACATACCAATAGAGATAGCAATTTGGTGAATTAATTTATGACAAATCATTAGGTAATCTTGAATGAACAAACATTAAAGCCATATCTAATGACTAATTTATACAAATTTTAATAAACAATTTAAAAATGGGTCTTTCTAACATGTGTCCCAGGGGCACACGATTAGAACATTTAGAGGGTGTTTGGGATTGCGTTTTCAAGGGGATTATCTGCTTATTGCGTTTTCAAAACGTGATAATTTACTTCTCAGTGTTTGGATAAGAGATCTAAATAATCGATTATCTGCGTTATTCTTCCTTCAAAACGTGGTTTTGATAAAGCAGGGACTCACCTGCTTTTTTGAAACGCCATTTCAAAAACATATGGCTCAAATAATTAATCCCTCAACTACCCTTCTCTTTCCCACACAAGACCCAGGTTTCTTTCCTACCGTCATAAACTTCGAGGGAAGCAATTTTTTCTTTCCTGTGTAAGCAATTCAAGGTTATGAGTTCTAGAAATTGTATAATTGATGATTTTAAGAATTTAATATTCAAGAGTTTTATAATATAATATTATATAAATCAATTCAACCTTAAATATTGAGATTGTTTGTGGCTGCATCGGAAGTCTGGGTTATGACTTAGGATATTTTGTAAAAAGAGTGTAGCAACCGATTGGATATCTTCCATTGTAGGTGAGCAGCATACAAATCATGAGATTTGTTTCAATTGTTTACGTATACTATTTTGATGATATGTTGTCGTTTTTTTTATTGTTTTATATATTATTTGTTTCAATAAAGTAATTACAAATAAAAAGAATGTCCATTTTGGTCATTTTATATATTAACTAAATAAATAATCAGATTTGCCAAACACTAAAAATACTGATTATCTGATTATTGCGATTTCAAACAGCATAATCAAATCCAAACACTATTTTTTAGAATCGTGTTTTGTAACCACTGATTATTTGATTATTCGTTTTCAAAACGTATAATCTATTTTCAATAAGCAATCCCAAACACCCCCTTAATTAACTTAAAGTTACCATTGAAATCAAAAAGTCATTTAATGCATTTCCAGAAAAGGTAAGAATATGCTTCATTAATGTTTATTAATCAATCATTTGGAAATTATTAGTTATTTTAATGCACCTAATCATGTGCCCTAGAGGCACATGTTAGAAAATCCCTTTAAAATAAATGTTTTTTAAGTATCACTTGTAACATACAATGCTAAAGACTAATTACAACGTAACCCTTATTCCAAATTACCTCAAACAAATAATCTCTTGAACAAGTTAACTTACAAACTGATTCATTCAAAATGGCATTCGATCCCTTTTTCAACTTTTGTGCAATTCCTTGCCTTTACACAAAGTTCCTCTAACCTTTATATCTACAACGTTGGCCATCCCCAAACCTTCGTAACAACATCTCATTCCCACAAAATGGAATCCCACAAATCATCATTTTTGTGGGTTTTAATTATCATTTTAGTACTAAATATCAATTTTTTGTCGGTTCACGGGCTCGGGGTTAATTGGGGTACACGTGCATCACACCCTTTGCCACCCAATATCGTGGTGAAACTAATGAAGGATAATGGTATCGATAAAGTTAAATTGTTTGAAGCCGAACCTTGGGTGTTGGACGCACTTAGAAACTCGGGAATTCAAGTTATGCTTGGAATTCCAAATGATTTTTTAGGTCCGTTGGCGAGTGGTGTCACGGTTGCTGAAAATTGGGTAGCAAAAAATGTTTCTACATATGTTTCACATGGAGTTGATATAAGGTTAGTTTAAATACATGTATGAAAAGGTATCTTGGAATACATAAGTATACATGTTTCTGTGTCGTACATATCATTATTTGAAAATCAAATCCGAGCCATTTTATAATATGAAATTGAATTTATTTTGCTTTTGATGATAATAATAATAAATAAAAATAAAAAATTAAGGATTAGATTTAATGTTAGTATTTTTTTTTTTTTTGTTAGGTATGTAGCGGTTGGAAATGAACCATTTCTCAAGACATACAAAAACATGTTCACAAACTCAACTCTGCCAGCGCTTCAAAACATTCAGGCAGCATTAATAAAAGTCGGTCTAGGCCGGCAAGTCAAAGTAACAGTCCCACTAAACGCCGACGTTTACGAAAGCGGTTCCGGCGTCCCATCGGAAGGAAATTTCCGGCCAGACATTCACGATCTCATGATCTCAATCGTCCAATTCCTAAGTGATAATGCCGCCCCTTTAACCATCAACATCTACCCATTTCTCAGCCTCTACGCCGACCCACATTTTCCGGTCGATTTCGCGTTTTTCGCCGGCACAAACGCTCCGGTTGTTGACGGCTCGGTTTCTTACACAAATGTGTTTGATGCAAACTATGATACACTCGTGTGGGCCCTCGAGAAAAACGGGTTTTCATCTATGCCTATTATTGTTGGTGAAATCGGGTGGCCCACTGATGGTGACTCAAACGCGAATCTACAATATGCTAGGAAGTTTAACCAAGGGTTGTTAAGTCGGTTAATTCAAGGACAAGGTAGCCCGAAACGAAAAACACCACCCGATGTTTATGTTTTCGGGCTAATTGATGAAGACATGAAAAGTATAGATCCCGGGAATTTTGAACGGCATTGGGGCATTTTTAATTATGATGGGACATTGAAGTATAAACTTGATCTGGGAAGTAACAAAACTGGTCATACACTTGTACCAGCTAAAGGGGTCAGGTATTTGCCTAGACAGTGGTGCGTTTTAGCACCAGGGGTAAGTGAAACTGACCCCAATTTAGTTGATAGTATAAATTACGCTTGTACTTATGCTGATTGTACAAGTTTGGGTTACGGGTCGTCTTGCAATGGTTTGGATGCTAGAGCTAATGCATCGTATGCGTTTAATAAGTATTTTCAAACATTTAATCAACAAAAGGGATCATGTGATTTTCATAATTTATCAACTATTACAAAAATTCAACCGACAACAGGGAAAGCGAATTGTAAATTTGAGATTATGCTTGATCTTGGGAAGCACGAGAAGGCAAAAAGTCCGGTGGCGTCTGGGGCGTCGTTAGGGTGGAGATTGAGCGGTTTTGGTTGCTACACGGTGGCTGTGTTTCTTTTGTCGTTGATCGGCAGTTGGGTTTCATGAGTGATTTTTTAGTTTTGAATCTTGCTACATTGTATATCATATGTATATATATTCACTTGATTTTATGTATCGAAGGGAAAATAATGATTTATGTTATGTTTCGACTTGATTAATTGTTTAATTTCTATTTAAAAGTTTTTATATTGTTAAAATTGATGGCTTATTTTTGGTAATCAGGGCTGTTTGGTAATATTGTGTAATTGGTAACGAGTATAAAATTCACACAAACAACATACATCAAGAAGTCAATTAACTAATCTAACCAACTCCTTCTCTAGCCAATTAGAAACTGACATCTGTCCCTCATTGAGCTAAAATACAACATCACTCATCTTGCAATTCTACAAATTATGATTCATAACATATATTTTTAATAATGATTTGATCACACGACCTTTAAAGAAGTAAAACTTTTAGAACAAAACTCTGGTGGTTATATCTCATCAAGAAGGGAATGATATTCACAAATATTACCTTTTACAACAATAACATACAATGTAACGATTCCATCAGCAACTCATTGTTCTATGATGATTTGAATTTTTTAACCCTTCTTTCGGTTTCCATATAACATGGTCCAGTTTGTTGCAAAAATTCTTGTAAAACTGCAACCACATATAATTTCAAAACAACTGAAAACTCCACCTAATTTATTTATTAATGGGTCAATTTGTTTTTTTTTTCCTTTCTCAAATGGGTTTAACGGATCAAAACATGGTTGAAAGTCGATCAAAATGAATACTTAATCCATACATATATTTATATTGAAAAAATGATGAAGTTTCTTACCTTGTGGTATTCAAGGGTATCTCCGGCAGCCTTCCGAACATCCACCATAAAAAGGGTCGGTGCAACTTCATAAACCTTAATTAAAAATAAATTAATATCATTCGTCTTTTTCTTGAATTGGTTAAAGAATTAATGTATAAAATAAGATCATATAGAACTACATTACTATATTGTTAAGATAATAAATTTTTTTAATATAACACCAATTTGGAGGCATCATTATGCATTTAAAATGCTTTGGGTGATTTCGATTTGTTGGAACAGGTTGACCCGTTTGACTTGTTTCTAGTTTAGTTAAGTTTTAAAACAACCCAAATCGACCCATTTATAAGCAGATGGGTCAAAACTGCCACCTCATCGCAATATATTAAAATTTACCTCCAAAACTACTGCAAATTGTCCAGCTCGATTTACAGATGCACCTTCAAGTCGTGTCTGTGAATATGGTATTTGAGATTAATATATGGATTAATACATGTAAACTTTTAGTACGACCCGGGTCAGACTGATCTGGGTAGACCCGCAAACACGTTTTCATCAACTTTTTGAAAAAAATAAAATTTGAATATAATTACTAAAAGGTTTTTCTGCATAATAGCAATGAACTATGGTCAAATTCCCAATTCTAGAACAATATTTGAAAATTATACAAAATAGAAACTATCTTTCAATATGTATCAAGTATATAAATATGGTTTCTTTGAACAAAGTTTGTTGCTACTTTGTGTCTAGAAAATATATTTTGGATAATTTTTGAAGATCGTTTATATACTTAATAAAAATAATGAAAGATGGTATCTAAAATTGAGAAGTTGACCAAAGTCCGTTCCTATTATGTGCACTTACCGCTAGTTATTATTGCAATAATAATTTTTGAATAAAACATTTAGGTGGTTGTATGCCTTACAAAGACAATTCGTGTTCGACCCATTTAGGTTAACTTTCCTTATTTGACCCGTTTGACCTAAGCAAATGAGAGTTTTGGTGCACCTTGTAGCCGCGTGTTTGAACCTTGAAACCCATTAATTCTGCAACAACTTCAATTGTTGAAATTATATCTTTAGCTGGCTTGCGGGAAACAAAACGTGTCTGTCGCTTTACAAAATCCTAAAAAATGGGAAGAAAATAAATCATTAATTACTTCTTTTCAACAAAAAGTCGGCCACAAAACAAGCTTGCTTTGAGCAAGTTGAGGAAAATCTTACACAATAGAATTTCGACCCGTTAACTTATGAATGGGTCGATTTGGGTCAAATGGGTTTAGTTAAGTGGGAAATAGAAATGGGTCAGACGGGCTGAATTTGCTCGAATCTATGTTTAATGCATAACAACCTCCTAAATCGTTTTATTCCAAGACTTACTTACAATCTTAGATTGTTATTGTAATGATATATTTTATTTTATTTTGTAATTGAAACTAACACATTAACCATTTATATATTCTTTTTCTGAAATGGGCGTAACAGCATTTGCAGATAAGACATGGTGAGGATTGTCTTAACCCATACTAAAAAAGGCCCGTTATGACCCTTTATGAGGGTGTGTAAAATAAGGATACCTGACGTCTATCAAATAAGGCAGAAAGATTTAGCCCTTGAGATAGTGTGATCATCTCAAATGCATTCATTAGCAACGGGCCAGTTTTCGGCTCAGATCGTTCTGTCACAAATTGATCCTGCAATTTATGTTAAAACTGTCAACTAGTTCTTTTTAACAAGATAAATAATTAAGGGCAAATGTCATAAAATAGCAATAGAACTTTAGGTGGTGGTTCGTCTTGGTAATTATAACTATTCGAGGTCCGCTTTGTTAGTTGCATGTTTTTATTATGAGATAGGACGGAAAAAACTTTAATTATCAAAGTAGGCCGGCTCAAAAACTTTTAATTACAAAAACAGGCCTTAAAAAGTTATAATTACCAAAACTGGCCCACCGCCTAAAGTATATTACTATATTGTTATTTTTTAACATTTTCCCTAAATAATTTGTTGAATCTTTGTTTGTGCCATTGATTTCATGTGATTTTGATAGAAATAAAACTAGATATGACCAAACCAACCTCAATCCCATCAAAAACCGCACGGATATCGTCCAAATTCACATCAACATCTTCCCCGTGATTAATAGACAAATAGTTTATTCGGAACCATGGGTGTTCCCTAATTCCATCGACCCGAATTCGCTGCAGAGTTTAAATACAAGTAACGGGTCAAATTGAGTTCGGGTCGAAACAGGGTCATGTCTGGTGACCTGCAAACTTTTTAATATTCTTTTGAATTATGATGCTAAAATTCACCTAAAAATTGCATTAATTGCACATTTCTTAAATTGTGTTTTTGTTTGATGGACAACTATTTTGGGACACATGGAGTAGTACTTACATGGAGTTCTAAAATTCAAGTGGTGAATTTAGTCAAAAACCAATTTGGTTACAGAAAGTAGTTTGAATGATTAAAAGATAAATAAAAAAAGGGAAATGCTAACAAGTGCCCTAAGGGCAATGGTTAAGATTTTTTTTTGGCATAAACTAATTGTAAATTAACTAATAAAAACCACCCCCCATGAATTTTAATAACCACTTTTGATTAGTTATGCTCCATAATTTGTACATTAACCATTTAACCTCCCTTAATCATTGCCCTAAGGGCAATGGTTAGCAAAACCCATAAAAAAATACTTACAGTTTCGGGGTTGGGATCCAATATTCTATCTATTAATGACTTTGCATTTTCCGGGAACCAAAAAGGATATGAAAAGTCAGCTGCATTGACCTGCACAATTATCAGAATAAACTGAAGGTCAGGAATAACTTTTAATTAGGTTATTCACTTAGCATCTATTTTCAAAAGATTTTTTCTTTTTGCTTAAAATAAAATGTACTTTTCGCTTTGTCCTTGTTTAGTCATTGTTTTGTCCAATTGGGTCATTAAAAGATGGTTTTGTGTCCCGTTCGGGTCATTCAGCAACCTAATGACCTCATAAAGTGATGATGTGGCGTTAACCAAACAAGACACTGAAAACGACATGTCATTTGACACCTCAACATGTTACCGCCACATCATCACTTTATCAGGTTGCAAAATGACTCAAACAAGACACAAAAAGCCATCTTTTAATGACACAATTAATGATTGCTTAATATTTGCATAAATAGAAAAAATTATTTAGAAAGTAACCTTTTTATACAAACTTGACAAATTTGATTCCTCAAAAGGGAGATAACCAGCCAATAGGACATAAAGGATGACTCCACATGACCAAATATCAGCAGCAGCACCATCATATCCACGTTTACTTAAAACCTAAAACCAAAATTTGTATTAATCATGGAAATTAGTAACATGTTATCCATTGAATCTTATATAATATGATAATTAATGATATAAATAACTATAAAGATGCTACAAAAATACAATATCTAAGATCATCCAAACTTTTAACAGGCGCCTTAAATCTAGGATTAGGGTCAACCCACCCGTTTATACACATATATATTCACACATATAATTGTGTCAACCATATAGATGCCCGTTACAAACAAATTAAACATGTTAACAAAAAATATTATTATCATTCTTGAAGAGGATTTACCTCAGGTGCAATATAATTTGGGGTTCCACAAGTGGTATACAAAAGTTCAACACCCTGCAAAATAGTTCAAAGAAAAATAACATTATAAAATGAAGGAATAACGTATGTAATTATGTATCTTGTATCATTATGCTAATTTCAACCAAAAACATGCCCAAATGACAAAAAGGACCTTAAGTTTAAGAAGGTTAAAGCATCTTTGATGAGGTGTTGGTGTATTATATGTTAAATTTGTTCATTTTTTAGAAAACTTAAGGGTGTGTTTGTCATTTGTCATGATTTTGGTCGAAATTGGTATAAATGACGCAAGATACATACCTTAGTGATTTATATGAAAGTTAAAGTTTTTAATAGGTGAGTGTTTTTATGAAAAAGTTGAATAATTATTATTCAAAAAAAGAGATATATAATAATCCACTAGACCTATAGGCCTCATAGAATGCTTACTTCTTGTGGCAATGCACTGAGTCCAAAATCAGAAACTTTCAGTTTTTCTTCAGAATCGAGAAGAAGATTTTCAGGCTAAAATTTACAAGAAATATTGTTAGATGTCATATTTACCTAACTAAACTTAATAATATCATATATAGTTATATACCCTTCTTAAACATAAATATATCAGATACACCCAAATGATAAACTATCACTATATTCAAAACTCTTAGTAGTATCAATTAATCCATTATTGACCATTATAGCCTTCATGCTAGTTCAAGAAAAACACAGGGGTATAAAAGAACGTTTAAGATGTGATTTAAAACAAATTGGTCACATCATGTAACATGTCTAAAAAAGATGTGATGATAGATTGGTTTATACGGATTAATATGATCAATAATGGATAACTGATAATCATTAAAAGTTTTAGAGTTATAATAGTGATTAATGTAGCCATCTGGATATATATATTTATATTTATATATATGAAGTTTAAGAAGGGTATATATGTTATTCAACAATTATCTTAAAGCTTTGTTTTTACCTTTAAATCCCTATGGTAAACACCTTTTCCATGACAATATGCAACTGCATCAATAAGTTGTTGAAAATACCCTCGTGCTACCTTCTCAGAAAGCTTTCCTTTGTGGACCTAACAAAAATAAGTTCATTTTATTTATATATATGCTTGTAATCATTGTTTATTTTCTTACTATAAATAAAAAAATCATAAATGGTCCGGTCCTTACAATTCTGTCAAAAAGCTCTCCGCCATTGATGAACTCCAATACTATATATATCTTTGTGTGGCTTGACAAAACCTAACAAAACAAGAACAAAATGCTGACATCATATTTTAGCAATTGTATACATATACAACCCCTCAATCAAATATATTATATAAATACCTCATAGAGTCTGACAATGTTTGGATGCCTCATAATCTTGGTTATGGAAATCTCTCTTTTAATCTGCAAATTAGCTTTATATTTTAATAAAAATGATTATTATATTTTTATAAAAAAGAGAAATGAAAGAAATACCTGATCCACCATTTTATGTTTGAGTATACTACTTTTAGCCAAAACCTTAATAGCAACTGCTTCCCCTGTTTCTGTATTTTTTGCAAATTTCACTTTTGCAAATGTACCTTCACCAATTGTTCTACCGATTTCATATTTCCCAACTTTTCTTGCCACTCTGTTCATTTTTACAAAACCCAAATTTTCTTCTCCCTCTGTTGATGCGAATGCAACATAAATCATGAATAGTTTTATATTTATAAATAAACTAGATACTTAAGATATACATGATCCTTTCCGCAAATCAAGGGACAAGGCTTATATCAGCACTAGAGGTCACTATGAAAAAGTAAAAAGCACTAAAAAAGTGTAACTAACTTTTTGCATGATCATTGACAACATATTTTATATATATAATACATGTGTTTAATCATCTATTCATTCCACCATTATGAACAATCAAAGTTCTTTAAGCTAGATGTCTATAAATAACAGGAACTTAGCAAAATTTATACTAATATTGCAAATTGCAATCCAACTCAATAACAAGACCTAAGAATCCTCTCCTTCTCATTAGATGAAATCACCAAAATATAAAATCATATCATATAATAACAATAAAGTGACCTGAAACTGGTATTTTGCTTAGGTGGCACCCAGTGTTGCCACGTGATTGAAAAATATATATTAATTTTTTACCTTGTATTAAACTTTCCAAAACCTACTACTCCGTATTATTTGGCCTGGAAATTTAGTACATTAATAAAACTTGCGTTGTTTGATAGACTCCTAATCTAGTTTGACCTACAAAAATATATAAATTAATAATAACAACTAATCGTTGTTCGAATCAGAAACAACTAAAATCGTTACATACACGCACGCACCTAATTATACATATAAACACACAATTAGTCAATTACTGAATTACACTAACATATATGCATCGATAATAAGACCTAATTGTTCGTTCAAAGCAGAAATGATTGAAGTCATAATTCATAACATCACAGGCTAATTAAACATACAAACACACAATACAATCAATGCTGACGGAACTCAGAAACAGTGCAAAGCGTACTTACATGAATGATTACGGACGGAGATGCAATTGAGATGAAATCGGTGGTCGGAGGTTGAGAATTCCGGCGAAACGAGTCGACGAGCTGTCGAGGTGTAATCGGGCCTGAGTTTTTAATTTGGTAAAGAAATAAATTCTTTTTGCATTTGTTGGACTTCGTTGATGAGTCAACTTCGTAGTGACAAAGATGGTTTTGGATACATAGAGGTTTCATACATTTTTTGGTAATAAATTGGTAGATTTCGCTGTCAATTATAGTGAAATTATATAAAACGGAATAAAAACAAACTTCGTTTAAAATTAGAGTAAATTACAGGTCCATGTGGTTTGCCACTTATTACACCCATAGTCCCTGAACTTCGTTTATTATACTGGAGGTCCCTGGTCTATACAATTTGTTACACTCATGGTCCCTACTGCCCTTAACTTTTTCTAAATGACGAAAATACCCTTTTGGCCTTTTGTAGTAAAGCGAAGATAAGGGACTGTGAATGTAATAGGTGATAAACCGCAGGGACCATCCGTGAAATTTACGCTATTAATTGAATTTTTTTTCTTCTCTCTCTTCAATTCTTGTTTTTCCGCCACATTTAGACTCACCACTCACCTCTATCTCCTTAAATTCAAACATCAATTAATAACCATTATCGTCGGGCCACCAAACCCCCTGAAAATTCGATCCATCACTAACCTCTGCGTCCGGTTTCCTTCTTCAGTTGTTCCGAGCCGATGACGTTCTGTCGACCAGAATTGAATCATACAATTGATGCACGTCACCAGAGGATATGATGGTTTGCACACGTGGTGATTTAAATAATTGATGCACGTCGTCAGAGGAGTTGGTGTTTTGCACACTCAGGTCCATAGAACGTCATTGGCGGCGGAACAACTTGAGAAGGAAATCGGAGGCAGTTGTCGATTACGCGACGATAATGGTTATTGATTGAGGTTTGAATTCAAAGAGATAGAGGCGAGTGGTGAGTCTGAATGTGACGGAAAAACATGAATTAAAGAGAGAGAAGAAAAAAATCAATTAATAGTGTAAATTTCACGGATGGTCCATGTGGTTTATCACCTATTACATTTACAGTCCTTTATCTTCTCTTTATTACAAAAGGCCAAAAGGGTATTTTCGTCATTTAGAAAAAGTTAAGGGCAGTAGGGACCATGGATGTAACAAATTGTATACACCAGGGACCTTCAGTGTAATAAACGAAGTTCAGGAACTGTGAATGTAATAAGTGACAAACCACAGGGACCTTCCATGTAATTTACTCTTAAAATTATAAGTACAAAGTTGATAAGTGCAGATAATGTGACAATTTATATGATTGTCAGATCAAAATTATTTTTTCTAAAAACTTATAAATATTTTAAAAACCCTTTAAAGCAAACAACATATGTATGCACAACACACCAGTCTTGTTTTAAAAACATTTTTTTTTGTTGCAATTAAATATATTTTCTATAAAGCTGTTAAATATTTTTATATGTAGCGTTTTTTATAGATCATTCAAAAAGGCACACGTTTGAAGTATCCTAAATCAAATTAAACACTCAATTTATATAATTTTTAATTTAAATAAAAACAACTTGTATCATTTTTTAAGATGGAGGAACTAAGGAAACATAGGAACAATTGTTGACTTTGTAACATGGTAGTATGATGTTTATAATGACATAATTATTTATAATAGTTAATAATTTGAATATCATGTCCACCCCCCTTTCAAGTCTTATTTTTTTCAATTATCTTTTTGCCCCGCCACTTTTACGCTTCTCTTTTTACCTTTTCTTTTGGGTGTGACCTAACTTTTTATTTTAAAATTTTATTTTCGGGTGTTTATACCAATAACATACTAACGATAATTTGCAAAGAAAATGTGAGATGAAGCTTGGCTTGATTGTGTTTGTGTTGGATTAAACTCGAATTTTATTCTTAAGCTCGACGAGTCTTCATGGTGTAGCCTCAAACTTGTTTGAGAAATACATGAAATTTGTTATGGAGTTTAAATAGCTCAAAGGGTATCTAAGAAAAGTGTTCTTTGATAAAACAAAGTCTTCAATCTCGACCTAAAAGATTTTAACACATACCTAAGACACTTAAAACTTAATGATAAGAATTTGAGTTGATTCTTAGATAACCCAACATTCAGTAGTTCAGTATGTTAGGTACGACCTCTTGAAACTATACACCAAGCTCTCTTACATGTATAACGTGAGAAAGAGAAAGATTTCAAACAGAACAATAATTGCTTTAAGGTTATTGATGATTCTATCTTAAAGGCGAATGGATCTGAATTCTATTATAAGAAAAAGCAAATTGCTGACATAATTGTCAATATATAATTATATGATTGATTAACATCTGTGTTCATCTATGTCACTGAAAAGTAGTACTAAAATAAAATGACAATTTAACTGTTTTTTTTTTATACCAAAGGGCTTTTAGCCTAGCGGTACGGTATTTGCCTCTTGACCTTGTGGTCAGGGGTTCGAGGCCCATCGTGGACTTAAGTGATAATTAAGAGTATATTAGGATTTGTCGTTCAAAAAAAAAAACTGTTTTTTATTTCTTTTCATGTGCTTTACTCTATAACAAATGAGATATACTAAATGTTGATTGGATATTAGAAAAAACAATTCATTGTTTTTTTAACAACGCCTGATTTACTCATTTGCTCATAGCGGGACTTATTTGTATTTAGGAGCTTCTTAAATAAAATCTAACTTTTAGTGTAATGCAGAAGTATCAACACAGAACATTAAAACTAATATCACAATTATGATACTTAATTTATTCTAATAAAAGGTATAAGGGATATAAAGATGAGGATGGTAAGCTTGGACAACAATTCTATGTCGATGTTAGGAGTTTAGAACCCAAATGGGCAAACTAATATATCCCCATATTGAAAATAATAAGGATGGCCATTAATTTAGGCCCATGGGCTTCCTGGAAGAAAAGAACTCTATAGATAAGTAATTAATTATTACTACTAACAAATTAACAATTATTGTACAACTATTATCAAAATACTTAATTTTGACCATTAATTATTATTCATCAGAGATTTTTCTTTTAGAAGTATAAAAAAATTAAAGACTACCTTGAACACATCTCTATCACTCTATGTATACATTTTATTGGATCAAAAAATGTTTAGACATATACATTTAACTATGTAAAATTATAATATAAAAACATTTAATTTCGGGTTAAGTGGATTCGTTCATGGATTGAAAATCTTTATCCATATCCGCTCCACATCCGATATACACTCATTTAACTTCATCAGTATCCACCACCGACTGACCAACGGATCAGACCGGGTCGATGACTATCGGGTCAAATGATAGTTATCGTCCCTAATCGTAACATAGATATCATTTTTCACCTTTTTATTAGAGCTTTTTAAACCCTTAATGATAAATTGAACTTATTTCAAACTATGTAGTATGTCTTATTTATAAAGTAGCGTATATATTTATTTTAATTTTTAAAAACAAATATACACAACTAAATACCATATACATCTCCTACGAGACTTGAGTCTTGAATTCATTACAGGATAACTCATATACTATTAAACTAGGACTCCTGTAGTAAAATGGAGTATATATGAAAAATATTATATTACTCCATAATAGCGATGATTTAGAGAATTCTTCATAATAGGAATAGATTGTATATATCTTTATCTTTAGAAGTTTGTTGTAATTGTAAAGCCTATAAATATCAATATACATCTCCTCACACATTAAGGTGTGATTTCACAAATCCTAATATGGTATCAGCCTAATTCCCAAAATTCCCAAAACCCTATTTTCTTTTCTCTGCTCCCTAGCCGCCGTCTCACACGTTCGAATTTTTTTTCTTCGTGTTCTTCAATGGCTGGTGACGCAGAATCTCTTGATGCCCCTCTCCCGTTATCCACTGTTCTTCGTATGATTGTTATTAAACTTTCATCCACCAATTATTTGCTATGGCATAAACAGATGGTACCATTACTTGCTTATCAAAAGCTTACCGGTTATGTTGATGGTTCTTTGCAGAAACCTTCGCAGACAATTACCAATGGCGATATCGTTTCTCCAAATCCGGCATACGCTTCTTGGATTGCTGCAGACCAACGCGCCCTCATTCTTCTTCAGTCCTCCTTATTTGAAGAAGCTATGGCGGAGACGCTTGGTCACTCGACGGCTCATGATGTGTGGACTGCTCTTGCTGCTATCTATCAGCATGATTCAATGGAGCGTACACACACCCTTCGGGATTCACTCTGTCACCTTAAAAAGGGCACCACTTCTGTGTCGGAATATTCTCGCAAATTTAAAAGTATTTGCGATCAATTGCAGGCTATAGGTCATCCCCTGCCCGATGATGATAAAATCCATTGGTCCCTTTGCGGTCTAGGCTCCTCCTTCGAGACCTTCTCCACTACACAGCGCCTAATTACTCCACGCCCTCAATTTCGTGATCTCGTCTCTCAGGCGGAGAGTCATGAATTGTTTCTGCATTCAATTAATGACAGCAGTGTGGCTCCGGTTGCCTACATCATTATCCCTTGTATTGGGTGATAATGAAAACAATTTACGTGATAATGATGTAGAGCCTAAGAAGGGAGTTTTTTCCCTAAATAATGCATATTACTCAGGAGTTGCACAAATAATGTTGTTTTTTAACCTTTTGCAAAAATAATGCTAAAAGGGTACCCCATACCCGGTTTGAACCAAATGCCAGCGCAAAAAGGGTCCCTATACCCGGTTTGCTTTTTCAAATGCTATAGGATATCTTGTACCCGGTTCCCTGGCAAACTTGCACCACATACCCGGTTCCCTATTCTCTCTCTCTTATTCTGACATGTCATGTTGAATGTGTATAGAAAGAGTGTAGAGAGAGAAATTTCTGAGATGGATACAAAAAAGTTCATTTAAACACTCCATCTCGAAAATTGTTTTTATTTCATGCCACGATGATCAGTGCTTTGTGTCTTCCTCCCAAAACCACTTCTTGTATTCTCTCCTCCATTTTATTACAATCTCTCTCACACACAAAAATTAAATATTTTACAAAATGAATCAACAATTACTATTGTACAGATATTAACCACTAGAAATATCACTCGAACCAGAAGATTCAAACCATTTTCGTGGTTTTTCGTAACCATCTCTCGAGTTGTAGAGGAGATCGGATGGTGGTGGTGAGCGGCGGAGGTGGTGGTGGCGATAGTCTGATAAAGAATGAAAAAGACGAAGATGAAGATAGTGATGGTTAATGGTGTTTGAGTATTCTTGTAGAGAGAGAAGAATAATTCAAACAAAATATAGAGAGAGAAATATTATAAGTAGGTGGAGCTTTTTATTGGAAGAAAATAAATACAGAGAGAGAGAAAAGTGATGTCTGACTTAGACCACCCGTAAAGGGTGACCGAACTTCCGGTCGCGACCCGCCACCTATACAGGGCCGACGCGTCGACCCCGTTACGAGCTCGAGCCGAGGACGCGTCCCACACGTCGAATGGTCGACTAGTCGACCGTTCACAGGGACATCTTCTTCCTCTTTCTCCTTTATACATATACATATATATATTAATAATTAATAATTTAATAATATATTATATATAAAATAAATATTATATTTATATATATATGTTAATAAAACAAAACTTCTAAAAAAAATTAAAAAAAAAAATTGGTCGCCGATTCGGTCACCCATTACGAGCATTTGGTCGCTGTCTGGTCGTG
The DNA here is from genome assembly GCA_963853835.1 of Calendula officinalis. Lineage (NCBI taxonomy): Eukaryota > Viridiplantae > Streptophyta > Magnoliopsida > Asterales > Asteraceae > Calendula > Calendula officinalis. The sequence continues at coordinate 19,400,057 of OY970827.1, forward strand.
TGTCTGATCAGGAGAGAGAAAGCTGATGTGGCGCAGATGTGGCAGGGGTGACCAAACTGGGTTTGGTCACCCATTACGCCCAGTCTTATTATTTATGAGAGAAAGTAGATTAATTTGATCTAATAGTACAATGTCATATCCTAATCCTAATACTAATTAAATAATAGGGAACCGGGTATGGGGTGCTATTTTTCACTGTCAGTGTTCGGGTATTAGACTGGGCGTAATTGGTGACCAAACCCAGTTTGGTCACCCCTGCCACCTCTGCGCCACATCAGCTTTCTCTCTCCTGATCAAACACACGACCAGACAGCGACCAAATGCCCGTAATGGGTGACCGAATCGGCGACCAATTTTTTTTAATTTTTTTTAGAATTTTCGTTTTATTAATATATATATATATATAAATATAATATTTATTTTATATATAATATATTATTAAATTATTAATTATTAATATATATAGGGAAAAAGAGGCAAAAGAGGTCGCTGGAACACACACCCCCATCGGTCGACTTCTCGACCACTCAGCACAGGGGACGCGTCGGGGAGGGAGGGCGGCAACGGGCGGGACGCGTCGGAGGGAGTGAGGTGGCCGGTCGCCGGTCGTGCGTTACGGGTGGTCTTAGGTCCCCTTTTTCAGAGTTCAAACCGGGTATGGCCCCCCATGTCAGTGAAAAAGCAAACCGGCTATGGGGTCCCCTTTTTGCGCCGAAACCAGGTATGGGGTACCTCATCCCTTTGAAACCGGGTATGGGGTACCTTTTTAACATTATTTATGCAAAAGGTTAAAAAACAGCATTATTTAAAAAACTCCCTCTTAGGAGCTGATATAGAAATTGCTATGTGAGGCTTATAATTGACTAGACATCATACGTTGGTTGCAAATATCTTAAAATCTACTTGTGTGGTCATTTAATTTCTAACATGATATATATATTTTGAAGTTAGTATAGGTTACTTATATACATAGTTTATTTTTATTTTACACCACTGAGTTAAAATGTAACAAATATAATTCAATTGAAAATTTATACTACCTCTGTATCAAAATAAGTGATATATTTAAAGAAACACAATTTTTGAAGCAAAAATTTAAAAAAGTAGTTTAAGATAGATTAAAGTGGAGAATAAGTCTCACTTCTTTTGAATAAAAAGATATTAATGATGTTTAAAAGTAAAAATAAGGGTAAAAGTGTAATTCCATTTTCTTAAAGTAGATAGTTAGTGGATAAGTGGTCCAACTTTTGTACCAAATAAGATAAGTTTTAGAAGTGTATCACTTATCTGATCCATCCCAAAATAGAAAATGTATCACTTATTTTGATACGAAGGTAGTATTTATTTGAAAAAAATCATGTTCTAGACCAATTTTTGGGTTCATCAACATAATAACAATTTAAAACATGTTTTTCATACATGTATAAATTCATTTATACAAACTATAATGTTAACATATCTTTCACAGAATTGATGATTTGTTTGTAATGATGATTTAAATACAATTAGAGCACAAGTTATCGTTTGTATTAAAGTTATGTTAAAAAAACATTTTACGTTTTTAAAATAATTTTAACATTTACACTAAAATTATTCTTCTTCGTATTACATTCATTTAACACTCATTTGAGGCCCATAAAAATTCCCTAAACAAATAACAGTTATAAAAATATACACCCAGACACATTAAACCTGACGTTAATCCTATGGTGCCAGTGGCGCCAAACCTTTGGTGCATGTTTTGTGCAAAGGTCAGTGCTAATTTGGCGCCATTAAAGCTCAATTGACAGCCATTCTACATGTCAGACCGAGCTCTCTTACTGAAAAGTGATTTACAAAGTCTTTTATGTATGACGAAAGGATAATTTTCTCTTGTCGTCATAATTTCAACCAAAAATGTTATATTCAAAAGCACGTGATTGTTTTAAACAAAAACGTTGTATTCAAATAGCATGTGATTTCAATATGTCTATTCTTAATGTACATCAATGAATGGCAAATAATACAAAGCATTACCATAATAATAACAAATTTGTGGCTTTGGTTGCTTTGCTCAATAACTTATTATTATTATTATCCTTTAATTTTAAATTTTAGTGTGGACAACTTTTATTTGCAAATAAATACAAACTGGGTGGATTAAAATTCATGAATGTAGGTTATTTTGTTAAATCGTTCTAAGATTTTAGCTTCTTAAAGATGAACCAATTCAACTACAAAGGCCCGTAAAGGTTGAATCATTCAACTTTGCTTCAAACATGCAATAGACTTGAAGTAGCACACATGGTAAAATAATATGTGGTGAACGTGGACCGAACACGAACACGTTCCCTTCAGATATATTTTTTATTTTTAACCCTATTACCGGTTAGATTCCCAACATATAGAAACATAAATATAGCCTTCTGTGGTGAAAAATATGTTGTGGAGATAGTGATGATTGTATATCATAGTTGCGAAGTGGCTAAGTAGATATGAAGTGCAGTTGCGAGTTGGTATGGTATTACGTCTCGGTGGTAATTTAATCTCGGAATAGCTCTATTGGGTGAAAAGTTCTAAAAGACAGTCTAATCATAAACTAATAGTAGTATAAAATTGTTTGGCATTTATATTCACAATTTTTACATTCTTCATGTGGATTAACCCTAACCAATGATATATTACCCCACAATTATAGTCATTCACTATCACTCACTTCCATCAATAGTGTATCTGACTTACATGGAGTAATAGAATTAGAGAAATTGTATGGCTTCCTAAATCTTAGTATTTCTTCCTATTAATCTTTCAACTCATTAGATAAAGTTAAATGTCAAAATCAAAGGTTAATAAGAGAAAAGAGAATTAAAGTTACATGTAACTTAAATATATCAATTCTTATATTTTTTGGACCACATAATGCAATAGACTCATAGGAGCTAAAATAACAAAGTTTGCTTGTGAGTTCAAAGCTCACCGTTGAAGTCAATTTTTGGGACCTAATTAATACGGTCGAACCCAAACCATATAGCCCCCACCACTAGTGTAGAAGACTAGCCACTAGCCATCAAACACATGGCATCCTCACTTCACTATGGTCCTTGGTTTTGTTGAATGCTTGAGCCATGGCCCATGAGATAAACATGGCTTTCTTTTCTAGTTCTAGTATATTTTGCATAGAGTAATAGTATTTAGGCTTATCATTTAAACATACTCATAAGCCTAATCATTATATGAAGACACGTGTCAAAATCAAGGGATAATATTAGGAGGAAAAATTAGTAAAATACACATGTTATCCTATCAAATAGATAGATCTATAAATAGATCTAAATAGTAGGATTAAATATTATTTCTCTTTCAAAATAACCATTTTTACATATTTTTGAAGAATATGTTATTAAAATGATCAAAAATAATAATCTCGCGATTGAAACGACAACCGCGTGCCATCATAAAAAAAACGAACGGTTCAGATTTTCTTCAGATCCCCCTATATATAAGCACTTCACACTCTATACTTTCCATCATCAAAAAATCTCCTTTCAATTATCAATCAGAATTTTCCAAACTGTTTTTAGGAACTCAGAATTAGGGCTCTTAAAAATGCTACTTAAAAGCTCATCGAATCCAGCTCTCAATTCATGGTTCCAACAATACAATCTCAAAGGATCATCATCACCTGACGTAGATCTCATCAATCGAAACCTAAAATCAATTAAATCACCAACAGTTTCGTTATATTCGCCGAAGAAGATCACTCGAGCGTCATCGGAAAGTGATTTAGTCAGTCTTTCGATCCCTAAAAGTAGGAATTCGATTAATAGTTTAAATTGTTTGATCTCGAATGCATCCGTGGTAGAAGATGTTGAAGCTGAAGAGATGGAAAGCAGAGGATTGCTGTTTTCGAGTAGTGGTTTGGATGTTAATGACGGATGTGGAGTGCGATATTTGATTGACGGAACCGGTGGAGGAGGTGGTGGTGGTAAGATCTGCGGTGGCGCCGGCGCTGGCGGTGGTGATAATGGTGATGGTGGTAATCGGAGTGATGGTACAGATGTTTATTATCAAAATATGATTCAAGCAAACCCTGTCAACTCTTTGATTCTTGGAAATTACGCTAAATACTTGAAAGAGGTATGTTAAATGTTAACATTTTGTTAAATAATTTGCTAAATTGCTAATTCCATATAAAATAAGTTGCAATAATAATAACTTTTTGCATTTTTTAACACTTTATGCTAATCTAGTTAGCGGTTTTCATTGATTATCTTCGAATAGGTACGAGGTGATGTTCTTAAAGCCGAAGAATATTGCAGCCGAGCAATATTATCAAACCCTAGTGACGGTAATGCTTTATCGATGTATGCCGGTTTGATTTGGGAGACACAAAAGGATGCATCTCGTGCACAAAACTATTTTGATCAAGCGGTTAAAGCTTCACCAGATGACTGGTAAGATATAAACGATTTTCATTGTAATAAAAAACTTAAAACTTATTTTGATTGTTTGACTTTGACCAATTAAGTTTCTTCGTTAATATTATATACAGTTATGTTATGGCTTCTTATGCTCGGTTTCTTTGGGATGCTGATGAAGAAGAAGTTTCTAATATGAATATGCAAACACCAAGTTTCTTACATGAAACTTCACAACAGTTTCCGATTGTTGCCATGTAAATCGTATATTAATAAGGTTAAACTACACAAATAATGTATGCAACTATGCACGTTTTATTGTTATATCTATCGTACTCTAAAAATTACTTTTTAATATCTTGGTAAACCCTTTTTGCCAAGTAGATGTTTTCAAAACCTACTATTCTATGAGAGTAATTTAGGTAAATTGATACATATATTAGTTTGTTTTGGAAATTTTGTACATCAAAAAGGTAAGTTTTTTTAAGTATGATGATAATAAAACGTGTATAATTTGTTAGAATTGTATGTAGTTTGCTGTTTTAGTAGCAGTGATGTTATATAGTGAATTTCTAACATGTCTTCCTTTTGTTGTTTCTTGTATTTCTTTTAATCAATTCAAGTCATTTTAGAGTTCAAGATGATATATTATATCATTAAGCTATAGTTTATTATGTCTAAATTCCATCAATTTTGTAATTATTATGTGACAAAGGTAATATAATGATGCTATGATTTGTTATCACTTTGGTATATATCTGTTTGTATATTTGATTGAATAACTGAGCCATGAACACCACTTTGTTTATGTTAATTATTATATCATATAGTATCTCCTAACAGTTATGTAATTATAAGAGCATGCAGTATCATGGCGTGCTAGATCCAAAAATCCGATGTGACTTCTTATTTACAGCCCTTAGGGCTAATTATCATTTTCCATAAATAAAACATATACTCCTTCCGTTCCACAAAAAACTTCTCATTTGACATTTGCACAAGTTTTTAGGTGATAGATATGGTGGGGTCATTGATAATACTTTTGATTAAAATATAAGGTTGAGTGGAGAGAGAAAGATAGTTAGTGGATATTAGTGGTGGGTTTTTAGTAATAATAGTTTTTTATTGTGTAGGGTCCATCAAATGTGAGAAATAGGAAGTTTTTTGTGGGACAAAAATTTAAAGGCAAATGGGAAGTTTTTTGTAGGACGGATGGAGTAATATGTAGACATGTAGTTGTCTGCCCTCCATATTTGACAATTGACATATACGGATTATATTAATTGGACCATTGCATTAAGTCTTGAAAAATAGCTTTTGGACTATTCTGTGAATAAAAATCTTGTAGATTGCTTTTGGATTCTTTTTACGAATAAAAGTATGTTAAATGCGCGGTGTGTATGGAATTGAGTGGGCTAACTTAAATTTTTAAAATAGTTGACCAACCGGTTGACTCATGACCCGACCATCTTACGGACTAAGTAATAACTCAAGTTTTAAAATATTGAAATAAACCTATTTTATAAATTTTACGGAGTAAACGTTAATAAGAAAAAAATAAGAAAAAAAATATAATCGTAAATATTATAGTAATTAAAAAGGTGAAAAAAATATAATACGAATTATTTAATAAATTCTTCGTCGGCTAACTCAAATAATAGAAGTCAACAATTAATAAAAGAAAAATATTTTTAATAAAAACAAACAGTGACATATCTTTGAAAATCGTGTAAATTGTAGGGCAGTCATTGTCATTCTTTGTTGCTCCTTTCTCTCTCTAAATAAAAAGGAAGCGAATTTAGTAGATCCCTATTGCAAAACCTTTGTAATTATATGCAGTGGAGCTGAGTTTATGTCTTGGAAATATCAAATCTTTATTTAATCTTGCATTTTGTTACTAGTATAGGAAAACCCTAAAAAAATTACTGACGAGACAGCCATATAACCTGCCATATTATTCTAACTGGCGCCGCATTATCGGTTTACAAGTTATAGAAGGTCAAATACATATAACAGTAAAAACTGAAAGTTTACTATACGCATGAGATCGTCTAAGAGCATGTTTGGATGTAATATATACTTTAAAGTTTAACCTCTAACAAGTTTGAGAGCCTTTGGTGCACCGGTTTTAAGAATAACTATTTTCCAATCTATAAAAGATTTAGAAATGACCTTGACAATCATAAGATCATGTATATCTCGAACATACATAAGTTGGAGCATCCCAAGGGAGTATGTGACAAACAAGAATATCGTTTAAAAAAGATGCTGATTTATGTGGTAAGTTAATTGAGGACCTTAGAACTTAATTTAATAGGACCTCTAAGATTAAAGTCAACGTCACTTTGTTACAATTACAATACCATGTATAATTGATGTGTATACTAATAAAACAAAACATTGAACGGTCCTCAATTTGTGTTGTCGAGATAGTTGCTTATTGATTTGTATGGCATCTGTAAATGATAATGACATTTTAATAATGTTATCATGCTATAACCCGTGATAAATCACGAATGACTTATAGAAATTTAAAAACAAAATTTAAAATACTTAAAAGTAACATATAAATTATAAATTACATGTGTAATAGAAAAAAGTTGTCTTGTGAAATCCAAAATTTTAACTACATGTCCAAATGGCTTGTAATGAAATCGCTCTGCCATAGCTTCAGTTGCGCAGTTCCTGTTCAAGTTTGTTTACAATCAAAGATGTAATTTTTTACAAGTGACTTATCACATTAAATTATCTTACAAAAACTATATTATTACCATGCTATGGTTGAAGGGCATTGCCAACAAAGTGTTAAATTGTGTCATGAGAACACCATCACCAGTTCCCCATATTGATGCAATGAGAATTGGGTACACTAACCCAAGAACGCCAGTTGGTTCGCTACAAATATGTTGTAGAAAATTAGGATCAACTGTAAAAAGGAAAGGGAATTAGAGAATAAAAAAATTGATTAGAGAATAACCTGTAATTTAACACTGAGATTAATATACCCACCTTGAAGAACAGCTCCACCAGAAACGATTATCAAGTGTATGATTGTACTTGAGAACATGCAAAACAACACATATTAAGTAAAATACCTGGATGTGCAAAATTACAAAACTATGTTGTCCAACCTTTAAACTGGGATTCTGTGAGTTCAACCAAATTTTAGCCTATAATTACCAAATGATTTTGGTGTTTTTATGCATTAAAATACACTTTCGACACATGTTCTTTTAAGTTAATAGTTTTATATGACCTGTTAGAGGAAACATTACCCAAATTGACCCATTTATAAGCAAATGTATCAAAATAGCGACTTGTAGATAATATCAATAACTTACCACCTTGAAAGTCTCTGGAGCAAAATATTATTTATAAAATAATTTAATTCTTAAGCCCTTTCAAACACTTACCATTAGCTTATTAAGCATAGACTAACTAATAAGCCCTTTAAATAAGCTATCTCAAACACCCCCTTTATTTGTCCCGCTTGAGAAAATAAAAAAGAAAAAAGAAGCCAAATTAACCTGTTTGACCAACCTACTAATTTGACACACATTTCTCCACTTGTAGACAATTAAATGTGGAAATGTGTAATCTAGTCAAAGCAATGGCCGACTAAAGGTGCGCGTATATGGTCGATTGATGTGTTAATTTGGTCATTCACCTCTTGAAATCATACATTTAAAGCTCATCAGGTCTTTGAAGATTTTCTGCATCAGCTTGCTACTTTTCCCATTCTTCTCGAGCTTTATGATTAAATGAAATGATTTTTTGTCTAACATCTGATGTGATAACAATTTGGCTTCTCAATATCCACCCGCTATAATTTGTTTCAATTAACAAAATTAATTATTTTATTTTAAATATCTAAAATCAGAAGTGAACTCAAATGTATGATTCCATATTGCTAATGAATCCAAGCATTTTTTCCTCTACACATGGATACCAAATTGCATAGATAAATATATGATTTCATAACTATAAAATTATGAAAAATAAAACACATATTTGTTTTCTGCCTTGAAAAACACATTCATTGTCATCACGATTTCCTAAAAACACAATTTCACATTCATTATAAATAAATTAGCATTTAATTAAAAATATATAAATTAATTAGCAAATACCTTAAACTACAAAGCTATCGCTTTTACATCATCTCATGTCATAGCCTCTGCAAATTTCTCCTCCAATCCAATAAGAACTTAAGAAAAAGAAAAAGCAATAGAATCAAATCGCATAATTAATCATAACAACTAAAAGATCCCATCTACCAGATAACTAAAACTATCTATCAAGATCTAATTCAATAAAACCATTAAACTGCATGAAAACCCAGAAATGAAATACAAATCAAGGTTGATTTCATGAGAATTATCAAAAAGGAAAGAGAAAAAAACCCAATTTAATTTTGGGGAAATTAAGCTTACATGGAACGCAATTACCAGGAAGAAGGCGCAGATTGACCAGAGCAGACATCAAAGAATTGGCGGATAGATCACAGGAGTTGAACATCGATTTAAGAAGATGAACAATGATTTTTGAAGTGATGAATTGGAGCAAAGGAAAGGAACAACCGGGAGAAATCAAGGGATATTGGATTGCTCAAGATGAACAGCAATTGGAATTTAGCATTCAATTGCTATCTAGGGTTTTAATTAATGGCTTGTATGAACTTGAAGAAAGAGTAAATGACGGGGAGGTTGGCGAAAATCACGGTATAATAACTTCAATGATTTGAATTATAATGATATGATCAGTTTCGAGAATCATGTATGATGTGACCGCATAAAGGACGGTTTCTTGAATCACGTAACCGCCAGATTTAAAAGACAAATGGCAATGAGAGTCTGGCTGCTGCCAACGTGTCATTATGATTAGGCATTGAGGTGGCTTTTTATTAAGAAATGGATTCAAAATCCTTTCTTTTAATAGATAGATAGATTATTATGAGGATTAAGACGTGTTTCGTGTAAAGGTATGAAGACGATTTTTTGGTATGTTACATAAAGTTTGATTTAGTGACATTAATATTTTTGATTGGCTGACTTTGCCTGAGATATAACCGGTGGGGTTACTATAATTAAAGGAGTTTGGAATAAAAGACTAAAGACAATATTACATTACTAGGTTAAAACCCGCGCGATGCGGCGGGCTGCGAATTATATATTCCTGGCGATTAAAAGTTCATTTGTTACATATTTTTATAACGAATACAATACATAAACATGAAAACTGTGTATAAAATAGAGGTAACACGATAAACCTAATTAAGTATAAAATACAACGAAGAAGTGTTTGTTTATGCGTGTTACTCATCATGTAAAACCTCTCGATACACCACGTTTGCTGTGTAAACTCCGTCGAGATTAAATTTTTTTGCTGGAGTTACCAATACTTTTGTATTAAATGTTTTTTATTTGGTATTATGTGTATAAAGGGTATTTTAGTGGGCCCCATAGGGTATTATAAGTTAAGTTATGGTAGAGGGGTATTTGAGATTTTGAATGTGAAATTTGAAATAATGAAGTGGCGCTGATTTGGCGAATGGCTTGAGCCACCATACCTGATGCTCTTAATATGGTTTTCAAGGTCAATATAAGACCCTACATATTTTCAAATCTTTTTAATCATTATAATATATTAATTATTTAATATATAGTTTTTTAGCTTTCCTATTACCCACTTATTTGCCATTTATCGTTTATAATAATTGTTTGTTATAAATATTATATAAAAACTTATAATAATTAAACAAACTACATATTATGATTTGATAGTTTAGTTTTTAATGAAATAAAAAACCACTTATGTTTGAAAAAAATATACTTTTACCCCCCTAAATTTATAACTTATAATTTTCACTTTATAGTTAATACTTTTAACATTATCTAAAATACCTATTCAATTTTGAAAGCTATTAGAATAATAGTTTTTTTATAAAATGTTGTATTTATTAGTTTATTTGACTTTATAATAGATTAGTTGTAAAATTAAGAGCCCTGAACTATAAGATTAAAGCACTTTCAGACATAAAAAATTCGAGTTCAAATTTTAGGTACGTTTCAACCATATGGAGGGGTGCAAATTAAATATTTATAAATTAAACTTTTTCAAATGATAAACAATAAATTACCATTAAATATTTTAATGATATTTTGTAACTTTAAAATTAAATGGATTAAAGACAAAAGTTAAATATACCCGCAGCAGAGCGCGGGGCTCCATTATGCTCGTTGACGTACAAACTCAATTAGCAATCACATGTTTTCTATTATAATCAAATAAACGAACTTAACTATTATTACAGTGACATCCTAATCCATCTGTTGAATCTCAGTTGCTAACATAATACATTATCCAATTACAAGATCACAACAACGATATAAAAACCAATTAAGAAATTGAAAAAGAAATACAACTAATTATAAATAGCTTAAAATGTTGGAAGTGATTCTCTCAAATAACACCACAATTTTGTGTACAAGAAGTAGTTACAAAAACCTTAATCTCAACACACTTTGATGTACCTTGAGGCTAAAATTGAAGTTTAATTTGCTTGATTTTGTCGATCGTTTGACTTTGAGTATAATCATGAATCTGTTTTGCTCTTGGTAACCATAATTGAACATGACCAACATCAAAGTTTTTCATGTAATGACTACATTCCAAGTCTTTTCTCACATAACCCTTGCCTAAACACAACATAAAAATTAAATAAAAAATAAAAAAGGGTAAAGAAAAGTACAACCCGTTACCAGTATATATATTCAAAAGTTTCAATTGCATAAAATTACTCTTCTTACATCTTTGTTCGGCTCCGATTGTGTTATTAGCTTCTGACATTTTCCCAAAAGGTACCCTAACAATGAGTAACTAAGTTAAAAGATGATAGCAACCATCACATTGAAATACATCTTGTATTTAGTTTTTAATCTTTATATATAAATACAAAAAAACAGAAAAAGATTATATGAATTATACCTTTACCGATAAGTTGTGATTTTTTGTTCTTTATGAGGCTGGACTTATAAGTGTTACGATTACAACTGTCTTCCAATTCAGATTTATAATGATTTTTTTAAAAAAGGGAATGAGTAGAAATGAAGTTTTCATTAAATGCCTCGTTAATTCACCCATTAAGTAATTCACCCATTAAATGAATGAATTAACTGTAAATTCCGTTATATTCAGAATTTATGTATTTTCTTTTGACTTAAAAAAAACATAAATACATGAATTAAATGTCAAAATAAGCGCCTCTTTAATGGTTCACCCATTTTAAGAAATCGAAAGTATTTATTCCGTTTTTAAACTGATAAAGTCAAAGGTAAATAATTTGAGCTTTTAAACTGATAAAGTCATATGTCAAGGGTAGATAATTTGAGCATTTAAAGCCATATAATTATTTCCCTAATGAGCAGGTATTTAATGGTTTATGTATTTAACGTCTTAATTCATTAATTTCATTATATTTATCACCCCTTATTTAACGTCTTAATTCATTGATTTTATTATATTTTCAATGAATATTTCAATATAAATATTTCATTATAAATAAATTAAACAGATTAAAATATGATTTAGTTCTTATTAACTTTAAATAAAGAAGATGCTATGAAAATATAAATCCAATTATTTAAATAAAGAAGATGCTATGTTAATATATTTAAATATTTAAAGTTTTGCTATTAAAACAAAACAACTACACATTTAAGGGTTCTAAGTCAAATAGCTGGTCAATAAGAATACATATTGAGAGATTAGAATAAAAATATACATGTATAACACTAAAGAAATTAAAAATTACGCGTCATGTATAACATTAGATTTAAAAAACGCGTAGAGCGTAAAAAACGCATGCTTTGCAATGAATTTAGATTTCAAAAACGCATGATTTTTAATGATTTTAGATTAAAGAACGCATGCTTTTCAATGCTTTAACATATATATTCCGAATTCATTTAGTGTAAAGGAAAGAGGAAAAAATGAAACGGTCTAACATTAAATGGGTTTTTAATGCAACGAATATTAAAACGAACGATAATGGTATAAGTCCGTTAAGCAACAAAAGGATAACAAAAAACCAAATGGTCAAACGGTAGAACAATAAATGTACGGTTATGTTTTTAGCGACCCCAAATCTAGCTATAAAAATGGTAATTCGGTTTTTAATGGTAATTCGTTTAATTTCAAGAACAATAAATGAAATTGTTAATTTAGGTAGTTGTCTAATTAGGGGTACGTTCAAATTCGTTGTTAGTTGTATATTTAGGAGAGTTATCAAAATCTAGCTATAAAAATGGTAATTCGGTTTTTAATGGTAATTCGTTTAATTTCAAGAACAATAAATGCAAATTGTTAATTTAGGTAGTTGTCTAATTAGGGGTACGTTCAAATTCGCTGTTAGTTGTATATTTAGGATAGTTATCAAAAGGATAACAAAAAACCACATGGCCCAGTGGTTATCACGTTGCTTGTTTTCCATCAGGTCTTGGGTTCAAATCTCGGCTGAAGCACTTTTATTTTGATTTTAAAGGGTGTTTGAACATTGCTAAAAATGGAAGTGTTGAAAATTAAGACATCCAGTTTTAGAAATGTCAAGCATGCATTTATAAGTAGTATAGATTATGAATGATGCATTACATTTAACGAATCCAAAACCATCCAAAAACCGAGCATGAAACCAACCCGAACCCTAGAAACAACACCATCACAGTTGCAGCTGTTTCCCAACGACGGTGACATCACAATGTTTCGGTAAAAAATTTCCCTCCAAAATAAAGACAATTACCAACAACATTTCTGACAAGTGCCCGTTGATAAAATGTAAAAACTAGGTAAAGTGTTTTCGGTTGGTAGTTCCGTTAGAAATACACTAATTTACTAACGGATTTAATGTATCTTTGTAAAATTCTATTGATGTTGACAACTTTTCTAGCAGTGAATCATGACCACACTTGTCAAATGCCCTATTAGTCAACCCCAACAAAAAGGTCAATACCACCAGAAACTCTACACTTCTAAACCATTTAGGTCCATGAAGGCAAAGTGTAAAAAGAAGATAGAGTAAATTACATGAATAGTACTTGTGGTTTGGTAAAAATTTTGAATTTGATCTTTAAGTTGTTAATTTTTGTATCAATAAATGCTTTTATTTAAGGGTATGAGTTAGAAAAACATTTTTTTTTATCTTTGCGTAAACAAAAGAATGCTCTAGAAACGTGCCGCAAGCAACTATTCCGAAGTTTTTGAATTTGAACGCAAAACAGAAATTTTTATTAGAACCATCAAAAAACTTACAAATCTTAAAACACTACATAAACTTGCAACATCACCAAACCGCAATTACTTTTACCATAACCAACTGACGTTTAATTAAGTTACGCTAATTATCTATTAAGATAATTAGTTTACTTAGAGCACTAACAGTCATAACATGCAGTGTAACATGTCATGACTGTACCGTTATCATTTCACTATCCCATTATACTCATAACTAACCACCCATAGTCCTGCCATACCATGACTAACCCAATTTCTATCACAAATATAAAAAACAAACACACACAACACGGCCCGTCATGCATGTTACCACCATGACGGGCCAACATTGTTTGGTCCTCGTTGTAGAACCCATCATGGGCTCACAACGAGGACCTAAGCAATGAAGTAGCTCCATCATCCAAAAACCAAGTAAGATTTCCTTCAGGTGAAATCTTTTGTACAGGTAACGGATATCCAAATGAAGCATGTTCACCTAATGCAGCTTTCACCGCATCGGCTTTCTCATCTCCCACCACCACAATCGCAATCTCCGCCGCTGAATTGATCAGGGGGAACGTGAAAGTGATCCTAGCTGGCGGCGGTTTTGGTGAATCCGTTATGAAAGTCACCCATTTTTTCTTCTCAAAACGTTGAAAATGCCAACAAAATAAGGATGCAACGTGCCCGTCGGGACCCATTCCAACTAGGATTAAATCGAATTTGGCGAACCCGGTTTTTGGTGATGTTTTTAGGGTTTTGTTTGCGACTAATTGTTTTAGACGCTGCTCATATTCGTCTGCTGCTTCCTCTGGTGACAAGTTTTCCCTGATTGGGTATATGTTTGACTCTGGTATTGGTACCTAATACAGTATTTTTGTTATTTGACTTTTTTTAAAATAGTCAAACTTCACAAATTCACTATCCACCAATTCTACCTCTAATATGCGCTTCAAAACCCTTATTAATAATCATTAAGATAACAGCTAAGATTACCTTACTGAGAAATCCGTCATAAGCAAGCTTGTAATTCGAATCAACATGATCCAGCGGAACAACTCGTTCGTCAAGGAAAAAAATCAACCATTTTGACCAGTCAACGGAGCTAACATACGGTGGCTCCACTAACTTCCTGTCATGATTAAACTCGAATTCATCAAATCGAAACATGATACGCTATTAATCGATGAACTATCATCACTAATTTCTTACGTTTTTGTTAGTGATTGATAATTAGTAGGGTTTTTGTTAGGTACCTGAGAGTATCGAATAAAGTACCACCGGAGAGCACGACGGAGAAGGAACCATTGACGGATATGGATTTAGCTGACAGATCGGTAATGTAGTTAGCAAGAGCAACGGCGGTAGCTTCCTCCTTCTCGAATTTCAGGATTTTAGGGGCCGCCATTTTTTTTTCTCGCACTGAACAGTATGGACTCCCAAGTGGCTGTGACAAAGAGTTAAATGGATAAATAAGAATATATTTTGGTTTTGTTCTCTCTTATAAAAAAATTAGAAAATTGCTAAACAAATTCAATGCTATGTAAAAGGATTGTCGGTGGGGTGATTTTTTTGGGGCTTAAAAGTTAAAACCGAACTATAAACGAAAAGTCGGTTATTAAAATTTCTAAACTTCATGTTCAGTGACTCTAGTTACCAGTTCCAAAGAGTTAACAGAAAATTTGAAATTTATAAAGGGTAAATCTATATATCTATATATATATAAAAATTGAGTTTCAATTTGAAGTTTTAATAAATATCATGCATTAAATATTAATAATAATAATAATAATAATAATAATAATAATATATTATGCATTTAATATCATGCATTTAATATCATGCATTTAATATAAATAATAATATTATATAAATTAATATATAAAAACAAACTCATTAAATTGTAATATCAAGAGTTTTGAAATAAATATAAATAATTATAATAATAAAAGATTCAATAAATAAGAGACTTTTCAAGTTGTATGAATCTTACACATTGACATCTATAAATACTCATTCTCACATTGCAAAACTTTTAACATTTTAAAGGTGCATCCAAAAGAAGTACCAAAGAAATACCTAACATGTGGAGTCAACAACAAAGATCGATCTACAGGGCTTTTGTTATTTATCATGGCTATTAATTGGTAATCCAACATAATCTTTACAATTTGTATTATTTAAAAAAAAAAGTCATATAGATGAACTCTCTATAATTTTGTTTTATAGAGAGTACGTTAATTGTTATTCATTGTTTATGTACATTTTGTATAAAAGTTATATTATATAATGATCTAATAGTTATCATTATAGTATATGAGATTGTGTATGATATTATCACAATTATTTAAGATGAATATCTTATCATGTTAATAGTCACAAATTTTTGTTCATTTGATTTGTTATTTTACTTTTAATCTAATTAATAGGTTTTATCGCCGTTTTTCACAACTTGCGATTCTCTAATTAGTAGGAAAATATTAAATAATTATATCGATGGTTGTTGAATTTATGCTTAATTAATTATATTGATGGTTGTTGAATTTATGCTTATTTCTTTTTATATGTATCTATATCTATATAAAAATTGAGTTTCAATTTTGAATTTGTAATTAATACCATGCAATTAATATTAATAATATTATAATAATATAAATAATAATAATATTATAATAAATTGTAAGCCCAAGAGTTTTGAAATAAATATAAATAATACTAATAATAATAATAATAATAATAATAATAATAAAATGTTCAATAAAATTGAGTTTCAATTTTGAATTTGTAATTAATACCATGCAATTAATATTAATAATATTATAATAATATAAATAATAATAATATTATAATAAATTGTAAGCCCAAGAGTTTTGAAATAAATATAAATAATAATAATAATAATAAAATGTTCAATAAATATGAGGCTTTTCAAGTTTTATTAATCTTACAGATTAGCATCTATAAATACTCATTCTCATATTGCAAAAAAATTAACACTCCAAAGGTGCATCCAAAAGAAATACTTAACAAATGGAGTCAACAACAAAGATCTATAGGACTTTTATTCTATATCGTCCCTATTAACTGGTAATCCAACATAATCTTTATGATTTTGTTTTATAGAGGGTATGTTAGTTGATTTTGTTTAAAATTACAAAACCTCTTTTGTATACATGTATAAAATTGTTATTCGTTGTTTATTTACATTTTGTATAAAAATTATATTATATAATGATCTGATAGTTATTATTATAGTATATGCTATTGTGTATGATATTATCACAATTATTTAAGATAGATATCTTATCATTTTAATGGTCACAAATTGTTGTTCATTTGATTTGTTATTTTACTTTTAATCCAATTAATAAGTTTTGATCGCCATTTTTCACATCTTGCGATTCTCTAATTAGTAGGAAAATATTAATTAAATATATTGGTGGTTGTTGAATTGATGCTTATTTTCATTTGTATATGTATAATAAATATAAAAAATGAGTTTTATGTTGATGTTACATTTATTATAATATTAAATAAATCATGTTAATAAAGATTGAGAAGCTCAATCTATATCTATATATATATAAAAATTGAGTTTCAATTTTGAAATTGCAATTAATACCATGCAATTAGTATTAATAATATTATAATAATATAAATAATAATAATATTATAATAAATTATAAGGCCAAGAGTTTTGAAATCAATATAAACTATATCTATATATATATATATAAAAATTGAGTTTCAATTTTAAAGTTGCAATTAATACCATGCAATTAATATTAATAATATTATAATAATATAAATAATAATAATATTATAACAAATTGTAAGCCCAAGAGTTTTGAAATAAATATAAACTATATCTATATCTATATATCTATATATATATATATATATAAATTGAGTTTCAATTTTGAAGTTGTAATTAATATCATGCATTTAATATTAATAATAATTAATATATATAATCAATTTTAAAAATAAAATCATTTAATTGTAATACCAAGAGTTTTGAAATAAATATAAATAATTATAATAATAAAAAGTTTAATAAATAAGAGACTTTTTAAATTATATAAATCTTACACATTAGCATTTATAAATAGTCATTCTCATATCGCAAAAATTTTAACATTCTAAAGGTACATCCAAAAGAAATATCTAACAAGTGTAGTCAACAATAAAGATCTATAAGGCTTCTTTTATTTATCGTCGCTATTAATTGGTAATCAAACATAATGTTTATTATTTGTATTTTTTGAAGAAAAAAATCATAGAGATGAACTCTTTATGGTTTTGTTTTATAGAGAATATGTTAGCTGTTTTCGTTTAAAATTACACTAACTCTTTTGTATATAAGTACAAAATTATTATTCGCTATGTATGAGATTGTGTATGATATTATCACAATTATTTAAGATGGATATCTTATTATGTTAATGGTCACAAATTGTTGTTCATTTGATGGTTGTTAGATCTATGCTTACTTCTTTTATATATGTATAAAATATATATATTGAGTTCCATTTTGATGTTATATTGGTTGTTTATGTACATTATGTATATAAAAATATATTATATAATGATCTAATAGTTATCATTATAGCATATGAGATTGTGTATGATATTATCACAATTTTTATATTTTAATACATATACAAAAGAAGTAAGCATAAAATTTAACAACCATCAAATGAACAACAATTTATAACCATTAACATTTATAAATCTTACACATTAGCATTTATAAATAGTCATTCTCATATCGCAAAAATTTTAACACTCTAAAGGTATATCCAAAAGAAATATCTAACAAGTGTAGTCAACAATAAAGATCTATAAGGCTTCTTTTATTTATCGTCGCTATTAATTGGTAATCAAACATAATGTTTATTATTTGTATTTTTTGAAGAAAAAAATCATAGAGATGAACTCTTTATGGTTTTGTTTTATAGAGAATATGTTAGATGTTTTCGTTTAAAATTACACAAACTCTTTTGTATATAAGTACAAAATTATTATTCGTTGTGTATGATATTATCACAATTATTTAAGATGGATATCTTATTATGTTAATGGTCACAAATTGTTGTTCATTTGATGGTTGTTAGATTTATGCTTACTTCTTTTATATATGTATAAAATATATATATATTGAGTTCCATTTTGATGTTATATTGGTTGTTTATGTACATTATGTATATAAAAATATATTATATAATGATCTAATAGTTATCATTATAGTATATGAGATTGTGTATGATATTATCACAATTATTTAAGATGGATATCTTATCATGTTAATGGTTATAAATTGTTGTTCATTTGATGGTTGTTAAATTTTATGCTTACTTCTTTTGTATATGTATTAAAATGTAAAAATTGAGTTCCATTTTGATATTATATTTATTATAATATTAAATAAATCATCTATATCTATATTCTATATATATATATAACATAAAAAATTGAGTTCCATGTTTGATGTTGCATTAATTATCATGATTTAATTATCATATATTAGAGTTTTCATACCAAAAGTTTTTTTTAAATTAAAACTACATGAATATATTAAAAGCCAAAAAAAAAACCCAAAATTATTAAGTCTTATAAATGGTAGAAGTTCAAACAATTTGATGTTACCTTTTAAGTTTACTATATAAGCATATGTTTCAAAGTTCACACTCACAACTTCACTAACAAACTAACAATATACTTATTGATTTGTCTTCAATATAAACAAGTTGTCAACACTCCTTACAATATGGATCAAAGTTTGAATGAACAAGTTATCAACGGTTTTCTCAAGTCGCCAAAGGCATGAATGTAGCATTTAGTAATTACTTTTTTGATTACTAATATGAACGGTTTGTTTTGATTTAGTTATTGTTCTTATGATTTGTTAAAGTTTATGATTCATTTGTGTTCTTATGTTATTGTTTCTACATGAATGTAGCATTTGGTAATTACTTTTTTAATTGCTAATATGAATGATTTGTTTTGATTTAGTTATTGTTCTTATGATTTATTAAAGTTTATGATTCATTTGTGTTCCTATGTTGTTATTTTTAGAGTTTAGTTTTATGAAGTTGATTATGATTTTTATTAGTGGGTAATGTTTTTTAATTTTTTATTGATTATGTATGTTTATAATAAAAACTAATAAACACATATTAAGACTTTTTTAAATAATTATTAGTAAATAATTATGAGTAATAAACTCATGTATAGTTTGTTATAAATATGATTAATAAATAAATAAAATAAAAACCAAATCCACCAAATTGTTATATCAAATAATTCCTAACGTAACAAATAGTTATATATTATAGGCAAAGAAACCCAAAATAATTAAGTCAAATAAATGGTAGAAGTTCAAACAATTTGACGATACCTTTTAAGTTTAATGTATAAACATATGTTTCGAAGTTCACCCTCACAACTTCACTAACAATATACTTACTGATTTATCTTCAATATAAATAAGTTGTCAACACTCCTTACAATACGGGTCAAGATTTGAATGAACAAGTTATCAACGGTTTTCTCAAGTCGCCAAAGGCATAAATGTAGCATTTAGTAATTACCTTTTTAATTACTAATATGAATTATTTGTTTTGATTTAGTTATTGTTCTTATGATTTGTTAAAGTGTATGATTCATTTGTGTTCCTATGTTGTTGTTTCTAAAGTTTAGTATTATGAAGTTGATTATGATTTTTATTAGTGGTTTTATGTTTTTGAAATTTTTATTTATTATGAATGTTTATAATAAAAACTAATAAATACATATTAAGACTTTTAAAATAATTATTAGTAAATGATTATGATAGGGCGATTTTATCATTAAAATATATCGTTAAATGTTATATTTAGAAAATTTCATTGTGTGTCAATTATAATTCTATATGACAATGAATAGAGGTGTTAAATTACGAGGGTCTAACTTATATTTTATGAATAACGTGTTTTGTGTTATGTTAATAAAAACGATGATGTATTGTTACTTTGACATTTCCTCCGACACAATTTTCTTATTTATTAGCGTACCCGCAATCAGAGCCAAACATTTTAGCGATCATGCTTTAGGTACTTTGCCCGTAACACCAATACAATGTGTAATGTTACGTTAAAAAAACTATTTATCATGAACAAAGCCCGTGCATCGCACGGGCCATGTTGCCTCGTAAAATATAAAAAATGGGTTTCATGTTGATGTTGCATTTATTATAATATCAAATAAATCATGTTAATATCAAATAATATATTATGCATTTAATATCATGCATTTAATATAAATAATAATGTTATATAAATTAATATATAAAAACAAACTCATTAAATTGTAATACCAAGAGTTTTGAAATAAATATAAATAATTATAATAATAAAAGATTCAATAAATAAGAGACTTTTCAAGTTGTATGAATTTTACACATTGACATCTATAAATACCCATTCTCACATTGCAAAACTTTTAAATTTTAAAGGTGCATCCAAAAGAAATACCAAAGAAATACCTATAATGTGGAGTCAACAACAAAGATCGATCTATAGGGCTTTTGTTATTTATCATGGCTATTAATTGGTAATCCAACATAATCTTTACAATTTGTATTATTTGAAGAAAAAAAGTCATATACATGAACTCTTTATGATTTTGTTTTATAGAGAGTATGTTAATTGTTATTCATTGTTTATGTACATTTTGTATAAAAGTTATATTATATAATGATCTAATAGTTATCATTATAGTATATGATATTGTGTATGATATTATCACAATTATTTAAGATGAATATCTTATCATGTTAATAGTCACAAATTTTTGTTCATTTGATTTGTTATTTTACTTTTAATCTAATTAATAGGTTTTATCGCCGTTTTTCACAACTTGCGATTCTCTAATTAGTAGGAAAATATTAAATAATTATATTGATGGTTGTTGAATTTATGCTTAATTAATTATATTGATGGTTGTTGAATTTATGTTATTTCTTTTTATATGTATAAAATATAAAAAATGGGTTTCATGTTGATGTTGCATTTATTATAATATCAAATAAATCCTGTTAATAAAGATTGAGAAGCTCAATAGTTGTAAAATCAAGAATTTTAACATAAACTTACGATTCTCTAATTAGTAGAAAATATTAATTAAATATATTGATGGTTGTTAAATTATGCTTACTTCCTTTGTATATATATAAAATATAAATATTGAATAAATCATGTTAATAAAGACTGAGAAACTCAATACTTATAAAATCAAAAGTTTTAACATAAATTATAGTAATGAATTCATTTTAATAACAATTTGACAAACTCATAAATTGTAAGATCAAGAGTTCTGTAATAATTATAAATAATTATAATAATAAAAAGTTCAATAAAATAAGAGACTTTTCAAGTTTTATTAATCTTACACATTATGATCTATAAATACTTATTTTCATGTTGCAAAATTTTAACACTCTAAATGTGCATCCAAAAGAAACATCTAACAAGTGGAGGAAACAACAAATACCTTTAGCGATTTTGTTCTTTCTCCTTGCTATTAATTTCTTTCATTGTTTTGTAACAATTTACTAATATCTTAACATTTATATTTATATTCTATATCGGTATCTATGTATAGATAAAAAATATTGAGTTTCATGGTTTATGTTGTATTGAATTATATGTTAAAAAATTAAGTTGTTGTTATAAATGATGCTCATGAATAAATGTAATAGATTATACAAAGAGTTTAACATAAATAATAGTCTTTTCATTTAACAAAAAGTTACAAATTAATTAAATAAGACAACAAATTTAACTAGACAAATAATAGTAATAAATTTAATTAAATAATAGTCTTTTCATATAACTGGAAGTTACATATTATGGACTATAAATAACACACTATCATGATGCAAATGATGTTGAGTTTTCAAATGATATTATCTGTTTACCCTAACAGAACATCTATTTATAACAATTGAGTTCCAACTTTGAAGTTGCAATTAATACCATGCATTTAATATTAATAATAATATTATATAAATCCATAAATTAATCAATTGTAAGATCAAAAGTTTTACCATATATAATATTTAATAAACATAACAAAATAATGTCCATGCATTTCTAAATCACAAAAATAGTTGAATATCTAGATTAAATATTAATTACATAACAAACTTTATAGGTTTATTAAAATCAATCAATATAAAAAAATGCACGGTGACAAATATTTATTAAAAAAACCAGAACCGAACGAAAAAATGGTTTTGGACGACCGATGGAGCTCGGTTCTGTCCGGTCTGGTTCTGCGACCCCGGTCGCTTCTCGGTCCAATTTGCACATGCCTACTTACGCATACCAAAACTATTTCAAGTTGAAGAAATAATATCAATTAACATACACAATCCATATGACTCAATACAGAACAACAAACCCTAAATATCAATACACAAAAAGAACAATTGGTCTCATTTAGTAGAATACTCGCAATCAAAGTTAATTAAACATGTAACCGGTCATGTTTTTCGTACTTTACAGGTGATACCAGTAAATCGAACACGATATGCACTCAAAACAACTCATTATTGTGAACGAAGCCCGTGTATCGCACGGGCCATGCTACCTCATATATTATATAAATAGAAATATGAAATAAGTTTATTAAAGCTGCATGGCAGTTCGGCTAATTTGCAATTTGGTTTATACCATTAACTATAATTGGATCGTTTGATCTGGTTAATTAATAAAACAAAAGAAAATAAAACATTGGTTTCTTAGATGTTTTGGTTTTTTAAGTTTAGGTTTAATTTTTTGGTTTTTATCCTTACTATGTTCCCATTCGATAGTTAAGTGTATTTTATTATATTGTTTTTTATCGTACCAACATGTTTAGCAAGTGTATTAACTTAGCAAGATCTGTTAGCAATTGTTTATATCTAGTTTGACGTTATTGTATCACCACGTGAGCATGTTCTGAAATATATGGCTTTATAACCACGGATTGCTCAAAATCGGATTTTTAAAGGTAAAAAGAAATCCTAAGCTAAGTCCAAAAAATATGGCTTGTTTGTGCATGTGGAAATATTCTTCAGTTTTTAATGGGAAATAAAAATCCTAAGCAAAACTTATAGAATGATTCTTGTGATAACTGTAAAAAGAAATCGAATATACACCAAATTGTCGCAATAAGCTTGAACTTTACTATAATCACACATTAAGTGTCACGTTATTTAGAATCTTGCTTGTAACGTTTAAAGAAAATATTCAAATTCTCATAATATTTTGAGGGGTTTTTTAATAATTCAACTATTATTTGAGCATGAGAACTTCTGACGGGGCGACATGTGCCATAACCAATTACATAAATCCGGGTTTCTGAAATCTCGACATCATAGTTTTGAAAGAGGAATAAAACTACCATACAAATGTTAGTTTTCTTAAAATTTGTATTATTTGTATCATTTAAATATATATGGCTGGTTTCAAAAGGTTATTTTTATTCATTAGGTTAAAAGTTGAAATAGTCTAAAAAGTTTTTATATTGAAGTATTGTATTTTAGTTATAGGTTTCTTCTCCCATGAGTATAACTGAAATAAAAACGTTTTGATTTATTTGATTGCGGGTGTAAAGTCACATTCATTATGTGTGCAAGTATTTACCTTTTGTTGAGTAATGTCTTGGATAAATAATGAACATGTAATGTATTTATAAGGGTTTTAGCAAATCCGATATTTATTCATTCTTCTTCTATTTAATTATTATAATTTCAGTATTTCATGATGTATTTCTCTTACAACCAATTAATTTTAAGATGTAACTCACAAACTTACATGGTATCAGAACAAGGTTCACCCGTGGTTGGTCAAACGGTCATAGGGACTCCATATAACCCATAAATGTCCACGTGTTAGGTGCGAAAAAAAGATGTCACACGTGAGGGGGCGTGTTGACTAATGTCCCACATTTAACAAATAATGTACCTATAATATGTTTATTATGATCTGAGCTACTGCTCTTAGAACTAATTAATTTTAAAATGGAACCCCATAGACTTACACTTTTTAACCAGACTTAAGTAATAGTTCTAAGACATGCGTTATGTTAAGTCACAAGTGGCACACAAGTATCAGAGGCATCTATGAAATTTTAAAGATCATGTGCAAATATATGAAAATTGACCCCCGAAACACAAGATAAAATAATTAAACTTAATTTTTTTTTATTAATTAAATTATTAAGTTGAGTTAAAACTTTAAGCTTATAATAGTATATAAGATTTATATAAAAAAAATGGACCCCTATAAAATGTGGGCCCTGTGCGGGCGCACCCTATGCACCTCCTCAAAGACACACCTGACTAGTATTATATCAATTTCCTCTTTCAAGACCAAGGACGTAACCACCCTCGTAGTGGTGATCAAACCTGATATCAAATATTTTTGTAAATTAAAATTTCATTAATAATATTAAAAAATGTTACAATACTAATTAAAAAATGTTACAATACAATTAAATGTAGTGTATATTTGTTCATGCGGCTATTCTCTGCTTTTCACCAATTCATGTATTTACTTATAATTTGACACATGATATAAATTTATGTTTGCATATTGAAACTATTTGATAATATTGGAGAATTTATCACCAATTTTATATTTAATATAATATTAATACGTATTTAAAGAAAAGGGGAAAAAGAAGAAAAGAAAAAAAAAGTGAGAAAGATCGGTCTTTGGGGCGGCCAAATTGGTCAAAAAGGAGGAAACAGATGCGTCGCCGGCTTCTCTCATCAGGGGGACGTGTCATGCACCATTATGAGTGGTCTAAGGTGCTGTTTGTTTTTTTAGAGCAAAAAGATCTGTTGTCTGCGGACCACATCTGCCAGCTGTTGCAGCTTCTGAGATGGACCAAAGGTCTGCAGTCTGCAAAAAAACTGTTGTTTGTTTTTTAACATCTGCAGACTACTTAAATAAACTGAAATATTAATTAAGATAATAATATTATACATTAATATAATAATACTATATATCAATATAATAATAATTGTATTAATTAATATATTAATAATATTAGTTAATATATTAGTATTATATTATATTTATATATAATAGTATTATATATAATTTAAATTTAATAATATATATTATTATCTAATAATATAATAATATTAATTAATATAATAATATTATATATTAATATAATAATATTATTAATTAATATATAATTAATAAAATAATAATAATAATTAATATAATAATACTATATATTAACATAATAATAAAATATATTAATATAACAGTAATATTAATTTATATATAATAATAATATTAATTAATATAATAATAATAATAATAATAATTAATATAATAATATTATATATTAACATAATAATAATAATAATTAATATAATAATATTATATATTAACATAATAATAATATATATTAATATAATAATATTAATTAAGTTTGGAGATTTTTTTTTTAAGTTTGGAAGACCCAAGAAGCTAATGCCCAAGTCTTCCTGGGGAAGACCTTAGGCAGACAATATAAGGTCTGCGGGCTTCCGAAAAACAAACATCTGCGCAAGCCTTTTTCTGCGTGTGGTCTGCGCCGCGAAGACAAAAGACCTCAGGAAGACCTTCTGTCAAAAAACAAACAGCACCTAAATCTAATTAGTTTGTACTAAGATCGATTTATATATGCATATAATTGGTGTTGCGAACATCTAAAACTTATGCATATAAAATCACCCTTTCCGTATTGTTTGGAAGAAAAATCAAATACGCCTGTTATGTCCACATGGGAGGAACATATTATAACTTACGAATACTTTAATGTTACCTTTGACTGCCTTGGTTTAATAGGACGGCGATCAACTAAAAACTAATATTGCAACAACTGTCTTAATTTTTAAAATAATCAATGTCGACAAATGAAAACAACAAATATAATTGACAAACCAATGTCTATTTATAGAAATAAAATATAGACTATATAATGCCCCATTATATGTGAAGGATTAGCATTGAAAAAACTGCAATGGCTAGTCAAAATTCAGTAGCCATGCTAGTTGCAGAGTTCCTAGGTGGCAATGATGAATCAAGCTATGGCAACAACTCTTCTGTTCAAGTAAATCTCTATATCTATATCCATATCGATATCCGTATGTTCCATATCTATATATTCTACCAGAGTTTGCAAATACATGTTTTTATTAATGATCATGCTACTAAGATTAAACCAATCGTATTCCTTCACCTGTTTCAGGAAACCGGGATACGAAAAGTGCAACCAATACTAAAGGAAACAATCAAGTGCATAGCTAATGTTGATGGTGTGACAACCCTATAAATCGAGTATTTGACCCGACATCTATATTAGTCTAGTTTAAATTTTCACATTTAAGAAGTCATTCATTTTGCACTTAAGTCTAGCAAAAATATCATATCATGTTTCATTAGTGCGCATTATCACTTGTACATTTTCATTTTTTTTGTTTTTGTTTACATTATAGTGTTAGGTTTACATTTAGCGAGTTGGTGACTAAACATTGAAAATATAAGTTTTATATTCCATATTAAAACACTAGATTAAACAACGTAAATGGTACCAGAAATAACGATCAAAACATACTAAAATAAAAATTTAGTAAAACCCCAACAAACAAATATGTATATACAAGATAATATCAAATAAAATTATTATAAAATTTGAAAACCAAAATTTGATCCTTTCTACCCAATTCGGCACCTGTACACACTATCACCTTCATTATATTAATATTTTAACTTTTAAATTAACCAACTATATCTTCTCCACCAATCCTTATCACAAACAAACATCTACACCTAAACCCTATAAAATAAACTTCCACCCTCCTCTTTTACCTTTACTTCACCTCCGCCAGGCAAGAACCCAGCAAACTCCGGCGAAACACCGTCCTCGGGTGAACCAGCAAGATCCGGCCACAATTCTAGCAAAAGCAAAGGTATATACTTTAATGTTTTGTTTTTTTTCATGATTGTGTTATCACCTATAATCAATCACGATGTCTTGATAATTAGAATATAGTTATAAAAAAAAACAAATTTTATAAGCATAACTAATTCCAGAAAACCGATCAAAAGCAGCCGGAACAGCCCCTGCGTCGGCTGTTTTCTTATGCCTGAAACCAGGTCTTTGTGTCATTGATTTAATTCTGTATTTTTCATATTTAAAACAGAGATCTAAATCATCCATGGTGGTTAACGCTTATTGCCTTGAACAGTAGATCCTGAGTTCGAAACCTGCCTGCATCCCTATCTTCTTTTTGCCTTGTTTCCTTGTTTCCTTGTCTGCTTTTCCTCTCAGCCACTCGAGCCCAATCAGCCCATCAACCGTTTCTTTCTTTATTGAAGCCCAGTCTATTTTTAATAAGCCCTTTTACTAATTTTTGTTAAGTTTATCCCAAAACTCAAATTTATTTATTTAAGTATCTATATAGAAATCAGATTTCAGTAGCCACGATTTTAAATCATAGCCCATAAGTTTGATCCCAACCTAAACTGATTTTGTTTGACCCAACCACATTTGTTTCGACCCATGAATCCTCAATTAGACCATTTGTTTATTAACCCAACTACTGATTGCTTGTGTAGTGTAGCCCACCTTCATCCCAATTCCCATATCAATATGTCAAGCCCAAATCCTTTTACTTTTAGATCAGATTCAATTAAATTTTGATAAATCAGTTTTTATATTTATTTATAAACAAGTAACTAACCTTATAAATAAATATAAATCAAAAGTATTTAAATACAATATAAGTTCAACAACGTCACCAACGTATCGCTCATAGGTTACTTCTATGCATTTAGGTCACTAGAAGTCTTTTGGTTGGATCTTGCATTCTACTTAGTTGCATTTTTGGAAGCTTTGCATCAGGTGAGTCCACAGCCCCTCTTTTTATTACGTTTTTAACTATTTTGGGGTGAAAAACATATCAAATTGTTTTACATATACTTACATTATTTATAACTGTTTATTTCATTGTGATGATACATTATTCAAAACATGACAATCAATCTTTATGCTCGGACTAAGACAAGATGTAGTGTATAGGTAGATGCCTACATACTGTAACCATTAGCTAGTTGCGGCTAGACCCTGGATATGCAGATAGTACTATTGGCTGACACTCTTCCTCCCACATTTTGTTTTAACGGTGCTACCCCACCGTCAGGGGAGTGCATATCTTAGAGAACAGAAACATCACACTTTGAGTTGTAGTTTGGTTATGGGTAGGGGTGTTCACTATTCGGATATAACCGGATTGTCCAATTGGACATTTTGGATCGGACTATTTGGATTGGTTATTTGGATTTTTGGATCGGTTTGGACTTGAACCAAATTAATATTTTGGATTTCGGATTGGATTTGGTTTCCATCGTGAAAACCGGATTGTCCAAAAAAACCGAATAGTAATATATAGTAAATTGATTTATAAACAAACACTTGTTGGTTTCCATTGTAAGCAATTATGGTACTCCTTTTCTTTACATTTATTATAGTAAAATGATTTATATACTAACACTTGTTACATTTTATATGTATCATTTGGCGATATACCAATCTTTTTGGAGTTTTTGATAAAGTTGATGTCAAGATTTTTGCATATATCATTATAAATGTCACAAGCTATGAATTAGACTTGTTTTTATGTACAAAGTAGTTTATCATTTTGGAATTTTACATATCGAACTTAATATTATTTATTTTATATACTTTTGTAGTATTTTTGGAAATTTTAAGGAAAACCAAGCGGATAAAACCAAACCAACCAAATTGTTATTTGGTTCGGATCGGTTTGGTTTTCGAATTAGTTTGGACGGTTCGGTTTGAACTTTTGAAAACCGGACTTTATTTGGTTTCATCTATTTGGTTCGGATATATCCAAACCGTCCAAACGAACACCCCTAGTTATGGGCTTAGGGTCGGCATATTAACTCAAGAGCCTTGCAAACTATTGGGGATAACAGTCATGAATTTTCGATATTTACTCTTTTTACAACATTACAATTTTGTTACATACATGTGTTTACATATCAAATTTCATTATAACATATATTTGTATCAAACCATTTTTAAACAGCTTATCATCACACATATTTTTGTCATATTGGCACATTAAAATTTGGTAAATTAAAACTACATTTTAAACTTGTAAACACATAAAAACTTTGGTTTTCAAAACTCATATCAAACCTGTGGATTCACTCAACAAATTTTTGTTGACCGGTTTATATATGTTTTTCAGGTAACTAGGAGAAGCATTGAGTCTCATTAGCTTTGGATCATTAGCATGCATGTGTCAAGATGCCACAAACTTATTTTCATTTCAAAACATTGTCTTTAGGTTTTATTTATTTTGTAAACATTTAAATTTTTGTGGCGTACTTTATTTCAATAATTTTATTTAGGTTTTAAATCATTAAATGTTTAAAATAATCATATGCTTGTTGTTACTCATGATGTCCACCCCGTTCTTCCGCAAACATTTTTGGCGGGGTGTGACAGATTGGTATCAGAGCCATTGGTTATAGTGAACTAGTGAGTCTAGTCTATAACTTCAAAACGATTTTTGGGCAAAACTATTTTGAGTCAAAACGTTTTCGTGGCATCTAGAGTCTCATTTCATATTTAAATTTGCATTTTCATGTAGAGTCTCATTCATATAGGATTGCATCGCATATCATTCATTTGACTTCCCACTAAGACTGTCACTTGCCTTACATTGACCTTAGTTAGAATACATATTATACCTTGGATACAACATGTCTTCAGTGAGTCTGTTTTAGTTTTCGGTAGACTTAGATAGTGAACATAGTGATGCTATGTCTATTCGATCAACCTCACCTCCTCCTCCACCACAATGCTTTAGAGAACGTGTTACGCTTGTAATCCTCAAATGGCCTACAATTCCAGCAATAGACGAACGCGCAATAGTTATTCTACGAGTTAAGAATGGACTGATAATTATTACAACGCCACGAAAGCATGTTCGACCCCCACCTACCTGAACCAGTAGAAGAACTTGAAGACTTTCATCTCCATATGCTTAGTTTTCTTTAGCAACCTAAATGTTGCATTTGTTTATCTATCATATTCCTTCATGTTTCTTTTCTTATGTCTAGTATGGTGACTTTTTCCCACCATTACATCTTATATTCGCATGTTGTAATTGTTAGAACCAAAATGCCTGCAAGAAATGCTTCGCGAAACAACCGAAGAACCAATGAGGCCGAAACAGTTGAGCAAATGGTGGAGCGCCGAATTGCTGAAGCATTAGCACAATACGAAGCAAATAGGACGAATAATCAGAATAATGCTAACAATGGAAGAGTCGAGAACAATGAAGAGCCAAATGGTAGCCGTCAGGGTTGTACATTCAAAACGTTCACCAATTGTCGTCCTCCAACATTCTCTGGTAATGAAGGAGCCATTGCCATTATCCATTAGACTGAAAAGATCGAGTCCATTTTCAGTATAATAAATTGCTCGCCTAATAATAGGGTTAAGTATGCTGCTAGCACCCTGGCAAAAGAGGCGTTATCATGGTGGAATTCGAAAGTCCAACCTTTAGGTCGTGACGCTGCTGATGCTATGACCTGGGCTGATTTCAAACGTCAACTGACTGATAAATTCTGTCCAAGAAGAGAGCTGCAGAAAATTGAGACAGATCTGTGGAACATCACAATGGAAGGCTCTGATATTACTGGATATACTACGAAATTTCAAGAGCTTGCGTGATTAGTCCCTGATATGGTTACTCCTGAATACAAGAGGATCGAAAGGTATACATATGGACTATCTCCTGTGATTCGAGGCTATGTGACTGCTGCTGAACCTACTACTTTCGAGGATGCTGTGAACCGAGCTCAAAGATTAACAGATGATGCCATTCGTGATGGTACATTGCAAAAGGACACTACTACCACAAACCCAACCAACAACACCAACCCATGCGATAATCAAGTTAACAAAAATGGCAAGCGAACAGGGGAAAACAATCGAAGCAACCATGACGTGTCCATGAACAAATACCAGAAAACTACTCAAAACTATGCAGCAACCAACCAAACAAATCAAGGAGCAAAACCCTATACCGGGAAGAAACCTAAGTGCAACAACTGTAATTGGCATCACGAAGGAAGATGTGAGAAATGTAGTCGATGTGACCGATGGGGTCATAAAGTTCAGAACTGTAGAGCCAACATACCAAACCAAGGAAATGATGCACCAAAACCAAGAGCTTGCTATGAATGTGGAGACCCAAATCACCTCAGGAACCGTTGCCCAAGACTCCACAACAACAACAACAATGACAACAACACCAACAATAATCGAAACCCTAACAACAATGATCGTCAGCCTGCTCGTGGAAGGGCATACGTGATAGGAGCTCAAGCAGACCATCAGGATCATGATACGGAAATTGGTACGTCTCTTTTATATAACTAGTATTTTTGGAAACCTTAGGAAACACAAGTATCCATATATTTTTCCCGACCATGACCTAGTAGTACATCGTCTTAAATTTCGGGACGAAATTTTTTTAACAAGGGGAGAATGTGACAACCCTATAAATCGAGTATTTGACCCGACATCTATATTAGTCTAGTTTAAATTTTCACATTTAAGAAGTCATTCATTTTGCACTTAAGTCTAGCAAAAATATCATATCATGTTTCATTAGTGCGCATTATCACTTGTACATTTTCATTTTTTTTGTTTTTGTTTACATTATAGTGTTAGGTTTACATTTAGCGAGTTGGTGACTAAACATTGAAAATATAAGTTTTATATTCCATATTAAAACACTAGATTAAACAACGTAAATGGTACCAGAAATAACGATCAAAACATACTAAAATAAAAATTTAGTAAAACCCCAACAAACAAATATGTATATACAAGATAATATCAAATAAAATTATTATAAAATTTGAAAACCAAAATTTGATCCTTTCTACCCAATTCGGCACCTGTACACACTATCACCTTCATTATATTAATATTTTAACTTTTAAATTAACCAACTATATCTTCTCCACCAATCCTTATCACAAACAAACATCTACACCTAAACCCTATAAAATAAACTTCCACCCTCCTCTTTTACCTTTACTTCACCTCCGCCAGGCAAGAACCCAGCAAACTCCGGCGAAACACCGTCCTCGGGTGAACCAGCAAGATCCGGCCACAATTCTAGCAAAAGCAAAGGTATATACTTTAATGTTTTGTTTTTTTTCATGATTGTGTTATCACCTATAATCAATCACGATGTCTTGATAATTAGAATATAGTTATAAAAAAAAACAAATTTTATAAGCATAACTAATTCCAGAAAACCGATCAAAAGCAGCCGGAACAGCCCCTGCGTCGGCTGTTTTCTTATGCCTGAAACCAGGTCTTTGTGTCATTGATTTAATTCTGTATTTTTCATATTTAAAACAGAGATCTAAATCATCCATGGTGGTTAACGCTTATTGCCTTGAACAGTAGATCCTGAGTTCGAAACCTGCCTGCATCCCTATCTTCTTTTTGCCTTGTTTCCTTGTTTCCTTGTCTGCTTTTCCTCTCAGCCACTCGAGCCCAATCAGCCCATCAACCGTTTCTTTCTTTATTGAAGCCCAGTCTATTTTTAATAAGCCCTTTTACTAATTTTTGTTAAGTTTATCCCAAAACTCAAATTTATTTATTTAAGTATCTATATAGAAATCAGATTTCAGTAGCCACGATTTTAAATCATAGCCCATAAGTTTGATCCCAACCTAAACTGATTTTGTTTGACCCAACCACATTTGTTTCGACCCATGAATCCTCAATTAGACCATTTGTTTATTAACCCAACTACTGATTGCTTGTGTAGTGTAGCCCACCTTCATCCCAATTCCCATATCAATATGTCAAGCCCAAATCCTTTTACTTTTAGATCAGATTCAATTAAATTTTGATAAATCAGTTTTTATATTTATTTATAAACAAGTAACTAACCTTATAAATAAATATAAATCAAAAGTATTTAAATACAATATAAGTTCAACAACGTCACCAACGTATCGCTCATAGGTTACTTCTATGCATTTAGGTCACTAGAAGTCTTTTGGTTGGATCTTGCATTCTACTTAGTTGCATTTTTGGAAGCTTTGCATCAGGTGAGTCCACAGCCCCTCTTTTTATTACGTTTTTAACTATTTTGGGGTGAAAAACATATCAAATTGTTTTACATATACTTACATTATTTATAACTGTTTATTTCATTGTGATGATACATTATTCAAAACATGACAATCAATCTTTATGCTCGGACTAAGACAAGATGTAGTGTATAGGTAGATGCCTACATACTGTAACCATTAGCTAGTTGCGGCTAGACCCTGGATATGCAGATAGTACTATTGGCTGACACTCTTCCTCCCACATTTTGTTTTAACGGTGCTACCCCACCGTCAGGGGAGTGCATATCTTAGAGAACAGAAACATCACACTTTGAGTTGTAGTTTGGTTATGGGCTTAGGGTCGGCATATTAACTCAAGAGCCTTGCAAACTATTGGGGATAACAGTCATGAATTTTCGATATTTACTCTTTTTACAACATTACAATTTTGTTACATACATGTGTTTACATATCAAATTTCATTATAACATATATTTGTATCAAACCATTTTTAAACAGCTTATCATCACACATATTTTTGTCATATTGGCACATTAAAATTTGGTAAATTAAAACTACATTTTAAACTTGTAAACACATAAAAACTTTGGTTTTCAAAACTCATATCAAACCTGTGGATTCACTCAACAAATTTTTGTTGACCGGTTTATATATGTTTTTCAGGTAACTAGGAGAAGCATTGAGTCTCATTAGCTTTGGATCATTAGCATGCATGTGTCAAGATGCCACAAACTTATTTTCATTTCAAAACATTGTCTTTAGGTTTTATTTATTTTGTAAACATTTAAATT
Source organism: Calendula officinalis (assembly GCA_963853835.1). NCBI lineage: Eukaryota > Viridiplantae > Streptophyta > Magnoliopsida > Asterales > Asteraceae > Calendula > Calendula officinalis. Next base: position 19,434,743 of record OY970827.1, read on the forward strand.
TTTGTGGCGTACTTTATTTCAATAATTTTATTTAGGTTTTAAATCATTAAATGTTTACAATAATCATATGCTTGTTGTTACTCATGATGTCCTCCCCGTTCTTCCGCAAACATTTTTGGCGGGGTGTGACAGATGGTTTCCCACAATGTTTCAGAATAGCAGATTTGGGTTGTTCTTCAGGACCAAACACATTATTGGTTGTATCTAATATTATTGATGAAGTTTATGAGGCGTGTAACGAAAAGAATCTTAAAGTCCCACAATTTCAAGTGTCCTTAAACGACCTTTTTGGAAATGACTTTAATTCCATCTTTAAATTACTACCGAAGTTCTATGCTAAGCACGAGAAGGAGAAAGAAGAAAAATTCAGCCCGTGTTATATATCGGTTGTGCCTGGTTCTTTTCATGAGAGGCTATTTCCAGATAATAGTATGCATTTTTTTCATTCGTCTAGCACTCTTCATTGGCTTTCTCAGGTTAGTAAACAACACTAGCTAGTATCATTACAAGAAATTACCCCTGTCCCGACGAAACCTATAGCAACGACATTTGTTGTCGCTACCGGAAGCTCTATGACGACATGTCTATAGGGTTAATTGACCAAGATTCATTAATGAAAAAGGTACCATTATGAATTATAGTTTGGATATTAACTATTTACTATTCATGAATATACATATAAGGTACCCGAAGGCCTAGAGGAAAATAAACTAAATATCTACATGGCAAAAACGAGCCCTCCAAATGTGTTTGAAAAGTATAGGATGCAATTTGAAAAGGATTTTACGACATTTCTAGAAGCACGATCTATTGAAATGATACGTGGAGGACGTATGGTTCTAGCATTTCTAGGTCGCAGCGATGTTGATCCAATTAATTGCAATGATTGTGTCTCTCATTGGGGGCTGCTCGCTAAATCACTTGTCGATTTGGTAAACGAGGTATATATGTGGTTCTTTCAAGCACTTATAATTATGTTTTTTAATTGGTATAAAATAGTTATCTTTCACCACAGGGTTTGGTTAGAGAATCCGACGTTAACTTGTTCAATATTCCGCTTTATAATCCACATAAGGATGAAGTTAAGGATCTTATTTGTAATCAAGGATCATTTTCTCTTGATGTCCTTGATTCGACTGAAATCAATTGGAACCCGTATGACACTGATCATTGTGAAAATGTGAAACTTTCTGCTGATCAGCCAATTCATGGCGAAATGGTTGCAAAAATCCTTAGAGCTGTTGCAGAACCGATGTTGGTTACTTATTTTGGAAGTACTACAATGGACTTGCTATTTCAAAAGTATGCAAATTACGTGGATGAACATTTGTTGACCAAGAAAGCAAAGCACTTTGGATTAATCATTTCTTTGACAAAAATGTAAAACGTTTGTGTTTATATTTGATATGATCTGCAATGTAGTGTGCTCTTAATATTGTTAAAAATTCTTGATTTAGGTTTCACTCAAGGCAAAGAGCCACTCAACCTCACTTCAGTATTGTCACTTCAATATTTCTCTTTTCATATTTACATTACCAAAATATCTCTTCACTCATCACTTAAATCATTACAGTCTTTTTGGAACACACCAAAAAACTCATTCACTAACACTACACATTAAAAACTCGAAATAACATGCGCCAAGAAAGTGGCGCACGTTGAGAATGACGCAGGGTGGGGTGGTGTTGATGAGTACATATACACTCAAGAAATTGGTCAGCATTCACAAAACAGAGAGTTGATTAGCCAATAAGGCATGGTTTAAAAGGGTATGAACCTATCACCGTTAGATTTATTTCCTTAAAACGTTTAATTCATCCAATCTACATATCAATTTATTAAAAACAGTTAGGTGAAAATTGCAAAAGTTAGCATTATATTCAATTTGCTAACTATTTAAGGGGAAAAAAAATATTTGGCTTACCTCTAAAGATGATGCTTTTCCGGTTCCACCATACATGATATGTATAACACGAAGTAAATACACACTGACAAACACCTTATATCATACACACCGCCTTTTAAAAAGTAATAATTTCTTTTTGAGATAGTTATATTTTCATGTGATGCTTTAAAATGTATACCATTTATTTAAAGAAAAATGATGGGTACTGTTAGGCCTCTCTCAGCCGTAACACGTCACTAAACCCATCAGTAGCGCCACAGCATCTCATCCTTACTGACACGCTACTGACACGGTTGTGCCAACTATAACCCATCACTAAGGTGCTGTTTGGTAGCATCTTAATGATTAAGATCTGAATGATGCAGATGTCTGAATGATTCAAACTTACCCTTACATCTGTCCGATTAAGAGGCAGAACATGTTCAATTTTTAATTCAGAGGCTGATTAAGAGGTTTTACAAAACACTCTGAATCTGTCTGATTAAGAGGATGTCCTCTTATCTGAATCATTAAGAGGTTTACCAAACAGCACCTAACTCTTAAAATATCACATTTAACCCCCCACCCACACACAAAAGCTACTTAATTTTCCGCATATTTAATAAAAAACATCTGTATACATATGTTTCATTAATATCGATTTTTATTCAAAAAATTTATTTTCTTATTACAAGATAAAAGTGTCAAATAAGTATTCACACAAAATAAGATAACTATTTTACATATAATTAAGACCTGTGGTGTGTACTCATTGCAAAAGCAACGAACAGTAGTTCTTAGAAAACAACATATTCATTAGAAAATGTAGTGGAATAAAGTACTAAAGAAGTTTTGATAATTTGGGACTTTATTTATCTAGTTTGAATGTTTGTTTTCATGCAATCAAAGTAGTTTAAGAATGACATATAGTGTGGGGTTTGATCAAAAAGCCTATTTGATTGTCCATCTTTTGAAGAAAGTGAAATTATGATATAGAAAAATAGTAAAAAGTTTATTAGGTGGCATGTATGAAGATTCTTTTCTTCCCGAGCTCACACTATCAATTTTATATAATTAAAAATACATTAATTTGTGTTTTAATATTCCTATATGATAAAAAAAAAAAAAATAAGTCTTATTTATGCCAATTAACATCATTGGTTTTTTAAGATGTTAATTGGAAACTATTCATAAGAAAATTAATTATTTTTTGTAATAACTTTAATGTTCATATGTCAAATGGGAAAACAAGTTACATATATGAATACGTGGGACAAACGAGTTGAAGACACATAGAATGTATTCTTAAACGATTTAACCTCTTGCAAAATTTACATTTTATAGAAATACCCGGTAGTCATCATTTTAATGGATTTGATTCTGCAAGTGTAGAAAACAAAAAATTAAGTTAAAACTATATTTCTGTACAAAGTTATACTTATATAAGGTGATGTTTTTTTTTACGAGAACTAATTTGTACACTATAACTTTTAGCAAATAGTATAATCATACTAAATAATTGATGCAGTGAATGAAGTAATGTGGTGGTATTCAAATATTTTTTGTGAACTTTTTTATCGAAAAAGTACATGTCTCAAACAAGTACTAAAATACTTCCTCCGTATCAAAATAAGTGACACAAATTGACTTACACGTTTTTTGAGGTAAAAGATTAAAGTAGAGGTTAAAATAGATTAAAGTACATAGTTAGTGGAGAATGAGTCTCACTTTTCTTGAATAAAGTGATATTAATGAGTTTTAAAAGTAAAAGTAAGGGTATAAGGGTAATTTCACTTTATTAAAGTGGATAGTTAGTGGGAATGGGTCCCATTATTTTTACCAAATAAGGAAAGTTTTCAAAGTGTGTCACTTATTTTGATACACCCCAAAATGGAAAGTGTGTCACTTATTTTGATACGGAGGAAGTAGTAAAATTACTCATTTGCAAAGTCTATAAATATAATAAAAGAAGGTTATTGTGTGCCACGTGTAACCTCCACATTAACTCTGAGTTATTTTTCCCGCTCAAATCAATTATTCTGTAATTTTAATGAAATTAATATTGATTTGAGAGTTTTCCTTAATTTCAGTATATATTAACGGAATGTTGATGTTTATTATTCCTTAGTTTCCGTGTTTATTCCTAAAACCCTAAACGCCAAACGCTGTTGCTCCGACATCATCTCCAATATGCTTCAATACGTAAAATCCCCAAATCAATCGTTCGTCCGGGATACTTTTTTCCCCAACTCGCCGTCCAATTTTAAACCGACAACAGATAAAACGATGACGATGTTGATCTTTACGTTCGAAACAGAAAAGAGAATCAAATTTGTTGTTTGAATTCAACAAACCAATGATGAATTGGGCTGATGCACATCTTCAAACCTAGATCACATCTTCATTTATAATTTAGGATATATTCTAATTATGTACATAATTATCATCTTGAATTTCGGGCAAGAAGTTACTCTTTTGATTTTTTTTCTTTATCTATTTATATGCATTATGCAACCATATTGAACAGAAGTTACCCGAGGTTAGTTTTAGTGATCATCTTGAGCTTCCGCTGCTTCATTCTGCAACATGTTTACCCAAGGTTAGTTTTAGACTTTAGTGTGTTTCTTTTGACGTTTATGTAACGTTTTAGACTTTAGTTTTAGACTTTAGTGTGTTTCTTTTGACGTTTATGTAACATTTTTTTTTTACATAGTCCATACTCGCAAAAGGTCTTGGGTTCGAATCCCCTAAGCAATATTTTTTTTTCCAAAAGGATTCCAATTCCATAATTAGCAAGTGTGTTGGCTGAATTTTCAGCCTTGCTAATTATGGAATGGGTAAACTCTTTATAACCACAAGGGTGGGCGCGGTTGGTAAGACTTGGGCCTCCTATGTGGGAGGTCCCGGGTTCAAACCCCGTGAAACCCCTCTTGTGGCCACCAGCCCCTTTGAAACGTGGTTCCCCCTCTGTGCTGAAAATGCTGGGTCTCGTATATCGAGCCCAAGCAGAGGTGTGGATATCATTGTTAGGTGATTTGCCGGGGAATGCACCTGTTGCTGGGTCGGGTGTCCGGTCACAATATGTGGCCAGTGTCAGTGGTACACTCCTTTACCCTTTTTATTATATGCATTTTAGTTCTCATTTTTAATACTACTTTTTTCCCAGCATGAAGAACAGAGGTTAGGGTTTTTGTGTTTTATTGTTTCTATATTTTACAACATCTTATTTTTTTTATTTTAATTTTGCTTTTATATATTTTTTATTTTAATTGTTTTTTTTTTGTTTTTTTGCATTTTTTACAAAATTTAATATCCTCATGTTCATGTTTCCTCGATGTTTTTGACAGTTAATTTGTTGACTTCTACGGTCAATGTTCAAATCATGATATGAACCATGATTTTGAGGGTTAATGATTTCTGTTTTTTCAACCCTGATCATCAAAAGATTTGTAATATCAAAATCATTATTTGTAATTTTACTTTAATTTGTATTTGTATTTGTATTTCTATTTTCATTTTCATTTTACTTTTTCAATTAATCAACTATAAAAACTGAGTATAATCTAGATGTCTTAACCGGGTTATTGGATTTACTGGAAATGATGAAGGTAAGAAGTTTGTATTTGACCAAGATTTGTCTGTAATATATATGTGATAAATTGTATTACATTTTACACTATTGAATTAGGGGACAACTATTATTGGTTTGTGTCCAATTTTCACTATGTTGAAGAAACAAGTATTTGATTGTTGTTGCACTTCATACAAGCAGGAATTAGCAGCAGTATGCATGATAGCTTGCCGGAATTAGCATGTATTACATTTTGTTGCACTATAACAAAAATTCAGAAAATACTAACAAATAGCTTACCGGTAATAGTGTTTGTACGTGCAATCGAAAAGACAAGTGTTTTAATAACACATTAGGTTAATTGCCTCCTCAAACGAGCTTTACCCAAACTTTAATATCTTTTGTTGAAATGTCAACTTTTTTCAATCTTAAAGATGGTTTGCTCTCATCCAAACGGTAACAACTGTTATATAAAAATTATCTAAACAGTAAACACCAACAAAGTACCCCCTAAATTTTGATTGTGTGGTATCTACATGATTAATCTATAAGATTAGTATTTGCGATTTCAAAAAAAATAAATTGTGGTTCAACATTATATGATTGTATCATTCTTAATTATACACCTTAATGTTTCTATCATTAGTAAATACCTCATCCGTTTCAAAATAAGTGATACACTTTTTATTTTGTGATGTTTCAAAATAAGTGATAAAACTTTTAAAACTTGCATTATTTGGCAAAAAATAGTGGGACCCACACCTACTAATTACCTAATTTAATAAAGTGAAATGACTCATTTACCTTTATTTTTACTTTTAAACAACATTAAATTTATTTTAATGCATATATGTGAGACCCATCATATACTAACTAACCAAATTAATTTCATTAACCTTCATTGCCTTATTTTAAATTATATCACTTATTTTGAAACAGAGGAAATCCTTACATTATAGAAACATTTAAAAGTTGTTAGCAGATATATGGTTTATTTTAAAATTTTCATATATTTAGACATGTACATGGTTTATTTTAAAATATTCATATATTTAGACATATACATGGTTTATTTTACGGTTTCAAATTACAAGATGGATTTTGCCAAAGAGAAAAGAAAATAATCTAATGTTATTTGAGTTTACCAAATCATTAATGTTGTGACAAGTCAGTGTATAGGTTGTAACAACTAACAAGTAAAACATTTAATGTTGTATTCAGTAAAGCATTAAATTATACTATTTGATAAAAAATAATTATAGTGTTGATGCAACAAATAAATCATCTAATGTTGTTTTTAAAGAAATGTTTAGAAATTTAAGTTAACTTATATTATAGTTTTCAAACACAAGTATTGAATATCATGTATTGTTTTGTCATTGAAATTAACTTTTATTTGAATTCAGATTTACATGAGTATGGTAACTTATATTACACCGTAACCTCATTTATATATTATCATTGTCAATTTAGTCGGATAATATACGTTTATAGCAGAATTTAATTATTTAACATATTACATAATCATAATATTTACTTACATTCAACAAAATTGTTGACCATCCGTGAATTTTCACGGGTCATAACCTAGTTAATGGTGATAAAATGAAGTAAATAATCAAATAAATATGCTCTATTAATGCAATTAGCGATCAATAAGATCCACAAAAATCATAAGTTAGAAAAAGAAATATCTCCGTGTGTGGTTATAAAACGCGTCCACTCCAAAGAAAACGACCGCCAAAACTCCCTTTTTGCTCCGCCGTTCACCACCGTCTTCCGTCGCCGGAAACCGCCACATAAAACTCCATCCTGCAACTAGAAGCTCGGTGATTCACTAATTCTGCCAAGAAACTTACATATACATAGATATATACACACATCTGTGTCCAGAGAGAGAGAGAGAGGGAGAGCAATTTTAGAGAGAGAAACTAGTAAATTGATTCATCTTATGGCATGGTTGAGTTGGATGACTGAAATAAACGGCGATGGATTCGTTTTATTAACTCGGAGATGAAGATTTTGCTATCCTTTAGTCGATGCCTCCTGCTTTTGGTCTTTTTTCTTCAAAAAGGTAACGGTTTCCCGTACTGTTACTTATTTAATTTTATACTGATTTGTACTTGAAACCTAGTTAATTATAAGTGATTACTTGTAGTCTTTTGTTTCATTAACTTGACGATCTTAGCTGATCAGGTGTTTGTAGCGTATTATTGTTTTATTTTTAATCGTGTTTGCCAGGCACACAACACTCGTGGAAATTGTGTATCTGGACTCAAATTTAAAGTATAAACTACCACGCCTTCTTAATGTTTTAGTAATTATAGTGTTTTATTTGGTAATTACTATTGACTAATTAGTGTTAAATGTGTTTTATTATGATCGATTTAGGTTTAGGAGAATCACTCAATTGATTGTTGGTTTGCATTAACTTCACATTATATCTGCTATAGGTTTTCTATTTCTGTATGTATCAGTAGCAACTAGCAACATTATTGGTGTAAGAATATAGTCATTAAAATCTATTTATTACTGAAGGTTCATAGTCTTACTCTTATTGTCAGAGGGTTAAGAAATTACTTTGTAATTTGTGCATTATTTGTTGAATTGGGTTAATGAAATACTTACAATTTGCTATTTTTCACAGGGTATGTGACAGCTAAACCATTCACAGGGACTTATGGTATAAATTATGGAAGAATTGCAAATAATATCCCTTCTCCTAATGAAGTTGTTCGTCTTCTTAAATCTGCTAAAATAAAAAACGTACGGATTTACGATGCTGATCATTCTGTTCTTGATGCATTTCGTGGTAGTGGGATCGATTTAGTAATTGGGCTTCCAAATGGATTTGTGAAAGAAATGAGTACTAATCCAGATCATGCCCTAACTTGGGTTAAAGAAAATGTTCAACAATATGTTCCTGAAACACATATTGTTGGAATTGCAGTTGGAAATGAAGTTTTAGGTGGTGGTGATTTAGATCTACAATCAGCATTATATGGTGCAGTTAAAAATATATATAATGCAACACAAAATTTGAAACTAGATCGTGTTGTTCAGATAACAACTGCACATTCGCAAGCCGTTTTTGCAAATTCATACCCACCATCTTCATGCATATTTAATGAAGACGTTGCACAAAACATGAAGAAATTGTTGGATTTATTTACACAAATGGGATCTCCTTTTTGTTTAAACGCGTACCCTTTTTTGGCTTATATGGGTAGTCCGGATCAAATCGATATAAATTATGCACTTTTTAATCCAACTGATGGAATATATGACGAAAAATCAAAACTTCATTATGACAATATGCTTGATGCACAAATCGATGCTGCTTATGCTGCATTAGAGGATGCAGGATTTGGTAAAATGGAAGTTGTTGTAACTGAAACAGGGTGGGCTTCACACGGTGATCAAAATGAAAATGCTGCAACCTTTCAAAATGCAAAAACTTTTAATTATAATTTACGAAAAAGGCTCGCGAAAAGAAAAGGGACTCCAAAAAGGCCCAAATCGATGTTGAAAGCGTATATTTTTGCTTTGTTTAATGAGAATTTGAAGCCCGGGCCCACTTCTGAAAGGAATTTTGGTTTGTATAAACCTGATGGGTCGATTACCTATGATATTGGGTTTCCTGAATTGAAGTCTTCTTCAGTTTCACCTCGGTTATCGATTAAGGTATGAATTTTGGTATATTTATTTATTATATATTATATATATTTTTAAACCAAATGCTCGATCAAGGATAAGCATAATAGATTGTTGAGCTTTCAATTTTTTTAAGAATTAAATTATCTAATTCAAAGTTATAAGATTTTAACAAGTAGGATTTTTTATGAGGTGGCCTCACAGAGGATTCGACAAGTAATATTTTAGGATCCTTTTTTAGTGTATATATGGATTTTATTATCTTTATAAATTGAAGAAATACATAAAGGGTAGACTACTTTTATAGATGCTGTTGTTTTTGCAAAATAATGGAACTTGATCGCTAGTTCTGGTAATTTTGTACTAGAATTAGGAATTAATGTATATAATATCTTGTTATGCAATTCGCTTAAAGTTAATTTGCTTTTGCCTATCTAATCGTATATTATAATTTTGAATTTGTATCAGGATTTTCGATGTAACAGTTGGCACGTTTCATATATCTCGGTCTTAACCGCATGTTCATCAGCTTTATTTCTGTTTTTAAGATCATGAAATGGACAGTGGTTTACTCAACACCAACAATACTTCAATGAGTTCCAACCTAAATTAAGTGGGCCATCTTTGTTAGTTAGACCTATTTAAGCGATAATATTATTTTTAAAAATGTATTGTTCTAAGTTTAATATCAAGTGGTTCAATGTTTTTACCGTTTTGATAATTGATCATAAGTTGTGTTACCTATGGTAATTAGTTGAAAGAAATTGGTGACACAATTAGACAATATGTATCGATTTTGAGCTATGTTGTTTTTCTATACTGACTAGTTACCTGGAAGAAAGTCAGCCCTGTTGTTTGTTATAGTATGAAGTACTTTTAAGTCTGCATTGGACTTCAAAATCGGGCGGGCTGGACAGGTTGTGCAATGGGTTAAAACAAGAATTTTTTTGGAGTAAATTGTAAGAATGGTTATTGTGCTTTTGCCAGATTGCATGTTTGGTCACTATGATTCACCAAGTGCAGACATAATTCCCATGGTTTGCACTTTTGGTATTTTTTGGTCCCTCGCCACCTAATGGTATTAACTCAAATCCATTAGTTTGGAGCATTTTGGTCATTTCGCATGTTAAGATCCAGGGTTCGATTTGGGGGTAAGAAGACACGTGGAACCATACATGTAAAATGACCAAAATGCCTCGAACTATTGGATTGGAGTTAACATTGTTAGGGGTTGAGGAATCAACAAATACCATAAGTACAAAACATGGGCACTGCGCTTGCACTTAGTAAAATGCAGTGTGCAATTTAGACAAACCACATATATTATTTTTGTTTACACTTTTTTTTGGGAACGTTATGAGTTGGGTTGTCCTATAAGCACTTTTTTATTATTCAAATTCATATACTCCTTTTGTCACACCCCGCCAAAAACGATTTTATAGTAATAAATGATTTGCGGAAGAACGGGATGCAACCTTCATGAGTAACACAACTTTGATTATTGCAAACATTTAATAGTTTTAAAATGTCATTAATTACTTGAAATAAGTATTATCAAATATTTATATCTAACTGAAAAAGGTTAAAATAAAAATTAATGTTTAGAAATGAAAAGACGTTCGTGGCATCTCGACAATATGCATGCTCATGATCCAAAGTCTAAGGACTCAATGATTCTCCTTTTTACCTGGAAAACATATATAAAACGATCAACAAAATTGTTGAGTGAATCCACAGGTTTGATATCGGTTTTGTAATACAAGGTTTGGTAAGCCAACAAACATGGCAAAAATTTTATAGTAAAATGTTAATTGAAAATGATTTGAAATACAAATTTTTATGTGCCAACCGGCATAAATTGTATAATAGATATAAATTTGAGTTACCCAAAATGTATATGTAAAAACAAAGTTTTTGTGTGCCAGCAAGGCAAAAATATGTGTGATGATAAGATGTTCGAAAATGATTTGATATAAAGAAATGTTGTGATAAAATTTGATATGGAAAAAAAACATGTAAGTAAATAAAATAGTAAGACAGTAAAGAGTTGTAAATATTGAAAATTCATGACTAGTGTCCCCAACAATTAGCTACGCCATTGAGTTAATATGCCGACCCTAAGCCCATAATCAAACTGCAACTCTAAGTGTGATGTTTCTGTTCTCTAAGATATGCACTCCCCTGACGGTTGGGTAGAACGCTAAGTAACAAGCAAAAATGTGGGAGGAAGAGTGTCAGCCAATGGTACCATCTGCATATCCAGGGCCTAGTCGCAACTAGCTAAGATTATGACATGTAAGCATCTACCTATGCACTACACCTACTTAGTCCGAGCATAAAGACTGTTTGTCATGGTTTGAATAATGTATCATCACAATAAAAATAATGTAAACATTTAAATAAAAACAGTTGATATGTTTTTCACCCCAAATATTTGTAAAAGCAGTAAATAAAATACGGTTTAAAGTGGGGCTGTGGACTCACCTGATGGAAAGCTTCCAAAAATGCAAGATCCAACCAAAAGACTTCTAGTACCCTAAATGCAAAGAAGTAACTATGAGCGATATGTTGGTGACTTGATTGAATGATATTGTATTTTAAATACTTTGATTTGTATTTTAATAGTTTTGGTGAATTTGTTTGCTTTTATCAAAAATAGTGAGTAGTTGTACAATGTATTGTTTAAATAAGAAAATTTTAATACTTCCTCCGATTTAAAATAAGTGATATACTTTTCATATTTGGGTGTATCAAAATAAGTGATACACTTTGAAAATTTACCTTATTTGGTAAAAATTAGTGGGACCTACACCCACTAACTATCTACTTTAATAAAGTGAAATGACATCTTTACCCTTACTTTTACTTTTAAACATCATTAACTTCACTTTATTCAAAATTTGTGGGACTCATTTCCCACTAACCATCCAATTAATCTAATTTAATTATCATTACCATATTTTGCCTCAAAAAGCGTGAAACCAACAATGTATCACTTATTTTAAATCGGAGGAAGTAATTGAATAGTTAATTATTGAATAATTAAATAACATAGAAAATATTTCCTTATAATAAATATATTAAATATTAATAAATATATATAATGATAGAATCTAAATTTTTTTGAATAATTAGTTAATAAAATTGAAACGGGGTTATATTATGGTTTCGAATGGCCATCTGGCCGGCGGCGGCTACGACTGCTTTTGCGACGTACAAAAGAAGCAGGCGGTGAGGTGAACAACGTCAGCGAGTAGGAGGTTGCCGGCAACAGGGTAAACGATTTCGACATACAAACCCAAAACACAATCACGTACCACCACGAGCACTTCACCGGAGCACGTACTGGAACACACACACACACACTATACAACCGATCAACACGAGAGATAGATGGGTTTCGAGTTCTGGTCATGACACCGCAAGACACCACACATACGCATACCGAGCTAAACATGGAGTGAAAGATTATACCTTCTTTGGAGATAAAACCGAGAGAGGCAGAGAGCGACACCGCCGGAAATCGTTTCTGGGCCGGAGCTGCAAAACAGAAGTGGCGGAGGTGTCTGAGTTGTTGCTGGAAACTCCAATTCGAGAGAGAGGACACGGGATGGAGGGGCGGTTTCTTGTTCGAAGGAGCTATGATTTCTGGCCGGAGGTGATGGAGTGGGTTTTTGTTCTTCGCCGGAGACGTGTTATCGTCGGGGATTCTTGTTGCTTCGTCTGGTCGCTGGGGTTTCCTTTGCTTGGATGTGTTCTAGCTAGAGAGAAAATCAAAAGGCAAGGTAACGGTGGAGATGCCTGAACTTTGCTACGCATTTGCCGGAGATGACTTTGTGATCGCCGGAAATTCGAACGGAAGGGGTTAGGGTGGCGGCTGGTAAGGTTTTTCCAATAGGGTGTAGGGTTGTAGGGTATTATTTAAATATATAGGTAGAATTTGGTGTCGATCTCTTATTTGTCCACAAACATAATTTATTATTGAAAATATAAGAAATTCGGTGAAGGTGTACTGCACGTGGAGTAGGGGTTGAGATAATTTTTACCTTTTAAATTGGTTTAATTTGTGTATATACGGTGTACGCGGATACTGGTACTTTCACCTAATAAAATATATGTATTGGGGTTTCACTCGGTTTTTGATATGGTTTATTTTCTGACTGGAATTTACGAGTTCATTTATATATATTTGAGTACATATTGTATCATTATAACTTATAAAATTTATACTTTTCATTTGGTTCATAATTATGTTGAGTCACCAACTCGCTAAATATACAGCTCTAACTATATGAGACACAAACTATCATGTGCATAAATAATGATGATGTGTACTAATGAGACATAATATAAGGGTTTTGCTAATCTTAATTTCGATTTAGTTGATATCATAAATGATATTAGGGTTTTACAATATACTCAAATGTAAATAAATGCTCTCATAAATTGAATTATGGTTCCAGTACACTATTAGGGCTACCATGAATGTCGACTTAAAGGTCTAAAATTTAGGGTTGTCACACCTTTTCAGTTTCGGCGACCTTCCACCCCTTTTCAGTTTCATTTTCTATAGAACCTCTACCCATTAATTGATATGATAACACGTAACAAAAGTTCACTCATTTGTAAATGAATGGGTCGAGATTGCCTCGTTTAATTATAATGTTAATTAAATACTCGTTGAGATTTTATGTTGTATTTTGTTTATCATTTGCCGAAAAAGAACTTATATTGATTGTCACTCCAACAAATTTATGATCCAAGTGATAGGAATCGAATGAAGTTGACTTGATTGACAAGAGCTAAAACTCGGTGACACTGTTTTGGTGTTCGAGAATTATATATTTGAATCAATTGCTTAATGACAATTGCATGGCCGGGATTATTAATGCCTCGGCATGCAACAAAAGAAAACATCCATTAATCATGAAACACTATCTTACTCTATATATGGAACCTAAATTTGAGTTCTATTTGCCAACATGTCATTTTCAACACTTCTTATTGGCCTCTTTTGATGACATGTAATTGGTGTTAAATGCCACATGTCAACCCCCTATTTGGTAATATTCAAAAAACGCATATTAAGAGTGAATATTTGGTATTTCCGGAATCCCTTATAAACATGGTAACGAAATCTCATTCTTTTGAGTCCTTATTATAACTTACATTTAATTTAATAAAAAAGATTGACCATTAATTCAAATTTTACACTCCTAAAATACAACATAATACATCGCTTTTTACAAAGCTGCAATTAGTTTTTTAGACTACAATTTTATGATACTTAAATAAATCGTTTTTATACAGTAACTTTTTCCTAGCAATTTAAATTCAAATTTTAATTTCCTTAAATACACCGTTTATTAAACTGCGATATATCTTTTAAACTGCAATTTAATCAGTAATAACGAAAATTACGTTCAAAATTTGCATCTTTTTTATACAACTACTTTTATCTAGCAATTTAATTTCAAAGTTTAATGTCCTTAAATACATCATTTATTTAAAACTGCAAATTAATCAATAATAACGGAAATTACCTTGATTTCAGGAAGTTAGTTTTGAACGCTATCGAGTATTTGTTTCCTTTTTTTTATCTATATAAAGAGAGTACTTGAGAACGCAATTTTGCACCAAATTTGCTAATTTTTGAAGCTTTTCCCCCAATTTTTCTTAATCACCATTTCGTGAATCACGTCGAATATATACCGGAACCATAAATTCAATGTAACGACCCGAAATTTGAATCAAATAAATTATGGGAAAAAAATATGATAAATAAGAATAAATCGTTTAAAAGAAGTCGAAATTGGTTTCGTGTCATTTGAACACCGTCTGATATGGTTAAGGATGAAACCGGGTCGAATTGGACAACAAAAAGTTGCAGCCTAGCTGCCTGGGCGAGTTCGCGGCGCGAACTATTGTTCGCGATCGCGAGGTTGAGACAGAGAATTTGGGGTTTTGAGGCATGAAGTTCACGACCAGGTTCTCGACGCGAAGAGTTCGCGACACGGGAAGATCGCTGCGCGAACTTGGGGTTCGCGGCGCGAACTCTTCAGATACAGTATAAAATCGGGAAAACGCTAGGGTTTGCTCATTTTTCACCCAACACTTGTGCAGCCGTTTTAGAGAGAGAAAGGGGGCGATTTTGGTGTCTTGAGCTCAAATCTTCACCATATTGAAGGATCTAAACATCAAAGGTAAGATTTCTTAATTGTTGATGTTATCTAGCTAGTTATGAACTTTATTTTGGGAAAAATGGTGGTTTGGGTAACCTACCATGTCATCTTTGGGGAAGATGACTAAACATGAGTGTAGAACACTCATTGTAAGCTTGTAATCATTGTGTACAAGTTAGATTTGGAAATTTGTGATGGAATCATGAACTAGGGTTTGAGATTCCACCAAGTTGGATGAACTTGGTGGTTAGGAATGTTGTTATGGATGATTAGTGATTGGTTATGGATAATAACTAGATTGTATGATGATATTGATGGTAGGTCAAGAAGACCTAAAGATTGGTGACATTTCACAAGTTGGAAAGCAATGATTCGTGTTGTCAGACACGATTTGAAGTTAGCTTGGCTAAGGTGAGTACATGAGACTTTTACTGAGTACATAGCAAATGATTTTAAAAACTATAATGTTTTATGAGTATTTATTAATAAATGTTCTAATAAAGATATGATTAAAGAGATAAGAGAATGCAAGTAATAGAACATTTAAGTATGTCTAAATGACTAATGATTTTTGAAAGAGATATGATAATAAAAAGTAATTGATAATTCTTTATTAATATGATGTTTGACTAAGAGTAATGATTAAGAAAGTATGATATTTGGCTTATTAATAATATGTATTAACAAAGTTAATAACAATAATTTTCAAGTATCAAGTATTGATTAGTATATTATACTAATAAGAGTAGTGATTGAATTGCTAGAGGAATTAAATATAAAGTGACTAGAAATAGATTTAAATTCTAGTTAAAGAGAAGTTAAAGTGATATGTTTTGATAAATGATAAACATGTTTTATTTAATAAAGGACTTGGTTAAGTCAATATTGAAATTGAATAAGAAACGAGCATAATATGATAATTAGAATAGATGTATTCTAATTTATGTTTGAGTATGTATTATTGGGGCTTAGGCCCGTATTTGATGATTTCAATATGTGTTGAGAAAAGGATCCGGATCATAGTTAACCCACACAAGTTGGGGGAGTTAGTGACACCTACTTGGGGAGGTACCACCCTGCGCAAGAGTAGCCTGTCGAGAAATAGTTAACCCGGAAACGGGGGAGTTTCAGTTAACCCGGAAACGGGGGAGTTTACCTAGTAAACCCACATCGGGGGAGTTTGCTTCGGAGAGGTCCGTAGCGTATGTGATAAAGATTTGGTAAGCTTATGGATAGCTTACATGTATGTGACTATGTGATGGTAAGCTTACGGTTAGCTTACTAGTAAATACGAATAAGCGGTAAGAATATAAGTTGATAATTAATAAGTGAATAAAGAATAGAAATGAATATTATGACTTTTATTATATTTGAGAATGGGTCGAAAAACCATGTATCTTACGAGACTATTTTGTCTCACGTACTACTTTGTTTTTGTGGCTATATACTCAGGTTCAGGATTGAAGGATTAGAAGGTCCCGTTAGAAGTGGCCTAGTGTTGATCAACTCGGGAGCTCGTAGGTAGTTCCCGTTATCCTATGGTTATGATATTGTTTTGTAACACCGGTTTTTAACTCTGATAAACTTTTAAATGGTTTTTGTTAGACCGTGTTTTGGGATATTGGACTTTGTAATATTTTTATTTAAAAATATGATTTAAAAGGTGTTTTAAAAATTGAGGTGTTACAACTTAGTATCAGAGTTATAGTTTAAGTGAATTAGGTAGGTTTGACCTCCCTAGTCTTAAGCTATGCTAAGTAGGACCATATGTTTCCATAGGATGTCCATGATTAGTCTTTTGAGGCTGTAATGTATAAAGCATATTAGGGTTGATCCCTAAGGGAAATGTCATGATTTGATATAAATGTGTTTTATTCGATTGTTGAATCATCGTTTGAATCTTGGTTGTGAAAATATTGGTACAACAAAAGGGTGAACTCGAGGAGAGGACAAGTTCCTCTAAGATAAGAAGAGAAATATAATTGAGTTTCGTCACGTTGGGTGATGATGGTAGTGATTCCAAATCGAGAGAAAGGGAACGATGTTCGTTCAAGACATTGATGGCGTGTAAGCTGGATGTGTAATTGGAAAGTACCGAACCGTAGGCCATGATTCGGCGGATTCGCGAAATTGAGCAAGTGTTAGAAGATAGTAAGTGAATGAAGGATGATATGATGACTCTTGCATCCCGGTTATTGAAGAACGAGACGTCGTTGTGGAAGAAGGTGATGTATGAAAATTTGGGAAGAGAATACTGTACTAGATGTCGTGGAGGGAGTTCGCGAGTAGATTGATAGGTAAGTTTTGTCCCGAAAGTGTACTTGGAAAGATTTCTAAGCGGGGTTATTGCTAGAGATGTGGAGAAGGTAGTTCAACGAATGATCAATGAATCGTCATCAAGTGAAGAAAAGAAGAAGTTCGATGGTAGCTTGGAGTTAACAAAGGAAGAAAAAACTCGTTCAAAGTTCGTCAAATCATGTTGATGAGGAAGGTGAAAAAGTGTGGTAAGTGGTTGGTGGTTTATATGTTCAGTGGTCACTCGATTTAATGATAAGGTGAAATGGTCTAAAGAATTATAAAGAGATCGTTTGATGTGGATCTGTATTTGGGTGAAAATCTCTCCAATTCGTTATGTAAATAGGGATGTTATATTTGGATGAGTTGGCGTTCGGTGACGCAAATAATTAGTATATGAAATGCTATGTTATTATATAATATCAAAAGGTGAATCACGGGAATAGAAAATGATTCCAAGAAAAGGGTGGAAGTACAAGGAAGTACTAAGACTTATTGAGAATTGTATATTTGGATGGAAAACCATAGAATGGAAGAGTTCAAAAGTAAAATCGTGGCATTCTGTGAGAATAAAGATAAGTGATGTGGTATTATCTTATGATAATGGTAAAGAAAATCATGATTAAGGTATAGTGGAGCCTTAATCTCTTAAAGAAAAAAAATATGTGAAAAAGTATAAGTATTGGGAACGACTGTAACACCTCAAATTTTAATACAAAACATTTGCCCAAATTAAATCATTTTCATAAATAGAAGACCATTTCCAAAACACGGATTTACAAAAACCTTTGATATGAAAATCAGAGTATGAGGTTTGGTGTTACAAAATATATCAAAACCAAGGTTAAGCACAAAATCCGCTCTAATGATCTTCTACTCTAGGCCCCGCATATCTCAATCCATGCGCACCTAAATCCTCGATCCAAAACCTGAGTACATAGCAAACAAACAAGGAGTACGTGAGACACAAAAATGTCTCGTGAGCTACATGGGTTTAGACCCCAATAATATCAAGTATCACATCGTATATAAATACATATTTATATTTTACCAACACATCTCAGTCACTCTATGGTGACTCTATCAGTCCTGCTTCCCTAGCATACAAATCTAGTACATAAACATATATGCACTATAACACAGTCATATCTAATACATAAACATATATGTATTAGAACACAAGCGAACCTAACACATAAACATATATGCATTAGATTCCTAGATCACCTAGTACGCAAACATATGCGAACTAGAAGCACCCGTACGCTTAGTGTACAAACATATGTACACTCGTCTCAGTGACCGGGATCTCCCCCGCGTCACCATTATCTATCTCTAATCATAACTCCATCAGTTATGCCAGTCAAAGCCTTCGGCTATCACATTAATCATCAAACAAGTTAGTTAGAAATTATCAATAATATATATATACTAACTCAACACATAAATAAGTCTAGACAAACATTATATAGACCGATCATAAGTAATCAAATACTTCATATAGCTATGTACTCAGTAAAGTCCACACGTACTCACCTTAGCAATAAAGTGCTCCAACCGTATTCTTTACGTCAGTTTCCTTGCTTCACAATTCGGTCAACCTTCCAATACCTCACCAAATGCCTAATACAATAATCACAAGATTATCAACATCACATACTACTACCAATGTGTCCATCTATCTCTTGATAACACTTACTAACTCATTTCCCCCCAATTATGGTGATTTACCAAACCCTAGGTTTAACCAACCCTCAAGATTCTTACAAATCATAATCATAAACTTGTTTCCTTTGATAATATACCCTCTATTAAATGTATACATCACTTATATCACCATAACCCATAACCCCAAGAACTAGGGTTTCAAACCCACACATCAAAATACATAGATCTTAAGCTACGAAGATCAAAGAGTGAAGATATACCTTTAATCTTCAACTAGGAGTGAAATCTACTAAAGATTTGTGAAGGATCCGACCTCAATCAGTCCCCAAGCTCGAAAATCGCCAAAGAAGAAACTAGGGTTTTGATATGGCATCAAATGAGCCAAAACCCGACTTAAAGCTGTTCGTCCGAAGTTCACGACGCGAACTAAGTTCGCGTCGCTAACTCCAAGCCTTGCACGCAGACTTAGCGATCGTTAACCCATCGCGAACTACATCACGCCTCTTATCAAAATCTCTGGCCCGACTTCACGGAACGCGAACTATGTTCGCGTCGCGAACTTCATATGCAGCCAGGGCTGCACTTTTTCACCTTTGTCTCGTCCCGGTTTCGCCCATAACTTTCCCGTACGGTCTCCAAACGACACGAAACCAATTCCTACGTTCTTTAAACGATTTATCCTTATTTATCATAATTTTTATAAATTTATTTATTTACAAATTTCGGGTCGTTACAACGACGAATTTTAGAAATTGAATATGATTGATTGAATGTTGACAAAAGGTTGTCTCATGGATGATGGATGTGATGCTAAGGGTAAAAAGGTTGACTAATGACAAATGTCCTAGGAATGGTATGCTAAGTCAAGGGTAACAATTAATTGTTGGAGAAAGGACACAGAAAAAGCGTGATAACGTATGTTTAGATTATGGATCGGAGTCAATTGGTTGACTCGAGTTGACCGGACGATTCGGTAAAATGTGGGTAATTGAATGCAATGGTGGTTACCTAGGTGTTGAAGGAAGGATTGGAAATTTTGATAATGAGGAAATGAATCGACTAAAGACGATTGGTAAATGAGTAGATTGGTGGAGAGCACTAGAAATGATTATGTGTGTATCGGGTGGTATAAAGGGATAAGTGAGAGTAATGGTCTATGAAAAGAATATGATTTTAGGAAGGTAATATTATGTGGAATGTGGGGAAATTTAAATTCGATTATGGATGTGATTAGTTATGAAAGGAAATGATAGCATGATGCTAAATGAATTATGCATATATGAATTGTATACGAGATAGAATGGTATTGTATGGATCTTGTTAGATCGGAGGCTTTCTGGTTAACGAGATTGGTTGAGTCACATTGGATTGGAGGATTTCCGATCATTGTGACTGTTTGGACCTTGATGGATTGGAGGCTTTCCGATCATCTCGGTGTGATAGTTAAAGTATAATTTGTTATATTAGGGATATGATGTTTGTATCTGACGTATGTAGAACCGTATGGTTAGTTATTGTTATGATTGTTATGGCAAGTGTGAAGTTGGGTTGAAAACACGGGTCGTGTTTAAGTATAGGTAGGTGTAAGAGATGCCTAAAAGTTTACGGATTATGAAAATGGGTGCTTACGGAAAGCAAAGTTTATTAGTAGCCGGTGAGTGGTGGAAGTTGTATGATGGGCGGTTAAGTCACAAATTCGATGTGAATGAGGCTCTAAAGCCGGTAATCGAGAATTACAAGTGTGGTATGAGGATATTTGGAAGAAATTGTAAATGATACAAATATTCGGATGGAGGGACAATAGTGATTGGTATTGCTTTAGATGGAAATTGTTAATCGGCGGTGAAAATTGAAACCGGGAAAAAAGGGGACAATTGAGAAGTGAAAAATAGATATTGGAATCGAGAATGAAAAGTTTGGGAAGTGATGTCTCACTAGAAAAAGATATGTGGATTTTACAAAGTAAGTTTGACTTTATTCGTAAGTCAAGGTTAGTCAACTAGGGGATGGTTGACTTTGGTCAATGTGGGTGTTGACTTTCGCTTAAAATGGTTAGGCGAGGATAAGAACATAATGTATCGCCCACATGTATATGATAATGGGTAATTGATTAATGGAAATAATTATAGTGTGCGACTTTGACCGTTGGGGGTTCGAGTTGAATGTGGGAATTGAGTATATGATTGTTGATTGAATCGTGAATGTAAGGTCAATTGTAAAGGAAATGATGATTCATGGAACCCTTGGTGAGTGAGGAGGTTGTCAATGAATGGTTGACTTTGTGCTTGAGTCAAAGATTAGACAATGTTGACAAATTGGTCAAAGCTAGACATTGACTATCGATTTGGTTGATTCACTAACATTAATGATTGGGTAATATCGTTCCTATGTGGATAAAAGGATTGGGTGAAATGGTTAAAAGTGTTAGAGTCGAGTTATGGAATTTTGACCCGTTTGGAGTATTAAGGGCTTAAGATGGGTTTTTGACCCGTTTGGGCATAACGGTGTTAAGAGGGCCTTTAAATGTATAATTGTTGTTGGATCATGATTGGAAAAGTTTGGTGGTAATAGGTAAGAACGAATGGAGGCGGAATACTCGGTCGATTGTGGAACGGAAAATATTTGAGTTGATTCCGAGGACGGAATCCTTTTAAGGGGTAGATAGTTGTAACGACCCGAAATTTGAATCAAATAAATTATGGAAAAAAATATGATAAATAAGGATAAATCGTTTAAAAGACGTGGAAATTGGTTTCGTGTCATTTGAACAATGTCTGATATGGTTAAAGACGAAACCGGGTCGAATTGGACAACAAAAAGTTGCAGCCTAGCTGCCTGGGCGAGTTCGCGGCGCGAACTATTGTTCGCGATCGCGAGGTTGAGACAGAGAATTTGGGGTTTTGAGGCATGAAGTTCACGACCAGGTTCTCGACGTGAAGAGTTCGCGACACAGGAAGATCGCGGCGCGAACTTGGGGTTCGCGGCGCGAACTCTTCAGATACAGTATAAAATCGGGAAAAAGCTAGGGTTTGCTCATTTTTCACCCAACACTTGTGCAGCCGTTTTAGAGAGAGAAAGGGGGCGATTTTGGTGTTCTTGAGCTCAAATCTTCACCATCTTGAAGGATCTAAACATCAAAGGTAAGATTTCTTGATTGTTGATGTTATCTAGCTAGTTATGAACTTTATTTTGGGAAAAATGGTGGTTTGGGTAACCTACCATGTCATCTTTGGGGAAGATGACTAAACATGAGTGTAGAACACTCATTGTAAGCTTGTAATCATTGTGTTCAAGTTAGATTTGGGAATTTGTAATGGAATCATGAACTAGGATTTGAGATTCCACCAAGTTGGATGAACTTGGTGGTTAGGAATGTTGTTATGGATTGATTAGTGATTGGTTATGGATAATAACTAGATTGTATGATGATATTGATGGTAGGTCAAGAATACCTAAAGATTGGTGACATTTCACAAGTTGGAAAGCAAGGATTCGTGTTGTCAGACACGATTTGGAGTTAGCTTGGCTAAGGTGAGTACATGAGACTTTTACTGAGTACATCGTAAATGATTTTAAAAACTATGATGTTTTATGAGTCTTTATTAATAAATGTTCTAATAAAGATATGATTAAAGAGATAAGAGAATGCACGTAATAGACCATTTAAGTATGTCTAAATGACTAATGATTTTTGAAAGTGATATGATAATGAAAAGTAATTAATAATTCTTTATTAATATGATGTTTGACTAAGAGTAATGATTAAGAAAGTATGATATTTGGCTTATTAATAATATGTATTAACAAAGTTAATAACAATGATTTTCAAGTATCAAGTATTGATTAGTATATTATACTAATAAGAGTAGTGATTGAATTGCTAGAGGAAATAAATATAAAGTGACTAGAAATAGATTTATATTCTAGTCAAAGAGAAGTTAAAGTGATATGTTTTGATAAATGATAAACATGTTTTATTTAATAAAGGACTTGGTTAAGTCAATATTGAAATTGAATAAGAAACGAGCATAATATGATAATTAGAATAGATGTATTCTAATTTATGTTTGAGTATGTATTATTGGGGCTTAGGCCCGTATTTGATGATTTCAATATGTGTTGAGGAAAGGACCCGGATCATAGTTAACCCACACAAGTTGGGGGAGTTAGTGACACCTACTTGGGGAGGTACCACCCTGCGCAAGAGTAGCCTGTCGATAAATAGTTAACCCGGAAACGGGGGAGTTTCAGTTAACCCGGAAACGGGGGAGTTTACCTAGTTAACCCACATCGGGGGAGTTTGCTTCGGAGAGGTCCGTAGCGTATGTGATAAAGATTTGGTAAGCTTATGGATAGCTTACATGTATGTGACTATGTGATGGTAAGCTTACGGTTAGCTTACTAGTAAATACGAATAAGCGGTAAGAATATAAGTTGATAATTAATAAGTGAATAAAGAATAGAAATGAATATTATGACTTTTATTATATTTGAGAATGGGTCGAAAAACTCATGTATCTCACGAGACTATTTTGTCTCACGTACTACTTTGTTTTTGTGGCTATGTACTCAAGTTCAGGATCGAAGGATTAGAAGGTCCCGTTAGAAGTGGCCTAGTGTTGATCAGCTCGGGAGCTTGTAGGTAGTTCCCGTTATCCTATGGTTATGATATTGTTTTGTAACACCGGTTTTAAACTCTGATAAACTTTTAAATGGTTTTTGTTAGACCGTGTTTTGGGATATTGGACTTTGTAATATTTTTAATTAAAAATATGATTTAAAAGGTGTTTTAAAAATTGAGGTGTTACATTCAAGCCATCGTATTTCGTTTTGCTTAATTTGCATTCCGTTTTTCTTGATTACAGTTCCGTATTTCGTAAATGATTTCAGATATATACTTGAAGAAATACTTCAAGCAATCAGATTTCAAGGATAGAGCTGTTGAAACGCGATGAATCGGGAAATAAGGAAGTGTTAGAATTTTAGGTTGTTGTTTAGAACGATTATAATGATAGAAATTTTAGGAAAACAAGATGATGTTCATATGAAAAGCCATGGCAGTCAAAATTTCGATTGCAGAAGAATTAGGGCATAAGAATCGTTTTACTATTTGTGGATTTCAATGTGTTATTGGGTTAGTGTGATAGTAGTGGACATACCTCAAATTAATTTTTTCAATAAATATGTCTTTTATTCATTAATTCATTTTAACATAGTTTTGAGTAATTATTATATTAATTGTACAATATAACATCAAAATTATCTTTTTACTTATTTTCGATCTTGATATACTATTTGTTTCATTATTAATAAATACATATAACAGTTTTTACAGTTATTTAATTTAATTTTTACACTTAATTTATGCGCCAACCCGTGATTTTAGCAAAAAAAAATGTTGTTTTAATTATTATTATTATTATTAACGTTCAACGTAATATGTGACAACCCGTGATTTTTCAATAATAGATTACTATATGATTTCTTTTTTATTTATTTATTATTTTCCTTTTTATTTTTCGTAGCACGCCCGCCCATTCGGGCGGGCTATGAAGCTAGTAATACAATGGCGGTGAAAGCCGGAGATCCACTATTAGGTGGTGGTGGAGGAGTCATGGTGTTGGTGGCGATGTTGGGCTGGATCTTGGAGATGAGGTGGGGGGGTAAGGGTTCAGTGGGTGTTGTTGGCGGAGGAGTAAGGGTGGTGGTTGGTGGAGGCGCAAGTGTTGATGACGGAGGCATATATGGTGGTTGAGGCAGCAGAGACATTGATGCTTAACTTCTGACCAATTTGGAAATGACATGTGAAGGTGCAAATGTAATGGTGGTGGCTAGTGTGATGGGGTTGCTGGCGGTGCATGGGTCGTATATATGCCGCCGCAGAAACCTCAACAACATCATGTACGCTATTGGTGAAGTTAAAAAAGAGAATGTCACCAATGGTGAAATTTTGGAGGGATGGTGTAAACTACAACACCACACTGAGGAATGGTCCATTCTATGGCGCCTCCGACCACATGCCTCGTTTGCGCCACTGTAATTGCATGGCTGCAACTAGGGGTGTCCATCGGGTTATCTGGTCGGATTTTGACTTTTATCGGGCCGAATTTGTCAGGTTTGAGGTAAAAAAATCTTAACCCAAAACCTGACCCGATAAGGATTCGGGTTGATCGGGTTCGGGTTGGTTGGGTTTCGGGTTTGTCAGGTTGACCCGATCGGGTTGGTCATGTTACACTTATATTAAGAATTTTAGGTAAAAATGAAAATTTATCTAATAAATCTTAACTCGATACTCGACCCGATAAAAAATCAGGTTGGTCATATCAGATTAAAAAACCCGATATAAACATAATACCCGTATAAACCTGACCCGACTAATATATTCGGGTTTAGATTTGAGTCGAGTCGGTTTGACCCTTTGGACACTGCCGGCTACAACCATCATGGCCATCAACACAAGCAAATTCAAACTAAAACTTGCCATTTTTTAACTTAAAAAGGTGTATATTTGATTACTAAATTTATGAATTGATTATGAAGATTAATGCATCTGTGATTGATATTTATAAGTGCATTGAAATACATAGTTTACTTTTTATTTTCTAGGTTTTCAAAATTATATAAATGTGATGTTGCAAGTTAAATAGTCTAAGGATATTTTTAGAAATTTAGGGTCATTTGTGGGCATGTGGCTATGAGTTAATTTATTATTTATTTCTTTTGAAAATGCAGACCGTCGGTTCTCTATACGATGCTAATGAGTTTTCATGATCAAAAATTAGGAACAAATACGAAGGGACTAGTATAATAGTGTCACTTTAGCTATTACATAAACACACAACTGCGGCTGAAAAATTTTCGGTCCCAAATTTCGACATTATGGTGATATAAATGTGAAAGGAAAAAAACTCATCCATTTTACTCCACTTTGCGAAAGAATAACGGCAGTTTTCAGAAGAAAAATGCGAGAAATAAAAATTTTGTCGCAAATTCCGTGTAAAAAGTGGTACATAACAATCATAAAGTTAAACTATTCTTGCCGTCGCAAATCCTTCGCAAAATCAAAGGTGTTTAATAAAAGAGAAATAATATTTGTGCTTAATATTTATGATTATTATGTATCTACATATCTCTAAATATGACTTGTGTAATCCACTAATTATCTTTTCTCATATATGGGTGGTTATGGGTGGTGGATGGTGGTTATGGTGGGTGGTGGTGGTCATGGGTGGTGTGTTGCTAGTGGTGGTGGTGATTGCGGTAGTGATGGTTGTGATAGTGATGATAGGTGGTGGTGGATGCTGGTGGTAGGTGGTAGCCCAGGTATGGTTTATAGTGGTAATGGTAGTGGTGATTATGCTTTAATGGTTTTGCTTTATCTATGGTCAAATCCATAAAATTAATAGGAAATTAGTTATCTCCTCTGTGGGCTATGCTAAAACCTATTTATAATTTATAAATGTTATCTTTTATCACTGGTTTTTTTTGGAAACGGCAAATATATTAAAAACTTAGCAAGGAGCTAAGACGAACAAAAACACATACTCCGTACAAAATTATATCAAAGACATGAAAGAGGAAACACTCCAATCAACCCAATTACAATGAAATTTACTCCTATGTTTCAACCACATAAATGACATGGAAATGACGTCCCCGGCTACTACCACGTAATTCTTCTTGATGTTATTGAACATCACGTCATTTCTTGCCTTCCACACGCACCACATAAAGCATTGGATTATCATTGAGACCAAATTCTTTTTCTTGATACAATTCCCCCATATCGAACCAAATTCAATAAGATCGACCACCGAATTAAACGAAGGCAATGTGATTCCACACCATTTAAATATCCATGTTAATATGTCAATCACAAATGGACACCGAATAAACAGATGCTCCACATCTTCATCACCATTATCACACAATTTGCAAGTGGTAGAACCAACAACAAGACCTCTTTTTTCCAAACTTTTCATTACCGGAATACGTCCAATCCCACCTTCCAAACAAAGCATTTAACTTTGGGAGGTACCATTGAAATCCACGACATTTGAACATAACCAGTGGTGGTTAATTTTAGATCGATCCATTTCCTCAAATGGTGGACCGCGAATAATCCGTCATGTGAAAGCTTACACACCATACCATCATGTTCACTATTTAGTCGGGTTCCAATAATAACATGCAATAACGAGCAAAGGTCATTAACACGGGAAGAGATATTAATCCCGCATTTCCAATCCCATGAGAAACCCGAGCTAGTGATACGTTCTGCCACTGTACAAGATTTTGATCTTTCCAAGACATATAAGTTTGGAAAACGATATTGAAGGGAAGTATCACCAATCCATTTATCTTTCCAAAACAGAAGTTTATTACCTGAGCCCATGCGGATAGAGAAGGCATCGAAAAACTCATACCCGATACTTGATAATTCCGATGAGACCCTAGCAATATTTCGCCAAACACCACCTGATGTGTTACTTGCCATGATGTGAAAAACGGTTTGCTTTTCAATTTATGGATCGCCACGATCACGTGCCTCCAAATGTTTTGTTTCTCTTCTCTTAACCTCCACCACCACTTAGATAGGAGTGCAATATTTTGTGCTTTCAAAGATCCAACACCGAGACCACCTTGATCTTTTGGGGCAAGAATTGTTGACCATGCAAACCAACATATCTTTTTGGTATTTTCATTACCGCCCCATAAGAATCTTCTACGAATTTGCTCAAGATTATCTATTACACCTGAAGGAGCTTTAAACAGTGAGAAATAATATAGAGGCAAACTACTTAGTACCGATTTGACTAAAGTGAGTCTACCCCCAAATGAAAGATTTATAGCTTTCCACCCGGATAATTTGGATTAAAACCGGTCAACAATCGGCACCCAATTCTTTTTTAAGTTCATATTAGCACCAACCGGAACACCAAGATAAGTGAAAGGAAGTGTACCGGAGACACATCTAAGTGTATTAGACCAATTGTTTACATGTGATGTGGACACACCAATTCCATATATTTTTTATTTGTGGAAGTTAACTTGCAATCCGGAAGATGCATGGAAGCATCTCAAGATTCTAGCAAGATTTTCCAAATTGGAACCCGAACCTTCACCAACAAAAATTGCGTCATCCGCGTAAAATAAATGTGAAATAGTAGGTCCGTTTGTACCAATCTTTTGACCCCGAAATAAATTTTTTTGACATGCCTCTTTCATTGCAACATTTAGACCTTCCATGGCAAGAATAAATAAGAAAGGAGAAAGTGGATCGCCTTGTCTTACCCCTTTCGTGACATGGAATTCCTTAGTTGGTGAGCCGTTAATAAGAACCGATGTGTAAGATGATGCTAAACAACCATATATCCATCTTCTCCACTTTGTGCCAAAATTCATTTGAGCCATAACCGAGTCCAAGTAACCCCAGTTAACAGAGTCAAATGCCTTATCAAAGTCTACTTTGAACATGAACATATTTTGTTTTACCCGTTTTGCCCAAGAACAAAGTTCATTTATCACAAGTGGACCCTCAAGGATATTTCTTCCTTTGACATACGCTGTAACGACCCGAAATTGTAAATAAATAAATTATGTAAAAATATGATAATTATGGATAAATCATATAAAACACGTGGAAATTGATTTCGTGTCGTTTGGACACCGTACGAGAAAGTTATGGGCGAAACCGGGTCAAGACACTTGATGAAAAGTGCAGCCCTGCTGCCTTAAGGAGTTCGCGTCGCGAACTATAGATGGCGATCGGGAAGTCGGGCCAGGGAGTTTGGCCATGGGTCGCGAGGTAGATCGCGTCGAGTTAGCGATCGCTAAGTATGGCCGAGTATGGAGAGTTAGCGACGCGAACTAAGTTCGCGCCGTGAACTCTGGACGACTGCATTAAAGTCGGGTTTGAGCTCATTTATGGCATATCAAAACCCTAGTTTTCTCTCTTGGCAATTTTCGAGCTTAAAGGCTGTTCTTGGTTGATTTCTTCACAAATCCTTGGTAGATTTCACTCCTAGTGGAAGATTAAAGGTAAATCTTCACTCTTTCATCTTTGTAGCTCAAGATCTATGGATCTTGAAGCTAGGGTTTGAAACCCTAGTTCTTGGGTTGGTGATTAATGGTTAAATAAATGGTGTGTACACTTAATAGATGGTATATTAACAAGGAAAATAAGTGTATGATTTCGATTTGTAAGAATCTTAAGGGTTGGTTAAACCTAGGGTTTGGTAATCACCATATTTGGGAGAAATGGATTGATGGGTGTTATCTAGAGGTAGATGAACACATTGGTATTAGTTTGTGATGATAATCTTGTTGTGATAATTGTTTTAGACATTCGGTGAAGTGTTGAAGTGGACAATTTGTGAGCAAGGAACCGGCGGAAAGAATACGGTTAAAGCACATTTATCGCTAAGGTGAGTACGTGTGGACTTTACTGAGTACATAGCCTATGAAATACATTTTTATTACTTGTGTTATGGTCTATTTGCTTAATTGTGTAGACTAGTAGTTGATAGTTAGTTATACCGATGATAGTATGGAACTAACTTGTTTGATGATAGACGTGATAGCCGAGAGCTAGATTGACATAACCATAGGGTTATGATGAGGTTGAGATGATGTGATGATACGGGAGACTCCCCGGTCATGAGGTGTGGATTGAGGGGCAGTTGGGATGGATTTCCCATCGACTCTTCCACGTTAGCGGTCTTACTCATTGGACGTATTCCGGTGGGCAAGGCAGGTATCGGTAGCGTGGGCGATCCTTTTGCCGATACCTTGTTTCTAGTTAGCTCGGGGGCGACCCGATAACTAGATATGTATGTGATTCTAGCTAGTTCGGGGGCAACCCGATAGTTAGACGTGATTGCTAGGTAAACAAGGTTGATAGGGTCACACTAAGGTGACTAGATTGGATAGTTGGATATATATATATGTAAATTGATTGGTTATATGAAACGTGACATTTCATTTTATTATCGGGTCTAAACCCATGTAGCTCACGAGACGTTTTTGTCTCACGTACTCCTTGTTTTGTTTTGTTTTGCTATGTACTCAGGTTCGGGATCGAAGGCTTAGGTACGCATGGATAGAGATGCGGGAACTAGATTAGAAGAACACTAGATTGGATTTAGTCTTAGCTTGGTTATGATCTATTTTGTAACACCTACTTTTATACTCTGATTTCATACCAAGGTTTTTGTAAATCCAAATTTGAGGATGTTCTTCTATTTATAAAATGTTTTATTTTGACCAATATTTTGTATTAAAATTTGAGGTGTTACAACTTGGTATCAGAGCCCATGTGGAAGTAAATTTGAGGTATTATGAGGCTATTAGTGCCGCCCGGAGTGTTGAGGAAGTAAATGAGGCACAGGTTGCCGAGAGGGCCCATGTGGGCGAGAAGAGGAAAGCCGAGAGCGGCTCTAGTTCGTTCAAGAAGGGGAAGTTCACTTCGAGCTTCTCTAAGCAAGGAAGTGTAGGTTCTTGCAAGAAATGCGGGAAAAATCATACCGGCTCATGCCGAGGGGAGCCGAAATCTTGTTTTAGTTGTGGGAGGGCGGGGCACATAGCCCGAGATTGTAGGGCCAAGTCGATGGCCGATGTGGAGTGTTTCTCGTGTCACGAGAAGGGGCACTATAGCAATGCATGCCCGAAGAAGGGGACCGAATCGATGGTGTCCACGGCTCAAAAGAAAGTGGAGCCGGCAAAGGTGAAGGGGCGATCCTTCCAACTCACCCGAGAGGAGGCGAAGGAGGCACACGATGTGGTGTCAGGTATTCTATTCATTAACTCCTTGCCAACTCATATTTTATTTGATTCGGGTTCTAATTATTCGTTTGTGTCCTATGAGTTCGGTTGTAAATTGAATGTGCCGTTCGAGATGTTAAACGAGGTTTATGAGATAGAAGTAGCCGACGGGAAAACGTCTATGGTTGAGTGTGTTTATAGAAATTGTGAAATAGAAATAGACGGTAGAAAATTTAAGGTGGATTTGTTGCCCATGGGAATTAAGGCGTTTGATGTGGTTATCGGTATGGATTGGTTGGGTATGCACCAAGCCAAGATTTTGTGTGGAAAGAAAATAGTGTCGATTAGGACACCCGAGAATGAGAAGGTGTATGTGTATGGGGAGAAACGACATCACATGCCTAATGTGATTACCGCCATCAAGGCGAGGAAAAGTATATCGAAAGGTTGTGCATCGTTTATTGCATATGTATTAGATGGCCGAAAAGAAAAGAAGTCAATGGATGATGTCAAAATTATTCGGGATTTTCCCGAGGTATTTCCCGATGACTTGCCCGGTTTGCCACCGGAGAGACAAGTCGAATTTAAAATTGATTTAGTGCCGGGGGCGACGCCGATTGCTCGTGCTCCATATCGTTTAGCTCCCACCGAGATGCGGGAATTGATGACTCAATTGCAAGATTTGTTAGATAAAGGTTTTATTCGTCCGAGTTCGTCACCGTGGGGTGCACCGGTGTTATTTGTTAAGAAGAAAGACGGTTCGATGAGAATGTGTATCGACTACCGAGAGTTGAATAAGGTAACTATTAAGAACCGTTATCCGTTGCCGAGAATTGACGACTTATTCGACCAATTGCAAGGTGCTAGTTATTTCTCGAAGATCGATTTGAGGTCGGGTTATCACCAAGTTCGGGTGAAAGAAGGCGACACCGAGAAGACGGCTTTTCGTACACGTTATGGTCATTATGAGTTTCTAGTGATGCTGTTTGGTCTTACAAACGCGCCGGCTATTTTCATGGATTTGATGAATCGGGTTTGTAAACCGTTCCTTGATAAGTTTTTTATTGTGTTTATTGACGACATTTTGATTTATTCGAAAACCGAAGAAGATCACGAAGGTCATTTGAGGCTTGTTCTAGACGTGTTGAAACGAGAGAAGTTGTATGCAAAATTTTCAAAGTGTGAATTTTGGTTGCGGGAAGTACAATTCTTAGGTCACGTGGTGACGTGTGATGGTATTAAGGTTGATCCGTCCAAGATTGAAGCGGTGTCAAATTGGGAGCCTCTGAGGACTCCTACCGAGGTTAGAAGTTTTCTTGGATTAGCCGGTTATTACCGAAGGTTTATACAAGATTTCTCGAGAATCGCGATTCCACTCACAAAGTTAACGAGAAAAAGTGAGAAGTTTGTGTGGGAGAAGAAGCAAGAAGAGGCGTTTAAGTTGTTAAAAGAAAAGTTATGTAACGCGCCGATCCTTACGTTACCGGATGGTATGGAAGATTTTGTGGTTTATAGTGATGCTTCGAATCAAGGGCTCGGTTGTGTGTTGATGCAAAGAGGAAAAGTGATCACGTATGCCTCGCGACAATTGAAGAATGCGGAATTAAGGTACACGACACACGACTTGGAATTGGCGGCGATTATTTTTGCCTTGAAGTTGTGGAGGCATTATTTGTATGGTACTCGGTGTACGTTGTACACGGATCATAAAAGCCTACAATATGTGTTTACTCAAAAAGATCTTAATATGCGACAAAGAAAGTGGATCGAGTTGATAGCCGATTATGATTGTGAGATTGTGTATCATGCGGGGAAGGCGAATGTGGTGGCCGATGCCTTGAGCCAGAAAGTTTATGAGAACCCGAACCGGGGAATTTTAACACGTATAGAAGTCGTCTCGAGTATTATCGAAAGGATCAAGAATGCCCAACGAGAAGTTATGGGGAAGGACGAGTTAAGACAAGAACGGTTAGGAAAGAACCAACACTTTCTCGAAAATGCACAAGGGTTGAAGACCGTAGGCGGTCGTATTTGGGTTCCTAAGTTCGGGGGTATCCGAAAAGAGTTGTTGTATGATGTGCACAAGTCGAAGTATTCGATTCACCCGGGAAGTACAAAGACGTATCAAGATATGAAACGGGTTTATTGGTGGCCCGGAATGAAGGCGAGAGTGGCCAAGTATATCTCTAAGTGTGCCACGTGTGCACAAGTGAAATCCGAGCATCAAGTACCATATGGGGTAGCTCAATCATTGGTTGTACCGGCCGGGAAGTGGGAAGATATAACTATGGATTTCATAGTAGGTTTACCGAAGACGAGTAGAGGTCACGATGCCATTTGGGTCATAGTTGACCGGTTGACCAAGAGTGCATTATTTTTAGCAATTCGGGAAATGTTGCCACTTGAGAAATTGGCTAAGTTGTATGTTGATGAGGTGGTTCGACTCCACGGGGTTCCGTTATCGATTGTGTCCGATAGAGACGCGAGGTTTACCTCGAGATTTTGGCGATCTTTACAAGAAGAGTTGGGTACAAAGTTGCGGTTGAGCACGGCTTATCATCCGCAAACCGACGGTCAAAGTGAAAGAACGATTCAAACGGTTGAAGATATGTTGAGATCGTGTGTATTAGATTTCGGTGGTAAATGGGATGAACATTTACCGTTAGTCGAGTTCTCATATAATAATAGTTATCACTCGACTATCAAGATGCCGCCTTATGAGGCGTTGTATGGAAGAAAATGTAGAACTCCATCTTGTTGGTTGGAAGCGGGAGAGACGAAACTCACGGGTCCCGAGATCGTGAGAGTGACGAATGAAAAGATCGGTATTATTCAAACTAACATGAAAGTCGCCCAAGATAGACAACGAAGTTATTCGGGTTTGAAGAAAAGGCCATACGACTTGGATGTCGGTGTTATGGTCATGTTGAAAGTGTCACCTTGGAAAGGTGTAATGCGGTTTGGTAAGAAAGGGAAGTTAAGTCCAAGGTATGTTGGACCGTTTAAAATATTCAAACGGGTCGGGCTTCAAGCTTTTAAGTTGGAACTTCCACCCGAGCTTCAAGGTGTGCATGATACCTTTCACGTGAGTTATTTGAAGAAGTTTATGGGGGAAGTTGAAAATATTATTCCATTGCAAGAGTTGCGGGTTGACGGCCCGAACCGGTTGATTGAGGAGCCCGAGGCTATATTGGAAACGAAAACAAAGAAGCTTCGGAATAAGGAGATCGATTTGGTGTTGGTCAAGTGGAAGCATTCACTTGGGCCGAATTTGACTTGGGAAGTCAAGGACGAGATTCGGAAGAGGTACCCGGATTTCGTGAACTATGATGAGATTCCGAGGACAGAATCTTCTTAAGGGGTAGATAGTTGTAACGACCCGAAATTGTAAATAAATAAATTATGTAAAAATATGATAATTATGGATAAATCATATAAAACACGTGGAAGTTGGTTTCGTGTCGTTTGGACACCGTACGAGAAAGTTATGGGCGAAACCGGGTCAAGACACTTGATGAAAAGTGCAGCCCTGCTGCCTTAAGGAGTTCGCGTCGCGAACTATAGATGGCGATCGGGAAGTCGGGCCAGGGAGTTTGGCCATGGGTCGCGAGGTAGATCGCGTCGAGTTAGCGATCGCTAAGTATGGCCGAGTATGGAGAGTTAGCGACCCGAACTAAGTTCGCGCCGTGAACTCTGGACGACTGCATTAAAGTCGGGTTTGAGCTCATTTATGGCATATCAAAACCCTAGTTTTCTCTCTTGGCGATTTTCGAGCTTAAAGGCTGTTCTTGGTTGATTTCTTCACAAATCCTTGGTAGATTTCACTCCTAGTGGAAGATTAAAGGTAAATCTTCACTCTTTCCTCTTTGTAGCTCAAGATCTATGGATCTTGAAGCTAGGGTTTGAAACCCTAGTTCTTGGGTTGGTGATTAATGGTTAAATAAATGGTGTGTACACTTAATAGATGGTATATTAACAAGGAAAACAAGTGTATGATTTCGATTTGTAAGAATCTTAAGGGTTGGTTAAACCTAGGGTTTGGTAATCACCATATTTGGGGGAAATGGATTGATGGGTGTTATCTAGAGGTAGATGAACACATTGGTATTAGTTTGTGATGATAATCTTGTTGTGATAATTGTTTTAGACATTCGGTGAAGTGTTGAAGTGGACAGTTTGTGAGCAAGGAACCGGCGGAAAGAATACGGTTAAAGCACCTTTATCGCTAAGGTGAGTACGTGTGGACTTTACTGAGTACATAGCCTATGAAATACATTTTTATTACTTGTGTTATGGTCTATTTGCTTAATTGTGTAGACTAGTAGTTGATAGTTAGTTATACCGATGATAGTATGGAACTAACTTGTTTGATGATAGACGTGATAGCCGAGAGCTAGATTGACATAACCATAGGGTTATGATGAGGTTGAGATGATGTGATGATACGGGAGACTCCCCGGTCATGGGGTGTGGATTGAGGGGCAGTTGGGATGGATTTCCCATCGACTCTTCCACGTTAGTGGTCTTACTCATTGGACGTATTCCGGTGGGCAAGGCAGGTATCGGTAGCGTGGGCGATTCTTTTGCCGATACCTTGTTTCTAGTTAGCTCGGGGGCGACCCGATAACTAGATATGTATGTGATTCTAGCTAGTTCGGGGGCAACCCGATAGTTAGACGTGATTGCTAGGTAAACAAGGTTGATAGGGTCACACTAAGGTGACTAGATTGGATAGTTGGATATATATATGTAAATTGATTGGTTATATGAAACGTGACATTTCATTTTATTATCGGGTCTAAACCCATGTAGCTCACGAGACGTTTTTGTCTCACGTACTCCTTGTTTTGTTTTGTTTTGCTATGTACTCAGGTTCGGGATCGAAGGCTTATGTACGCATGGATAGAGATGCGGGACCTAGATTAGAAGAACACTAGATTGGATTTAGTCTTAGCTTGGTTATGATCTATTTTGTAACACCTACTTTTATACTCTGATTTCATACCAAGGTTTTTGTAAATCCAAATTTGAGGATGTTCTTCTATTTATAAAATGTTTTATTTTGGCCAATATTTTGTATTAAAATTTGAGGTGTTACATACGCCGATTGAGTTCCATCAACTACATCATCTATCACCAATTTTAACCTGAAAGATAAAGCCTTTGACAAGATTTTGTACATACAACCAATTAGTGAAATAGGACGAAAATCACATAGATTAACCGGATCTTTAATCTTAGGTACTAAAGTAATAAAGGAGGAATTGCAACCCCTAGAAATAGTACCTGTTTGCTCAAAATTCCGGACAAAATTCATATATCGGTAATTAAACAATCAAAATGAGTTTTGATAAATTTGAAAGTAAGTCCATCAGGTCCCGGGGCCCGATCCCCACCACAGGCCCAAACAGCCCGCTTAATTTCTACTGTCGTGAAGGGCACCTCCAAATCTAAACTTTGATAATCTGATAGTTTAGCAAAATGAGAGCTGTGGAAAGCGGGTCTAACCTGACGATTTTCCGTGAACTTGACAGAAAAGAATCTGAACACCTCTTCTTTGATTTCAATTGGGTCGATTACCCAATTCCCATTAATCGATAGGCCATTAATACGATTATTCCTGTTCTTGTTTTTTAAGGAGCCATGAAAAAAAGAGTTGTTTTCGTCACCATCAATAAGCCACCATCAATAAGCCACTTTTATCACTGGTAATAATAACAGTAAAAAAATCTTCTCATAAATATGTGTAAGCATATAACACAGATAAGTTAATAATTAATTAATTTTTTTTTTGAACGGCAATAATTAATTTAAATAAATACGATAATTGATTTGAGATGTAACTTTTGCTCGAAAATTGATGTGTGGAAGAAGCTGTTTTAGTTTAGACGACTTTTGTTTGTCTAATTTTGACCTCTTCTGTATTAATTAGTCAAACTTGCTTTGATTTGCGATGGACCCCATTTTCTTTATTTTTATTAAGAGAAATAGTATTTGTGCCTATTTATGTTTTATCCATTTGATGATTATAAGTGTCAAAATCAAGAGATTATATGAGAAAAAATAATTAGTGGATTACACAAGTCATATTTAGAGATATGTAGATACATAATATCATAAATATTAAGCACAAATATTATTTCTCTTTTATTAAACACCTTTGATTTTGCGAAGGATTTTGAGAAAAGATAATTAGTGGATTACCAATTGATCGATACAAAATATAGTTACATGATATCTGGGGCCATATTGCGTTGATACACTTCTATATAAATAAATGGTTTATTTAAATCTACATTTATCATCCTTTAATTAATATTTTTTTTGAACGACTAACACATACCCATAATTCTACATTTTTTTGTCCACACCGGGACTTAAACCCACAACCATGTGTATCACCATATACACTGGATACCGCTGAGCTATAAGCCATTTGGTATCATCCTTTAATTAATTATAATTAACCCATTTTTATAAGTCATTTAATTATTATCCATCACAATTATTAAATTGCAAATTAGAATCATAATTATTTTCTCTTTAATTACAGGACAAAACCACCTCAACAACTACTTATATAATTATTAGCCATGCCAAAACTATTATTCTTGGGATTCCTATTTCCTGTAAAAAAAAAAACTACTTATATAAAACCTTTTTTCCGTTAGTAAAACCACTTATATAATTACAGAATAATTAAATAATAATTTGAAGGAGAAAGGTGCAGTGAGAAAGCTGAAAATAATAACAAATTCAACAACTACTGCAATTTTGACTTTTACACCTCATCCAAAGTCAAATTACGTAGCCATTCAACGACATGGTCAAATTTCCACTTTGTAGATATATACATACCTCTACTACACTTCATCTCCACCAATCTCAAATCGTTAGAGAGAGAAACCAAACTCCAAAAGTTCTAATTTTTAGAAAGAGAGAAAGTGGGCGACCTGAGATTTCAACACACAAACAAAAATGGCCGGACTAAAATCAATGGTGGTTATATTGTTCATCATGGTGGTTGCATCTTTCCAGTTACAATCCACGGTGGCGCAAAGTACCAGACACGTCGTCGGAGACGCCATGGGCTGGACTGTACCTTCTGCCGGGGCCGCCGCTTACACCACCTGGGCTTCCGGCAAGACTTTCACCGTAGGTGATACTCTCGTTTTCAACTTCACCACCGGAGCGCATAACGTGGAGGAAGTTTCACAGGCGGCGTACGGACCATGCACCACCGCTAACCCCATCTCGCAAACAGCCACCGGCCCCGCCACCCTTACCCTGAGGACTGCCGGAAATCATTACTACATTTGTGGTGTCGGACCTCATTGTTCACTTGGTCAGAAATTTACTATTAACGTTGCCGCAGCCAGTTCAAGTACTCCTCCGGCTGCCACCAGCCCAGCTCCCGCCGGTAGCACGCCATCGTCCCAACCACCGCCACCAGCACCAAGCAGCGCACCTTCATCTTTCACCGCTGTGATACCGGTCACTTTCTTGGCAGCTGCTGCTTTGGCTTTCTTTTAATTGCTAGATAGTGTTTGGTTGGTTCTTGTTTGTCGAGTTTGTGGTCCATTTTAATTTTTCATGATATAATAAATTGTTTTATTAAAAATTATTTATTTATGAAATTAAATTTGGTATGCAATACCTTTGCCGTTTATTGTTCAACGGAAATGTCATTTTGTATTGAGATTTTACGTGGTTTACAATTTTACATGAGTAGTTTATTCATATTTAGTACGTGTGGAATGCAACGACAAATATCTTGTAATTATATCTTTTAGCGACCAATTGTTGGGTAATAGTGACAATAATAATGATGGGTGGTGGTGATTGTAATTTCAACTTCTAAAACATTGTGTTAATATCAGAAGTCGTAAGTTCATTTTTGACACGGTGTATATTTTGTATAAAGAAAAATATATCTTTAAATAATAAGCGTAAAACTTATACTTTTTAAAGATATCAAATGTAAATATTATATTTTTGAGAGAGACAAAATAGAAATAGCATACGCACTACAACCCAGAC
Organism: Calendula officinalis; assembly: GCA_963853835.1. Taxonomy (NCBI): domain Eukaryota; kingdom Viridiplantae; phylum Streptophyta; class Magnoliopsida; order Asterales; family Asteraceae; genus Calendula; species Calendula officinalis. Next base: position 19,473,801 of record OY970827.1, read on the forward strand.
AAAACGTAAAAGGTCGGGCCCAGAGGCCTGAGGTCCATGCAATGGTCTTAATTTCAACTTATTATAGTCCGAAAATAAGTGGACGTGAGAATCCGTGTCATCTCTGTGTTTGCGTGATTACATACAGAAAAGAAACATAGGGGAAAAAAAAAGGGGGGGGGGGGGGGGGGGGGGGGGGGGGGGTTATCTTTGTTTTTCCGTATCATCTTTTACTATTTATTCTATATTTAAATTAATACTTTTTAAAAAACAAGTAATACTATAACTCAACTTTATAACTGCATTTTCTCTTAGTAGCAGGATTACATGAGATTTATATATATCGGGTGGACAAAAAACTTGTTCAGAAATAAAATACGTTTACTAGTGTATTTTTGTCTTTTCGGAGACTAAAAGGGAAATCTGGAAAAATCTTGATATTTAATAAGTAAAAGTGTTAGATTAAAAAAAACTAACCCATGATATTTGGAAGACTAAATCACACAAAAAGAAAGAAAATCCAAGAGAAGCTTCCAAACGTGAAAATTGAATATGAGAAAACAGTACGTTTAGTTAAATATAGCCGTAAAGGACAAGATTAGAAAAACAAAAGTCGTTTAAAAGTGAAGTAGTTTCTTCACAGTTCACACGGCAATAAGGAATAAAAATCCGTCGACTAAGTTTTTTTTAGAAACGACAAAGAATAAGAACGGAATCCTACTCGCAATATTCCAGCGAGCACCTCGGGTTATAGCTCATATACAGGGCAAACTCAGCCCCCATAGGGATTTCCAGGGAAATATCCCTCATATTTGGCACAACAAGAAGTGTTTACAAGATTCGAACACCAGATTTCACGCCTCGTATGGTTGACAAAATATGTTTCAGTATATGTCATGGTTTTGAACGGCTAGTGACCCATATAATAACGATGCAACATTTTAACGTAATGACACCTTCAATAAAGATGGTATCTATGTCTATATATCATATACTTCCTCCGATTCAAAATAAGTAATACACTTTCCTTTTTGAGGTGATTCAAAATAAGTGATACACTTTGAAAAGTTTCTTTATTTGGCAAAGAAAATAGGACCCACACTCACTAACTATCTACTTTAACAAAGTGAAATGACCTCTTTACCCTTACTTTTTACTTTTAAACATCATTAACCTTACTTTAATCAAAAGATGTGGGACTCATTTCCCACTAACCATTCAATTAATCTAATTTAACCATCATTATAATTTTTTGCCTAAAAAACCGTAAAACCCCAAGTGTATCACTTATTTTGAATCGGAGGAAGTAAAATATTTACTCCGTCCCATAAAAAATTCTCATTTTCCATTAAATTTTTGTCCCAAATAAAATTCTTATATTTTAAATTTGACGAGGTTTATTTAAAATATGAGTGGTGCGTGATAATAATAATTTTAACTTTTTACAGTAATAAAGATAAGGGTAAATTACATAAATTGTCCCTGTGATATACCTGATTCTGCATTTCTATCCCTAAACTTTTTTTGTCAGTTTTTTTGTCCTTAAAGATTTTTGGATTTCACTTTTCTGTCATTCCGTCCAATTTTAGCCGTTAACTAACGAGAAATGCCAAAAAAGTAAGGGTATTTTCGTCTTTTACATTTCTTCATCCCCAAACCTCCAACTGATCGATGAACCCTAATCCTAAATCAAGATCAGAACTTTGAATCCATCACCTTCACAAATCAAGGACGGCAAACCGGAGTTTTTATAAATCGATACTTTTTCTCCCTCAACAATATTCGCCTATTTGGCGGCTAGTTTTCTTCCACAAACCCCTGTTAATCACAAACCAAACGTTACATCAATCCATGAATTCATATCATTTTATATCGATATCATCAACAGGGGCGGTGTTATTGTGTTAAGCCTTCTCACATACCCTAGATCCAACAATCGCTTAAATTGTTCAGATTTCATAGGGTTTTGTGTTATAACCCCAACCATGGTTGGCGGTGCTATTAATCAACAATCGCAATCGTCTCAATTTTCTCTGCCGCCGTCGGCAACGGCCCCAAAAGCTACGACGGAGGAAGAGGAGTTTTTGAAAAGGAATACCGATTGTGTTTACTTTCTTGCGTCTCCCTTGACCTGCAAAAAGGTACATTCAAATGTGAAAATATTATGGTTTTTCATAATGCATTAGATCATTGATTAATGTGGGTTGTTTTCTGGTTCTTTGATTTAATTGGATCTTTACTTATTGACTGTATGAAGATGATATTTGCAAGCTGTGATTTTTGTATAATTTTGTTAATGATTTTGGTCCCTCTGTTCTAAATTAGAATTAAAGTCCACTTATGATTTTTGTTATTCAAATTAATACTTAATGATCAAATTTGACATAAATGCTGGTAATTTGCATCTCCAATAACGAAATTAATGTAAATATGGTTTGGTCAAATTAGCTTTTTAACACATGATTACATTGACTAAATGTATAAATAAAAAGAAAAATGTAAAAAAATAGTTAAAATAGGGGTATTTTAGGGAAATTGACAAAAATATCGTTAGTTAACGGAGAATTTTGGACGGAATGACAGAAAAGTGAAATTCAAAAATCTTTAAGGACAAAAAAACTGACAAAAAAAGTGTAAGGACAACAATGCGGAATCGGGTATACCACAGGGACAATTTCTGTAATTTACCCTAAAGATAATTATAGGCCAGTAATAAATATAAAGTCTAGTTGCTCAGTTGGTTATTATGTTAGAAGCAAGGTTCTAAAAGGCGCGCCATGGCGTGAGGCGCGACGTTGACGTTACGAAACATACCATGGCGGCTGGGCTAGGCGTGGCGTGAGATAAGGCGCGATAAGGCGCGCCTTATGGCGAGTTTTCTTGAAGGCGACTGTAAAAAATGAATTTTTTTTTTAAAAAAAGTTAACATATATAATTATAAATTTAAATGTAATATTTTTCATGAGCTTTATATATGAATTGTTATATAAATCAATAGATTTATGAAAAAAAATTCAATTTAATATAAGTTATTATATAAATTATATAAAAAATTTGCCGCCTTAAGTGACGCCTTGAAAAACGCCATGGCCCGCCATGGCTCGCCTTGGTTGAGGCTTGATGGTGCCGTCATGCCACGCCTTACGCTTTCTAGGACCTTGGTTAGAAGTCATAAATTCAAGTCCTGCATGATGCATATTTTTTGTAAACACAAACAAGTTCTGAAATATTAAGTATGTTGGCTGAAAATTGAGTTTTGTTAATTCAAGAATGTCATTATATATATATATATATATATATATATATATATATATATATATATATATATATATATATATATATATATATATATATATATATACTACCTTCGTATCAAAATAAGTGATACACTTTCTATTTTGGGGTGGATCAAAATAAGTGATACACTTCTAAAACTTACCTTATTTAGTAAAAAAGTGGGACACTTTCTCCACTAACTATCTACTCTAATAAAGTGAAATTACCCTTTTACCCTTACTTTTACTTTTAAATATCACTAATATCACTTTGTTCAAAAGAAGTAGGACTCATTCTCCACTAACTATCCACTTTAATCTATCTTAAATTACTTTCTAATCTTTTGCCTCAAAAACCGTATTTCTTCAAATGTATCACTTATTTTGATACGAAGGTAGTAGTAAAGATAGAAAATCTTTTCCTATATATGAGGCTACATTTGATTGCAGTTTGGAGCTCCCTCATTGGTTGAGAATGCCACTTGTAATTCAACCATTGGCCAACCAAATCCTACTTCAATTATACCTTGAAAATTCGCTACCCTAATTTTCGTCATATCCTTCAATCGATGCTACCACAATGACAATCACATACAAATTGAAGAAGCCTTCGTTTCACCTTCTCCACCATCGTCATAATCTGACACCGCTCAAAATTAAACCATGTATTTATCTAAACCCAATCTGCCATCCTTTTTCATCATCCACCGTCATCTATTTTTTTACAGATATGGAAGGAATCGCTGTCTCCACCTTTTGGTCTCATCACCGCCGGAGGCCCAAGCATGTAATCTCTGTTTTTTTTTTTGTTCACTGCATTTTAGGGTTACATAATTTCTGGGTTTTAGGTTGTGTTAATATCTTTCCGGTGTTTAATTTGGCTTTTAGGGTTACATGGATCTGTTTGTCCTAAAACAGAAATTCATGTTGTTTCCTTTGATTATATCTTTCCGGTAAAATTGTGGATCTTTTTTCATTTGCCGGGTTGTATCGATGATACCCAATATTCTTTGTTTTAGGGTTTGTTTTTAAAAGATGAAGTTTGGGGATGAAGATGGTGTATAAGAACAATAAAAAGAAAAAGAAGATTAATGATGAAGATTTCATTGGGTGTTGAAATAAAGGGGTTTATTGGCAATTGTGTTTCTTCAAGATCTAAAGTTGACAGCTCCACCATTGGAATCAACAATCATTTTGGTAAAATCCTACCTCCTTTATTTGTTTTATTGAATTAAATATCAAAATTAGTGCAATTTACTCCACGTTGAAGTGCAATTTTTTGGGTGAAATCGTCTTTTATTCTTGCAAATATGGATAACTGGATGCAAGTTAAATTATGCAGCATTCACCAAAAAACCTTTCATTTTGAATCATGTCGTCTTCTACATATTTGAGTCAGCCATTGAGTTAGGTTCATCTATCTCACCAAGGTAACTTTTAAAGATCCTTCAATTGCTAAATTTTCATTTAGCACCAATTGTAAAGTAGTGCTTATTTAAACTAATTTGATACCGAATCATACATAATTGATGGCTGCTACTTAAGTTAGGGCTTATTTGATTGTCAATTTCAAGATTGTACAACATTAAAATCGATCCAAACGGCTGCCAATTATAGTACAGAAGCTGCTACAATGAATTTAATGAACCTGTTTCTCATGTAAAGTTTTGGTATCTATAAATTATGACAATGCCATTCGTTGTACAACATACAATTTAGCCGGCGGCTGCTACTTATAGTTTCTATTTGGTTATAAGAGGATTTAAAAATAATAATTGTCAATTTCATCATCTGTATCTATAGGTTTGTTAAATGTGAATATTCTTTTTATAGCAAAATATAGGGTTCTATATTTGATTGCTTCAAGTTTTGTTGAAGGATCGAGAAGAAGAAATTAGGGCTCAAGCGGCTGAAAAAATTGTGGAGCCGATTATTACCGATTTCTGGATCGAAACATTTATTGAAGGATTTGCAAAAGGATCCTCCTACGTCATACAACGCTGGTAATACAATTCCTTTGCTCTAAAGTATTATTTTCCATAAACCTGCTATACAATATTTTGTTAGGTAAAAGTTGTTAATGCTTTGTTTTTATGTGTGCAGGTCATATTAGTTTCTATTTTCCAGCCGCTGCAAACGAATTATATTCTTAAGTTCGACTTCTTACACGCTGCAGTTATATATCAATTAGTAGAGTCTAAACTCTAAAGTTCAAGGGGACGGAATTTTTCAGGTGAATTATATTCATAAGTTATGTCTGCAGGTTTTTGTTTTTAAACCATGTCGGATGTTATGAAATGAGCTCTGTGTCATTCTTATCAATCCCTTTATCGTCATCCTCACTAGCTTAAGTGAAAGAATAACTGAAGAAATTCCTTTATCGTCATCTTTACCTTGGATCCCGAAGCGAAATACATATTATTAAAAAGGTAAAAAAAATTGTTACTTTTTTGATTTTATGTCTGTAGGTCATATATTAGTTTCTATTTGAGGTACCAAAACTAAAGGTTACTGTTATTATTAAAAAGAAAAAAGATATTACTTTGAAAACATTCAGGTCTGTTTTCATTTAGATAATTCGTCCAAAAGCGCATTTTCATCGAAAATACATCGTTCTGCTCAATTTATATACTTCCTCCGTATCAAAATAAGTGACACACTTTCCATTTTAGGGTGTATCAAAATAAGTGACACACTTTGAAAACTTTCCTTATTTGGTAAAAAGAGTGGGACCCATACCCACTAACTATCCACTTTAATAAAGTGAAATTACCCTTTTACCCTTACTTTTACTTTTAAAACTCATTAATATCACTTTATTCAAGAAAAGTGGGACCCATTATCCACTAACTATGTACTTTAATCTATTTTAACCTCTACTTTAATCTTTTAACTCAAAAAACGTGTAAGCCAATTTGTGTCACTTATTTTGATACGGAGGAAGTAAATGATTATGATTAATTTGTACGAAAGAAATTAAATAAAACGATTTAAATATCAATAAAATACCTTGAGAAGACCATGTGGACATAGCAGAACCAGAATTACCAATGGAAGTTGCTGCAAATTCAAGAGTTGTTTTGAATTCATTCATCTTCAATAATTCAAATTTTTTTTAATAAAACGATGCTGATTTTCAATAGAAAAGATGTAGAATGGCAAAATTACTCAAGAAGGAGCACTGCCTGAGGATCCATCCCAGCCAATATGAGCAACATGCTTAACATCTGTTGGGTATCCAATCTCAATCTCACGCTCTTTTATAACTATAATCACAAAATCCTTATCTAAATCCTGAAGAAAAGAACCCTAATTTTGACTTTACAAATTGATTTAGAAAAAAGGGATTACCAAGTATTTGGGAGATGAATTTGAAGCCTTTAAAAACCCCTTTGAAAAATCATAACACTCTTTGTACTTTTGTTTTTATGATAGTATCATATAAAATGATTAGACTGAAGTGACAACAAATTGTAAATCCCCGAATGCCTAAACATTTCTTGATCTTCCTGTTTTAATCTCTTTCTCAATTTGTTGTGCATATCTGGTAGGTTGTAAAATTATTCTTTATATTTCTTCCATCTTTTGTATTATGTTACAAAGTAGTTTGCTAAATCTATTTACTAAGGTAAATGTGTGGGTTAAATAAAATTAGCAAAACACCCTTCTCAATGTTTTGCTAATTTGATATTTATTTCATTTTATCATTTCCTAATGAGTGTTGGAGATATGTGGTCTATTGGAGATATGCTAAATTCAGGTCGATTTTCCCAATAGCTTATCACTCTTGGAATTTAGTCATGTTAAATCTTATCATATTTCATTATCTTATTGTTAATTTGTGCTCCTATGCTAATAAGTTTTATTTTATTTTATATTTTTTAGGGTTTGATGTTGGGGAGCAATAAATATTACAACACCAAGGTGGGTGACAGTTGCCCGAGATGCTGAAATTTGTGGGGCTTCAGTTGTCCCGTTTTTCTTTTAAATTGTCCCAAATGACCGTGTTATCTCCATCAGTTCTCAATTTGAGCAGTAAAAAGATCCAACTTTGATTGTTGTATTTTCTTTAATTTGTGTAGAAGCCATCCAGATTCCAGAAGATCTTTGGGCTCAACTTGCAGTTAAAGTTTACCTAACCATATCTCTAACAAATGCAAAAGACATTGCGGTTAAATATGAATCACATGGATTATATAACTTCTCTGCAATTGGGGCAAAAGATGAAACATTGACTTCACTTTGGAACTTTTTGGTCAAATTTTACCTGAGGTGAGTACTAAGATCGCTTATTTAGTGTTCTTTTCCATTTTTTCATCATTTCTTAAGAGTTACGGGTCCCTTTTTCGTTGTTCTTTTTGACTTTGATTGCCAATTGTGTCGTGAGATCAATATTATAAAAGTTTCTTTAGATGAATTCAAGTTAATGTTATATCTGAGCTTTAACAGGTGTATAGTACGATTATAAAAGTTTCTTTATATGATTATCAAAGTTTCTTTTTGACTTTGATGAATTTTAACTAATATGTATTGTTAACAGGCTTAATGCTACTTTTGGTTCGTATGCTGCTACTACGCTTATTTCAGATGCTGCTACTACGCTTATTTCAAATGATCGATGAACTTGGATACATTGATCCAAACACCCTGCCTCCACATCATATGTGTATTTTGCAACCCGCCGCGAAGCGCGAGCCCAAATTCCTCAGTCTTGACAATCTCATGATTTTTATTTGTGTGTGCAGTATGTTGATCCTATTGTTGATACGTTGGATGGAAAACACTGCATAAGATACAGGCTATCAAGGGCTGCAACTAGATATCAAGATGGGAAGCACTATAGATTATGTAACTACATTTAATTTTAATAAAATAATAAACAATCTATGTATTGTATATGGTTACAAATATTGTATGAAATTAAAATTAATTTGTTTCTTTTTGTAGGATTTATCAAAGCTTAACAAAGATCCCTCTAGGGTTTTATATATAAGTGGTAATGCTCTTGAGAGTTGTCTTCAACCAGAGAATTGTGTAGCAATAAAACCCTGAAAATGTGAAGCTAATGATACAACACTTGTGGATCTTATACCATTTCTTGAATGTAGGTTTGACTTTGATATTGAGTTTGACTTTTATTTCGTCTATAAATTTCATATAACATTTATTGATGTATCAAAAATTGTTTCTCATTATTACAATTATGGATTCCTATGTTATTTAAATAGTATTAATATATCGTTATGTTCCTATATCTCTCTCTCGAAGCATGCCCGCCCAAATCGGGCGGGCTTTGAAGCTAGTAATGATATATATGGTGAGATGTATTAAGAAAGTCCTTAATTTTCTTGTAGTCATAAGGGACAAATTTCAACCATTGATAAAAAAGAGGGTGATTTTTATACCACAACTTTTAATGCATCTACCACAATCTGTGCTTACTATAGCTGTACAGTTACCTGTAAAACTTATACATTGTGGTGTATGACATAATTAATGGTCAGAATAATCTCATATTTTATACATGGAAGAGTATTTTTGTCTTTTAACACTCACATAAATTTTAATCAACTTTTTAAATATTTTTGTTAATTTTTTTCATTAATAAAACAATATTATGTGATAATCACAAATGATTTTTTTGTATAATCACATGTGATTAAGTATACAATCTCATGTGATTATGATATGATGTTTTTTTAACAAAAAAAATTAATAAAATTTATGTGAGTGTCAAATAAAAAATACACCTCTATGTATATAAAACATATACTCCGTAATTAATATTGACAATTAATTATTATTGATCAATAATTAAGATTTATCATTCAAAATTATAAGAAAATTAAAAAATTTATTGAACAATTACCTATATTACTATATATGGTATATATTATGTAAAAATTAACAATACCCCATGTTCACTATAAGTGTTAAAATATTATAATATTTTATTCGCATTAGGTGAAAAGGGGCTAATTTTGAGTTGATGTGAAACAAATATCTTACCTAAAACAATAGTTTGTGTCTACATAAAAAACTTTAATCAAGTCTTATAAATCAAAGATTAAGATACTATAACCTAATACCACAAATAATTAGCATGCCACATTCTACGGCTACAATTTTGACTTTACAGCTCACAATAGGTCAACATTATAATACGACAAGTTGGTCAAACTACTCCAACCATTCCACCACCTTTAATAACTATAAAAAGCATACCCAAAAACAATACCGCGTCACCTCAAACCATCTGCACCATAGACAAAAACTTCTTAACGAGAAAAAGAGAGGGACTTAATTGAGATTTCATCACAAAAACCAAAATGGCGGGATTGAAATCAACGGCGGTCTTCGTGGTCATGATGGTTGCATGTTTCCAACTACGATCAATAGTAGCGCATACAAGGCAAGTCAATCAATTTTTCTTATTTTTTTTATTTTATTTTTATAACGGTTTTTTATTCCGTTTTATTTATTTATATATATATGGAAAATAATTAACATTTATTTGATTTTACAAAAATAACAGGCATGTGGTTGGGGACACATTGGGCTGGACAATTCCTCCAAATGGTGAAACCACATACACCACATGGGCTTCCCAACAAACTTTCAGAGTTGGTGATACTCTCTACTTTAACTTCACTACTGGATTACATAATGTTGCAGAAACTTCACAAGCTGCATACGGCCCATGCAGCTCCACTAACACCCTAACCCCACCGGGCCCACCACCCTCACACTGACCCGACCCGGTACCCACTATTATATATGCACTGTTGTCAGCCACTGTCAGATTGGTCAAAAATTAAACCATCAATGTATCCTCTTCTACTGCCACCACCCCACCGCTATCTCCACCATCTACCACCGCTACTCCGCCATCTACATTTGAACAGTCTCCCTCTGGCAGCCCAATTCCACCACCACCGAGTGCATCTCCGGCTGTAGTACCTGTCACTTTTTTGGCGGTTGCCTTGGCTTTCTTTTATTAGATGATTTTGACTGAGTTGAGCTTTTTTTCCTAATGTGATTGATGTCTTTTTTAATTGGTGATTATTTTGTATGGTTATTGATTTTGTATTACATGTATTCATTTGTTTTGTGTGTATTGTCAATAACCAAAGTTCGCATTTGTGTACCTTAATATATACGGGCGTCTCCGAGAATTTAAATACCTTGTGCGAAAACACAAAAATGGGCCCCTTATTACAAGATTTTTATAAAAATATAGACTTTTTAATTTTTTTTTCTATTAAATTATTAAATTGGCTTAAATTTTAACATAATATATATAAGATATATATAAAAACTTGGGCCCCTATAAAATATGAGCCCTATGCGGCTGCATCTCCTTAAAGACACCCCTGAATATATAACTCGTGGACTTGTGTTAATAAAATGCAAAACGTTAATTTGCCCATTCAAAGATCATTTATGCAGATAGTGTGACGAACTAATTCCATAATTTTTATATAATTTAATTATCTCTAATATAAAATATAATCACTTTATACAGGATTATAAACGTCTAAAGAAAATAAGATAACACAAACTAATCAAAATATTGTATTCATAATACAAATTTTTATATTACCACATGTATCCGTCTCTCATATTTCTAGCCAAATTAAACCAAGATGATGACGTCATGTCATGTCATTTCATCCACAATTACTTTTTAGTAGTTTCAGACGTTGAGCAGTTTCAATAAACGACCTGTAAAATTCAAAAACCATGGTAATTAATGGGTAGCTTTAGTCAACTAAAACTGTAAATATAAAAATAAGAGTAAATTACTAAAATACCCCCAAGGCACGTCTCCTGCAAGCAACCAATCCCCTTCTTTGTCTTGATACGTTAGTTTCACATCTTCATCACCTATTTCGTTATTTTCCAAATTCATAGATAACTGAACTAGTTATAATTAACATAATATTGATAATTAATCATCACTTAATCAATAAATGCTTACACTTCCCAAACATGTGGGCTAAGGTGTGGACAAGTGTATGGTAAGAATGATGTAGATTAAGGTCGATCTTTCTTGCAATTCCAATTCCTTCCATCTGCACTTTAACAAACATTGACTTTGACCGATGGCAAACCTTCTTCCTACTTGATTTCACTGGGGGCCACCCAATCACACCATTTTCTTCTTCACCGTTTCTGAATAAAAACCACCATCGATTATAGTCAATATATACTTTTAACAACGAAATCCTAAATTTATGAAATAATCATTGATAAAATAAGGATTCATGAGTTTTATGAAATGATAATATATGTAACACATTCGCCACTAAAATAAAAGATGAGCTAATTAATTAAAGAATGAAAATATAGATATGTTACTTGTGATTTATGAAGATAAAAGTGGATTGGACTTCATTCAAATCATCATCAACATCATGATCTTGGTTACTGTTGTTGTAGCTACGAAGTGGTAGTGTTTTAGGTGCATGATCTTCATCACCATAATTAACACAAAGCTTTCTCTTCTTCAATTCTTCCATTTCCATGCACCCAAACATGTTATTTCCTTCAACATTATAATCATTGAGATCAAAGTGTGTAGAAGATGAAGAAAGAGATAGGGCCAGGTGAAGCTGATCCATATTTAATTTGCTAACTTCATATGAAAGTATGATGTGTTCTATTACTTAAAAAGGATTCCTTTCAGCATGTCCTGTCATAATCCTTTTGTGTGTCTAACTGTCTATATGTATATGTTATATATACTGATACATAAGAGAGAGAGAGAGAGAAACAAGTATATCTTGGTGTTGGATTTTGTCTCACACATAATGAATGTGAAACTGTGTGAGAGAGAAAGTGGTGGAAGGCATTTGATTCACAGAAATCATGCAATGTACCAACATTATACAAGACTCGGGTGTGTTCTAAATATTTAATTAATTGGTTAAATGTTTAGTAAGTATCATGTTTTAGTTTTATAGAGTATTAAAATACTGTTTTGTCGGCCAAAAATTTGTTTAAAAAGTATCAAAATTTTATCTGTATAAGATCTCAATTTAATTAGATTTAGCGTAAGGAGTAAGCCTCTTTAGGTTTATAGTAATATGTTTAACACCAATTTTTTTTTTGTGGAGCTCGATTTGAAAAGTTCAAACATATATATGTCAACATTATTATACATACATACGTACATATGCACACACACGGACATAAACACAAATACATACACACACAGAGACATACATACATACATAAACTGAGACAACTCAATAAGAACTTAAGTCGAGCCATCAAAATCTCGAGCTCGGCTTATTAAGTTTTTCGAGCTCGGGGTTGAATCCATAGAAACTCAACTTGACTAAGTTGAGCTTGAACTTGAGTGCTTGATAAGAACTGGGCTAATTAGCAACCCTTCCAAGGAGGTTAAGTTTTGGAAACTCATATTATTGTTGAATCCAATTAATTATATATTTTTACAGACTATAAAACGATATTATTATATTGTTAAAGGAAATAGCCCTAAAATAAACGCACCCAAAACAGTAAATATCCAAATACTTACCACAAAAGAAGGGTGTTTGTAATAACTCACAACACCAACCTTGCCTAGCTACTTTTGTGGGTTGCTTTGAATTTGCAACTGAGATTTACTGCTATTAAATTTAGGGTAAATTGACAGCTGTGCCCTTAATCCCGGACAACTGATAGTGACCCACAAAAGGAAACAAAAACTGAGAACCCTATTTCTTATCAATCACTTTTGTCCTTTGGGACAATTGTGCACTTGTGGTACACTTGCTTAATTACAACTATCTTTTGGTCTCTTCTGTTTTTAGGTTAGAAATTTAATGCATCAATTAATGAACTCAACAATGTTTGTAAGCCCTTTTCAAGTCAAACCTTCTGTAAACCCAATAGTAATGTTTAGGTATTTCACAGGGTTGTGAATTTGAGTCCAGTTATAGACAAAAAAAAAGATAAAGAGTGTATGTGTTAGCTGTTCAAAAGAAACGTAAACCATACAAAGGAATTAATATATTTAAGCGCTACAACATGTTGAATAGAGTAACCCACATTGACTCATTTGACCATACACAGCACACAACAACTCATTTATAAGTAATCGAGTTCAAATAAGTGACTATCTGGTTCATGAACGGAATGATTGAAATGTATAATATACTAATGTCCTCTTGTTCCATTTCCGCAAATTGCAAATACTTATCAATTTTCCTTTAAACATATAAATTAACATAAGATGGAGGAAACAAATGCTTATACATTTAGTATATAATTATACTTATACTTACGGGTTCATTTTTAATTTTCTTCAATTGAGTCACATTTCACAACACCTCATCATCTTGCTGTTGATATATGGAACCATCTTGGATGGGTAACGAAGGTGGGGTCCCGGGGGGAATTAAAGCAGCCCCATTTTCACCAGCACACACACATAAAGCTTCTGCTTCACGAAGAACGGGATCGATATCAATTTGACCGCTTAATTCGTTGATGAATTTTAAAAGGGTGTCAAAATCCATCTGTTCTCCCATTATCTTGGAACGATGTTTTTTAAGGATTGCGATACATACGTAAAGATGAAGGTGTTCGCTTGGATAGTGGGTCCATAAAACTTCCCATAACCGTAATGTTTTCTCGTATTCAAACTCCCTGTTCAAACATGACCATTATTATTTAGCAGAGCTTCAATTTATTTATTAAATATAAAAAAAGAAAATATTAACCGGGGATTTACCTTTTGAACTGAATGAGGATCCATCGGAAACAGAAGAAATAATTTAAGCAGTCGTTCTCCTTAAAGTAATTATGTAATGGACTGTCCAGCAGTTCCACCAACTGCCATATCAAACAAGAAAATAAATCCCCATAAAAAAGGCAAATATAAATATAATATTAAAAATTGAGATGTTATAGACCTTTGAAAGTGCAAAAAGTTGAGCATGCATGCCACTCTGATCACGGTTGAAATTTGGTCCAAGGCGTTCCAATAGAGAGACAAAGCACCAGAATGCTTCTGATTCATCTTTCATGATGAATAATATTGGAGACAGCAAATCACTCATGCCCTATCAAATTAAACATATATTAATATTGTCTATTACCAAAAAATGAAGGGAATGGTAGTGTTTACCTGACAGTAACCAAGATCAAAATTGTAGAAGGAGTAAGTCAACAATATGTCATGCATAAGCCGTACATTTGGATTCTCATCACCCTCATAGAATGACACTGATCTATCAGTCCTCACCTTCAAAAAAGATTCTAATTTATGAATAACAGGTCAAGTCAAAAAATCATCTTAAAAGAAAACGGCTAAAATGGGGCAAAATGTGTTACGGGTCAACCCGGCCCGTTACCCATCCCATCCCTTTAGTTATAGTGTTCATACCACATCTTTCTCGATAAGACCCTTCCTTTCTCTGAATTTTGTGAACCTGTTCGCCTGTTCCCGTGAAATGCTCTGCACAATGAAATTGGGATAAACACAATATGCTAATAGAATAATAAAAATTCAAGGGAAAAAATGAATATTTTGCAGTTACTTATTTTGACCAACTTAACATGATCTTATTTCTTTACTATGTGTGTGACACGGCTTCAAAATAGGCTTAAATATAAACTTCATAACTGATAAAACTGAATTACAAACCTGCCATTGGTTTTTGATAGTCTCATACTCTGACTTCTTAACTGACACAAAATACTCTCTCACTGCATATGTAGAATCGTATGAATAATATCCCAATAAAAACGCCCAAACCTGAAATCATGCATAATATTAACAAAATTTCATTCAACTAACCAAAACAATAAATGTAAATGAACTAAATGTACCAAAATATACAAACCTCTTTGCGTAAGTTATGCTCTACTCCCCCGTAGAATATTCTTTTTCTCAAAGCATTTGGATATACAATTCGGCCTTCAGAATCCAAAAAGGTTGACCACTGTATAAAATTTCAGACATGTAACTATTTTGAAAATTTTGAAGTGGAATAATTAAATAATAATGCATTACTTTATGATGTCTTATATGCATGTAGAAAATAAAAGTGTGGCTTACCTCTTGAAGTCCTAAAGGATGCTGGCGTGGTTGTCCCCATACCAGTGAGAGTTTATCAAACTGAAAAAAATAACAGAAAAGCATAAGGACAACAAGTTGATAATTATACAAAACCAGGGCGATTAGCTGTAGAAATATGTTGAACTAATCTAGAAAAAAAACAAGGAGAACTCGAAAAACAGAACACATTTTAAAGTTGAACTTTTAAGGAGAATAATTCATGAAAAAGGAGAACCCACTTTTCAATATTATAACTAAATTTCTGAAAACCGACTTTTATAGTTTTCAACTATTATCCTCTTGTTTCCTAAACTGGAAAATAAAAACATTTAAAACACGTTTTCAAAACGTACAGTAGTTGTCAAGAGATAAAAAACACCACCTCTCAGATTCTAGAGAAAAAAAAGGAGATGAAAAAAGTAATCAAAATTTAAATAAATTTTACCTCCAGAGGATCAGAAGGAACAGGAACTTTCTCAGGAACAATTTCCACATCATCAGAGGCAATTTGCTGTAATTGATGATCTTTAGAAGCCCAATTAGTCCTCCTTTTCTCATTTGTACCACCACTATGACCATCAACAAGGTTGTCACGAAAAAGCTGTGAAGTAGTTTCTCGAGCAAATCTGGTTACAAGTGAGAACTTTTCCAAAACTTGAATTGAAATATCCCGAGCAGGATCGTGATTTTTTCTTCTCGGTTTATTGTTTTGTTGGATATTGTTTGAACGATTAGCTTCTGAAGTAATGCTATTGTTTTTTTCTATATTATTATCAGATGAAGAGGGTGATCCTTTGAATGATGATGAATGTGTTCCGTTTGCAAGAGATCTTGGTAGCTCCAATGAAGATAAAGTTCTCTGATCAAACATATTTTGAAAAAAAATATGAGAAAAAAAGGTTATGAATCCAGAAAATAGTTCCAAGAAAAAAGGTTCGTTTACTTGTAGAAAATTTTCTATGATTTTTCATCTTCATGTTTTTAGAAAATAAAAATGTTTTTTTATCTCTAGAAAACTACTTAAAATTTTGAGAACCTATTCACATGTTTTCATTTCCCAGTTTAGTAAATAAGAGTTTTCTACCTATTAAGAGAAAAATAGTTGAAAACTATAAAAGTCGGATGATCTTTTTCCGTTTAAAAGAGGGTCTATTTTGATAGATAGAGATCGAAAATTACCATCCTAAGAAATAAATCTCACCTGTAGAGGATCTTGAAAGTTATTTACAAGAAACACATTTGCATCTTCTGAAGACCTGAGAATGAAAGAGATCTCATTAAAAATAATCTGATAGGCTTAAAAACCAAATAATATGCACCAATAATACTTTTTAAACATACCTGACAATAAGAGCATGCTGTTTAATTGTAGCAAGAAATTCTCGAACACCACCACTATAGAAATAAAGCGGAGGGAATGCTAGACCTGCACAATTTTCCAGCTACATTAAGATTAAGTATATCAACATAGACAACATGTTAATATGAAACAGTCTATTAGCGATCAAGAACATATATAACAATTATAAATATATTTTTCTTTATGAGATACATAAAATAGATTTGGTAAACGTTATTTATTAATATACTAGATCAATTATAGTGCAGAAAAAAATGAAATAGCTTACCAGATGATAGCACAACGATAACATATTGCCACCCAATTGTCGGTGTATGTCGACGAATCGATTGGATATCAGAAAATGGTAGTGGTCTTATGGTATACAAATTTTTATCTGCATTTAGCAACCAAAAAAAAAAAATCACTGATTACAATATGTAAGATGTAAGTTTGTATTATCAGAAGTTAACTATACACTACCAAAAAATATCAAAAGATGAGACTAACCTCTCTCAGACAACCTTGCATTTGAGCTTTGGCCTTTATAAGGTAACCACGTCTATTATGACAAAAAGGAAGTATATCTTATTATTATCATAAGTTCATAACAAACAATCTTAACCAAACATGTATGAAGTAAAATAAAAAAAATTACTTCATAACAATAGAACATTACCATAAATAGTGAAGAACCTTGCTTAATTAACTTCAAACGCCCACTAATCCTTTCTGTGGCATATTGAGTTGGATGAATTGTCACATTATCCTTTAAGTAAACTATTTCTGCATCTTCTGAATCGCTAGAAGTGTTTCGTTTGCTACTGTCACTACGGGTCATGCTTGAGGAACCCTAAATGCATATAAACCAAATTTAAAGCAAAATTTATGATTTGATTAGGTATTAGACTACTATCATTATTACTTGAAGTTTGATTTTTGTTACCAAAACTTTTAGTTAGTGAGAAAAAATTGCATGCGAGTTGCATAAGTTGTCTGCTTACTTAGGCCATGTTTGGGAAAGCTTATTTAAGGGGCTTTTAAGCTTATTAGCTTATTAAGCTTAAAAATTAGGGCAATTTTCGAGCTTAATAAGCTAATAAGCTTAAAAGCCCTTTAAATAAGCTTTCCCAAACATGCCCTTAATACAGCATCAGTACAGGTTATGTTTGGTAACCGTATTACACAAGACATATCTAGCATACAAATGAATCGATACCTTAAGTAAGATTATTTTGTAAGTTAAGCCTAGGACACCTTCACAAAGTCAATTATAAATATAGACAAATATCCATTACACATTTACACCATTCCTCATTAAACCTACTAAAAAACAATTCAACAGTTCCCGAACAAATCAGATTGTAATCATCAGTTAAAACCGACTTTTAACACTAATAACAGCTTCACAATTAGGTCACCATACACACAAACAATAACAGATCATGTTACTTCACTGATCAACTGATAATAGAACACATGCAAGCTTACAAACTCGATTTAACTTCCGACACTAATAAACAAGATCGCAGGAGCCCTAAATTACACGAAATCAAGCACATCAACGCCTAAGCATTCAAACCTAATTTAGCTCACATCATTAACTATCAAATTAATCTATAAACAACTTGAATTGAAGCTAATCATAAAAAACTGTGGATCGCAAACAGTTCGTACATACATACTATAATTTACTTCAGATATCAATTTCAGTAACCGAATGATATATAGAATGTTGTATATCACTTACTTGTTTAGATGCGGCGGCGTAATCGGCGTCGTCCGACAAATCGTGAATATCCGTTTCGTGCATCGCCTACGGAGGAACACAGTGGTGATGAGCTGGATTTCTTCCGATTCCGGTAATTAGACAGAAGTGAGGTGGATAGATGTAAAATAATGAAGGTTGTGAAATAACAAGTTGACTCTTAGACAAACCGTCTTTAGTCAACGTCAATATAGGGCTCTACTCACTCCATTCACCTCCTCTGTACTAGTATGTGTCCCGGGATTCCCCTATGGGTATATCCGGTTTCAGATCCGACACCATGATAAAATACTACCCTCATGATTAGACCATCCAGATCCAGGACAGAAAATGCAATGATGACCAATAGTACAGAGGCAAATGCCCCGGAACACCAAACCCATCCTCGGTAATAGCCGTTAAGGACGAGGGCATGCACTCCCTCCATTCACCTCCCCTGTACTAGTATGTGTCCCGGGATTCCCCTACGGGTATATCCGGTTTCACTACTAAGGGTATGGAAATAACTGAATATTAATTTGATGGTTTTTATTTGAGTTTACTATTAAAAAAAGGGTTTTGATAATTACAATAGATACGCATCAAAAGCTTGTACATTAATCTATAACTACTTATGAATTTTAGGAATCACTTCCTCCCATGAATTAATGTACAACTTTTATACGTTTAGATACAACCCTAAAGACTATTATTATTAAAACCCTTAAAAAAATTGTTCTACTTTAAAATTATAATTTGTATGTGTATTAAATTATAGTCGTAATTAAATGAAACCTTTTGTAACTTTTCCTATGTAAGTGGCTCATTAATTGAGATGGTTGTAGGTTAAGTTTAACTTAGATTTGTGTGAAATAGTAGATTACATTAATATGATAATATTTGAGGTTAAAAATAAGAGTTAAAACTACATTTTAGAAGACAACGAGATATTTATACTTGAATAATACTCGTTAGACTTGAAATAAAATCACTATTGACACTTGATCCAAAACACAAAACCTTGAATTCATCCTCTTCTAACTTGAACGGAAAAGATTATGTGTGATCTTGAATATTCGAATTGAGAACTGGATGTTGTAGACAATAACTAGAGGTTGTAGACAATAATGCCTTGATAGTTTAATGTGTACTTGATACTAAGGGTGAGTGCGGTTCAGAAATAGAACCGAACCGAAAACCGATAGAATCGAAACTCAAAATGATGAATTTTCAAAACCGAAACCAAACTGATACATGTTATCAATTTTAGTTCGGTTCAGTATCGGTTCAGTTTAGTTTTTATAACCTAAATGCTCATCTTTATTTGAAGAGCGAACCGAACTAAACCGAAAACGGTGAATTTTCAAAAGTGAAACCGAAGTGATTACATGTTATCGGTTTTGGTTCAATTTGATTTCGTTTGGTTTTTAATTCGGTTCATTTTTTTGGCTCAATTGCTCACCCTACTTGATACAATTGAAACCCGAAAGTGGGAAAGCCCGCAATGTTTTCTAATACCATGATTAAACTCGTTAAACGCTTCTATAAACCTAACTTAACTTCATTAATAATTCATCAAATCTTGCGGACCTTAAATAAACTATAACTAGGTTAACATTTTATTAAGGTGAAATAAATTCTTATTTCAATTGGGTTGGGCACAAAAAGATGTATCAACAATTTAGGGCTTTAGGCTTTAGGCCCAAAGTTGGATGAGGTCCTTCTATTAAGAGAATAGTGTATAACTAATTTATCATTTCAAAAAAGATACTACTATAAAATATGTAATGATAAAAAAACAATAATTTTTATGTCTAACATTTATTCCATTTCTGTCTCTAATGATGGTGCTTGAAAGTGTAAAGAAAGTATGTTTGGTTTGGTTGTAAAAGAAAGCCAACATACCTCAAATGAAAAGGCTAAACATTTGACCCAAGTTGCTCTTAGAATAATAATCATGGTTGTCTCTTTGCCTCTGCCCTTTAAAGGAGGGTCGAAGTTACTAAAACTGAAAGAACAGGGACCGGGAATTGCACCTATGTCCAGTATTTTATTCACTTGAAAATGGAACAATTCCATGTATTCTATATTTTATTTCTTTTACCTTTCTGATTTATTTTAGATTGACGTTGGATAAAACATTCATTATTTTGACTATACTTTATTTTTTACCTTTATGATTTTTTTCACATAGTACGTAGTATCATCTTATTTTTAATGTTAGAGACATCTAGCATAACATAAATTAGCATACGTGTTAGTCTCTTGATTAGATATGTATAGTTTCGATGAAGCAATTAGTTGACGTTTGTTCGTAATTGATATCTCTCATCAGCTTGGGCTTAAAATTTTCTTCATTATCTGATAAGTAAATATCAATACATTTTTTCAGATGAAAGAAAGTTGAAAACTGATTAAGAAATACTTGATCAGCTGATGTAGAATAAGCTGATAAGAGGAAATGAAAGAACATGATTAGAAAGGTTTTGACATATAAACTTTTTCAACCCAAAGTTAGTAATATGCTCTCTAGTATCATATGTTGAAAACTGAAAGAAGATAATATACTCTACTGTATGTTCTATGTATTGACATTAGCTGAAAGTTAGTAATTATTTGATAAATGACTTGATTGTTTGTGATTGTGAGCTTGATATTTAAGTGATCGAGGTAGTGGCTTTCAAAGAGTTCACACGTAGCATTGTAATTGAGTTCATTAAGGTCAGTTGATATGTGTTTTGATGTTGGTGACACCAATAATTTCTGAGAAAGGGGAGTGGGCCATTGCTTGTTTCACCGGTTGCCCTTGATGGAAAATCGATAGATGAAGAAGGAAAGCCAGAGAACGACGACTGCTAGGGTTAAGCAACACAATACGACAAGTTGTTGCGACTTTGATACCGTTTGATTTGGTATAATTATCGAAAATATCTATTACCTATATAAAAGTGTTTTTTGTTTTGAAGCCACGTCATTTACTTGCTTCTAAGAATACCCACGTGCTTCAAAATTGCCCACGTCTCAAAATTTTTCACGACCACCGCCTCAAATGGCCACTGGTGCTCCTCTCTTTTATCTGTTTCAAGTTAATCTTCTTCAAAAATAAGCCTTCAGTTTGAGTACTCCATAGGATTTACTTCTCATTTTTTTCATTCTTCTTCCCCTCACAAAGCTCAGTTTCTCTTATATAACCCTAATTTTTCGTTTTCCCCTTTTTAATCTACGATAAACAAGTTACGGATTTCCAGCCGCCTCCGCCACAGGACGGTCTGATTATGATGATATGGAAGGAGACATTATGGAAGAAGATAGTCATGACGTCGTGGGGAAGAAGAAGATAGAAGAGTCCAGTCAGATTCTAGAGTAATAAAACAGTCTTCGAATCCCATCACTTTATTTTTAATTACTTTTCCAAATCCGAGAACTTAGATGAGTTTAGTTACTATTGTTTGCTGAGAAATTGAACTGTAATTTGGTATGGAGATGACCTATATGCTTCCAGCTTTGCGTTTGATCAGTTTTTAATCTGTATGAGTCGAATTAGGGTTTGCTGTTATGGAAGGAGGAGAAATTGTGGAAGAAGATGGTGATGATGTCGTGGGGAAGAAGATAGTAGATATGACTGCATTAGCAGTTTGCTGCTAACGTAAAAGCAACAAATTACAATTTTATATAACCGGAAGTAGTTTGACAGTGCAGCAATCAAAGCTCCTCGAATTACATCAAAGAACGTCATAAGGTACATGATAAATAAAAATCTACAATTTTAATTTTTTATACTGTAATTTTGAGTTCAGGTCGATCTATTCTGTTCCTCTTTGAACCGACAATTGTTTTGATTTTAAAGGGGGTGTGCACAACCCCTAGCAAAACATCAATTTCCTCTTTTGATTGTTTTGATTTCAAAATGACATGGAAATATATTAGTTTTTCACTTTTGGCAGTAGGGTTCATAGTTCTCAAGGTGCTTAATAATGTTAAGTTTCAGTTTTATGATTTAAAAAGGAAACAAATATATAGAAGAAGCATTTGTTATAGAACTTTTCATATAGTTATCATGGATAGATAACAAAGTTGATGTGCCTGTGCTTTAATTCTTTATCGCGTCCTAAAGTTGTGTATTGAATTTGTTGAAAATATATCCAATGTTATATAGTCAAGTTGTGTCCTAAAGAGTTATATTAACAAGGAATCCAAAGATGTTACCTTTGACATTAATAGAAGCATGTCTCTATTATCATATGAAGTAAGTATGTCATGACAATCTTGTGAATGTGTGAACAAAATATTCATATCATCAACAGTCAAATAATCAGATACTCTAATAAAAATAGCATAGGCTCAAAGTTGATTTAGCATACTTGTGTCATTCTAGAAAAACAAGTGAAACACACAAGTTAACTGTCGTAGTTGAATCATGTGTTCATGTAAAAGATGTATGCCGTATGTTTCATTTTTAAGTGTGTGATTAGAGATTAAAAGTAATCTGCTACTTTTTTATCGCAAGATGTTGCTATATATGGTGTTATTGTAGCCATCATTTTACAAACAAAATTAGAGAGCATTCCGTTTTCACTAATATACGAACCGAGTCTCTTAGAGCAGAATTTGCTCATGTTATGAAGGATTTAAATTTTCATTACAGTAAGTAGAATTTTTGTTCATTTGCAGAAATTTTTTCATATTTTAGCTTTTCAAATCAGGCTTATTCATTATGGTAAGTTGATATAATTATAGTGGAGTACTTTGGTTTGCAAGCCAATGTTCCACTTCGAGCTTTAAGTTTGTAAAAATTCAGTCTTCAAATCAAACTTTTGAAATCTGGATAATTTTTTGCGTTGATTTACAACTATTGGATCTCGCAATCTGTGTTCAAATTGTATAATATTTATTGTTTTGAATTTGTATTTGAAACTACAGGAAATTTTACGAGTTCAGTTTAGATTTGAAGCGTATTCTTCAATAATTGCTATCTAGAAGGTAATTGCATTATTGTCAACTTGAATTTGATTTATTTACACTTTGAAGCTCAAATTTATACCTATATTTGAATTAATTCTCTAACTACTTTTTTGTTTTTTTTGGTTTCTTGTTCTCAGAGGACTTGGGAAAGAGCGAAGCTTGCTACCACATTGAGTCAATTGGGTTAGTTTTCTTTCTAAGGTTTTACTAATTATACTGGAGTTTTTGGATGCAATTGGAATTGATAATTAATTATAGCATCCTAAGATTAGAATAAAAATCTATTTTGTCAAACACTACAAAATGAGATTGCAATACTTGATATTTACAGCACATCTAAACATACCATACACACTTTAATTAGTTTTTATGACGCCAGATTTATGATGATTGGGTGATATTTATGGAAATAATTCTTGAATTCGAAATAATGATCCGTAATTTCGTTCAATATATAGCCGTTTTTATCTTTTTCACATGTGCATGCATATTGCTCATGGCTATATCATTTGTTCACATGTCTAGAAGGGATTTTGATAATATGTAGGTCTCATGTAGATGTCTTCTTTTGTAAAGGTGTACTAATAAGAAATTAGGTAAATTTCGGTCACATTAATTTGATAATGGGCCAATATAGGTGAAAGAAAATTGACTATTAATAGAACGGGTCAAATGTGTTTAACAGTTGAAAGTTGCGTAAACTTTATTTAACTGACCCGAAGTCATATTAACCAGTTACTCAAGATGCCAATTTTTCATCGTCAGGCTCATGGAGTGACATTTTAATTAGAAAAATACTTTCTAATATTTATTAGTTTTATATAAATATTGCGGGTGTTGTTGCTATGGATGATGAAACTATGAAAGTATTGCTGCTGTCAATTGTTCTTTCTTAAATTTATAAAAAGGTTAATTTGCAGGAACTTAATGCTGCAATGAGGAATTTACAAGCCTTAAAAGAAATATGATATTTTGTAAATATTCAAGGGGGTGAACCACTTATTGAACGTGTGATAATTGATGTGGTTCCTAAAGTTCTGCAAGTAAGGTAAAAACCCCAACACACATATCATATCATATATTGTCTTTTGATTCACTAAAAACATGTATTGGTCTCAATTTACGATTGCTAGAGGCATGTTCAATAATAATTATATTATTTTAGTTTATTTGTTAATTTACATGAATGAGGTTAATTATTATTATTGTAAATAGACCGGATGATACACTCAGAATAGCTAACTAAAGATTACTTTTAACTTTTACATGCCAGGTTTAGACAAGTGAAACGGGTTATACTTTTCGTTCGTAAAGTCCAAAGAGGTGACTCCAGGTGGGCTACTGGCCCGACCCGCTCTTGCAAGCATCTACAAATGCAAGCATCTACAAAAGTGGCCACTTTAAAAAACGACCTTTTGGCAAGCATAATGATTACACCAACCCAAACGAGACTATTTTGTATATCTACTCTTTTCGAGAGCGTGTACACTAAAATGCTTGGTGGTTTGTATTATTTTCATCAAATATATCTACATATAACTTAAATGTCTTAATTGTTTGGCTACACTAAGATGACCATTTGAGTCTTAATTGTTTGAATATGGGTTACTTACCCACATTTTGATGAAAAGCTAAAATCATTACACGAACTTCTTCCAATAATCATGTCTTTCTTACGCTCGGTTTTTGCTATACACGTGGGCCGTGCTTGGCACGGCCCTAAAAAAGTCACTAGTATATATATAAAAAAGACCGCGCTTTTACCAATATACATAAATGAGCTAGCTAATCTACCAAATTTATAATACATGATACATATTCATCTAGATAAACGTTCAAGGAGGTTCATTATTTTCAGAAAGTCCCGAGTAATAAATCTCGATCATTGATCAATAAGATCTAATGATCAATATTAATCGCATATTTTATACATGAAGGGCTATTTTGCTCATTTAGCACTTAAAAAAAT
The DNA here is from genome assembly GCA_963853835.1 of Calendula officinalis. Classification (NCBI taxonomy): domain Eukaryota; kingdom Viridiplantae; phylum Streptophyta; class Magnoliopsida; order Asterales; family Asteraceae; genus Calendula; species Calendula officinalis. The sequence goes on from OY970827.1 coordinate 19,499,145, forward strand.
ATTAATTTTTTTTATTTTTTATTATTTTTTATTAAAAAATAAAATTTATTTGATAATTACGTGTAGTACCTACCCAATCATATGTGATTTTAATGTAAAATCACATGTGATTGTATATTTAATCTCATTTGATGTTTTAGTTCAATCACATGTGATTCGGTACACAATCACATATGATTCAGTATGCAATCACATGTGATTCAGTATACAATCACATTATATGTTATTAATGAAAAAAATAATAATAAAAATTAAAAATAATAAAAAATCTAAAATAAAAAAATATTTTAGTTTTTTTAAAATGACCAAAATACCCCTCCGTGTATAAAATATGTGATTAATCTTGACCACTAGATGTTATTGATCAATGGCCGAGATTTGTTCCTCGGGACTTCGTAAAAAGATGGACCTCTTTGAACGCAACTCTATACATCTAATACATATAAGATCGTTTTTCTTGATATTTTGTAATGTATGATAACATATATATATATTCCCCCCGTCCCACAAAAAACTTCTCATTTGGCTTTTGCACAAGTTTTTAGGTGATAGTTAGTGGTGGAGTCATTAATAATACTTTCGATTAAAATATAAGGTTGGATTGGAGAGAGAAAGATAGTTAGTGGATATTGGTGGTGGGGTCTTTAGTAATAATAGTTTTTTTATTGTGTGGAGCCCATCAAATATGAGAAATGGGAAGTTTTTTGTGGGACAAAAATTTAGAGTGAAATGAGAATTTTTTTGTGGGATGGAGGGAGTATTATTTTCTCTGATATCGTTCAAAAAATATTATTCTATTTGATCTTACTATCTAGATAAATATAACTACAAACAAATATAGGCTTACGAGAATTTTTTCACTATATGTAAACATTGTCTTATTTAATTAATGTGGTTGTATGAATTTCATCTAGGCGCCGTGACACGCCTGCAAGTAATATCTAAACCTTGTTATAAACATACATGAATACGTATATGACTGCAATAAAAAGTTGTATCCATATTTAAGTTGTCTGATAAAAAAAATTCGGCATACTTTGCTGACAATTGCCTTCATAAAAAAGAAAATACATAAGTACTCGTATGTGACTATGTGTATGACCCTGTCTCAAAGTTACTTGATACTAGGTTATGATAATTGATAATCGATGAATAACCAAATATATATAACGACCAAAAGGGTTGCGAAAACGATCTAATCAACGTATATTCTCCTAAGTTTGTAAGAATGGCCAATTTGATCTTTAGTCTTGGATGGAAGTTTAACCGAGATAATAACATGTAGTGTATCGACATTTTGCTTTATGGTGTCAATCTCCATCCTTTTTGGTCCCTCCTTACTTGCTCTTAATAATGAGTGGAGGTATCATAGCATGGAAGTAAACAAACTTTTGACCCCCTTTTAAAAAAAAGCAACATTAGAATCGAGATGATGTTACATACTCCCTCTGTCCCACAAAAAACTTCATATTTGGCTTTTGCACATGTTTTTAGGTAATAGTTAGTGGTAGATTAATTGATAATATTTTTGATTAAAATATAAGGTTAGATTGGAGAGAGAAAGATAGTTAATGGATATTAGTGGTGGGGTTTTAATAATAATAGTTTTTTATTGGGTGGAGCCCACCAAATATGGGAAATGAGAAGTTTTTTGTGGGACAAAAGTTTAGAGTGAAATGAGAAGTTTTTTGTGGGACGGATGGAGTATAATGTAGTCAAACACCCAATCGTTGATGGAATAAAAAGTAGGTCAAAATGAATTTCAGTATTCTGAATTTGGCTGATATGACACACTGAACTTTGATTTTTTGTCAATTTAGTACATAATTGATTTATTTAGTCGCATTTTCTTACATGACATAGTTCCGTTAAAACTTGTGGACATATTATAAAATTTACATTTATTTCAATAAATTGAACTAGAAGCAAATCATATAAAAGAATAAGATTAAATTAGTGAGACGTAAACCTAAATTGGATATTTTTCCAAATTCAGAATATCATACTACAAATTTAATAATTAAGTGTAATAAAAAATTCAGTCTGCTAATTTCAGAGTACTGATATATATTTTGACCTAACAAATATATGAATCCCGTAAATTAAATTTTTAAAACCATAATTCGTTAATATAATTTATGTAATATATTAAAACTGTTCTTTAAAACTGTTCGGTTTTTAAATCTACAAATCCTTTAAAATTAGATATCAAATATTTCGAGTCCGTAGCCACCTGATTCGACTCTAAACCCAATCTTATCCTTATCTATACTTACTAATAAAAATATAACATAAAAGTGTAACATCCTTATATTTGTAATTTTTTAATTTTTAACCTTTGTATTTGTTTATTACTATTATTATATACATACAAATATCATACAAAAGTATTATTCACTTAAATATAATTCGTCAATTATTAATAGATAATTAATATATAAATCTAATTTTTTTTATTAGTAAGTCATATATGGTTGTGGTTAAGTAGGTTACTTTTTTCATATTTTTTTCATTTATTTATTTAGCTACAAAAAGATATTGTATTTATTTTTAGTTATAAAATTTTCTAATTTATATTTTTAATTCTTAAACTTTTATAATATATACTTTTGAACCTTTTAACTTTAATATAATGTACTTTTCACCTTATTTTATTTATTTTTTATTAACAAAAAAATTAATCTACCATTTTTTACATAACATTAAGTGCTTATTAGTTTATTCAGTTGTACTCTTCCATCCCAAATGAAGTATGCATCTTACTATTTTAGTTTGTCGAAAATTAGTACCACTTTCAAATTTCTAACTAGGTACCCGCACAAAGCGACAAATAATTATATTGCTTCATGTTTTATTATTGTTGTGAACCATATCGTTTCATTTGTATAAATTTTATAAACTATGCAATTTCACATATTTCATGTTTTGTTTTGAAAAAAAAAAAAATCCTCCATAATATTATAATATATGAATGTATATCTTTTTATGTATACAAGATAAAAAATTTGAAAACACTCAAAACCAAAATCTTTTAATTTAAAAAAATACATTTAAAACCAGCAACAACACGAGGTTACCACATTCCTCGTTTACTGCATTTGTCATTTTAAACATTTTTTATTTCATATTTATATGATAATAATTAGAGATTGGCTTGTTTGTGTTCATTAATTTTTAATATTTCATATTTGTTCATTTTGAAAAGATTAATAGATTAATTTTTTTTTATTTGAAAAAATTACGAAGTATAAAATACTAACAACTAAATAAATATGTTACAATATATAAATTAATATTTTTTGGACGTGTAACAATAAATTCACATTTAAAAAATAAAAATAAGTTATAAAATACGAAATAAAAAACAACATAAAATAAAATTATAATTAAAAAGAGTAGGTCCGGTGATTAAAACATATTTAACAAAGAGTTTTCTTAATGAAATTCATTTCTACACCACAACTTTTATAGCATACACCATACTGTATAAGTTTTATAGCTAACTCTAGAATTATATTAAACAATCATTTTAATAGATGTATTAAAAATTGTGGTGTAAAAATTACCATCTATTTTTAAACAAAAAGGGGGATGAAGGAGAGATTTAAATATTAATATTAATATCCTTTAATATATTAAAGGAAAACAATATTATTATAAGAGTATACAGTTTAATCATTATTATTGGAGCAAATCAATAGTTATAAATTATCTACCATGGTCTTTTTAATACTATATGTTTGGTAACATAGTAAAAATGAAAATAAAACAAAAGATAGATTGGGGTAGAAATCATCATAGTGGTGGTATAGTGTAAGGTTTTCGAATGAATTTTTAGAGATCATAAGATTGATTTCTTGATGTGTAAATATTCACCAAATAATCAAAAGAGGTTATGAAAATAAATACGATAATAATTTAATTGCTTACATCATAAAAATAATCTCAATTACCTTCTAAAAGCTTTTACTTCCTACGATTCAAAATAAGTGATACACTTTCCTTTTTGGGGTGTATCAAAATAAGTGATACACTTTGAAAATTTACCTTATTTGGCAAAAAATAGTGGGACCCACACCCACTAACTATCTACTTTAACAAAGTGAAAAGACCCCTTTACCCCTACTTTTACTTTTAAACATCATTAACTCCACTTTATTCAAAAAGTGTGGGACTCATTTCCCACTAACCATCTAATTAATCTAATTTAACCATCATTATAAACTTTTGCCTCAAAATCCATGAAATCTAAGGTGTATCACTTATTTTGAATCGGAGGAAGTATAACATAAGTACACTTCAAAAAAAAGAAAAAGAAAAAAAAAAGTGAGTGGGTGTAGAATAGATCGAGAGTGATGTTTCATACTATAAGAACACAAGGGTGGCCACCAAAGGCGCCGGTGTCTCCGCCAGAGAGTGTGCGTGTGGATTTCTAAACCCTCTTCAATTCCCTCACATTCTGCACTCCTGTTCCCAACACACACTGAATGTGAATGTTCTTTCCTTCATATTGTCCCAATAAAATCGTTTATTGGGTTGAAATCCCCACTTAGACTAAGGAAATCATTAACAGAAAATCAAATTGCATATAATTAATTTTTAAAACTAGCTAATTTCGTATTGAATACCTTCACTTCAGGTGTTTATAACTTAAAACGAATATACTTAGTCCGTTTCGAAATAAATGATACACTTTTTATGTTGGGGTGTTTCAAAATAAGTTATACATTTTGAAAACTTTCCTTATTTGACAAAAAGTAGTGAGACTCATATCAACTAACTATCTCATTTAATAAAGTGAAATGACACATTTACCCTTACTTTTACTTTTAAACATCATTAAATCTACTTTAATCAAAATATGTGGACTCATCATCTACTAACTATCCAAATTAATATTATTAACCTTCATTACCTTATTTTAAACATCATTAAATCTACTTTGACTCATCATCTACTAACTATCCAAATTAATATTATTAACCTTCATTACCTTATTTTACCTAAAAAATCGTGCACTTAGAAATATATCACTTATTTTTTAAATGGAGAGTGTATTACCTATATATACATTAACGATTCAACAGATACTGTTCATACAATATTTACATCATTCCCCTTAAGGTTTTTAATAGTTACATTTTTTTTATAAAGTTTTTTAGATGCTCGCATTGAGAAAACCATCTTGATCACGTTCTCCATTTAAATCATGTCTTGCTTTATAAATTCATAATTCCACAAGGGTAATTTTGAAAAAAGAAATTCTTATTTCTAAACTTGAACTAAAATTGATTTATATTAAGGTCGTATTTAGATTTTAAATGCAGAAATGAAAAACATACCAAATAATTCTAGGCTATGAATTTTTTTTTTTTCTAAATCACCTTAAAAACTCATAATATATAAAATATGCATTTTTACCTATTTCACATAATATTTTAAGATTTTCAAGAAAATATCCATTATAATGTTTTGTTCATGAATATAGAATATAAATACTTATCAAAACTAAATCTAAATCTTCAAGAAAAAAAAATGCATATTTTAAAACCCGCAGCATCGCGCGGTAAGCCATTCCCTCGTTTGAAATATAATCTGGACAACTTCTGTAATTTACTCTTATTAATATTCTCTATTTTCTTGTTATAAAACATTGTCCAAGTTGTGATGCAGCCCAAAATTAGAAGAGATAACCCTTTCATTTTTATTTTATTTTCATAACCTGGATTCCGATTTATTTTGCAAGCCGATTAATCTCAAGTCGATTACCCGCTTTGCGGGTAGCTTGAAGTCGGCACGGGTTAACGTACTTCCATGATCACATATATTTTTCCTCATAGAAATTGAATTTAAGACCAAATCCTACAAGTATGTTAATTCTGATACAATTTAATTTTGCTTCAGATATTATTTTTAAAAAAGTGTTCTTACTAAAGAACTTCGCATCCATGAACGTTTAACATCTCTTAATTTTTTTTTTTTTAAATATTAAGCTTTGCTATGGAATTATAGGATTTTTTTAAGTGCATAATTTGAAATGTACAATCCACCATAAACTTGTATTTCTTCCGTTTCAAAATAAGTGATATATTTTGAGTTTTATATATTTTGAGACAAAATATTGTAATGAAGGTTAATTTTGATTAAATTGAATATTTAGTTAGTGATGGGTCCACATATTATGATTAAAGTGAGTTTACTGATATTTAAAAGTAAAAATAAGGGTAAATGAATCATTTCAATTTATTAAAGGAGATAGTTAGTGAGTATGAGTCCCACTATTTTTTAAAGTGTATCATTTAATTATTTTAAAACACCCCGAAATGAAAAATGTATCACTTATTTTGAAACGAAAGAAGTATATTTTAAATATTGTACAAATCACTCATCATTCCTTTGAATAAATTTGCATGCTTAACGTACAGCTTACAAATAAGCCAATATAACTATCATACATTTATATTATTCAAGTATAAAGCATGATCTTTCGTTAACTTTTCTTTGTTTTAATATTGGTATATACTTAAAGCTTCATTAAAATATCAAACTAAGGTTTATATGGGAGAGAGTATTTTCAAGTTGGCATGAGAGAGAGATAGAGAGAGAGAGAATTAGAGGGAGAGATAGAGAGAGATGTATATTTATGAGTAGAAACCAAGGCATGAGAGAACCAGAAGCAAGTTTTGCTCCCTCTTGAAATCATTTCAGTCACCACCTTCACTTTCTCACCCCAAGACAAACCTCTTCTTAAACCTCACCATCTCCCCATTCTTCTCTTGCAATCTCTCTCTCTCGATATAGATATATATATATATATATATATATATATATATATATATATATATATATATATATATATATATATATATATATATATATATATATATATATATATATATATATATAGTCAAGGATTATATTGAGAACCCTGATTTCAAAAAGAACTCTGAGAACTATTATCAGCCAATCATAATTTAGTAAATTAATATTGTTTTATTTAATTCATATTAATTAAAATGGGTAGGATAGTAATTTTATAAAAAGTAAATTAATTAATTAATAATTGATGGTAATTCCTTTTTTTTCTCTACCAACCCCTATAAACCGTACACATTAACCACAAGAACACGATCTAAAATAAAAGCACGAAAGGATCTGCAAATCGGAAAAAATCCATATTCTCTCTCACAGAGAAGAAGGTCGTCGAAGAAGAAGGTCATGGGTGCGGCGGCGGTGGCGGATGGATCTGGTGGCCCAAATCTGTATAATGTTTAGAACAGAAACAGAGTCGGCGACGGCTGTGGTGGTTGGACTGTCGAATCAGATCGTCGACGGCGGTAAGTGTCTGGGTAAATGTCTCCCACTTTGTCAATCGGATCTGGCTGTGGTTGGATCTGGTTTAGATCTGCGCCGGCGGTGGTTGGATCGGGTGCAGTAACAGTGGCTGGATCTGAGATGAAGAACAACCATCATCACCATCAGTAAGTGTTCAGAAAATTAAAAGTGTTTGGCTATTTCGTCTTTCCAAAATTTTATTTAAATTAACCGAATGTTGTTATCGTAGTTAGTTCAAGAAATATATCCAATATTTATGCCAGATTTATAGACGTGATTCTTCCAAGAATTGGAAGCAAGTTGAATCACATTGGAGAAAATTGATTACCAATAAAGAGCCATATGCACATGTTTGGGACTTTGGGCCAGTAAGTGAGACACAATGGTTAGTATGTAGTCTATTTTCCATTTTATTCTAATTTTTTGTATTTAGTTTGAGGCATCGAAAGGGTTATAAAGATGTTGAGTTTTATATTTTATTATTATTGTGTTTAGAATCTGCACATTTACTTTTTGAAAGTAATTAATGGGTTGTGGCTAATCTTTCATTGTCATGGGAGACATTTCAAGCGACCTGCTATATTGTTTTGCAGGAGGTGGTACAATGAGCGGTTTTTGTCAACATTGATGCAAATGATTCCCCGAAGAAGGTGATTAAGATTAAGGTGTTATGATCAAGCAATCAAAGTATTGTTGATGTTGGCATTGGTGTAGATGATTAGGTCTTGCGAGTCAAAGTTAGCTTATGTGTTGTCCTTGTTTAGCGTAACATAAATGTTATTGTTTGGATACATATGTGTTACGTGCATGTATGTTGTTCAATATTGTGTATGTTTTTATTTAAGTGTATGTTTGAATGTCATATTGTACATATATGTATTCTTTGAAATAATTTTTGCCTTTTGTATGGATAAGTTGAACATGTATGTTCAAACATGCATATTCAATACAACCGTGAGATAACATATATGTAACAATAAATTTATGAAATTAATGCAACAAAACACATATGTGTAAAAAAAAACATATACGTAAAAAAACATATATGCACAACCGGTTCGACATAAATAATAAAATAACAAAAATAATTCGAAAATAATTCCTAAATTTTATGAATTTTTTAAAAAAGGAAATATTTCCTTTTTGGTAAAATGTCCAAAATACCCCTGAATAATTAATATGAATTAAATAAATTGAAATTAATTTACTAAATTTTGATTGGTTAATAAGAGTTCTCAGAGTTCTTTCTGAAATCAGGGTTCTCAATATAACCCGACCCTATATATATATATATATATATATATATATATATATATATATATATATATATATATATATATATATATATATATATATATATATGGTCCGATTCAGCGCAGAACCGTTTAAAGGTGCAGAACCGCAGAACCATCCTAACATCTAATGTTTTCTATGTTATACATTAATTTGCATTTTCATACACGCTATAACACATTTATACATTCAATGTTTTCAATTTTTTATACACATAATATATAAATATATTTATATATTATTTGTATAAAAAATTGGAAACATTGGATGTTAGGATGGTTACAGCATGTATGAAAATTTACAGCTTATGTATAACATAGTAAACACTAGATGTTAGGATGGTTCTGAGGTTCTGCAGCTTTAAATAGTTCTGCTCTGAATCGGGCAATATATATATATATATAGTGGAGGATTATATTGAGAACCCTGATTTCAAAAAGAACTCTGAGAACTATTATTAATCAATTTAAACCGTTAGATTTTAAGATTAATGGTTCAGATGATCATGGCATTTACGTAAATAAATTAGATTATATTTTAAGTAATAAATAATTAAAAAGGGCATATTTGGTATTTTATCAAAAAAAAAATTTTAAAACCCCACTCTTCCCAAATAATTCGGCTCTCTCTCTCTCTCTTTAATCCCGCACCCTCCATAAATTTGTTAGCTACACATCTCCCTCTCTCTCTCTAACCGTCCACTTCTCTCTAAAAAAACCCTACCCCCAATTGTTGTGACGGTAGATGAGATCAAGAACAACCATTGATGTTGCTTCTCGAATCTGATTCGATCTCCAATGAAACACCAAGTTCATTAAGGTTAGTAATCTCTGCACTAATTTCTCTCAAACACTGTTGTTCTTCCATGTTTGTAAGCTTTGTGGCGTCTGCGGAGTAAGGGTTCAGATTATAATAAATCTGCGATTACGATTCTTCTTACTTTTTTTATTTGGTAGGATGAATCCAGTGCCTTTTTTTTATCCGGTGAGAAGGTAATCGTATATCTCTCAACAACTTCGTAGGCGACGCCGATGATAATCGTATATCTCTCAACAATTTTGTAGCCGGCGTCGGTGCTAATGGTATATCTCTCTACATCTTTGTAATCGTATATCAATCTACATATATACACATGTATATAGACGAGTTTAATTTCTGGGTTGTAAATTGTAATGTGGTCACCGACAGCCCACTGATAAAATTGAAACTTAATTTCTGGGTTTCATTTGTTCTTCTGGAGTATTTTTACAACCATAAAGGAAAACAAATCATTACTTTGTATGGGGACGAATGAAAAGAGAAAAAAAAATTGAATTTTTGATGAGGCGACAAAACAGAATCATGGAGAATGAAATTGATTTTTCTTTTGGATTGTTATTCTTATGGAATATATGTTTTGTTTTGGCAGAGTTTTCAAGACATCAATATCAAAATTTTCAAGGTATAATGTTAATTTTTGAATTAAGTTGTAGTTGCAATTATGTAGATTTACAAGAACTAATTTGTGTGATTTTGTAGGTGGAAGGTGTTCGGGACACCTCAAGCTTAATGTCTTCGTGCTATATATTTTCGATTGTCTTTTTTGTGAGAACAATTATGTTTGGCTTTTCAGATTTTCTCTTTGTATTTGTGTTATGTTATTGTTGAATGTGTACATGTTATTCGTGTAATTTTTATACATTGATGTTTTTCTGTTACATATATGTTATTGGTTAACCTGTTTCGACCATGTTCTCTTAAACACATATGTTCAACTATATAACACTGATGTTAACATATCTACAACTGTCTCGACATATATGCACAACCTACATTTAAAACTAATTACATTAAAAACATATATGCACAACTGGCTAGACGAAAATGACAAAATAACAATAAATTTTTAAAAATAATTCCTAGATTTTAGGAAATTTTCAAAATAGGAAACAATTTTTTTATTTGTAAAATGTCGTAAATACCCCTGCATAATTAATATTAATTAAATTAATCAAAATTAGTTTACTAAATTCTGATTGGTTAATAAGAGTTCTCAGAGTTCTTTTTGAAATCAGGGTTCTCAATATAACTCGACCCTATATATATATATATATATATATATATATATATATATATATATATATATATATATATATATATATGGTCCGGATCCGGTGAGGACTCTTTTCCCGGTGAGGACTGCGAGGACTCCAAAAAAAAGTCTAAAAATGATCCAAAACAAACCTTTTTCAAAAAATTTCTTTTTTAAACATTAAAATCGCAGCATATAAGATCCAAAAAAAATAAAAAAATGATCCAAAAAAAAATATGGATCATAATAATGATCCAAAAAAAAAATATGGATCTTTGTTATGATCCGCAAAAAAAAGTGGATTATAATTTTTTTTTCAAAATTTTTTTTGGTCAAATGTAGTAATAATCATGAGGAGTTATATATATTTTTTTCGGAATTTTTTGGAATGTTTTTGAGGTGTCCTCGCGAGTCCTCACCGTTACAGGATCCACTCCTATATATATATATATATATATATATATATATATATATATATATATATATATATATATATATATATATAACGAACTATATATGTATTTAGCTATTTATTTCATAGCATATATAATTTCAAATCCTTTTCCCCAAAATACGTGAAAACCTCTTTTAAAAATAAGGTTTCGTCATTATTATTATTTGATACGTCATGATCAATGATTCTGAATATACGATTAGCTAGTGTAAGTGAGCTCAAGATCTTTAGATTGTTATAAACATATCTTGATTTATTAATTTAGTTTTCCTTTATTTTATTTTGCTTCCATAAATAATGAAACATGCATTTGGAGATCCCAAAACTCTATATTTTACTACACAAAAGGTTTCCTTTTTAATTCCACCAAAGATTTGTTCCCCTATAAATGATAATACTTCATTATCAATTGCTATTCCATTTTTTTTGGGTAGTTTTTCTGTTCATGTGTTTTATCATCATGATTCATGATATGAATAAAACTTTTGCAGGGATGAATATTTAGGAAGCAAAGAAGAAAGCGATATTGGTGAGGTTCAATCCGAAGACGGATTTACCATGTTGTAAAAGGCGATCTCAGATTGAGCCGCGCCAATATCACTTTCATGATCAAACACGTTTGCTTTTATTATTCATCTTGCACTGCTGGTTTGCATGATATTATGAAACCTTAATTAGGTGGACGTTTATAACACACTCAAAGAAACTCAGTTTTATTACGGAGTATTTGAATTTCTATATATATATTTACCTTTTTGGCTTTTTACAAGTCACGATAGGAAATATAGATGTGATCATTAGACTATTTTATTCATTATAAATGTTTTGGAACGAATTGTACAACAAAAGAAGTGTGTTTTGCGCTCAACCTGTCTTGTTTAAACAAATAGTAAGAACTCTACTATACCGATACCGAATTGATGTAATTAACTGAGTTTTCTAGGTATCAAGTACCGAACTAAGTTCCTCGGTTTGATTCTGGTATTCGCTTGGTTTGCTCATCATGGTACCCGTCCGGTACTGAACCGGTACCGAATTGGTGATACGAGTTTTCTGAGGTCCCAAAACCAGTATCGAGTATCATACCGAATCCTTTCATTCATCACAGGACCGGTTCAGTTCCAGTACACATTCCACCACTGCAAAAACTGCCAATTCCAACGGGCAAAATCCATAGGTAATCCGGTTTACCAATAGGATTACCAATGGAAACTGTACGTAAGTAAAAAGCCCGTAGGTAAATTTCCCGTCATCTCGCATATGCAATATGCGGACGATACTATTGTGGTGGGCGATTGGCCGGATCGCAATATTGCCAACCTTATTCGTATTTTGAGGTGTTTCTTTCTTTGCTCGGGCCTCAAAATTAATATGCATAAAAGTAGTCTTATGGGGATCAGGGTCAATCAAGATTCGGTGGTTGAATTGGCCCGGAAGTATCATTGCAAAGCTAGTGAATTCCCTTTTTCTTACTTTGGATAATTGGTTTCGGTCAACTACTAGCAACGATAATGATCCAGTCACTACTTGGGCCATTGATCCTTGATCATCGTGGTATAGTTCTCCTTTCTTGCCTTTGTCCTATTTGTAATCAGGTTGATGAAACGGAATTTGTTAATTGCCCGATCGTGGCTGACATTCTTGGGTGTGATTTACTCTTTTCTTTGGGTTATTTAGAAGTTTAGAAACTCTATTGTTTTTAAAAATCCAATCACTAATATGAGTGATGTGGAGAACATTTAATTTCAAGTACAAGCGTCTACTTTTTATTGGTTCATCTCAAGGAAAAAAAAGGGCTTCTCGGTGGACAAATGGGGCATATGGGTTTATGCTCCTAGAGATTGTGTTTAATTTCTTTTTGTTTTTGGTGGTAGCTCTTAGTGTTTTGGTGTAATTGTTTGTTGACGGTTTTTCTTTAGTTCCTGTTTTGTACTCTTGTTGCTGGTGTCTTACTAGCGATTCTTTGGTTTTAATTTTAGTTGTTGGGTGTTCTAGGAGGGGGTGATGGCATTGCCAAAACTTCTTCCGGGTCTCACCTTTTTGCCGTTAAAAAAAAAAGGTAAATTTAAATACCTCAAATTGTCAAAATTGGTATATTTTGTTATCTTTCTTGGTATTTTTATCCTTCCAAATTAGCTATATGTTGTATGAAGGAATGCAGTTGTAGTTAAGATGGATCTTCTAATATTAGTAGGCCTAAATATTTTAAAAGATAAAAAAGAATAAAAATGCAGCTTATGGGAATTAAACCCGTGACCATTTGGGACTTAAGTGTGTGTTAACCACTTTAACTACTTGATTACTTTAATTTATTCCAGATACTAATAAATACTCCCTCCGTCCCACAAAAAACTTCCCATTTGATATTTGCACAAGTTTTTAGGTGATAGATATGGTGGGATCATTGATAATATTTTTGATTAAAATATAAGGTTGAGTGGAGAGAGAAAGATAGTTAGTGGATATTAGTGGTGGGGTTTTTAGTAATAATAATTTTTTATTGTGTAGGGTCCATCAAATGTGAGAAATGAGAAATTTTTTGTGGGATAAAAATTTAAAGGCAAATGAGAAGTTTTTTGTGGGACGGAGGGAGTATAACATTTAACGTCATCAGAACTCACACCATCATTTCTCTATTTAAACGGCCCATATTTACTTCCACAAAAAAGACAAATTTCGGATCTGATCCTACCAGTAATAAAAAGGTCAAATTTAGTTCAACTTTCATTTTTTTACTCACCGTAAATAACTTGTGATCAACAAAACCCATATTATTATATGCCCCACTACATAATACCATCACTAATGTCGGCACTTACCATCACTACGCACCACCACTCAGCACCCATCGCTATTGCCACCACCAGTCCACCACCACTTTGAAATATAGTTAATTCTTCTGATGCATAATGTGTAAAATATTACTCGTAATTTATAGCTAAAAATTACGAGTTATTTCAAATAATCAAAATCCAAATATTAAAAGGTAAACTGATCATATAAACCAAAATTACAGAGAAAATATAGAGGCTCAGATCTATAAATAATCAGAACAAAGAGGATCGAACCGCCATGACTGCAATTCTGAAAATGGCAAAAACATCAATTTCCACCATGAAACCTCCGGAAATTACCCCGCCAAGATACGGTAAATCTCAAACTTTGCCCGATTCACTCAGACAACTAAAAATTCATAATCATCATTGCCTCTAAATAATATGGGTGTTTGTGAATGAGCATGTTTGAGAACAAGATCAAGTAGTATCAAAATATTATCCTCGTTCCGTAAAGAAAAAGAAAAAGAAAAGGTAAGCCATTGAAGATTGACCAGCATGCAGTTCAGGAACGAAAAGTGTAGTGAAAACAACATGAAAAAAGGAAGGGGTGTTGAAATTTGGGGGAAATCGAAGATCATGGGCTACAGAGGGGGTAACATCCCTCTGCTGCCTCCTTTATATGTTGTCTGAGTTTTTCAATTCGCCCCAATTCCAAACCCTAGTTTTGTGGGGGAGATAGTTATATTCTAGACGACATCTGCTTTCTACTCAAAATTACTCTTTTAACCCTGGACTCTTCTCATGTTGTGATACAGTAGCATTTACCAATTACCAAGTAGAATGAAGCAATGGTGAGTTGGTAAGACCGAATCGGGCTGATTTATTTATACGGCCAAAATGCATTTTAGTACTCTGAACTTGGCTAACTGGGTCTTCTACTACCCTGAACTATTAAAGGTGTAGCATGGTATCCTGAACTTGACAAAATGGTCAATTTAGTACCATGACTCACTAATTTGGTCTTGTTTTCTCACGTGATTTGCTTCTAATCTCAGTATATTGAGATGAACGTACAACTTTTAGTCTGTCAAATGCTCCAACGGAAGTAAGTCAAGTGAGAAAACAAGATCAAATTAGTGAGTCAGGGTAATAAATCGACCATTTTGTCAAGTTCAGGGTACTAAATCGACCATTTTGTCAAGTTCAGGGTATCATGCTAAACCTTTAATAGTTCAGGGTAGTAGAAGACCCAGTCAGTCAAGTTCAGGGTACAAAAATGTATTTTAGCCTATTTATACTGTATATGTGATAGAAGTAGATTTATTGTCACATTTCAATATGCAAAATATAATCTTGCAAGGGTTATAAAAATTCGATCTACAATAGATCGTTTTCACAAATTTAGATTTATTATACTACCTCCATTCAAAATAAGTGATACATTTAAAGAATCAAAAGATTAAAAGGTGAATTAAGATAGATTAAAGTGGATAGTTAGTAGAGAATGAGTCTCACTTTTTTTTTTTTAAATAAAGTGATATTAATGATATTTAAAAGTAAAAGTAAGGGTAAAAGAGTAATTTCATTTTATTAAAGTTAGTGAAAAATGGATTCCATTTATTTACTAAATAATGTAAGTTTTAGAAATGTATCACTTATTTTGTTCCACCCATAAATGAAAAATGAAAAGTGTGTCATTTATTTTGATACGGAGGTAGTATTGTGTTGTTCTATAACAAAAATATTAATTTCGCTTCTTTTACAGTACAATGTGCGACTTTGAAACTTCAATTTTGTTTCAAACGAGTGATTTACTTGCCGCGCGTTGCTGCGGATTTCAAGCTACACTTTTTATTACGTTCAGATTAAGAGTCGTGATTTATAAAGAAAATAAAGTGAAACTTAGTTCAAATCTTTTTTAGTAAAAAATGAATAAACTATTTGGTAATATAAAAGCTTAGGGTTTAAAAGTATGAATTATAAAAGTTTAAGTGTTAAAAGTACTTCATTAATTATAAAAGTTTAAGGAGTGTTTTTAGTTTTTAGTAACAAAAATGAATGAAGTATACATTGAAATTGTAAATAATAAAAGTTTAGTGTTTATATAAAGAAATTGTATTAGTTAAAGGGTGAAAGTGAAAATTTATTATGAAGACAAAAAAAATAACATGGTGAGATTTGAACTGGAGTTAAAATGCACCTTAGGCCATCTTGACATTTGATAACATTTCCACATATTTACTTACTATACTACATTTTACAATAGTAACCATTCCATCAGATTTGTGGCAGCTCCTTCTTCTTGGTTGAGTGTCTATCACAGACAAGATTCATCTATAGCCGCCAGCTCAGGTATCATTCGTGTATGAAATGAAATCCCACCGAGAGTTTGGTACGTATTGACTGCTTCTCCAATTTATTTTTACTTTCAATTCATCTTCTTCCTTTTCAATGTTGAATCCCCCACATAACTTTGCCCTCTTCTAATATGTCGTTGATTCCAAAACTAGAGATTTAAATTAAAAGGGGTAATCAGTTTTTACACACCATCTATACCCCTGCTTCATTCACCACTTAGCTTTTGTTTATTTAAGTTTATGCTTTCAGATTAGGACTCATTTGTTCATATAATAATTACAGAAATTAAGTAAGTGCAATAGATGAAAAATTTACATTACATATAATTAGAAATACAATGATCTAAACTAGCGAAATAGGTACTTGGACTAACTTCCTGACTAAAATCTATAAGGTCGACCTGAAATTTACAACTACAATCAAGTATAGGAATCAATATTACAGAAAAGAAGATTGTTGTAGTGAGATCCCAGAGGTTTCTGATAGAGATCGTGAAATAGATGAACGCTAGTAAATGGATAAACACTGGAAATAGAAGATGAAGAACTGAAATTGGAATTGATAAACTGAAATAGAAATTACAAAAGATAACTCACAATCAATCCACAATGGATGATTGTTCCAGGGATGAATCCCTATCTCAAAGCTAAAGCTAAGAGCCTAATACAAACCCTAATTTTCTCTTGATGATCGAATATGCGACCCCTATCCTCTATGTATATTGATTTTACCTTTTAACTTATATTACTCTTTTAGCCCTTCTAAAATACAAATTGTCTATTTCCTATCAATACTCCCGCCTTCGAAAAAGTCTTGTCCTCAAGACTTGCTTCAGCATCAACATCATTTCGAGCATAACAAGCTGTTCCTTTGCATCTAATGCAGCTGCTACATCCAACAAGATTTTTTTTTTTTTTTTTTTTTTTTTTTGGTTACTGCTTGAAAGCGCCGAGAAGCTTCACGAACTGACGAGTTTTTCAATGATAGTCGTTGAGGTATATCACCATAACTAATTGGGGTTGGTTGATCAATTATGATTTTAAGCATCTTTGTTGCAAATATAACTTGGTGGTGCAAAATTTGGCATCTTTGTATGATGTCTTCCTGCAATGAAGGGAGTTCTTCAAGTGGAAGCTCTACTCCCAGATCATTGTGTGTAACCATTGCCCCATCAGATGCAACAAGTACAGAAGGCATGTTGACTACTGACTCTCCACTTTCAATTTTTACAATCACATGGATATCCGCATTGCAGCTTTTTAAATAATTTTTTAGCTCATGAATCAGAAATGAGTCAGCATAGAAATCAACATTGTTGTCTCTTCCAAACTTTATATCTTCCCAATCTCTATCTATTGTCAAAGGCAAATAGGCACTTTTTCCACTATGTCTCCTGTTTTTCAGATCTCCGCCACCGATTACTTCACATATTGCTAACTCAGTGATCTTAGAGTTAGCAACCAATAAAATCATTCCACCATCAACCAATAGTGTACCTCCATGCTCGACATCATTTATACCATCATACTTAACACTAACATTATTATTTGTGTCGACTCTTCTTTTAACAATGAAATTAAATTCTTTTCCTTCTTGAAGAAGAGTCGATTTAGGTACATTTCCACTTCTAAAGTCATATGCCCCGACTGCAATTTCATCTCCACCACCAAAAGCAATCTCAGAATTGTCAATTTCCAAAAGTGAATTACCCGATCCCCATCCACCATCAGTGATGCCATCCCCGTCATCAGACACAACGAAACTTTTGGGAAATATTTCTGGAGGGAA
This sequence comes from Calendula officinalis, assembly GCA_963853835.1. Classification (NCBI taxonomy): domain Eukaryota; kingdom Viridiplantae; phylum Streptophyta; class Magnoliopsida; order Asterales; family Asteraceae; genus Calendula; species Calendula officinalis. Next base: position 19,517,221 of record OY970827.1, read on the forward strand.
AAAACTCATACGTCCCTCAAACCCTGCTATCCCCGGATCATAGACCAACTTTGGACATTTGCAGAGTTTCTTCAAAATTTCTTGTTTCACATTTTTTGCATAAATAAAAATACTGTATAGTTCTGTTTGAAGAGGAGTCAGTTTGCAACATACAATTGGAATGAAATTGGACAGACCAAATTCATTCTCAATCTCAATAAATCCAGTAACTAAAACATCCAATTCAGTAGAAGAAGCCTTAACTTTCGAAAAGTGAGTTTCCAACTTAGTACACCTTGCTCTGATTTGAGGATCCGGTGGTTTATGAGGTCTGGGATGCTCGTAGTCGTAACAAACGTTCAAGGTAGCCAAGAAGTTTATGTAATCTCGAGGTTTGAGTGTTAATGACCATTGATTACAATCTGGGGGACCCCATACAACATACGAAATAGTCAATACCAATTGTCTAACCAAATTTGGTTCAAGAGATTCATCGAGCACCTTGTGTGCACCACCCAAAACCTGACTTGCTAAGTAATTCATGGTTAGGTGAGTCTTTGGGCATAACCCTTGAAACATAACAGTGACAGATCTATTAACGTCATCCAATTCAATCAATTTAGTCGGTGTTTCCCTTCCAGATTCAATAATATAACCAAATTCATCACTAGAATCGGATACAATTTCCCCTCCCGTATCAGAATTAAAAATAGGTTCCATACCAGAAATTGATGAACTGTCAAGTTCAGATTCACTGCTATCTCCCTCATCAGAGACGATGCCACCCATACCAAAACCTCCACCCAATATTCCAGATCCACCGTTATTCCCTTGTTTCATAGTAGCTAGTTGTTCATATGGATTTTGCACATCGACACTGCTGAATCGTTGCAATAATTCAAATTGAAATCGATCCCACGACAAAGGATCGTAAAATTCCTTCACGATTGAAAACCAAATTTTTGCGACGCCGGTCATGCTCATCTGAGCTAATCGGATGTGTAAATCTGCCCGAGTTGAATTAATTTCAAAATAGAGAGTTGCCTTTTGCAACCATCCTTGTGGATCAAAACCACAAAATTCCGGTAACTTGACGCATTTCACCCCCCACGGTAAGCCTCCGGTGACTCCTCCGGTTGTATCAAACGGAGATAAGCCATCACCACTGTCGTACATAGGAGAACGACCATCGCCACCCAAGCCTTGCTCCTCACCAGACATGGGTCGTTTCTCTTGTTGCTTGACCCAACCCATCATGAATTTCCGAAATGCAATTGATTCTGCACGTTCAGTAGCAAAATCAGCTTGAAGCTTCGAAATCAGTTCATCGTGTTGATCCAAACGACTGCCCTGAGATCGAGTTTCAATAGGTGGATTCACCATTGTGAAGAGAAATCAATGAAAGAAAGTGGTAGAGCGTAGCAGGTCGGACCAATGATAGAGATCGTGAAATAGATGAACGCTAGTAAATGGATAAACACTGGAAATAGAAGATGAAGAACTGAAATTGGAATTGATAAACTGAAATAGAAATTACAAAAGATAACTCACAATCAATCCACAATGGATGATTGTTCCAGGGATGAATCCCTATCTCAAAGCTAAAGCTAAGAGCCTAATACAAACCCTAATTTTCTCTTGATGATCGAATATGCGACCCCTATCCTCTATGTATATTGATTTTACCTTTTAACTTATATTACTCTTTTAGCCCTTCTAAAATACAAATTGTCTATTTCCTATCAGTTTCAAAACGGTAAAAGGAGATGGCAACAAGAAAGTAAATAAAACAAAATAATTCTTCTTGCAGATTCCTCTCATCAATAGATGGCAACAAGTATTGATCTTGACCTATTTAAGATTAAAAAAACCAAATCGACCCATTTCAGAAACGTGTAGTAGAATTGAAATTACCATCCAAGCAAAAACCATGAATCAGAGTCCCCATTTTAAACCGTTTAGGATATATACAACCCAAATCAACCATTTCAAGAACATGTAGTAAAATCGAAGTTACTATACATGAACTGTTGTCGACCACAACTTCCCTTCCATGCTTCAACCCACATGTAAACTTATATTTGAAAAACTAACATTAATAAAAGGAAAGAAAACAACTATTTAAGGAGATATTAGTTACTTTAGAGAGCAAGTAACCCAGCCCTGTATCACTGCACAAAAAAAAGTATGAGATTAATGTAATAATTTTTCACATAGATTTATACACATTTTAGTTACTGGCTGGTTATATCAACAATTTTTTACTCTTTCCATATTATTATCTTAGCCAACGCTAAACTTTGAAAATTAGTCTGCTTGACCTCAATAGTCAACCTTCAAACATGCAGAATACAGTTCCTGACATATATGCTTACTATTAAATTGGTACTTCTATTTTAAAAGTATGCTTTAAAGATTACACAAATCCAAGGAAATCCAGATTTTTATCCAATGTTGTTCTGAAATCTGAACCGATGTTGTTGCTAATATAATTAGATATAGCATTACATACTGCTAAGAATTGAGGTAAAGTAATTAAGATTTATAGGATTTCCAGATTTGGACTACATTATTAGAGCAATGATCTAATTTGGCCCGTTTGTGCCACTTGACTGTTTTAACCCGTTTGACCTGTGTCACCTAAATGATTCGCCCATTTGATTGACATCTTTTTTTTCACTTATGCATATACCAAGACTGAATCAAGGAAGAGAAGCAAACCCTCAAGTAGCATGCCATAATTAGCCGGATAACAAGTAAATTTACTAATGTAAACAACCTTTTTCGGGTCATGTAAAATTAATTTAACAATCTTTTGGGTTTTATGTAAAAATTAGTACACGGTGTAATACGAAACAATCTTGTAGGTGTCATGTAAAAAACAGTAAAAAATCTTTTAGGTTTTGTACGAAACAATAACATGAAAATCCCCGCAGCAACGCGCGGGTACAACCAACTAGTTGCTTATATATCCTCTTTATGAACAGTAACTATGTATGATAAATGTATATATATAGAAATATTCGAAGTGCTTTTGTTTTAAGTAGTTATTTTTGTGTTAGATTGAGTTTGGGGTGGTGATATACATCAACACGTACTTTAGCAAATATTCTCTCTCTTTTTAATGCCCGTTTCTCCATGGAATTGGACGTGTTTTATATTCATTAGATAACTACTGTAAGTTTGAAAACGTGTTCATATGTTTTCGTTTTCCAGATTAGAAAGCAAAAGGTTCCTATATGTAGAAAGGAAAGTAGTTTGAAAGCCCTAATGAGTTTGGTGCTTAAACGACAAGTTTTTATTGCGGATGAGAAGCGTTTTGTTGATGTTAACCAATCAACAGTTTTTGTCCATTTCTTCAAAATCCATAATGTATGAATGACATACATACCCTCCAAAGTTTCATTGTGTATTCCGTATTTGAGTAACAGTAGCAATGAAGTACACACGATCGTATAAGGAAACTGTTCTCTAATAATCTAAATTTTATACGGGCCCTGACTAATATTAGTTAACTTGTAACAATTTTCTTAATATTAATGTTTTTTTTTTGGTAAACTATAACAATTTCGTAGAATCAATAAACTACTTTTCATATATTTAAATTTTCTTGTTCAGGGGTCTACTTTGTATTTACGAGACATGATTTGCCAAAGATCATCGAGGCAACCATGTACTGACATACTGCCATAGATGAATTTTTTCATGACTTTTCTTCCTACATTTTATTTATTGTCTCTCTTTTTTTATTAAAGGCTGAAATATGTAAATATGCCCGAAGGCCCAAAGATACAAACGGCTACAAAATGGAGCCGGAAAAGCCCACCCAACTGAACCAACATGTCAGCCCGCCTTCGGCCCAAACAGTGCTTAATATGAAGATTTTATCAATTTCCTAAATAGACATACAATAATATTAGGTAATAACAAAAAATTTAAAAATCGTAAACAATATTTCAACCCAACGCTTGGGGTTATCGATCCGATATCCACTTGATTGATACCAAAATGCTACCTACCATTATGTCAATGTTGATAAGCTTATGATCGTCCTTTTTTTTTTTTTATATCGAGCATGATTGTTTCTAGCATAATTAATGTGTCATTTCATGTCATTCATTGCTTCTCATGTATTATATTGAGGTTAGGTGCACATTTGTCATTTGTTACTTCATTAATAATCTAGTGATAATCATGGTTAAATTTGGAGAGTGATGGTTGGTTTTATACAAGGCTTGTAGCCTAGTGGTTATGGTGGAAGGAGTAAGCTGTTGCTCATCTATTTGTCATGGGTTCAAATCCCGTCGTGGATAATATGAGTAGATTAGGTGCTGTTAAAAAAAAAGATGGTTGGTTTAATAAATGAAATTTTTTATTACTCTCTCTTAAATCTTAATACTTTATCCTCAATATTACGTGAAATTCATTAATTAATTTTCATCATCTTATCGTTTGATTTGTATATTTATATTGATCAAACAAATATACGGATAAGTAAAAAAATTTATTAGGAATAACAATTTTTTTTTTGGGTGACATGTTAGGGTGTTTCTTCATTACTAAGTGCATCATTAGTACACAATATAAAATATATACACAAAACTACATGAGGGAAAACATTCCTCCAAACATGAGAGCTTAAATCGAAAGAAATAGGTTATGACAACATTAAAATTGGCTTCTGTTTCGTAAACTTAATATAGTGCTTTCTTGGTGTGTTTTTGCTTAAAGTTGCAAGGGTTTTTACAGAAGTTTTCAATATTTTTAAATTAAGTTTTGCAGAAAATTATTCTATACTTTTTTTCAGGAATAGTATTTCCATATAAATACTGTAAACAATATCTCCACTTCACATTCTCTTAGAGCACTCGCTCGTTGTGCACCCGTTAAAACACCTCTGGCGGCGTCAAACCCATACCATAGGTGGCGCCAAATTACCGCCAAAGCTTGATCGCCAAGCCCATGTTTTTATATATGTTTTCTTTCACTTTAATATCCAAAAAGAAAATAATATCATGGCTATTTTACGCCAATCAAGTTTGTTTGGTTTCTATGAAAACTAAAAACACGACGATGTTTTATCATGGAAGTAGTGAAGTACATATGGTTTCCAACTCACCTTCTTTTGAAGAAAATAAATTAAACAAAGTACCCAAAGAAATTCCAAGTGGATGTTAATTATATGGACCCAACTATGGCCTATTATTAAAATTTAAAATTTAAAATTTAAAATTTAAAATTTAAAATTTAAAATTTAAAAGAGCTTGACGTTTCAACAAATATATTATTTTTTACATACTTTTTTATATACTTCTAAGAAATGTGTAATATTTTATTAAATTATTCACACTTGTTAACGCCTACCATGTGACTTTATTTATAATTTATATAAGTGCAGATACATTTTAAAAATCACAATAATTATGAAGATAGGAAATGATGCTCACACTTATTAGCGTGTGGCTGTGTACACATTTTTTATTTGGAAAGATCATGATACAAGCATAATGCTCGATTCACCACAATTCGGGAGATGTTATTTTCAATCAGGTTCGAGCTTTTTTCTGGCACAATAGCAGATCAAAAGGGCGGCCTTTGGCAAATAAATGGGGTATGTTGTTGACGGATCCGGCGAGTTGTTTTTAATCGTTTTGGCATGAATCTGTAGGTATTGTTAGGTTGTTTGTTCTCTATAATTGTATTTGTTTCTTTATGTTTTTATTTGTTTGTACTGTGGTGCTAGCCTCTTGCTAGCTTTCTATGGATTTTGTTTGTGGTTCTTCTGAGGTGGGTGATGACTTTGCCGAACCTTGCCCCTAAATTCCTTTTGCTAGTATAAAAAATTATTATTATTTTAACGTTTCAAGGGGTGTTTGGGACTGCGTTTTGAGGAAGATTATCTGCTTATTGCGTTTTGAAAACGCAAATAATCTAAAATGAGTGTTTGGCAAAAAATTTGAAATAATAACTTATTTGCGTTTTGGGCCCTCCAAAATGGAGTTTTGGAAAAGCAAGTGAGGGGTTGCTTATTTGCGTTTTCAAAACGGATTATTTCATTTTACATATTTCAAATAAACTGATTATCTGATTATTGCGATTTCAAACAACATAATCAAATCCAAACACTATTTTTTAGAATCACGTTTCGCTAATTATCTGATTATACATTTTCAAAACGAATAATATATTTTCAATAAACAATTCCAAACAGCCAAACACCCGAATAATTCAATTCTCATCCCTTAGGCCTAATTTCTTGTGGATTTGAGCTTATTTTGTTGCTTTGATTTCAAGAAAATAACGCAAGATTTCAAGAAAGTTATAATCAATATATTAAAAGGGTCAAAATCACCTTCCCGATACTAACTTTAACCTTTTACCACATCCCAATGAATTTTTCCAAATGGCTCAAATTTCACACCACAAACCATCCGTTTTCCAAGTGTTGTCATCTAGTTTTTGACATTACTCTCTTTGAATGTGTGTATCATATATTTCTATTGGCTAGAAGTTTAACTTGGTTTTTTTTATCGTCAATCCTAATCTACTCCTAAATATCATATATGTCTACTAATATGACTCGAACCCACAACCTTAAAAATGGGGGGCAAACACGTTACCGCTAGGCCAATAGCCTTTGATAGCAATCTAGCTTGGTTCTTTTACTCAAAGTAATTTTTTTCAATAATTAGGTAATAAACATTCTAAGATATATATAAGCTATGTATTATTCAAAGACTTTTTATTAGTTCAGTGAAGTATAAAGGAGAAGTTGTTTATTTAAAATAATAAAACAAATTAATGAATAAAGATGATAAAGTTAAATGTGATTGAGACTATTCTAATTTAATCTTATATGTTTAGCTTTGATCCAACAATATAATTGAAAACACATATAAATTATTGTTGTGACTAATCAAAGTAAAAGTGATTGACATCTAGATTTAATGACACATGTTGATGTTTAATATAACAACATTAATGTAAATATAACATCGTGTTCTCAATTTTTATAGTGAGAGAAGCTAATATTGTAAACAAGTCGATCTTTTATCGAGCAATTAATCGAGTTTCAGTTCACTTGAGTCAAACCTTTATCGAGTTCAAGATTAAAGTGAGTCTAATCAACACGCTCGAAAACACTAACGAGCCAAACTAGAGCTTTTTGTGGCTGAGCTCAAGTTCTTATTAAACTTTTCGAGTTGAGTTTGAATATTTATCGAAGTTTATATAATTATGGGCCGGGGTTCATGTTAGAAGAATTAGTTTTGCGAGAAGTACGAGAAGCGTCTTTGGCCACTCATTTAAATTAATTATTTTTTAAGTAAAAAAATTAATAAAGTCTTTTTACTAAAATTCGTTTTAATTAATTATTATACAAACTAAATAAATCTCTACAATATTTATTTTCCTTATCTGAATTATGTCAAAATTTGGATTTTCATTTATTATCTAAATTAAATTAATTATTTTATTAAATATTTTTGAAACAATTCATATGCAATTTATGTACTTAAATAACATATTATTCACCAGTGAATTATATACAGAAAACTCGGTTTATGTATTTAAATGACACGGCTGTAATGTTATATTGACCAGTGAATTGTCTATAGAGAACTCGATGTATGTACTTAAATAACACTGAATAATTTATGTACTTAAAAATAATTTTGTTAATTTTATAAAGTTCTTTATTGATTTTTAAACATTTAATTCAATTGCCTTCAAAAAAATTATAAACAAGTTGTGAGTTTAAGTTTCAATGAGTATATATATACTATATTAGGGGTGAGCATTTGGGCCGAAAAAACCGAACCGAACCGAAAACCGACCGAAACCGAACCGAACCGAACAAAAACTGATAACATGTTATCGATTCGGTTTTGAAAATTCATCGTTTTCGGTTTCGGTTTTATCGGTTTCGGTTCGGTTTTGGGATAAGGATGAACATTTGGTCTAAAAACTCGAACCGAAACCGAACCGAACCAAAACCGACAACATGTTATCGGTCCGCTTTTGGTTTTGAAAATTCAACCTTTTCGGTTTCGGTTCGGTTTGATTTTTGAACCGAGCTCACCCCTATACTATATAGTACTATTTAGTTATGCAAAAAAGTTATCTTAAAAAGGAAATTTTGTTTCACCATAAATAAAGATGATAAAATTGAATGTAATGGAACTATTAATGACTAAGAATGAAGGTTAAATGTGATCGAGACTTAGCTTCAAGCCTTCAATTATATATGTTTGGGTTTGATCCAATACTATTATTGAAAAACATATTAGAAATAAGATTCAAGTCCCGTCATGGACAAAGTGGAGGGTTCGAGGGAAGACATACCATCCTTTATGGATGTCATTATCTAGGCTCAAACCACTAACTTACTAATTAGACATTGTAGCTCTTGAAATAAACAACATCATCAATCTCAATCACTATTAAACGTATTTGGTAAATATAGGTATGGTAAATATAGGTATGATAAGACTGCTATCAACCATGACACAACCGACACATTCAGTTTTCGCCGAATCACGTCGATCACATCAGTTGGCACCCCATAGTACCTTATTAAAATACAATTTGGCACTCCAACTTATATACTCATACCAATAAATACCTCTTTTCTTCAGTCTTTTTTAGCTTCACCATTATAAAATACACATAATACATTATTAAAATACAATTAGGCCCTGCCAAACCACCCCATTGTCCCGTCTCTATTCATAGGCTAGAAGGAGTGAAAACCCGATGGCCCCTCAAAGAAAGAGGTGTGCCAAAGGTTGGAGAAGAACCGAGGTTAGACTATTGGGATTGGTCTATATAGTTAGTACCTTTTGGGCTCATATATTAAACTATATATACACCATCAGAAAACCGAAACGCCTCGTAACTATGTCCACAAGAGTTTTTTTTTTCTGAACGGCAAGTTAATAAGTTAGTGGTTCGAGCCTAGACAGTGACATCCACAAGGGGCAGTATGTTAATAAAACATTTTGGGAGCTAAATCTCAGAAACCCTTACCAAATGACATAGTTCTTCCCTTTTTTCTGAATAGCATTGGGTGTAATATTAAAAATGTTCTAGCAAGAAGCTAGAAACGGGAACGAGTACATCAAATGTGTCATGCAAGCTTGGAATTACAAAGGCATTAGGCCGAAGTAGAACTAGAAGCCCTATTTGTATTGGGCTTCTTTTGCTCAAAATTCATAGAATTACGTACGTGCTCTCTCCATATGAACCAGAGTGCTGATCTACAGACCATATATATCCATACAAGTCCAAAAATGACGTTTCTCTGCGGGCTAGCGGGAAATCTACTAACCTGAATATCGTTAAAACTTAAAACCACCATATAGAGCTAAAGATATCATGGATTTGATAAGTTTGTTACAAGACAATCAATTATCTTTTTCGTTTTTGCAAATCTATTGGTTTACATGTTACAAAAGCTCAATAGAAAGACAAAATATAACACCATGTATGACTTCAATTCTCCTCATATCACGTTACTCTGAAACAAATAGTTTTACAAATGACAAAGAACAAATCAGAATCGAGAATTACATTATAATATTGACCAAGTGTTTTTTATGGTTAATATATCGATTTCTTTGAATAAACTAGCAAAAAGCCTAAAAAATATGAACCACCAAAGGAAAAAATTAACAAAACATATCTGGAACGAAAACCGGCTAATTACTAGAGAAAAAACGGCCAAAACTACTTACGGCTAGATAACTACAACCGACAAATAGTTAAAGACAACACCAAAAAACATGTGAATGGAAACCTCGCCCTTACCAAAACCAAAATGTAACAATTAAGTATCACAACCATTTATAATTGTGCGTTTTAGGGCATACATTATGATACATTTAATGATACAATTATTTCTATGATTTCATTTCATATGTAATGCATCTTTAAAAATGATAGAATTTAGAGTTCAATAATGTTATCTAATATATATATTTAGAAAATAACTATTTCATTAAATGCAACTTGATTTATTTATGAAAAAAACCCTTATAATTTTATATATAGTATGAGAAATTTCTAAAATAGTAATTAAACATGCCCTTCGATCACATGTTTTACCTAATTCACATGAATGGCTTTAAAATTGTGTGCGAGCTAAGTTGGTAGAGGGAGGAGGGGTTCCATGTAAGAAAGGGAAACAGCTTGCATTCTTGTGGTCCATGTACATACGATATAGATTGCTACCCTACACAACTCATTAAAACTCAATTTTTAGCCTTTTTTTTAACTGACATAATTAACTAAAAAGCTTAATAATTTCATTAATTTAACATCTTTTTGTTATAAACATTATTTAGATCTCAATAATTAATTTCCATTATTATATATATTTATGCAAAAAGAAAATCTAGTTGTTCTCTTTTGACATCAAGGAACCCCATAACAAATTATACAGCGAAGAAGAATACAAACACTAAAGAAACCTTTTTTGCCCATGAATTCCAATAATTCAATAATTACGTTAGCTTCTCACCTGCAACTGAAATAAATCAAAGATGAAGTTTCATAACATCAATAACTAAAAATATAAATTGTAAACGGAAAGTTAGATTTAAATTTCAGAACACAATTTTAGATATAATAATAATGAAATTTTTTAGTATCTTGATATATAATCAATAATTCACACTAATTAAACATATAAACCTCATAAAATCAAAAATCAAAAAGTAAAACTCAAAGAACCCAAGAAATTAGGAAAATTAAACTAAAATTAGCAACAAATTAATTTAAAATAGAAAATATAGACCAAGAAATGCTATCAAAACTAAAGAAATTATCATTTTTTTATTTTTGCTTCTTCTGGTGTTGATCCTGTTTTTATCTTCCCACGGCTTTATTGAACCGCAAAGATTATATATAAAACACAGATCTGATAGATCAAAATCCATGCAGTTCAAGAAAGCCGTGGAAGAATAGAAAGAGAACCATTTCAATGGCTGTTTTGCAGATCGTTAATTTCTTCTCTTTCATGGAAACCCTAATTAGGGTTCTTAAAAACACACAGTGAGACACACACAGTATGCAGAGAAGGAAGGTTGGTTGAGGATAAAGAAGAGGAGAAAAGGTGAGTATTTATAGGAGAATGGAGGTCTTTTTACCACCAATCCCGAGAAGAATATATGGTAGTGAACCTCATGATACCCCACTTTTTTTACTAACCCATTGTTTTTCATTATTTATTTATATATTCAGTCCCTTCATTATGTTATTGTCTACAACCAATTAGCTAGCTACCAACCCATTGAGGATATATGCACTGACATCTAAACGGGTAGTATGCATTTCTCGAACATATCTAATTTTTTAGAAAATAAACCCACCTCCTTTTGAATCTCCTAAGAAATACCCTCAGCAAGTCTTGAGTATAAAACCTTTTGAAGACAAACCCCAAGACAATCTTTAATGACTAGTTGATCTAGACCAATTAATTAACTACCTATTCAACATTTTAGTTTCTCTTTTAACCCTTAGTAAAAATTGCTTAAAATTCGTTCGTAACACATGTCATTATAGTGTAATCTATCTTAGCCAACTCTATAAAGTGTCCCCTTTATACTCAACCTCGAGCTTAAGACCTCATAAGGAGTGATTAAATCACGTTTGGTTAACGTTGCTATACTAACGTCATATTAATTTTATCTCCTCCGATTAAACACATGAAAAATCATGACCACACACACGTAGTAGTGACCAAACTCCTTCCATTTGAAATTCAAGCGACCTACAAAACAGTCATTGGGGCGACCAAACCCAAGGTAGGGACTTAGTTCAAGTCTTTTCTTCATAGAAAAAACAAAATTAAGTAAATATGGATTGGCTCGAGAGTTAGCTCGACTATACTCTTAGTTGTCGCCACCGCTCGACATTTTCCAATTGATATCGCCTAAACTTTGCATAAATTAGGTACCCATTCCTCTTTATTTAACGCCATAAATTTTACATAAATTAGATACCTATGATTTATCACATGTTATTGATAATACCTTTATATTCATAAGCATCACAATTTTGAGTCCCAAAGTCGGCCCGTCCTCAACAAGAGATCCCTGAACATGATTTGAAAATTCTCGGTTTTTGGTTTACACTATTATTTAAAGTAATTTTACCATCCTCTGTTAACATTTCTAAATTATAATTAACTATAGATTTACTAACCATTACTATAAATGTATTGATTAAGAAAAACTTGAATGTTTAAAACTTGTGTATATTAACCATTACCTTAAGGTGAATTAATGTTTAGCAAAACTCTTATAAGTATGTCTTGTTCGTTTATATATTTCTGCAGTTAAAAAAACAAATATTTGTACTAGTCGGCAGTCGCTTGAAAAAGAGGGGGTTGAGATTTGTTGGTGGATGGGAACAAGTCGCAACATATGAATAGGTCCATGGATATTGGGGGTGGGGTTCCATCCGGATCGGGCGGTGGTTGGAACCCTGTCAGGATCGATTAACTATGAATAGTTAATAAACACCTTTGGATCTAATTGATAATAGAAGTTGCAGCGGATCAACACTATATCAATATATTAAGAACAATGAACTGTAAAACAATATGCGAAAATATTAAGAACACAGTTTCACAAAAAGCTTCAATGTATATTATCGATTAACAATACACACGTACGTTTACAATTCGTAAGGAACTATTTATAATAGTCCTTGAAGCTAAACTATTTACCCTAGTTATTCTAGGACTTGATTTACATTCGAGTTATAAAAGATATACATTGAATTACATTCTATAACTATCTCTGCGAAGATCTCGGACTTGATATGCTTCCAAAACGTATACCAGTAGTAACTGCAATCACCAGTAGTAAATAAGCATCGTCAGTAGTAAGTCTGGTGACCAGTAGCAAGTCCAGATACAACGTCAGTAGTAACTACTAAGATCAGTAGTATCTTCAATATGTGCCTTGATCAGTAGTAACTAAGTTATAGTCTTCACCAGTATCAACTCATCAGTAGTAAGTTTCTGCCCCATCAGTATCAACCATAGTATTCATCAGTATTAACTATGATCAGTACTAACTGCAGCATCAGTAATAAGTTGATCTGTGATTTGTTCCAACAATCTCCCCCTAAACTTATTGATTCTCTTTCAATCACATAAGTTTCTTTTGTTCTTCCTCTTCTTTCTTTCTTTTCTCCAACGTTCTTTGATTCTGTTGATGTCTTTGCTCAATGATATATTTGCTGTTTTTCTTTGTGAAATAATTCAATTTATTCTGGAACATTACAGTATCATATGGCTTCATCATTGTGTTAGTGAATATCTGATACATAGTCTTTTCAGAATGTGGATATTCTTTTTCATATAAGTAGAGCTCACATCGTTTGCCTGATTTTTCAAAGAAATACATATTTGCAGTTGGAATCACATTCCAAGCATATACATTATCTGGATCTGTAAATTGCTCTGGGTAGTTGTCTGGATAAAATGCAGCATCAATCATTCTTGTTAAGTATCCAGCACCAGATTCTTTCCATGATTTCTTTGACATTCTTGGTTTTCCAATGATTAGAAGTTTAATAACATCACTTCTTGAGCATGATCCAATCAATGGTAACCATCCAGTAAATCTTTGTATAATTTTGTCTTCCCTTACAATTTCTATAACATTGTTGGGCATAACTCTCCAATTGATGATTGGATTGTTCTGCAAGGGAGCAACAGGTATTTCAAGAACAGGAATGATTTGTTCTGTTTTTGATTTCTTTTTAGTGTTCTGTTCTTGAGTAACAGCTTTTCTCTTCTTTGATTGGGGAGTTGAGGAATCACCAGTAGTTGATATACTACCAGTTTTGATTAATGTTGGACTGATTGAAATTAGGGCTTTTGATTTCTTTGCTTCTTTTTCTTCTTGTTCAGCCAAATCCTTCTTCTTGGCAGCACAATATTTTTCAATAATGATCATCATCTTCATTCTGCCAAAGGCCTTTGCATTGTGCCCTTTTGATTTGAGAAAATCAATCATATTTTTCTTCTGTTCAAACACATCATCAGTTAGCTCACTTTTTGTTCTTTTGCATTCAGAAACCAAATCTTCAAGACATTTTATATGTTCTTCTTCAACTTTTCTGAACCTTTTAAATTCTGCCTTTTGAGCTTCCAACTGGATATCTGTTAGTTGAACAGGTATTTCTGCTTCTTGAGTTTTCTTCTTTTTCTTCTCCTCAAGAGCTTGATACATCTTCACATTCTCCAAAATTTTCTTGTGTTTTACCCTCCATCTGGACTGTTTTTCAGATCTGACATGATTAATTTTGTTCACCATTTGGTGACCTAAAGCTCTGTTGGGATAGTCATCATCATAAACTTCCTTTCCTTTTCCAATACAGGCAGATGGTGGAGGTGGAGTGTATTTCATATCAGGTACACCCAGAATCAGAAGTTTTGGATAAAATAAGTGTAGTTGATCTTCTGATAAAATTTTAGGGTGTGGAGGAAGTGTACATTCATCTACCTCAAACCAATTCACATTATCATCAATGTCAGGTATGATAAGTGGTTGATTAGGAGTTGGTGGTTTGGAGATGATGACATGTCTTTCCCTTTCAATTAACTCTGGGAGTTGTAGTTCTTCCTCTTCAGTAGTAACCAAAGTAGTTACTACTGGTGTGACTTCAGGAGTTACTACTGATAGGGCATCAGTAGTGTTTGTTGCAATGATTTCCTCTTGTGGATTTACTACTGCTATAATATCAGTAGTAGGAATTACTACTGATACTTCTTGTTCAGCTTGTTGTTCCATAGGAGCAGTAGTAATTGGCTCATCATCAACATCCATCTTTTCTGGGCCTTCATCAACTGTTGTTTGTTTGAGGTTGAGAAGAGAAGTTGCTGCTGCTGCAATTGATTCATCAATCATGCTTTGAATGTTGTCCTTCTCCCCCTTAGTGAGCTCAACTGGTGGAGCCTCACTACTCTCAACCTTCTTTTTCAATCTTCTTATAATTTTGGTTTGTTGATGAAGCCTGTGCTCATACATTCTCATCCGTTTGTTGATTGTATTAATATGCTTCTTCATCACTGTTATTGTTTTTCCTTGATTTGTGAGATATTTAAGACAATCTTGTACAGTGGATTCAAGAGAATCCACTTTATCCGTCAATTGTTTGGTTTTAATACTGCCCTCGCTCCATCTAGCAAGATCATCGGGCTCACTGACTGGTACATTGGCTTTAAGGTTTTCCATCCTTTCCATCAAATCCATAGATCTACCCTCATCACTTCTTGGTGATTCATTGGGTTGTTTAGACACCCTCTTCTTCCTAGAAGAAGCAGAAGTGCCCCCCCTTGCGGTTTCTTGGCACCGGGGTCCTTTAAGTAATTCCTCAAATGAGTCATCACTTAAAGTTGCCGAGGTCTGGGTCTTAGTTATGTTTTCACTGTCCTGTGCACCCACCTTTGGGGCATCAGTAGTGAAAGCCCTCGCCTCATGTCCTCTCTCCTCCTTGGAGGACAACTCTTGGAGCCTGGGGTTTAACTCAATTTGTCCCCTGGTGTCCTTGAAAGAAGATTTCTTTCTTTTATAAGTTGTGGAAATATTTTGGGTTTTGTTTGGTAGGTCTTCCACAGAGTGAAGAGTAGCACTCTGCAGATTTATTTCAAGTTCCTGGGACACATTCAGGACTTCTATTTGAGTAGGTGATTGAGTGACTATTTGGGGTGGTGTTTGGGCTGCATTTAGGGGTGATGGAGTGGGTTGAGGTTCAATATGGGTTGTATCTATGATTGAACCCTCTCCAAGTTGTGGTTGATCTTTGATCATGTTAGGAAACAAAGGGGTTTCCTTGCCCGGAAATTTAAACTGTTTTCTCATATTAGAGAAAACTTTCTTGTTCAACTCAGGAATTATAAAAATGTTTTTGGGAATTGACAAGTTTTGTAATTCACAGTTTAAGATATGTTGAAGAAATCTGGGATACATTAAAAATTTTGAAGAACTAAGATTTCCCAACATACATTCAAAAATCATATATGAAAAATTAAATATTTGGTCTGTGCATAAACAGACAACAGCAGAGGCTATTGCCTTATTAAACTCATTCCAAGTACTTCTTTTTGGAGAAATACAGTGCTGAATAGTATGTACAAAAAATTTCCATTGTGGGGAGAGAAGACATTTTTGGAAAGTGACTATGTTAAGTCTTCCCTCATAACCCATTTTATTTAAAATTTCAGCAATGAATTCCTTAGGAAGTGTAAACATACCTGCATCATCATGTAGTTGTAGATGGTGTCGAATCGATTGTTCAGTGATTGTGATCGTCTTTCCATCCACCGATGATTTTATCATAGGCACAGTTGCACCTTCTGTTCTTTCAGCATTGGTCCAGAAATCAACCAAGTGCTGTTGATATGCTCTCGGATTTACAGTCAGAGCAAACTTTATGTATGAGTTTCTCAGAAAATGTACGATTGGTCGAAAGTCTTTTGTACCATCTGGATTGCGTAGAAACGCACACATATTGTGGAACTCTGAGTATTTAAGATCTGTTTTAACATCGAGAGATTGTAGAGTTGCCATTGTTGATTATTTTGAAGTGTGGATCGTTTGATTTGAGAGAAACGAGTAAGAATTTTGTTACTGGTGCAAGGTTTTTGATCGTAAGTTTAGGGTTTATCGAGAGGATTTAGTAAATCGAAGTGAAGATAATGCTAAACTAATCGACTGCCGCCTTTTATATCTTTCGATTTAACCTGCAAAAAGACTAAATTGCCCTTCGAATAATAACATAACGGTTATTTTCACGGGGGTTAGTTTGGTAATTTTGACTAGAAATACCAGTAGTAAATTAGATACCAGTAAGAGAACGTCAGTAGTATCTACGAACATCAGTAGTAACTAAGGATTTTGACATCAGTAGTAACTATTGACACACAAGACCAGTAGTATATGTGAATACCAGTAGTACTGACTTACCAGTAGTATTTATGTAAACCTAATACACACCAGTAGTAATGAACTACCAGTAGTATTTTGTGCACATGCCTACATATCAGTAGTCCTACCAGTAGTAAAACACTTAAACAAATAAATAACTTTTTACAACAAAAACTTTACACATGAATTTAAGTGAGATTTTAATTTATCAAAATCATTCCAATACTGCTAACCAAGAAGTTGAATCTTCCTACATCAAATGCTTTTGTAAAAAGATCTGCTAATTGATCATCAGTATGAATTTTAACTACTTTGATTAATTTCTTTTCATTGCAATCTCTTATAAAATGAAATCTTATTTCAATGTGTTTGGTTTTAGAGTGTTTTACTGGGTTGTTCACAATACTAATAGCACTTTGATTATCAATATAAATATGAGTTTTAAGGATAGAGATACCAAAGTCTAGAAGCTGGTTTTGAATCCAGAGTACTTGAGCACAACAAGCAGATGCAGCTACATACTCTGCTTCAGCAGTTGATGTTAATACATTTGTTTGTTTCTTACATTGCCATGACACCAGTCTTGATCCAAAGAATTGACATCCACCAGTAGTGGAATTTCTATCTTGACATTCACCTCCATAGTCACTGTATGTGTATGCTATGAGTTCAAAGGGTGAATCATGTGGATACCATATACCAAGTGATGGTTTGCCTTTCAAGTATCTGATTATTCTTTTGACAGCCTGCAAGTGTAGTTCTTTAGGTCTTGCTTGATATCTTGCACACACACAAACACTATACATAATGTCAGGTCTTGATGCAGTTAAGTACATCAAAGAGCCTATCATTGATCTATATAAGTGTTCATCTACATCCTCCCCCTCAACATCAGGATGTAGGTGTTTGTGAGTTTCCATTGGTGTACTTGCATTCTTGCAGTCTTTCATATCAAACTTCTCCAAGATGTCTTTAACATATTTTGATTGGTTTATCAAAATACCATCTGTTCTTTGATTTACTTGGAGTCCAAGGAAGAAGTTCATTGGACCCATAGAGCTCATCTTGAATTTAATTTGCATCAGTTCTTCAAATTCTTTGCATAATAAATCATTGGTTGAACCAAAGATGATATCAGCTACATAGATTTGTACCAGTAGTATATCATCTTTGACTTTCTTTGTAAACAGAGTTTTGTCAATGGCTCCTCTTTTGAAATTATTCTTTAATAGATATGATGATAATGTATCATACCATGCTCTTGGTGCCTGATGTAGACCATATAAAGCTTTGTCTAGTTTGAATACATAATCACCATGTTTTGGATCTTCAAAACCTGGAGGTTGGCAGACATATACTTCCTCTTCAATTTTCCCATAAAGGAAAGCACTCTTTACATCCATTTGATAGACCTTAAACTTCTTGTATGAAGCATATTCTAAGAAGATTCTTATTGCTTCAATTCTAGCAACGGGAGCATATACTTCATCATAGTCTATTCCTTCTTCTTGAGTGTATCCTTGGGCTACAAGTCTGGCTTTGTTTTTGATCACTATACCTCTTTCATCTTTCTTGTTTCTAAAGATCCACCTTGTTCCAATGGCTCTTTTTCCTTTTGGTAGAGGTACAAGTGTCCAAACAGCTTGTAATTTGAATTGAAGGAGTTCTTCTTGCATTGCCTCAATCCAGTTTGAGTCCTTCATTGCTTGTTGAATCTTCTTTGGTTCATCCTGAGACAGAAAACATTCAAACATACATTCATTAGCAATTAGACTTATATTACATATATTTGCAGTTAAGCTTTTGTTTAATTTGCTTCTTGTTTGCAGTGGTAAGTTAACATCACTTAGAACGAGGTCTAATGGATGGTTCTTCTGAGTCCTTGTTGTTGTAGCTTTATCAACCACTAGTTGATTTTCAAGATTGGACTCATTTGTCTCAGGCATTTGCTCCTCTAGAGATCCTTCATTGTCATTGATGTTTGGTTCATCATCATCTTGGTCAGCATTACCACTGTTATTGTCTTCATTGAGATCAGTAGTATTGTTGTTGTTACTGGGATCAGTAGTATCTTGAGAATTTAGGTTATTGCTAGGACCAGTAGTATTTTGAGTACTATTACTGATACCAGTAGTATTTGAATTACTACTGTCCTCATTCTCAGAGTTACTACTGCTTCCAGTATTTGAGTTATTACTGTCCTCAGTATTAACTGTGGGAGCAGTATTAACTACGATGTATCTCATCTCTTCTTGACCAGTATTACCAGATGATGTTCCTTCCTTTTGAATATGACAATTTGAATCACCTGCATTTAAATCCATGTTAGAATTAAAGGATTTGGTTAGATTGTCTATGTTAAATAGCCAATCTGGACCATTTCCTTGTTCATTAGAAACATTTTCATTAAAGGATACATTGATGCTTTCTTCAATTATCCTTAGTCTTTTGTTGAACACTCTGTATGATTTGCTTTGAGTAGAGTATCCCACAAAGATTCCATCATCAGCTTTGCAGTCAAACTTACCAATTTGTTCTCTTGTAATCAGAATAGTACAAGGACAACCAAATGATTTTAAAAAACTTATAGAAGGTTTTCTTTTATTAAAAAGTTCATATGGTGTTTTATAATGTGGCTTCACTATTAATACTCTGTTTTGAACATAATAGGCAGTATTAACAGCTTCAGCCCAAAAAGTGATTGGTAACTTTGAATCTGCTAACATTGATCTTGCTGCTTCTATGATGGTTCTATTTCTTCTTTCAGCTACACCATTTTGTTGAGGAGTTCTAGGTGAGCTGTATTGCCTGTCAATACCTTTAAGATCACAAAAGTTAATTAAATTAGCATTTTTAAATTCTGTGCCATTATCACATCTTATGGCTTTAACTTTTTGATCAGATGTGTTCTCCAGTTTAACAATTTAAGTTCTTGATAAGTTCACTTGTTTCATCTTTTGTCCTGAGAAAGAAAACCCATGTATATCTGGAAAAGTCATCAGTAATAACAAGACAATATTGTTTCTTTCCAATACTCATTACATTTGTAGGTCCAAATAGGTCCATATGTAAGAGTTGTAGAGGAACAGAAATAGAGTTCACAGATTTGGACTTATGAGAAGTCTTGTGTTGTTTACCTTTTAGGCATGCAACACAATGATGATCACACATGAATTGTTTTTGAGGTAGTCCAATGACCAAATTTCTTTTTACTAAATTGTTCATGTTTTTGAAATTAGTGTGACACATCCTTCTATGCCATAGTTCTGATTCAGTGGTGTTTGCCTTGGATATAAAACATTTGACCTCATTTGAAGAAATGAGTTCTCCCCCTATATCCAGGCAATACACATTGTTTCTCCTTGGAGTTCTTAAAACAACATATTTTTCATCTAAAATAAAGTCAGGAGAAAGAATGATGCACTCAATATCTGTGAAAAGAATTTTGTTCTTTTTATCACACACTTGAGACACAATGACAAGATTGTATTTTAGTTCAGCTACAAAAAATACATCATCAAAGGTAATTTTACCATTTGTAACAGTACCTTTGCCTGTAATCTTACCTCCCTTTGGGTTCTCACCAAAAGCTACATAACCTCCATCAAATGACTTGAAATCCTTTAGAATTTGCAGATTTCCAGTCATGTGCCTTGAGCATCCACTATCAATGTGCCATGTTCTTCCTTCTTCTGGGATCTGAATGCTCTGCACGAGTAAATAAAAGGTTAGTTAAGTTTGGGAACCCAAGCTTTATATGTCTTGGGTTCATCCTTTGAGAAATCAGATTTAGAACAGTTAACCTTAAACATTTTTGGTACCCATACCTTTTTAGTACTGGTGTTCTGTTTTACTACTGCTCTTTTAGACTTGGTACTGGTGTCTGAGTTCATTACTGATCTTGGTCTATACCTATGATTTTTAGCCTTTGAATACTTTACTACTGATGGACCAGTAGTATTTGGGTACTTACCATGTTTAGAATGACCAGTAGTGTTTTTAGGGTTGACACTAGTAGTATGTTTGAATGTTGGTTTAGCAGCAGTAGTATTCTTGTAATTAGGGTTTTTACCAGTAGTGTTTTTGTACTGGTACCAGACAGCAGTATAATTAGGGTTAACACCAGTAGTAAAATTGTTAAAGTTTTTACTGGTGTTGGACAATTTAAAATATTGCTTATTTTGATTTGATTTTCCATTGTTCTTGAAGTAATTGTTGTTCTTTGGGCTTCCAACTCTTCTACTTTGAACAAACCTTGATGCACTTCTTCCAAATCTTGGTGTTTCAGCAATTGGAGTTTTTGTTTTATTTACTACTGAAGGACCAGTAGTATCTTTTAAATTCTGTGTTTTTGCCTTTTCTTTAGAATTTTTAAATTCCTTGAACTCTTTGCAATTTATTGGATTGAATTGACAATCTTTTGCCAAATGATTTACTTTATTGCAAATAACACATTTTAGTTTATTATCCTTAGCCCTTATGGTTTTTCTTTGTTCCAAGAGTTGATTCATGTTTCTTTGATTTCCCCTTTTTAAAATTTTTGGTATATTTTCTGCATCATATTTAGGAGATTCATTTGGACTTTGTGCTGTGTGAAAACTTGTATCAATTGATTTTGTGGATTCAGTTTGAAAGATTGTAAATTCAATTGAGTCTGTAGTTTGATCATCATCAGAAGAATCATTTGATTCAGATGTTTCATTATTAGATGCAGTTTGATTTTCAGTTTTTAATTCATTAATGATTCTTTCTGAACTATTTTTAAGTGGAGGGATGAATTTATATGGAGGTGGCACAACATGATATCCCACCCCATGAACAACTTTTTCTGTAGTTTGATTATTTGTTAATTCATCAAGAATTTTAGTGCTTCTTTCAAATTTCTTAATTGTCAATTTATTTTGTTCAATTTCAAGTTGACATTCTTCTATTTTACTTGTTAGTTCTTTATTTTTTAATTCATAGTAATCTTTATCATCTACAGCTTGGAGCAGTTCTTCCTTTATCCTTTGATCAATCATTTGATACACCTTTATCTGATGTTCTTGATCAGCAATCACACCATCAAATTCATAATTTCTTCTTAATGCTTTTGCTAAATCTTCATTTAGTTTAGTGTTTTCTTTTTCTAAATTTTTAACAATTTTAATACATTCAGAAGTACAAGGTTTAGGTTTTACCTCAGATTTGCTGTCAGTAAAGGCCATAAGAGCTTGATTTTGAGCATGTTCTTCTGCTTGAAAGCTCCAGTCATAGCCTTGTCCTTGTTGTGAGACAAGAGCAGTTGATTTTGATCTTTTGTCTGGCTGAGGACATTCTTTTGCAAAGTGACCAAGATTATTACAGTTGTAACATTTGACTTTAGTTTTGTCAAATCCAGCTTTTTCACCTTTGTTGTAGTTGAGACTTGTCCTACCAGTCCTTTTCAAGAATCTTTTGGTTCTCAAGCTCAGCATCGCCATCTGCCATTTGAGATCCATCTCTTCAAGATCATCAGGATTCAATTGTTCCAAATCATCACTAATTAGTGCAATATGCACATGACTAGTGAAAAAGGATTCTCTTGCAGCATCTTCACAATCTGCAGCCTTTCCTGTGGCAGTTTCTTGACCTTGACCTGTACTAGATACAAACGCAGCATTATTAGAAGAAATAGAAGGGTTCTTTTGATTTACCTCAGTTTCAAATACTCTGAGATCATTGTAGAGTTCATCTAACTCCTTTTCTTCTAGTGCATCTCTCTGTCTGTATATCACTGTGTACATGGCCCATTCTTCACTAAGAGACCTTAGGAACTTCATGTTAACATCTTCTTGATCCATCTTAACCCCAACCTGGTTAAGTTCACCAATTAGCTTGTTGAATCTGTCAAACACTTGAGTGAGTGTCTCATTGGGCTTTCCTTTGAAGTTTTCAAAGTCTTGCTTGAGAACAGACTTCATGTTCCTCTTGGTGCTCTTGGTGCCAACGAATCTCTTCTCCAGTGCTTGCCACAACACCTTTGCATCATCATATTCAACAAAGAGATGTTGATAGTCATTAGGAATGGCCAGTAGGAGAGTGTTTAGAGTTTTGAGTTCGATTCCTCTGTCTTTCTTCTCCTTTTCACACTTGAGTTTGTCTGCTTTAGTTGCAGAACTGCTTGCTTGAGCAGGACCAGTTTTGTTTCCTTCAATGACAACTTCCCACATGGAATAATCAGTAAGAAGCATGTATTGCTTAATACGATTCTTCCACATCCCAAAGTTATTGGGAGTGAGTATAGTGATTTTGTTAGCTTGAGTGCTTTCATTATTATCAGTCATGATTACTAATGTGTGTATTTTAAAGATTAAAACTTTTTGTTGTTCTTAAAAATCGTAGACCTAGAACCAATAAGCTCTAATACCACTTGTCAGGATCGATTAACTATGAAGAGTTAATAAACACCTTTGGATCTAATTGATAATAGAAGTTGCAGCGGATCAACACTATATCAATATATTAAGAACAATGAACTGTAAAACAATATGCGAAAATATTAAGAACACAGTTTCACAAAAAGCTTCAATGTATATTATCGATTAACAATACACACGTACGTTTACAATTCGTAAGGAACTATTTATAATAGTCCTTGAAGCTAAACTATTTACCCTAGTTATTCTAGGACTTGATTTACATTCGAGTTATAAAAGATATACATTGAATTACATTCTATAACTATCTCTGCGAAGATCTCGGACTTGATATGCTTCCAAAACGTATACCAGTAGTAACTGCAATCACCAGTAGTAAATAAGCATCGTTAGTAGTAAGTCTGGTGACCAGTAGCAAGTCCAGATACAACGTCAGTAGTAACTACTAAGATCAGTAGTATCTTCAATATATGCCTTGATCAGTAGTAACTAAGTTATAGTCTTCACCAGTATCAACTCATCAGTAGTAAGTTTCTGCCCCATCAGTATCAACCATAGTATTCATCAGTATTAACTATGATCAGTACTAACTGCAGCATCAGTAATAAGTTGATCTGTGATTTGTTCCAACAAATCCTGTTCTGGTGGCACACCTGTCAGACCTGCCATCTCAATTTTCTCAATGATGGGTCAGTCTAGCTGGTCTGAGGCACTGGGTTTATACCCATGTGGGCTGCAGGTCGTGAGTTCGAATCCCTTTGGGAGCGTTGCATTAGCGTAATTTAACTCATACCTCACACGGGCACATATGGGGAATTTTTCTTGGAAATCCCTTTGGGGGCTGGGTTTGCCCGCTTACGGAGCTCGAACTCGGGGTGCTCGCTGAAAAATTGCGAGTAGGCTTCCATTATTTCATTTGTCGTTTCCAAAAAAAAGACTACACATCTTTCCACGCGCCTTTCTTGGTGCGTCTCTGCCACGGCAATGACCAATTCGTTCATCCCCCATTTTATTTATTTATTTACAAATAAATTTTACACCTCCCATACAAATGTTTGCAAATTTAAATTCAGTTTAACCATAGCATATGATTGGTTATAGACTTTAGTAAATTAGGATAGTTATAGACTTCCAAGTTACCATAGCGAAATTTATATATTTATTCATATTATTTTACGTATTTTTATAGATTTATTAACAACAAAGAAATTCGATCAAAAAGTTTCAGCAACGTTATCAGTCATCACTCCAAGGCAAAAGATCTTAAAAATTAACAAGATCCTAAAAAAAAGAGTACATCAAAAACAACATAAAACATGATTACATAGCCAATTAGCCCAAGAGAAATCAACCATCCTCTTACTACCATTATGTTTACACTAATAAAAAGAAAAATGTTGAATCTTGAAAAAGAGTTTCCAGAAGAAGATGAAGACGCCTGCCGAGAAGAGCGAGTTCTTTAAACCTTTGAACCCGTTAACATTTGGTCGTCGAAAGAGTCCCTCAAACGAAGGGATAGAGCTTGTGTCCAAGTTCCACCAGGAACAAATGTTGAGTAGAATACGATAAGTAAAGGAACAAGACCTTAAAATGTGATCTTCCATCTCCACATGGCTGTTACAAAAAACACAAAGATCTTCAATACAATGAATTCCATGATTAGAAAGATTCCACTTAGGCCTTGTTTGTTTTTTAACACGTTAAGTCCTGTTTGGATAAAGCGTCTGTCTGGATAAATTGTGTCTGTCTAGAAAAAATAGTGGTGTTGTTTGTTTTATGTGCTGAATGAATAGTCTGATTAATAAAGTTCTACTATTTTTTTTTTTCTTATACCTCATTATTTATTTTAAATTGCTAATATTTATTTTTGAATTGAAATCTTACATAATAAAAATGAAAATATATAATTGAATTACTACATAATCTTTCAGATAAAATAATGATATAAATTTATAATACAAAATAAAAATAGTATAAATGACTAATATATGATTCACTATAGTTAATAATATAATATGTTTAACAAAATTATCATAATATCAATAAAATTCTAGATATAAAAATTAACGTATACTAATAAAGTTGAACTATAAAATAAGGTATTTTTTAAAAATATAATATTAAAAATTAAAAATTTTCTTTTAACTGATCGAATATATATATAAATTGTAGTTGTATTAATATAAATTTGATAAATATAAAAAAATAAAAATAAAAGTTGTGACTTTTCAGGACATCACCTCGATCCATAACTTTTCCAGTTAAGTCATGCTTTATCGATTAAGATATAAACAAACGGTCCAATTATAACTTTCCACATTAAGTCATTTATCTATTAAGTCAATTAAGTTAAAAACAAACACCACATTAGATGGAAGCTTAAAATAAGATTCTCCAAGCTAAAACATTGATTTTGCCAGGGACCAAGTATTTTTGTTTCTTTATTAATGTATATTGGTTTAGTCGGTTTCGATATTGACAAATAAAATAATATTACTTCAAAATATGTAGAGGGTTAGTGAATATACTTGTTTTAAAAAATTATTACACGATAGATAATATTTAGTGGTTAACTCTTATAAGAAACAATAATATTTACAAGTATTGAAAATAAGATAGAAATATATAAACTAAACTTGATTGAAACGTGAAGTGTTTGTCTTCACTATATATGCTACAATACATAAGTAAGATTCCGTTCAACAACGAGCAACTAACTTGACAACGAGTAAGCTCAAGTGACAATATGGTCGTTACTTGATTTGAAAGTAAAATATTGGTAAATCCGCATTTACTTCGGCTATTGAAGGGGTATATATTCCCGAAGAGGACTAGATTAATTTCTCCTTCATGACATGTATGTTAATTTCTGATTGGATAAAACTAAAGTTTGTACATACTTGTATTTTCCAATATAAATATGTGAGCCAACTTTTTCCTACTAAAAGTTGATTTAATTTGATTCAAGTAACCATCCATAAACACCCCTATTTGTTAACCATATCTCTTTTCTATGGCAATGCCATCTATCCATTACTTTCTAGCTAGAATAATAGAAATAATCATAAACTCGATTGGTGACTATAAAGATATTAAGATTAACGATTTCCAATAGTTATTTACTATCGTTATTAGGGTGACATTCTGTATCATATAACCTGAACGTTTTTATTTTATTAAAGGGTCATATAGGTATTAGAATTAAAATATGATGGTTTTAGTTTATTAATTCAAAGGATTGACAAAGACATCTCTCGATTTCGAAATGTATCAAAGCTCCGAGTAGAAAAAAAAGGGGATCTTGTATTTGCAGGGTTGGATTTCATATTCCAATAAAAAAGTGGATTTTTATATCTATGAACCTAACAAAATAAAAATTGGGATAGGATATCCTCGATCTATTTATTTATGAGTCAATCCAGACATAATTCATTTATTTAACGAGTTAGATTGATTGACCTAATTGCAATTCAAGTATATTTACACCCGAGTATTATATACATGCCTACTTAAATATGGAGTAATGGTATTTGTGCTACCAAATGTGCATACTCATGTCAATTTGATCATGACATGTGTCAAAATCAATGGATGATATGAAGAGAGAGAATTAATAGTTGACACATATCAAGTTTAGAAATAGAAATACATATGAGTAGGTATAAATTATAGGCATAAATATCATTTCTCTTGAATATGATCTTACAAAATTGTGCAATAGTTTGTTACAAGGTTAAAACGATACTTAACTAAAAAACAGATAAATAGTTGTAATCCACATGGGAAGCATGTGAGGGTGGAGCCCACTAAAGGAATAAGTGTGAAAATGGGCATGCAACCCGTTTTTAGCGGAAGAAGGTCTCACTGTCGGGTAGTTTCGGTCCCCAATTTTACTCACTTCTATTCCTTTCTTATTTTTGTTTTTTTCTCCAACCTTTTTTTAGTTACTATTCTTCTAAATTTTCCTAAATATTAGATCTATTTTACTTTCATTAATTAAAATACGAGTAAATTACATGAATGGTCCTTTAGGTTTATAGCAAATTTCACCAATCGTCCTTTAGTTTTAAAAATTACGCCGATGGTCCTTATTTTTGAAAGGTTTTTCACCAATGGTCCTTTACGAAAAAGTCCGTCTATTTTTTAAGTTAACTAACATCACATGTGATGCACATGGGGATATTTTGGTCAATTTGTCTTTCCCCTTCTCAATTAAATTACATGGATGGTCCTTTAAGTTTATAGAAAATTTCACATATGGTCCTTTAGGAAAGACAAATTGACCAAAATACCCCCATGTGCATCACATGTGATGTTAGTTAACTTGAAAAATAGACGGACTTTTCGTAAAGGACCATCGGTGATAAGCCTTTCAAAAATAAGGACCATCGGTGTAATTTTTGAAACTAAAGGACCATTAGTGAAATTTGCTATAAACCTAAAGGACCATTCATGTAATTTACTCTTAAAATACAAATTACATAAAGACAAACGAGTATTAAACTACCTTGTTAGCCAAATTACCTTATTCAACCAAAAAAATATAACCTATATATACAAACAAAAAAACATCACATGTTCAATAATTAAAATGCACTTATGTACTTTTACTTTGTTATTATTTTCTATCGAACTTCGATTCACATAAGAGCATTTGAGTTGTTTAATTGAGTACCCAAAGTAATTGAATTTGGCTTAACAAGTTTGAGATACACGAATTCAAAATTCACATCTATCGTTTTAGCGCAAGCGTACAATAGTGCACGTCTATGACTATAGGTCACAATCTTGTGCATAAGGGTACACCCCTATTCTACACTACTTTAGTTTATTTATAGGTTTTTTGTACTTTCCCATCTTGGTTATGTCATAAAAGATGCATTGTGTATTGTCATTCTAGCAGTTTTGAGTTATTTTTCGTTTTTACTTTGCTCCAATACTCGGTACGTTCAAGCCATTTGATCGAATATAGTAATTTTGTATTTTCCTTTTCACTTTAAACATATGTAACATTGGTCTTTTCTCATATGCTTTAGTAAATGGTTCGTCTTGCCTAGCTTCGTGTTGAACGATATGCGTTTGATGTCATGGAACTTTAACTGTACTTTTTTGCATGCTTCAAGTGAAAAAAAATCGTTTATCAATTATATTATTATTTTAATTTACAATAAAATCAAATAATTTACTATGTTATAGTTTTTGTTAAACGAAATTGACCAAGAAATGTAATATAATACACCAAATTTTTAACATGTGATAATATTTAAGTATTTTCGTTTATCAGAAGATAACATAAAATCAACTTCTTACGTTTATGAGAACATTAGATTGAAAGATGTAACTTTTACATCATCAACATTGTCAATATTGGTATATAACGTTACAATTTTTATGTGCAAAAAGTTTTACATGCCACACACTATGAGTATTGTTATAATATATGTTTTCCTAAATGTGACAAATTGTACTTATGTTAAGAAAATATGCATCCCACACTATTTAAGATTAGTATTACACTTAGGGGCTGTTTGTTTTTTTCAGTCATTAAGTTCTGTCTGATTAAAGTGTCTGTCTGGATATATTATGTCTGTCTGGATAAATTAGTGTTCTCGTTTGTTTTTCATGCTGAATGAATAGTCTTAAAAATAAAATTTGACAATTTTTCAATTTTCAATGTCTCATTATTGTAAATAAAACATATTAAAATGATATATAATTTTAAAACATAACTTTCTGATAATAAAAAAATATTGATATATAAATAATAAAGTTAAAATTTAAAATAAAAAATAAAAAAATTATTTTAAAATAATAACATTATAAATTAAACACTTTTTTAACCATACCATATAAAACATGAAATTATAATTAATATAAATTTCATAAATATAAAAAAGAAAAAAAAAAGAGTTATGACTTAATGGGGAAAGCATCATCTCATGGATTTTTTGGTTAAGTCATGCTGTCTAGATTAAGCCATAAACAAACAGACTCCTTATGACTTTCCACATATAGTTTTTTCCCCATTAAATCGATTAAGTCAAAATCAAACACCACCCTACTATATTTTTCCAATGAACGAAATCAACTAACTAGTATAAGGTTCTGGTAAAAGTGGCGGCCCAATACATGGGCCAACAAAATATAAGGCCCATTTTTATAAATAAGCCCACGCATATATAAATGTAAGCTCGCCCATTTTGAAAAATAATACCACTGAACCAGTCCCTATCTGCCTCTATCCATTACGAATTTAAGGTTCCATTCGAAAATCGGATTGGTGTTCATTGTTCCTGTTTAATCGAAACTAAGAATTGTTGTTCATTGATTCTGTTTAAAGGTTTAATCGAAACTAATAATTGTTGTTCATTGATTCTGTTTAAAGGTTTAATCGAATATCAGAACTGCTAAATCGAATATCAGAATTGGTGTTGATTTCGGGTTTCATCTCTTTTTGTCAGGTGCGTACATCTTTCTTCCTAGCTCAAATTCATGTACATAATTAATTGACAAACCAATCACAAAACTTACGCCTACTCTTATGCTTAATTGCTCCTGCATTTAGAGTTTAAAACTATAGGTTAATTTTCACTAAAATTGGTTCTTAAGATGATGTAAGTTGTAGATTGTTGTTAAAATTGTTGATATAGATGTAATATATATAACTAGTGTATGTATGGTGTTTTGATGTTGAAATATGTTGGTAGGTTATAGAAAAGTGTATGTACATAAGCTGCAATAAATAAGTGCCTTCTAAGTGTTTGACGAAAGTCCTGAGAGAAGAAAGTTGGTTAAAATTTATAAAAATATCATCTTTCTAGGGCAAATTGCCCATGACTAAAAGATCCAAAATTTGATAATACGGAGTATGAGTAACTTCTCTCTCATCAAATGGTGGTTCAGATATTGTAATATATACGAAAACTTTGTCAAAGTTGGACTATGTGTGGTCTTTAAATCTGTTAAAATTTTCACTTCCGTAATTGACAAAGATTAAAATTTATGCTTAATTTGTTAAAAGTTGAACTTTGACTCATTTCAAATGCAGGGGAAGTTTAATGATATATAACTCACATTATCGATTTTGGGCTCTGGAACTATCTTCTTTGCCAATTTCCCTTTCTTTTTATGCCATCAAACATTAACCAAACATTTATGTTCACAAACGTTTTATAAGACAATTTATGTACGTTAAATGATTCATGTATGGATTATAGATCAAATAAGTTTAGTGATGTCTAAAATCATTCAACATTTTGCAAATGAAATGTAGCAATTGTGATTCAACATATGATCTTGATTTTCTTTCTTTGTTTTGTTATGTAATTCTAATTCTAATTATGAACTTGTTGATTATCAGGTGAAAAAATCATTAACTTTTTCACAAAATGGATCTCAACCCCTTTAGACTGGACATTGATGAGCTTATTAACGAGTTTGCAGAGGTACTCACCAAATTCTTTTATCAATATTGATTAGTTTGCCACCTTTATAATGATTAGCACTCATTTTGGTGAACTTTTTGTTTATCTCATGTTTTTGAATTGTTTTTTTGGGGTTTATTTCAGAGTGAAATGAGTTTGTTGGGTGATATGAAGAAGATATGGCTTTCTAAAAAATTCTCATGCATCTTTGAAGCTAGGCCCAACACAAAATTAGGGTTTTTTATGCAATCTCTCTATGCTCATTGCATCGGTATACCCTGAACTTGATTTAATACTAGATATTTTTTTTAATATTTAAGTTAATAACGGATGATGTCATATATTTTTTCTGTAGGTTACATGACATCTACTGCTTCTATATCACACAGATTGGGTGGTCTTTATTGCCTTTATTGCTTACATGAAACACAACCATTTAAGCCTCCCTTCAGAATTTATCTAAGTACACGTAATTTTTTCCTCCTATTGACTTTGTTTCTTTACATTAAAGCTGGTTAAATGGGTGGGCTGGGTCGGGTCGGGTTGGCACATTAATTTATAAAAAAGTCAATTTTTTTATTCAAAAAGTTTTACAGGGGACCCGCCCCACCCATTTTGCTTATTTTTTGTAATATCTTATTGCTTTAACCTCATAGATTGGGTTTTACTTGGCATTTTCAGGGGAAATGAAAAGGCTCAGGGAATTGGTTATTGATGCTAAAAAGAATAATATAAAAGTGGTTACTAATTTAGTAAAAAGTATGGTAGAAAGAAATTTGTTCATTTATGGTGCTATTGACTTGAAAGAAGGATCTGCTGAAGAAAGGGTCAATGAATTAACGGATATACAGAATGCCCGCATTCAACATGCTAATAAAAAGTAAATCTTAAAATCCATTTTTATCTTTTTTTTCCAGTTACATTGTCTTCTGATTTGTAGACTAGAGGTGGCTACTAATACCAATTTATATAAAAACAGGTCAATTTTTATACCTGTTTTGTCATATTTTATACATATTTATTTCAAAATTCCGAAATAAATGGACAAAAAGGTTTGACGGGTTGGTCCAGGCCCACTCGTTTGACCCAAACCCATTTTTACCCACTACCAAACCCATATGACCTGGTTGTTTTGCCACCAACTTGCTCCATATGTGTCATGAAATATATATTTATTAAATTTTAATTGTTTTTCCTTGCTTTCGTGGAACAGGTTATTTGCAGACACACAGATTGAACGTTATGTCAACATGGATATGGTAAGTATACAAACTCACTTTTTCATGAAATATTAAGATGAACTTAGGGATAATTATATAATTCTACATTTACCCTAAAAAAACTTGGTGTATAAAAATTTGAGGTGCTAATATAACGTGTTTGTGATTTAGGGAAAAGAATTGGATCTTGATTCACTGAAGAAAATATCAACAGATTATTACATGGCAAAAGAACTAGCCATAAAAGGTTCTATCTCATAATCTTGCATTTAAAAAAAATCATTCTTTATTCCATAATATTTTTTTTTTTTTGATATTTCAGGTCAAACTGAATCTTTGATTAAATAAAATTCGACTATATAAATGATTACTTGATATTAAATCATTTGAAATTTAGAGAAAAATAATTTGAATCTAAAAAGATCACATGTTTGACCTCAAAAGTCAAACCTAAGTATTTTCATTAGAAATCACTTTCACTGATCGATCATATGTGTTGACCCACAAACAGATTTTTTTCCCTTATTAATGAATTTAGAAAAATTGTGTTGCTTGCAACTAAATCTTCCTACTTTATCCACCTACCCATGAAATGATTAACATGTGGAATCCAATAATTCTTTTTCCTAATCTCATCCTTAGATTTGGACACTTGTATTGATCAAATGAATATGAATATTTAGTAGGAAACAATGCCATCTTTCATGAATTTAATATGCTAACTATGATGACAAATAATATTTTAAGTTTTTGAGTAAAATGATTTAGGAGGTTGTATCTATTATAAATTGATTTTTGGCCCCCTTAAAGCTACTTCTTTTTTGTTTTGACCCGTTTGAGATCAAGTATATCCCAGCTTGACCTGTTCATAAGTAAATTGTTTGAAGACTTGTTACTAAGTGTCAATTTTAGTTCAAGAATTTACAGATTTTATCACAAAAGTCAAACATAAATCTTTCTTGGAAAACGACTAATTTTTTTTATATATTTTCTTTTGTGATGAAAAAAGAGGCTGAAAAGGTGGTGAATACACAAGATATAAAGCACATTGCACAAAATCAAACATTAATTGGAGATGAAATCGAGAAAACAACCGAAAAGTGGAACAATCAGAAAGAAACGTTTTATCAGAAAACAGGAATTGAAAAGTCGAGCTTTGAGCAACAAAACATCAACGAAAATTCAGGAATGGAAATTGATGCAGAAAATGATGACAATTTTGTTGATGAATTAGAGCAGGATTTACTGTCTATAACAGAATTCTAAGTTGTACAAATTTGCATTAATGGTTGTACTTTCAGGTGAAAGGTAGTTTAGTCTTATCATGTTGGGTATCCAAACCAAATGAAGTAGTTGGTTATTACTCACTCCGTCCCATAAAAAACTTCCCATTTCATCTTAAATTTTTGTCCCACAAAAAACTTCTCATTTCTTATATTTGGTGGGCTCCACATAATAAAATACTATTATTATTAAAGACTCCACCACTAGGGATGGCAATGGAGCGGATGTGGATCGGGTGATACGATGTCCACATCCATATCCATTTAGATTTACATTATCCATATCCACATCCATATTCATTTAAAATCATTTCATCCATCCATATCCATATCCATCGGACTATAGCGGGTAAATGGGCATCCGTTGGATATCGAAAGAAATTTGTTTTCTATAGAAAGTATGATAGTTTCATAGATAAATTTGCAATCTTTGTTGAATATATATATAGTTTCTTTCAAAAGAATATACAAACGAAAACATAATTACGAACCTACATTCGATGCATTGAGGCATAGAACATAGTTTGTAACTAATCCCAAAATATTGATAGATACAAACGAAAACATAACTTAATATATATACATGCCTAGAGTATGGTTTGTAATGTTTACAAATTTAGTTATATTCAATATTATGTTATGTATTAATTTTATTGAATAAAAAATATGTAGACATATATTATTAATCATGTGAAATTGTAATATAAAAAATGTTAATTTCGGGTTAAATGGATTCATCTATGGATTGAAAATCATCATCCGTATCTGCTCCAATAAACATCCATATCCGCTCCACATCCGCTATTCACCCATTTAACCTCATCCATATCCACCACCGGTGGAGCGGATCGGATGGATGATCATCGGGGCGGATGATAGTTGCCATCCCTACCCACCACTAACTATCAACTAACTATCTTTCTCTCTCCAAACAAATCTTATATTTTAATCAAAATTATTACCAATGACCTCACCATTGACTATCACCTTAAAACTTGTGTCAAAGTAAAATGGGAAGTTTTTTTGTGGGACGTAGGGAGTATTACTTAAGCTCTTTAAAATTTTGCATAAGTTAATTTAATTAGCTTGAGAAACTAAAGTGAAGATTCTTTAAAAAAAATATTACCAGTTTATTAGTTGTAATGTCATAAAAATTTCACAAAATGTAAATGATAATATTACAAAGGTATATTTGAGATTTAGTTAAACAATTTTTAGGGTTGCACATAATTGTTGCTTTATGTTTAATCGGACATGCAGTTCTTGTTAATGTTACACTAATCAAATTCTTTTTTCATAATCATGTTTAGATTCTATAAAGGTCGCCACAAAAAAAATGATATATAATTACTTCAAATGAGTAGTACGAGTAAGATAAGCTGTACACAGTAAATAAATTTAACATCCCACGTCTGATAATATATGTAAAATAATTTTTTTTTTATTAATGACAACTTTTAGGGCTGTCTTTAAGGGGTAGTTGCTTGCATAAATTATTTGTACTTTTATTATGGGTAGTGATTTGTATAGAGTAATTTTTATTTATATAAAGTAATTTTATACTCCCTCCGTCCCACAAAAAAGTTCCCATTTCCTTTGGGCACAAATTTTTAGGAGATAGTTAGTGGTGGAGTCTTTGGTAATACTTTTGATTAAAATATAAGGTTAGATTGGAGGGAGAAAGTGTTTTATTGGTGGAATCATTGATAATAATGTTATTTTATTAAGTGGGTACCTCAAATTTGAGAAATGAGAACTTTTTTGTGGGACAAAACTTTAAGGAGAAATGAGAACTTTTTTGTGGGACGAAGGGAATATTAAATAACAGTCATGCTCTTAAAAGAAGGGGTAAAATGAAAAATTTAGTAAAAAGAAAGGAATGACATAATTATCATTCGGGATGAAATTACTCTGTATGGATAAATATTGTTCTGTACGAATCACCTCCCCTTTATTAGTGGAGGATGTTACAAAAAGATTGAACTTAAATTTTAATCTAAGCCATTTTACCTTCTGATGTCTTTGTAAATAAAATCTTATATACATTAATTCTATCTATAATATAATTACTATATGAATTTACTGTTCATAAGGATTTATATTAAATTCGTATTCAAAGAAAATTAGAATATAATGGTATAGAGCCACCTCTTTTCCTCTAAACCACTCAGGTTCAATCCTCTCCTCCCCTCTATATGTTTTATATCCTAAAACAAGGTTGGATAAAAGAAAATCGCATAATATATATTTCTTTTATATACAAATAATAAAATTAAATTACCAATACCTTAAATGATGGTGTACTTAATTATAAAATATATTATGATTGTTTAATGAAACAACACATATACTTATATTAACAATTCATGATAATTTTTGTTTTTGATTTTATTTTTACATCACATTTTTATTTCATTAAACTGTCCGTAACGGTGACCGAAAATTCGGTCGTGACCGGCCAAATAAGCAAGCCCGACGCGTCCCCCTCCGTTACGGGCAAAACGCCCGACGCGTCGACCTCCCCTAACGGTCGAGTAATCGACCGTTCGAATCCGAACGTTGCAAGCCTCCAACGGCTACTTTTTACCCCAAATAAATTTAATTTTTACCCCTTTTTTTACCTTATAAATACCCAATTCTTTTACCAAATAATTCACAACTCTCATTTCTTTCTCCACTCAAACACACACTCAAATCTCTCAATCACCCTCTCTAAAAATGTCTTCATCCAAGAACAAAGGAAAGACTACAAAATCTCGACGCGGAGCACCCTCTACTACACCCTCTCAATCACCCTCGATCAACTTTCGACCACCCGGTTTCGTACACCAAACAAGTCACCAAATCCCACAAGGTTATCAAAATAATCCATTTGCTCCCCCTACTTCCCACAACCATACCGACCACAACAACAACCACCACAATATCAACAAGTACCACAACAAGGTTATCAAAATTATTTTGGTGGGGACCAATACGACCACCAAAATTTTGATCCTTTCGCCGGGCTCGACCAATACGACTACCAACCACGAACACAAAGTGGTTCCACCGCCACTCCAGCCGCGCCCGTCGACGTCGAGTCTTCCGAGTTGTAACGACCCGAAATTTGTAAATAAATAAATTGTATAAAAATATGATAAATAAGGATAAATCGTTTAAAGAACGTAGGAATTGGTTTCGTGTCGTTTGGACACCGTACGAGAAAGTTATGGACGAAACCGTGTTGAAACCTAGACCGAAAAGTGCAGCCCTGCTGCACAGGCAAGTTCGCGGCGCGAGTCAGGCGCGAGCGAAACGCGAGGTTGAGCAGAGGGACCGGAGCTGGAACGCGAGTATGTCGCGTTGACTTCGCGTCGACTTCGCGGCGCGAGCCAGGCGCGAGCCTGGCGCGAAATCTGGTAAAAGCGGCGACTAGGGGGCAGATCCGCATCACTTCGCGACGCGAGCTCGGCGCGAGCGGGGCGCGAGCTCTTCCGACCAGAGCAATAAATTCGGGTTTTTAGCCATAAATGCATTTCCAAAACCCTAGTTTCTTCCATTGGCGATTTTGGAGTGCAAGAGCTGATTTGGGTCGATTTCTCCATCAAAGCTTGGTAGATTTCACTCCTAAGTGAAGATTAAAGGTATATCTTCAATCCTTTGTAGTTGTAGCTTTAGATCTATGGACTTAGAAGCTTGGGGTTGAAACCCTAGCTCTTGGGGTTATGAGTTATGGTGATATAAATGGTGTATACACTTAATAGATGGTATATTACCAAAGGAAACGAGTGTATGGTTATGATTTGTAAGAACCTTAAGGGTTGGTTAAACCTAGGGTTTGGTAAATCACCATAACTGGGGGAAATGAGTTAATAAGTGTTATCTAGAGATAGATGGACACATTGGTAGTAGAATGTGATGTTGATAACCTTGTGATTATTGTATTAGGCATTTGGTGAGGTCTTGGAAGGTTGACCGAATTGTGAAGCAAGGAAACTGACGTAAAGAATACGGTTGGAGCACTTTATTGCTAAGGTGAGTACATGAGACTTTCAAACTGAGTACATAGTAAATAGTTTTGAAAATACATATGATATTTTATGGGTCTTTATTAATAAATATGTTGATAAAGATAGTGACTGAAAATGTATGAAAGTATGTAGAATGTGATACTAGAATATGTCTAGTATGATTGATGAATTGGAAGTAAAATATGATAGATTCAAGTAATTATGGAATCTGTGTTAATGAACAATAATAAGGAATTAATTGATTAAAATAATGTATACGGAGCCTTTATTAATAAATATGTATTAGTAAAGCAATTGAGAATGATTTTATAGTAATGAGTACCTATTGGTAAGATGTACTAATAAAAGTAAAGAACGAATGTATATGAAAAAGAATATGATGTGACTAGTAATAATCGTGTATTATAGTCAAGGAAGAGATAAAATGTATTATGATATCGATAAAATAAGAAATGTATCTTATGTATAAAGTAAGTATGGACCTCATAGGGTTCATAGATGTAGAAGTAAATGTGGGTTGCTGATGATCGGGTCCATGGGACCATACAGGTACGTTCACACTGTGTTGAACTAATTATATGTTGTTATTATTAGATAACTAACTTGTTTGATGATTGATGTGATAGCCGAGGGCTTTGATTGGAATAACTGATGAGTTATGGTAAGAACGAGATGATGTGATGCTAGTTAGTTCGGGGGCAACCCGATAACTAGACATGGTAGTGCTTCTAGCTAGTTCGGGGGCAACCCGATAGTTAGATAGGATAGTGCTTCTAGCTAGTTCGGGGGCAACCCGATAGTTAGATAGGATAGTGCTTCTAGCTAGTTCGGGGGCAACCCGATAGTTAGATATGCTTGTGATTCTAGTTAGTTCGGGGGCAACCCGATAACTAGATATATATATATTGGAGTTCTAACTAGTTCGGGGGCAACCCGATAGTTAGATATGTTGAGATCCTAGTTAGTTCGGGGGCAACCCGATAACTAGATATGATTGCTAGGAAAGCATTGGAACGATAGGGTCACTATAGGGTGGCTAGCTTGTAATGATGTAGTATATGTATATATATATATATATATGTTCATATACATCTATTTATGAAACGACTATTATTGTTATTTGGGTCTAAAACCCATGTATCTCACGAGACTATTTTGTCTCACGTACTACGTTTGTTTATGGCTGTGTACTCAGGTACAGGTTTGAAGTGATAGAAGGTTGCACTAGAAGTGGCCTAGAGATGTTTAGCTCGGGAGCTATTAGGTAGATCCCGTTGCCTATGGTTTTGATATGCTTGGTGACACCGTATTTTTGTAAACTCTGATATAGGTTTTGAAGTTTTTGTTAAATTGTATTTTGGACAATATGTCAAATATTGGAAAAATGTATTTTAAATGATTTAAACGTTGTTTTAAAAATACGGGTGTTACACGAGTCGTCCGACGAGCCCGAGCCCGTTGTAGCGCCAAAAAAGGTACCAAAAAGGCGTCAACCGCCGACAAAGGGGGTGACCGGCGGAAGCGCGTCATGGACGAAGCTTGAAGAGATAGGCTTATGCAAGGCTTGGATCGACACTTCCGAAAATGTCATCAAGTCGAACTCCAGGGCTAAATGTGGATTTTGGCAGGATGTGTTAGTTCGCTTTGCGAGCGAAATGGGTGGGACGAACCGAACATACGACTCCCTCAATTGCAAGTGGAAGAGTAGGCTTCGTCCTAAAATTACAAACTTTTGTGCGATCTATGACAACCTCGTACAAAGAAACCCAAGTGGGGCGAACGACCAAATTTTGTACGAGCGTGCTTGTGGTGAATTTAGTGCTCAACATGCAGGGGAGTTCACAGAGGTGGAGTGCTGGAGAATTTTGAAGGACCATCCAAAGTGGAAGGAAGTTGAATACCCAAAACAGGTGGCGATGTTCGCGAAGGCTAGGGGGGAAAAATCAAGGACTTCTTCATCATCCGCTGCGCAAGGTTCAGGGGTTGGTCCAGAAGAGGAGGATCAGTATGATGAAGAAGTGGAAGTTGCACCCCCTCGACCAATGGGGCGGGACAAGGCGAAGAAGAAAGCAGCGGCATCGTCATCAGCTGCTCAAAGTTCAGATTACGGTGCCCCCCCGCCATCATCGGCTCAGGAATTAGTCGGGCATTGGAAAAAGGCCACGGACGAATTTTTTGACTTCCGCAAAGCGAACATATCTGATTTCATGGAGATACAAAAAGATACCCAAGAGCTCAAGCACATGGAATTCTACAATTCGTCCCATGATCACCTCACCGGCAGAAATCTTGAGTGGGTTTTGGCAAAGAAGGCGAAAATCAGGGCCAAATATAATTTGGACTGATAGTTTATTTTTATTTAGTATTTATTGTAATGTTATTTTTATTTATGTTTTTTTTAATTATTAATGTAATGTTTTTTTTATAATTAATGTATTTGTTTTTAATTTGAATTAAAAAAAATAAATTTCCGAACGGTCACCCATTACGGGCATTTGGTCGCTGTCTGGTCGTGTGATTGATCAGGAGAGAGAAAGCTGATGTGGCGCAGAGGTGGCAGGGGTGACCAAACTGGGTTTGGTCACCCATTACGCCCAGTCTTATGTAGTATTAAATATATATAAATAAATAAATAAATAAATAAAAGGATTTTTCTAACGTATGTCCCAAGGCATACATTATGTGCAGTTAATGAACATTAAGTTTCCATTTAAAATAAGAATTATATTTATTGCATCTTTCTAAAATGGTAAAAAAATAAACTTTATTAATGTAATTCAAAATATATTAGGAAACAAGAAACTCCATTAAATGCACATAATGTATGCCCCTATGTCATACGTTAGAGAAACCCTAAATAAAATTAAGGGTAGTTTGTTAAAAAATTACAACATTTTAAGTTTTTACTTCCCGAACTATTTACTAACACAAATAATTTCTTTTAATAATATCTAAATTTAACACATACTTAGACTAAATGATTTTTTGAAGTTTACCATTTAGAAGTTAATTAAAACACGACTAAAAAAAGTATAACATCATAAAACTTCTTATTTTTAATTTTTTTTATAAATGTCCATATAGAAATCCAAAACTTATTTATGTTATTTGCCACAATCTCAAGTTATGATCAAAATTTAAATGAACTTAAATTTTTTAAAATAATTTAAAACTAATCATAATCGAATCTTAATCTTAATTAAAAATGTATATTTTAAAATCCGTAGCAACGCGCGGTTTACAACAATACTCGTTTGGAACAATTGTATTTAAAATGCCTCTCGTATTGTTTAATATTATTTTTAATTCTTTGTGTTTTCAACTACAGTACGATATATAGACTTATTAGGAAAAGTTGAGGATTTTATAGATTACATTTTTTGAGGAATAAAATTTATGTACTTAAAAACACTTCTATTTCTTGAAGAGGAAAAATTAACGAAAGTTTCTTTATGAAATATTCAAATATATTTCTAATAGTAAAAACGGTTTTTTTTAATGTTGAGACAAATAGAAAAGCATGATGGAGTGGATACGAATCATACGATAAATTAGGATATAGTGGGAAGTTTATGGGTTTTTATGTAATTTTACTTCCATTTCAAGATGAAATGAAATGAAAATAAGGGACGCCTAATGAATCAAAATGACATATTTTGAAGGAATCACAT
Source organism: Calendula officinalis (assembly GCA_963853835.1). NCBI lineage: Eukaryota > Viridiplantae > Streptophyta > Magnoliopsida > Asterales > Asteraceae > Calendula > Calendula officinalis. The sequence goes on from OY970827.1 coordinate 19,558,152, forward strand.
TCCTTATGTAATGACTTATTCAATTACAACATCACAAACAAACATGTTTTTTTTTTTCATTCCATTGTAATGATGTATTTCATTCCGACTTTCATTACCACATACCAAACACTACCTTAAGAATATCATATGGATTTCTCTGGTTCTATTGGGCCGGGCTATACGAAAAATGTCATTGGGTTGCCATTAATTTTCCAACATCCACAATTTGTATTGACGAATTTACCCTAGAAATATCTTCAAACGCCCATTTTCAATCTTCAACAAGACCAGGGGTATTATAGTCAGTTCACCTATCAGTGGCTTACCTTCTCAGCCTATATAAAGGCAGAGCTACAAAAGCTAGGGTATAAAAAGCAGATCTCATTCTCCCTCTGCACAAACTCTACGAACCTTAACGAGCTGAAATAAGTGAGTCTAATTCTTCGTAGATCATCAATAATAAACTCGATTAATATGATAATGGATGATTTACGTCTATTTATTGTATACGAACTTTGAATTTGATGCGTATATTGATGATTCTCGTGCAATTTCATGTGTTTGTTTCGATTTTTGAGTTTTATTTTGTTTGATTCAAGTTTCGTTATCTCGCGTGGTTGATTATGTGGATAATTAGGGTAAATTATATGTTAAAACTCAAATTCTGTGTTATTTACTGTATATGAACCTTTTATGCACAAATTCTGTGTGTGTATTGAAGATTCCGGTGCAAGATCATGTGATAGCTCCTGTGTGTTTCACATTTTTAGCTTTATTCTGTTTGAATCAGTTTTTGATATATCATGTGGATAATTGTGTGAATAATGAGCTTAATTATTGTGGAATCTGGTGCAAAAGCATGTGATACTTGTCGTTTGTTTCAGATTTTAAGGTTTATTTTGTTTGAATCAAGCTTCATTTCTCACGTGGACAATTATATGAATAATTAGGGTGCTTTTTATATTACATTAAATTGTATGTTGGTTTTATGCTTAGAAACTACTAATAGTTAGAGTGCTTATCATGGTTAATTGTATGAATAATTAGGGTGTTTATTATTTTCCCACGCTATTGTGCTTTAATAATAAACCACTAATAGAAAACTTTGAGTGTTTATGTGGGAATTTAAGATTCAGGTTTAGCAATATATGACACACTCATATGTAATTCTCTTTCCATTTTATCCATATTTGATTTCTTTTAACTGATGAGTAATCTGGTGTCGGTGAACTTTTTGTTTAATCTTAGTTTGTCACTACTGAAAATTATGAATTTGACTTAACAGGTCTTTTATGGCGACATTTGAATTGTACCGTCGGTCAACAATTGGAATGTGTTTGACCGAAACATTGGATGAAATGGTGTCTAGTGGTATTCTTGGCCCTGAGCTTGCTATCCAAGTGCTTGTTCAGTTTGACAAGGTTATATTTTAAGTATTTTTTTTAAACTGAAAATGCATTTTTTTATTATGTCGATCATAATTCCTTATTTTTTTTTAAATAATTGTAGTCAATGGCTGAAGCACTTGATACTCAGGTTAAGACCAAAGTGACCGTTAAGGTAAATAGTTTTATCTCTTTGACTTTACTAGAAATAGAATTAAGATTGGTCAACCTTGATTGAAGAATTAAGCTTTTTTTCATGGTTCTTGTGTGTCACCTCAAGTAATAACCTTGGACAAATGACCAATATACCCTTTTGGGCTTGTTAACATAAAGATGTAACAGTGACTCTCATTTATATTTTGTTAAAAACAGGGGCATTTGCATACGTACAGATTCTGTGACAACGTGTGGACATTCATTCTTCAAGATGCTCTTTTCAAATATGATGAATGTCAAGAAAACGTTGGTCGAGTTAAGATAGTTGCATGTGACTCAAAGCTTCTTGTTCAATGAAATCTTGGTAAATTTGTTAGTTTAGAACTAAGTATTTTGTTCCTCTGTTGTATTCTTGTGAAACAGAGAAACTCAGTTTTCTGATATTCTCATTTTATTTCTTTTTGTTTGGTATAAAACTTACATTTACAGACGGTTTATTTAAAAGTTCATTTATATGGACATTATGAATGCACCCTTGTTTGTTGGATTGAAATAGCAAAGCTTCCACTTATTTTTAATCGTTAATATTGACCTTTAATATTGGTTATTCTAGTTGAAAGACTTTATTAATATATATCATTGTAAATAGTCATGTGTCTAGAATACATTCAAAGACAATATATTTAGGCATGGCATGAATTAAAAAAATTGGATTGCAGTATCTATATTCCGAAACACATCCAACATGGATTTTCAAGCAATATAACATACTTTACTTGCATATTACCAAACACTTTACGAGCATCATTAATTATTTGATTCACAACTACATGTTAAGAAGAGAAGTTTGAACTAGCAAATGGTTATCAAATGGTAATTTTCTTATCTGGGCATGGAAGGCTAACCCAATTCGAGGATATCAAAGATTACCCTCAAGTCTTTCATAGCAAATTTTTTTTTTTTTTTGAAATAAATAAATAAATTTTCGGTTCCACCCGGTTCTAATCCCCATATTACCCGACCCGTCGTCCCGTTTTCAGTTCTCATATTTCTTGAATTTCGTTTCTCGGGTATATGGTAGAAGTTCTATATATTTAGATTGGAATGATTGGTTTAAAAACCATTGTAATCTGTTTTTTTAAACTCGATGTTTTTCTCTTTCTAGCTTTTTGTTAGTTGATTTTTATATATACTTTGCCTGTTAAAAAAAAGGACGGTAAACTAAATAATCAAATGACTAAAACTAAAAAATCAATTAACTTTTATTAAATCACCTATATTATGCATTATTGAAAGAAGTTTGAGCCCCGTTTTCATCAAATCCGTTTCATGGAAAATTCTAATGAACAATATAATACATATGGCTATTGTATTATATTAGTCTTTTGCCCACGACATTACGCAGGTGAGAAAGACAACTAAAACATGTCAAATGAGTAACCTGATGAAATTTAACTAAAGAGGAAACGGGTAAATGAAAACCATCTAAAATGTTTTATTGAAAATTATTATATACGTAGAATACTATATAGTTGTCTATATAACAATCATCATATAATAAATAGAAACCAATTAAACATCTTTGCAAGATCATAGCATGGCCAATATTGATTCATGGAGCTTGACCATCAAATGGATATTGTTGAGGAAATTGTAACCTGAAATTTCTAAGTTAGTTACATCTGCATGTTACAAACTTATCAACTTTGTAGGTTAAGAAATAAGGATATTAATTGAAAAATATGTCTTCGTAATTAAATTAGCTTTTGGAAATACGCGGTTACGTGTACACGCCGAAATACGCGGTTACGTATACGCGCCGAAATACGCGGTTACGTTTATACGCGCCGAAATACGCGGTTACGTGTATACTTACAATACGCGGTTGCTGTAATTTTGATGTACAAATTGATGCTAAATTTTAAAGCAACCCACCAATTTTTAAGTGGAGTAAACGACGGGAAGAAGAGACAAATATGTTCAGGATGCGGTTATTATTAGTGTGTGGGAGGAACGAAAGGCTTCTAAACGAAGCGAAGGGGTAAATGCCTCGTTTTAGTTAAGGCATGTTTTAAGAAAATGGAAATTGGGAAGTAAAATTTGGATTAAATTTAAGGTGTCAAACAAGAAAGTTACTGAAAATTAAGATTAAGAATAAACAAGTTAGGAATACGGTAAAATAAAATTCCTCACGGGCAAACGACCAAAAGACTTGTACATGATTACTCCTTTCAAATTACAAGAAAGTTATAACAATTGAAAGTGAAGTTGCAAAAATGGACCAATGGTCCTTGTGGTTAAAAGTAAGGAAAAATAATAAAAACGTGAGGGCAACCAATTAACACCGTCGTTTGGGAAGGACTAAAACAAACCAAGGTTTACAAAATTGGTAATGTGTTTCAAAACCACATAAACCAAACATGCAATGTGGCTTAGGCATATGTACGATTCTTGCTATTAATATTATAAGCAAGTAATAAAAAATTAAAAGATTTATTCGCGTAAAATTCTACAAGACCTTTTCAATAATTTCTCTTTCCTTACCTATAGTTGTTTATGTTGACTTTTTTGCGACAAAATACCAAATTGAAAAAAGGGATATCAACGAGTAAAATAAAAAAAGATAAGTAAAGGTTGAACATGTAGTAGTAAGTCAAAAAGTATGTTTAGCACAATACAACCCTCAAATATAATTGTAATTAGAAAGTTGATAAATGGCCTATGCCACTTGACATCCATCCAGGCATTGCCCAATCCTCATATAAGTTTTAACATACATATTATTGCAATAATATTAGTCTTCCTTATCATATGTAACACAAATATTATATAAAAAATTAGGACAAAGTATATTTCAGCCCATACAATAAAAATTGCCCGTTTCAAGCAATCACCAACCCACTCATTTAATCACCTTTAGTCAGGCACCAAGGTTCTTCTAGGGTTTCGTTTATATAACTTATGTACACAATATAATACTTCCTTTGTCATTTTCATAAACAATTATTCAAATGTAGATTAAAATGAGCAACAAAACGAAAAGCACTTCACCTAGGAAGTATCAGGGGTAAAATGGACAATTCTTCACGGTTTAAGAATTCCATGTTTGACCAATGAAGAACGAATATCATCACTGCTACAAGTTTCATCTGTGTGAATAATATTGGTGTTTTCTGTTGGTGTAACATCTGAAAGTGGGTACACCCGATTAGCATGAAGTTGATTAGTTCCAATTCCTTTTAAAATAACCGATTTATGAACACCGCCCAAAAATCCTTCATAATCTGTGTCGCCACTTTCACCAACAAAAACCACCACTTTTGATAAATCCATGCCCCACCGGAGATACAAGTATCTGAAGAACAAAACGGGTCACGGGTCAAATGGGTCAATTTTGTGCAATCTGGCCTATAAATATATGTTAGTGTCATGTATGATTATAAATTTGAATAATATGTAAGAAGGTTTTTTTTTTTTTTAATTTTAGAGTTATCATGTCATGTTAAATCCTTATTTAAACCCAAAAAAGAAAAAGAAAAAAAAGAAAGTACCTGAGGGCTTGAGAACGAGATGCGGATACTGGAATGACATTTATTTTCCTGCCATTTTGGCAAAAAATAACGTGACAACGAAGAGCTTGAATCCTCATTAATTTCCTAAGTTCCTTAACAGGAGGAACCTACAAAATCAATCACCATCATCAAAAATAAGATAACATATTAAACACACATTCTTATATGGATTGAATTATGTAACATCCAATCTAGAGGTGGCCCTTTCGACCCGTTTACTGATGAATGGGTCGATTTCGGTTGTTTTTTAAAATAATCGAGTCTTGTACGTCAAATAGGTCAGACGGGTCAAAAGTGTGTTCTAAACGCTTAAAATATCCTGAATCATTTTTATAAACAAAAAATGAGATTATTGTTAAGAAAGAAAGCAGTTTGACCATATTACAAAAATGAAAATGTATAAGAAAAAATTTTCATGTTAACCCAAGCCAACCCGTTACCAATTTGCCACCTCTAATCATATCAATACAAATATTTGAAGTACAAACCACATAAAAAATACCAAACTTTTTTTCATTGTTAGAAGTACTAAAAAATTTTAGTGACCAATATGTAACCAAAAACTTTCTAAAAAAAATACTAAAAACCTCATTTTTAAACCTTTTTATACAGCTAGCCCATAACTCAGATTAAAAATAAAAAAAGAAACTAACCAATTCGGGCTTATGAACATTAAAAGCATAACAATAATTGGTTGAAACTTCTTCATCTTCCGTAACAACATGTTCTTCATTTTTATTTTCTGCTTTTTTATCAACAATAGAATTGGCCCATTTGACCAAAGTCTTCCTCAACCCTTCACCACCCCAACGATACTCAATATGTGAATGATAATACAAATCAAACACAAACGGGTTATCTTCACTATGTGAGCTCGAATAATACAAATCCGCCCCACTATTGCAAATAAACGCATCAAAAATTGAAGGATTCACATTTTTAGACACCAAAAAACTATGAATTTGAGCCATTTGTAATGATGTTGCTAATATAAACCCAACTGTCCCTTCATCTTTCTCCTTTTTAACCGATTCAAATATTTTATTAACGTTTTCAAAAAGCGATTCGATGTTTTCGACATCTATCGCGATTACAAAAACATGCGTTCTTCTCCGTATCGCGGGAAATTTAAGGTGTTCAGTTTTATCTTTCCCGACACTTTTTGAAAATGAAGATGTAACGTTTTTTTCTAATTTATTGTTATTTTGGTCTTGTGAATCCATTGAAAATTTTAAATTTAGTGATATGTCTTGCATGTCACGTAAAGAATCGTTAGGTGAATCGGTTTCTGAATTTTCATCATCGTCATCATTGTTGTTTTCGGTTTTTAACCAGCCCGGGTGTCTCGGTTTGCAACTTGCGATTCGTGATAAATATGTTTTGCAATGTTCGGTCCATGAAAACAGGTGGATGTTTCTTAGCCCGTTTGATCTGCATTTAGCCCAAAGCTGTTTATCTGCAACGAGTTTTAGTAAAGCATCTGCTATTGATTGTTGATCATGTGGGTCGATGAGTAAACCGTTGTCAAGTACCTGTAATGATGATGATGATGATGATGTCATCAATTCATATAACTACAGGTGGAAACGGGCTCAGGTCCTAAACTAGTTGACCCGTCTAAATAAAGTAAAGATAACTAACCCGATGTATATCCACCGGGCCTCCATTTTTGGTGGCAACCATTGGTAACCCATGAGCAGCAGCCTGTTTATTGAGTTAAAATACTGGTAAAAGTATGCGATTAACTAAACATAATTAAAAAATGTTAGAAAACCGACCTCGATCAAAGTGAGTCCAAATGGCTCGATGAAAGCTGGATTAATAAACACACCCTGCATGCATAAACAAAGATAGATTATATTTCCCATTTTTTGGGTTAATTTAAAATTAAAATATCTCCAAATTTACCTTAGTTTTGGCTGCTAAGCGATAGATATCAGGGACATCGGTCTGTTTATGATGTTTGGGATATGCAACTTGACCATAAAGATCATATTTATCAATCAATTTAATAATTGAAAGAAGCATTGAAGCACTTGTGCTTGACATCTCATCAATGTTATCTCGGTTCCCCATTATCAGCACAAGATTTGCAAGCTCCCGCAACGGGCGACATTCTCCAAATGCTCTGACCAAAGTTGTCAGATTCTTTTTTGGGTCGGGTCGGGCAAGGGCCAGTATCGTGGGCTTTCGCGGGTTGGTAAAGAACCGCATTATCTCTGTCCAAATAGGCGGGTCTTGCTGCTCTTCTGACCCGTCTGTTTCACCTTCCATGTCACCATCATGTGGAACAATATGATTGAACTCCATTCCCGGAGGAATTACCTGTCAATAATTTAATTAATTACGAGTCATGTTATTTTTATTCAAAAAATAGATAGATTAGTATTGAAATAAGCTCATTTTTATTACCATATTTGACACATCTATTGTTTTTCCAAAAAACAAAACGGACAATAGGTCAACCAGAAAAAAATACTCGTTTTGACATGTTGCCCGACCCGCCCATTTCACCACCTTTACATTCTACAACAGGGGTGACAATTTCTGACCCGACACAAAACCCGACCTGAAACCGACACGAAAATAAACAGGTTTGGGTTGAGGTAAAAAAATTTGGGTCAGTCTTGGTTCGACTCATCTGACCCATTTATTAAACAGGCTAGGATCGGGTCAATGATAATTTAAATGAGTCGACCCGTCAACCCATTTAATAATTAAAATTAAAATATATTTAAAAATATATATACTTAGACTTAGTTTATAGTTTATTAATTAAACGTAACTAATTGTTAGATAAAAACTACTTAATAATTAGGTTTTTTGATATTTTGTTATAAATATGTGGAATAACAACAACCTGTCTGTTTAACCCATTTTAATTAAACGGGTTATATGAGTCAGGTTCGGGTTGAAGGTAAATAGGTTAGGGTTGACATATCTGAGCCATTTATATAAACAGGTCGGTTTCGGGTTGAACGTTTGAACCCGACCTGAATTGGCACCCCTATTCTACAATCTCAAAACACAAATTACAGATATCAAAAAAGGGCATTGGGCACTTACATTCATTCTTGGCATAAACCTGCCATAACAGCTCACATTCCTTCTAATTCTAGCCCGTAATTTTTTCTCCAAAACAGGGTCAAACCCGTCATATAACCGCCACTGTTCATCGATTTCTTGTCTGGTACTCGTTATAACAACCTCGGATGAATCAAGACTGATTTCTTCAGCTTCAATTCTTCTCATGATTTTATAAGTTTCATTAATTTCATCTTTAGTCAATCTTCCTTGTCTCAACAATTGTTCCAATTTATCTCTACCGAGTGAGTGGCCCGTAAAAAGCATAGGAACATTTAGCGCCCCGGATAAACGGGCTGCTGAGTCACCAGCATCTGCATAATGACCGTGAACTGCAACGGGCCAAACGGGCTGCCCACCACCAATTTGCTCACCCAAAACTTTTGACATTTGGATTATATGATTAAGTGCACCATCGACAAATTCAGGTATGTGTGGCCATAAAAGCTCTTTAGGGGTATATTTGTCTTTTGGCCCGAATGGAATACGGATTATATACGCACCGCTACTCTCGCCTATTTCGTCTGTTACGCCATCTGAATTATGTGGAGATAACATTTCAGTTGGTTCACCGTAACTATAATCTACTTCAGGACAGGTTACTTGTCTTGTAAGTAAATCGACCCGATAGACACCTGGCATTGAAGCTAAAGCTCTTGCAAGTTCAACAACATATTTAACCTGGAAATTATTAATAAATAAAAAAATTGTACGTCGTCAAAAACAACATAAAAATACATTTTTTATAAAATCTTGAGGTGGGTGGTTAAAGTTGAACTTTCACTCCAAATTGTCAAAATGTGGGATTTTTAATTACTTTTCTTGGAAATCTTCTATAAAAACTACTGTATATATTATTGAAAGATCATCTAGCTTTGTACATAAATCACTTTGGATGGTTGTATGCATTAGAAATACACTTTGTGGGCCTTTTGGCCTACCCGGCCCATTTGACTGGTTTCCTTTTTAACCAAATTTGTTTTATTTAACCCCAATTGACCCAGTTATAAGTAAATGGGTTATAATTGCAACCTCTACAAAAAAGTTAAATTAAATTACTTTAAAAAAAAGGCAAGACTGGAACTGTTGGAACTATACCTGACCACCAGTATCTGAATCACGACCAAGCTCCATATTTTCGCCGCGTATTAACCCGTGAAGGCTGTAATAAAACATTTGATTATAATAATAAATAAAAAATCATTATGCAGACAATACACATTAAAGAGAAAATTCTGAGATATTTGTACCTTATCAATACAAGATATAATTTTTTGCCCTTTTGTTGATTAGCCCATGCTTCCATAGCATCTATGGAGCTCATTCTAGGCAAACGGCCTTTGTGAGTATCACCATGAACAGATACATCACTACTGATCGTATCTCCTTTTTCCCCTTCTGACAAGTCTTCTGACATGTCAGCAACTGCTTCTCTTCGACCTTTTTCACGCTCAATTCTACGTTTAGCTGCTCTGTTAGCTTCCTCGCTTTCAAGCTGATTTAACAAAAAATTTCATCAAAAAAAGTTTGTTAAACTTCCAAATTGTTTTGATTGTTACTTTTCCTCTTTTGGTTTTTGGTTTAAAACAATGATTACCAAGTTTTTTCATCTCTCAAAAAACTGTTTTAGAAAATTTGGAAGATAATATCAGTAGACGATTTCAGTTGTGAGATTACAGATGACTCATTGGCCAATATGCAAGAAAACTCTAGAATTAGGAATTTTGACCAAACACAAGTAAAATAGGAAACATTTATATCAATTTAACCTTCATAAATCTATATAAGATTCACCAGTTGAATCAACACCCAATTACATTTAAAAAGAACAAAATTGAGTATGAAATTAACAGTTATTAAGTAAAATAATATAAAAACCTGTTTTTTCTGCCTTGCTAGATTCCAAATCCTCCAACACATATTCTCAAGCCTAGTATTCCTCTCTTGAGGACTCCTGGTCGCTTGTGCCTTCATCATACACATATAAACCACAATTAATTTCAATTTCATCAACAAATAGTTCAAAATCAACACACATAAATTGATTAAATTCACACACACTACTATTCGATTCGATTCTTCAAATTGAAGTTCGAATCATAAAGGAACAATTGAAAACATCGATATAATACATAATTACAGGTTGCAACAAAAATTAACGAAATCAAACTTTAAGAATTACAGATTATAGCAAAAATTAACGAAATCGAACTTACTTTAACCCAAGAGCGATATAGATCAGTCTCATCGAAACCAATAACGTTATCAACGAAATATCGTGTAGGACTAAAACGGCCTCTTTCACGAAGAAGTAGCGATGATTTTGCATCATCAAGTCCAGGACCAACATCAAGTATTGCTTCCAAATAGCTGTTAATCCAATCGTTTCCCGCCATTGAAACAAAATCTCTTTCTGTGTTTGATTGTTGATGAAATCGTGAGTGTGATTGTGTGGAGATAGATATATGGGTGGATTTGTGAGTGATTTTATGAAAGAATTTGAGAGGAAGAGAGAGAATCAGATACGGGAATATAGGGAAGAAAAAAACCGCTAAATTTAATTTATTTATAAAATTTATTATTTTGCTTCGTATAATTTATAACCCTTTATAATTTTATTTATCGTATAAAAATAATATATCTGTCCAGCTAATCATATGATGCAAATTAAATAGTGGGTTGAATGTAGTTGTTACTCTATGATAGGTCAAAGATTTTTCTGAATAAATTATATTTTAATAATGACAATAAATAATGAGATAATGATTTTGATTGCTACTAAATTTTCATACTTATTTTATACATTGGATTAATACTTTCTCCGATTCAAAATAAGTGCTGCACTTTCTTTATATGGATGATTCAAAATAAGTGCTAAACTTTGAAAAATTACCTTACTTTGTAAAAAATAGTAGGACACACACTCACTATCTACATTAACACAGTGGAATGACTCATTTACCCTTACTTTTTACAATTTAACAGCATTAACCCCACTTTATTCAAAAGGTGTGGGACCCATTATCCACTAACCATTCAATTAATCTAATTTAACCATCATTATAATTTTTTGCCATAAAAACCGTGAAACCCAATGTGTAGCACTTATTTTGAATCGGAGGAAGTATGAATTTTCAAATCAAATGTTGAGATTATAAAAAAAAATTAATTAATTTTACACGTCGGTCATTTTATAGATAGAATGATATTTATATACATAGTACAACTTTAGTTTTGTTATTGCTCGGTAAGCCCAGTAACATACGTCATCCATTTAACGAATGTATTTTATAAATGGATCATTAATAATAGTAGAATTTCACGAATAGAACGGATTGGAACTGGATTCGGATTGAATATATGGAAATTGATAGGAACCACATTCAATCGGACCATAACTAGATTGAACTGTTGTAACACCGCAATTTAAACCCGATTTTTTTTTAAATTAACTAACGGAAACGCGTAAGTATCATCACAAAATAGCTAATATATATAACAGTCCTTTTACAACATTAACCAAAATATTTAAAAGTAGTTTGCAGTGTTAAAACATCCGGCGGCTCGGTTACAACTATACCAAAATCAGAGTGTTGGTCAATCATCCCTAAAACACCCCTTGACCCGCCAAAGAGCAAAACCTGCAAAAGAGTCAACGAGGTGGGGATTAGCTAACAGCTGAGTGAATGAACTCAAATCGACAATAAATTAGAACAACCGAATGATAAATCATATTATCCCAATTTTATTTTGAAGAGTAACGGGGTTCTGCCGAAGCCTTAAATCATTGTTGGCCTAACAATGATAACCGATAGCCCTTTACTCAATGACAGTGTGTACCTCCTTAGACCAACCAGTGCTTCTAAGGACGGTACACCGTATCATTAGTAAACATATGCTCATTAGAATGTTCCAATTACTGACATCTTCCCCAAATGTGCACTTAATTAATTATCTTTATTAATTATACCAAAGTGTAGACTTACAATAGACATTGCAGCCCAAAAATATTTGCATCTGAAGACGTTCGCGTCGTGAACTCAGAGTTCGCGTCGCGAACACCAACGCGAAGACAAGTTCACGACTCGCGAACATCTTCACGATCAAAACCCAAACTTTATGTCCCAAGTTCGCGTCCGCGAACTTACCCAGGTACCAATTCCTGCACTTTTTTTCTTAAAGTAACCCAATTTCTACCAAATTGTACACCTATTGTTGAAGGCTAAATCCACTCACCTGAGCTAGCAAATCTCGTCCCAAAACTCGGTATTCTAACTACTGAGTTCCCTTGCCTTTGCCTGTATAAAATGCAACTGAATTAGTAATCGAGTCAACCAAAATAATTAAATATAAGATTCATAAGGTAGTCTAGGCATGTGCATGGTCCAAGAACCGGACCGACCCGGTTAGGACCGAGAACCGAAATTCCTGTTTTTTGTGGACCGAGGACCGGACCGAACAGTCCCGGTTCGGTTCGGTTATTGTTCGGGTATTTTCGGTCCGGACCGGTTTGGACCGTCTAGAACCGTAACCAATTTTTAGCTATTTTTTTGGGTATTTTCACTATTGTTTCGAGCAGGAAAAACGCAGTTACACCTTCTATTAGACAAAAATATAATCTGTTACAAGCCTAATATTGTAAATCAATATTCAAAAATATATAATCAATAACATTTACACCTTCAAGTTATAAACGGAATGAGATTCAATATATATTATTATGAAGGTTTGTACATACCTCTGATTCCGAATGGGATTCGGACAATCTGGAATTCGATTGAGACATACGATTATAGGAGCAGCTCTTGAATTGCGAATGAAGGTTTGAGAGTTGAGACGTACAACTGAGATTTTACGTAGAAACGGACGGTCGTTGTGATAGAAATTGGTTTACGGGTTTGTGATTGTAAGGGCGTAGTGATCTGATCGAAATTAAGTGGGCTTAGGACTAACTGACTTGGGGGCTAGGGGAAATTTTCACAAGCCTAAAATTGGTTACGGGTCCAGCTGGGTTAATTCGGTTCCCTCGATTTTTACCCGAAACGGACCGTATTTTTCGGTTCCCATAAATTCAGGACCGAGGACCGGACCGTTGGATGCGGTTCTGGTCTGGTTCGGTCCGGATCCTTCGGTCCCGGTTGGTCCTGGTCAGTTCTGGTCCATTCTGCACAGGCCTAATGTAGTCAAAGCTTGCACAAATCTTTTAACTATTTGACTAAAAGTCCAGGTATAACAATAACCATTAAATAGACTTCCCAACCCAAGTATGGCATCAAGCTATGCTTCACTAGTCAATTCTAGTCAATTAGGCCAAACGGGTCAAAACTTAACAATTCACCAAAACCCATATCATTACATGTGTATATCATCAACTAGTAATTACATGTCATTTCAAACATAATTTAGACTTCTTGGAAATAAAGTCAAACTCCATCTTTGACTTTTTCTATATTTGATCCAAATAGCTAGTTAATCTTTAAAATACCAAATTAGCCAAACACCATTCAATTTTGCTTCACTAGTCAATTCTAGTCAATTAGGCCAAACGGGTCAAAACTTAACAATTCACCAAAACCCATATCATTACATGTGTATATCATCAACTAGTAATTACATGTCATTTCAAACATAATTTAGACTTCTTGGAAATAAAGTCAAACTCCATCTTTGACTTTTTCTATATTTGATCCAAATAGCTAGTTAATCTTTAAAAATACCAAATTAGCCAAACACCATTCAATTTAACATCAAATACACATACAATTCAGTCAATTAACATCTCATGATGATTCTACACTAGCTAGGACATCAAGAATCCCATTTACACAATTTATCAAATTTGGTGGGTTTTGGTCATCTTCTCCAAAACTCCATAACTAGGTTTTTAAGGTCCAAAGCTTGAACTTACACTACCATCCAGAATTAGTCATCTAAAACATACAAGACTAGTTATGAACTTCATAAAAACCCTAACAATTCATCAATTTCATGTTTTGGGACAAAGAAACTCTATAATCCAAGAACCCTAAGTTTTTCACCAACAAGAACACAAACCCAAACTACAAAGAAGCATTTCTAACCTTGATCTTGGCTGGATTTCGAAAATGCAGAGAAGGAGAAGAAAATCCAAGCAAGAAACATTCAAAATCAAAGAAAACCAAAAAAACCCCTTTGTGTGTGTGTGTGTCGATGTGCAGGGAAAAGAAAAGAGGAAATGAGGTTTTTGACACCTCCTTAGACACGTGCCCACACCCCAAAACAGTCCAGCACTTCATTAAACACGGTGTAAAACTGAAAGTCTGGGTCGCGTTTGATTTATTTAAAAATACCTAGCTAACTCAGATTTTAATAACGAAAATATTTTTGGAACTGTAATTCAAATGTTTATTTGAAAGTGTAATTATTGTTTTCATGCTCAATTATATCAGCTAAAGTAAATTTTAACCCCTTAGTTAAAATATACCAAAATCTAAATAAATCATATAAAAATAATAAACAAATAGAATTACTTACCGAAAGTAATTTAAAATTTTAGGTCGGGTCTCAGGATGTTACAACTGTTACCAAATTGGATTGGATCATAATCGGATCGTAACTGGATTAGGGTGGCAAAAAGGACAAAAATGTCATATTCCCAAGCTCAACGGCCCTTTTAACGTCACAATTTAGTACCGGATACCAAACCGGTTTCATAAAAAACCGGATCCAATGGCTACAATAGAAACTGGATTCAAAGCAGATTAAGCTAATCGGGTTTATGAATTAGTTTACTCGATGGACCCTCGAACCGATCCCAAACCGGTGAATTTGGATCCAAACCGATCTGGTGGTATTCAATCCGGTTCCAATACAGTTTTGAAACTGGTTCCGGATCACAAACCGGTTTTTTACCCACCTCTAATTAATATTTTCACAGGGTTTCTAATCTAGTAGTATATGAGATATTATAAGTTACCTAAAACCAAAAAGTAGTTTATCTTGCACAAGTTTTTATGAGATAGTTATTGATATTATTGATAATAATTTTGATTAAAATATTATGTTAATTTAGTCTTATATTATTTTGTGTTTGTGTCGTTTTATGTAATATAGCCATTTAGGTGATTATGTGAAAATTTTAAATTTGAAGTTATACTTCAGTTTATTATCTGTGTCTTTGCCGTATGAACATTTAAGGCATATGAACATTTAAGGAATATTTTGACTTAAATACCCTTTTTTAGCGACGTGAATCGTATGAAATCTTGATTCGAAAGTATGATTTAAAAATAAAAATTAAGTACTTTATAATATACTAGCAGGGTACCCGCGCAATGCGACGGCGGGTCCCCTGTAACTATATTTTGCGATAATGACAGTGATTGTACGATGGTGGCAGTAGTGATGGTGTGTTCGGTAGTGATTGTGACGGTAGTGATTGTAGTGGCGGGTGGTGGTAAAAAAAATGATATGTCTTTGTGGTTAAAATTCTTTGCTAATAACATGAAAGTCACAAGTTTAAGTCCTTGGGGTGTCAATTTTTTCCTAAGCACAAATATTTCCCGAGATAGCATGTAACGTTTAATCTGGCCAATAACATGAAAGTTGCAAGGAGATTTTTGGCAATATTGATATCGTGTCAAATTTAATCTGGCCAAACGTTACATTATTGAATTAAACGTCATTGAAACTGAATTAAAATCATTGAATTAAAATCAAAAGTTACCAAACGTTACATTATTGAAACTGAATGGGGTTTGTTAATTATTTGGCAATAGTCAAACGTGGAAGCAACATGTTGACACAAAAACGTTATGCAGAGTTATCTATAATGTTTGTTTGTGCTAAAACAAAATGTCATTTAGAGCAATCGGTTAACACACACTTTGTAGTCATAGGAGGTCTTGTGTTCGAACCCTGGAAGCAACACTTTTTTATTTTTGTGGTGTTGAAGTTATTACTAAAATTGGAAATCTCCTTAAACTTAAAATTAAGGAGGTCCTTAAAATTCCTTAAAATAGTAGTCCTAAATGTATTATTAAGGAGTAAGATAAAGATACCTTTGTAACATTAACTTTAAGTTCTTAACTCAATTCTTTTGTATTATATTTCCATATTTAAAGTACCGATAAATGATGGTGAGCAAAATTGAATCTCTACTATCACAGTTCATTTGGGGTTTTAAAGAGGGAGAAAAGGGAATACATTGGCTTAAATTAAGGGTGTAATTGAGCTTGAGCTGGCTTGATTATAAAACTCGAAGCTCGACTCAAGCTCAATCTAGTCTTTATTTTCAAGCTCGAGTTCAACTCGATTTAATAATTGACACTTTCGAACTCGACTCGACTTGTTTATCAGTATAATATATTGATTAACTCGATATTTTAAGTTCGACATGACTCGACTCGGTACTTTCGAACTCAACTCGATTAGAAAATAAACTAATTATGAAAATATGCACATACATAAAGGGTGAAAATGTAAAATACCATAACCTTGATTAGGATCGCGAGCGTTACGAGTTAGATATATTCATACTCGAGCTCGATCCAAAAGTCTGCTCAAGTAGCTCAAGCTCGACTCAAAATAAATCGGGTCGGTTTCGAGTATTTTCCGAGTCAATACTTAGTAATTCAAAGGTTAACTCTACTAGTTTATATCCATAGCTTAAGAGGGTCTAGTATACTTAATAGTAAATAGACTAACTGCTTATTCATTGGCAATCTTAAAATTAATAATCTTGCCCTCATTGGTAAGTGAAAATAGAGACTTGTAAATGAAACTAATGCTTTATGGAGAAAGATTATTATTTCAATTCATGGTCTGGATGGTGTGGTAGCCCATCATGGCTACCGTGAGGTCGTGGTGCTCGCATGGTCCAGATCGTATACGCGAGGAACTTAAAAATAATTCACTTCTTGATAGTCTCAAGCCTCTACAGTCACATTTATTTTTTAAGAAAATTACACCTAAACACACTATAAATGCACAACCAATTCACCACACCTACAAATTTTTCTATTTTGTAATTTATCATCTAACTTTGTTACTTGTATTCTCCCAAAAAAATATTATAGATTCAAATGTTGGTTCTTCAAGAAAGCCATAAAAACAATCCCACTACAACCTCAAACTACAATCGGTTTTCCACAATCACCATTTTCGAATCTCCTACCGGGTTTCATCAACAACCAAATATGTTTCCAACCACAACATGCAACTTTCAAGTCATGGTCAATACTCAGAATCACCATTGTTTTTCAACCAAACCATGCAATATACGACTTCTTCTCCTCGAAACCACTCATCTCAAAATTTACCCACCCAGGCGGAATATGCATCTTGGGGATTCTGATTTAGATGAACTTTTTGGTAGCCAAACCCAAATGCCCCCAAAAATGCTAAGCTAAAATAAAATAAAATATTACATTAAAGGAAATCAAGAGTGGGTGAGAGGTTACTTTGACGCAAGGATGCCTCTCGGAGAAAGGAAAAAGAGCATCCGGGTTGTCAGAAACTTTGTTTTTCATGATGCTTAATAAAGAGTCTTTCTTACTAGGGACTCTCTTACTGGAAAATGAACCTTGATAAGTGGTGATGTCGGTTAGCTTACACCAATAACTTCGACCTAGTGGGATGTCAGATGCCGGCATTTTGGAGTTGACAAATAAGGAATATAAAATCAACTTATTCCATACCCGCATTTGGTTGAAATTGTTCATGGTCATCCAAATTAAATGGATGAAAGTTGTTCCGTTGGACATCCAACCAAAAGATGAACGTTAACAAACTTTTGAAGACCCACTCACCCAATTGGAAAAAAGAAAAAGGCTATAATGAGTGGATTTAGTTCGACAAAATAAACATCGTAGGCTTTAAAAAGTAAGGAATGATGACTTGATAGTCTAAAACCAAAGATCGGCGTATTAACGGAGTTGAAAATGAAAGATATAGCTATCAAAAACGCAAAACTAAAGCAAATGACAAGCATCTAAAATAAATTGTAGTGTTTAGTGTAATTTTTATGTAATGTTCAATAACAAGTATTGTAGCCTCCCGCGCGTTGCGGCGGGTTATTTTGTAGTAAAATTTTACATCATGATGATAAAAGTAATTTATCAATATATAAACTAAAATAAATTCTAAATTCTTCATTAAAAATGTTGTTGGAATCTTATTCTTCATTTGTATTGATTAAAACATTGCAAACATATAAAAGGTAATGAAAACTTATAATATTTTACACTTTGTATCAACGTTTAAATTGTAATTTTAATAAAATCAATTATAAAAAACTAACATATTAAGCTAACATCTTTTTTAATACATAAATATAATAGTTAGGAAGTAAAATTATTTTTTATAAGACTCACCTAAGTATATAATATTTTTGATATATTATATGTATATATATACTAATGAACTTAAAATGATGGAAAAATCAGAAATATTGTAATATTAGGCTAGTTCCGATCGTAATTAAAAAAAAATATAACGGTGGACTTTTTAGAAAATAAATATTTTTAAATTTTTAGATAAAAATGAAATTAAAATGGGGTTGTAATTGTAAGGTAATTAAAAAATGAAAAAAATAATTTAAAAAGTAAAAATATTTACAAATTAAACCTTATTTTTGGGTGAGTTTTGAAAAATTGTATACAATCATTTTGGTTGAATTTAGATTCTCCTGAGATCACGTGAAAACCTAACAAATATTTACAAATTAGACCTTATTTTTGGGTGAGTTTTGAAAAATTGTATAAAATCATTTTGGTTGAATTCCTTTTAAAGATTTCTAACGCATCTCACGTGGAAAATCAATCAGCCAATCCTTGATGAGTGAACAGTAATATTGAATCCCATTTGTATAATAGGAGGAATATTGTAATAAAATGTTTATTTAGTGTATTTACGTGTATTATTATTAAAAAAATGTGAGTGACGAGTATAATGCAGCTATAGATAAGACCTCTCTCAACCGTGACACGTTCTCTAACTCATTAGTAGCGCCACATCATCATCATCTTCTCTACCGATAAGAAATTGACAAGTTCGTACTAACAATATCTCTTCCTTCCTAATTCTTCTTTTGCCCACTCTCTCCACCTATTCCTCTCTCTCTTTCTAAAAACACACAAAGACGAGATGTGCCAGTCATCCCATCCCGACGAGTTTGTCGAACGACGAGTTCCGTACCGACAGTAACGAGTTAGTGACGAGGTTCACATCGGAAAAACAGAGTTTTGGAGCTACCCATTGGCATGGGTGTAAGTGGTATGATGTATAGAATAAAAGTAGGTATTTTATTCTTTGAAAAAATATAATAAAGCAAATACTTGGTTGGGTCATACGATACCGACCCCACCTTACAAACAAAAGGATCTTCTAGGACTTGTAGGAATTTCAATTATGCTAAGAAGAATATTCTGTTTTTACTTTTTTGATGAATATAAATATATAATACCATATTATATGCATTTTAAGCAAAATTATACACTCATAACTAATTTAAGGCAATAAACCAATACAAATTAAAAAAAGGGTGATGATTCATACTATCATCAATTTTTTATTATATAAGATTACATGTATAATATCATAAGAGAATTAATTTTTACACCACATCTTTTGATACTTATACTATAAATTATAAGTATTACAGTAAATTGTACAAACATATAGTGTATCTTTTATAGTACATAAAGTAAAACATGTTGTGTAAACATCACTCCCATATATCATGCATAAAGCATGATTTAATGATATACAACTAATTTTAGTTGTGTACACATTTAGGAAAACAATAATTAGTTATTGGGTAGTCAAATTTAAAGATGTGGTGAATTACTTATGGTATTCTAATATTTTTCTTTTTTAATAAAACGGTGTTATAATACGATACATCATTTCTTTTAAAGCTTATAAATCACAATATTTATGTATCATACCACATATTACATAGTACTTATGTATCACATAATATGATAAATACATATTACGTATAACATGATTTTCTTTTAAAAAATGTAAGTTATTTAATAAGTTACCGGGAAAACAAAAATATGGTTAACTTTAACGGTCAGATCATTTGAGAGGTCGACAATAGGGATAATGTAAAGGTATACTAGACGTGATAGTGGTGGAGTCAGGTAAGTCGACATACAAACTTCAAATGTAAAGAGTCGACTTGTATATTTTGATACAATAATCTTCTCTATATTATTTATTTAACTTATTTGATTTACGCATGAAAACATGTTACCTTATGTGAAATAGAAATACCAACTATCTTACAAAAAGAGATGGTATTGTCTATTTGTCACCTACTAAATATTCTTACTTAATTGATTAATTTAAATATTCAAATTAAATGATGATATTAGAAAAGAGAATTAATAAATTTTATGTATTTATTATTTTATAGTTAAGAGATAGAAGCATCAAAATTTTAGTAGGAAAAAATACATAATTTCTTTTATGAAATGGAATATATGTACTAGAAGGAGGACCATCATGATGGGACTTGGGCAATCGACATGTGCCTTCTGATAGAGAACAAATATTAGGCTTCCAATAGAATAAAAAGAGTAATTACAGAAGCCGTTCATATTAATTTTCAAATTTTCAGATTTATTTAAATATGTTTCATCCAAAATGTTTCGTTCTTATAAGGGTAATGGTATTTCTTCATAATTTCTTTATGGTTTTGTACAAAAAAAGAACGGGTAGTGGTGAGGCTGGAGTAACCACCACTGGTAATGGATGGAGATGAAATTTTAACGGGGTGATAGGATTTTTCACATCAATGTGTTGTGTATCTTATTAAAAAAAGAAAAGAAATGAAAAATGGAAAATTATTATTGTCAATATTATAATAATAATAATTATTATATTTGAGAAAAGAAATTCATAAATAATTATGAAATTCAAATAAACAAGGAAAACTGTATTTTTGTCGTACTAGACGAATCTTGGATGAAATTAATTTACTCCAGTAAAAAGTACTTGAATAAAGGATTGTGTATGTTACCTACGATTTCTTTTTTTTTTTTTTTAATTTTAAAAAGCAACCTATTATTTTAAAAATTCCAATATTCATATAAATGGTTTAAATTAAAGTCTTGAAAACAATTGTGCGCTCATATTTTCAGTAATAAATATTCAATGTATTTTGTATATATTTTTTAACGTAACTTAATTTATCAACCATGAGACTTGAATTCATGACCTATACATTATGAACAATAACTTATATCAAACTCCAATATCATACCATATCTTCTTAATAGTAACATTTAATCATTTTAATTTAATTACTTCATGATATTCAAATGGTAAAAACATAGGAATATGCTTGAAATATGCTAGCCGTCTATTGTTAGGCTTTTTTAGTTAAGGGTTATGATCAAATCTACTGAAACTTGACACATGTTAAGATCGACACCATATATACAAAGTGATTTAACACAATGAAATAGATAGACAAGCCAACAAGTCCTTTAACTATATTTTTTATGTCATAAATATGTTCAATTTAAAATAGTTTAAAACTAGGCATAACAATATTTATCAATATTTTTCTATTAAGTATACATTGGTTTCATGTTCTTTGAGAAAGAAAATTATAATGAGGAATAGATTACATTGGATAGTTAATGAGGGATGAGTCTTATACATTCTGTGTAAAGCGAGGTTAATGATGATTAAAGGTAAAAATTACAGTAAATAAATCAGTTCATTATATTTAAGGAGATAATTAGTGGGTGTGTCCTCACTAACTTTTACCAAATAAGGTAAATTATCAAAGTGTAATACTAATTTTGAAACTATAAAAAATGAAAACTGTATTACCTATAATTCTGCTTAACGTAATTTCTAAAGCATCTCCCAATAGTTGTTTTTTCATGTCTCTTCAATTTTGTTACATCAATGTTATATTATATGTTTCTTAGTGACAAATTAACTAACACATTCATCTCAACAACATTTCTTCTCTCAATTTTTAGTTTTGTCATATTAACGTTATGTCACTATGTTTTAAACACCAAATTCAATATATAACATTTATAAAAGAAAATAAAAAGCATAAAAAATTGTTTTTGAATATTATAAAAAACTATTTAAAAAATAAGGAAAAAAACAAAATTTAAAACATAAAAATTGGAAAATTTTGATTTTTATCCCACCACCACCCGCCTTGTGCCGATTCCCCCCTCCCCCTCTATCTATCCTTTTCATATTTCTCTACCTTCTTCTTCTTCCCTTTTAACTCTTCATTTATCTGGCGAATGAAAGTGACGAAAGATACATGAGAAAGTAACGAGTCGTTGACACATGCCTAAGACACTACTATTAGGGGTGTAAACGAGTCGAGTCGAGTCGAGCCGAGTTCTGCCAAGCTCGAGCTCGACTCGCCAACTAAAACTTGAGCTCGAAACTCGACTAGATACTCGACGAGCTTCCATTTTTAAGCTCAAATTCGACTCGGTGAAAGCTCGATACTCTCGAGCTCGACTCGACTCGGGTCGAAAAATCTTAGATTTTTTTAAAAGTTCACTTTTTTGTTATAAATATGTGTGGAAAAGGGTAAAAAGGTAATTATGTAAATGGAAAAGGATAAAAAAAGTAATTAAATAAAAACTCGATAAGGCTCACGAGCATAGCGAGCTGTGTATTTTGGAACTCGAACTCGACTCGAAGCCCTACTCGAGTAGCTCGAGCTCGAATCGGTTCACAACGAGTCGATTAGGAGTATATTCTTCGAGTTGGTCTCGAGTAATTCACGAGCTGTCTCGAATCGATTACATTCCTAACTACCATCATGTTCAAGACATAGTTTTAGAGAAGAGCTACTGATCGAACATGTTTTCAACCATTAAAATAAAAAAAAAATGTTAATATAACAAAAGTCAACATACTTTCTCATTTTGCATGTAAAAATCGTTCAACCTAATTTCTACGTATTTATCGTCGGATAAACTTAAACTATTTTTGCTCTATTTAAAAATGAGATATAATTTTACTTCGAAAGATAATACAAAGCACATGTTTTATTTAAGACTATAATTAGTTATTGATCAAATTTATGAAAGTATTATATTTTTTAATTAAGGGTTTTGATAATGACAGTACTAAGGGCAGTCATAAAACATGCATAAAAAACTTGCACATTCATTCGTAACCGACTCTTGCATTTAAGGAACTACTTCCTCATAAACTAATGTACAATATTTTATGCACTTAATGACAGCCCTAAGGGCTGTCATTATCAAAACCCTTTAATTTATATAGATTTATTATAGTTTTAGAGTTATTATGATTTAATACTTCAGAAATTAGTTATTAGCATCGAATTTCATTATCATCACAATAACACCAACAATATCCAATCTTTTTAAAGAAGAGATATGAGAGCGATAAGATGTAGAGCATACATCTACCTGAAGGTAGAGACACTACTTTCAATGAGACATGTGTTAAAAGTGCATGTGAGAGTATATGAGTGTATATAAGATGTGTGTGCATGCATGACAATAAAAACCTACACAAGTAAATACATGCATGTATTAATATGTGTAAAAATGTGTGTATGTGGTATGCATGCGTGAGATTGTAACGAGTATGAAAAAAATATGTAAATATATGTATGTGTATGTGGCTTTTCTGTCGTCAATGCACAACAAATTATGTAAGTAATAATAATAAGAATAAACGTGTCAATAATTATAAGATGTATTTCACCAAAAGTATGTTGATTTTCACAGTATGGTGGATTATTAAGTTTCGATAAACCAAAAAAGAAAGGCCCAATAGGAAGCCAATGTCTTAATCAAAATAAAGCACATGAAACTTTTCCTTGATAATTTATGTGAAAAAACTGAAAATTGAGTCCGTTGTTATATTCATTCGAATTAAATAAAAACTTTGGGTTACAAGCCCAATTCCGTTCCCGCCAACTAAAACTAATATTTTTTTGACCTATACAAAAACCAAATAAAAGAAAGATAACTCTTTTATCGGTTTGTCGGGTTGAAAACCTTTCTAAATCGCCAAAGAACCATAGAGCGGAATTATAAACCTTTCTACAGTGAAAACCTTTCTATATACTTCATCCGTTTCAAAATAAGTGATACATTTGAGGTTACACGTTTTTTGAGGTAAAATATGATAATGAAGGTTAATTAGATTAAATTGGATAGTTAGTGGAAGATGAGTCCCACATATTTGAAACGGATGAAGTATAATTTACATACTGGTTATGATTCAAATATGATGAAAATAAAAAAATTTCTACAACTCGGATGAAAAATGAGAATTATTTTAGGTCAAGTCGGATTATTTCTTCATTTCACTTTTAATAAAAATTAGAAATAAATGTAATTTAAAATTCTAAAAAATAATATTTTTTCGAGTAAAATTGTCAAATTACAAACATTTTCATAAGTTTGTTTACTTTGTAAAACAAACAATTTTATAAGATTTAACTTTCACATTTGAGGACCACTCTTATTATATTCAAACAGAAATATTTTAAAAAACAAGTATTACCCAACAATTTTGAAAGAAAAAAAACAAAGAACAAAATAACAACAATAAATTGTCCATCATTTTCAAATGTATCTTTTAACATTTACTAGTTACTTATTAATCTCATAAATAATTACCTCTATCTTTATTATATAGCTATAGTTATAGTTATATTATACTCCCTCCGTCCCACAAAAAAGTTCCCATTTCTAACAAAACTTTTGTCCCACAAAAAAGTTCCCATTTCTCACATTTGATGGGCTCCACATAATAAAATATTATTATTCTTAAGGACCCCACTACTAATATCCACTAACTATCATTCTCTCTCCAATCAAACCTTATATTTTAATCAAAATTAATACCAATGACCCCACCACTAACTACCACCTAAAAACTTGTGCCAAGATGAAATGGGAACTTTTTTGTGGGACGGAGGGAGTATATTTACTGGTTTTTTTTAATTAAACTATTTTATTGTGACCAAATATATAACTCCTTTAAAATATTCCAAAAATTATTAAGCCAAATATCACTGGCCTTAAAAATTTAAACACATACTATAAATCCTTTCAAACAAATCACCCCATTTTCAAATAGACATATCACATATTGCATGGAGTAGGATAAAGGCAATTTTTTTCGGGTCGGTTCTACCCACCATAGTTGATGACACCTCAAACTTTAGAAAGCATGTGAACATCAACAAACTGCTCACTTTGCTTACATAGGGTGTGACATCACATATTCATATTCAATAATTTCCCAATATTTGGGCTACAATTATTAACTAATTTTAGAATATACAATTATCCTTTCAATCTCTATTCTATAGTAAATCAGACCTCTCTACCTTCGTCGGTCTTTCCAACATCTGCAATCAAAATCATTCAAGAAACAAAACATACTGAATAATCAACTGTATTTGCTAACCTAATATTTAGGTTTATCTTCGTTCTTATTCAGCCGGCTTCACAAAGGTTTGAACTTTCTTCTTTGTTGACTTGAATCGTGAGTTGGTATCTTGCTGAGTTGGTTCACAATTATTTAATATATTTAATTTCTTTTCTGAATTTTATGGAAACTAAAGAAAGGTTGCAATGATGGGTTCTGTTTAGTTTCTTGTTTTATCATCTGGGATTGTCTCAATTGTGAAGAAAGTAATCTAAAATTGAGTTCCTTAATAAGCAAATCTTGATGGTTCATAATTTTGTAGCATTTTTACTCTGTGATTTTCTGAGAATTAAGGATTTTTGGATGATGGGTTTTGTTTATTATCTGTTTTGTAAACTGGGGTTGTCTGAATTCTGAAGAAAAAATGAAAATTGTGTTTCTTGATATGCAAATCTTGATTTATCCGACTTCTTTTTACAATGTTATTTTGAATTTAATGGCTTTTAAAGGTGGTCTCAATGATGGGTTTGTTTCAATTCTGAGGAAATTGACTAAAAAATGTGTTCTTTAATCTGCAAGGGGGAGCTTTAATTTAGAAACTAGAAAATGATATGATCCATTTGGTGGTGTGGGTATTAAAGAATTAAGTTTTCTCATTCATATATTTTTAGTATGTTGTATAATTTCATACCGTATATGTAAACTATTAGATGTTAAAAATTAGGGTTTTGTTTTCTTTGATGATGGATGAAGTTTGACTATCTTTAGGTGTTTTGAGCTACAGGGTTTTAGAAATTAGAATTCCATGGATTTTGACTTTTAGATGTGCGTTTTGAAGATGATTATATGATAAGAACACTGTAAATGAGATAGTGTTTTAATGTGCTTTTTCCGTTTAAAGTTGTAATATTCATTATTAATTATGTTAAATAATTTACCAAATTTTATATAGCATATGAACATAATGTAAATTAACGAGTTTTTCTCACATTTGTCTATTTTGTGTATAGGTTTGGAGGACTAAAACTTGACTTCAACGGTCATTACAGATTATACATGTATTGTTTTTATTGGAACGCTCTCTAGTTTTGCATCATGATGACTCAAAGAATTTATCAATATTATTATTAATTTATTATTATCTATCGATAATATGGAATAGAATATGCTCGTAAATGATAATGGGTGTGATTATTTTTAGTTTTCTGCTGTTGATCCAATCATCAATCGTATATGCCTCCGTTTTTTTGCCTTTGAAGGCTTGCGGGACTTACCATATTGAGTATTCGAGTGATTTTAATAATAATTTGTTTTATTTAAACGGGGAATTAGTGAGCAAAGATTTATTTTGCAAGACCATCAAATTGTATCATGAAAATCATTGTTTCATAAATAGTAACGTTGGGACTCATTGCTACAAGGTTGATCATTTTTCAGGTATGCAATTTGTTACAAAATATTAACTTGTTGCATGTTAGCTTTTGTCTTTTTGAAGAAAAAAAAAACTATATTATCACAATAGTAATCTAATTTTTAGGATATAATGATTTGGCTGATTTTATGCATTAAAAATACACTGTAGGCGACTTTCGACCCATTTCCTTCTAAACTACTCCGTATTTTATAGTTTACTTGTTTGACCCGTTAGAGATAAAACATAAGGGTCCGTGCTTTTAGCTGTAGAGAAATGTGACTTTTATAGAAAAAAAATCCAAAGAAAACTCGAAAAACTTCAAATAAGTTAAAAATTTATTAACAAGAATAAAACACTCACTTTTCAGTTTTATAACTGAATTTTGGAAACCAACTTTTATAGTTTTTAACTATCTTCCTTGAAATAAAAAACTCCTCTTGTTTTCCAATTTAGAAAAAAATAAACATTTGTATGTGTTTTCAAAATTTTCAGCTTTTTTTTTTCGAGATAGAAAACTTCTCATTTTCTTGAAAAATACACCTTAAGTGTTTAAACTTGTGGATTTTTGATTTTTTTTCTTTGTATTATTGAGCAGATGGCAGGCGATTTTTGCGGGATTTCGTTGAAGAGGAAACTATTGAAGGAGAGAAAAACAGGTCGAAAAGAACAAAAGACGATCAAGAAAACGTATCTAATACAAAATACTTGATAATGGGTGGATCTGGAATTGGGGTTTTGATTTTGTGTTGCAGTTTTCTTTGCCCCTGTTTTCGTTCTAGAAAGAAAGATATGGCCCACACTGTTCTTGTCAAGGAGCCAAATTCAAGTCAGTAAATTTCTGATTTTTTATTTCACATTTTAAGAAATATTGAATTGTTAATGTGTATTATGCATACATTTGTTAGTGAAAACTAGAGGTGGAACAACGGGCGGGTTTGGAAGTTAATATGTGTATGGGTTGAAACGGGCTGTTTTTTAGTACAGGGTGGAAATGGGTTGGGTTTACCCTCAAACACTTATTATCCATTTTGAAGGTTTATTTTGATGTGTTAATATTGGGCAGGTGGGGCATCAGGTTAAAATGAGTAATTTATTGAAGTGGGTCGAAACGGGTCAGGTCAAGTCCAGTTGGTTGGGTTGAACCACCTGCAAGCTTTTATCTGTTTATTTACTTTCATAATTGTTAATTAATCTAGTAAATATATGATAAAAGTTATACTATTAAAATAATATTATATATGTTCAAACATATAGTTGAAAACATTTGAGTAACCCTTAGGGTGACATTTAACCCATTTGACCCAGTCGACCCAATTCATTTTATGCGAACTTTTAAAATTTGACTCATATTATTGAAATTCAAAGCATCTATTTTGCAGTGGATTCAGCTTCATCTATAGAAATGAACTCAGTTTCTGAAAAGGTGCCCGCTAGCCCGTTGCGAGTTCCACCGAGTCCCGGTAGATTCTCGATGTCTCCAAAATTGGATAGAATCGGGTCGGTTCATTTAACCATGAGTCAAGTTGCAAGGGCTACACAAAACTTTTCACCATCATTACGGTTAGGTGAAGGAGGGTTTGGAACCGTTTATAAAGCTCAATTACATGATGGTCAAGTTGTTGCAATTAAACGAGCAAAAAAGGTAATATTAATATTAATATTATTATTCTTTTTAACTTTTTTTGTCAATATTATTACTTCTATACTTTTAGGTGTGAAATTCCATGTGTTATCAAGTATTAGATGTGGGAAAATGGGTTAATTCGGTAACTGGTAATTGTTGGTATGGGTCAAAATGGGGTATGTTTGGTTGACCCGAAACATTTCTTGTCCATAATATATTTTTTCTATAAATAGTTGGTGCAGTAAATATGATTACAAAAAGAGTAAACTGCATAAAAAGGTACTGAACGTTTCAGGATAATTCATTTGAGGTACACTAATTGTTTTTCCCACAATTAAAAATAGAGTAAATTACATGAATGGTCCTTTAGGTTTATAGCAAATTTCACCAATGATCCTTTAGTTTCAAAAATTACACCGATGGTCCTTATTTTTGAAAGGTTTTTCACCGATGGTCCTTTACGAAAAAGTCCGTCTATTTTTTAAGTTAACTAACATCACACGGATGGTCCTTTAAGTTTATAACAAATTTCACCAATGGTCCTTTAGGAAAGACAAATTGACCAAAATACCCCCATGTGCATCACATGTGATGTTAGTTAACTTGAAAAATAGACGGACTTTTTCGTAAAGGACCATCGGTGAAAAACCTTTCAAAAATAAGGACCATCGGTGTAATTTTTGAAACTAAAGGACCATTGGTGAAATTTGCTATAAACCTAAAGGACTATTCATATAATTTACTCTTAAAAATATTAATAACTGAAATTTATGTAAATTTGTAACAGAAAACCTTGAAATCGGTGTGTTTGACTTCAAAAGTCAAAGCATGGTCCTTTCTTCTGAAAGTTGACTTTTTTGGTGAAAACACCAACTGCCCAACTGCATAGTTGATAGATATGATGTTTGACTTCTCTTTTCTAGAACAAGTTGATAACTACTTTAAATAAAAGCTTATATCAATTATTAAGGTTGATGTAAATTTTGTAACAGAAACTCAGAAAATCACATACAAAGTATATAAACAGTGTGGTTGACTTCAAAAGTCAAAGCATTGCCCTTTCTTCCAAAAGTTGACTTTTTTGGTCAAACAAACTAATTGTCATGTGAATATTTGAATTTTATGATCTTTTAATTCTCTTTTCTAGAAAAAGGTGATAACTACATTAACACACTTATATGAATTATTATAAGGTTGATGTAAATTTGTAATTGAAAACCAAAAAAGTTAAAATCAGTTGACCTCAAAAGTCCAAGCATGGACCTTTCTCCAGTATAGGCCATACTTAATAAAACTAAGAAAAATAAAGCTGAAACATTTTATTTGCTTTTGGGGGTCCACAAGTGAAAAAATTACAAGTTTAAGGGCCAAAACTGTAAGTTACATAAAGGTAAAATCGTCAATAAAAAAACTTGCACAAATAGGTTGTTAATACTATTAAGGAAAAAGGGACCAAATCCGTAAAAAGTATCGATGAGGAAGGTTATCCTTAATTCTGACCAAACCACATGGACCAATTATGTAATTTACTCTTAATATTATTATTTTTTTTGTAGGAACATTTTGATGCTCTAAGAAGTGAATTTAGAAGTGAAGTTGAACTACTTGCAAAAATTGACCACCGAAATCTAGTGAAGCTTCTTGGTTACGTTGATAAAGGAAATGAACGTCTTATTATTACAGAATATGTGCCAAACGGTACCCTTAGGGAACATTTAGACGGTAACTTTTTCAAGCTTATTTATCACCTTATTTCATATCATTTTAGCAATAAAATAATAATTTATTTGTTCATAATTTTAGGTTTTCATGGAAGTTTCTTGGATTTTAGTCAACGACTTGAAATTTGCATTGATATTGCTCATGGTTTAACGTATCTTCATCTTTACGCAGGTAATTAAAAAAAAGAATCAGAATATCGATTAAAAAAAACACTTTGAATTATTATTTTTCTTGATTTTTCAACAGAAAAACAAATCATCCACCGAGATGTAAAATCATCAAATATCCTTTTAACCGAGAGATTAAGAGCAAAAGTGGCCGATTTTGGATTTGCGAGACTTGGGGATGCGGAAACGGATAAAACGCACGTGGTTACAAAAGTAAGGGGGACAGTTGGTTATCTTGACCCTGAATATATGCGAACATATCAACTCACACCAAAAAGTGACGTTTACTCATTTGGTGTTTTACTCATTGAAATTCTTACGGGCCGTAGGCCCATTGAGTCAAAGAGGTCTCCCGAAGCGAAGGTCACAATAAGATGGGTACGGCTTACTTTTTTAAAGTTGTACATTGTGCATTTATAGTTGTACCATGCCCAAAACCTTCTTTTTTTATCTATGCGGGCCATACAAGTTAGGTAACAAGTAAAAAGATTAACTTTTGGGTACGGGTTGAAACATGCGGGTCAAGTTAGGAACTTTTTTTTTAAGCGTATAGTTTATGATTATATGTTGGTGGTTGATTTCAGGCATTTGGGAAGTACAATGATGGTGAAATTATGGATTTAGTTGACCCGCGATTGAAAGAAGCAGTTGATGGTGAAATCTTTGGAAAGATGCTCGGTTTAGCTTTTCAATGTGCTGCCCCAACCCGAGTTGACCGCCCGGAAATGAAGGTAGTTGGAGAGCAGTTATGGGTCATCAGAATGGACTATCTTAGGAATGGAAGAAAAGGATAAAACTTTAGTTAAAACAAGAAAAAGCTTCAAGCTTTCGTGCTTAGATGACTTGTACCATGTGGGTGTATGCTGATACATGGTTGGTGTAATGTACAAGCATCTAATGCGTGTGTTCGTTTCGTAACATGGTATGAGTACCGATGCGTTCGGGGTGAGAGTGTTTTTGTGGATTATTGAATTTGGACTTCATTCGTTAGATAACTTTGATGTTTGTTTTGTGCATTTTGTGTATATATAAAAATGATGTATTATGTGTTTAATTTTTTAAAACTGATTACAAAAAACTACAAAAATGACTTCGAAGATTTATTCTTATTATTTAGGGGTTATTCGGATGTGACTTTGAAAGTGATCATAATATGGCAACCACCTACCAAATAATCATATATGATAATCACTATCAGATACTAAACTTTTAATAGCAAAAATGTGTTTAAATTTGACTTTTAATGGTAAAAAATATAAAGAGAAAGCCACATTTCGGCTTTATAACCAATCTTGATGGAATAATCAAACCCACAAACTAAAATTCGAAAAGAAACGAACTTTACATTCTTGAATCATTCGTTTCACATTTTTTATAAGTTAATCAAAACTAAAAAACCCAACACACCAACTTCTAAATTCATACCACACAAAAGCTTTTCTCCAAGCTCAAAGAATGATAGGTGATATCTATAAACTTATTACATCTAAATTAAGTTTGAAATAGATGATGTTAAAGTGTATGCCACGTCAGCAAGGGGCCCACGTTGACCTGCCAGGTCATGAATGTCCCTCACGATGTCAAAAACCGCCTCGGGTTGAGCCAATTTGAGGGCGTTTTCAGACATTCTCTTGAGCTCATCTGCGTTGGTGCTGAACCATCCGGCTACTATTCGGGCCGTTTCTTTTGGGCTTCGGGTGAATACACCCGCCCCATTGCCCACAACATATGGGACATTTCCCTTTTCCTGTTTCAAAAAAATAAAAAAGTAATTTAAATCATTATTTTTGTAACATTTTTAATATCAGCATACAAAAATATAAGAAAATCATTTAACTTACTTGTCCTGGAATATAGTCATTGAGGATGATAGGAAGCCCACGGATCAATGCCTCCGCAATCGTGCCCGGGCCCGCCTACAAAAATAATTAAAACATTAAAATAAAAAAATCTAGAGGAGATGCAAAGATCTTTAGAGAGCCCTTTTGCAGAATATAAGTAATAATTTCAATTTTTCATTATTAATAACAAAACAAAACCCGATTCATGAACTAATAAATGCAAATGTAGGATTCGAATAACTAACAAAAAGCCTGATTTGATGAGAAAAAGATCCTACCTTGGTAATAATGCAGTCACAAGCACCCATCCATTTTTGCATTTGTGTCTCAAATCCTCTAACCTGTAATAAAAATGACAACTTTCAAAACGGGCTAGTTTGACCAGAAACACTTTTTAATTTTTTTTAAAGATTCATTTTTATAAACGCGATTAGTCTGTCAAACTTGATTACAATAGTCACATTATTTTACCTTGACAGGAATCTTCCAGTCTAATGATTCAAGAGAAGAAGCCAAAACTTTATTTCTACCACAAATTACAACCATTTGTCCCAACACTTTCCCATTTTGTTGATCAAA
The DNA here is from genome assembly GCA_963853835.1 of Calendula officinalis. Taxonomy (NCBI): domain Eukaryota; kingdom Viridiplantae; phylum Streptophyta; class Magnoliopsida; order Asterales; family Asteraceae; genus Calendula; species Calendula officinalis. Next base: position 19,591,078 of record OY970827.1, read on the forward strand.
TAAAGAATCTGCAAGAGCTTTTGCGGTTTTCTTCACGGGCCCCATTCCTTCACCACCTCCCATTAACAAAACTGCAGGTAGTACCGGATCTAGTTCTAGCTCTACTCGTAAGTCCTCCTGTAAAAACCCCAAATTACCCTTATGAAAACCTAAACTACCATGATTTAAAATGGGTTTTATGATGTACTTTTACATTTGTCTCTGGTTGCTCATTGCACAAACTTCTGTCTAATTGGGTCCTTCAAAGATGGTTTTATGTCCTAATTGGATCATTAAAAGACGGGGTTTAGAAGGTTTTTTAATGATCCAATTGAGTAAAAAGCAAATTTGGCCAGGTTTATATTTTATGAAGAAACTCATAAAAGTTACAAACTTTTCAAATTTAAGGTAATCTATTCAAGTTAGCCAAAACAGCAATATGGCAGTAACTTTGACCAAGTTGACCCTTTTCTAATGTGACACCTGAAAACCTATTAACTAAAAGATTACCTTATATCCAAAATTTTGAAACTCTCAGTTTTTGGTGGCCTAAAAAAAGTTCATTACCTAAAATATAAATTTGACAAAACATAGGCTACTTTTTATACAATTGGCCCATAAAAACTAAATGAAAAAAGTAAAAACCTTGTTGAGAACAGCACGGGCAAAAGAGGGTCGAACGGGCAATCCAAAAACCCGTACTTGATTACCTTCCAAACCATCTAATAACGCCCGTTTTGATACCTCTTCTGAAGGACAATAACATCTTTTAACCCCCGGGTGAAACCTAATACATAACACAAATTTAATTTAATCTTTTTTGGATTAAATATTGTAATTAGGTTTTTTGGAATAAGGGTAAACATGACTTTTACCATGTTCGATGGCACGTATTAAGATCGGTAATAACGGTTACAAAGATGACTTTCTTTTGTAATCCTTGCCATTTAAGAACCCATAACGGAATGTGTTGCATTAATGGGTGAACACTTATTATAATATCCGGTTTGTACTCCATTAAACCAGCTTCTACTTCCCTGAAATTCAAGATTTCGCCACATGAAAAAATTAGTTAGGAAACCGAGAATTCCCATATTTTTTTTACTAAATGAATCTTTCAAGAAATGGGTCGAAATGGGTTTGGGTCAAAATGGGCCGGGTTGGGTTGGTCTGCAACCACTTTTTAACCAACTTTTTGAAGTTTAATACTAGTATTAATTAATGTGTTACATATGATTGTAAATACCATGTCATTTTAACAAAAAATCTAACTTTTTTTCACTCAAGCAATTTGAGAAAATTTTATCTGTTTAAATGCACTTGGGATGACTTCGACCCGTTTGAGCCTTTACTTTTGTAGTTAATCTTTTACTTAACCCGTTTGACCTGATAGAGATAATACATATCCCAAATCAACCCATTGACAAAAATCACATTCTTTTCAGATAATTAAGATGTGATTTAGTTTATTCATCTATGATGACAACAGATGTTGCTAAAAATGTCATAAAATCTAATTGAAAGAGTTATGAAATATATACTTAGCATAAAAGGCGGCAATTGCAGCAAGATAAACACCATGAATCCATCGAGGTGAAGTGCCATGAAACGCAACACTCCAAAGTTGTACGTGTTTAACCATGAATTTGTATTGATTTTCCATGTCGTTTAATGGCCAACCAGTGTATTCCTTCCAAACATCTTTAACAAATATCTACAAAATTGGAACTTTAGACAAAATCGACAACCTAAAAATCATTTATTTTATAGTAAATGTATTTTCTGCACATTTATAAATTATGAAGAAAGTGAGAAAAGTTTATACCCGGTATTCATCACCAAATTCCATCTTGAACGCATCACGGATGGCCTCGGCTGATGCACGGTGGCCGCCGCCAGTATCACTCATCAAAATCAGCACATTTTTGGTTCTGTCAGCCCCAATTTGCACCATTTCCATGTTTTCACCATCATCATTAATTTCATATCTTACCCTTTTCTGTCTACCACCACCGAAACCATAAACACCCACCCTTTCAAACACCGTCTTCAACGAATTTTTCTGTGATGCCACCATCATCACCATCCTCCACCACCACCACCTATATATACATACAACTATTTGTATGTATATGTATGCCGTATGATGTATCTTTTTTTTTTTTTATTCAAGAAACCCTTTACAGGTTCTAGATCTCAACACAAACCCAGAAAGGAGAACACAAAAGGTTGGATTTTTCTTTGAGTTAACGAACTGGTTTCCTTTAAAAAAATGTAAATTTCAAGAAACCCTTCAAGGATCTTGGATTTCAAGACAAACCCAGAAAGGAAAACCAAAGAGGCTTAATTTCAAGAAACACGCAACAGAGACGTATTTTGTAATAAGATTCTATTTTTTAGTGAATGTTTTAAGAAAATATCACCAACCCACTTTTCAAAAACTGCAATTCAGCTTAACCCACCGGAATCTTGGAGTTTTCCGGCGAAACGAGGGAAGCCGGCGGTGAAGTATTTTTAGTGACAGAGACAAACACACAGAAAACTAGGTTTAATTTTTCTGCTAAAATAGAGGGAAGAAAAACTTAAAAAAGATATGCTGGAATGATACCGTTTGTCATTTGTTGGAAGAAATCAACCAATGGTGTCAGATTTAAAGATCATTTGTTGAAAATTAATGACCGTACGATTAGGGTTTCGATTTAGGAATGTTCGATTGCGTAGATTCGGATCTTTCTTAATTTACTTGTTTACTTGTATTGAACAATTTGCAGGAATGATGTTATTCCCATATAAATTGCACAAATAATATTGTTTTTGGACCCTTTGTAAAAATAATGTTATACCCTAATGCTAAACCCGGATCCCCTAGTATCCCCTTCTACCATACCCGGATCCCCTAAAACCGAGACTGCACATACTTTTCTGTACCATTTGTACCGTTTGACTGAAAATGGGGATCCTCTAATGCTATACCCGGATCCTCTTAGGGTATCCCCTAGTGCTATTCCCGGATACCCAAATTATTTACACTTTCTCTCCAATAAATTATAAAGAGACGTCAAAGATGCTTTTCTTTTCTCTCCACCTGCATCGAATCCACCCCTCCCCATGAAATCTTTTCATTTCTTTGTTAAAATCTTCAACCTATGTAAAAACCCTCAACCAATAATGTTTAAGTTTCTTGAAATGTTTAAACCTTCTTTATCAATACTTCTTTAGTCATTTCCTTCTTCACACATTCATTTTCCAGAATAAATCTAGCTCATCGACAATTCTTCACACTATTAATCAGAAATATTAATATATATATTTTAAAATGAATAAATATTTATTACTATATACTTTAAATGAATAAATATTTATAAATAAATATTTTTAAATAGATAAATATTTATAATTAAATAAATACTAAATAATTAATTATAATTTAAATGATAAATAAATAAATCAGAAATATAGATTAATGAAATCTAAATAATTTAAATGAAATAAATAAATAAATAAATCAGAAATAATTTAAATGATAAAAAGTTTATGAAATCTTACCACGCTTAATATATTTGTTCTTCACCAGAGAGAATGAGAGCTATTAGGAGTTGAATTTTCTGAATGTGTGAAGAAGGAAATGACTAAAGAAATATTGATAAAGAAGGTTTAAACATTTCAAGAAACTTAAACATTATTGGTTGAGGGTTTTTACATAGGTTGAAGAAATTAAACAAGGAAATGGAAAGATTTCATGGGGAGGGGTGGATTCGATGCAGGTGGAGAGAAAAGAATCTTTGACGTCTCTTTATAATTTATTGGAGGGAAAGTGTAAATAATTTGGGTATCCGGGAATAGCACTAGGGGATACCCAATGGGATCCGGGTATAGCATTAGGGGATCCCCATTTTCAGTCAAACGGTACAAATGGTACAGAAAAGTACGTGCAGTCTCGGTTTTAGGGGATCCGGGTATGGCAGAAGGGGATACTAGGGGATCCGGGTTTAGCATTAGGGGATAACATTATTTTTGCAAAGGGTCCAAAAACAACATTATTTGTGCAATTTGTATGAGAATAACATCATTCCTGCAAATTGCTCACTTGTATTCTGGATTTTTAAATTGTTTGATAATGGAATCGCATCTTTTAATTAAAACTAGCCTATAACCCGTGATGAATCACGGGTGGCTTGTAAAAAATTTCATAACATTTTCAATATATTTCCCATTAATTAAAAAGTGAATATATCATAGTCGAAAAATAAATTAAGATTTACAAATATAAAATTTACAATAGATGCAAACTCCAGAACCACTTCCAAAATTACCATAATAAGCACACATGGAAACTCAAATACGATATAACACAACCAAAGTGAAACTTACTTAGAAACATGAGATGAAATAGAATCCAGACCATTGAAATAAGAAGCTAAAGCCTTTTTTGAAGCATTATCACGGGAACCAAAATGTATACTATTAACGTATCTGTCCATTGACAAATTCTATGTTGTGGTTATAATATTGTATAGTTATAATAGTTATAATGTTGGTTATGTTACGACTTTATGGCATCCATTTTGTCTGAACATTTGGAAATGTTAAGAGTGTTAGACAATTCCATTAACTTATTCAATAATCAATTATCATATAGAATTAACAAAAAGAGAATCCAAATTCAGTCAAAGAACCCAATGAAAAGTGACAAGAACATTCCCAAAGACATATCAATTGATGATATTAAGCAAGTAAAGTAACAAATAAAATCCTAAAATGAATCCAAAAGAGTGTGAAATTAAGAACTTTATCAAATACTGACAAACTACAATTATTCAACTTTATTAAGTAGATGATAGTAAATTTATAACTTACCACAAAGGGTTTAATTTCGTCTCCGACGTCAAAAGGATTAGGATCAAAACGGCCACCCACCACCACCAACCTTTAGATGCAGAAATTAAGCGATCGAAAGCAAAATAAGTGATCTTTGAATCAGATATGATGAAAATGAAGAGCAAAAAACTTGAACCATGGAGAACCTGTGTGAAAAATTAGTAAAGAAACAAAATTAGTAGAGAAACAAAACTCAGTTTCACAACTACGTTTTAATAACCCATGTGATCAACCTGCATATACTATTTGCACACTCAGTTTTGTTATATATAACATGTAATTACCGCAAAACAACTACCCACCTTTTATTCTTGACTCTAATTATAATAGACACGATTTTATTAGGGTTAATAAATCGACTGTTACACATAATTAACCATCAATTTTATTATAATCTAATTGAAAAACTTTATATTGTGAAATAATCATATAACCCGCTAGCGGGAGTGTAAACACCCATTTTTTGATAAATGAGCTTCACGAGATGGTCAAGTAAAAACTGACCAAGAGCCTGCAATAAAATTATGATTATTACAGGAAAAACAAAAATATAAACAATAATATTTATTAAAATAGGAAATGTCGTTTAATACCGCTATACCAGTTATCAAATGTTAATCCAAATCCAGAACCATTTCCAGAATTAAAATTATAATTACCACTTGAAATACCCATATGATTACTAAATTCACTATCCAATCTTCCCATTGAGCCCATCGAACCCATTGATTGTAAAGATGAAAATCCACCTTTGTCCATTTTACTCATTTCAATCTACAAAAATCACACAAATGATTGTTAAATCAGAAGAGGTAAGGCACAAAATTTGAACCTGAAAAATATTTAACCGTATAAATATTTATTAATAACCTGCAATCAAGCCTTTGAGGAGGATGAGGGAATCCAGAGGACTTGTAACTAAACCCAGCCATTAGATTCGAAAAGCAAGACCTGCATGTGTCCTAACATATACAAAACCTGCAATCAACAATCAACATATTCAGTACATTAGCACAAAAATAGGTAGCATTTTGCATAACTTCACAAATTAGGGCATTGATTCACACAAAATGAAAGAGCAAACTGAATTCAAAAAGAAAATTGTAGGGCGATAGAGCAAAATGCCCCACGATTTTAAAACTCCATACAATAATCAGTTACCTGATTTCCCGTGGAGTGGTGCATAATATTAGGATTAATTTGAAAATTTTGCAGTTGATCCGCACAAGTGGCGAACAACCGCTGTTACGTGGCTATCATGATGAAATCATGGACTGAACTGAAATACGTGTCAGCGCTGATGTGGAAGCCAGCCTCATCAAACAGAGCCAAAATTACATTGCTGTCATTATGATTCACCAACTGATGTGGCATTTTGATGTAAAAAGGATTCAAAATCCTTTCTTTTAATATATAGATATTTGTATGTGTTTTTACAATTAAAAACTATAATAAATCTAAAAATGAATGATGCATTATACCTTCAATCTCATTAAGACTGGATCTAATAAAAGTTGGCCTTAAATCGACCTATGAAAAAGGCGGTTTACATGATTCTGGTAAGGTTGAAAGCTTGAAAGTAGCTGCCATTATATAAATAGATATATTAGTACACATGCGAAGAAGGTAGATTTACCTATGATTATGTTGTTCATATATTGAAACACCATATTTGATAATTCATTAATTGTTAGGATTTCATCAAAATCAATGGCGCAATAAACATTTATTCACAATTTTTTAATTTGAATAATAGGATTTGTGAAGCTAATGTGCATAACAAAACTGAGATGCGAAAGTATTACCTGCTGCTCGTATCACCATGGTGGAACTTGTGTTGATCTCTATAATTCTTATTTCCCAAATGAAATCTCAAAGATATATGGTATCGGAATCAAAGCTGTTCAAAACGAAGAAAGTGGATATCAGTCAGTGAATATGTTCATAGGGGTATCGGTTGTTTAAAAGAACCCTAATTTACAATTGCGGATATACGGTTAATTAGCAATATCAGTTGGTTTGCAACTTACCTTGGTGAGATTTAAGGTTGATCAGGTCAATAACTACATCCGCATAAAGTTTCTGCTTCAAATCCTAAATGGTTTGCAACATTAATTTGTTGAATTTCACAAACGGATCCCTTTGTGATTCTAGGGTTTCAATCCGTCTTTGCTACTGTGCTTGCGAATTTCGTTACTTTCATACAGCAAACTGAAGCCAAAATAAGAACGATAATATGCTACTTATTTAATTTAATTTCCAACTTCCGAAAATCAAGCCACACAATTTAGAAACTGAATATACAAATCAATTACGCAAGTTTATTTAACTGCAATTCCGAAATGGTTGCTTCATGATACGACAGTTTTCAGTGAAGTAACTGCTGGAACATACAGCTGGCGGTAAAAGTGGGGTACATGCTGGTGTGTACAACAGGTGGCAGCAAAAAGATGACATGTCATTACATATCAGCATCTAACATGACATTTATAGAAAAAATGGATTTAAAATCCTTTCTTTTAATAGGAATATAGATAACATGAACCATTATGTGTGAGAGAAATGATACACACTATGTGAGATGAATAATTTAACTTTCACAACAGTGCTATCATGCCCCTCATGTTTCGTTTATTTGAATTTTCTTAATAAAAGTTATTTTTTCTAAAGTAGGTGTATCATGACTTTGACATAATGTTTATAAAAATGTCTTTTGTACTATAATACTTTATTTTAAAATTATGGAATGTGACATCAAATATACACTAAAGATTAAGGTTGAATCCGAACATGTTTTACACACTTTTTACTCTTTTAGTTTTTTGACACAGATAACTAAAATGTAATAAACAATTTTTTTTCAATGATAAATCTCAAAAGCCCAAAAACAGAAAAATTATGTGTTTGTATGTTTGTATTATAGTTTTCTTGTCTAAAATGCCTTATTGATGCAATGAAACAACATTATTGATGCATGTTTAATTAATGCACATGCCAAAGTAACATAAAAAAAAACATACACATTGTCTATTATTTTAGATAGTAAGCATGATATATTGATATCACATTCTACAGGGATTAAATTTAACGTTTTGAACTAATATTATTAAACCCAGCCAAATCAAGGCTGTTGACACTTGGCTAGATTATAATCCAAAGCACCATTTTGGCTCTTAACTATAGGTTTTGACTTTTTTCTTGAAAAAACTAGATTTTTGTTAACATTACATTTTGAATTAATATCAACGATCGAATATTGAAACCAAACCGCCTTTTTGGTTTTCAAGCTTAGGATGACACTTCCAAATATGTACGGTTTTAATTTAAATCAAATTGTTCTAGGTTGATATGGTCTTTATTTTCAGTATTTCCATGAGTTCTTGAAACTAGAATTAGGACAAAATATCTCATTATAGAAAATTAACATGACCGATTACAAAAGGTTATAGAAGCGTCAAGGTTCAAGCTCGAAGATTTATTTTTATTGAGATGAATTATAGATGTTATGTGCATAATTGAAGATTTTAACATGTTGAGGGAGAAATTAGCAAAATACTTTCCAGGTTGGGCGCCAACTGTCATTGAGGGTCCTTCTTAAACTGAATGGCCAAATGGCAATTTGCCCATTTGAGCCGGCTAAAAGTCAAGATTATTTGTATTAAATTAGTTATGCAAAGTTTCAAACTAACCGAACGATATAAAGCAAACGTTTTAAGAATTTAGAATGGTTTGTGAACATATATCATTAAGAAGATAGACAATGTAAATGTATGTATGTATTTTAGTTGATGACTAATATTAAACTAAAATAAGTATAATATTTTCTCTCTAATTTACCTCATGCAACATAATTCTAAAAAATATTTTTGTATTGAACCGGTCAATACTTTAAATACGGTCGAAACAGATGAGTCAGTCAGTTGAATCATATGACAGTATTATTAATTATTTATGATGCAGTAATTATCTAAATGGTGTACATATGTGAATTAACTTAAAATACAAAATAAATATCATAAAGAATTTTCAAAAAAAAAAAAAAAAAATCTAAATCCTAATTTTCAACTAAATTTAAGACTTTTAAGTCCTAAAATCAATATTAAAAAACATGTCTATTTTATTTATCTATTACAAAAAAGTACTCCCTCCGTCCCACAAAGAAGTTTACAAATCTCTTGGGCACAAGATTTTAGGTGATAGTTAGTGGTAGGGTCAAAAGTAATACTTTTGATTAAAATATAAAGTTGGATTGAAGAGGGAAAGAGTTTTATTGGTGAAATGATTGGTAATAATATTATTTTATTATGTGGTCCCCCAAATTTGAGAAATGTAAACTTTTTTGTTGTACAAAATTTTAAGAAGAAATGTAAACTTTTTTGTGGGACGGATGGAGTAGTTTTTTTCGGTTTCCGGTCGGTTCCAACCGAGTTATAACTACTGATATAACTATTCTGATCGACTACCTTCTTGTTTTCCGATTTGAACGGTCTGACCTGCCGATTAACTGAGTTTTTTAAACATTGACTTAGATCATTCATATGAAGACTACTTGAGTTATAAAATTGAGCTAAAAATAACGTAACATAGTTAAGTCGAGTTTGAATTCAGCTCAACCAAAATTGGCTTATAGTTTAACATAAAAAAAACATCATATTATACTTTTTAAACAACCTATTAGAAGTTTTAATAATTAAATAATTCTAAGACAAACAAAGTAACGTGCTATGCCATGAAGAAGTCACTTCTAAAAAGTGAGGCCAGAATTGCACCCGATTGGGCAGCTCAAAACATTCATATCAGGTGGCCATGTGATAAACTGGCAGTTGATGTAATGAGTTGGTTGGGTTGTTACACATGCTTTTCATAAACTATTTAGTTATTTAATATCTTTATTTTGTCATTTAAATCCATGGAACATGAGAATCTTTATAATATATATATATTTTTTATTAAATTTAGTATTTTACGTAACATATAACTCATATAAGTATAGGATCATTTCGGTTGCTGTATGTTGGTTTTCGATGCGGCAAAATATGCTACACAATTGTAGATTATCTGTATGGACGAAAACATGTTGGGTCATCATTAACATTAGTACAACAACCATGTTGTTTTGGTTTTGCACAGATTCAGTCTGCAACCAATGATCCGGTTTCGTAAAATCATTAGTTGCTGACCGAAAAAACCGGTTTTAATTGATCCGAACCGGTTTCAACCAGTATTTGTATTGGAGAAACTAATTATATTGTGGCCATCAAACGGTTGGTATATGATACGAGCCCATTTTCACTAGCTGAGCCTACCAAAAAGAAACCCCAACAATAAGAAAACAATCCCACGAGTGACAGGCCCAAAAGAGGCCAATATTCGACATTTTGTTTTCCTTTTGTTTTCAATATTTTTTTTGTGCTAAAACTGGGAAAAGGAAATGGACTTCAAATTTGTAATCTCCAACATATTATCATCTAAGAGGCAATGTGAATAACATTAACTCATTAAGTGACTTGAGTTGTTTTTACAAGATTACTAAATTACAAGAATGATATATGTATATGTATTCCTCGAGGTACCAAATCCTCGAGAACTACTTGTGACAGTGACACCACGGGCACGGTGGAAGTTGTACACGTCGCCGATTTTGTCGATTACGCACGTAGTAGAATGTTACACGAAGGATTGGGATGCAACCACAAAAAATGATAAAAATCATGAACAATAGGAAGATACAAGCTATTGCAAGGGAAATATCGAAGCACAAGAAGAATGTAAGAATCCTGCAATAACAAAATATTCAAAAAAATTATCAATTAGTTAAGAAATTAATGCATACTTTTTGCAAATTTTATGTTGATAAATGAAAACGTCCGAAACACTTACTGTGTGAGTTTTGGTGCATCAAGGTACATTTCATCGGCTCCTTTAACCATGAAAAACATTCCCAATCCCCACCACAATATCCCGAATACATTCTTTTTGTATTCCAAATTCCTGAAAGTAACGAAATTATTTAAATAAAAATACAAAATACCGCACCAAAAAGAATGTACGTATAACATACTTGAACATTATGGACCGCGCTTGCGACCATGGACCACCATTGTATTGTATGATCGAGTAAAACATGTGGAATATACAATAAAACATGAAAACACCGATCCAAAGCCGAAGGGGCATTGTTGGCGTTTCATGTTTGCTATTATTAAGGATGAATACCGCCATAAATAAAAACATTGTGGTCAAAATCATATCAAGAATCAAAAATCCTTTAGCCAGAATTCTTGAAGGTGCTCGACGTCTCATTTCATCACTATCTCTCACCATGCGAGACGCGATCATTAGAATTATGGTATCACCTATAATTATCACATATGAGATTCAGTATCGCTGTAAATGGTAAGATTTTGGAAAAAGTTTACACCAATAATTAAGATTAATCCTAGTTTCTTATTAGGGTTTTTTTTCATAATGTTCCCCTTTTGATGACAACTATAATATGATATTTGACCATAGCATAGGGCCAAATAAAGGGTAGGAAGAAAGGGTTGAAGATGAAATAGGAAAAGCCCTTCATTAAGATGTTAAGAAAGATGCAATCACCTTGAATTATGTTGTTTGAAACAATGATGACCAATGACGATTAAATGCTTCCAAAAATGGAAACATATCTTGAGGTCAAAACCTTATTTGACACAAGTCCATTAGAAATATTTGTAGGCATAAGTTTAGACATGTGTGACAATTCCCCACAATGAGTTAGGGTTCGGGTTGCAAGTGGTCAACTAGCCTAAGTTGTTTAATAAAAGGGTTTTGATAATGACAGCCCTTAGGGCTGTCTCTTAGCGCATAAAAGTTGTACATTAATTCATGAGAAGAAGTGGTTCCTAAAATTCAGGGGTAGTTATAGGTTAATGTACAAGCTTCTGATGCATGTCTATCGACAGCCCTTAGGGCTGTCATTATCAAAACCCTTAATAAAAAGATCGTGATTAGGATGGGTTATATATAAGTGGGTCCGCACGTCAACGCATTTAAAACTAAAATTTAAGAAATGTTATAAATTAAAACCCGCAGCTCGATTAATTTATGTTACACGTACAAGTCGTCTCTGGTCACATACGTAAAACGTGTCTTCGTTAAAGCTTAATTTTTCAATACATTAATTTTACTAAATGGGTCACGTTCAAGTTGTGTGATACCATCTCACCGACCCAAACTTGACATGAATATATAGGATGATATATCAGCAAATAAACCAAAATACTAAATATATGATTTAGTGACATAGATATAAAAAGATAAACCGATTAAGCATTATAGAAAATAAGGCTATGTGTATGTTGCTTTCCAAAACCGTTCATTTTCACGGCTTTCTATTTTCTTGGTAAGAAATTTTTATGTTATTAGCAACGAACACTAAGATTATACGTAATGGATGATCAATACCACCTATGCGTTACATCAACTTTCTCTCTCTTGATCCAATATACGACCAAACTGCAACCAAACCTGACCAATTTTTATTTTTTTTTAATTTTAAATTTTTTTTAATATATATGTATATATACGAAGTATAATATTTATTTTATATATAATATATTATTAAATTATAAATTATATATATATATATATATATATATATATATATATATATATATATATATATATATATATATATATATATATATATATATATATGTATATATATATGAGTGGAGAAACATTAAGAAGAAAGGGGCGACCAAGTGTGGTCGTGTAGTCGACCGAAAAGGGGAGGGGACGCGTCCCCCAATTCGCTTGTCACGGTGTGCGACGCGTCACTTAGGGCGATCGAATAGCGACCGAACGGCTTGTGACGCATAGTCTAACCAACTGAGATATTATGATATATGTTGATTATTTGACTGCAATTACTTATGAACTTATTATTATTGCTATTAATCCTTAAACTATCATTATTATTGTTAGCAATATGATAGACAAAATTACTACCATAACAATGGTTGTAAATTCAACGGTGTATAATAAATCACTTAAAAAATTAAATAATGAAGGTATAGTGAATCGAAAAACACAAATTATGCACGATGTCATCATAAGAGTAGATCAAAGGCATGTTGACAAACATTACAAGAATCTGCATAATATTAAGAAGCAATAACAAGACTTAATTTAACAATTATAAATTTATAATTATGATTAATATACAGATACCCAAAATGAAGCCTTATACTATCTTGTTATATATATTTCTCTACAAACTTTCAAGGTACAAACATAGTAAGCACTAAATACAACAGCTAATGCATCTCGAACACAACTTAATTATCAACACCCAATGGCATACATAACGGACAAGGTGGGTCCCATCGATCTTCATTAGGGGTTCTTATTTCCAAACAATCTGCATGATAAATATGACCACAAACAAGAACCGCTACTACCAAATTCTCACGCGTTCTTTGTTGGCATAATCCACAAATCATATTTGTTACCTCTGAGGAAATGAACTCCATTACTATCGGATTTGATCTAATCCTGTCCTGTTTCCGTGACTGCTTATCCCGCCTTCCTGCCAAAAAAAACAAAAAACAAAAATAAATAAGAAACCGATACAAAATTTCTTATTTTAAAATTTTTATCTATTTTTTCAAATATAAACAATCTATGAGGATTTGTGCATTAACAATTAGGCTTTTGGCGACTTTCAAAAGCAAGAGGTATATTATTATTGAGGTCAAAAGAAGTATTCACCCTATTTAAAATCAATACAAGTTTATATTGAATTTACAACCATTTTTTTAAGTCTTATGCTTATCAGTTATCACATTCTTTCTATAACTTCCATGTCAAGTTCAAATGTAGAAAGTAGTTGTTTTAACCAGAAAAATCAAAGTGTAGATCAAAAAATACAAGTAAAAGTTCAATTTTCAACAAACTTACAAGTAAAAGTTCAGTTTTTGACAAATTTACAAGTAAAAGTTCAATTTTTTTGGCAAATTCAGGGACCAAAAAATATTTATCACTTGACAAAAATTCGTTGCAATTTTTAATATTGCACTTCCACTCCTTTTAATTAGAGAGAAAACGACTAAACCCAACATTGTCGAATAAATTTATTTTTGTTTACGTTTCTTGGCAATTGTTTGCCTTTTTTGTAATGCATGAAATCTAAGTGAATTTTATAGAAAATAAATAAAATAAGGATCACCTGCATTATATCCGAATCCCGATTCGGTTCTATGACCAAATTTCCAAGAATGTTTATCATCACGAACAGTTGACTTTCCATGAGAAGTTGATGTACCACCATGATTATTTGCATTGTTTTTTTGTGAATGTTGGATGGCGTAATAATGGCGTGGGCCCCTTGATATTAATGCCCGGTTAGCATTGTGGTGGCGGTGATGGGCGGATGACTGGTGGTGGGCTGGCGGTGATTTCTCATTATTATTTGTGTGAGATGATGATGATGTAGGTTTTGCTCCTGAAGACCCAACAGAGTGAGAGGATTTCTGGTAAAAAGGTTAACTTTATTCAGTTACATGCTGAAATTTAGATAAATAAATATAAATAAAAGAGAAAAAAACAAATAAGGTGTAACCTCTTTTAATGATGATTCCATTTGAGAACTGTGTGATGTGAGGGCTGAAAGTATTGAAATAAAATGTAACGATTAGTTAGATTCTAGTTTCAATGTCGAGTACAAGGAAACTTTCACTATCATCAAAAGAAATGAAATTTTGATTTTGACATATTTAGGGATTAATATTTGGGATCTTTGGTTACATTTTCTTGATAATTTTCTTAGACCAGAATTTTTTTTGTAGCCCACATTGTCGAATTTGGTATTTTTAGTCAACTTCCTCGGCAGATTTCCCTTCAATTTACCATCTAGAAATTAATTAGGTTACACAATTGTGCAAATTTCAATCAATTTCCTTCGACTGAACCCAACATTTTCCTCACACAAAAACCCTAATATAAGCACTTAATCCTTAATAATTAACCTCTCAAAACCTAGGGCTTCAATGTAGATGTTATACATAACCTAAATCAAATTTCATCATGGGTTACACACCTACAACATCAAGATCATTCCCATTTCAACAGAAATTAAAGTAATTACATAAAAATCGAATCTTTTTAATTAATTGTAAACAAACAGGGCTTTAGTACTTGATCATTACAAAACCAACAATATGAGATCAACTTCAACATTAAGATTTAAAACCATATGAAATTAAACAAAACCCGTTTCAGATAACTTAAAATTAACAAACCAATGATCAAATTTGTGTAAAACTGAAAGAAATTACATAAAAATCTAATCTTTTTAATTTATTGTTAAAAAAAAAGGCTTTAGTACTTCATTTCAAAACCAAGAACATACAGATTCAAACCTAGATGAAATTAAACAAAGCCATTATCAAATTTGTGTAAAAAATGACGAAAATGATAAAATTAATGGAAGGCATACCAGGGGAAGGAGGGGTCTTATTCCGATCAATTCTTCGTTTTCTCTTCCCCATATGATTCATAGATATAAAAACTTGTACGTATAGTTTGAAAAGTTAACGGCTAGGGGATAATTTAGAAAGATTAGGGTTTTTGGGTCGTTGGAAATTTTAGGGCAAGTATACCCAAATTTGTGGGGGAAATGTGCGAAATGTATACAACTTCTTGTAAAATATCATCCTTTTCTTTTTTTTCCAATCCCTAGGACTTGTTGGTTCCAAGCGCACTACCGTATATAAAGGGGTAATTAAAGTGTTGGTGTGCATAGAGTATCTTTTATGATAGTTTTTAAAGGTAATTAAAGAAATGAGTAAATTACAATTTTTGTCCACGTGGTTTTCCTAATTCTGCATTTATATCCTTATATTTTTTTTGTCCCTATGCTATGCCAAATTTCATTTTTTTGTCCTTCCGCCCAACTCCGTTTGATTTTAGCCGTTAAGTTGCCCTCACATGACATCTGTAACACCCGTATTTTTATAACATCATTTAAAACATTTAAAATACGATTTTTCAGTATCTTCCATGTTGCCCGAATTATGGTTTAACAAAAACTTTAAAACTTTTATCAGAGTATACAAAAATACGGTGTCACCAAGTATATCAAAACCATAGGCAAGGGATCTACCTACGAGCTCCCGAGCTAAACATCTCTAGGCCACTTCTAGTGCAACCTTCTATCACTTCAAACCTGTACCTGAGTACACAGCCACAAAACAAACGTAGTACGTGAGACAAAATAGTCTCGTGAGATACATGGGTTTTAGACCCCAATAATAATAATCATTTTCATAAATATATAAACGCATATATATACAACGTCAATTATCGTCCAGTCACCTTATAGTGACCCTATCAATTCTTGCTCTCCTAGCAATCATATCTAACTATCGGGTTGCCCCCGAACTAGCTAGAAGCACAAACATACCTAATACATAAACATATATGTACTAGAATCACATTAACTTACTAACCGAAATCCATCGCCATTAGTAAGCTTCACATTGACTTATTAACCGAAATCCATCGCCATTAATAAGTTTCACATTAGCTTATTAACCGAAATCCATCGCCATTAATAAGCTTCAAGATACCAGCAAGAGGGATTCGCCCAATCTACCGATACCTGCCTTACTAGCCGGAATACGTCCAGTTAGCAAGACTACTAACGTGAATGAGTCGATGGGAATCCACCCAACTGCCCCTCATTCCACACCTCATGACCGGGGGTCCCCCGCATCATCACATCACCTCATTCTTACCATAACTCAACAGTTATTTCAATCAAAGCCTTCGGCTATCACATAAATCATCAAACAAGTTAGTTATCCAATAATAACCATATATAACTAGTTCAACATAGTACGAACGTACCTGTATGGTTCCATGGACCTGATCATTAGCAATTCACATCTACTACTACATCTAGGACTGTAGAAGGTCCATACTTACTTATTTCATAAGTTACATTTCTCATTTATCGATAACATAATACTTTTATATCTCTGTCGACTATAATACATAATTACTACTAGTCACATCGTATCCATTTCCATGTATATTCGTTCTTTACTTTTATTAGTAAATCTTACCAATAGGTACTCATTACTATAAGAATCCTTTACAATTGTTTCACTAATACCTATTTATTAATAAAGACTCAATATACAGTCTTTTATTCGGTAACCTTATTATTATGGTTCGTTAATAAATGTTTCATAATTACTTATTTCATCATATTCACTTCCAAATTCATCAACCTTACTAGACATATTCTAGTATCACATTATACCTACTTTCTTATATTTTCATTCATTATCTTTATCAAAATATTTATTAATAAAGACCCATAAAATATCATAAGTATTTTCAAACTCTTTGCTATGTACTCAGTTTAAAAGTCTCATGTACTCACCTTGGCAATAGCTAAATCCATATCGTGTTTATCAACACGAATCCTTGCTTCCCGCCTTTGGAACATCTCCAATCTTTAGGTCCTTACAACCTATCAACATAATCACCACATATCTAGTTATCATCCACAACTAGACATCATTAAACCACCGAAATCACTTCCCACTACCAAGTTCATCAAACTTGGTAGAAAACCATAAACCCTAGTTCATGGTGACCAACTACAAATCACAGATTTGGTACAAACTCGAAGTCTACACAATTTATATGGGTGTTTTACACCCTCCATTGACATCTTTCACAAGATCTCCAACACACAAACCCCATACTCACAATTCCCCCAAATCTAGTTTACAAAACTAACTAGAAGATGAAAATACCTTAGATCTTTAACGGGGTTGGAAGATCTTCAAGAATGATGGTGTTCTATGCTCAAGAACACCCAAAATCGCCCCCAAGAGCTCCCAAATCGGCTGCACATTTTGGAATGGAGAGAAAATGAGCAAAAACCCTAAAATCCCGATTTTTATGCTGCACAGACATAAATCGCGCCGCTAATCTCAAAATCGCGTCGCTATCTACAACCCCGCGTTATTTCGCGTCGTCACTTCGCGCCGCGATCTCCAACGCGATCTCGATTTCGCGTTTGCCCCAACGCTATATTGGTTCGCTGTTCCCATATTGCACCAGATAGCGCCGCTATCTCCCAGATAGCGCCGCTATCTATACCTGGTACCATAGGCTGCACTTTTTGATGCCTTTATCGACCCCGTTTCGTCCGTAACTTTCCCATACGATGTCCAAATGACACGAAACCAATTCCCACGTTCTTTAGATGATTTATCCTTGTTTATCATATTTTTAAATAATTTATTTAACACAAAATTCGGGTCATTACAACTATCCACTCCTTAAAAGGATTCCGTCCTCGGAATCAATTCGAAAATTTCCAATCCACATTCGACCGAGCTTTCCGCTACCATTCTATTATGGTCATTACCATCAAACTTTCCCAATACAATTAGACCAACAACATGCATTTAAACATTCATTTAATCCCGTTAGGCCCGAACGGTCAAAACCGAATCTTAAGCTCATAATACATAAACGGGTCAAAATTGCACAATTTGACCATAACACTTTAAATCCTTCAAATCAACCCGCTATACACATAGAAACTATATGACCCAATCATTACAATCATCTAATCGATCCACACGGATATCAAAATCTAGCTTCGACCAAGTCGATATAATCCAACATTGTCTAATCTTTGACTTAGGCACAGAGTCAACTATTCTTTAACACTTGCTTTACTTGTTAAAGGTTTCATTAATTATCCTTTCCTTTACCATCAACCTATAATTTATGATCCGTCAATAATTATATACTCGATTCCCAAATTGAACTCTAAACACCCAACGGGTCAAAGTCGCTCAATCCGACTATAACTCTTTTAATTATTCCATTAACCTTTTCACGCACATACAATCGACACATTATGCTCTCAACATTCACTTGTCATTCAAAACGAGAGTCAAAGCCCATCTTTGACCAAGTCAACTAATCACAAATTGACTAATCTTGACGTTTGCATAAAGTCAACCATATTCTCTCAAACTAACAAATCCCTTAATCACGGGATACCATTCTCGACTTATTGCTTCCGGTTCTACTCATTATTGTTTTCTTAACAATCGTACCCGTTTTTCCAAACTTTCAATTTGTCCCCAAATAACCCGAGAGTTGTACCTCTACTTAAGGCCACACCGACCTTTACCGATTCTTGACCATCATTTGGTCACTCATACCATCGCTTAGTATTCTTTCAACCATCTTTGTATCACCTCGATCAATTTCGTAACTTTTATTCTCCATTACCGGTATTAGATCCTCTACCGCAACACATTCTTAATTTCATACAAGTTTACCACATCTTGATTACCAAATAATAATTTGCTCACTAGGAGTTTCTCTTTCCTCCTATTCTATAAATCGTAGGCATCCCCTACACATACACGACTTAAATGCAACCCGCATTTCAACCAAATTCTCACTTATCATACAGTCATAACCATACACATTAACCACATGGTTCTACATTCATCACACATATATATAAAACATTATTATACCAACACAACAATTCATACATTAACTATTTTATCGAGATATCGGAAAGCCTCCAATCCATCAAGAACCAAATTGTCACAGTGATTGGAACATCTCCAATCACGGAATGGAACCATTGGGATTCGCCCAACCGATTCCACACCCAAACATCATAGTAGCCGGGGATCCCCCGAACTACCATCTTTTCCTCATTCTATATTGCATACCATACAAGTATACCTTCTTTTTTTTTTTTTTACCTCACACAGCTTTACCACTATCTTATACATTTAATCTTCTACTTATTTATCATGCACTTTAGCACCTTTACCATAATATCATATTATCATTTTCTTTCATATTTAACATATTTCCCATTGGACATACTACTTAACACGTTTCATATATCATTACCTTTCCATTTTCATATGCCTTCAAAGGCCATCTCATAATGCACATGCATTGTACCCCGCGGGTAAACTAATGAAATCTCCGATTATTATTTACCGTTTCAATTACACATTGACCACCCTTAACCGATTCATTTCCTTATTACCAAATTTCCAAAACTTTTTGTCACCACCAGGTAATCACCAATCTATTCCATTAACCATATTTCACCGGCCAACCCGGTCATCTTTGAGTCAACCAATCGACTCCGGTCTACACTCGTGACCCATGACTTAGCACCCAATAGCTCAACACTCGATGTTCCACTTTTATACATCTTGAGACTTAGAATTATTCCTTTCCCAACCATAGTCTCACACTACTCTACGTCATATACCGTCATACCATTACTATGACATTTTATCAATTATTACCTTCTTACCCTTAGTATCGAATCCATGAACCCCGTCCCAAAACTTGTTATGGCTATATGCCAACTTTTATTCAACCATTTTCAACAATCAAAATTTGTCATTCCCGAAACTTATTCTTTTCCACGTGTTTTCCATTTATGAGTTCCAAGACATCACTAAACCTTAGTCATTCTTTTCTTTACCATTCATGTATAACAATCATTACAATAATTATGCGGATTTCCGCCGAACATGTAAGTTCCATTTCTAAAATTCCTATCCACACTAACATTTCTTACCAGGACTTAGTATTTCTTTATACCATCATCCTCTTATTGAAAACATTTATCAATCTCGCGTCTCATCCTTTTATGCTACATAATAGCATCAACCCTTATATCCTTACCACCTGCGACGCACTGGTCTATATCATTCCCAATATATATATAATTTCTATACACATACTAGCCGGGAAGACTATTCCCGAAATAAATTCCACGTCATACGACCCATCTTTACCTTCTATAAGCACCAATTCGCGCAATAGCTAAGCAATTAAGCCACAATAACATAATCATCAATTTGACCTAAGGTCTCTGAGGTTGCATCATGAACCCCCCTCTATATTTTCTTCCGGGCAAACTTCCCCTTTCAACTCACTCGTGAGTTCCTTTCACAACATCTTGCACCGTGCTCTCTTTCCCAAAGTTTCATACAACACATTCCACTGCGTCAACGCCTCATCCTTCAATAACGGTGATGCTAAAGTCACCGCATCATTTTTCCTTCGTTTGCTACTCTCTAGCACTTGCTCAATCTACCGAATCCACCAAATCGTGACCTCCGGCTCAGAACCTCCGAATCACACAACAGCTTCACACGCTATGAAGGCCCTATACAATATCCTTCCATTTCTTCCGACTAGGTCTTGTCACCTTTTTATGTAGATACTTCTCACCATGGACTTCGCCATTAGATGACTCTTCCTTCATACGGGTACTGGAATCATTCCACCTACCCTCATTCATTCGATTATCCAAAATCTGGTTCATATCCTCATTCGTAACTCTTCCCAATTTAGTGGAGCTCGTCCACTTTTCACATTCCTTCTTTCGCCATACCAACATATCCATCAAACAAGATTCAAACGGTCGACTCAACAGTCGAAAATAACACTATTAGATCAAAACATGGCATTCTCATAGGTGTCGACCCTATCATACAAATATCTTATGGTCTCAAAAGACTTCACATTACACATTTCACAACAATTTCTATAGGTCCCCTAGGTTCAACCCTAAACTTAACATAAAGTCTCAAGGTCAACCTATCGATCTCAAGGAATCTTACATTCCTATTGCTACAGTCTAAGACTAGGATGGACATCCAACCTAATTCACTTAAACTATAGCTCTGATACCAAGTTGTAACACCCGTATTTTTATAACATCGTTTAAAACATTTAAAATATGATTTTTCAGTATCTTCCACGTTGCCCGAATTATGGTTTAACAAAAACTTTAAAACTTTTATCAGAGTATACAAAAATACGGTGTCACCAAGTATATCAAAACCATAGGCAAGGGATCTACCTACGAGCTCCCGAGCTAAACATCTCTAGGCCACTTCTAGTGCAACCTTCTATCACTTCAAACCTGTACCTGAGTACACAGCCACAAAAGAAAACGTAGTACATGAGACAAAATAGTCTCGTGAGATACATGGGTTTTAGACCCCAATAATAATAATCATTTTCATAAATATATAAACGCATATATATACAACGTCAATACCGTCTAGTCACCTTATAGTGACCCTATCAATTCTTGCTCTCCTAGCAATCATATCTAACTATCGGGTTGCCCCCGAACTAGCTAAAAGCACAAACATACCTAATACATAAACATATATGTATTAGAATCACATTAACTTACTAACCGAAATCCATCGCCATTAGTAAGCTTCACATTGACTTATTAACCGAAATCCATCGCCATTAATAAGTTTCACGTTAGCTTATTAACCGAAATCCATCGCCATTAATAAGCTTCAAGATACCGGCAAGAGGGATTCGCCCAATCTACCGATACATGCCTTACTCGCCGGAATACGTCCAATTAGCAAGACTACTAACGTGGATGAGTCGATGGGAATCCACCCAACTGCCCCTCATTCCACACCTCATGACCGGGGGTCCCCCGCATCATCACATTACCTCATTCTTACCATAACTCAACAGTTATTTCAATCAAAGCCTTCGGCTATCACATAAATCATCAAACAAGTTAGTTATCCAATAATAACCATATATAACTAGTTCAACATAGTATGAACGTACCTGTATGGTTCCATGGATCCGATCATTAGCAATTCACATCTACTACTACATCTAGGACTGTAGAAGGTCCATACTTACTTATTTCATAAGTTACATTTCTCATTTATCGATAACATAATACTTTTATATCTCTGTCGACTATAATACATAATTATTACTAGTCACATCGTATCCATTTCCATGTATATTTGTTCTTTACTTTTATTAGTAAATCTTACCAATAGGTACTCATTACTATAAGAATCCTTTACAATTGTTTTACTAATACCTATTTATTAATAAAGACTCAATATACAGTCTTTTATTCGGTAACCTTATTATTATGGTTCGTTAATAAATGTTTCATAATTACTTATTTCATCATATTCACTTCCAAATTCATCAACCTTACTAGACATATTCTAGTATCACATTATACCTACTTTCTTATATTTTCATTCATTATCTTTATCAAAATATTTATTAATAAAGACCCATAAAATATCATAAGTATTTTCAAACTCTTTGCAATGTACTCAGTTTAAAAGTCTCATGTACTCACCTTGGCAATAGCTAAATCCATATCGTGTTTATCAACACGAATCCTTGCTTCCCGCCTTTGGAACATCTCCAATCTTTAGGTCTTTGCAACCTATCAACATAATCACCACATATCTAGTTATCATCCACAACTAGACATCATTAAACCACCGAAATCACTTCCCACTACCAAGTTCATCAAACTTGGTAGAAAACCATAAACCCTAGTTCATGGTGACCAACTACAAATCACAGATTTGGTACAAACTCGAAGTCTACACAATTTATATGGGTGTTTTACACCCTCCATTGACATCTTTAACAAGATCTCCAACACACAAACCCCATACTCACAATTCCCCCAAATCTAGTTTACAAAACTAACTAGAAGATGAAAATACCTTAGATCTTTAACGGGGTTGGAAGATCTTCAAGAATGATGGTGTTTGTGACAACCCTCGCGATTGGGTATTTAACCAAAGTCTAATGTCTATTACTTAGTTTGCATTTTCTATGACATAAATAATAGTACACTTTTTATCGCTAAAGTTTAACGAATCATACAAATTTATATTAATTTGTACACATCAAAGATGCAAGTAATTAAAGTTGTACAGTGGTTAACTGTAAACTAGCGAGTTGGTGACCAAACCTAAATTAAAAACTTTATATTATATGAATTAAAGTTTAAGTAAATCAAAATGATGGATATAAAAGTAGTACAAACTATAATATTAAAGTATAAGGATACAAATTAATTAGTACAAAAAGGGTATAAACCACAACATTAATCTTAAAGGCTCAAATGTGACAAGAAGTTAATTTAAAGTAATTAAAGTTGCACACATACTATGGTCACGCATGCATGCATAAACTGTGCACGTTATCTACATTTTAATTAAATTTGAGATTCAAATGTGATGTCAGCTACTTTAACAATGAGTCCGTAATGTTAGTACATATCTGGTACACGATCTCATTATTATAATATTTTATTAATATTTATTCTTATCCAATCCCTCATGAACTCGGTCAATTACTGAATCCCCAACAATCTGGTACACGATCTCAATATTATAATATTATAATATTCAAAAGAGAGTCTATCACCTATCACGTTCAAGCCTAAAGTCTACCCTATATAATATTATATTCCCTCTCTCCTCACCACTTTTCACAAAAACCCAGCAAAAGGAATACCAGCGACCTCCATAGCTAAGTTCCGGCGAACCAAGAACCTTCCGGCGACGAACTTGGTCAAGAATTAATTCTCGGTTTCTTTCCGCACGTATCTGCTAGGTACAACATTTATTACTCTTTTCGGTTATCATGAGCATTGCATACGAGAATTGTTGATCTGTTACTTTTGTTAGTTCATTGTCTTCTCCGGCGACACACACACAGTGTGTGTGCCGACACCATTTCATCATTATTTTTCGTTTTATTTTGAATGCTCAACTGTTTTCTACATAAGTTTTAAGCAATAAATCTTCTGGGATTCGTTCCCGTCGCATCACCCTCGTCCCCGACGAAAGGGTCGAGTTTTGTTTCCGGTGGCCGTCGCCAGCTCCGGCGACGGGTGTATATCTCCGGTTGGGTTTGGGGAGTATAGGGTTATGTTTTCATATATGTAATTGATATGCGGGTTTAAAGGGTGTCGGGATTAATATATATAATTATACACGTTTTCTATTAAAAGTCGTTTTTCCGGCGAGGCTTCCGGCCACCGCCGGCGCTGCTGCTGAATTCCGTCTCGGACTGGTCATAAGTCAGTATTGATCCAGTAAGTCCTTGGCCCAAATAAATCTTTTAAGCCCAAATCAGTATTTTAATTTAATTAAATTTAAAAGCCCAAGATAGCAATGTTAGTGATTATTTTCGAAGCCCAAATCAGTTTCAGTCCAAGACTGAACAAATTAGTCCGAATGGGCCTTGGCCTACTGGCCGGCCCAGATCACACGCAAGCCCATTCCGTTTCTGTTTTTAGTCCATCAGTCCTCTTTTGTTGGTATAAGCTAATTTAGCCCAATACATCTTTTAAAAGAATAATTAGACTTTAAAAGTAAATAAATAAACAAAATATATTATTAAAAATTTATAAACTGATCCAGTAATAATTATTTTAAAAATTAATTAATTAATTAATTAATTATTTACTTATTTCTTTATTTAGTTAAATATTCATTTAATTAATACTTATTTAGCAATTAATAATTTAATGATTACTTAATATTTTTAAAAAAAAAATTTATTTATTTATTTATTTATTTATTTAAATTATTTATCTATTTATTTAATTATTTAATTACTTATTTATTTATTTATTTATATAATTAATTAAATATTTATTTAATTAATATTTATTTAACTATTAATTATTTAATGATGAATTAATATTTAAAAATCATTTTCTTTAATTATTATTTAATTAATAATTATTTATAATTATTTATCTTTGATTAAATAATTAACTTTGGTTAACAAATTGATATATACGAATAAAGTAAAGGTATTGTAGAAAATGAACTTTACTTATACAACTATATTAAACATACAAGTCCAACCTTATCGAGTCACCAACGTATCGCTTATAACTAAATTCAAGTTGAGAGAAACATTCATGCATCATATAGTCTAGGCGAGTCATTTTAGACCGTCACTTATTAACTATACAAATGCGTTTAGGACGCTAGGAAACTTTGGTTGGAATCTCAATCTTTGGGGATTTACTAATTTGGAAGCTTCGCTAAGGTGAGTTTCACGGCCCCACTTTTACTGTTTTTATAACTATTTTACCTGGGGGAGAAAACATATACTATTCAACTATTTTGCAATAAATAATCCTTGTGTAATCATTGTTGTAAACACGTACCTACCATGAAGGACAAACGGACCATATTGCGAGTCCACGTTTAACAGTAATCATTAGCTAATATGTTAGCCAAGGAATATAGAGATAGTACTATCGGGATTGATCCCCCGCTCATGGCTAGTTATGCGCTAGCCTAACCTTGTTTGAGCTTTATATTCTAACAATTAGATTTATGGTTTGATTATAGGCTCTTTGATTATACCTTAACTTGTTTGCTTAGCTAGCTTGCGAGAGATTATGCATTGCACCTAAACTATTTTTGTACATGATTTGTACACAACGATTGTGATGATACTTTTACGAATTCACAAAACCTGTGAACTCACCAACCATTGTGTTGACACTTTTTCTATATGTTTTCTCAGGTAACGGAAACTAAGTCATTTCAAGGTTCTAATTTGTCAAGGATTGTCATGCATTGATTTTCAAGAATAAGTCTTTATGACACAAGTCTTTCATTTTAAAACATTTATTTTGGGTTATGTTTAAACAATTACATTTTGATTTTTGTAACGACATTGGCAATCCAATTTTCTATTTATGCGAAGTTACTATTATTGATGTGTTATGTTGCTAATTAGTCGCACCTCGTTCTTCCGCAAAACCATTTTGGCGGGGTGTGACAGATTGGTATCAGAGACATTAGTTATAGTGAATTAGCGTCAGTCTAATCTATAACTGGAAAAAGATTTTGGTCAAAAGTTTTTACTGCATATAGAGTTGCATCTCATATCCCTCCTTAGTTTTATTAGGAGACTTACTTGCCTTATACTTGCCTTAGATAGAAATTATTATTTCTATTAGATGCTTACATTAGGGATACTTTGTGAGATTTGTTACAGCATGTCTTCGAGTTCATTTGAGGGTTCATCAGGCTTGGACAGCGAGCACAGTGATGTATCATCAGTGAGGGCGCCATCGCCTTCACCACCACCACCATCACCATCACCATCACCACCACAGTCACCAGTGCCATCACCACCAGCATCACCTCCTCATGTTCCTGTGAATCCACCACCACCTCAAGGTCGATTCGCTGGACGCTACATACCGGTTCTTGATCAACACCCACCAGAGCCACAATTGGGGCAACCAGGATTCCTCTATCATTTGCGCGGTAGTGGACGAGTCATGGCGAGGACCGCAAGGAAGCGTGTTCGACCTCCTCCCAACAGATTCCTGGCACCACCGGATTCTGAATCCGACTCTGGACCAGAGGAAGAGGAGGAAGAAGAAGAACCTGAAGGAGAAGAAGAGGAGGAGGAGGAGGAAGAGGAAGAGGAGCCTGAAGAGGATCCTGAAGAACCTACTTCCCCATCCCCTTAGCTTCATTGGCAACTTAAAGTTGCACTTATCTTTTCATTTATGTTTTTAGGACATTTTCTTTTATTTTTAGGATTAGGATTTAGGTGACAAATAAAACTTATTGTTACTATATGAAAAATTGGTATCAATAAAATTTCTTTTTATTTTATTATGTTTTATTTTATTTATTTATTTTTTTTTTCTTTCTTTGATCATTTGATAAAGCTTGAATAAGTTTATATTCTCAATTTTACTCATTTAAGTCACCATCCTTATGATGTTACCTCATGTTTACTAGAATTCAAACATGGCTTCTCGAAGAATTCCACGACAAAGCAACAACAATCAGGGACAAAGCTCTCTCTCTGCTGCACAAATCGCTAGCCTCGTCGCTGAACAAGTAGCTGCTGCCATGCAAAACCAGAACAACCAAGGTGGCGGCAACCCAGGGAATAACAACCCACCTGGCGGTGGAGGCTCAGGGAACGAACAAAGAGGATGTTCGTACAAGACTTTCCTAGGCTGCGACCCAATGAAATTCAGTGGCACTGAAGGTGCCGTTGGGATCTTTCGCTGGATTGAAAGAATGGAAGTGGTACTGGACATCAGTGCATGTCAAGAGAATTGCAAAGTGAAATATGCCACTTGTACTCTGACCCACGAGGCTCTGACCTGGTGGAACACACAACTCCAGGCGCTTGGTAGAGATGCTGCCTATCAAATGTCGTGGAATGATCTGAAAACTCTCCTGTTAGAAGAGTACTGCCCTAGAAACGAACTTCAAAGGCTAGAAAACGAATTTTGGGATTTATCCATGGTTGGGTCTGACCTGACTAGCTATACCACAAGATTCAGCGAATTAGCCCGACTTGTTCCCCATCTCGTGACTCCTGAGATCAAGAAAATCGAGAAGTATACCTGGGGATTGGCATCCCAAATCAGGGGAATGGTCACGGCATCCAAACCAACCACTATGAAAGATGCCATTCACTTAGCAAACAGCCTGACCGATAATGCGGTTCGAATGGGTCAATTGACAAGGGATAATACTGGAAAGGGAAAGGCACCAGCTGTTGATGGAAATGGGGATAACAGTGGAAAAAGGAAATGGAATGGTCAAGGTGGTCAAGGACGTGATAGACAACAGAATAAGAAACAAGAGACTGCCAAGGCATACAATGCCATCAATGCTGGGGAAAGTGCTTATCAAGGAAATAAACCAAAATGCCCTAAGTGTGAGAAGCACCATGAAGGAAGGTGCAATCGATGTGAGAATTGCCAGCGTTGGGGTCATCAAGCCCAAAATTGTAGAAACCAAAACCCCAACCGTTATAACAACAATAATGGCGGTAGAAACAACAATAACTACAAAAACAGCACCCTAACCTGTTTCAACTGTGGTGAAGTTGGTCACTACAGAAATCACTGTCCCAAACCACACAACCGCAACCAAAACCAAAATGGCAACAATCGAAACAACAACAATCGTAATCAGAACAACAATAACCGCAACAACAATAACAACCAAAACAATCAAGTCAATCAGAACCAAAACAACAACAACAACCAAGCACGTGGACGTGCATTTGTGATGGGAGCCGGCGACGCACGTGAGAACCCTGACGTCGTTACCGGTACGTTTCTTGTCAATGGTCATTTTGCTTCTATTTTATTTGATTCTGGTGCTGATTTGAGCTTTGTGTCCACTGAGTTTAGACCCTTAATTGATATAGAAGCTAGTAAACTAAATGAGCATTACTCGATTGAACTAGCAAATGGAAAGTTAATAGAATCTGATGAAATATTGAAAGAATGTAGCCTCACTCTAGAAGACCATTTGTTTGCCATAGATTTACTGCCTGTTGAATTAGGAAGCTTTGATATTGTAATTGGTATGGATTGGTTATCTAAACATAGGGCTGAAATCATTTGTTTTGAAAAATTGATTCGAATTCCATTAAATTCTGGGGAAATCCTCGTTATTCAAGGAGAGAAAAGGCGTAGTTCTCTTAAGATAGTGAATTGCATGAAAGCTCAGAAGTATTTGAGGAAGGGGTACCATGCATTTCTCGCACATGTTATAGACAAGAAAGCCAAAGAAAAACGACTTGAAGATATTCCTATCGTGCGTGAATTCCCAAGTGTATTCCCTGATGATTTGCCAGGGGTACCACCTGAAAGACAAGTCGAGTTTCGCATTGACTTAGTCCCGGGAGCCGCTCCGATCGCGCGCTCACCATATCGCCTTGCACCATCGGAGATGCAAGAACTTTCCTCTCAACTCCAAGAACTCCTTGATCTTGGATTCATTCGACCGAGTTTCTCGCCTTGGGGAGCTCCGGTCCTTCTTGTTAAAAAGAAAGATGGATCGATGAGAATGTGCATCGATTATCGCGAACTTAATAAAGTAACCGTTAAAAACCGATATCCTCTCCCAAGAATCGACGATTTATTCGATCAGCTCCAAGGTTCTAGTTATTATTCGAAAATCGATTTACGATCTGGATACCATCAGTTGAAAGTCCAAGAGGACAGCATTCCAAAAACCGCTTTTCGTACACGTTACGGTCACTATGAATTCCTCGTTATGCCATTTGGTTTGACGAATGCTCCAGCTGTTTTTATGGACCTAATGAACCGAGTTTGCAAACCATATCTTGATAAGTTTGTGATCGTATTCATTGACGACATTCTAATCTATTCCAAAAACAAAAGCGATCACGAAAAACACCTCAGACTCATTCTCGAACTGTTAGAAAAAGAAAAGTTGTACGCTAAATTCTCGAAGTGTGAATTTTGGTTAAGAGAAGTACAATTCCTCGGTCACGTGATTAACCAATACGGAATCCACGTTGACCCAGCAAAAATAAAGGCTATCAAGAATTGGGAAGCACCTAAGACACCGACTGAAGTGCGACAATTCTTAGGTTTAGCCGGTTACTACCGTCGATTCATTGACAATTTCTCAAAAATCGCTCAATCTCTAACTTGCCTCACTCAGAAAGATAAGAAGTTCGAATGGGGAGAAAAACAAGAAGCATCTTTCCAATTGCTAAAAGAAAAACTTTGTAGTGCTCCTAGTCTATCACTTCCTGAAGGAACCGATGATTTCGTGGTATATTGTGATGCATCCCATCAAGGCTTGGGATGTGTATTGATGCAAAGAGAAAAGGTGATTGCCTATGCATCTCGACAATTGAAAGGGCACGAAAAGAATCATACCACCCACGATCTTGAACTAGGTGCAGTGGTGTTTGCCTTGAAGATATGGCGACACTATCTATATGGAACCAAATGCACAATTTTCACTGACCACAAAAGCCTTCAACACATCTTCGACCAAAAGGAATTAAATATGAGACAACGAAGGTGGATCGAACTACTAAACGATTACGAATGTGAAATCAAGTACCATCCTGGAAAGGCAAACGTGGTAGCTGATGCCTTAAGTAGAAAAGAAAGAACCAAACCCAAGCGTGTAAAGTCATTGGGAATGACGATTCACACGAACTTCTTTGCACAAATTCGTGTCACACAAACCGAAGCTTTAAAGGTCGAAAATCTTAAAAATGAATCCCTTCGTGGTATGGAAAAACAATTAGAAATCAACTCAGGGGGAACACTATGTTTCATGGAGCGAACATGGGTTCCAAAATACGGAAATCTTCGTGAAATTGTCCTAGATGAAGCACACAAATCTAAATACTCTATTCATCCGGGTGCTGA
Source organism: Calendula officinalis (assembly GCA_963853835.1). Taxonomy (NCBI): domain Eukaryota; kingdom Viridiplantae; phylum Streptophyta; class Magnoliopsida; order Asterales; family Asteraceae; genus Calendula; species Calendula officinalis. The sequence goes on from OY970827.1 coordinate 19,622,042, forward strand.
CAAGATGTACCATGATATAAAGAAACTCTATTGGTGGCCCAACATGAAAAAGGAAATTGCTATCTATGTCAGCAAGTGCCTAACTTGTTCTAAGGTAAAGGCGGAATACCAAAAACCTTCTGGTCTTCTGCAACAACCTGAAATTCCCGAATGGAAATGGGAAGAAATCGCCATGGATTTCATCACTAAACTACCTCGAACCAAGAATGGTCATGACACGATTTGGGTAATCATCGATCGGCTTACCAAATCGGCACATTTCATTCCTATCAGAGAAACTGACCAAATGGAAAAATTAACTAGAATCTATCTCAAAGAAATCGTATATCGGCATGGAGTGCCAATTTCTATAATCTCTGATAGAGATAGTCGTTTTACTTCTCATTTCTGGCAATCGCTGCAAAAGTCTCTAGGGACTCGACTCGACATGAGTACAGCATATCATCCTCAAACCGATGGTCAAAGTGAGCGAACCATCCAAACTCTAGAGGATATGTTGCGGGCCTGTGTGATAGACTTTGGTGGTAATTGGGATACTCACCTCCCCTTGGCTGAATTCTCGTATAATAACAGCTATCACACAACCATCAAGGCCGCACCATTCGAGGCACTTTATGGTCGTAAGTGCCGATCACCACTTTGTTGGAATGAAGTTGGTGACAGTCAAATAACCGGTCCTGAAATGTTACAAGAAACTACTGACAAAATTTTCCAAATTAAAGACCGAATCAAAGCAGCCAGAGATAGGCAAAAGAGCTATGCTGACAATCGTCGCAAACCACTAGAATTCGCTGTAGGCGACAAAGTTTTGTTGAAAGTATCGCCTTGGAAAGGTATTGCTCGTTTTGGTAAACGAGGAAAATTAAACCCTCGGTATATTGGACCATTTGAAATCTTGGAAAGGATTGGCCCGGTCGCCTACCGGTTGCAACTACCGCAAGAACTTAGTAGTATTCACGACACTTTCCATGTATCAAATCTTAAAAAGTGTTTGTCTGATGAAACTCTAATTGTACCGACTGAAGAAATAGCCATCGACGATAGACTACACTTTACCGAAGAACCCATTGAAATTTCCGACTGGAAAGTACAAAAACTTCGCCGAAGTAGAATCAAGATTGTGAAAGTACGTTGGAATTCTAAACGAGGTCCTGAGTACACATGGGAACGAGAAGATCAGATGAAACGCAAATATCCGCATCTCTTTTCCGAACCCCAAAACTAGTAAGTTCTCATCTTAAATTTCGGGACGAAATTTTCTTAACGAGGGGAGAATGTGACAACCCTCGCGATTGGGTATTTAACCAAAGTCTAATGTCTATTACTTAGTTTGCATTTTCTATGACATAAATAATAGTACACTTTTTATCGCTAAAGTTTAACGAATCATACAAATTTATATTAATTTGTACACATCAAAGATGCAAGTAATTAAAGTTGTACAGTGGTTAACTGTAAACTAGCGAGTTGGTGACCAAACCTAAATTAAAAACTTTATATTATATGAATTAAAGTTTAAGTAAATCAAAATGATGGATATAAAAGTAGTACAAACTATAATATTAAAGTATAAGGATACAAATTAATTAGTACAAAAAGGGTATAAACCACAACATTAATCTTAAAGGCTCAAATGTGACAAGAAGTTAATTTAAGGTAATTAAAGTTGCACACATACTATGGTCACGCATGCATGCATAAACTGTGCACGTTATCTACATTTTAATTAAATTTGAGATTCAAATGTGATGTCAGCTACTTTAACAATGAGTCCGTAATGTTAGTACATATCTGGTACACGATCTCATTATTATAATATTTTATTAATATTTATTCTTATCCAATCCCTCATGAACTCGGTCAATTACTGAATCCCCAACAATCTGGTACACGATCTCAATATTATAATATTATAATATTCAAAAGAGAGTCTATCACCTATCACTTTCAAGCCTAAAGTCTACCCTATATAATATTATATTCCCTCTCTCCTCACCACTTTTCACAAAAACCCAGCAAAAGGAATACCAGCGACCTCCATAGCTAAGTTCCGGCGAACCAAGAACCTTCCGGCGACGAACTTGGTCACGAATTAATTCTCGGTTTCTTTCCGCACGTATCTGCTAGGTACAACCCTTATTACTCTTTTCGGTTATCATGAGCATTGCATACGAGAATTGTTGATCTGTTACTTTTGTTAGTTCATTGTCTTCTCCGGCGACACACACACAGTGTGTGTGCCGACACCATTTCATCATTATTTTTCGTTTTATTTTGAATGCTCAACTGTTTTCTACATAAGTTTTAAGCAATAAATCTTCTGGGATTCGTTCCCGTCGCATCACCCTCGTCCCCGACGAAAGGGTCAAGTTTTGTTTCCGGTGGCCGTCGCCAGCTCCGACGACGGGTGTATATCTCCGGTTGGGTTTGGGGAGTATAGGGTTATGTTTTCATATATGTAATTGATATGCGGGTTTAAAGGGTGTCGGGATTAATATATATAATTATACACGTTTTCTATTAAAAGTCGTTTTTCCGGCGAGGCTTCCGGCCACCGCCGGCGCTGCTGCTGAATTCCGTCTCGGACTGGTCATAAGTCAGTATTGATCCAGTAAGTCCTTGGCCCAAATAAATCTTTTAAGCCCAAATCAGTATTTTAATTTAATTAAATTTAAAAGCCCAAGATAGCAATGTTAGTGATTATTTTCGAAGCCCAAATCAGTTTCAGTCCAAGACTTAACAAATTAGTCCGAATGGGCCTTGGCCTACTGGCCGGCCCAGATCACACGCAAGCCCATTCCGTTTCTGTTTTTAGTCCATCAGTCCTCTTTTGTTGGTATAAGCTAATTTAGCCCAATACATCTTTTAAAAGAATAATTAGACTTTAAAAGTAAATAAATAAACAAAATATATTATTAAAAATTTATAAACTGATCCAGTAATAATTATTTTAAAAATTAATTAATTAATTAATTAATTATTTACTTATTTCTTTATTTAATTAAATATTCATTTAATTAATACTTATTTAGCAATTAATAATTTAATGATTACTTAATATTTTTAAAAAAAATTATTTATTTATTTATTTATTTATTTAAATTATTTATCTATTTATTTAATTATTTAATTATTTATTTATTTATTTATTTATCTAATTAATTAAATATTTATTTAATTAATATTTATTTAACAATTAATTATTTAATGATGAATTAATATTTAAAAATCATTTTCTTTAATTATTATTTAATTAATAATTATTGATAATTATTTATCTTTGATTAAATAATTAACTTTGGTTAACAAATTGATATATACGAATAAAGTAAAGGTATTGTAGAAAATGAACTTTACTTATACAACTATATTAAACATACAAGTCCAACCTTATCGAGTCACCAACGTATCGCTTATAACTAAATTCAAGTTGAGAGAAACATTCATGCATCATATAGTCTAGACGAGTCATTTTAGACCGTCACTTATTAACTATACAAATGCGTTTAGGACGCTAGGAAACTTTGGTTGGAATCTCAATCTTTGGGGATTTACTAATTTGGAAGCTTCGCTAAGGTGAGTTTCACGGCCCCACTTTTACTGTTTTTATAACTATTTTACCTGGGGGAGAAAACATATACTATTCAACTATTTTGCAATAAATAATCCTTGTGTAATCATTGTTGTAAACACGTACCTACCATGAAGGACAAACGGACCATATTGCGAGTCCACGTTTAACAGTAATCATTAGCTAATATGTTAGCCAAGGAATATAGAGATAGTACTATCGGGATTGATCCCCCGCTCATGGCTAGTTATGCGCTAGCCTAACCTTGTTTGAGCTTTATATTCTAACAATTAGATTTATGGTTTGATTATAGGCTCTTTGATTATACCTTAACTTGTTTGCTTAGCTAGCTTGCGAGAGATTATGCATTGCACCTAAACTATTTTTGTACATGATTTGTACACAACGATTGTGATGATACTTTTACGAATTCACAAAACCTGTGAACTCACCAACCATTGTGTTGACACTTTTTCTATATGTTTTCTCAGGTAACGGAAACTAAGTCATTTCAAGGTTCTAATTTGTCAAGGATTGTCATGCATTGATTTTCAAGAATAAGTCTTTATGACACAAGTCTTTCATTTTAAAACATTTATTTTGGGTTATGTTTAAACAATTACATTTTGATTTTTGTAACGACATTGGCAATCCAATTTTCTATTTATGCGAAGTTACTATTATTGATGTGTTATGTTGCTAATTAGTCGCACCTCGTTCTTCCGCAAAACCATTTTGGCGGGGTGTGACAGTGTTCTATGCTCAAGAACACCCAAAATCGCCCCCAAGAGCTCCCAAATCGGCTGCACATTTTGGAATGAAGAGAAAATGAGCAAAAACCCTAAAATCCCGATTTTTATGCTGCACAGACATAAATCGCGCCGCTAAACCCAAAATCGCGTCGCTATCTACAACCCCGCGTTATTCCGCGTCGGCACTTCGCGCCGCGATCTCCAACGCGATCTCGATTTCGCGTTTGCCCCAACGCTATATTGGTTCGCTGTTCCCATATTGCACCAGATAGCGCCGCTATCTCCCAGATAGCGCCGCTATCTATACCTGGTACCATAGGCTGCACTTTTTGATGCCTTTATCGACCCCGTTTCGTCCGTAACTTTCCCATACGATGTCCAAATGACACGAAACCAATTCCCACGTTCTTTAGATGATTTATCCTTGTTTATCATATTTTTAAATAATTTATTTAACACAAAATTCGGGTCGTTACAACATCCACATGAGGGTACTTCTGTCTTTTTCCTCAAATCACTTATACATTGTGCTTTATAATTTGTACATTCATATTCATATTTATTTTTAATTTTCTTTTAAAAAAAACATAAAAGTCTTCAACTTATTCTCTACAGATCTGCAAAGTCATCACCATCGAATCACTTCAAACAAAATCCATAATTTTTTCAAACCATCTTCTTCAAACAAAACCCCTAATTTCTTCAAACCATCTTCTTCAAACAAAACCCCTAATTTCTTTAAACCATCTTCTTCAAATAAAACCCTTAATTTCTTCCCAACTTCTTCAAATAAAACACCTAATTTCTTCAACCAAATCATCCAATCGTCAGTGTTACAGCATGAGAAGGAGCTGATACAGAGCCTTTGCCGGATTTTTCACCGGTGCTACAGTAGGTGAAGCAATGGGCCATCGTTTCTCTGTATTCATCACCAAAAAAACAAATCATCATCATACAAGTAAATCGGAGATGTGATGATTTCTCTGTGAAAATATGTGCGAAATCATCTATGTGAAAAACTTCTATGTGATGATTCTACGTTTTATACCCTCGCACATCACCCCCTCTGGCGACCAGTTGTCTTGTCGAGTGTCCGCCGACGAAGAAAACGATTACAGATCTGTAGGGTTTAATTACAGATCCGTATTTGTGTTGTACCCTGTTCTTCGATGAGGGTGGTGGTGGTGATGTTCGACCGGAGAAGACGACCGGAGAAGACGAACGGAGAAGATGATCGGAGAAGATGATCCGGTTGATTACTTCTTAGTTCTTTAATCTTTCAAAAACCCCATGATTGATAGGGTCCGTATGGGTTTTTTTGGTGTTAGATTTTTGAAGAAAATATGTTTTTGAAGATGAGGTATGTTGCAGGTTTGTTTACACTAAATTGGGGAATACATACCATTGAAGAAATCAGAAGCTTGAATAACAAACATACCACCGGTTGGGTTTCATGTGTATTTTGGATATTCTGGGTTTTAGGAAGAAGAATGAATATGTACAATTCTTAAAGCGTAAAGTACAACTGTTTTGAACAAAAAGACTAAAGTACCCTCACGTTTTCAGCACGTGAGGGGTTTAACGGCCAAAAAGAAACGGAAGGTGGACGGAAGGACAAAAAAACGGAATTTGCCATAGCACAGGGACAAAAAAAAAGAAAAAAAAAAGTATAGGAACAAAAACGCAAAATCAGGAAAACCATAGGGACAAAAACTGTAATTTACTCTAAAGAAATTTATCCTCTGTCAAGGTCATAGGAAGTTTTTATTTATAAGGGGTGATTTTTCTACCACAACTTTTAAGGTATGTACCAAATCTGATGCTTAATATACTTGTACAGTTAGCTATAAAAACTGTACTGTGTGGTATAAGCATTAAAACTTGTGGTAGCAATATCAATTCTCCTTATTTATACTTATGTGGCAAGAAAACGTAATACTTATGTATTATTGATATATGTTATAGCCATGTACACATATCACTTTTATATTTATATACCCTTACTAGCATTAAATTCGTAATTCTCTTTGAGACCAATCTCTTTTATTCTAGGTAAAAGTATATCTATCTACATTTTACCCATTTTTTAAAAGAATTTAGTATTATTGTTGTTGTGGATAAGAAAATGTAAATTATCGAACTTAGAAAGATATGAGCAAGGTAAATTAACGTCGATGAAATATCACCCTTGCTATGGGCACATGAAAAACCAAGAATTGTATTTGTGTGTTAGAATTGTGTATAATAACAATGTAGATCGATATATATAGAGCTAGGTAATCTTGAAGAGCAACTTCAATAAACTTGTGTATATTAAGATTGTATCAAAGTACTCCATCCGTCCCTAATTAAAGTTCTCATTTCTCCTCTCAGAGCATCTCCAATGATAGTTTTTTCAAAAGCTTATTACTATTCTAATAAGTCTTTGAAAGACTTTTTACCATTGGAATGTCTAGCTTTTTAAAAAGCTTATTGCAAAGACTTATTCTCTACTAACCTTTTAACCATCTTTTAATGTTTGTCATTTTTAGCCCCTTATGATTAATAACATTTCAATTTAAACATTAGATTTGTTATATATAAATTCTTTATTATATTTTTATTACTTAATAAATAAATTATATAATATTTAATGTCAATTAGTATAATATTTTTGTATTAGACATTTTAAAAGACATAATATTTAGTAAGATGTCAAAAAAATTGTCAAATTATATATAGGGGTATTTATAAAACATTTGAGATAGATAAAGGTAGATTAGAAATATTATAAAAGAATAAGCTTTTGGAGAGGTTAACCATTGGAGATGTCATTTATGAAAAGGTTTTTTGTTAGTGGAATGTTGATGTGGCAAAACTAATAAGCTTTTATGAGGTTAACCATTGGGGATGCTCTAAGTTTTATCCCTAAATAAAGTTCTCATTTCTCAAACTTAAGGGTCCCACTTAATATAATAATATTATTACCAGTACTTTCACCACTAACTATCTCCTAAAAACACTCTCTCCAATCAAACATTATATTTTAATCAAAAGTAATACCAAATACTCCACCACTAACTATCTCCTAAAAAGTTGTGCATAAGAGAAATGAGAATTTTATTTAGGAACGGAGGGAGTATATGTTTTTTTGCTTTCTAATTTTGGCGTCAATAAATGGGCCTAAATGAAATAATTACAAAGAAGCCCTGATTACTTGTAGCATATTTCTTTCTTTTTTGGAAACGGCAAATGAAATAACGGAAGCATACTCGCAATTTTTCAGTGAGCACTATGAGTTCGAGCTCCGCATAAGCGGGCAAACGCAGCCCCCAAAGGGATTTCCAAGGAAAAATCCCCATATGTGCTCGTGTGAGGTATGAGTTAAATTACGCTAATGCAACGCTCCTAAATGGATTCGAACTCACGACCTGCAACCCTCATAGGTATAAACCCAGTGCCTCAGACCAGCTAGGCTGGCCATCATTGGCAGCATATTTCTTTATCTCTTTTTTTTTCTAAACTATTTATAAAGTTTTGTTAGAAGAAACGTCACAATACTTTAATTATTCGAGAGTTCCAATTTCCATGAATCGGCAACCATTTCCATATGGGCCCATAGGAACAAAATGATACGATTCAATTCAGATTTCACTTAAGAAATGAGAATCAAACAGAATTAACACAGGGAATGCTAGATTAAGAAAGCAATCCGAATGATGATCCAATTAACCGAACTTATGATTACAATCATTTGAAACGATTACAAGTTGACAGAGAATTCTAAGAGAGAAATGTTCTAAACATTCACAAAAGCTAGCTAATCCTTCACGTCTGTTTACCTTTTATACTAAGAATACAAAACAACAACTAACTAAATTCAGTTACTTCGGTTAATGCTTAGCATGTGCAAATCACGTGACATTCATTAAAATGTTCGTATCAAACCATTCCCCTTAAAAGATTCTTGTCCTCAAGAATCAGGTTTTGGATTAAAGTTTGACTATGTCTTCATGCAACTTGATAGTAGCATTTCCATCAAGTTCATGCCAAACCATAGATTCAAGCTCATGGTTAGCAACCCATCTTTTTTAATAGCACAAACATCGCCATTTGTATTAATTATAGCTGTCACCAATCCTCCCATTACAGCCCGATTATTTCTATGAGAACCCACAAAGTCAGTACTTAAAGTTTGACCCACAACTCTTCCAGCATGAGCCCTTTTTAAATCAGCAGAAGTTGTTTCTTTGAGCTTGTCAGAAATCGATTTTTCAGTAACTCCAATTCCAAGACTCAAGAAATTACTATCAACTTTCCTTTGAACACCATGTTGACTTGCATTGAAGTCAACATTATTTTGAGTATGAATAGGTAAAACAGTTTCATAATATGATATTATACCAAAGCAATTTACACCTTGTACCCGCAAATAATATTGAGAATGCAACAACTTGTATATTGACCCACTCGCGTGCTCTTCTCTTGACATTATTTGGACTATACCCTCCATTCCCCTTAACAAATTCTTGTCCTCAAGAATCCTTGTGAAAGCACCAACCCAGAATTTGAACAGACTCAGTATGTGCTTGGTGCACTCATCAACTGACTCGGTACTCGGTATGAGACTGTTCAATAAGTGAACCACTCGGTATTGATGAATTAACTTGGCACATAACTGCTCCAAATGACCACTTGGTATGAAACCGCTCGGTGTGTCACAACACAATAAATCAATTATGGCAATCTGTTTCGTCCATCTCAAATAAACAATGTGATCGCCATAAATTGTTCCATTAACTGTTTCCCCAACAACCTCCTGAATAAACAATGAATCATTTAGAATAGTAGCAGTTGTTAAATGTACATACAACACCAACTGGAGTTCACTTTCTTTGTATTCTGTAATAATCTGAAATTGACTAAAAATTTCTTTTGTCATCATGATCTTGCCCTGACTTTGCTGCCCCAGATGATTTCTAGAAACTACAAATGATCTCGCCAAAAAAAGTACCCATATGGCAGCTAAATTAGCGTTTGTTTCTTGTTTAATCTTTTGTTTTTCTCGTATCCACTGAAGTGCACACCGTTGAGTGACCATCTTTTGTATGTAATCACTCCAATCACCAACAAATAGATGCCAACCAGGTTTCCATTCAAATGTATCCTTAATTATTAAGTGGTAACTAAGATACCAAAATCTTTTGTTTTTTCTAAAAGATCCATCAACCATGAAGTTTTCATATATATCATAACTTCCAAAATTTTCACCAAATTGGGCATTTTCAATCACTACCACTTCTTTATATGAAGTTCTTTTAATTGTTTTAAAGTTGCATTCCACAACCATTATTTTATCTAAATCATCAAAATGCTCATTTTGTGCATTTTTATCGTTTTTTCTCAAAGATGCATCAAACAACCTTGTAGAATCTAGCAATTGTGGATTCAACTTTTGCTTCATAACATTGATGGTTGTTTGTTCAATCGAAATTTCAAAATCAATTGATTCAATTTCCTTAATTTGATCCTTGTCTTTAACGGGCTTATCAAGAGCCACTGATTCAACGTTTTTGTCTTCCACATAACATGAATCCTTCGGCTCCATTTCATTATCTTTATTATTTTTTTTATCAACTTCATCAAGAATGACCAATCCATTTGTATCATTCATTTCATTTGCATCTCTAAGCTTAAGAGCAGGTAACAATCCATTGTTATTGTCATCCATTTCACTTGAACTATCAAGAATTACTAAACAATTGTTGTGATCATCCAATTTACTCGAATCGTCAAGTTTGGAGGTAGGTAACAATGGTGGATTGTTCATCCTCTTCATGAGATCATTAGTAGCTTCTTGCACTATAGCCAAACAATAAGCATCATAAAGGCTTTTACGTTCAAAGCTTGCAACCCTTTTCTCAATTTTGGGTTGCAACCCCCAAATGAATAGACTAATGATACAAGATTCATTCAAACTCATATTACTATAGAATGAATTAAATTCATCATAATATTCTTTCACTGTACCTTGTTGTTCAATTTTTTTGACTATTGGCATTTCATCAAACACTTTATGTGCAGAATATGTTTGATCAGTTTTTACTTCATTACTACTGTCAATGGCCATTCTATTTCTCAAATCACTAACAAAACGTGTACAAGAAGTTGAATCTCTGATTTCAGAACTTGGAGATTGAAGAGTGTGATTATTACCTTTGTTTTCGTCATTCCAGTTTCGCGTTTGATGATCACAGTTACCTCGGTTGTTAAATTTCTGATATAGAAGCATTCTGTTGACAATAGCCTTCAATTCTGCCATAGATCTTTTCAATTCCACCATTGACACAGCTAATTCTTGATTCTCATACCGATTCTTCTTTGTAACTGTTTCACTCATCGCAGCATCAACTCCTTGTTTATCTCGATTCAAATTTCTGGTTCCATCGACCAATAATTCTTGGTTTCCTGCAATATTTCCCAAATTGAGTTTCAACTCTACTGATTTAGTGTTAGACTTCATCACATCTTCAGACATTACTGTTTTCCTCATCAGTGTCGCCATTGTTGACCAATTTCAGAAATTGAAATCAAAGGGTGCCAAGAAAGATGCTCTGATACCAAATGATACGATTCAATTCAGATTTCACTTAAGAAATGAGAATCAAACAGAATTAACACAGGGAATGCTAGATTAAGAAAGCAATCCGAATGATGATCCAATTAACCGAACTTATGATTACAATCATATGAAACGATTACAAGTTGACAGAGAATTCTAAGAGAGAAATGTTCTAAACATTCACAAAAGCTAGCTAATCCTTCACGCCTGTTTACCTTTTATACTAAGAATACAAAACAACAACTAACTAAATTCAGTTACTTCGGTTAATGCTTAGCATGTGCAAATCACGTGACATTCATTAAAATGTTCGTATCACAAAAGTGAAACACTTCCAATTATTATTCTTTGGCTTCTTATGTGCTAATGAGAACTGTTGCCTTGTACGGTACAACCATATTCTTTGGGGAAGAAGATGACGGGGGAGTTTTCACCACCATTTATTTCATTGTGTGAGTTTTTCTGTTTGCCCCAAGCATTAGTTTGAAGAAGATGATCAGGTTTTATACTAGGTTTACACTTTCAAGAAGAAGATGATCTAGGCCAACCACCATTCCTAACAGTTGATAATGTAAAAGAAGAAGATAAAATTAATATGACCCTCGTGGGGTTGTGATTAATTATTTATTTAAATTTTGTTGTAAAAATTGTGATTCGGTAACATACTAAATGACTAAAATGCATTTCAACTAACGTACATCATTAAGACCGTCTAGGGTGGCTGACCAAAATAATTCAAAAGTACGAACTACAAGCACTTTCATTACCATATGTATCAAACGTGCAATTTAGCCAAACCATATGGACTATTTTTGCAATTTACTCATTAGAAAAATTCAAAACTTATTTTTTTTTTAACTAAATTTAATACTTTAGGTTCCAAAATCTATATAAAAATTCATATTTTTATTTTTTTTACCTTTTTTTTAAAAAACCGTTTTCCCTGTTTGACCGGTCGATTCAACCAGATTTCTATGTAAAATAGCTTGCTTCTGACCGAGATATAACTACCAATCTAACCAGCTTATTCTAGCAAGTTACCTTCTCATTTCCCAGTTCAACTTGGTTTTTAAAACATAGACTATTCCAGTCTACATGTTATGTTTATTTCACAAATTAAGTAATCTCTTTGTTAGCCATGACAAATTATAGGGGTGAGCATAAAAACTGAAAAACTGAATCGATACCGAAAAAGCCGAAACAATCGCACCGAGAACCAATCAATCTGAAAAACCGATATAAATGGTTTTAATTTTAGGAAAAAAAAAAACGAATGTCTGGGGCGGTCTTTGGCTTCTTCCGTCCCGCCATATATATCTTCAAAATTTGTACAAAGATTCTTATATTTATTAAAGATTTATGGTTAAGTATTTGAAAAATTTAAGTACATCATTTGGACATTTTCACATGTTTACTCCTACATATTTTTTACAGGTCTTATAATTGTATAAATATTAAATTTGGATCTTAAGTTTAAGTTAACAATTTGGTAAATTGTAAGGAAAATAAAATAACCGTAATTGAACTGATTTATTGAGAAAACCGAAATTGAACGGTTTGCAATCCTTAAAAACCAAAATGTTATGATATTCAAGATTTTGCTTTAGTTAAAAACCGTCTGAAACGTCTCATATTCATCCTAACCAATTATACGCACGAATTGAAAAGTCGTTGAAGATACACCAAGACCTTACCCAAATAAAACAACCCATTATCTGATTAAATAATTATAACGTAGATTAAAAACCCAAAATTGTAAACAAGCAATCTCAACAACAATTGGTGCAAAAAGAAAACACGAAACAACAATCAAAGTTATCTACATCAATCTTCGCCTTGATTACGATCAGGGAACGTAGGTGGAGTGGGCAAAGTTTTGATATTTTTAATGAAATTGCATGTTTTGATGGATATTTGCATTGATAATTTATAGCTTCTTTAAGATCTATGTTAAGTCTAAAACGGACTATCTTCAAAAAAAAAATAAATAAATAAATAAATAAATAAATGTGTGACATTTGTTCATTTATTAAATTTAATAAGTATTTGTTCATTTCGTCTTATTTGATTCATCTTCTTAATATACAGTAACTTTTAAACAAAAATGATAGCGAAATTTGCACTTGTGTCCAACTAAATCAACTTAAAAATGAAAGCTTACCTAAAGTTTGATTTTCGGTGACCATTAATGCTTCAAATACTTAAATTACTCTATTACCCTCAAACACACATTTTAACCTTAATCTTATCTCATTCCATATTTTCATCCATCGAACTCCAGCCATCGACTCCAGCAGCCATCGACTTTCATCACCGACATCTTCCTCCGCCTCCATCGTCGGCTTCCTCTGTCTCCGTCGCCGGCTTTCTCCGTCTCTTCAGGTGAGCCTCCATTCTCTCTCTCTCTCTCTCTCTCTCTCTCTCTCTCTCTCTCTCTCTCTCTCTCTCTCTCTCTCTCTCTCTCTCTCTCGTTACCGATTCTGGTTTAATACATGTCTTTTCCGGCGAGCAAAAGGTCCGTCGATATCTCTAGAACACATACAGGTTATCAAATTTAAATTTTTTCTGCTGATTTTGTTCGATTTCTGGTATTTTGTTCGATTGTATGTTATAATGGTTCATTTCTGATTTTGTACTGATTTTGGATGTTATAATGGTTCATTTCTGATAGGGGTGAGCATAAAAACCGAAAAACCGAACCGAACCCGAAAAACCCGAAAAAACCGAACCGAAAAAACCGAACCATTTGAAAAACCGACATCAACAGTTTTGATTTTTGGAAAACCCGAATGTTTGGGGCGGTTTTCGGGGGCATATGAAAAACCAAACCGAAAAACCCGCCCCGCCTTTATGTATATTTCAAGTTTTATAAAAATATTCTTATATTTTTAAAAGATTTGATATAAATTTATTTGCAAAAGGAAATCAACCATGCAATGAAACTTCTATGGATGAAGACATTGACTAAGATTGTTGCGAAAGATGGTTGGATGTTATTATATTATTAATTTTTTCAGATTATGTTAGTTGAATTTATTATTACATTATATTAAAATTACTAGTGGTTTTTTATTTATAATGAAATGAGTTAAGGTTTGGAAGTTTGAATCATAATATTAGTTTTTAAGGTAACAAATTGGTAAATTTAATAGAAACTAAAAAACCGGAAAAACCCGAAACCGAACCGAAAAACCCGAAAAAACGAAAACCCCGAAACCGAACGGGGTGTAATTCTAAAACCCGAACTTTCGGGGCGGGGTTTGGCTTTAGTTAAAAACCGCCCCATGCTCACCCCTAATTTCTGATTATATTTTTTTTTTTTGAAGCGGCAAATATTAAATATGTTAGTAGTTAGAAATTAGTATCACCTAGTTAGAATACACCTTTTGCCAGAGTTTGAACCTATGACCACCTAGGGAAAATCCCCCCAAGACAAGCTTGGTGGCCAAGTGAGCTAGACCACTTGGTTAAAAGGCATTCGGCTATTGATATATAAGGGAATCAGCTCAATTTTCGACCTTCCAAATTAAAACCACTACCACAGTCGTCGGCGGTAACTGAAAGAAAACCTCCGTCCAACGTGCTTTACTGGAAAATGCTTTCAATTTATCCGGCGCTAACCAGAATCTCTAATCTCTCCGACAATTACCGTCTCCAACACGGCAGTTACAGCCGCCACTTCACCTCGCATTCTCCGCCGCCGCCGCATCCACGAAACACCAAAATCCTACGTCTCAATCGGACTTTCAAAATCTCCGCAATAGACGCCGCTCAACCATTCGATTACGAATCCAAAATCTCCGACCGCATTGCCAAATCCAAAACACTAAAAATCGCCATTGTAGGATTCGGCAATTTCGGTCAATTTCTCGGTAAAACCCTAGTTCTTCAAGGTCACACCGTCCTTGCTCACTCCCGCACCGATTATTCCGCCGTCGCCGCCGAGCTCGGCGTCTCGTTCTTCTCCAACGCCGATGACCTCTGCGAAGAACACCCCGAGGTAATCCTACTCTGCACATCAATCCTTTCGACTGATAAAGTACTCCGATCATTACCATTACAGAGGTTAAAAAGAAGCACATTATTTGTAGATGTTTTATCCGTGAAAGAATTTGCTAAGGATTTATTTCTACAAATATTGCCATCAGATTTTGATATTTTGTGTACACATCCAATGTTTGGGCCTGAAAGTGGCAAACATAGCTGGAAGGATCTACCGTTTGTGTATGATAAGGTTAGAATAGGAAATGATGAATCTAGGGTTTCACGTTGTGAAAAATTTCTGGATTCTTTTGCAAAAGAAGGATGTATAATGAAGGAAATGACATGTGCAGAACATGATCAACATGCAGCAGAATCACAGTTCATAACTCATACTGTTGGTAGAATTTTGCAAAAACTTGATTTGGATAGCACACCAATTAACACAAAAGGGTATGAAAGATTGTTGGATTTAGTTGAGAACACATCGAGTGATAGTTTTGAGTTGTATAATGGTTTGTTTATGTACAACAAGAATGCAATGGAACAATTGGAAAGGTTAGATTTGGCTTTTGAAGCATTGAAAAAAGAGCTTTTTGGTCATTTACATGAAGTTTTGAGGAAACAATTGTTTGGGAAGACAGAAAAACAGTTACCACAACCACGAGTTTTGCCAAAATTGACTCCTAATGGGAATGGGCCACCAAAATCAAATTCTGCTACTAATTAGGGACCCGGCAGGTACAGTTTTATCTATAATTGTTGATTATAATGCAATAGTTTAAGTTAATGAACAGAATTTAATTTTCTTTGTGTACACAATCTTGAAACTTTTTTCAGCTTACTTCACTTGGCCCGTAGTCTTAAACTATCTTGTCTTCTGGATTATAATTTATGATATTTTTTATGTTATTACTAATGCTTGTGCTGTGTTGTTTATTTGAAGGTGAAGAACTTGTTATGTATGTTTATGGCTAGTGAGACAAATGGGGAAGGAGAAAATATTAATGCTGTTGTGTTTCCTCGCTTGTATGAAGCTTTTGTTGTTTTTTTTCTCTTTCAAATTTTTTTTTTGGTTCGAGTTTGTTAGATGATGAGAAGACATTGATGTAATAGATAGTGTGAGTTGTATCATTTCCTTCATTGATGTTTACATTATCAATAATGAGTTCTTTTAGAGCTCGACTCTCCTAAAATCCACAATGTGACATAATTCATTAGGGAAGATGTCACTAAATTGCAAAATATAAATTTTTAAGTGATCAACTGTTTTGGTCATTATTAATTATTATTTATTATTGACTTAAACTACTTTTGTAGAAGAGTTTTTGAAAATTTTATATTATACTAACGAATTCAACAAAGTAATTTAAACTAAATTAAAAGTTCAGTTAAGTAAATTAAAGCAAAGAACAAGTTGGAGACTTTAAATAATAAGTTAAAGTAGCATATATCAACTTTGAAATCGTAACGAAGTCAAACTTTTGTTGTTAGGTGACCTTTTAAAGTGGTAACATGGTGGTCACCTAGTGGTGGAAACTGACTTTGACTTTGTTGACCAGCTAGCTTAATCTCTACATTGTCGTGCAATAAGTACACCTCAGTCCTCACAAGGGGAATATTCTCAAATTTCTAATTTTTATTCTATTTTCTGTTCTTTTTATCAAATTTTGTTTTAAGTCTTCTCATCGAGCACTGTAATAATATACGAGTAATAATCTATTTAGTATCATAATCATTGTTTTTATTACAGCATAAAGTTAAAAAAATGCAGATATTGCTATTTAAAGTATGTATAATTATAACAATATGAGGAACACCTTTTTAACCCTTTTCAAATATTAAACACGCTTTTAAAAATGTTCTTATGTCCTAATTCCTAAATGGTTAAAAAATGTTAATTTTGTTCATCAATTTAATTTTGACAACCGGTAAGCTTGAGTCGTTTAACTAGAATTAAGGTTAGATTTGTGAAGTTTCTAAACTAGCATTGAGTTTAATTGTTTAAAGTGTACAAGATAATTGTGCCAAGAACACACTAGCTACATTCTTGCATATTCGATTCTTTTTGCTCAAAGTTCGGCCAATTGTATCATTTTTAAATATATAATCATGTACAAAAATATTACTTATAAGTTTATATTTCACAAGTACAATTTATTTCAGGTTTTCTGCTCATGAAAATTTACGCAACTCTAAAAGTTAATAACTACATATAATTAGCGTATATAATACGTTAATTTGCGTGAAACACCACATGACCGACCTTAGCTCAGTTGGTAGAGCGGAGGACTGTAGTTGTTCGACTGGTAAGGGTCGCTGGTTCGAATCCGGCAGGTCGGATTTTTTTTAATAATTTTTGGTTGTTACTTTTTTTTTTTTTTTGTTTCTGTTAAAGCTTCTTCTTTGTGTGGTCACCACCAATTGTAACCGTACACCACTAACTTATGCTTTTAAGTTGTTGTACATACAACTCCATTAAACGTGATTGTTCTAGTACTATCAGAAAATCGTGGTATACAAATTACTTGGGGCAGTAGTTCAGGCTAGGTTCGGGTTCGCGTGTTAGCAGGTTAGATACATTCAACCTAAAATTGACTTGTTTATATAAACGGACCGGATATTATAAACCTAACTTGTTTACCTTCAATCTAAACACGACCATATAACCCGTTTAATTATAGAGTTAAACATGTTAGCGGGTCAAACAAGTTTGTGTCCACATTCCAAAATACCAAAATTGACTAAGTAGCTCTCTTAGTATTTATATAACTATTAGTTACGTTTGAACGAGTAAGTTATAAGCATATAAATATACATATACATCTAAATATATTTAATAATTAAACACGATGACGGGACGTCATATTTAAATATATATTATACAGTATGTTAAATTTTTTTTATCCAAAACATATAAATTTGGATAAACAAAATTCAACTTATAATTTATAATTTTGCAAATATATATTTTGCGAGGTGGTGGATAGAAAACCCCGAATCCAACCCATTAAGAAAATGGATTAGCTGTTTATGATCCTAACTTGTTTAAACCCATATATCTCGTGATTCTTATGTTAAAAAAAATCATTCATGAGAAGTTTGGAATAACAACCCATAATTCTTGAGCTCAAGATTTCATTTCATTACTTTTTTCCTATGAAAACATGTCTTATTACAATGTTTATGAACAATTTCAATAACCAAATTGGAACCGATTATCAGCTTTTTCCAATCTAACTATTGCATGCATGCCGCCTAAAATGGGGGATATGAACAAATACAATTGAATAAGGAGCCACAATTATGGGCTCCGAAGAATTCAAAAACAAAGGCTCCAATGAAGGAATGTTGCCCGATGAATTTACTTTCAATTATTTTCCATTCAACAACATTACTTTACTATGCAAGTTTCCATCTTTTGGTGTCAAATGATATTCTTCTCGTGTCCGTATTCTTGTTCCACCTGTTTTTGTATGATATGATTGTGAATGTGAATGTGTGTGCTTTGTTTTATGGTGATGATGTGTACGAGATCTGTGTTTGTGTAGCCTCCGACCCGACAATTTTACATTAATTGTAGTGGTGTTGTCTAGATTCATTAGTAATATTGTTATCCCCTTCTGTAATATAGATCAAAATGTTACAAGTCAGCTTAGTTAATTGACCCAAATCAACTTATTCACAAGTGAATGGGTCAAAATGGCAATCTTGCCAACTTACAGATTCTTTGGCACAACGTGAATAAGCCCGTATCTTGTTAGTGCCCATAAAGCGCGTAGATAAAACCCTTTTTCCCATTAATCGGTGCCAAAGAAGTGCACTGATAAGGAAAGAACAAAATCCCATTTGAATTATGATCTTACATAGCATTTTTTTCTTCAAAAGTCAAAGTCAAAGTTTAGGTGTATACCTGTAGTAGTCTGGATTTGGCTTGAAGGTGGTGGTATTGAGTAAGCCATAATTTCCTCCTATCAAAGTTTGTCTACAATATGTTTTTGTGTCATAAACAGATGACATTCCCAGCTGATCCAAGTACCTGCATTAGTGATGAAGATAGTTGTACATTATGCATTGTAGTTGTACACTATGCTTTGATAGTTGTACTTTCTTCGTTGTACTGTATGTATTCATAGTTGTATTTTTTTGGCATACATAGTATTCATCTTACTACTATTTATACACAAAGTACAATCATAGGAAGATTACCAGAAGCTGAAGACAAATGCATTAGTAACAAGATTCTGCCCACTGTTATAAGCACCACCAGCCTCACTAACCCAAGCAGATGCTGAAGATGATGACGTGGATTCAAGTTGCTTGTAAACATGGCCAGCATTATCAAGATAATCCGGATCAAGAATTCTCGCGGTTAAATTTTTATCGACCCCTGTTAAGAATAACGTCATAGAAAATTCGAAGTTTTAGTTTTAGATCATTTTAGGGGTTGTTGGTTGCAAACGATAATGTTCAAATGTGCTTTTGTTGTTTCAACTTGTAATAATCATATAATCAGTCTTTTGATTTTAAGAAATGTACCTGAGCCGAGACTGTAGATGTGGTGAGGGCTGTCTTGGATGATTTGTTCAGATATTTCGTGAACCATTTTGGATCAAAGAAACCACCGGGTGCAATAATGAGTGGCTTAGGCTCGATAGCCTTGTAAACACGGTGCACCATGTTGCTTAGAGTCATTGTGTCGTGTGCATATTGTGATGGTGATATACTTGCTCCAATTCCATTTCCACTTAACTCGTTTCCTATTACAAGTTTAAACTTGTAAGTTATGGCGGTTAATAAATCGCTCGCACTACTACAATTAAGAGCTTTTTGTAACACAAAAATTCATTATAAAGGCTAAAATTCTTTACAATTGGTCTATTGTAACGCCATTTGTTCAATTGTAACAAATGGTAGTAATTACGATAAGTGTTACAATTCCATTACATTACACCTACCTATTGTAACGAATTTAAAGGTTGTTACAAAAAGCCTTAATTGTACAGTGAGAGTTGCAAAATTAGTGGCTTGGGTTTTAACGGGTTATAGATAACATGTCAAAACATCTAATATTTATTATGTATCAAAACAGTTCGGGTTCACCTACCGAGCTCCCAACCATATATGGTGTAGTTCTTTTTAACTGTATAACGCATTAAAGCCTCAGCGTTAGTCGAGTCCCAAGCTCCAATGGTCGAACCATTAGCTAGCATAGTTTTTAGATGATCACGAGAATCATGAAGATGATCACGATAATCATAACCATATTTAAATTAGATATATCTTTAGAAGTTATCTTATGTATATTTGTAATTATTATATTTATCTCCTCTCCTTTAATAAAGGAGATGTACGTTGTAATCTCTGCATATATATTCAAGAGTATCCCACCATAATTGTGTGTGGTTAATTCTATAACAATTCTACATGGTATCAGCCTAAACACCTCCTCCCTCTTCTCAATTTTTTTCCGATCCCCTTTCTTTTTCTCTTCTCTGTTCTTCGAACTATCTACAGGGACCAACAATGGCGTCTTCCTCTAATGACACCACTTTTACCATGAACACTCTACTACACATGATACCGATCAAACTATCATCCACCAACTATCTCCTATGGAAAAATCAAATGCTCCCTCTTTTCTCCTACCAAAAACTTCTCTCTCATATTGATGGTTCTTCATCTTCACCATCCGAGACTATTATTATTGATGATAAATCGGTATCAAATCCAGCTTTTTCGACGTGGACAGCCCTCGATCAACAAGCAGTTATCCTCCTCAACTCTTCCTTAACTGAAGAGGCTGCTGCCGAGGTGCTCGGTCTTCCCACTGCTCGAACAATTTGGCTTTCTCTTGAAGCGGCTTACAGCAACTCGTCTGTAGAACGCATTCATTCTCTAAGAGATTCACTTCGACAGATCTCTAAAGGCACCTCATCGGTGTCTGATTTCGGTCGTACTTTCAAGGGTGTTTGTGACCAGTTGGCTGCGATTGGCCAACCGGTTGATGAAATTGATAAAGTACACTGGTTTTTACGCGGTTTAGGTGCCTCCTTTGAAACTTTTTCCGTCGCTATTCGCACCTCCAAACCGTCACCATCTTTTCGTGATTTACTCTCTCAAGCGGAGAGTCATGAATTGTTTCAGCAATCTTTACATGGCACCATCACACCCCCTGTTGCCTTTAATGCCGAGCAGAATTCTTCAAACAATAATAATCGTGGTCGGTCTAATAGCAACTATTCACGTGGAGGCAGTAACCGTGGTGGCTATAATGGTGGTCGCGGTAGGGGTGGTCGTCGTTCCCCTCACTGCCAGTTATGTCGCACAAATGGGCATTACGCCTCTGCATGTCCTGATCTTCATACGTATGCATCTCAGCGTAGTAACTCAGCCCCGATTCCTCACAATGATGCAAACTTGGCACATGCTTTTCATTCTCAATGCAACACACAAGACCGACCCGATTGGTATGTTGATTCTGGTGCAACTTCTCACATGACGTCCAACACAACAAACATATCGGACGCTACACCATACACTGGTAATATGAATGTAGCCTTTGGTAACGGCTCTCATCTCCCAACATCTCATATTGGTCAATCTATTATCTCGAATAAAATTGCTTTAAAAGATATTCTTGTTATTCCACATTTATCAAAGAACTTGCTTTCAATTAGCAAATTGACAACGGACCACCCAGTTGATGTGCTTTTCTCTCAACCTTTTTTTAATATTCAGGACAGGGCAAGCAAGGAAGTGATAGCACAAGGCCGATGTGAGGACGGTTTATACGTGCTTCGGGATGATCATACCGCTTTAGTTGCAGTTTCTAATAATTCTAGAATAGTTTCTTTTGAATTATGGCATAATCGTTTAGGGCATGTTTCTTTTGATATTATTTATGTATTAAACAAATTAGGTACTTTAAAAGTTACTTCTATTTTGCCAAAACCTACTATTTGTGAACCATGTCAATTGTCTAAACGACAACGCTTGCCTTTTGAGTTAAATCCCAAACGATCTACATATCCCTTAGATCTAATTCATTGTGATCTTTGGGGACCGGCACCTATTGCATCTCACGGTTATCATTATTATGTCATTTTTGTCGATGATCATTCCCGTTTCACATGGTTCTATCCGTTAAAAACCAAATCGGGGTTTTATAATGTTTTAACAACCTTTATCAAGCTTGTGCAAACTCAATTTGATCGCAAAATTAAAGTGTTTCAAAGTGATGGGGGTACTGAATTTCTTAACCATACCGTTCGAAAATTTTTTGACGATAACGGAACTTTTCATCAAATTTCTTGCCCGTACACGCCTCAACAAAATGGGCGTGCGGAACGCAAGCATAGACATATCGTTGAACCAGGTCTCCAATGCTATTTCATGCGCACGTACCTGCTTCGTTTTGGGTTGATGCTCTTAGCTCTGCAACGTTTATTATTAATAGATTGCCAACAAAGCTTCTTGGTGATTGTTCTCCGTTTCAGATCTTATACACTCGAATGCCGAACTATGAAAATTTTCGAGTCTTTGGGTGCCAAGTATACCCCTATCTACGTGATTATTCGGTGCACAAGCTTGCACCCCGGAGCATTCCATGCATTTTTCTCGGGTACAATTCTCAATACAAAGGTTATAAATGCTATGATCCGGTTTCTGCACGGATGTACATCACTCGTCATGCACGGTTTAATGAGGTCGTTTTTCCTTTTACAAATCCTACTAATATTACAGATTTTTCTATATTGGATTTATGCACTTTTTTGGATGATTGTCCTAGTGTTTCAGCACCAACAAATGCTTCGGCTGCTCCACCTCATAATGCACCGAATCCTGATCCAAACTTGCCCCCATGCAACATTTGCAAGGAGAAGAATGATTCTGCTCCATCTCATTCTGTCGAGGATTCCGAGCCACAAACGCCGGACGCTGCTCCAGCACAACCCGATCCTCCAATTATTCAACCGGACGAACATGTTGCACAACCCGATCCACAACCATCTCCAAATCAGGCAGCCGCAACTGCTAATCAACCCGAAGCAGCAGTTCAACAAAATGCTCGCGTTCAACCTGATCCTGCTCCTTCGCACCCCATGGTGACTCGATCCAAGGATGGAATTTTTAAACCACGTCACCAAGTGAATCTCACTACATTATCAGTGACAAAATTACATCAATGTCTTTTCTCTGATATTCAACCTAAAGGTTACAAATCAGCTGCGAAATGTCCAAAGTGGATGGCCGCAATGCATGACGAAATGGAAGCTTTACGACAAAATAACACCTGGATCTTAGTCCCAAGACCGCCTAATGCTAATATCGTGGGATCTAAATGGGTTTTTCGTACGAAATACAACTCAGACGGCTCAGTTGAACGATTAAAGGCTCGTCTAGTGGCTCAAGGTTTCACGCAAATACCCGGCCTTGATTATTCTCATACCTTCAGTCCAGTTGTCAAAGCTTCAACAGTCCGTATAGTTCTCTCGCTCGCTGTAACAAACCAATGGCGATTGCATCAGTTAGACGTCAAAAATGCGTTCTTGCACGGTCATCTAAACGAAACGGTATTTATGGAACAACCCCCGGGATTCAATGATCCTCAATTTCCTAACCATGTTTGCAAACTATCCAAGGCTCTATACGGTTTAAAGCAAGCACCGCGCGCATGGTTTCATCGTCTCAGCACTTTCTTACTCAAAAACGGATTTGTATGTAGTCGCGCTGACACTTCTCTTTTTATCTTTGCTCGAGACTCATGCATTATGTACTTGCTCGTTTATGTAGATGATTTAATTTTAACCGGAAATCAAGAAGAAGTAATCAAGTCTTTTACTTCTACATTAAATCAAGAGTTTGCAATAAAAGATCTTGGTGACCTAAGTTATTTCTTAGGCTTGGAGGTCAGTTACACTCCCGATGGTCTTTTTCTCGCTCAGTCAAAATATGCCCACGATATTCTCACACGAGCTAATCTACTTGATTCCAAACCGGTGTCAACACCTTTGGGCACTCACGAGATTTTTACTACCGATGGCACATTATTTCATGATACTACTTTGTATCGGTCCTTGGTTGGCGCTCTTCAGTATCTTACCATTACGCGACCGGATATTTCATATGCTGTAAATCAGGCGAGCTAGCATCTCCATGCTCCCACAACTGATCATTTCCAATCAGTAAAACGTATCCTACGGTATGTCAAGGGAACTATCACTTTGGGCCTCACTTTCCGCAAACCTCAAACGCAAAACATTTTAGGCTACTCTGATGCTGATTGGGCTAGATGTTTAGAAACTCGACGTTCTACATACGGGTATTCCATCTTCCTTGGTGGAAATCTAGTCTCTTGGAGTGCTAAAAAGCAACCCACTGTCTCACGATCTAGTTGCGAGTCAGAATATCGTGCAATGGCAAATACCGCAGCAGAAATCGTTTGGGTCACGCATCTTTTGCGCGAACTGCATGCTTTACCGCCCGACCGCCCAACATTACTTTGTGACAACAAGAGTGCTCTATTTATGACACAAAATCCAGTCTCTCACAAACGCGCTAAACACATTGATTTAGACTATCATTTTGTGAGAGAACTAGCTGCTTCTGGAAAACTTTACACTAAGTTTATACCAACCAAGCTTCAAGTGGCTGACATATTTACTAAGAGTCTTCCGCGCTCTCAATTTGAATACTTTCGCTCTATGCTTCGTATTGGTCCGCCACCGATTCGCTTGAGGGGGGATTTTAGATGATCACGAGAATCATGAAGATGATCACGATAATCATAACCATATTTAAATTAGATATATCTTTAGAAGTTATCTTATGTATATTTGTAATTATTATATTTATCTCCTCTCCTTTAATAAAGGAGATGTACGTTGTAATCTCTGCATATATATTCAAGAGTATCCCACCATAATTGTGTGTGGTTAATTCTATAACAATTCTACAATAGTCTTTCCTGTGAGAGCATTTAGTCCAAAAGTAACCAGGGCCCTAAATGTAAAAAGACAATTACAGCCTTGAAATCACGAAACATGAAAAAACAGAAACTTTTGTTTAATTTGGTTAATTACCTAGTATCTTGAAAGAATGTATTGAGTTCATCCCATCTAGACAGAGGTAAGCAGCCATTGGAGAAACCAAATAAAGCAGATGTGTTCTTAATGAAGGGGTTGCAAGGCTTTTCGTGATTTTTGGTTTGGTAAATGACAGCATCTTGCAAAGTGCCTCCTAATCTGATCTTTAATGGAGAAAATGCTACATATTTTTTTAACAAATACACCTTATTTTAGATCAAAGTGATAAACAATTAAATAACGACAAACTATATGGAAATGTATTCAATTATAGAATGTAAATGCTACTGTATGTATTGGACTGTGAAATTAACTTGTGAGTTGTGATTAAACAAACTTTCTTAATTTTGATGTAATTAATGTTTCTTTTTACAATTTTCATGTAACCAATTAGATTGAAAGGTAAGTTTTAAAATTTTGTTAGATCAAAATATAAATTCTTACGATCTGTCTTGTTGAACGGAATGGAATGACAAATGAATTGGATGGACAAGGTAATGGAACTAGTGACGGAATGAAATAACCCATTCCATTCCATTCCATTGAAATGTTGGGTTGACATGAAAGAATAGAAAACACCACTCAGGTGTTGTTTGGTTTACATTTTCACTTCTAAGTTTATTGCTATTTTGCATTCAGAGTTATCATTAGAATGAACATCTTTAGAAAAAATATATACAGTAAAACCTCCATAAATTAATAAGGTTGATACTAGGTTATTTTATTAATTTATTTATCGATAAGTTAATAAATTATTAATTTAAAGATAATATTATTATAAAATCAACTTATCTAATGCGTATTCACATATTCACAGGACCTTCAAAATTCTGCACCACATTCATATTCACAAGACCTTCAAAATTCCCACATTAATGAACTTGTCAAGTTCAATGTACATAGATCTAGATTGATCACTATAAAATGTCTAATGATAAATTTTAAAATCACATCAACTATGGCTTCTAAACTAAAAGATGTTAAAAAATCAACGATGACCAATCAACAACGAAAACTATTATGCGAGTATCAAAGAGATCACCAATACGAGAATCCAATGTCTCAACTCTTAAGTGCAATTGAGAGATTTAAAGATGAACTCAATATAGATTTGAAGTTCAAAAAAAACAAGTGATTATAGATTCGTTTTTTACTTGATAACTCTAGAATTTTGGAATTTTATTTTAGTAATTATTAATTTATAGTTTGGTTGAGACTAATATATTTACATTAGGATTTCAAAAAAAATGTTATCTTATTATTTTATCGATTGGAGTCCGATTTTGTACTAGTCCCAAGTTGGGACCGGATAAATTACTAATTTTATCGAAGTTATTAATTTATCGAGTATTAATTTATAGAGGTTTTACTGTATTTCTATTATTTTGTATCTAAGAAAATAAATATTGTTTATATATTATTTTTTTCATGTTATATACAAATCTAAATATATGGGTGATTCTAATTTGTAAATATTTCAATACAACATATAAAAATTTATATTTCGAAAAGTAAATAAATAAACATAGTAAAAGATGAAGCAACTTTAAAAAATAATATTAAAATACATATAGTTCAGTCAATTATAAAAAAATATAATTATTTTTAATTAAATTATTTGTTATAAAAATTATTGCTTTTTTAGTTTATACAAAAAGTTATGTTATGGTAACTTGTCAACCCACCCCTTATGGAATGATCTATTCCACTACTGAGTGACAAACAAACAGGTTTCTTTTATTTCATTCTTACATACTAAACGATACCTTATAATTTACTTATAATAACATTTCTAGTAAATGTTACTATTCATCAACTATTCATGAATATTGTTTTTTTTCATGGATATTTTTTTAATGATAAAATGTAGTGTTATAAATATGTTAGTTCTACGAATATGGTAGTTTATAAATATGAAGGTAAAAGTGAGTGTGTGGCTGTCACATACCTAAGCTTAAGTATGGAACCACCTAAAACTAGGTTGTTTTGGTTTAAAAAAAATTATAACTCAACACATATCCCATTAGTGTATCAAATGTGTCAAAGCTCATCTAAAACTCATCACTTATCTTGATTCTTAATGATGTTTTTGTTAAAATGGTATTTTAAGCTTCATGTTTCTTGAAATGGTATTTATATTGAATGCATGTCCATGTGTGTGTGTATATAGTTTATTTTTGTTGTGTAAGTGTTCTAATATGGTGAGAAAGTGACATGGCTTTCGTAAAAAATAACCGTTTTGAGTTTTTTTAACCAAAATTATGTAGTTATGAGTGGTTCCACATCCAATCTTAGGTTCGTGACAGCCACACACTCACTCTCCCCATATATGAAATGTATCCTTGCAAACCCATCGAGAAGCACAAACAAATGCTATTCGATAAATAAATTTCCATATAGTTTGCTATTACTCGACTTAAAAGATAAATTGTTGGTTGTTTTCACCTTTAATAGCATTCTTGAAGATTTTGTTGTTAAGATCCTGCATAAACAAGAATGCTGTAACTTTAATACTTTGAATTTTGTATTTAATTCCAAAGCATTAATATTGAGTTGACTAATTTGTTCTGCTATTAATTAATATTAGCATAATATTGTTATGTTAATATTCGTTAGCAAGGAAAAAATATAAGTCATGACTTGGTGTAACAAATAAGTGATATGACTTTGTACAACTCACATTA
The DNA here is from genome assembly GCA_963853835.1 of Calendula officinalis. Taxonomy (NCBI): domain Eukaryota; kingdom Viridiplantae; phylum Streptophyta; class Magnoliopsida; order Asterales; family Asteraceae; genus Calendula; species Calendula officinalis. Next base: position 19,649,719 of record OY970827.1, read on the forward strand.
TTTGTAAGCATGAAAATAAACCTACTTTTTGTAAATCCAATTTACTTCTTGTGTCAAGTAAGCAATGTTTTAAAAAACCGACCGGCATGTCAAACAATGAAATGGATAATAGCCGGTTAGAATGAGTTAGTTAGATCAATGGTTAATTATCACTTGGTCGGAAGCGGCATATTGAACATAAAAACCATAGTTTATCCAGAAAAATAATTGATTTAATTTTCTAAAATAAATAAACAAAATAGATAAATAAAGTAGACATATGAATTTTAAGTTGGGAATTCAAAAATGATAAACTTAGTGAAAAAATATGTGTTTTTCTAACTTTTTTTACATTCGTATATCATTGACATAATTACTACATCATAAATACTCAAACACTATTGTCATCTTATTCAACCGCCGTCCGGCTAATGTTAATCTAGTCCGACCAGTTCAACCGTATTTAAGACATTGGCCGGTTAAACACAAAAATCGATTTTTAAAACATTGCAAGTAAGTGCATGAAAATAAACAGATTTGCAATCAAAATGTATATATTTATCTAGTCTATATTACATAAATTAAATTTTAAAATATGAAAGATCTTTGCCGCTAAGCCAAAACAGTCACTATGGTCACTTGTACGTTATTCACGATTTTAGTACAATCTATAGAAATGAAGGGGAAAAATTACCACATTTAGGAGAGAAGAATGATCCCAGCTACAAGTACCATAATCACACTTCTCAGGTGGCCACCAATCCATTGTTGCGCATATAAAATCAGCATCTGTCTCTGCAATCCTATTTTTCCCATCAATTAAAACTCTCCCATTTTCCCCTTTTGAATCCACACAAATGAAGCTAAAAATAACCAAAAAACACACACCCATTTGAATTAACAAAAAACCCATATTCAAAATCTTGCTTTATTATTTGGGAATCTGTCAAGAACCCAGAAAGATGAGGTTTTCAGGGTTCTTTCTTTCTAATATTCAAGAACATAAGGTGGAAAGCAGGGGAAAGATTTTAAATGAAAAGCCGGGTAAGATTTGGTGTTTGAATTATGGGGTTTGAAGCAGATTTAAAGATGGGGGTGTGGGTTTAGCGGTCTGCAATCCTATGGGAAGTGTAAAAAGATTGCTGACTATATGGGAAAACGATGATGTGTTGTTAGGGGTTTCTTGGATTAAACAATAAATTAAGAAAAATAATATATATTCGATGTAAAGGACATAATCAGTTGGAAAGGTAAATCAAAAAAATTTATAAGGATTTGGATTGTTCGTCCAAACAATTTTCTATACTTGTATGTACATCCCAACATATATACACATATGCATGTTTGTTTATGTATAGTATAATTGGTAGCTTTTTACCCCGCGTGATGGTTTATGTATAGCCAATAGATGGTATGAATGGTGTAATACTCATTTTTCTTGTTTTTTAATGTTCTTGTTGTTGTCTTGTATCTAACATCTTGCTAGTTGTTCCCTCTTTTAATACTTATTGTTCAAAAATAAACCTAAAAATGTGTTTATTGATATTGATACAAACCTAAAAGTTTGTTTTTTATTAAAAAATAAAATATGAGTTTCAAAATATTTCATTTTCCAATATATTTATGATGGCGTAACTCTCATATAAATAAAATAATTTTATATTTAATGTTATTTTATATTATATAACAAAATATAAATTTCAAGGTATATAATATGAGAGAAAAAAAATCTCTTAAGGTCACAAAGGTTCATTCAATCGATTTTAGACTACCTGTAAAGCGGGTGGTCATCTTGAAATTAGTCGACTCGCAAAGTGAGTCGAAACTCATGTTCATAAATGTATTATATATAATAAGTAAAGTATGTATTATAAGTAACGTTATAAAACTTGCTACTCGTTATTTGTTTCGCTTTGAGGTGTTAGGGCTGGAGCGTCCTCATTCTCTTCAGGGTTGAAGTCCATAACCCTTTGAGTTGAATGAGTAAGCTCTGGAGGAATGACGGCTTCTGTACCATAAACCAAACTGAAAGGTGTTTCAGATGTAGTTGTACTTGGAGTAGTTCGATGAGCCCAAAGGAAACCTGGTAATAGATCCACCCATGCACTTTTGCGCTGGCCTAATTTGGCTTTGATTGCTTTCACGATGGCTTTATTCATGACCTCGACCTGGCCATTGGCTTGAGGATGTGCCACTGACGTGAATCGCTGTTGTATGTTCATGTCAGAACACCAAGCCTTGAATGGACCTTCTGCAAATTGCTTGCCATTATCGCTTACCATGACATGTGGTACCCCAAACCTGCAAACTATGTGTTCCCAAACAAAATTTATAACTCGCTTCCCAGTGATAGTTGCCAAGGGCTTTGCCTCTATCCACTTGGTAAAGTAGTCGACAGCAACAATGAGAAACTTGACATTGCCAACGCCTGGCGGAAATGGCCCAACAATGTCGATCCCCCATTTGTAAAATGGCCATGCAGTAGTAACAGGTATAAGATCCTGCTTTGGCAATTTGGCGACAGAAGCATGTTGTTGACAGGCTGTGCACTTTTCGATTTCCTCCCTTGCATCTTGATGCATCGTTGGCCAAAAGTACCCCAATCTCATGATTTTACCAGTGACCGAGCGTGGTCCCGCGTGAAGGGAGCATGTGCCGCTATGTACAGCTTCAATGATACTTTTAGCCTGCGTTGGGCCAACACAACGCAGGTGTGGCCCCAGATAAGATTTGCGAAACAGGCAGTTGTCCACCAACGTGTACATTGGTGACTTCATACGAATTTTCCTTGCTAACTGTGGATCAGCTGGTAGTACATCATGTTTGAGGAAGTTTAAGATCGGAGTCATCCAACATTCTTCCTCTGCAACAGTGGCAACCTCCTTTGGTCGCGTAATGGACTTTTCTGTCAAGATCTCCACCAGTAATTCTTTTTTAAGATGGGCAAAGGCGGACGAAGCCAACTTTCTTAGGGCGTCAGCTAACTTGTTACGATTTCTGGGCACTTGCTCGATGGTAAATTTCGTGAATTCTGAGATCACCTTTTTAGTTTCTTCTAAGTATAGCTGCATGGAGGTTTGGTTCGCAACGAATGCTCCGCTGACTTGGTTGGCAACAAGATGTGAATCTACAAATACAGATATGCTTGTCACCCCCATTTTCCTGGCAATTTTCAAGCCTGCTAACAAAGCTTCATACTCCGCTTCATTGTTAGTTGTGGGAAACTCAAACTTCAGGGCATACGTATACTCATTTTTATTTGGGTCTGTAAGAATTAAACCCGCCCCAGAGCCCTCCAAGTTGGAGGCGCCGTCAGTGAAAAGTGTCCATGGGGTATTTTCGTCCCCTTGTACGTGCCTTTCCTTGTCTTCTTCGCCTACCTCGGCTAGGAAATCGGCCAAGATCTGACCTTTCATGGAAGTTCTTGGATGAAAGGAAATTTCATGCTCCCCCAACTCCACTGCCCACTTAGCCAACCGTCCTGACACTTCAGGCTTTCCCAGGACGTGCTTAATTGGTTTGTCTGTTAAGACATGAATATGGTGAGCCTGGAAGTAACGCCTCAAACGCCTAGTTGCATGTACCAAAGCAAGAGCTAATTTTTCCAAGCACGGGTAATTTACTTCTGGGCCTTTCAACACCCGACTAACAAAGTAAACTGGCATTTGGGTAGACCCACGTTGTGCCATCATAACCGCACTAACACATTCCATAGAAGCAGCCAGGTATACCACCAATGTTTCCCCTGGTACAGGAGCTGTGAGCGTAGGAAGGGTGGCCATAAACTGCTTTAGCTCTTGAAAGGCTGATTCGGCTTCAGGTGTCCATGAAAAATCTTGCTTCTTTATGCAGCCTTTCAAAGTGTGGAAAAATGGTAGAGATCGATCAGCTGCTTTTGAGAGGAAGCGGCTGAGCGCGGCTAGCTTACCATTCAAACTTTGCACCTGCTTTTTGGTGGATGGGGAGACCATGTCTAAAACAGCCTGTATTTTCTTGGGGTTGGCTTTAATGCCCCTCGGCGTGATGATGTGCCCTAGGAACTTGCCCTCTTCCATGCCAAAGCTGCATTTGGAGGGGTTAAGCTTCATGTTGATCCTCCGCAGCGCATCAAAAGTTTCTTTGATATCTGCCAACATGATATCCTCTGCTTTGCTTTTGATGACAATGTCATCCACATAAGCTTCCACATTCCGTCCAATCTGATCTTTGAACGCCTGGTCAATCAAGCACTCGTAAGTGGCACCTGCATTTTTTAGACCAAACTAAATGGCATTTTTTTTTTGAAACAGTAGATACCTGGTCAATCAAGCGCTGGTAGGTTGCTCCTGCATTCTTTAGACCAAATGGCATTTTTTGGAAACAGTAGATGCCTTGGTCTGTATGGAAAGCTGTTTTATCCTCGTCACTGCGCTTCATGTGAATCTGGTGATAACCTTTGTAAGCGTCCAAGAAACATTTTAGCCGGAAGCCATCCAAGGATTCTACCTTCCAGTCAATCTCTGGCAATGGATAGTTATCCTTCGGACATGCTTTATTAATGTCTTTGAAATCGACACATAACCGCCATGAACCATCACTTTTCTTGACCATGACCGGGTTAGCAATCCAGGTCTGGTATTTTACCTCCCTGACGATTCCACTTGCTACCATTTGGTTGACTTGTTCACATGCTGCTTTGCTGCGATCCATGGCAAGGCCGCGCTTTTTCTGCTTGATTGGGACAATGTTTGGATTGGCATTTAGAGCATGCTCGACAAAACTCCTAGGAACACCTGTCATGTCAGATGTCTGCCATGCGAAAACATCTAGGTTGGATTTTAACAAACTAATGAGTTTGTTTTTTATCTGCGAAGGTAATTGTGAGCCAAGAATGACAGGTTGATCAGGAAAATTGGGATTTAGTACTACCTTGGTTTCTGGACCTTCTGTTACCTCCGCTGGTGTAGACCGATCGATGCTTGGCTTTGGCTTTTCAACTTGCTTGCATTCCTGCGGCCAAGACATCTGCCCCCTGACAGTAGCAACTCCAGATGGGGTAGGAAACTTCACCATGCCGTGAATAGTGGAAGGTATGGCCTTGAACTGTTCTAGCGATGGTCTGCCAAGAAGGACGTTGTATTCGGAAGGGGCGTTGACAATGGCAAAGTCTACCATTTCAACCCGATACCGCGGATATTCTCCCATCATCATCGGTAAAGTTATTTCTCCCACAGGCCAGTGGGTTTCTCCAGAAAAACCGACCAACGGTCCCTTTGCTGGTCTTTTTGTGTCCTGGACCACTTGGGGTAGTTTCCTGAAACAATGCTCAAACACTATATCAGTAGAACAACTTGTATCAACATAGGATTTGTTAATCTCATAATTGGACAATCGGATTTTAATGACAACAGGATTGTTGGAAGTAGCTGCTACTGGGGGAAAGGAAATGGGAACCATCATCCAGCTTTGCAGGACCGAGGCTTTTCGCTTAGACGATTCCTCGCCACGAACCATGAGGACCTGGCCATCAGGCGATCCAGGATGATCGCCATTGTCTCCCTTCTTCTGCCAACTGTAAGATTTTTTGGCCGGATTTTTTGCTGCCTGTTGTCTTGCCCCTGGTACGAGATGTTCTAATTTCCCCTCCTCCAAGGCACGCTTGATTTCAGCCTTTAGCTCCCGACATGAATTAGTATCATGACCATAATCTTCATGGAAATCACAGCGTTTGTTCATATTTTTCTTTCCAGACTTGTGTAACATCTGAGAAGGTGCTTTGAAAGTGGACCCCACCTGCTCTGTCTTCAATATCTCGCTTGGACTTTTACTTAGATTGGGACCTGTACCACGATCATAGGGAGTAGGCCGCCTGCTGCTTCTGTCATCGCGCCTGAAATCTCTGCGGCTGTCTCTGTCTCTATCTCGTCTGCTATCCTGCCTGGTGTCTGGACGATTGTCAGGTCTAGCGCTTGACGAGCTCCCCCATTTGTCTCTCCTGTTGAGCACTCCCCGTGTGAGAGTAACAGTTTCCTTGGATCTGAGGAAATCATATGCCCGGTCAGTGGCTTCCTTGAAGGTGACCGGCGTTCTCTTGATCAGCTTCTCCTGCAGCTGTCCTGGGAGCAAGGAGAGGGTAAAACCCGAAATTTGTTGACTTTCGGGTAAGGCGACAATTTTCTGGCATTCCTGCGTGTAACGCTGGATGAAGTCGCGTAACCCCTCGCCTTCTCTTTGCCGCAGCAAATGTGCTTCTATATGAGTTCTCTGCTGCTTCTTTTGCTGGACAAAGTGAGTCACAAACTTAGCCTTCAGATCTGCAAAGTCTTGAATACTCCTCTCCGGTAAGTCAGCAAACCAATCCCGAGCGAAACCCTGCAACGTGCCAGGGAACATGTGACAAGCGACTGGGTCTAGCCATTTCTCTGTCATAATGGCATGTTCAAAAAGAGCAAGATGATCATCAGGATCCCGTGTGCCGTCGTAAGTACCAACTATGGACGGGACTTTTTGTTTATCTGGGAGAGGGAATCTAGCCACCCAGTCACAAAACTTCGAACTGACCACCGATAAAGGCATAGTGGCCGCTCGGGGTGGTGCGGCTGCGGCCACGAGCGCTTGCAGCACGCGCAACATGTCATTAGATGTGTCCTGTGGTGGCTGTGGTGGTGGGGTGTGAATGGGTGGTTGTCTTAACTGCTCCAGTAATTGTGACAACGGATAGACTGGTTGAACAACCGTTGGCTGCGGGGCTGGGCGCAACGCCGCTACCAACTGAGACAACAAGGCCGATGAAGTAGGTGGTGGAGGAGGCAGTGGTGGCTGAGCACTCTGAGCCAATCTTCGTAGCAACTCAACAATTGGATCCTCCCGAACCCCTGGAGTAGCGGCCTGTGGAAAGTTGGAAACAGGCTGTCTAATCGGATCCGTGCCATCCTCCTGAGAGCTTGTCCCGTGGGACAAAAGAGGTTGAAATGAAGGGATGGGCGCCACTTGCTGTGGTGAGGTAAACGAACTTGATCCGACCAACCTTGTGGAGAGAAGTGGACTTGTTAAAGTGGGATACCCTCGTGTCGACCTGACATCCGACACTGTCCACTCAGAGTCCACGTATGGTTCCATGATACGACTAGGCGAGGTTAGCACCGCCTCGGGTATAGTGGTAGTCACGGTAGTGGTTATTGATGGTGATTCAGAGGTGATCCGCGATGGCTGTGTACCCGCCATAGAAACGGTTTGATTACTGAGAAAGAAGAAGAAAAAAAAAGTTTGGAAAAGTGAAAACGCCGTTTAAAAACGAGTCCCACGGATGGCGCCAATGTTCGAGCAACGATTGTCAAACACGAAGATTAGGCGACGTCAACCTTGAATCTCCTGTGATGATCACAGTGCAAACCCAACAAGTTCTTAGCGAACCTAGGGTGATTGAAGTTGAGTGCGAAGGTGAAGGTAAGAGTGTATGAACTCTGTGTTGTTAGGCTTTTTTGAATCTCTCTCAGTGTGTTTTTGATACTGAGCTAGGCCATGTATTTATATGGCCAGGTCTCAGGTATGTGGAACGTTGGCCCATTATGACTGCAATAAAGCAGCCATTAATCGTGTAACGGCCTGCAATAAAGCAGTCATGAAGCGCCATTATGACGGCCAATAAGACACGCGCTTCTGACCATGACAGGCGGTGATGACCTGACCGGACAGGCTGTCATGACTTTGACAGGCGGTGATGACGGCGACAGGCGGTCATGACTTTGACAGGCACGGTCATGAGTTGGCGGATCTACGTGGGCCATTATTATTGTGACTGGACTCTTGAAGATAAGGGCCCATCATTATTTAGGTTTTGAGGAATTAGCCTATATATACATAGGTAATTCCTACTAACCTCATCAGTTTAGAACATGTGAATTGTAATCGGTGACTCAATAAGTACTTGTATAATATAATTACAATACTAATTAAAGTATTCAAATAGTGGAAATAAATAAATATTTCAAACTTTAAAGTTCAGAATATAAATATAATACTTAAAAATAAATATTAGATTATGGTTTCAACACAATCTTATTTCCTTTAAACATTAATTAAAAGATAAAATGAAAGAAAAAAAAAACAAATAGTGAAAGATCGAGTTTGAGCAGGTTTTAACGAGTTTAACTGAGTTCGTTCAAGGATTGACCAAGTTGTCGATTTTTCAATTTTTGACTGAGTTTTGGTTTGACCACAATTTTTGACCAACTTAAGTGTACTTAACTCATAGTCCACTTGGCGATTACTCGGTCGAGTTTTACGACACTTGTTATAAGTAATAAGAAGGAATGCGAATTAAATTATAATTTGGTGGAGACCTTTACGAAATATTTTAGACAATTTTTAAGGTTAGCCGATATAATAGTAATAATAATACACTTCTTACATCAATTTATGCATTTAAAAGAAAATGACATCATGACTTCTTTTTTTAGTAGTGATATATTGCCACCAAGAAAACTAGCACATGAGTCGTAAGTCGTAACTAAAATATCACATCAGCAATTTAACCTCTTTACTTGGTAATAATTACCAAACATCAAAACAAAATATAAATAATGAAAATTTAACACAAAGTTTGTAGTCTAGTGGTATTGATGTAAAAAGTAAGATGTTGCTTATAATCTGTTGGAACAAAATCACAGATCAACTTATTACTGATGCTGCAGTTAGTACTGATCATAGTTAATACTGATGAATACTATGGTTGATACTGATGGGGCAGAAACTTACTACTGATGAGTTGATGCTGGTGAAGACTATAACTTAGTTACTACTGATCAAGGCACATATTGAAGATACTACTGATCTTAGTAGTTACTACTGACGTTGTATCTGGACTTGCTACTGGTCACCAGAGTTACTACTGACGATGCTTATTTACTACTGGTGATTGCAGATTACTACTGGTATACGTTTTGGAAGCATATCAAGTCCGAGATCTTCGTAGAGATAGTTATAGAATGTAATTCAATGTATATCTTTTATAATTCGAATGTAAATCAAGTCCTAGAATAACTAGGGTAAATAGTTTAGCTTCAAGGACTATTATAAATAGTTCCTTACGAATTGTAAACGTACGTGTGTATTGTTAATCGATAATATACATTGAAGCTTTTTGTGTGTTCTTAATATTTTCGCATATTGTTCTTACAGTTCATCGTTCTTAATTACATTGATATAGTGTTAATCCGCTGTAACTTCTATTATCAATTAGATCTAAAGGTGTTTATTAACTCTTCATAGTTAATCGATCCTAACATAATCTATAAGTTATGAGTTCAAATCATGTTGTAGATAAAAAAGTAAATTAGGTACCGTTAAAAAAATTGAATTCTTAGTCCAGTATGGTATAACTTTTTTATAAGTTTCTTCAAATTTTAAATTAGTTTCTAATTCCAAGGTTTATTTTCTCGAAAAGTTGAACAATAATTTTTATATAAATTAAATAGTGGTATTTAATGAAAATTAATTATCATTCAAGTAAAATGACTTCTTGGTCCAATATGGTATAACTTTTTTTATAAGTTTCTTCAAATTTTAAATTGGTTTCTAACTCCAAGGTTTATTTTTCCGAAAACTTGAACAATAATTTTTATATAAATTAAATATTTATATTTATTTGTATACTGATATGTTTCTCCTTTGACTACTTTCCATACCGTATGTGTGAAAAGGATTATTGCTTAAGTTGTAGTTTTACACAGCATTAGCATGAAAACGTTTCTCTTCTGCAAGCATATATATACCCAAATGTATCAATTACTGATGTAATTAATTAACATCCGAGGAATTTAAACGTGTTAAAAATATGACTGTTTATGTACCTGTAAAGGTCGTACCTTTAAATCAAGTGAAGTTATTTTACGAATATAGGTGATCCATTAAACATCGTACCTTTAAATCAGATAAACGTATACTACTGAGTATAGTTGATCTATTTCTTTGTCGTCTTGGCTAGATTGTTTTACGACCATATGTAGGTGGGGACCTTGCCTAATTGATTAGTGGATACGGTCTCAACGATACTCTTGCTTTAAATCATCTTCCATTGGTTGCACACGCGTGTAAGTGTAACGATACTCTTGCTAATGTTTATCCTGGGCCTGGGCTACCAGGGCAATAGTCGATGGCCCATAAAATAGAAGAGCCCACTAAAAAATTGTATATAATATGGAGTATTTGTTAGTTTATTATGAGATGAGCCCATATATGAAACAATTGAAAAGGGCCCAACGGATGCTTTATCTTCACAACCTACCCAACTATTATCCAAATAACGAATACCCGACCTATGCTTGATCCAAAAGCTCTGAATTTGAACACCTCGGATTCCTTTTTATTTGAGGTGAAAACCTTACTATTCCTCGTCTTCCAAATGAGCCAAATCATGTATGTATAAATCACCGTCATAACTCAAGACCCCGCCATCAGTCGATATCAAGAAGAATGTTACTACACATTTTTGGAGGTTACATTTTGTTGCCAACCTACAATGAAATGTTCTCTGATTCCATCTTTGATGAATATCGTAACCGATGGCTAGATATTTTTTGTACATCATTCTACAATCATCTAAGAGCATCAAGTTATTGCAATGACTTATTAGAATTGTCATGTAGACTTTCCAATCAACATTCATAAAAAATTATAAAAAAAACTTTGCTCAATTGCATGTAAATGTAGAAAAAGCTTTTTGTGTATCTAAGGAATGACTTGTGGAAGAAAAAACTTTTGAAGCAAAAGTTTTTTCCTAGAAGGTCATTTACCTTCAAATGACCTAGAGAAAAGATAAAAAGCTTTAGAAAAAGCTCTCAGAGATGCTCTAAGAAACTTTCTAGATAAGTTGCATAAGTACTAAGCAGGTACCCTAAATTATAATCTTTTTAAAATATATATATATATATATTAATGTTGATCGATTTTAACCAATTTTGAATTTTGACTTATATTCTCAAGTAGAATCAACCACCTAGGCGGCGATTAATAGTCCGCAATTACCCATTTTTACTACGCTGTTTATTTTCTTTTTTATTGAGGTTGATCGTTTTAGACTTCTTAGGAAATATATTTGTTTTAAGATCTCTAAACCCAATAGCTTTTGATGGGTTCCACTAATTAATTAAAATTAAGACTTTGTAACCAAAAAGATCAACGTCTTGAAATTAATATATTGGTAGATGTATCTTTATAGCTATTTATTGCTATAAAAGTCATGGCTCACTACTGTCCTCGATCTATTATTGTGGATAGCATTCGTTTCATTATTCTCATTTTTCAAACATGCATTTGAACTCGATCTTGGATGGAAACATTTGAATTATTTCGTTGTAAGTTTGGGTTAATTAGTTAGAGTCGTCTTATAATCTGTACTCTGTAGTACTTTAATGTAAGGACTGCATGTCTGATGTGGCATAAGTGATAATTTCAAAGTTCAGGACATTAATTTCTAGTTGATCAAGTTAACAAGTGATGGGCCTGGATGCAAATATTGAAGGACCGAAGTGCAAAGCTGAATGTTAGTATTTATTGTCTTTTTGAAGCCATTTTTTATGTAATTTCACAAATGAACTCAATTCAGCCAATTTGCTATCCATTTCCCTCTCATCCAATTTTTCGGCTTTTTGGGTGTGTCATATTTCTAACTATGATCACCATGTCCACTTCATATAGCGGAAATGAAACTGATTATATGGCGTTATTGTCGTTCAAGTCAATGATCACACAAGACTTATATGGATCTCTAAGTTCATGGAACACTTCAAACCATTTTTGTGATTGGAATGGTGTTACATGTGGGAAACAACACAAAAGAGTGATTCGTGTGGTACTATATTCCCAAGGCTTAGATGGCTATTTGTCTCCTCATGTAGGAAATCTTAGTTTCCTACGTACGTTTTCAATCTTAAACAACAGTTTTCGAGGAACCCTGAACTTGGTCGTTTATCGAGGCTACAATTAATTAATCTTGATCGTAACAAATTCGAGGGAGTTATTCCTAGGAATTTGTCTGGTTGTACTAACCTTGATACACTCGTGATTTCTGCCAACAAGTTAGTTGGAAAGGAGATTAGTTTTCTCTCAAAACTTAAATTTGTTCTTGTTCATGGAAATAACTTCACCCCGTCTTTCTTGGGGAATCTTACACAAATCGAATCTTTCTCGGCTACTAGAAATCCGTTTGGTGGGAACATTCCGGATACTTTAGGCAATTGGAAAAGTGCAAAAGAACTCTATTTCGGTGTTTGTAACTTAAATGGAACCATCCCTCTTTCTATTTATAATCTATCACTCCTAACGGATATTTCCTTGCCCGACAATCAACTAACCGGCAGTCTTCCGTTGACAATAGGTTCAATGCTCCCTCATCTTGTGCGTCTTCAATTAAGTAATAACCGGCTTAATGGACTTCTACCCATGTCGATATCTAATTGTTCGAAATTAGTGAAAATAAATTGAGTGGGAAGTTGAGAATCAACTTTGCGAAACTAACAAATATTTATCAAATAACTCTAGTTGGAAACCTTTTAGGAAGCGGCGAACCTGATGAGATGAAGTTTATTGATTCTTTAAAAAATTGCACCAAATTACAAATATTGGTTACTGCAAATTTCAAGCCGTGCTTCCTAGATCAGTCGGTAATCTTTCTGATCAACTATTTTATCTAGGTTTAACGGGGAATCTATTATATGGAAACCTCCCTTCGACTATAGGCAATCTAGTTGGCCTAACCAATTTGAATTTAGATAATAACCGGGGGAAATCCCGTCAACCCTTGGTAAGCTTCAAAATTTATGGCTATGTACAAAAACCAATTTTCAGGGTTAATTCCCGTTAATCAAACTTATTTTAGGAAGTAACATATTGGAAGGGCGTATTCCACCAAGCATCGGAAATTGTCACAATCTATTACAATTGTTCCTTGATGACAATAAACTCAATGGGAGTATACCTAAACAACTTCTTCAACTTCCATCTTTATCTGTAATATTAAATCTTTCTCGTAACAACTTGTTTGGTTCACTTCCAAAAGAGGTTGGGGACCTCAAGATGTTATCTTATTTAGATTTGTCACATAATAATTTATCAGGTAATATTCCTAGTAGCATTGGTGGTTGCACTAGCCTTTTATTCTTGTCCCTCAAACAAAACTTATTTCAAGGTACAATACCACCATCATTGAGTTCTGTAAGAGGAGTGGCGCTACTCGATCTATCTCATAATAATTTATCAGGACAAATTCCCCGATTCTTGGAGCAATTCTCGTTAATGGACTTATCATATAATGATTTTGAGGGTGAAGTATCACAAACGCAAGTGCATTCTCGATTTTGGGGAATAGCAGGCTTTGTGGTGGCTTAGTTGAACTTGGGTTAATGAAATGCAAAGAGACTAAGAAAAACAAACGAAAGTTTCCTTTATTCGTGATACCCATTTTAATTGTATCCGCAATTTTCATAGTAATATTGTTTGTGTACACTCTGTCTAAGAAGAAAAGAAAGATTCAACGAGATGAATCATCGACGGTTCTCAAAAGTTTCATATAGTCAACTTTTTGAATGGCTTCTCTGAAGCCAATTTGATTGGTGCGGGTGGGTTTAGCCATGTTTATAAAGGAGTGCTTGATAATGATGACAGATTTGTTGCCATCAAAGTTCTACATCTTGAAATCAAAGGAGCTCATAGAAGCTTTATGGCAGAGTGTGAAGTATGGAGGAGTATTCGTCACCGAAATATATTGAAGATAATAACTTTATGCTCAAGTGTTGACCTCCAAGGAAGCTTTAGTATACGAGTTCATGCCCAATGGGAGTTTACATCATTGGTTGCATTGTAGTGCAAGTAAATCAAGACTTGACCTTCTTCAAAGAATAAATATTCTCATCGATGTTGCATCTGCACTTGATTATCTTCATAACGATTATGTAACTACTATTGTTCACGGTGACTTGAAGCCTAGCAACATTTTGCTCGATAATGATATGGTGGCTCATGTTGGAGACTTTGGTTTAGTTCGATTTCTTGGAACAAATTCAAGCCAAAATAACTCTTTAGCGATTAAAGGTACCGTCGGGTATGCAGCTCCAGGTATAACACATTAATTCCCAAGTACCCATATTTGTTCACTATTAACCTTTCATGATGTAAATTGTAGAGTATGGCCTTGGAAGTGAAATGACAAGTAGTGGGGATGTTTACAGTTTTGGAATATTATTATTGGAAGTGATGACAGCCGACAGATGACATCTTTAGCGATGCTCTCAACCTTCATAAATTTGTGTACATGGCCTTGCCGGACCGTGTGATCGATGTCATTGATGATGGTCTTCTAAATGTTCATCAAGATGATGAAATTGCTAAGAAAAGTATGGTTGCAAATTTAAATGTCATAGATGAATGTCTAGCTTCAATTGTTAAGATTGGAGTATCATGCTCCATGGACTCCCCAAGGCGACGGCTGGATATAAAAGTTGTTGTCCACGAGTTACAACAAATTAGAGACACACTACAGAATACTTAAGGTATATGTTTTATTCTTTTACCTTTATAAATTTCCTGGTTGATTTTTGCATTTTTTCTTTACTTTGATTTGAGACAATGGCTTTGATTTGATCGATGTAGGTGCTTTTTCCAGGTCTAACACCAAGCTTGCATGGTTCCGTTGAAAGAGGCTGTGAAATGGAGATGCCAGTGTGTCATTGTTGCATTGTTGTATATATGTCATGGCTTGTAACATTGTTGTTACTTTGTCAAACATGTTTAATTTCGTGGTGAAATAATTATATTAATTAGTTATTTATTAATCAGGCTAATTTATAAATAATATCTTATGGCCAATATATTAATAAAATAATACTCCCCCGTCCTTAAATAAAGTTCTCATTTCTCCTTCAAGTTTTTGTCCCTAAATAAATTTCTCATTTCTCAAATTTAAGAGACTCACTTAATATAATAATATTATTATCAATACTTTCACCACTAACTATCTCTTAAAACACTTTCTCTCTCCAATCAAACCTTATATTTTAATCAAAAGTAATACTAAATACCTCACCACTAACTATCTCCTAAAATATTGTGCCCAACACAAATGGGAACTTTATTTAGGGACGGAGGGATTATTATTATCAGGTCCTCAAATTAATTATTTTTTAAAAAGTTTTCTCTCTAAACTAATTTTATATTTTAATTAAATTTGTTACAAAATAACTAATCAATAATTATTTTCTAAAAACTTGTATGAAAGAGCTAAAAACTTAATAAGAGAGAGAAATGTAATTCTATGTTTAACCAATAGTCATGCTAATGTCAAAAAAGTCGAACACTGCGACTGCTACATATAATCGGGTAACCAAATACTCACAACTACCTCTTAAAAGTTTCTAAGCATGCTGACAAGAAAACCAAGCAAAATCGGAGTAAAAATCGAAGACAAAGAAGAACTCGAACAAGCTCGCAAGCGCCGCCCCCACCTTCAATCCCACCGGCGCCACCTCTCTCCTCCACCACTTCAATAACTCATCCTCTTCGGCCACAGCCCCCACCAAATCTCAACGCATAGGCATCTCCAAATAAACCCTAATTCATCATGGAAGTTGAAGTAAAGCTCCGATTACCCGATTCAGAATCTCACAAAACCCTATTTTCACTCCTTTCCCCTTACCACATTAAAACACACAACCAACACAACAATTTCTTCGACGGCGTGAACTCTCCGAGCGCCGCGCTATCCTCCGGATCCGGTTCTACAACGATCAACCCACCCAAAAGTGCGTTATATCTCTCAAAGCGAAAGCCGTACTCGTAAACGGCGTTAGCAGAGTTGAAGAAGAAATCGATCCGGAAATTGGTGAAGAATGTGTAGCCGACCCGACCCGGTTATCATCTTTGGTGGAATCTTCAAGGATCATGAAAAGGGTAAAGGATGAATTCTTTGGGGAAAACAAGGGGTTAGGGTTTGTGTGTTTGGGTGGGTTTAAGAATTTGAGGAATGTTTATGAGTGGAAAGGGTTAATGATTGAATTGGATGAAACGAGTTACGAATTCGGTAAATTGTATGAGATTGAGTGTGAGAGTAGTGAGCCTGAGAAAGCTAAAGAATTGATTGAAGAATTCTTGAAGGAGAATAGGGTTTCCTATTCTTATTCGGTTGCTTCAAAATTTGCAATTTTTCGATCTGGGAAGTTGCCTTAGTAAGTGAAATCATCAATTTTCTTTTGTTATGATTAAATAATTGCATGGTCACTGTGTTCTTGATGTTGAATGAGTTCTTGCTTGTTGGTTAAGTTACTTGGTTTATATCATTTGTGTATTGCTGTTATGATTGTGTAATTTTGTCTAAAGTAGCTGTTTGAAAATGGAAAATTTAGGAAACGAAAAATGTTGCACTCTTGTGTAGGAGTTAATAAAGGATACAATTATTGGGAAATTTGTTAAAAAACAGAATAACTTGTTTGAATTGGACTTGTTTAAATAGCAAAGTGAACCCAATTTTCAATTTTATAACTAAAGTACTGGAAACCAACTTTTATAGTTTTTAACTATTTTCCTTTCTAGAGATTAAAAAGTCCTCTTGTTTTCTAAACTGGAAAAAGAAAACATTTGAACATGTTTAAAAGATATCCTATAGAGAAGAAAACACTTCCCATTTTTTGGAGTAATGGTCCTAATGGAGATGAAAACTTAGGGAAAAACTTTTGCAACAAAACGCACCCTAAACGCTTTGTTTTGAGTTTTGGGTAATTTTGGATTTTTATTTGTTCGTTAAACCATCAGTGTTCTGGTAAGTGTTTTGGTAGATACCAAAGCTTCAAAATGCAGATCGTTGTAAGCATAAAGAAAGCTTTATAGTATGTATTTTGATTTATTTTAATCAAAATTTGATTACTTTGGAGAGCTGTTTTGAGATTGTATTAGGTATGGTTTGCTATGAACTTGAATTTGGTATGTTTGGATGTGCATTTAGAAATTGATTATTTGATTATTTTCACTTGTGGTCACAATCATTGGTTTTTCAATATTTTTATATGCCTAACTGTTTTTCCATTTTGGTTTTAGGTTTTGTGGCAAATGGAAGCTGGGGACGAAAGATTTGAACAAGTAACAATAAAGCAATATTTCACATTCTTGATTTTGTATGACGTTATTCGAGTCAACTTGATTTTGTATGATATTTTTTTTTTCTTTTGTGTTGGATATCTCTCTATGATCATCTGAGGGGTCAGTAATAACTCACAGCCGGGGTAAAAAGGTCCTACTTCCTTACTCACTCAAGTCATTGCTTTGACCGAACCATAGGCCGAAAAGAAAAAAAATTTTAGATACTTGTTACAGGCCTGACCAAGAGCGCAAAAGAGCTTTATTTAGAATTAGAGTAAGGGCACGCCATTCGCAATGCCTTTTCTTGCTTTCGACAGGACCCCCTTCCGACAGGATAAAAAAGATTATCTTGAACAAAACTAGCATTAAGAACACCTTTCAAATAAGACCAAACCTGAGAGGCAGTTTCACCTTGACAAAACAAATGAAGTAAAGAATCCTGTTGACTTCTAATGCAGAAATTCATCTGAAACTTGGTAGTGTGTTTTATCAGGTTCTGATGTATCAGAAGTGCTCTATCATAGTTTATGTTAATTTCATTTAACTTTTAATATATGTACAGGTGGTTACATTATGTGACAACCCTAGAAATCAGGTATTTGACCCGATATCCATATTAGCCTAGTTTCAATTTTCACATTTAGTAAGTCTTTCATTTTGCATTTAAGTCTAGCAAAAAAATAGCATGTCATGTTTCATTAGTACATATTATCATTCATACATTTTATTTTTGTATGCACTATAGCATTAGGTTTGTAGTTAGCGAGTTGGTGACTAAACATAATTAAAAATATAAATTGTATAGTTCTAGTTGAAACATTAAATCAAACAATATAAATGATAGAAAAGAAAATACTAACATAACATATTACACAAATAAAAATGCAAGAAACACTAATACGAAAATATTAAAAGAAATCAGAAAATAAACCATTTATAATTTAAAAACTCTCCCTTTTGCCTACACCTCAACCCGTAACCATCCATCTTCAAAACAACATTCCGAAATTGTTGTTTAAATTATTTATATATGGTGTACTTATCATCATCATCATCTTTATCAAACCTTTATTATATTTTTATAGTATTTTAAATCAACTCATCCTTATCAAACACCAACTCACACTTAAACCTTATAAAATAAACCCCTACCCTTCCCTCTTGCCTTTACTTCACCACGCCAGGCAAGAAACCAGAAATATCCGGCGAAACAGAGTCCTCCGGCGAACCAGCAAAAACTCCGGTCACCATCCTATCATAAGCAAAGGTATAAACTACAATGCTTTCGATTCTCTAATGAGTGCGTTGTCACCTTGTAATCACTCCCTATGTTTTGATAATTAAATATGATCATATTCGATATTTTATACCTTAAATTAACCCTTTTGAAACAAATTAAAACTGACCGGAACAGCCCCATACGGGCCATATCTACGTTTTCTGATTAACCAGCCCTCGCAGTCGAGTATTTAAATATATATGTTTCCCTTTAAGACACAGATCTCCGCCAGCCTTGGTGGTTAACGCTTGTGGCCGTCAAGAGCAGGTTCCGGGTTCGAGACCTGCCTCACCCTTGTTTTTATTTTTGCTTTGTTTCCTTGTCTGTTTTTCCTCTCAGCCACTCGAGCCCAATCAACCGTTTCTTTCTTTATTGAAGCCCAATCTATTTTTAATAAGCCTTTCACTGATTTTTGTTAAGTCCAACCCAAAACTTAAACTTATTTATTTAAATATCTATATAGAAATCAGATTTCAATAAATAAAACAAATATTTAATTTATTTCATTAATATTTATTCAATATCTATTTATTCATATAAAATAATACTTTCTAAAAGTATTTACAGTTTATTTAATTCATAATGATTTATTTATATATAATCCTATGTTAAAATTTCCGATGGAACAATTACCCACTATATTTTGATCAAAGAAATAAACTTTCAAAACGTATAAAATACAAACTAAAAGTATTTAAATATAATATAAATTCCTCAACGTCACCAACTATCGCTCATAAGTTTATTTCTATGCATTAGGTCATTAGAAGTCTTCCGGTTGGATCTTGCATTTTGACTATTTGTGATATTGGAAGCTTTGCATCAGGTGAGTCCACAGCCCCTCTTTTTATTACATTTTTAACTATTTTGGGGTGAAAAACATATCAACTGTTTTATATGCAATTACATTATTTTTACTTATGATGATACATTATTCAAAACATGACAATCAATCTTTATGCTCGAACTAAGACAAGATGTAGTGTATAGGTAGATGCCTACATACTGTAACCATTAACTAGTTGCGACTAGGCCCTGGATATGCAGATAGTACTATTGGCTGACACTCTTCCTCCCACATTTTGTTTTAACGGTGCTACCCCACCGTCAGGGGAGTACATATCTTAGAGAACAGAAACATCACACTTTGAGTTGTAGTTTGGTTATGGGCTTAGGATCGGTATATTAACTCAAGAGGCTTGCAAACTATTGGGGATATCAGTCATGCATTTTAATATTTACTATTTTTACAACCTTACTATTTTGATACATACATGTGTTTACATATCAAATTTTATTATAACATTTATTCATATCAAACCATTTTTAAACATCTTATCATCACACATATTTTTGTCATGTTGGCACATTAACATTTGGTAAATCAAAACTATATTTTAAACTTGTAAACACATAAAAACTTGGGTTTTCAAAATTCATACTAAACCTGTGGATTCACTCAACAATTTCTGTTGACCATTTATATATGTTTTTCAGGTAATTAGGTGAAGCATTGAGTCTCATTAGCTTTGGATCATTCAGCATGCATGTGTCAAGATGCCACAAACTTATTTTCATTTCAAAACATTGTCTTTAGGTTTTATTTATTTTGTTAACATTAAAATTTTTGTGGCGTACTTTATTTCAATAAAATATTTAGATTTTAAATCATTAAATGTTTACAATAATCATATGCTTGTTGTTACTCATAATGTCCATCCCGTTCTTCCGCAAACATTTTTGGCGGGTGTGACACATTAAGGAAAAAAGTTACAAACATAAAAGAGAGCAAACAGTTAACAAACATATGTAGTTGTTACACTTGTATAGTTAGCCGGCCGGGTAGCCAGACCTAGTACCAAATAACGCAATTGTACATTGTTAAAATAACAGAGTATCGACTTTGTACACCTTTGTAGATATTGGGTGATTTTTACACCACAACTATAGTTTAATATATTTGTAGAGTCAGCCGTAAAACTTATACTATGTGGCGACCAGCTTTCAATACTAGTTGTTACCTTACGCTGCCATTTAATATTATTGAATAGCATGGCTGGGGGCTAAGATAACTCAAATGGGAGAGCCGTGTTATGGGTGACCTTATTGCACGGTTCAGAGAGCACTTGTGTATGTGATGCAAGTGAATCTAGTTAGAAGTTGTGGTATAGAAATGAATTCCCTTTGCAGATCCTCCGATTCCAGTGACCAGATCATCATCAAAGTCTTTGGTTGCAAATTCAATCTCTAGAACAGAAAATGGATGATACAAATGATGAAATCGATGATGACAAACTGTCATCCTCGCCAATTTTGGAGTACATAATCTTGCTTATCACTGGAGATCTGTACTGAAATTTTTAAGAAAACGTAATAGGAGTTTGCACCGTATTAGGGGTGTTAGCGTCGTGAGTATTATACTTGTATCTAGTTCTTTTTCTTCTGTTTTGCTCTTCCAATTAATGACCATTGAGACAAGTGTCTATTTTCTTAATTTTAGTAAGAAAATCATGGAATCGAGCTAGTAATGGTTGAAGATGCTCAAAAACACATTTTTGGATCGGTTTTTACGCACCAAACATATATTAAAGCACAATGTGTGGTACCTAGTTTAACATGCCTATAGTACCATTTGTGACCCACAACAAATACCCTCAACCAATCAAAATTTACAAAATAAAAATAAAAATGATAACGGCTCGTTTTAGTGATGGCGGTGGGCTGTTAAATGAAGAAGAGGGTGTGGCAAAAAATCATTTGGCGGGGTTATAGGTGGTTTGACGAGGGTTTAACCCCTCCCACACCCTTGCTCCATTTCCCATCAACTTATAAATTACTCAATTTGGATTTGCATTCTATTTCAGTCAGGTTTACCAGGTCAAATAAAAATATTAGCTAAAATTAAAACGGAACAGATCAACTGGACACAAAGGTTTTCCTTCATAAGGTCTCAAGTTCAAAGTCTTGCTGAAAGTTTTTCCTAACGTAAATAAGTGGTGGAGTCTATTTCTCATATGAAGGATTCGAGGAAAGTCATATTGTCCCTTCTGCCCCTTGTGAATGTCACTGTCCGACTTGAACCACTAACTTATTATCTGCGGTTTTAAAAAAAAAAAAAAGCATCTAAACAACCATGAAGCATTCTGAAAACATGACGGAACAACAAAACAATCAAAAAAAACATTTTACAATAAACCAAAACACAAATCCCGGGATTATTTACCGCAAGTAACAACATATATATGTCCATACCAATTTATTCATAACATGGAAGCATAAAAAAGTCAAAATGATGAACATACTAAACAAAAAAAACTAAAATCCTACACACAAAAAAAAACCACAATAACAAAACAAAAAACACTTACCCTCCCTACTTTCTCCTCTTAGCCGGTGGTTGTTCCTCATCTTCATCATCATCTTCTTCGTCTTCTTCTTCCTCCTCCTCATCATCATCATCATTATTATCATCGTCATCATCATCATCACCATCACCATCATCATCATCATCATCTTGATTACCATTCGCTTCAGGAACATCACTTGGGTCAGCATCTTCTTCATCATCATCTTTTTCTTCTTCTCCTGAGAAATCTTCATCTTCATCACCAACATCATCATCATCTGGTTCAACTGCCACACCATCATTATCATTCTCTGTGTCACTTCCATCTTTCGGTGCATGTTCCATTTTGTCCTTTCTGCATACATTTTAATGAAAATTAATAAAATATAAATTCAATTGATAATAGTATCTATTGCGTACAATATACAAGAAAATCAATACCTTCGATCAGTGTCATTAAGTAGAGCTCCTGTCTGCATAAATTAAAAAATAGTGACTTTGTAAATGAACACTATATAAATGATTATGATATTCAAATTTGGCGTATAAAAATGTAAGTAATAAATAACACTCTATCAAAAGCTAATTGCAAATGGCAAGATCATAAGTGCTAATTTAAATTTATCAAAATTGTCCTGTAGATTTATAAACTTTAAAGCTTACTTTTAAGGCTAGTTCTAAATAACCAGTAAGTTTAACAGTTAATGAGAGAATAATGAAACAGAGCTTATTCTGACCTTATTAGTTTTTGAGAACATGATAAACTGTTAAGCTGAAAAAAAAAATAAGCTGACACAAACACCCTTCTCAAAAGGATCGAAACATCAAACACCATCTATAACCATATACAGCAAAATTCTACAAACTATAATTTCACATAAAATAAAGCACAAAAAATAAACATAAAACATTGTAGTTGTATGTCAAACAGAAACATGAAACCCTAGAAGCAAAATCCCCAATTCTATAAACAAAAAAGTAAAAGCAAATTATACACAGTTCTTCATAGTGACTAAAAAACTATTAACAGTTAAAATTAAAATTAAAAAAGAAAGAAAGTATGTGACTAGATTTACCATCATGAGAAGAAACACGAGGGTGTCAGAAACCACAGCTTCAGCCATCAAAGACGCCATCTTTCTCTGCAAAAAACACAAATTAAAGGTGAAAGATTTCGCTACTTCCATTATGCAAAAAATCCAGAAAACAAATATTATCTTGTAAATCCTACTTAGGAATTAAAGATTTTGTGAAAAATTTACTGACAAATTTGTAAAATAGAAATAGAAAAAAGAAGTAAAAACAAAAAGAAAAACAAAAACGAAGTATTGGAATTTGGAAGTGGAGAGAGAGAGAAAGAGAGATGGGTTAGGGTTCGGTTCTGGATAAGTGAAAAACAAAGAAAAAATCAATTATATTGACGAATACTAGTAGCGTTTGAAATACTTTAATTGGTCCGATTTAAACATACAACTTTTAATAATCTATTCTATTAAATATAATAAAAGAAGCTTTAACATATCACATGGCATTTTCTTAGAGTATCACAGTGACACATGGCAGCCTTCTATTGGCCACCTAAAAGATTTTCCCGCCTAATCTTTAGAAGCTTTATCGAATGTCTTTTTGCCTACCTAATATATCCTCCATCTATTTAGAAATTTAAAAAATATCTCAATATAAAAATAGTAAATTATAGCAAACGGGTTTTAGAAATGATTTTAAATTAGGAATGATTTTAAAATATGCAGCATAAATCAACAAACACAGCAAACGGTTTTTTGTGAATGATTTTTATTCCTAACAATATATTTTACATATATTCACGAATTTTTGTACGTAGTATTAATCTAATTTTGACACATAGGACATTAAGATACTATTTGTAAACAATAATATGCGTTTATATTTTCAAATTCCTAGATCAAATATTTATAACAAATTATTTTGACAAACTATTTAAACAAATATTATTGTTTAAATACATTTGTAAAAAAGGTATGTATTTAAACAAATTATTTCGAACATATGTGTTTAAAACTTACTGAATTTTTTGGATTTATATTAATCATTTTCTTTCTTCTAAAATTCAAATTCAAAACAGCCATTTCTAAAGATCCGGTTTAATATCAATAACAAAAGAGAATTTTCAATTTGATTTAATAAATATACCATTTCTTAATTTAAAATGGTCAATTTAGGATAGATTTCAATTATCCCTTAAATATCCACATATTTCTCTTAAATATCCACATATTTCTCGGATCTACCTGTTAATAATTCATTAGATTTTTTAGTTTATATAAACGCATAATGTAGAATACGTATTCATCATAACAAAATTCCAAGTTTCTTTATTTTGCAGTAGTTTGTACAACCGATTTTTATTAGTCCAACATTTCAAACAAGTAACCGGTTATGCAACAGCTTTCTTTCATTTATTTTTTATGTTAACATGTTTTCTTTTATTATTGCATATTTGTTTTTTTGAAGATTATGCATCTAACTATAACAAAGTCCTTAGTCTTAAGAATTCACACTTTGATGTACAACCATCATATGTTTAGTTTATTAACATCCATCAACCATCATATGTTTAGCTTATTGCATAGTTGTTCCCTTATTGTACAACTTTGATGTACAACCATTATATGTTTAGTTTATTAACATCCATCAACCATTGAATTCACACTTACATTTCTGAGATTTGCAGTTGTTTTACGTCACTTGAGCTTCGTCATCACCTACGCACAATCGTCTAATTCCAAAGGTATTTGAAACATTTGGAATGATTTATATTAATTATGTTTGTTTTAATGGCTTATTTTACCATGTAATTGTTAGTTTTCTTCGCTCTTGTACGTTTGGTTTCTAGCTTTTAGCTAGCTTTGTTTATAAGAAAGCCTTTTCCAAAAAAAATGTTGTTTGTTTTAATCAAGTGTTTTAGAAACATTGATTCAGTGGGTTGGAGGGTGGGTTTAAGTGTTAAGGTTTTTTTAATGTTAAATAATTTAATTTAATTTAAAATTTTCCTTGAAATCTTTTAGAAGTAATTACATTTGTTTAAATTTAAATCATTCCAAATGATTAGGGAACATAATTTAAATATTCACCCAGAAATTCATTTTCCCGCTCATTGTTTAAATTTGATTTTTAATTCAATTTATTTACTGCATTTATTGTCATAATCGAACAATTAGGGAACATAATTTAAATATTCATGGGTAATAACATGGTTTCTTAAATTAACATATTATTTGAATACGAGTGAACTTGAGCGATTAGATCCCCAACGAAATCTTGGCCGTAAGATATCGAGTTTAACTAAAAGCCAATTTCATAAGAAGTTCCAACGTTCTAATCAGCAGATCATTAAGAAAGTAAAAGAATTTGAAAAATTTTACGTTTGGTAAATTTTATTACTGTCATTTTTCATTACTTTGTTTTTTAATTTTAAAGTCTAATAGTTTACTCATATAGTCAACAATGCTTTTTCTTTTAAAAATGACAGAATTAAGGACAATCCTTTCATTAAGTCTTATGTTTATATTTATTAAAAAAAAAACATAACAATGACAATATTTTCATCATTCATGGATATCTATCTATATAACATAAAAATATACTTTAAAAATCAACTTAAACATAAACCATCAAAGTGCATACATTAGAATCAAAATTATATTTAAAAACATAATTTGCTTTGTCTTTCTAATACATTTTTATATAATTTTATTAATTTTGTTACCTCATTGTAATCATCAAGGTTTTAGGTTTTAGCAAAAAACTTTGTTTTAATTATTATTAATGTTCAGGGTAATATATGATAGCCCGTGAATTTTCACGGGTTTTAACCTAGTTTCATTTCAATATAACAATCAAATATGCTAATGAAATAGTAATAACTTATTTAATTATCACGTTTATGGCCTATCACTTCTCTTATTCTATTACTTCAATATTTCATTCAATTTAATTAAACAGACCTTAAATATTGAAAAAATATACTGAGTTAAAAGAAATATTGAAAGCTATATATCCCTAATCAATAAGTACCAGCAAAAGTTCTATCAATATCAGACAAATATGAAACGTAAAATATACTCCTCTGTCCCATAAAAAAGTTTACATTTCTCCTTAAAATTTTGTCCCACAAAAAAGTTTACATTTCTCAAATTTAAGGTCCCACCTAATAAAATAATATTATTACCAATCATTCCACCAATAAAACACTTTCTCTATCCAATCTAACCTTATATTCTAATCAAAAGTATTATAAAGGACATCACCACTAACTATCTCCTAAAAAATTGTACCCAAATGAAATGTAAACTTTTTTATGGGACAGAGGGAGTAACATATATTGACAGATTCTAAATGAATAAATCAAAGTTATTACCTTAAAAAATATACATAGATTATACTACATTTTTTCCTTTTGGAGATGGAGAATACTTAAAAGAAAAATAATATTTCTTCTTATATTTTCTTTGATCCATATGTTTATCTATTCATAAACGTAATATATATTATCTATTAATTATTTTTCTTGTTTCATCATTTAATTTTTATTATTGTCATAATTAGATGAATAGGAATATGATTATATCATTACTCAGGGCATGTTTGGGAAAGCTTATTAACGGGGCTTATGAGCTTATTAGTTTATTAAGCTTGAAATTCAAACTTATTTGGAGCTTAATAAGCTAATAAACTCACAAACCCCATTATTAAACTTTCCCAAACATACCCTTAATATTTAAATTGGAATCGTAAAAACTTTAAAGGGTTGTGATTTGATTCTGTTGTAATTTTCCGTTTCTCTGACATCCAGAAAGCCGTAGCTCATTACCGTGTCAACACCATTCTCTATCTCGGAAAAACCCTAATTCGCATGAATACTCCAACTTATTCTTCAATCATCATTCTCTTTGATCTCACATTTCATTTCACCAATTCAAAGCATTTCTGAAGAAAAATAAAAAAATCACGATATGTCATCGGAGATCGAGGTCGAAGAAAACACAGATCAACATTCTGCTGTCGGAAACAGCAACGGCAATGGAGCGATCTCCGGAGTGCCTGAGGAGAGTTTGAAGAATGACATTTATACTGCCGCTGCGTATGGTGATTTGGAGAAGCTTCGGAATTTGGTTGAGTCAGAAGGTTGTTCCGTTAATAAACCTGATGATCAAGGTTATCGCGCTTTGCAGTGGGCGGCACTGAACAACCGTGTCGCCGCCGCTCAATATATCCTCGAGGTTTTCCGATTTTTCTCTGTTTATAACTTTTTGCATGAAGGTTTATGGAAGCTGTGTAGTGTATAGATACTCAATTACTCATGATTAGCTTAATTATAGCTTCGATCTTGCTTTTTCGTGTGTGCTGTAGTATCTCGTTACTAGACAGAGCAAAGCATTGATTTCACATATACTTTTGGTCACATATCAGATTTTAGTGATTTTAATTACTTGTTAAAATTGCGGAATTGAATTGATTACTTACTTTCCAGCATGACACACACTTGGATTTTACATGCCATACTATTGTTATTTCAACTCTTAATTGATGTGGATATGATGCTTTAGATGAAGAATTGTTGAGAATAATAAAATTTGAACTTAATATAGTGTTATGTTGAATGGGCAACATAATATATATGGATTTTATATTTGATGATGCATTAGGGGGGAATGCCTAGTAATTTTATGTGCAATTGACATGTTAATCCCTTGGATTGCCATGTCACATATGCATGATTTGAGCACGTTTAATGAAAAAGATTGATTCTGTTATATTTGGAGCTTGGGCCTTTTCACTTTTTTGTGAAAGATCTGTGCAATTTATGTTAAGGTCAGGTTTAACACCTAGAAGTTTCCACAGCTATAAATTTTCAGATTTTAATTATGGTTTTACCATATATAAAACATATAGGCATAGATGAGGCTATAAACATGTTGGGATCCACATCTATATTAATATTGGTTCGGTGCAGGACACATTACTCAAATTAACTCTTGACATTGTTCTTGGACCTTGGATAATACGAATCAGTAATTTATTTTTGGTTAATATGAATATATTTTTATTTAAATTAACTCTAAATTTTGATGAAATATGCAGCGTGGGGCTGATGTGAGTGCAGTGGATCTTACTGGGCAATCAGCACTGCATTGGAGTGCAGTTAGGGGAGCTGTTCAGGTTGCTGATCTTTTGCTTGAAGAAGGTGCTCGCGTTAATGCATCTGATATATATGGATATCAGGTTTGTATTTCATAATTTGTATTTACCGAAATGGGAAATAAATGACATTTGTATAAGACCTTCATTTCTATTTTTTTTTTCTTAAAAAGGCTATATGGATGTTCAATCTATGTATTTTTCTCAGTATTTAAAAAACATTAAGGGGCTGTTTAGTAAACTAGAAATTGAAAACATTGAAGACGTTTTCAAAATTTCATTTCTTTTACAGAGGCATAAAATACCTCCCATTTTTTAGAAAAATTAGTGTTAATGGATGATTCCAAGAATGTGCTTCTGAAATATGCTTATTTATCTATGTTCTCATTAAATTACTCTTTTTATGTCAATTTAGATAATTTTAATTTGGCTTAAAACACGTACTTGCATCTATCTTACTAATTATTAAATATGAATATCTTGCAGATCACTCATGTTGCTGCACAATATGGTCAGACAGCTTTTCTTTATCACATTGTCTCAAAATGGAATGCAGATCCAGATGTCCCCGATACTCAAGGAAGAAGTCCATTACATTGGTACTCTATTTCTTTTTTAATATAACAAATTCAAACTTTTTCAATATATTTTTTTAATCTTTTACGTGTGATGTAAATTACCCTTTTTCTAGATTTTAATTTGAGTGGATTGCATAAATAGTCCCTAATTATGGATTTCGTCTCTAGACGGAGATAGTCCCTAATTTTGAAACTTGTAACATATACGGTCCCTAAAAACCTAACGACCTTTTTTGATTTAGGGGATTGTTGGTGTTACAAGTTTCAAAATTATGGACTATCTGTGTAATAGAAAAAATTGAGTGACGAAATCCATAATTTTGTGTAATTTACTCTTTCATTTTTTGGTTGTAATCAAATAATGAGGGATCTTTATTATTATTTTTAGGGCTGCATATAAAGGTTTTGCAGATAGTATACGTCTTCTTTTATTCTTGGATGCATATAGAAGCCGGCAAGACAAAGATGGTAGATTATTTATTATATATGTTTTAATTCATTAAATAGTATTGATATGTTATTTTATTTATGATATTATGAGAGGTATAATTTTGTAAAATTTTAGGTTGTACGCCGTTACATTGGGCTGCAATTAGGGGGAATTTAGAAGCTTGTACAGTATTGGTGCAAGCTGGAAAGAAAGATGATTTAATGGTGACTGATAATACTGGCCTTACACCAGCACAAAGTGCTTCTGATAAGAATCATCGACAAGTTGCATTTTTTCTTGTAGGTATTCATTCCTTAATACTTGTATATTAAATCAATAAAAAAGTTCTGTCATTTTTATAATTAATGGTGATAATTTCAGCCCATTTACTTGTGAATGAGTTGATTTGAGTTACTTGTTTATCTCTAACTGGTCAAATGGGTAAAATAAAGAAAAATTCAGCTGAAAAGGAAACAAATTAAAACGGTTGATTGGTTGAAAGTCAACATACTCGTACTAAATTGCTTTATACAAAAGTTGGTAATGAATGTACTAATATATTTTGTGATCACTTTTAACACACAAAATGAATAGTTTTTTAGAAAGTGTTTAGGGTCAACCTAACATGACCCATTACCCAACCTGACCATTTGCTTTTTTTTAACAAGTCTATTTAATTATGCAGGGTAATGCTAGAAAATTGCTTGAAAGACGTTATGAAGGGATATTTGGTCGACTATCAAAACTAGGGCTAGCACCAGCACTTTTATGTGTAATATTTGTGCTACTTTTGATGTATATCAGATCAGTCATTATGGGTATATTTTCCAACCTTAAAAAAAGAGTAAATTACATTAATGGTCCTTTAGGTTTATAGCAAATTTCACCAATGGTCCTTTAGTTTTAAAAATTACACCGATGGTCCTTATTTTTGAAAAGTTTTTCACCGATGGTCCTTTACGAAAAAGTCCGTCTATTTTTTCAGTTAACTAACATCACATGTGATGCACATGGGGGTATTTTGGTCAATTTGTCTTTCCCCTTCTAAATTAAATTACACGGATGGTCCTTTAAGTTTATAGCAAATTTTACCAATGGTCCTTTAGGAAAGACAAATTGACCAAAATACCCCCATGTGCATCACATGTGATGTTAGTTAACTTGAAAAATAGACGGACTTTTTCGTAAAGGACCATCGGTGAAAAACCTTTCAAAAATAAGGACCATCGGTGTAATTTTTGAAACTAAAGGACCATTGATGAAATTTGCTATAAACCTAAAGGACCATTCATGTAATTTACTCTTAAAAAAACAATCTTATCATATAATGAGTGATTAACAAGTCCCGTATATACTCATAGCAGTATCTATTTATGGTTGCAGCTTCAAATTTGCCAAAGTTAACAGCTGGTTCTGCCTTTTTTGCATGGATTGGTGTAATATTTTCAAGTTCAGGCTTGATTTTTTTCTGTCGATGTAGCTGGTATGTTTTAGGATCTTGTGTTATGGATTTCTCAAGAATAAAGGTGGCATAATGGGTGGGCTTGGTAATGGGTCGGGTCGGACTGCCCTTAATACTTTTTGCTGTTTTATGACACTGTCCTCATTTTTTTATAAATAGTTGTGTCATGATTAGGAAAACTGTATTACTTCAATGTAATTATCTGAATAATTTTTTTTATGAGGTTTTATGCATAAAAAGTACACCATTGGGGACTTTCAACCCTAAAACCAAATGGATCCATGCATAAAAGTTTTTATGCTTATAACTTAAAACATAAATCTGTTGCTGTTGGTGGGCTTTTTTGGTTTTGTAGGAAAGATCCTGGTTTCATAAAAGCCAACAGGAACGATTCAAAAGATACAAAAGAGGATGTAAGTACCTACCTATTTCTAGGTCTGACTCTGATCTCACATTAATTATATAAATACATTATCTTAATTACCCATTGAACAGGAGCCTTTACTAAAGATTGAGATATCTGACCCTGCTTTGCTAGCTGGTAATTGGACTCAACTCTGTGCAACTTGTAAGGTAATGCCAAAATGCTTAATTATTTGGTATGGATTGCTTTGACCCCAAACACTAAATATAATTGAAAATTGTTAACTATTAGGGTTCATATAAATATGAATAAGGATCAATAAAGAAGCATCCTTATTTGAAGAAGCTAGAAAAGGGTTGCATTTTCATAAAATATACATATATATACATATACATACATATATGTACATATACATAAATATTTAGACTATAGATATATATTTTTTCACATGTATACCCTATATATACGTATATATACACACACATATATATCCGGTATGTATAACGAAAATGTGAGTTCCGATATGAAAATGCAAATGCAAATTACGTAAAATGCATGTGTATATATACATATATATAGGGCATGAATATGCATATATATAATATATATGGTATAAATATATATGTATGTATGTATATGCATGGATATATGTATAGGTTACGAATTGCAACCCTTTTCTAGCTTCTTCAAATAAGGACACTTTTCTATGGATCCCTACCCATATAAATATATCATCATATATGATTTATATTATTTCAATAATAGCCTGTTTGAACCATTAGAGATGATACATAACCTGAATGGACCTGTTCATAAGTGTATATAGGCAAAAAGGACCCATCTCTATTTTCTGTATTAAATTTTGATTTGAATATATATTTTGATGATTAGATTGTACGGCCTCTTCGTGCAAAGCATTGTTCCACCTGTGAGCGTTGTGTGGAACAATTTGACCATCACTGCCCTTGGGTATCTAATTGTGTTGGGAAGGTGTGTCTTTCTAGAAGTTTCTTTTAAACTTTATTCAATTTAGATGTGTCACATTCAGCTGATGATATCTTTTGAACAGAAAAACAAATGGGATTTTGTCTTCTTTCTTGTTCTACAAGTTTTTGCTATGGTGATAACCGGAACGGTTGCTCTTACAAGTATGCTTCTCTGATTTCTATAATAAATAACTAGTATTATTTATTTTATTGTTTTTAATTATTGTTGCAGGAATTGTAACTGATCCATTGGCTCCATCTTCATTTGGAGAATGGTTGCACCATGCTGGAAATCAACATCCTGGTGTTCTATTATTCATAGCTTCAGATTTTTCCCTCTTCATTGGTGTAGCAGCTTTAACATCAATGCAAATTTCTCAGGTACGTTTTTATCTTATTTTAAACTCATGGACAATCAAATTTTCAATATTACATGAATAAACTGTGTTTTAATTTATTTTTCACAAATGGTCCTTGTGGTTTGCCAAAAGTTTCACGAATGGTCCTTGTCTTTAGTTCACGTATTTGAAATTTTGTTAATAAAGTGATTAGAAGGTCGTATTCATTAAAAATACAGTTTGTGTGAATTTTGACCCGTTTGACAAATTTGAAGGTATTATTTTTTATTGGGGAAATTTCCTATATATCCTTGCAAAAATCATAAATTATTTTTATATCGTTGCAAAATTTATATCCTTCTAAAGTTTTTAATTACCTTCATATCCTTACAAACTTTTAAAATTTTCCTTTATGTCCAAAAACATATTTTATAATTATAAATATCAATTAATCATTATCCTCAAATATATATATATTTTAAAATTACTATATTACCCTTATTAAACCTAAACCTAAATCAAATACGAAGTAGTAGATTAGTCCTATATGAGTGGAGATGATTTCTGGCCATATATCAAATTCAAGAAACCGTAGTATATTAAATTCGTGAAATTAAAATATGTTATTCTGCATGGTGAAATTAATAAATATCTTTCTACCGAATGTCCAGTTATTCTATATGCATTGTGGAAATACTCAATTATTGTTGAGAGGTAATTGTGGAATATGTTATTCTATATTTTATTTTCATGGATTTGATGTACTGCGTTTTCATGAATTCGATATATGGCAGAGAAATTATCTCCACTCATATACGGCTAATCTACACTTTGATTTAGATTTAGATTTAGGTTTAATAAGGGTAATAAAGTGATTTTAAAAATTAATAAATTTAAGGATAATAATTATTAACTATTTAATTAATCATAAAATATGTTTTTGGACGTATAGGATAATTTTATAAGGATAGAGAGGTAATTAAAAAGTTTAGAAGGAGATAAAAATAATTTGTAAATTTTGTAAGGATATAAAAATAACTTATAATTTTTGCAAGGATATATAAGAAATTCTCCCTTTTTTATATTTGGTCTGTTATACATTTGTATTATTATTTTCAGGTTGGTCGCAACATAACAACAAATGAAATGGTAAACATGATGCGATACAAGTACCTAAGAGGCCCTGGTGGTCGATACAGAAACCCATACGATCATGGTTGCCAGAAAAACTGTTCTGATTTCTTAATAAACGGTTACAACGAAGACATTGAAATCATAGAAACAACACAGTCTTCAGATGGTATTGACATGATGCCAATTTCTAACCCTAATAATCAAACAAATGGTAATGTTCATTCTTCCGGTTGTAGCCATGCTAAACCTAAAACAGAATCGGTTCCATTAGGGTTAGGGTTAGGTCGTGGTTCTCGATCTAGGGCTTCCACTCTGTAATGGTGTTCTCTAGACATGATTGATATTTGTAGGGTGAATCATTTTTCTAGAGCAAGAATGACTTGCACTCCATGCTATGGGAGTTATACATTACACTCTTCTTGCATCTTGGAATATTGTATACAGCTATTTTGATAGAAGCATTAACAGTGATTTTTTTATGACTCAATATGTAGTAGTAACACATCTCACATTGATAAGATTTGATTATGAATTAGAAAGAATTAAGAGTCTGTAATTAATATTAATTTTAAAAACTCAGATGAGTTGGAGACTTTTTTATCGAATAAAGCTCGACCTCGTTTGTGATCAACAATAAGTTTGGTTGGTTAATTGTAGCTCAAGTAAATGACATGACATGATACCAGCTGAAGGCATTTTGGTCAATCCTAAATCACTTTCTAAAAAAATCAATATTTCATAACATAATTAAGAAAGAGTACACACCAAATGAATACAACTTACAAGCCAATAACTCTATGTCACTAAAACAAATGCACTTTTAACTTTTTAAAACCAATTTTTAACTACACCTCGTACTATCAACTATCTTTTTTCTTCTTCTTTTGTTATAATCACAACTCACCTGTAAAACGAATTCATCGTAGTGCCTCGTAAACTTGTACGTGTTTAGTGCCGAGTGTGAAGTTGCACTGGAATTATGAACATGTGATATAACTACCTGCACAATGAATTTTATCGGTTTCTAATCCAAGATGAAGTTGCAATGAAATTTAGAAATTTGATACTTACCAAGCATAAGTATTGTTTTCTTTTCTTTTTTTCTTCCTTTTTTTCATTTAACGATATGATCTTAAAAGGAAACTGATTTTGCATGTTCGAAGGTGTAAAAAAGTTTAGAAACTCGTCTTCTCAGCAAAGGTTCTAGTCTGAAAGAAGGAACACCGTTTTGCCATCTTTTCACTTCATACATTTCATGCCATGCTTGTACTATCTCGTCAATATCAAACCCTAAACCTAAATAACACAAATTTTCAAGTTAAAATTTCCTGATATTATATGAATATAAGCACAAGTTCAAACAAAAATGGCTCCATAGGTCCAAACTAGTGCGATTTCTAACCAATACTGAAAATTAGGGCTGTAAAAATGGGTTGATTTGAGTTATATCTTACTTGTAGTGTCAATTAAGTACAACTAGAAAATTTAATTGAAAAGAAAATGGTTGAAACAGTTTGAATGGTTTAAAGTCACCCAATGTGTCATCAAGGGTTTAAAACAACCTAAATCCAAAATACCACTTAAGACAAACCAGATCCAATTCCACATGACACAGGCATAAGATTTTCAAGAAAAACATAAAATCCAAAATACCTTGTGGTGCAGCATCATTAGAGCAATGATTCTTAATAATAACAGCAATATCCGTACGCGAAACACCCGCAATTTCAAATTTCTCAACACAAATTTCCAAACGTTCATGCCAAAAAGGAAGCCCCAGTTTATACTCCATACTCGATCTTTCATAAAGGATTGTACCCCACAAAACATTAATCAAAGATTTCATATTTTCAGCCCGTTCGACCCATTCATCTTTTTTACAACCCGTTTTGTTTACATTCATTGTTTCCTCCCATATTTTCATACCCTTTTCCATATTTTCTTCTGCTTTATTGTAAAGTTGAATAACCTCATTATAATCCCATTTTTCAAGATCAATATTTGTACCAATTGCATAATACCAAGAAAGTTTCGCTTTCTCGAATTCTTGATGTCCTAAAGCTAGATAACCTTCGTAAAAGTCGGGTTTGACTTTTGTTGACTCCTGATACATCTCACCCGCTTTTGAGTACTCATTTCGTGCCCATTCGTTTAGATCTTTAATATGTGAAATTAAAGATTCTTGTGAATGGTTTTCGGTGAAATAAGCCCGTTTTCTTGCACGTGACATATGAACATTTCCACAATTAAAAAAAGCTAAAGATGCCATTTCTTGAAATTTTTCAGTTGCATTTTTAAAAAGTTGTTGAGCTTCTTCACTTGTTACAGTTTCTTCCATAGCTTCGGTGTATAATTTCATACCGATTTCTTGAAGATCTAAATATTCGTCCGAATTAAAACCGACATAATTCTTGAAAAGCTGTGAAAATTCAAGAATCCAATCGTCAATGCAAGATGAAGTCTTTAAAAGTTTTCGTTTTTGTTCTTGTCTTCTAACATGGTCAAAAAACGGATCTTGTTCAGGGTTGACTTCCATGATGTAGAGTTTGACCGAGCCCGTTTGACCAGAAATTGACTCTGCCCATCTTAACTCTTCATTTGTGGTAATGGTTACCATATCGCCTTCTTGATCTTGGTATTTCATTAAAACAGCCTGTGAAACGGGAAATTTGTCGAATATTATTTCTCTTAATTCTAAAACATCACAATTAAAAGGGATTTTTGCTAATCTTATATCATCACCATATACTAGTTTTACACTCCTTTTAGGCTCATTTTCTTTGCTAAAAACACTTATTTTTTCTTCCACAACTAACTTATCCTCAGTCTCTTTTTCCTCATTAACGGGCTCGAGTTCAATCTTTTCACAATCATCAAATTCTTCCTCACTAATTTTCTTGAAATACTTTTTGTTATCACACAAATCTTTCTTTTCATCGACCCGTTCATGTTTTTTGCTTTTCTTTTTCCGTGTCTTCTGTTTCACGTTACCGCCATCTTCCGTTACTGTGAGCTCGTTTGACTTTGACTTTTCTGCGGTCAACTTTTCCCTGATAATCGATTTCACTCTATCGGAAATCTCAATTGCCATAACATTTTTCGGTTCCATTTCTAAAACAACATTAACATCATTTAAAGCTAAATCGGGCCTATTTAAAGCCTCGTAACATCGAGCCCGTTTCAAGAGTGCTTTGCTATATTTTGGTGTAACTTTTAGAGCCAAATTACACTCGTGAATAGCCCTCGGGAAATCGGTTATACCCATTTGCATATAACATCCTGCAATGCTACTATGAAGATATGAAGCATTTATATGATTTTCAGGAAGCAAATTTAGAGATTTTTCATATTTTAGTATGGCACCTTCATAGTCTTTATTTTGAAATAACTTGTTACCGTCTTCTTTATGTTCTTGTGCCATTGAGATGAAAATTTCAGTGTCGTTATCATACGGTTTTCGGGTATGTTTCCCTGGTTTTTTCCCCATTGTTGAATAAAATAACAAAACTAAACTAGATTGTGTTTGTTCTTAACATTCTTGAAGAAAATAGGTCAAGATATAAAGAACTTGAAAGATGAAAACCTCAAGAACTACTAACTATCTTGAAAATCACAGGCTTTTTTAAAGAAATTAAGAGGACCCACAAGGAAATTTCACACACAAACACCTTCACTGTGAGAGAAACTTCAAGAACTAAAAAAGGTTTTTCTTTAAACCCCTTAATTTGCTTTTTCAAGAATCAAGATAAGTTGTTACAAGCCTCAATTCAAATCCAACATCAATCAATGCATAACAACCCAAAAAGACCCATCTATATTATGTTAAGTATTTCCAAACCCACAAAAAAAATTCACACACTAACACCTTCACTGTGTGAAACTTTCAAGAACTACAAGATTATTTCTGAAAAAACTCTTGACCTTTTCAGGATAAATAATGCTGTAAACCTCAAGTCAAATCCTGAATTAACCAACAAAACGAAAAATACCCATATCTCCAAACCCACAAGCAATTTTTACACAGAACTCCTTCACTGTGTGAAATTTATGATTCTAATTGAAACTGATATTAAAGTAACAGATGCACATAAACTAAAACTAAAATCCCAGCTTGATTTTTCCCTAAAAAAACTAGACTTTAATGCACCCAAGATGATATTGAAATTAAAAATAAATAAAAATTAAAAGAAGAGATGATGATTCTTATGCAAGAAGTCAGATTCTCTCTTGTAAATAACAAAGTTTGATTTTTTTTTTCTGGGAAACTGAGAAAAAATCAAAGGAAATGTAATGAAGCAAGAAAACTTATCTGGGTTGAGATAAAAATGTAATCTTGAAAATTGGAAGAGAGGTAATCTTTGTGTTTTTTGAGGTTCTAAAATTGTAATATTCGTTTTTGGATATGAACTCTGTGGGAAGAGGTAATCTTTACTGTTCCTTCTTAAGTTTGATTTAACAAAGGTTTGCACTTGTTTAGTGACGTAACGGCCAACCTTGCAAAAAAGTTAAATAAAAGATTAAACTTAAAAGGTAATATGGGAATTTATTTATGATTTTTCTAATGTATGTCTTTAGGGTTGGGGTGTACTATAGGTGTAATGAATGAAAAATCAAATTTTCTAATACATTTTGAATAATATTAATCATCCTTAATTCTTAACATTTTAGATAATACAATAAATATGATTTTCAATTAAAATGAAAATTTAATGTTTCATTGATTGCATCTAA
This sequence comes from Calendula officinalis, assembly GCA_963853835.1. NCBI lineage: Eukaryota > Viridiplantae > Streptophyta > Magnoliopsida > Asterales > Asteraceae > Calendula > Calendula officinalis. The sequence continues at coordinate 19,687,629 of OY970827.1, forward strand.
TGTATGTCTAATTAGAAAAACCCTTTATTTATTTATTGCAAAAAGGAAATAAAGAATTCTTGTGAAAATCTTTAGCGGCAAGGGTCCCATGTTCTTCCGTGAACTCCAAGATTGTTGGGTCCTTTTTTAAGACATTTTCGTATTCATTTTATTTTTTTCTTGAAATAATTTTGTTATCTACTTAATTTTAACCGAAACTTTGCTGATATAGTTACTTTTAAGAAAATTATTATAAACATTAAAAGGTACAATAAATGATAAACGCAAAACTGGCACTAAAAAAGATGATAACGATTAATGGTAGTTATGAAAACAATTAGTGATACTCCCTCCGTCCCAAATTAATTATCCACTAGACAAAATGCACACAATTTTAAGAAAATGCAATTATTGCACTGTCCACTAATCAAATATCATATTTACCCACTTATAATTCATATGATTGGTTATAATTTAAAATTGACAATTATTTTAGGACAAACTAAAAGAGTAAGGTGGACAATAAAAATGGGACGAAGGGAGTAGTTATCATCTAATTATGGAGAATTATATCAAGAAGGTAATTCATGTTTCAGTACTTTTTTTTAATTTAATAAAAATACTAAAATAGTGGTTATAATGAAAAAGGTTAAAAGGGCGTGGGTATAAAACATAGAGTTGCATTCTAGGAAGTCCAAAGGATTTGTCTAGTCCCAAGGGACAAATCCTAGCCATTGGATCAAGATAGACAAGATCAAATCCCCCACCTACAACCACCGCCGGCCGCCGCCTCCGGCCACCTCCGGCCGCCGTCCGCCGCCGCCGTCCGCCGCCGACCACCGCCGATCGCCGCCGTCCGCCGCCGTCCGCCGCCGTCCGCCGCAAGTCACGAAGCACATGTGCTTGACGTTATGAAGCACATGTGCTTCACTACACGGGAAAAAAATCAAATCAAGTCACGAAGCACATGGGCTTGACGTTATGAAGCACATGTGCTTCACTACACGAAAAAAAAATATCAAAACAAGTCACGAAGCACATGTGCTTGACGTTATGAAGCACATGTGCTTCACTACACGGGAAAAAAATCAAAACAAGTCACGAAGCACATGTGCTTGACGTTATGAAGCACATGTGTTTCACTACACGGGAAAAAAATCAAAACAAGTCACGAAGCACATGTGCTTGACGTTATGAAGCACATGTGCTTCACTACACGAAAAAAAAAATCAAAACAAGTCATGAAGCACATGTGCTTGACGTTATGAAGCACATGTGCTTCACTACACGGGAAAAAAAATCAAAAACAAGTCATGAAGCACATGTGCTTGACGTTATGAAGCACATGTGCTTCACTACACGAAAAAAAAATATCAAAACAAGTCACGAAGCACATGTGCTTGACGTTATGAAGCACATGTGTTTCACTACACGGGAAAAAAATCAAAACAAGTCACGAAGCACATGTGCTTGACGTTATGAAGCACATGTGCTTCACTACACGAAAAAAAAATATCAAAACAAGTCACGAAGCACATGTGCTTGACGTTATGAAGCACATGTGCTTCACTACACGGGAAAAAAAATCAAAACAAGTCACGAAGCACATGTGCTTGACGTTATGAAGCACATGTGCTTCACTACACGAAAAAAAAATATCAAAACAAGTCACGAAGCACATGTGCTTCCAGTCATGACTACCACCACCGGTCACCACCGCCGGCGGCCACCTCCGGCCGCCGTCCGCCGCCGTCCGCCGCCGCCGACCGCCGCCCATCGCCGCCGTCCGCCGCCCATCGCCGCCGTCCGCCACCGTCCGCCGCCGCCGGCCGTCCGCCGCCGGCCGCCGTCTCCGGCCGCCGGAGAAGCACATGTGCTTGTAGTGGTGGTGGTGGTTTTGAATCTTGATCTTGACCATTAATTTTTCTTGATCCAAGGGCTAATAAATGTCCCTTGGGACTAGATAAAATTAATGGACTACCTTGAACATTTCTCATAAAACATAAGGTTTTGTGGGGCGGTAACGGGATAGCACGTTATCTTCTTTAAGCCACACACGTAACGTGTGACCCCTTTCTCGATTTAACACAACGCTACCTAACTTGTGGTTGTTCCCTGACATCAACTGCCAAAACCGTTAAAAACTAACGGCGTACCTTTCAATCTGTCATATTTCGTTAGTCGAAGTCAAACGATAGCAAATATGCTTAACTCAACTTACAAGCTACCTACCAAATTCCGTTGGAAATTCTATTTAATTGTTTTCTTAACATTTAAGTTTTCTATCTTCCATTTATCAATGTTAGATGTTGACATATTTTCGATTTTTTAAGTTAGTATTTTCTTAAGAATTATAATATGAGTATATGTTACATGAAGTTATTTATTTCTAGAGATAATTATATTATAGTGGATATAATTTCTACACTATAGTAATATCATTTTACAACATTACATGGGATACAAGAAAGTGTTGCGTGAGAGTATAATCGTCAAAATAAAATTTTAATGGTACAAAAACCAATTCTGGTGGCTTTTAGAGTAATAGGTGTGGTAACACAAGTCGGAGTGCCACCTCCGCGCCACCTATGCGTCACATCACTATTTCACATTTCACATTCAAAACCCCCAAATACCCCCTCTACCATCACTTACCCTAAAACAATTTTTTGGGACCCACTAAAATACCCCTTACCCAATTAAAACACCCCAAAATCTATCTCTCTCCTCGCCAGCCTCACCGACCATCCAGCGCAGCCCCTCACTCACCCAACGGGCGGTGTAGTAGCGAAGGGACTTATGCGCCAAACACCCTCCACCTCAGCATTTTCATCCGGCGAAGGGAGGGGGTCCGCCACCACACCCCTCCCTCTTATATCACACAATTTTATAGTTTGATTTTACTTACAATAACTTAGCATCTGAAGTGATTTTTTTTACTAATTTGTTTCGATTTTAGTACTCTTATATTAAAACATTTAGCTCAAAGTATTAATCTCTTAACTTTTTTTAAATTTGAAATTACATTATTACCATCATATTACATCTTCAATAATCACAAAAATCTAAAAAAATGTAAATGTAACTCAATTGAAATTTAAACTTCTGCTAATAAACCATTAAATACAAAGTCAAAACTAAATGAAGATAATATATTTGAAGCCAATATTCTAAATAATCAGTAATATAATAGTCTCTTAGTTTCAATTATTTTGTATCTAGACAACCCTAATCAAAATTTTCGAATTACGTATGATCGATTAATTGTACATTCATTTTACATACTCATAACGAAAAATATGCCGTGTAATTATCCTCCACTTTTCCGGCCGGCTAGTTACTCAATATAAAAGTTAAAACATTCGCCAAAAATAAAATTTTATAAGAAATTTAGAGTTGTATTTTAGGAAGTCCAAGGGATCTGCATAGTTCCAAGGGACAAATACTAATCATTGGATCAAGATGATCAAGATCAAATCCCCCACCTACAGCCACCTACAGCCACCCACCGGCCGCCTCCTCCGGCCGTCGTCCGCCGCCGACCGCCGGGGATGGGTGGGGGTATTGATGTATTGAAGCACATGTGCTTGTATGGTTTGAATCTTGATATTGACTTTTGACTTTTTCTTGATTCAATGACTATTAATTGTCTCTTAGGACTAGCTAAAATTCTTGGACTACCTTGAACATTTCTCAAGAAACTTAATCTTTAAGTTTTCAAATTTGAACCAACGCATCAAGCTAGAGGTGCACATCACAAACGGATCCTGATCCGGACCGGTTTCAAAACCGATTTGTAACCGGATTTAAGCATATCGGATCCGATCAGATTCGTACCTGCGGATTGTGATCGATTTGAGTATCCTTGGGCAAAACCGGATTGAACCGCATTCAAAACCGGATTAGTGTATTTATTAGTGATTTTGGGTGAAAAATGTACAAAAAATGAATCCAATTCGATTTCGATCCGATCTGGTTTTAATCTGATCGGAGATGGTTTCAACCAGTTTTTACATATTCGATCCAAATTCGGTTTGAACCTGTTTTTAAACTGGTTCGGGTTTTTTTATCTGTTTTGTAGACGTCTACATCAAGCTTATAATCACAGCTTATTAACCCAACCATTATTGTCCTAAAATAGCCAACTAGCCCAAGTATTATTATTGGCCCAAATTTTCACACACATCAAGCCCATAACTAAATCCAAATATTCCTTACACATCAGCCTATGCTAATGACATGCCACTTTTTAATTGGTTCTGATGATTTATTTTCTAAACTTTCATTTTACTCCTTCAAAAACCAAATTTGGATACTTAGCCCCCTCGTTTATTACACTACTCACCAGATTACAAACCTCGAAATTTCATTTTCATGTTCTTGCTGAATTAATCAATTAATCAGACAGTTCGCCGTGATAGATGGGTTCGAATTTGATGTGGATTTTGCTTCTACTCGCCAGTTTTTTCAATTTCGATGTTTTAGCCGAACAGATCTTTCCAACTCATACCGGTAATTTACAAATTAAGAACAAATTCAGTTTGTGTATTTTACAGATATTTAATCAGTTCAAATTCCATGTTTAATTTCTTGGGTGTATTTTATGTTACTAAATTAGAAATTGTTTAATAATATTATTTGCATATCGTAGGAGGATTATTGGGTTTGTAATTAGGGGTGTTTCATGGGTGAAGTCTTGATGATGTTTGACTTTTTTTAGGGGTGTTTCATGGGTGAAGTCTTGCTATGAAATCGATTATGTTTATTGCAAAAATATACTAGACTGTTGAGAATTTTAGTGGATTTTGAGAATTAAAATGGGGATACATTGACATATGTTTAGGGTTTGATCTTGATGTATGCAAGATCATAATAACTAAAGATAGCTTTTTGTTTATTTTTTGGCAAACTGTTGTACTTTATGATTGATTACTTGTTATGAAAACCTTGATAAAAATTCTAATATTTATAAATGATTAATTTTCAGGTGGCTTGAGTCGAAGCTCTCGTGAGCCAAAATACGATATTGAGTTCCACACAGAAGATTCACCATTTCTTCCTGTATGTCAGCAACGTATTAAACTTCAAACTGGCTGTTTTCTATGTTAGAGCACATATTATATATTTGATTTGATTTTGTGCAGTATGATAATCAAGAATCAGTGGTGATGCCAAAAGAAAATGGAGACAAGTTTGTATGTTTCTTGCCTAAAATGGAGAAATCCAAGAACGAGAAGCCAACCATACAACAAAACACAACGAGCTTAATTTTGGAAACTGAAAAACGCTTCAAATTAAAGACGCCAGATGAACTACTTGAAGCACTTCAAGACCGATGCTTTATCAGGGTTGCAACTTCAAACTTTCACTAAAATTAAAAATAAAAATAATTAATTAGTTGGTTCACTTAATATATAAGATAAGGAAAAAAATGAAAAACATGAATTTCACTTATTTCTGTAATATTTGAATTTTGCAGCAAGAGGGTTGGTGGTCGTATGAATTTTGTTATCAAAAGAGGTTGCGACAAATTCACGTGGAAGATGACAAGGTATGAAACAGGTTGGTTGATGTGTCAAAACGGGTCATTTTTTGTATGGGGACTGGTTGGGTTGGGTCAACCCGGAACACTTTTATGTTTTTTTTTTTTTTTTTTTTTTTTTTTTGTTTTTTTAATTTTACATATAAATAGTGTCTGAAATATTTTTCAGGTTGTTCAAGAATTTGTGTTGGGTGAATATGATGCAGAAGCTACAACTGCTTACAACCGTAATCAATCTAACATTTCTACTCTGAAAGATCCTCGTTCAAAAGATGCATCACAAAGGTAATGGGTCGATGTTTTATAAATAATAAATATGATTAGAAACTATACTATTAAAAAGGTTTTTGACTTTTTTCACATAGTTAAATCGGTTATCTAATAATAAACTTTGGGTGACTTCCAACTTGTTATAACCATTTGATTCACGACAGTTTTAGCCAAGATTTTAAGGTTTACTCATTTGGCTGGATGGGGATCACATAGGAATCAAATTGCCTCAGATTTTATAGGTGGCAGGGAAAATGGGCGGGTCATTAAAAGGGTCTGGGACTTTGGGTTGACCCGCCATATTTTCTTGTCCATTTTTTAAAATTTCATAAGTGATTATCTTTTTTTGGTTTCATATGATTAATGCAGGTATCATGCTCATCAATACACAAACGGAACCACTTGTGATCTTACAAATGAACCTCGAGAAACCGAGGTTTGTTTGTTGAACTCAAATATTTATTTATTTTGTATTACTCAATTTCATGTAAATTTCACTTTATCCCAATATTTTATTTATGGGATATGCAGGTGAGATTTGTGTGTTCGGAACCTAGAGCTATGATTAGTTCTATAACTGAATTATCAACGTGCAAATATGCAGTCACAATTCAAGTCCCAACACTTTGCAAACACCCGTAAGTTTTTACTTTTATAATTTGGTCAATTAAAAAATATTGATAATTAGTGTTGACTTTTTGTAGATTGTTTCAAGAAGAAAGACCAGTGTGGTATATAATCAACTGTAACCCACTCCCAAGAGATTACCAACAACCGAAAATGGAAGATGACATCACACAACATGACATCATTATGGTAACCGACAAACCATCATCAACTTCTCATTCTGAAGAATACGCCACATAAAGTTGTATGCTTGTTAGTTTTATGATATAGTAAACATGTCAGAACTTAATGGAAACAAAACTTTATCATGTGTTGTTTTTTTAGCAAGAAAAAATGGATAGGTATTGAATTTGTGATTTGTAGCATGCCAATTTGGATGAACATTTTTGTGTTTTAGGATGCGTATTTTTATTTAACATAGTGGTTGTTTTACATGCATCATTTTAAAACCCCAAGTAGCGTACTACAAGTCGATGTGAGACATTTATTCGATGATTCAGAGGATATAGATAGGTTAGAAAACCGGAGTATTTTTCAAAGATGGAAACAAGGTAATGCCTTTCCTTGAAAATTCGTATAAAATTGGTCATGTTATAAGTGCATATTAGAACACTTGGCATATGCACAAATGCTTGCATATCTTTGAAAACTAACTACTACCTTCGTATCAAAATAAGTGATACACTTGAATAATTGCGGTTTTTTAGGCAAAAGATTAAAATGTGATTTAAGATATATTAAAGTGGATAGTTAGTGGAGAATGTGTCATATTTGAATAAAGTGATATTAATGATGACTAAAAGTAAAAGTAAGGGTAAAAGGGTAAATTCACTTTATTAATGTAGATAATTAGTAGAGAGTGAGTCCCATTTTTTTACCAAATAAGGTAAATTTTAAAAGTGTATCACTTATTTTGTTCCACCCCTTTTAAGAAAGTGTATCACTTATTTTGATACGGAGGTAGTATTAAATTTGTTGCATGAAATTATGAAAACCATAAATATAGTCCTCATTAGGTTATTGGCAATCTGATATTGTTACAAACTTTTGAGTTACCTACAAAATGACTCTTTACATCAAAGACGTAATATACCATATTTATCACATCATCGATTAAAACAATTCCACAAACCTATCATCATGTGATTAAGTCAGTTAAGTCTTGCCGGTACGGGTCCACGCCCACCGGCGTGGGGTGTGATGTGTCAAGCCACGGCGTGGCGACGAGAGCGAACACCGCCCCCCCCCCCCCCCCCCCCCCCCACGGCGTGGGGGGTTGGCGTGGTGGAAAGGTGGGACGAGGCACGGCTGAGCACGGGCGTGGAGGGACTGTTTTGGGCGAAATGTAGCCGTTGGCAACGGCTATATAGCCGTTGGAATGTAAAAAAAAAAAAAACTTTTTTTTATTAATTATTTACCTATATATATTTACATACTTTCACTCATTTTACACACACAATTAACCCATTTTACTCTCTACAAACTCCTATCTTCATACCTCTCTACTTACAATGGATCCACACAACAACTCTCCACAAACACCCAACCAACCTTCACAACAAAATATACCACCGAACCTAGGATTTGGTGGCTTCGACCAATACATCAACATCCTAAATTCCAGCAATGTCCCACCTCCACCTCCACAATATTATCCACAAACCGCACCTCACTATCTCCCTCAATTTCAACAACCCCAATATTCACAAAATATATCTCAATTTGCACCCACCGGCCAATATTTTCAACAACAAGAAATTCATCAACAAACCCAAACACAAGAACGACAAGCGGGGGGGAGCAAGAGAAAGGGAAAGGGAAAGGGAAAAGGAAAGAAAAAGAGGTTGTTGAAGAAGTTGGGGAAGAAGATGTGGAAGAAGACACACAACTTCCATGGACGGAAAAGGAGGAACTTGCGTTGTGCCGAACTTGGTGTGGCACTTCTAAAAACGAGAAGGACGGGAATGGCATGAGACTTAAAAGCTATTGGGAAGCCATTCTTTCTAGCAAATGGCGTGACATAAACAACAAGGTTACAAAATTTAATGGTATATACAACAAACTTTCGTCGGAAAGAAGTAGCGGAATGGACGAGTTTGATGTTTTGGAGGCCGCCAAGAAACAATACAAAGTTGAAAAAAAGGGCCATAATTTTGAGCTAGATCGACATTGGTTGATTGTAAAAGAGGATCCAAAATGGATCGGAACAATTACTAAAGATCAACAACAATCGAAGCGCTCAAGAAGTTCACAATCGGTTGATGTTTCTGATGGTCGTTTTCGTATCGACCTTAATGCAGGGGATGATGACATTCCAGATGACCTATTCGACGATATTGATGAAACCCCACCTCCTCAACGACCAATTGGAAGAGACAAGGCTAAACGAGCGGGTAGACATGCGGCGGAATTGGAATCGAAGAGCAAGCATAGGGAAGCAATTCAAAAACGATTAAGCGACCACGTTGAGACAACGAAAGAGCGAATAGAGATGCGTCGTCAACAAGTTCAATTGGAGAAGGAGAAAGATGAAAGAGATAGGGAGCTTGCAACCGAATAAAGAATTATCAATAATATGAATATTTTGACTATTCAACCGCCGCCAGGCATGCCGCAAGAAGATCTTCAACATTTCCTAGCCGCGAAGGAAAGGGCCCGAAAAGCCATGAGCGATTTAGGATTGTAGTTTTTAAATTTTTAGTATTTTTAATTTAATGTATTGTTATTTTTAATTTTAAGTATTGTATTTTTAATTTTATGTATTGTTATTTTAATTTAATGGAAGTTTAATTGAGATGGAAAATAAAATGGTGTGGTGTGGTGGGTATTTCCACCAAATGATGTGGTGTGGTGGTGGTGTGGTTGCTTAGGTGGCGATGATGTGGCAAAAAAAAGGGGTACCACATGTGGTACCCATACCTTGTAGCCTAATAACTTAGTATTCCAAGTCTTACATGAAGAAAAAAAACATCTGGTGGGATTATTAGGTTCCCAATAGATGTATAAAGGTGTTGATTTCACCAGTTCAGTTGCTCTTTGGAAATCATGCTTTGTAAGAAGTAACTAAACATGGTGAGAGATAGATCGAGGTCTTAATTGTTTTCTTTAACTCTGCAAACTTGTTAAAATCTTGGAATTTAATGCGGTTGTTGTTGAGATTTGGTTCATCGTTTAGTTGGTCAACTCGATTGTTGATGCATCCGATGCCACCATTGATAACGCAAAGTCGTTAGCCGATATTGTCCCTTTTGACTTGTAGTTGTAGTGACCAAATTCAAGAGACAAAATATATACAGGTACGTGACATATACGAGTACATTAATAGACGAGAAAGAAGCACATGTGAACTTTTTAACCGATTCGTTGGATAAAAGATCCACACTTAGACCTGCTGACATTTTGGTTTTTGGATGGGTTGGGGGGAAACACGCGTGTGTGGATCTAATACGTAAAGACTCATGTGAAATATTTTATTTTATGAAAATGCTACCAATAAAGTGACATTATGGCATCAACGATGGATTATTGTGAAAACTTTGTTATCACATATGTCCATACCGCTAGGTCAAAGGCCTTTTGGTAAAAAAAATACGTAAAGACTTCATGTGATACTAGCACGGTACCCGCGCAATGCGGCGGCGGGTACCCTGTGACTATATTCAACGGCGACAAATTGGTGGGAGTTGGTGGCGGTAGTGACGGCCGCAGGTGATGGTCATTGCAAATATTCAGTTGTGGTGGTTGTTATTTTCGACTTGATTTATTGATTGAACTCATGTTAACTTTAGCGATGTTTCCATCTGTCTTGTAAAAGCATTACCATACATGAACAAAAACATAAAGAACTAATAGTTGCCACATAAACATGACAAATTTATATCTATTTTGAGAGGTTTAGTACATCCTGAAGTAAAAACACATACTAAAACAGTATTAGTAATAGAAATATTATCTTATGATTAAAATGATTAAAGAAGTATTATGCATATAAAATAGGCTTTGAACAAATTTTGACCCATTTAACACAATTCCATTTAAGCTACTTTTAAATAAGAAATTTAGAGTAACAATTCACCATTGTTTATAGATCTCTACTGCTATCAAGATATGTTGAAAACAGACATGATAACATTGTTAAATTTTAATATCAAATTAGGGGTGATTGAATCAATAAAGTTGGGAATCAATAGGTTGACCGAAAAAATCGTATTTGCGTACTAAGAAGGTTTAAAAAGACAAATTAATATGTTGACCTCAATAGATTAGGGATACAAATGACAAAAAAGAAAAGAAACCATGTCTGCAACAAAGAGAACATCAGTAAATAGATTCTTTGAATGTTATCAAGATAGATATAATACACCTGCTCAATATGGGCTGTAAAATTGCACCACATCTATTACAATCATACTTGACTTGCTACAACTTGGATAACACTCCAGATCTTCGGGTCACATTTCATCCTACACGGATCATTGTGTTTAAATGAATCTGCTTGAGAAAATAATAAAAACAAATATTTTAAAAAAAACACCATCAAATTTAGCAATTTTTAATCAACGAACAAGAACATACCTTATGTTGCGAATCTGATCATAAACAGGTAAGTTGCATAAACCGGTCCTGAAGAACGTGTAACATAGTCTTTTTATTAACTAAATGAAACATATTTGAAAGATAAATAGCTTACAAAATTATATCCACCTTAAGAAGAAAAGCCAGTTTCACATCTCCGGGTATAAAGCAAATTACAATCACTATGATGATCAATAAATGACTCTTGTACATGACAACTATAGTAGCATGAACTAAAATTTCAAAAATCTGGTTGAACCTAAAAGATTGGAGGCTTGGAGCATCAGTTACATTCTTCAGATTTTTGGATTCCATTGCGTTGTCTGTTCATCGATTTCGTTACAAAAAAAACGAATTTCATGTAAATAATTTAAAATAAAGCTGAAATTAAAAATAAAACGGGAATTGCAAACCTGTTCAATGCGAGTTCGATTACGATTACGTAAAAGTGGAATCAAAACTGGTATTTTGCGGGAAAGAAACTTATAAGTTAACTCATCCCTTTTGTATTTATAGGGTTTAGAAACCCGTAAGTTGCTAGAGTTCCCTTTTTGCCGTTCAAAAAAAGAAAAGAAAAAAGAAACCTGTAAGTTGAAGAGGCTAATTGCAGAATCGAGGTTGGCATTTGAAAGGTAATTGCAGAATCGATGTTGGCTAACATATCGAGGTTTGTGGCGTGTGTTATCTGTAAACGTGATTGCATCTTTCAAGGGGAGATGAGCATCGAGGGAGGCAATGTGTGTAATAGGGTTATCTGAAAGGTCGTGTATTTGTTAGTACAGGAGGCCGAATTCCGTAGTAATTAAGTTATTGATGTATGTTTTGAATTTATAATGCAAGAAGCTCTGGACCAGTTGGTTATGTGCATGACAAATGAGTGTGAGTTCACGGGTTCGAGTCATAGTCATGACTGGTACTTTTTTTTCCTGATTTTCTTAAAATCTCAAAAAAGAAAGAAATTGGCTGAATTTTCAAAAAGATATTTATGGAAAGGTCCTAAATCTTTTATAAGTAGTATAGATATTTTATTATATGAAAATGAATGATTTAGTGCGTATTGAATGATTTAGACTCATGTGATATATTTTATTTTATGAAAATGCTACCAATAAAGTGACATTATGGCATCAACGATGTATTATTGTGAAAACTTTGTTATATTTTCTAATAAAAGGTCTAGAAAAATACTATAGCAACTACAAGTCTTGAAGCCATGACTAAAAATACTAAGTTGGTAAAATACAAGGTTTTGCCCTAGTGAATATAACTTAATCTCCAAAAAAATTGTGAAATTGAGTTTCCAAATTCAATATTTAGGAGCAATAAAATATACTACTTCTTTGTAACTACGGAGGTTCACCTGCAAAGTGAGTAGTCACCCTGGATTAGCCGGCTGACATAGTGAGTTTGATCTTGATTAGAAAAGAAAAAAAATAACAAAGAACTAAGCTAGTGTCTTTATAATCCTAAGACCTAAAAGTAGATAAGCATGTTCTTGAGTTCAAGTGACCACGTGATCATCTATGAACCAGTTGTCACTCTTAAAGGTAGCACTTCAATGGAATTTAAGTAAAATTTAATACGAAATTAACTCATCTATTAATTGTCTAACTAATTGGTCTTTGACCATTCTTTTCCCAACCCCCCCAAAACATCGAATTGACGAAGTTAATGTGACATGGCCCCTACCTTGTCTGGCAGAGAGAATGCATCGAGCCGATTCATGCTAATGTTGTAAGTACTATGATGCATCAATTAGGTTACATGTTCGATATTAAAAACAAATGTCATCATCAAACAAGTCAAAGTAACCAAAAATTGAACCAAAGACCGTTAAGTGGCGGGTAGGCTCAAAGCCTAGTACACGAAATATTGAATTTTTTAGACTGATTACTTACTGCGAGAATCGACCACTTGCCCTTGTGGTGTCGAGGGTGGCAGAGCTAGTCAGTTAAAGCTATTTCGAGAACAAAAATAAGAGGTATGGGCTGGGTCAATATGGACATTTTAGGCCCAGAAGTATGTGTCGGTGAAGGCTACTTTAGACACTAGTAAATTTTAAGTTTCAAAGTAGGTATGATACAAACGATGATACTAAATGGAAACGACGGTTAAACAATTTGTGCCACAATCACCAAATATATGTGTGTAAACTGTAAAGTATGCTTTACCCAAGGCTTGTAGCCTAGTGGTATCCAAGGAGGATTTAAGGTGTTGCCCATGACCTATTGGTCATGTGTTCAAGTCCCGTCGTGGACAAAAAGGTGGAAGGTTCGAGGGAAGGCATACTGCCCCTTGTGGATGTCACTGTCTAGGCTCGAACCACTAACTTACTAACTTGCCGTTCAAAAAAAAAAAAAAAAAAAACTGTAAAGTATGCTTTGAACAATAACCATACGAAACTTAAATGATTGTTAATAGGGGTAGTGTAGGTATTTGCCCACCTTGAAAAGCTTCTGATTAGTATAAGTTTTCGTATGAGTTAATTAATTAAATTTTTTTACTTGTAGCCTAGTGGTATTGGTTGAAAGGTGTAAGGAGTTGTCTATATCCTATTGGTCATGGGTTCAAATCCCGTAGGAAACAAATTAGTGTAGATTAGGTGACGTTCAAAAAAAAATTAATTTTTTTTGTTTTTGTCAACTTAAAATATATAATATATGGATGATGGATAATGTAAGTTGAAATTTAACTTACTAGCATGATATTTTGAAGGAAAAAAAAATCGAGTTCTAATTTATTCCATATGCATGTTTTAACAAAAAAAAAAAAATCATTGTTTTCAGTTTTATTTTCTCATTATTTTTTTTCTATAAAATGTATATCATTTATCCATTTATCATATCTTTATCTATATTTCTTATTTAATTTTTTTCTCTACTTTTGTAGGTGCGAAAATATTATGTTTACCATTTATTTGATTAGATATGTATCCTAACTAGTTACATGTTAATTCACATAATATATTAACACTTTAAAGAAATTATTTAAAATTTATAACAAAACTAGATAAAATTATGGGTTGAGAATACAAACTTTATATACAAAATCCATCACTGCAAAAATTTGTATTCTATTTTTTACAAAACTAAATTTCAGAATTTTTATTCTTGAGATAGCCTAGAATGCATATTTAGATTTTAATTGATTTGGTTTACGATTAAACTTTATTTAAACAAAAATTGGTTTGATTTGATTTACGATTTTACACTGGAAAAAAAAAAATTCACCCGGAAACCTTACTTACATCATAAAACTTTACCTTATCTTTTAAAAATTTCCCGCCTTGATTATTACTGAAAATGTGATAATGAAAGCTTAGAAATATCATAACTAAAACCGGTAAATGCAACACTCATATATCAAACTACATTTCACTTTTGTGTGTGTGTGTTTAAATTCTAAAGGCCTCACCAGCACACTATACACTTTTTACATGACAATGTGACCCCCCCTTACTTTTTCTGCTATTCTCAACAACCACTTAGAACTCAATTAATACATTAGTTAAACCAAGAAGGACCACGCCCACTATTGTACTATCTACTTTATAAATTTTAGCTATAAACATGAAAACCATTAAAGTCACACATATATTGTAACACTCAACTTACCTTCAAACTCGCAGTAGCCATGGATTGGTACTCATGGTTATCAAAAACCAATCTTGATCCATATTTGGTTTACGAGTACGGGCGGGCTTTCACCCGCAACGAGCTTCAAAAAGGAGACACAAACTACTTCAACCACGAGTTTCTTCAAAGCATGGGAGTCGCGGTTGCCAAACACAGGCTCGAGATACTAAAGCTCGCGAGGAAAAACATAGGAGGACGCCCCAAAAACGGGTTCTCAAAGCTTGTTTCCGCAATTACCAAAACTAGAATGCTACTTTCCAAGAAGTTTGGAAAGTGTGTTTCTAACAAATGGGCAGTTCATACACCTAGGCCCGACCCTAACCCGTTTCGACCACAATGGCCTAGTAGTAATCTAAGGAAGAATATGGGGTTTGAAGAGGATAAAGAAGAGAAAGTGAAGACCACGATGAAATCAGGACCGTTGGATAGGAGAGTACTACAAGAGAGTTATATGAGCCCGAAAAGGGTTGTAAGCGTTTCCGGGCCGTTGGATAGGAAAGTGCAAGAGAACTTGATGGTAGTGTACAATAGCCCGATGGACATGAGACCTAGACCGAATGGGTCAGGGCCACTCGATGTTGTGGGGTATAGCCCGAGGGTTGGGATTCCATACAACATGGTGCAAACTGGGGGTGACCATGATGCGGTGTCTTCACTTTGGTCTTTGATGTTTCAAGATATGAAACCTACTTAATTAACCGACGTTTGTGTTGTGTCTTAGTTTTAGTTTTAACACCAATAGATGTAAGATGTTTGTCTCCCCTTATTGTAATTCTGTTTTTTTTTTTTTTTTTCCAAAAAAGTTTATTTGCTTTTAAGGCAAGTACTTATCTGAAATCTATATATGAAAATATATGTTGGTTCTTTTTTTATTTTAATTATTTGACCTTTAACAATAAAACAACCACATAATCTTACTGGTAAAGAAAGAGATATACCAAAATATACCAAAAACTAAACTTTTTCCCCAAAATAGTATTATGAGATAACAAATACTCCAAGATTTTACCACAAACACCCATGAAATGGTAAGAAAGACGTGAAACTTGTTGTTTGTTTCAATACAAAAATCAACCTTTTTGGGTGTTTTCACAAGATTTTCGAGAAACATAATAAAGGATTTGACAACTGACGTACCTTTTTGCGATTAATAAATGGCAGTCGTTTGCAGGGCCGGCCCTGAGTTTATCGGGGCCCTAGGCAGAGACTGATTTTAGCCCCTATCATAATCGTTAAAATAACTATCAATGCAATATAAAAATATTTGTCGAATTAATTACGGAGTATTATGTTTCTAAGAAACTTGATATTGAAAAGTCCAGTATTCACATTCTGCACATCCCCGCATTCGCATAGCAAATGAGTGAAAAATATTTAATTATAATTTTCCCAAATATAAACAAGGAGGGTTTAAAGAAATATGGGCCCTTATTTTGAAAATCTGTTATAGGCCTGCGCCTACCTATGTTATCCCCAGGGCCGGTTCTGGTCGTTTGTGAATATGATTTGCATGAGTGATTGGGCTCCTGAAATTTAGCCCGACTTTGTTTCTTATCTTGAAGCCCAATCAGTCCTTCAAATAAGCAAATCCCAAAAGGTCAAGTTACTAATTTGTCTAAAAAACACTATTGCTAAACCAGTTACACACAAAATTAATGAGTTTCACACACAAAAACATCTTAGCAGTAAATGTAAATGCACTCAGATGACTGAGTTCACGGATCCAATCTCTCTGGTAAACATTTACAGATGGTCATGGAAAGGTTCAGAAACAGTCACGTCAAAGATTGTATTACGTACATCATGAGTATAGCCTCAGCCACCCCAGAGGAATCCTTACAACGAGAACATTTCTAAAGAAACATATCAAACAGGAAAACTGTACAAAATGCTCATGTCCCAAAACTGTTATTGTCACAATTTTGGCATCTAATACAATCGTAACTTGAAGGATGATGTTATACGAGTTATATTATGAATATATAAATACCTATTGTCACCCGATTGTTAACCGTAATAATTGGAATATAAAAAAGTTTTATCCTTAAACGTCCCCTATAGGTGGTGCTAAGATTAGCTGAAACAAGAAAAACGTAAATCAAATGGCGTTATTTTACACAACGCTGTTATAAAAAGCAAATTAGAAGCTCCTAAAAGGCCATATTGAAAAAACTAGTTTGTCCTGCTTTTTGTACCAAGATGGAAATATGATTTCATGATACCAAAATCAAACTACATAGTCTACATTTGACAGAGACACAAAATTGTAACTTAAAATCAATTCTACAAACCATGACTGTTACGAGAACAAATTCAAACTGTAACCAGGGATTGCCAAATATCCAGAAAAGAAATATTGTTTTCTCATGTCTTTTAGTTATATTCAGTTAGTTAGGTAGAAAATAAAAAGGAAATCTTGTAGATTCACCTCTTTAGATGATGAGACAAAAAACGAGAAAATACAAAACACATGTTATATTAGATGCTTAGGATTGCGTCTACAAAACAAAATTTATGTTTGAAAGATAGCGTTTTAGAAAAGTAAGTCTCGACTTACATCTTTAAAAAAAAAAATCTCTCTACTATTTATATGATCAATAATATATAAAAACCCATCGGGGTTATTCAATTACACTGGCGCGTAATAAACATGGACCATCACAATTACGTGATTTAGAGTCATGTTTTGGTTTCCCCCCTTTTTTACTCGAAATTTGCACAAGAAGCATATACATTACAAAAGGGTCACACTCATGGCGTGGCAAGCGTATCACGGCAGGCTCCCGACAAAGGAAAATTTGATCCGACGCAATATCCCAATCGTTTCTCCCGATTGCACTTTATGTGGTTCCGGTAGATCACATTTTTGTCAATTGCGCCTTCGCTTCACAACTAATCGCGGAACTTGGAAGATGGTGGGGGTGGAGGTAAACAGTATTCAAAATATTGGACAATTGCTAAAATGGGGTATAAATATTGGGCTAAAAGGCGACAAATTAAAAGCATTTTCTGCATCGATACAAACCTTGTTGTGGAGTATTTGGAAATCAAGAAACCGCAAGACATTCAGGCCCTCTAATAGCGGAAGAGATGCCCTAATATTTAGCGAAATCCAAAGTAATTGTTGGAACAAAATCACAGATCAACTTATTACTGATGCTGCAGTTAGTACTGATCATAATTAGTACTGATGGGGCATAAAATGTTTACTACTGATGAAGTTGATACTGGTGAAGACTATAACTAAAATTACTACTGATCAAGACATATTGAAGATACTACTGATCAATAGTAGTTACTACTGACATTGATATTGGACTTACTACTGATCACCAAACTTACTACTGATGTTATGAATTTACTACTGGTGATTGCAGTTTACTACTGATACGCGTTTTGGAAGCATATCAAGTCCGAGATCTTCGTAGAGATAGTTATAGAATGTAAATCAATGTATATCTTTATAATTCGATGTAAATCAAAGTCCTAGAATAACTAGGGTAAATAGTTTTAGCTTCAAGGACTATTATAAATAGTTCCTTACGAATTGTAAACGTACGTGTGTATTGTTAACTCAATAATATACATTGAAGCTTTTTGTGAAACTGTGTTCTTAATACTTTCGCATATTATTTACAGTTCATTGTTCTTAATTACATTAATATAGTGTTGATCCGCTGCAACTTCTATAGTCAATTAGATCTAAGGTGTTTATTAACTTCTCTATAGTTAATCGATCCTGACAAGTGGTATCAGAGCATATTGGTTCTAGATCTACTATTTGTTAAGAACAACAAAAAGTTTTAATCTTCAAAACACACACATTATTAATCATGACTGATAATAATGAAAGCACTCAGGCCAACAAAATTCCTATACTCACTCCCAACAACTTTGGGATGTGGAAAAATCGTATTAAGCAATACATGCTTATTACAGATTATTCTATGTGGGAAGTTGTCCTTGAAGGAAACAAAACTGGTCCTGGTCAAGCAAGCAGCTCTGCAACTGAGGCAGACAAACTTAAATGTGAGAAGGAGAAGAAGGACAAGGGAATTGAACTTAAAGCTCTAAGCACTCTCCTACTGGCCATTCCTAATGATTATCAACATCTCTTTGTTGAGTATGATGATGCAAAGGTACTATGGGAAGCACTGGAGAAGAGATTCGTTGGGACCAAGAGCACCAAGAGGAACATGAAGTCTGTTCTCAAACAAGACTTTGAAAACTTCAAAGGAAAACCCAATGAAACACTCACTCAAGTGTTTGACAGATTCAACAAGCTAATTGGTGAACTTAATCAGGTTGGGGTTAAGATGGATCAAGAAGATGTCAACATGAAGTTCCTAAGATCTCTTAGTGAAGAATGGGCCATGTATACAGTGGTATATAGACAAAGAGATGCTCTAGAAGAAAAAGAGTTGGATGAGCTCTACAATGATCTCAGAGTATTTGAAACTGAGGTAAACCAAAAGAATCCTTCTATTTCTTCTAATAATGCTGCATTTGTCTCTAGTACAGGTCAAGGTCAGGAAACCTTCACAGGAAAGGCTGCAGATTCTGAGGATACTGCAAGAGAATCCTTCTTCACTAGTCATGTGCATACTACACTGATTAGTGATGACTTGGAACAATTGAATCCAGATGATCTTGAGGAGATGGATCTTAAATGGCAGATGGCTATGCTGAGCCTAAGGACAAAAAGATTCTTAAAGAGAACTGGTAGGACAAGCCTCAACTTCAACAAAGGTGACAAAGCTGGATTTGACAAAACTAAAGTCAAATGTTACAACTGTAACAACCTTGGTCACTTTGCAAAAGAATGTCCTCAGCCAGACAAAAGATCAAAATCAACTGCCCTTGTATCACAACAAGGACAAGGATATGACTGGAGCTTCCAAGCAGAAGAGCATGCTCTAAATCAAGCTCTCATGGCCTTTACTGACAACAAAACTGAGGTAAAACCTAAACCTTGTACTTCTGAATGTGCTAAAATTGTTAAAAACTTAGAAAAAGAAAACAATAAATTAAATGAAGATTTAGCAAAAGCAGTGAGAAGAAATCATGAATTTGATGGTGTGATTACTGATCAAGAACATCAGATAAAAGTGTACCAGATGATAGATCAACGGATAAAGGAAGAATTACTTCAAGCTGTAGATGAGAAAGAATTTTATGAATTAAAAAATAAAGAATTAACAAGTAAATTAGAAGAATATCAACTTGAAATTGAACAAAATAAATTAACAATTAAAAAATTTGAAAGAAGTACTAAAATTCTTGATGAACTAACTAATAATCAAACTACAGAAAAAGTTGTTCATGGGGTGGGATATCATGCTGTTCCACCTCCATATAAAATCATTCCTCCACTTAAAAACAGTTCAGAAAGAATCATTAATGAGTTAAAAACTGAAAATCAAACTGAATCACATAATGAAACATCTGAATCAAATGATTCTTCTGATGATGATCAATCAATTGAATTTACAATTTCTCAAACTGAATCACCAAAATCAATTGATACAAGTTTTCACACAGCACAAAGTCCAAATGAATCTCCCAAATATGATGCAGAAAATGTACCAAAAATTTTAACAAGGGGAAATGAAAGAAATAAAAAACAACTCTTAGATCAAAGAATACCTGAAGGTGCTAAAAATAAGAAATTAAGATGTGTTATATGCAACAAAATGAACCATTTAGCAAAGGATTGTCACTTCAATCCAATAAACTGCAAAGAGTTAAAGGAATTTAAAATTATTAAAGAAAATGCAAAAACTCAAAAGTTAAAAGATACTACTGGTCCTTCAGTAGTAAATAAAAATAAAACTCCAATTGCTGAAACTCCAAGATTTGGAAGAAGTGCACCAAGATTTGTGCAAAACAGAAGAGTTGGAAGCCCAAAGAACAGCAATTACTTCAAGAACAATGGAAAATCCAATCGAAATAAACAATATTTTAAATTTTCCAACACAAGTAAAAACTTTAATAATTTTACTACTAGTGTTAACCCTAATTATAATGCTGTATGGTACCAGTACAAAAACACTACTGGTAAAAACCCTAATTACAAGAATACTACTGCTCCCAAACCAACTTTCAAAAATACTACTGGTGTCAACCCTAAAAACACTACTGATTCTTTTAAACATGGTAAGTACCCAAATACTACTGGTCCATCAGTAGTAAAGTATTCCAAAGCTAAACATCATGGGTATAAACCAAGATCAGTAGAAAATTCAAACACCAGTAACATTTTCAAAGGGGCAGTAGTAAAATTAAACACCAGTACTAAACAAGTTTGGGCACCAAAAATGTTTAAAGTTAAATCCCCAAAAGCTTATTTCTCAAAGGATGAACCCAAGACATATAAAGCTTGGGTTCCCAAACTTAACTAATCATTTACTCACTTGTGCAGAGCATTCAGATCCCAGAAGAAGGAAGAACATGGCATATTGATAGTGGATGCTCAAGGCACATGACTGGAAATCTGCAAATTCTTAAAGATTTCAAGTCATTTGATGGAGGATATGTGGCATTTGGTGAGAACCCACAGGGAGGTAAGATTACAGGTAAAGGTACTGTTACAAATGGCAAAATTACCTTTGATGATGTATTTTATGTAGCTGAACTAAAATACAATCTTGTCAGTGTGTCTCAAGTGTGTGATAAAAAGAATAAAATTCTTTTCACCGACATTGAGTGCATCATTCTTTCTCCTGACTTTATTTATGTTATTAGTTTAGATCTAAACAATTTAATGAATTACTCCTAAAGGTTCACATCAAACTAGTGCTAGTTGATGCGAGTTACTCCGGAAACAAACGGACTAAAGTAAAATTCATTTGGTATTCTCTCAATTCCAAAAAAGTAACTGGATAAAGTATGAGTTTTAAGAACTCCAAGGAGAAACAATGTGTATTGCCTGGATACAGGGTGAGAACTCATTTCTTCAAATGAGGTCAACTGCTTTATATCCAAGGCAAACACCACTGAATCAGAACTATGGCATAGAAGGATGTGTCACACAAATTTCAAAAACATGAACAATTTAGTAAATAGAAATTTGGTCATTGGACTACCTCAAAAACAATTCATGTGTGATCATCATTGTGTTGCATGCCTAAAAGGTAAACAACACAAGACTTCTCATAAGTCCAAATCTGTGAACTCTATTTCTGTTCCTTTACAACTCTTACATATGGACCTATTTGGACCTACAAATGTAATGAGTATTGGAAAGAAACAATATTGTCTTGTTATTACTGATGACTTTTCCAGATATACATGGGTTTTCTTTCTCAGGACAAAGGATGAAACAAGTGAACTCATAAAGAACTTAATTGTCAAACTGGAAAACTCATCTGATCAAAAAGTGAAAGCCATAAGATGTGATAATGGCACAGAATTCAAAATGCTAACTTAATTAACTTTTGTGATCTTAAAGGAATTGACAGGCAATACAGCTCACCTAGAACTCCACAACAAAATGGTGTAGCTGAAAGAAGAAATAGAACCATCATTGAAGCAGCAAGATCAATGCTAGCAGACTCAAAATTACCAATTACTTTTTGGGCAGAAGCTGTTAATACTGCTTGTTATGTTCAAAACAGAGTATTAATAGTGAAGCCACATTTTAAAACACCATATGAACTTTTTAATAAAAGAAAACCCTCTATAAGTTTCTTAAAATCATTTGGTTGTCCTTGTACTATTCTGATTACAAGAGAACAAATTGGTAAGTTTGACTGCAAAGCTGATGATGGAATCTTTGTGGGATACTCTACTCAAAGCAAATCATACAGAGTTTTCAACAAAAGAATAAGGATAATTGAAGAAAGCATCAATGTATCCTTTAATGAAAATGTACCTAATGAACAAGGAAATGGTCCAGATTGGCTATTTGACATAGACAATCTAACCAAATCCTTTAATTCTAACATGAATTTCAATGCAGGTAATTCAAATTGTCACTATCAAAAGGAAGGAACATCATCTGTTAATACTGGTCAAGAGGAGATGAGATACATAGTAGTTAATACTGCTCCAATAGTTACAACTGAGGACAGTAATAACTCAAATTCTGAAACCAGTAGTAACTCTGAGAATAAGGTCAGTAGTAATTCAAATACTACTGATACCAGTAATAGTACTCAAAATACTACTGGTCCCAACAATAACCTAGATTCTCAAGATACTACTGATACCAGTAACATCAACAATACTACTGATCTCAATGAAGACAATAGCAGTAGTAACTCTGACCAAGATGATGATGAACCAAACATCTATGACAATGAAGGATCACTAGAAAACCAACTGCCTGAGACAAATGAGTCCAATCTTGAAAATCAACTAGTAGTTGATAAAACTACAACCACAAGGACTCAGAAGAACCATCCATTAGACCTTGTTCTTAGTGATGTTAACTCACCACTACAAACAAGAAGCAAATTAAATAAAAGCTTAACTGCAAACATGTGTAACATAAGTCTAATTGCTAATGAGTGTATGTTTGAATGCTTTTTGTCTCAGGATGAACCAAAGAAGATCCAACAAGCAATGAAGGACTCAAACTGGATTGAGGCAATGCAAGAGGAACTCCTTCAATTTAAGTTACAAGCTGTTTGGACACTTGTACCTCTACCCAAATGAAAAAGAGCCATTGGAACAAGATGGATCTTCAGAAACAAGAAAGATGAAAGAGGTATAGTGATCAAAAACAAAGCCAGACTTGTAGCCCAAGGATACACTCAAGAAGAAGGAATAGACTATGATGAAGTATATGCTCCTGTTGCTAGAATTGAAGCTATAAGAATATTTCTAGCATATGCTTCATTCAAAAAGTTCAAAGTCTATCAAATGGATGTGAAGAGTGCATTCCTATATGGGAAGATTGAAGAAGAGGTCTATGTTTGCCAACCTCCAGGTTTTGAAGATCCAAAACATGGTGATTATGTGTTCAAATTAGATAAAGCTCTGTATGGCCTACATCAGGCACCAAGAGCATGGTATGACACATTATCATCATATCTATTGAAGAATAACTTTAAAAGAGGAGCCATTGACAAAACCTTGTTTGCAAAGAAGGTCAAAGATGATATACTACTGGTACAAATCTATGTAGATGATATCATCTTTGGTTCAACCAATGATTTATTATGCAAAGAATTTGAAGAACTGATGCAGATTAAATTCAAGATGAGCTCTATGGGTCCAATGAACTTCTTCCTTGGACTCCAAGTTAGTCAGAGAACAGAGGGTATTTTGATAAATCAATCAAAATATGTCAAAGACATCTTGGAAAAGTTTGATTTGAAAGACTGCAAAAGTGCAAGTACTCCAATGGAAACACACAAACACCTACATCCTGATGTTGAGGGGGAGGATGTAGATGAACACCTATATAGATCAATGATAGGCTCTTTGATGTACTTAACTGCATCAAGACCTGACATTATGTATAGTGTTTGTGTATGTGCAAGATATCAAGCAAGACCTAAAGAACTACACTTGCAAGCTGTCAAAAGAATATTCAGATACTTGAAAGGCAAACCTTCACTAGGTCTATGGTATCCACATGATTCACCCTTTGAACTCATAGCCTACACAGATAGTGACTATGGAGGTGAATGTCAAGATAGAAAGTCCACTACTGGTGGATGTCAATTCTTCGGATCAAGACTGGTGTCATGGCAATGTAAGAAACAAACAAATGTATCAACATCAACTGCTGAAGCAGAATATGTAGCTGCATCTGCTTGTTGTGCTCAAGTACTATGGATTCAAAACCAGCTTCTAGACTTTGGTATCTCTATCCTTAAAACTCCTATTTTTATTGATAATCAAAGTGCTATTAGTATTGTGAACAATCCAGTAAAACACTCAAAAACTAAACACATTGAAATAAGATTTCATTTTATAAGAGATTGTAATGAAAAGAAATTAATCAAAGTGGTTAAAATTCATACTGATGATCAATTAGCAGATCTTTTTACAAAAGCATTTGATGTAGGAAGATTCAACTTCTTGGTTAGCAGTATTGGAATGATTTTGATAAATTAAAATCTCACTTAAAATCATGTGTAAAGTTATTCTTGTAAAATATTATTTATTTGTTTAAGTGTTTTACTACTGGTAGATCTGTATTACTGGTTGTAGGTATGTGCACAAGATACTACTGGTAGTTCATTACTACTGGTGTGTATTAGGTTTACATAAATACTACTGGTAAGTCAGTACTACTGGTATTCACATATACTACTGGTCTTGTGTGTTGGTGGTTACTACTGATGTCTATAGTTACTACTGATGTCAAAATCCTTAGTCACTACTGATGTTAGTTGATACTACTGACGTTTTACTACTGATATCACATTTACTACTGGTCTTTAGAATCACAATTACCAAACTAACCCCCATGAAAATAACCGTTATGTTATGATTCGAAGGGCATTTTAGTCGTTTTGCAGGTTAAATCGAAAGATATAAAAGGCGGCAGTCTTCTACTACCGAAAAGAGGAGTTTACCACCGCCTACATATTCCACTCGAAGAAAAAAAGAAATATTATTTGTCCAAAAAAAGAAACCCGATATTTTTAGATTAATTTAGCATTATCTTCACTTCGATTTGCAAAGTCCTCTCGATAAACCCTAGCTTTCGATCAAAAACCCTTTATCAGTAACAAAATTCTTACATCTTTCTCTCAAAATCAACATCAATGGCAACTCTACAATCTCTCAACGTTCAAACCGATCTCAAATATTCAGAATTTCACAATATGTGTGCTTTCCTAAAGAATCCCGACGGAACAAAAGATTTTCATCCGATCGTCAAATTTTTGAGAAATTCTTATATACAGTTTGCTTTAACTATAAAACCAAAATCATATCAACAGCACTTGGTGGATTTCTGGACCAATGCTGAACAAACATAAGGAACAACCATATCTATGATCAAATCAAAAGTAGATGGAAAGCATATAACAGTAACAGAACAATCAATCTGACATCATCTACAACTACATGACGATTCAGGTATGTTTACTCTTCCTAAGGAATTCATTGCTGAAATTTTAAATAAAATGGGTTATGAGGGAAGACTGAATATAGTAACTTTTCAAAAGGGTCTTCTCTCCCCACAATGGAAATTTTTAGTACATACAATTCAGCATTGTATTTCCCCAAAACGAAGTACTTGGAATGAGTTTAATAAGGCAATAGCCTCTGCTATTGTCTGTTTATGCACAGACCAAGTATTTAATTTTTCTTACATGATTTTTGAAGGTATGTTGGGAAATCTTAGTTCTTTAAAAATTTTAATGTATCCCAGATTTCTACAACATATCATAAACTGTGAATTACAAAACTTGTCAACTCCTAAAAACATTTTCATCATACCTGAGTTGAACAAGAAAGTTTTCTCAAATATGAGAAAACAATTTAAATTTTCGGGCAAGGAAACCCCTCTGTTTCCTAATATGATCAAAGATCAAACTCTTATTGGAGAGGGTTCAATCATAGATACAACCCAAGTTGAACCTCAACCCACTCCATCACCCCCAAATACAGCCCAAACACCACCCCAAATAGCCACTCAATCACCCACTACCATAGAAGTCCTGAATGTGTCCCAGGAACTTGACATAAATCTGCAGAGTGCTACTCTTCACTCTGTGGAAGACTACCAGATAAAACCAAAAATATTTCCACAATTTATCAAAGAAAGAATATTTCTTCTAAGGACACCAGGGGACAAATTGAGTCAAACCACAGGCTCCAAGAGTTGTCCTCCAAGGAGGAGAGAGGACATGAGGCGAGGGCTCTCACTACTGATGCCCCAAAGGTGGGTGCACAGGATAGTGAGAACATCACTAAGACCCAGACCTCGGCAACTTTGAGTGATGACTCATTTGAGGAGTTACTCAAAGGACCCCGGTGCCAAGAAACCACAAGGGGGGGGGGCATCTCTCCTTCTTCTAGGAAGAAGAGGATGTCTAAAAGACCCAATGAATCACCAAGAAGTGATGAGGGCAGATCTATGGATTTGACTGATAGGATGGAAAACCTTCAAACCAATGTACCTGTTAGTGAGCCCGATGATCTTGCTAGATGGAGTGAGGGCAGTATTAAAATCAAACAATTGACGGAAAAAGTGGATTCTCTTGAATCCACTGTACAAAATTGTCTTACATATCTCACAAACCAAGGGAAAACAATGGCTGCAATGAAAAGGCACATGAACACCATCAATAAGAGAATGAGATTCTATGAGCACAGGCTTCATCAACAAACTAAAATCATCAAAAGATTGAAGAAGAAGATTGATGATAGTGAGGCTCCACCAGTTGAGCTCACTAAGGGGGAGAAGGATAATATTCAAACAATGATTGATGAATCAATTGCAGCAGCAGCTTCCTCTCTCTTAAATTTAAAAGAAACAACAGTTGATGAAGGCCCAGAAATGATGGTTACTGAAGATGAGCCTATTACTACTGCTCCTATGGAAGATCAAGCTGAAAAAGAAGTATTAGTAGTAAAACCTACTACTGATATCATAGCAGTAGTAAATGAAGAAAAGGCAGCAAACACTACTGATGCCCTATCAGTAGTAATCTCTGAAGACATACCAGTAGTAACTACCTTGGTTACTACTGATGACATTATTGAGCTGCCACCACTACTAGAACCTACAGTGATACTTCCACCATCTCCAAAAAGAAAAACAACACAAATGGTAGTAAAAGATATTGATGATGATATAAATTGGTTAGAAGTTGATGAATGCTCCCTGCCTCCACATCCTAAAATACTTCCTATGTCACAGATACAATACTATGGTCCCAAATTTGCTATTGAATCTGAGCAAGATATAAAAAAAGATAACTACATAGGAAAGGGAAAGGAAGTTGCTGATGAAGACCAACCTAATAGAGCACAAGGCCATGAAATGGTCAACAAAATCAACTATGCCAAATCAGCCAAACAAGATAGGTGGAAGTTTAAGAGAGCAAAATACTTAAAGAAGGTTGAAGTCTCTCTAGCAAATGAAAACAAAAGATTAGCAGAAAGGGCTAGAATATTGAGACAACCATTCACAGAAATTAAATTGGCAGATATAGCAGATATATCAAAACTGCCACAATTTCAACAGAAGGTCAAAACCAAACAAGCTGCTGAAACAAGAAAAGAGCTACAAAGAAGAGAACTAGAAAAAATAAGGCAACTTGAATATGAAACACTAGAACTTCTTGAAGCACAAGTACAAGAATGCAAAGAGCAGAAGGCTGATATGCCAGAACAATTTGCAGAGAAAAAGAAAGAAATGATCACTTTCTTGAAATCAAGGGGTCACAACACAAAGGCCTTTGGAAGAATGAAGTTGATCAATTTAATTGAAAAGTACTGTGTAGAGAAGAAGAAGGATCTTACTGAACAAGACATTAATGAGAAGTACACCACTAAACTTGAACAGATAGACTCCAAAGAAATGAAAGAAAGAAAAACAATAACTGGAGAATCATCTGGTGTATCCTCTCAAACTTTAAAGAAAAGGAAGATAGTTACTTCTGAACTTGAACAACCAAAGAAGAAATTACAAATGGTTCAAGTGTATGATCTTCCCATTGCTCCCCTACAAAATAATCCAATCATCAACTGGAGATATATAGATGATATGATTGAGATTGTCAGAGAAGATAAGGTCACTCAAAGATTCAGAGCTTGGAAACCTTTGGTCATGTCCCTAACCAGAAGTGACATTATTAAGATGTTGATCATTGGTAAACCAAGAATGACTAAGAAGATCTGGAAGAATTCAGCTGCAGGTTATCTTACTGAAATGATTGATGCTGCTTTCTATCCAGAAAATTATTCAGAGAAGTATACAAATCCAGAGAATGTTCAAGCCTGGAATGTGCTGCCAACTGTCAACATGTACTTCTTTGAATATACAAGTAAGAAATGTGACTTATTCCTTTATGAG
The DNA here is from genome assembly GCA_963853835.1 of Calendula officinalis. NCBI lineage: Eukaryota > Viridiplantae > Streptophyta > Magnoliopsida > Asterales > Asteraceae > Calendula > Calendula officinalis. The sequence continues at coordinate 19,716,244 of OY970827.1, forward strand.
AAAGAGTATCCTCATTCTGAGAAAACTCTTTATCAACTGTGGTGCATGAATTTCATTAAACCTCATGATGCTGTGATGCTGCAAAATAAGATGAATGAATTTGTGAAAAAGATCAGCAAATATATTATTGCACAAAGGAATAAACAAAACCAACAGACATTAGAAGGTGATAAAAGAAGAACAAAACTGTTGGAAGAAAAGGAAAAAGAAAAGCATAAGTAAATAGAAACTTAGTTGATTGAAAGATAATCAATAAGTTTAGGGGGAGATTGTTGGAACAAAATCACAGATCAACTTATTACTGATGCTGCAGTTAGTACTGATCATAATTAGTACTGATGGGGCAGAACATGTTTACTACTGATGAAGTTGATACTGGTGAAGACTATAACTAAAGTTACTACTGATCAAGACATATTGAAGATACTACTGATCAATAGTAGTTACTACTGACGTTGATATTGGACTTACTACTGATCACCAAACTTACTACTGATGTTATGAATTTACTACTGGTGATTGCAGTTTACTACTGATACGCGTTTTGGAAGCATATCAAGTCCGAGATCTTCGTAGAGATAGTTATAGAATGTAAATCAATGTATATCTTTATAATTCGATGTAAATCAAAGTCCTAGAATAACTAGGGTAAATAGTTTTAGCTTCAAGGACTATTATAAATAGTTCCTTACGAATTGTAAACGTACGTGTGTATTGTTAACTCAATAATATACATTGAAGCTTTTTGTGAAACTGTGTTCTTAATACTTTCGCATATTATTTACAGTTCATTGTTCTTAATTACATTGATATAGTGTTGATCCACTGCAACTTCTATAGTCAATTAGATCTAAGATGTTTATTAACTTCTCTATAGTTAATCGATCCTGACAGTAATTCTTATTTTTGGATCAAAAACAGGGTGAAATCTAGCAACTTAAATAACCGTTGGTCGAAATGGTGTAATAGTCATATGTCCTGTTATTGTAATTTCTAGCTCCTTGCTAGTTTTTAATGAAGCCGTTCAAAAAAAAAAGGGTCACACTCATGGGACAAAGTTAACCTTGTGGGGACTCGGACAAATGCATGAATATTAGATAATGGAAAAATATCACAATACCGTATATGAATATTCAGACCATTATTTTTGTCATAAGTTCATAATTTGGCAAATCTCACATCAGCATACATCATTTACTTGTATACTTTTACTAAATCTCGAGTATCTCATCTGAGTTCATTATTACGACGTCTAAGATCAAATCCAGGTTAAAATAAGTAATATAATATGACTTTGAAATTGTAATTTGGAAATACCTTTGGCCATACTAATCAAACTATGTCAAAGAGTAAATGAAATGAGAATTGGTATTGATACAATGATACCTACTATTTATGCATATTTCTTTTGCTTTAATTTACTAAATTTTTATCTTTTGATTTTTAACATTTTTCTTATCAAATGGGTACATATATGCACAAATAATCCAATATCATTTCTCAAAGGAAATACTTTCCAGGGGTAAATTCGTCAATCGCCAATTACATGAACTGTAAATTCACAAAAAAAGATATTCCCGAAGGTCGAAATTATAAATCCATGACTGGGTTACAGCTCACTGCCTAGCGAACTTTTATGGGGCCCGCGTGCTAAGTTTAAAGCAGTCTCTTTCTCTCATCATCATTTATTTGGGCTGCAGTAAACCGGGCCCACTTATGTTTTTTCTAGCCCATCTAACAGGCCATTGATGATGTCAAATTGACTCAGAGTCATCATATAAGCATTTCACCCCTTTTTCTTTTCTTGCCTTCTAGTTTTGCTTTTTTCCCCCTTCTAATAATCCCACCACTTTGTTTACCAATCAAGGTTTAATAATGAAATTCTCATTTAGGCTGCCGATTCACTTTGTTGTCATTCTCATAGGTTTAAATACCTTTGTTTGCCTACTCTATGTTTCGGGAACAAGATATCTTTCTAATGTCAGTTTTGTTGGTCAGCCGCCGACACCGTTGGCACGGGTTCGTCAGTGGCTTTCGCTGGACTTTAGCAAATTTTATTAGATATTGTAAAAAGTTGAACAAAATACATTTACAAACGTTATGACATGTTATGTAAAACCTAAGATTCTATAGAAAGATAAAAGAACATTACTACTTCATTGAATAGAAAAGGGAAAAAAAGAACACGGGAAAGCACCCCACACGACTTTCACTTTCGTAGTCTTATCAACTTATCCATAACTTCAAGTGGCCTTTGTGGCCCACATAAAAGATCAAATATTCAATATATGTAGGCAAAGATGATATACTAAGCTTGCCCCATGTGGATACTAATTCAAGTATTACACTATCGATCTTATGATTCTTATCAACAATCAAACCATCTCGAAAAGCTAAACACTTATCACACCGTACACCTGTTATGTTAAATACAAGGCTGAAATTTAATATTTTTCAACATCCACTATTATATGTACAACCAACTAGCGTTGTACAAAAAGTTTGAGTATATGTGAACCAAAAACCACATTATATAGTACCAGCACGGCACCAGTTTCAAAAACCTACTCGAACTTTGGCAAGTAACTCGAGCTTTATTTGTCATCAAAATAAAGTTGTCCAACTAGAATAAAAACTGAAACTTTGGTTCTCCCATTGCCATTTTTATTCTAATTCACTGAAAACCTACTGGAACTTTGGCAAGTAACTCGAGCTTTACATAATCAAGTACTATTGTACTAAACATGATACCAATAGTATTGAAAGTCAAAAGAATTCACAAAATCACTGCAATATTCACTTAACTAATTCTCCTATTGACATTTTTCTTTTAATTCACTAACTTGGATCAAGCACAAACGTATAAGATCGGTCTCTGAACAATGAAGATATACGTCGTAGTAAAATCCCACGTTATAGATATCATTTTTCACTGAGTAAAACTTTTAGACGTTGGATCTTAGAGCCTCGGGCGTGGACCATCAAAGCCATTTAACACCGCCAACACCACAATGTAATGTGTCCGAAAGACATGTTATAGATGTTTCGCCAAACTAATAACGTTGTGTTAAAATGATTTCTTTTTCTTATTTTTTCTATTTGTAAATTATGATTGTTTAGGGTTCTTTTTGTGGGACCGAAAATGATATTATAGGAATGTCAAAATATGGAGAGTAATTTGGTAGTGACTGTTAATCTATGTTATAAAGTCATTTTAGTTTTAATAAGGCTTTAACAACGCCCCTATATCTCATGCTCTTAAAGTAAAGTAAAAGATGTTAAAAAGAAGTAATAACCCAAGGAAATGCACTTGTTGCATTTTGTAGTTATTAGCTTATGACAATGGATTCATAGAATTCATAAGCTCTTTAACTAAGTCGACAAAAAGAACCTTATGACATAGTTAGCTTTAACCACTTTGTTGAAAATAGAATACTTCAAATAATAATACGATTGCTTGATTATAATATAATATGACGTCAATTCCAAAAGATTAAATGACCTTTTTCCATATGGTATTTAATTATATTATCTCTAGGCCATACCCTTACGTTGTTGATAAGGTACATGACCACAAGGTCATATATCGTATCGTTGCTACTTGCCCATTCCTATTTATTCAAATACGGAGATAATAACGCTAGTGGACTAAATTGAAGTACAACTACCTGACTTCCTCAATTATCTTTACCCCTTCCAAGCACACTTTGAAAAGTCCCCAATTTTGATTAAAAATTATTTCTTTAATAACTTCTTGCAGATGACTTTTATTAGACGTCTTAGGACCTAATAACTAATTTTTTAGCCTATAAAACTTAATACTAATGCTTGTAGTTACCAAATCTAAGACCATATGTAATGGATAATGAAACACATCGATTGCCACCATCTTGTTCCATAACATGACCAAAGTCTACACACCCCTACATTATACATCGTTAATAGTTCTTATATAAATAAAATCAATTTTAAAATTTTATCGTATGATCGGTGACCACTACTTTTTTCATATGTTAGATCAGCAGAAAAATAATATTTTGTTATTAACTTAAACCCACAACTTACAAAATTTCATTATCTTACGCATACCTTAACTTTCTTTTATCATCAAAAATATATGGTTTAATATAATATAGGCTTCGTTCATCTTATACGAATCTCCACTTACTTTCTCGTAAACGTATCTTATAATTTTAATCTTTTACATTCCAAGTTCAATGAGATGGCTTTTCACTCTATTGATATTTATCTCAAGGGACCCACTCAACCGCAATGAAGATTATATTTTGTGAAGTTGCTATCTACTATCATTTTTTTAATGTAAAACTTCATTTTTAATTTTTATACAATATATATATTTTTTGATTAATGAATCCGCTGTTATTTGTTTAATTTGAAATTATTTTTTCATATAAGTCCAATGTGTCCTTCAATTCCTCCGAAGATGCATAGGCAACGATAGTCAATGACGGTCACTTACAGTTGAAGATCAGATTTCTTGACTAAAAAAGTCTAGATCCAACAAACAAACCAAAAATTGTAACTGTTAAAAGCCACTTCACCATCCTAACACAATGGATACCCTGTAACAAAATAAATTAATAAATTAATAATTCACAGTAAATAAATATAAAAATAAAATAAAATTAGGAGAATTCACGGATACGCTGAACACGAAGCGGATACGACGGAACTTAACGACAGAGAGCAAACGGAAACGCTAAATACGAAGAAGAAACGACGGAACTTAACGACGGAGTACAAACACAGTTAACGGAAAGCAGAAAGCGTCAAACCTAAGTGAACGATGACGATGAATATGAACACGGAGGTCAAAACAGAGCAAAAAGTTAGGAAGTTAAGTGTAAATCTGTTACAAGTTTCTGGATTTAACTTGGATTGATTTCATTTCCGAGTATTTAAGTGATCTAATTTGTTTTAGAAAATGGACGCTGCATCGTTCACCATTAATGACTGCAAGTGATGATATTTATATATTTTCATCTATCCTACCCTATATATGAGACTACACTTGATGATCTTTTGCCACATATGCACCACGCACGCTCCTCATTGGCCAGAAATGCCACGTTAAATTCTTTTACTGGTCCACGTGTCACGTCCAAACTAACACGTCTAAACTAACATTAAGGATAAAACCAAATTTTAAGCAAACAAATAAGGAATTTCAGCAAACAAATAAGGAATTTCAGCAAACAAATAAGGAATTTCGATAAGGAATTTCTATGATAAGGAATTTCGATGAAATAGCAAACAAATAAGGAATTTCGATAAGGAATTTCGATGAAAGATATCATCATTTAAATGTCAAGCCGGATCCTATGCAAACAAATAAGGATATCTTTTAATTTAATTGAACAAAAAAGGAACAAATTATAAATACCATATCCTGCATGATTTTAAAAATCAACATTACCATAAAATTCACGTGTACAACCCTTCAACAGCTACAAAAATCACGTCCATTCAACAGCTACAAAATTCACGTCCAAACTAACATTAAAGATAATACCGAATTTTAAGCAAACAAATACGGAATTGTCAAAATTCTCGCTCAAAGATATCATCATTTAAATGTCAAGCCGGATCCTATACAAACAAATAAGGATATCTTTTAATTTAAATGTCAAACCGATCTATTCCAAAAACTAATCACATACCGGATTTTAAACAATTGTGATTACCTTAAACACGTTTAAGATCCTACATTATCTTTTTCAATTATAAGCAATTATAATCACATACCGGATTTTATCTATTCCAAAAACTAATCACATACCGGATTTTAAACAATTGTGATTACCTTAAACACGTTTAAGATCCTACATTATCTTTTTCAATTATAAGCAATTATAATCACATACCGGATTTTAATCTTGATTCGTCCATCCACTGCTATATAAGGTCTTTATCACACCCCTACATACGTAGGCACACAATCAGTTGCAGCCATCGATTTTAAGTTTAGTTCATCATCTTGCAGGTTAACTTTATTGGTTTTGGTCAACAAGATCTTCAACGTGTTTAAGGTAATTGCTAAACCATATATTTTTATTATCATACGGTCTGATACTAAAGTTAATGTTTTTATTCAAAAGTTTTTAAAAAACATCTTCAATCACATATTCGGTTTACATACACTAATTATTATACACAATAAAATTTGTAATTATATTTCGGTTTACATACACTATATTTTGAAGCCATTGTTTTTTATTTAACAGAAAATAAATTATGCAGTTTTACTGCTTTAAAGAAACAGATTGAATATGTGATCGAAATATATTTTGAAGCCATTGCTTTAAAGAAATTTTAGTGTGTATAATTACAAAAATATAGTGTATGTAAACCGAAATATAATTAAAACGTGTATGTAAACATTATCTAAAAGGTCAAACATTATTTTCTGTTAAATTAAAAACATTATTTAATTAAAAACATTATTTAATTAAAAACTTAACACTGTTTGACTAAAAAATTAACACTGTTTGACAGAAAATAAAAACTTAACACTGTTTGACTAAAAAATTCAAACTACCATATAAAAGGTTCTGTTCTTACAATAAAATAATTATTAAATGGATTTTTTTAAATAACAGTCTTTATACAGTGTAATTTACTTATACAGTCTTTATACAGTGTAATTATTAAATAGGATTATAACAGTGTAGTATACCCTTTGGCTATGATATTACTTTGAAAGACATTAAAAAATTACTTTTTGTATTTGGTATGATATTACTATAAACATGATTTGTATTTGGTCAGTTTATTTTAGCACGCATTAGGAAACTGTTTTCGATGACTGAAAAATTTATTAAACAAAAATTAAATGTCATTATTTAGTTGTTTAAAGAACCCTTTTGATAAAACCGAACAGCATGTATTGTACACTGTTTTCACGATTTATACTGTTTGACTTTTAATAGTCAAACTAACATTAAATTATTAATGTTTGACTATTAATCAGTACACTGTTTGACTATTTAATTTTAAGAATTAAATTCCGTCGTTTAAAACCAAATTTCGTAGGATATATTTTTTAGTAATCTGTTTCATTTACTGTATTTTTAAAAAATCCGAACAGCATGTATTGTACACTTATTTCACGATTTAATGGTCAAACAGTTAATAAAACAGTTTAATATACATATTTAGTATAAATTTTTATAAATTTACTGTTTTAACAGTTTTGTCAATTTATTTAACCACACATTAGGAAACTGTTATAAGCCATTTTCACATAGGAAACAGTAATTAAGTGTACAGAAACTAACCTCAACTATCTTTGAATCTTCAGTATGAATACCAACACCGACAAAGGAAAAGCAAAGCTGAACTACCAAAAAACACCAAATTCATCTGGAGGAAATATGAGACGCTTGGCAAGTTCGGGTATATCAATAGGGTCCCGGAGATTCCGTCACACTGAAAATTCAACACAAAGTCCTGTTAACATGGAAACATCGCAAGGTAAATAAATTAAATACAAATACATTGTTTAATTATTATTTTATATAAAAGTGACCATTAACTTCTAAATTTTTATAACAGAAACCTTCAAACAGAAAATCATTACACCTATATCGAAGATTGATGCGGGGTTAGGGAACATATCTGTTCGTGGGAGATGCCTTTCAATGTGGCATTCACACCGTAAAAACGAACCGCATAACCCATATTCTCTAGACTTAGTTCTGCATGATGATCAGGTTTATATTGTTTGACTGGGTCCTTTAATGTAAATAAATGATACTTACATTTTGAAATTTTACAGAATGATCGAATCCAAATTTGGATTAAAAAAGAGTTCATGCATAAGTTCGAGCCGCTTTTCGAGGAAGGAAAGTGTTATGAGATTTCAAACTTCACTATTTATCAGAATAGTGGAAATTACCCTTTGTTACCACATAAATATAAACTTGCATTTGGATTCAACACAACCGTTACGCGAATTGATCAGGTTGATGACAATTTGTATAGTTTACTACTCGAACCTTATACTGAGATTAAGTCGGCAGATCGTACTTATGCTGAAAAAGACGCTGTTGGTACGTACTATTTTAATAAATTAGCTTCATTACACTTTTAATGTTCGCATTGATATATATTTATTTAAACATACTGATTTTAAATCTTTTTATATGTTTAAGATGTTATTGGATCTGTTGTGGTGATTATGGAGATTGTAAAGGTAGCCACACAAAGTGGTATGAAATTTCGACGTACTGTTGTGATTGAGGATAACAGGTACGTACTACTTACATACTTAAATATGTTTAGCAATTTATTAATAATTTCATAAATAATTACTACAGGGGAGAACAACTTGATTTAACGTTTTGGGAAGATTGGGCCACAATGTGGAATGACTATGCAGCCGATCCAGAAAAATTTGGACATTTTGTCGTCTTACTACAGCTTGGCAAGGTTAAGTACTTTAAAGGTATGACTTAAATCCCTAATATTTATTTTATTGTTTTTTAATTTGTTTTGTTACACGCAAAATGCAGAGGCACCGGCTGTACATAATGCTTTGTTCGGATCAAAGATCATTATTGATCAAAATCACCCAGTTATAATTGCATTTAAAACAGAGTGAGTAACATTTATTAATAGAAATAAGATATAACACTGCTGAATAATTATTTAAAATTTAATTCCTAAATCATTATTATATCTCAGGGCCGAAAAGCAAGAGGATTATGATCCAAACCAATTCAAAATTGAGTTCTTCACACCTGAAGCTAAAGTGGTTACCGTATCCGATTTCTTTAATGGTTCGGTTAAAAGCATGGTGGGTGATATTCGTCAAGTTCAACAGGTATGTAAACTATATTCTAATTTCTAATAAAATAATACCTTTTAACTACTTTATGATTTTTTAAATTTTCATTTGACGTTAAATACAAATATGTAGGATTCCCATTGCATCGTCTTTGCAACAATTCATTGTGTACACGAACAAATGGGATGGGCCTATATAGCATGCAAGGATTGCACCAAAAAAATGAAGGTAAAATCAATGAATAATCGCCATACTACTTACGAATGCGACAACTGTGGGTCAGTACAAAGCGTTTCAAGGTAATATTTCACTAAAATGACGAATAATTATTAGTTCGTTTTATAATGCTATGTTTATAAAAAATGTAATACCTATAAAACTTTTTGATTAACAGGTTTAGGGTCGTTGTTACAGTCATAGATGAGAGTGGTACGGCACAAGTTGTGTTTTTCAACAGCTCTGTTCACAAATTGACCGGCCTTACCGTGTGGGACTTAATTGACAAATACGGAAAGGATCCTTCCAAATACTACCCCGATGAGCTCAATAGAATTATCGGTAAAAAATTACTGTTCAAATTGTGGTATTCTAAAGAGAACCATGGAAAAGATAACCACACTTACCGATGTGATGGTATGTCGGATGATCCTCAACTCATAAAGCATTTCAAAAAGAATTTTATTGAAGATCGTGTAGTGGCTGATGTTGTTGATGAGGTTTTTTGCATATTACACTTTAAATTTTAATAGAATAAAAATTTTAATTAAACATATTGTACATGGTTTATTGTCAGCCTGAGGATGAGCCATTGGAGGATTTCAACACGCCTTCTAACTTGATAAAGAAGGTTAACATGTCTAATGATAGCGTGAAACGTGTGCTAAACATGCAAACGCCTACTTCTGGTGACGGAGCTTCTGGCAGCGGTTCTTCGATTAATAAGAAACGACGTGTTTTTATTAATCTCGATGATCTTGACACTGATTCCGAAGGTGAAAAGGATAACAAAAGCTCGGAAGGCTTGGTTCAGGTCAAGATCGAACCAGAAGATTGAGAGACATCACATAAACCAATACTGTTTTTGGGTCATTATTTTAATACCCTATTATCTGATGATTTTTATTAGTTTTTAGACATAATTGTTTTTGCTTTGTTCGAACACTTATTATTTGCTTAAACTTATCATATTATGATTAGGTTGTTTTATTACAAAATAATAAGTGTTTATGATTAGGTTTTTATATTATGATTAGGTTTTTATATTCAATTCTTTTTATATTACAAAACAGTTCTCACAGAAAATTTAGAGAATGAATTATTAGAATCCTGTGTTTGGATTTCGCATTACTAAATATTCAAGGGTAATATGGGGTGTTTGGATTTGTGTTGTGAAAATGATTATTATGACAAGTTGGTTTTTAACATTTGGATACACAGATTTTGCTTCATCTGATTAGGGTTCATTGCTGCAGATAATTAGGTTTTATACAGCCACAACAAAACTGATCATCCAACGGTAAAATTAAATTACCTTATTCACCCTTCTTTTACCGAAATTGAGATATTTTTCTAAAAAGCCACTTTTTTAACAAAAATGTCCTTTTTGGTGATTAAGGGTCAAATAATCAATTTCATATCAGCCACAAGAAAATTGATCATCTAAGGGTAAATTAACATTTCCTATTTACTTTTTTTTTAAACCTAATTTGGAATATTTTCACTCTTATGCCACACATACACACAGACAAAACACTTTATTTTTTCACAAAAGTTTCATATTTGGTGAATAACTGAATATATTATCTATCTATTAATTTCTTAAATAATAATAAAAAGTGTCAAACACTTAGTATTTGATTATCTGAGTATCATTTGATTTCGCATTACTAAATATCACATAATCATTTTATGTTAACTTAATTGAAATATTTTAAGTTTTATGTCACAAAGAGCCACTTTTATTTCACTAAAATGTCTTTATTGGAGAAATCGTCAAACAACAAGATGGTGTAAGTTAAACTCACATCAACAACAGCAATGCCAAAATGACCAAATGCAGTCCCAATGTCGTATTTGTCAACTCCATAATCTGTGGCATAATGAATGAAAGTTAGTCAAGGTTAAAGAATATATATAACTAAAGGCATTAAGAACTAACTATATGCATATCATTCCATAAATTTAATATTATAAAGCTTAAATATAGGACTACCATCCAGCTTAAATAAATTTAATATTAAAAATACAGTAGTTTATTTACTGTAAGTGAGTTCAATAACAAAGTGAGAATCTTCCGGTCCATATCCAAGAAATGCATTGGTGTATCTCTCCTCAGGTATGTCTCTTTTTCTCAACAACTTCATCCCCAAACACTCTGTATAGAACCTGCACAATTATTTATTCATTTATTTAATTTAACTCATATTCAACTATTAAGAAATTTTCAAGCAATTAAAAACATTACTTTATTGTTCGGTCCAAATCGCCAACACGGTAAACAACATGAAGCATTCGTGGTTGTTGTGCTTCCTTCGACCATGCTTTCAATTCTACATGTAGGTAGATCGTTGAGAAGATTTAGGTGATAATGAACTTTCACTATTAATCGGATTACTGCTCCTTGGGTTTCCAAATTGAATTTAATCTCCTGCAATTTGAAAAGGTCTATCCATATAATGATCATGATCTACCGAAATTTTATGATAAGTATAAATATAAATATGTAGTGTATATGGAAAAACCTATATTATTGAAGCTATTTAAGGAAAACAAATTTGGTAATCAAAATTTTGATTTTAAATACCATATTTCGGATAGTGGAAATTACAACTAAAATTACCTAAAATTATGGAAAGATATAACTTACCTATGTGAAACATTCACTATATAAATCCTGTTATTGATCCTCTTTATGACATCCACATAACCGAAATTACAGCAACTTCATACCGAATTTTCCAGCAAAACAGTCCATGAAAACTGCAGAATTACCAGAGGTTCGTTTAATTTTTTTATATATTATACAATAACAGTAAACAATTAACTCTATTTGTTCACGAAAATAAACTGTTGAAATAATACTTTTGTAATTACTCAACATTCTGTACAACTCATAAACCGATTTAATAACTTTCTGCTCAGAAGTGTATGTTCAGAATAACGAATTAATAACTGTTTTCAATACCCAAATGTTTAATTCGAAAATTTACCATTCTAGGGTTTCTGATTAGCATCCGAATCAAGCAGGAAAAACCATATCAAAGGCCCGTGCTATTGTCCAATCTCCAAGGTATCCCTTCAATATACTTCGATTTACAGTTTATGCTTTCAATTTACGGTAATAAGAAACCTCCGTATAAATGTCACCGAATCCTCTGCGTCAATTTGTTTTCATTGATTGGGAAATGTTTAATCAGTATGCGCAAACAATGGGTTAAGCAATTTATATTTGGGCCGGACAATGAATGTAGCTAAAAATGGGCTTAGCTTAAACTTGAATTTATTGGGCCGATGTTTTTTGAGAATATACAGATTCTCATTTTTTTATTGGGCTTAGCTTCATTATCACATTTTTTTATATATATTTTTTTTCTACAGATATTGTATAAGGAAATATTATATTAGTGGATCTATTTTCAACACTTCTCAAACAATGGTAGATAATAAAGAAACAAAAGGAGGAAAAAGAAAAATCACAGTAGAAAACAACGACAATAATCCAGAAAACATAAACCGTATCGTAGATAATGCTGAATTATGTGGTAATTGCTCTTCGTCCAACACACCATTTGATTAAATTATTTTACTAACTTTTACTCCTTTTGTACTATAAGCCTCGCAAAATGAGTTCCCAAATGTGGTTAGGAAACGAGGAAGACCATCCGCAAGAAAACCAATTATGCAGCTTAATGAAAGTATGTAATGTTTTTTATCTTTAAAAACATAAATATGCTTAGTATTTTATTTTATTTATAACATACTAACTTTTTTTTTAATAATTATGTAAAATATGTTTGATAGGTGATAGAACTAAACGGCGTCCTGGAAGGCCGACAAAAAATTTGACACCCCTTACCCACAAACAATCAAAAGGTATCAAATTACATAATTACAATTACTAAAAATTTACAACGTATTATGTACGTTTTTTTTATATTTTTAATATTTAGCAGGCCCATCATTTATATCACCAATGCCTATGATAGCTCCACGTATTGGTCAATTATCATGTAAGGATATTGAATAACAAATTTTTACTTGAAATTTATTATAAAAAATTATATTACCTATCATATCATGTTAAATTTTGTGTTATTAATTACTTTACTTAGGTCCGCCGTTATATAATTTTTATCGAAGTACCGGAACTCCGATATATTATTTCCCAACACCACCACCAACCCAAACACCATTTGTACAGTTTTCAACTCATACAACTACAAACAGTCCAGTCATCAAAACAAACGGTATTTGGAAAAAATATTTAATTTCTAAAGTAATTTGTTCTCTTATATTCATATGATATAATTTATTTACACCTTATATTTTAAATCAGTAAGTGCAGTGTTGACCAACAAGACTTCAAGGTTCAACATCAATAAACCCATAAGTTTTAATTTAATTGAAGAAGGTTTGCAATATTTACAATATATTTACACCTTTATACTCTTAATTGAATAATTGTTTGCCCCTCATGATGTCTAATAGGCGATTGTTCAAATACAAAGGGAAAAAATACTACCAAAAAAGGAAAAACGGCGCGTCCAAGAATATCACGTGGTTTGAACTTTACCACCCCTCACCAAGAAGATGAATCTGAGCTACCAACACATGCATTTGTTGGAATTTCAAACGGTAAGAAGTTATACCGTTAATAATTTTATATTTTATACAATAGGTTTTTTACATCATAAGGTTGTTACTCATAATTTTAATCATTTTTTGTAGAATACATTGACCATGGAGATCCTGTTTTCGAATGCGCGTCTTGTGGCGCTATGGTTTGGAAACATGAGAAGGACCGCGGACGTTCACCTACAAACCCCCACTCATACTCAATTTGTTGTATTAGGGGTAAGGTTAAGCTGCCTGTTGACATGATCGAACCACCAAAATTGTTGAAAGACCTTATTACCAAACAACACCCTAAGAGCGCTTCTTTTTTGGCCAACATACGGCGATATAATTTGATGTTCGCTTTCACTTCTATGGGTGGGAAGCAAGACGAGACTGTTAACAATGGACGTGGCCCATACTGCTTCAGGATAAATGGGGAAAATCCACATAGATTGGGAGATTTGATGCCCGAACCAGGGAACCGTCCTAAATTCTGTCAGCTTTATATATATGACACGGAAAACGAGATTCAAAACCGGATACAAGCTGTTAGGTAACAATCTAATTAGTTAACAATGTGCTTTCATTTTATATTTTATTATTTACATTTTCATTAGTTAACTTATTTAAAAATATATATTTTTCGTTACAGCAACCGCAGATGCGCATCAACATCTACTAATGAGATAGACGTTGAGCTTACGACCCAGCTAAGAGACATGCTTGATTCAATCAATCCGTTGGTTGAGAAGTTTCGAATGGCCGCCCGATCGATAAGATCTTCAAATGACAGTAATATTAAGCTCAGACTTATTGGAAGCAGGTCACGAGACGGTAGGAACTACAATCTACCAACTTCTTCCGAAGTAGCAGCTTTGATTGTTGGTGATTTCGAAGATACAGCAAATCCTAGGGATATTGTCGTCCACAGGCAAAACGGGAAACTAAAAAAAATCAGCGAGCTGCACGTACTCTACCTAGCTTTGCATTACCCTTTATTTTTCCCGTATGCGGAAGATGGGTACCGTACTGATGTCTACCACCAAGGCGTTACTGATTTTAACGAAAAAAATAAAGGCACCCGAGTGTCAATGAGGGAGTGGTTTGCTTATAGATTGCAAGACAGGAGAAATCAGTTCTCCATGATACTCAGTGGTAGGCGATTGTTACAGCAATTTTGTACCGATGGACAGACAATGGTTGAGGCTGAGAGGATGAGATACATTAAAACGCAGCAAAAAGATTTAAGAACTGAGACGTATGCAAGATTGGCTACCATATCCGCCCAAAGTCAAGATAATGGTAATGTATTACGGGGTAAGAAGTACGTGCTACCGTCGTCATTTACAGGCAGTCCGAGGTATATGATGCAGAATTATTTAGACGCCATGACGATATGCAAGTTTTACGGTTATCCTGATTTATTCATAACCTTCACGTGTAACCCTAATTGGCCTGAGATTGCGCGTGAAATGGCCAAGAAAGGTTTGAAATCAGAAGATCGTCCCGATATTCTATCTAGAGTGTTCAAAATCAAATTAGACTGCCTCCTAAAAGATTTCAAAGAAAATCATACTTTCGGCAACGTAAAAGGAGGTAAACTTACAACACATATACTTTCAGTTTATAATTAAACGTATAAACTTAAGATAGAATGATTTAATTTATTTAAATTTATTCTAATTCGTAGTTGTTTACACCATTGAGTTCCAAAAGAGGGGTCTTCCACATTGCCACATTTTACTGTGGCTCGAGGCACGAGACAAGATAACTGCTGCGTCAAAAATAGATGAATTTATATCAGCAGAGATACCCGACAAAGAACAGGATCCGGAATTGTACCAGATAGTCACCGATCAGATGATGCATGGCCCGTGCGGTGCTGAAAACCCAAGATGCCCTTGCACTGTCAATTTCAAATGTACTAAAAAATTCCCAAAACAGTTTAACGAGGCAACTATCATCGATGACAATGGATACGCAATCTATAGGAGGAGAAACGACGGAAATACTGTACGGAAAAGTGGAATAGATTTGCATAATGGTTATGTCGTGCCCTACAATCCAGGTTTGCTGAGGAAGTACCAGTCTCATATAAACGTAGAATGGTGCAACCAAGTCGGTTCGATAAAATATCTTTTTAAGTATGTGAACAAAGGACCAGACAGAGTTACCGTTGCTGTGGAGGGCGAAGAGATCGACGAAATAAAAGATTATTATGATTGTAGGTATCTTTCAGCCTGTGAGGCAACCTGGCGTATATTTCAGTTTGATATTCATAAAAGGACTCCTTCAGTCGAACGGTTGCCTTTCCATTTAGAGAATGAACAGCCTGTAATATTTGATGCGAGGGAGAGTATTGATTACGCGTTGGATAAGTCATCTGTGAACGAAACAAAGTTTATAGCGTGGATGCAACTAAACGAGAGAGATCTAGACGCCCGTAAACTCCTGTATGTTGAGATCCCCCAGTCTTACGTCTGGAATCAGCAGCAACGCATTTGGAACAGAAGACAAAGAGGAAACACACTAGGCCGTATACATCATGTCCCGCCCTCATGGGGTGAACTTTATTATTTACGTGTATTACTAAACAAGGTGGAAGGTCCGAGGACCTGGGATGATCTGAGGGAATGGCGCGGTGTTATTTATCCGTCATATAGAGATGCATGTTTTGCCCGTGGGCTACTACAGGACGACAAGGAGTACATTGATGGGTTGTTGGAAGCAAGTTTTTGGGGAATGGGTGATTATCTGCGTTCTTTCTTTGTCATGCTACTCATGACTGATAGTATGTCTCGACCCGAGTTTATCTGGGAAAAAACTTGGCATGTTTTGGCAGAGGATGTCTTAACCGTTGAACGAAGGAAGCTTAACGATCCAGGTAATAATAAAAAACAACTCACTCAATTTAATTACTACATTTTGATTAATTATTTTATTTTATTGTTTGACAATCTTATCGTTTATTAATGCAGATTTACAACTTTCTGACACACAGAGGATGAATATATGTCTTACGTATATAGAACACATGTTGCTTTGTAATAACAAGAGTTTGAAGTCCTTTTCAAGCATGCCATATCCGGATGAACAATACACGATGGAAAATTACAACCGGTTAATACATGACGAGGAATCGTACAACACAGACGAACTCCGCGAGCAGCATCAAACTCTTTATGCAAGCCTTACGTCAGAACAGAAACGTATCTACAGAACACTCATGGACGCAGTTAATAATCAAAAGGGCGGAATGTTCTTCGTATATGGTTACGGCGGTACTGGGAAGACTTACCTATACAAAACTATGTCTGCTGCATTACGTTCCCAAGGGTCAATAGTATTGAATGTTGCATCAAGTGGTATTGCGGCCCTTTTGTTGGACGGTGGCAGGACGGCTCATTCCAGGTATGCGCCTACTTATTATACTAGAACAAAACACATTTAATATTTAATTTTTACACTTTTTATATAAATTGCTTATTTTGTACCCTGTTCAGGTTTGCAATTCCTATTAATGTGGTGGAAGATTCGTTGTGCCACATATCATCTGACGGTGACCTTGCTGAGTTGATACGAAAAGCCAAGCTGATTATCTGGGACGAGGCACCAATGATTAACAGGTATTGTTTCGAGGCGTTTGATAGAACACTGAGAGACATATGCAGGCAGGACCCATCGACACCATCAAAATCTGTATTTGGTGGAAAAGTTGTTTTGTTTGGTGGTGATTTTCGGCAGATTCTTCCTGTTATTCCAAACGGCTCTAGGCAAGACGTGGTACATTCGACTATCAATGCTTCATATCTTTGGGACCACTGCACTGTCTTGAAATTAACAGTAAACATGAGGCTTGGTTCGGGAGCATCTGAGGTTGAAAGAAAAGAAATAAAGGAGTTTGCAGATTGGATACTCGATATTGGCAACGGCACTATAGGTATGTATTTAACCTATCTGTAATTTTTTATAAACCGTAGCATTACACTTTATTACTTATATGAATTTTTTATTTATGATCTAAACACAGGTGGGGAAAACGATGGTGACTCCTCAGTAGAGTTCCCTGATAACATGCTGATTCCAGCATCTGATGATAACGTTGGGGCTATTATTGCAGAAACATACCCTCAGTTGCAACATAATCTATGGCAGCCCAACTTTTTTCAAGATAGAGCCATTCTTGCTCCCACGCATGAAATGGTTGACCTCATAAACGAACGTATGCTGTCATTAATTCCTGGAGAAGTAAAGGAGTACGAGTCATCGGACTCGGTTTCGGCTGCAGATGAAGATGATACTATGTTTAACCTTGATCTTTACACCTCCGACTTCTTGAACAGCATAAAAATGTCAGGTGTCCCGCAGCATCTCCTGAAGTTAAAGATTGGCGCTCCGGTCATGTGTATGCGGAATATTGATCAGAAAGCTGGATTGTGCAACGGGACCAGACTTCAGATTTTACGAATGGGGGTAAATATAATCGAGGGTAAAATCATATCTGGCGGCAGGGTGGGCACAATTTGCGCTATCCCTAGAATGGTCATTAGCCCTTCAGACAACAAAATGCCTTTCAAACTAAATCGGAGGCAATTTCCTGTTCAGGTATGCTTTGCTATGACCATTAACAAAAGTCAAGGCCAGACGTTGTCTCAGGTTGGGTTGTTTCTGCAAAAACCAGTATTCTCGCATGGCCAGCTTTATGTGGCAGTATCACGAGTTAAGAACAAGAAGGGATTGAAGGTCATTTGTTGTGACATCGATGGGAATTACACTAATTCGACAGCAAATGTAGTTTACAAAGAAGTCTTATTTCGTTTGTAGAATAGTATGTAACAATTTTTAATGTATAGATTACTCTACCAATTCATCATTATAGCTACAACATTATTATGTCATTTTTAATATTATTATTCTTTTTGTTTGGGATTTTTCTACATAATAAATTTTGAAGCATACCCGCCCGATGGGCGGGTTATGAAGCTAGTAAGTATATATACAGAAACAGAGGATTCTAGTATCCAGTTCAGGAATTCATTCGGTAACCGGAATTAAAAAAAAAGTTGTCCGTCCCGACCTCTTCAAACGTCGCCTCGCCGAGATCTGGTTCACCACCACCGTGATTTGCTCCGACGATCCCACACACTCACCCAAAAAAATCAAACGTTCCGGAATCTCGAAAATTACACATCATCGGCTTTAGACATGATAGATAACCGACTACGAGACGGCTGAAACGACGATCGCCGTCGTTGTTGATGAGATGACGGACGAATCAACGCCGCCAGAGCTCTCTTCACCAAATCACCGCCTTCTACCGTACCTATACGGACTAACGAATTCGTCATCGCCGACCGGCGCGCGTTGAGTCGGTTGGAAGGATACGACGCCGTATTTTGATTATTGTTCGTATTTTTATGCAGGCTGCATCTAAACGAACCTGGATGTGAAGTAGGTGAACACATACACATCCTTCTCGGAGACTGCAACTGCTTCTTCGCCGGCTGATTATTTCCTCTCGGAATCACGGAGATTGAACGGCTCGGAGAAATCGGACGGTTGTCGAGAGAGAATCGTACGGACGATAGAGAATTCGACGGTGATGATGATCCGTATAAGTTAATTCGTGTTGGAGACGTGGATCGTTTCTGAAAAAACGAAGACGACGTCGTTGAGAAGGTGGAGGTGGAAGAAGCAAACGAATTTGACGTCGTCGAGGTGTAGAATCTTCCAGAAGGAGAGTGCGATCGGAATACTTGACCGGTTGTTCTTCGGGTCGGGTTGGCCATTGATTTACAGTTAGAGAAAAGAGATTAAAGGTTCGATGAGAGAGAATTTTTAAAGACTGCGTTTCGCTTTCTAAATTGGCAAACCTAACTTCACTCGAGCTATGTATTTAAAGGAATACGAAAATGAATTTTAGTTTTATTTTAATTAGTTTTTCATTGGTTTAAAGGGGATGTTTCTAGGGTGCTGAGTTTAGAACAACTCTTCATAATCGTCGATCTTTAGGCTCAAGAATAGTTAGTTCTTAATCTGGAATAAGCATATACAAATAACAAACTTGCGGAATTATATAAACATATTTGTATTGCTAAACAAGGTTTCATCATCATCTTTATATACAATGATTACTAAAAGCCCCAATTTTACACATAAATATGTAGAACGGTTTTGGTTAACAGGATCAAACGACCTTGAGGCTTAGAGTACACACACATACACGTTAAAACGTGGGTTACAAGAACGACTAATTCTATACCTCTAGGTTTCTTTATATACTAGAAAATCTAGAGATTTACAAGGAAAAGATAATACTAAATCTTTTTAAATCAATAAAGATATACTATATCTTTTACATTTATGATTATCTCCTAAATTTTTATTTGAATTTAAACTTCCATATCTTCAATTTAGGTCCTTATACTTTATAAATTTTGACACATCAAATCAATAATGAATATTATAAAAATATTCCTAACATAGGGTGAACAAAACGACAAGGAATGGAGCCGTTTTGAAAATGAGATTGATGTGAGGTGGGGTAGTGGTGGGGTGCCACGTACGTAGTAAATACTGTATGGTACCACGTATAAAGCACGGTCCTCAATACTATATACCATGACAAAGTGCCCAAAATTGTTTTTATCTGATAAGTGTTATTGGCATAAATATATGATATGATTTGTAAGTTAAGAAGTAATGATATAACGTAATGTAATGAAACTGAAGAAATAAGAAAATTCTGTGTGTTCAGATTTATACTAGGTAGATTAGGATTAGAATTGTGATAGGATAAGGATTGATTCAAAATTAAACTGTTATAAGAGACACGAACGATAATAGTTTATGACTGTTCAATAAACACGAACTCAATTCCCTAATTTTCTACACTTTTTCTTTAAACTTTTTTAATTTCTTGTTACTCAAGCCAAATTCTTTATTATTCGCGCGCCGGAGCTACCGTTTCTCGCTTTCTACTCTTATATTTCACAGCGTAATAATTTCTTTTCACCTGGTTGCGCCTTTTGTTTTTCATCCCTCTTCTTTATTTACAACCATTATGTTTGAGTTCGTATCATCAATATTCTTAAGTTTTTCAACTTCAGATTTTTGTTTTAACTTTAGAATTCTATGTTGCAGTTAATATCTCTCGTTTTTAATAGACGAGTTCCTGTCACGAGTTTAAATTTGTTTAATTATAAGGTAGTTTTTTATATACCACAATCTTTAATGCATATACCACAACTGTTGCATTAAGGGATTGTACAGTTAGCTTTAAAACTTATATCTTGTGGTGTAAACATTAAAAGTTGTGGTACATAAATGAACTCTCTTAATTATATTGTAGTCTAAAGAATTAACTATTGTCAATTATTCCATTACTTATTCGCTAAATATGTGATTTGAATGCTAAAAGAATTAACCATGTTTTTTTTTTTTTGCTACTGTCAATTAAATGTTAAACATTGAGCAATTAATTATTTTTAATCTCCAATAAGTCATACCTACCACCAACTTCACTACTAATATCTTCTTCATCTTGTTACTGACTCATAACGTGGGTACTCTACTATTGTTAGAAAAATGTGTGAGCGAACAACTTTTGTTCGCCGTAAAATATAGCTGCATAAGTACCCGTCGCCGCATTTCGCGGATACCCTACTACTATAAATTTTCGTGTTTTATATATCTATATGCTTAAATTTTGATGCATCTGGATTTAAACTTTTATTCGCTTCACTTCCAAACCAACATAATCCACTCACTCACTTCTACACACACACACGCAGTATAGTCACTTGTATGCATGTACTCATAACACACCTAACATAATTATGCCTTGAGTTCTTTTTAGAAGTAATTTATCTACCGTTGGTTAAAAATATGAATATTGTCGACATGGAATTGGGTATTCATTTGTTGTTGTAAGCTAAAATATTTGAATATACGATTTTGTAGTATATTTTTAATTTAATTAAATTTTTTTTTTTTTTGGAAACGGCAAATGAAATAACGGAAGCCTACTCGCAATTTTTCAGCGAGCACCCCGAGTTCGAGCTCCGCATAAGCGGGCAAACCCAGCCCCCAAAGGGATTTCCAAGGAAAATTTCTCATATGTGTCCGTGTGAGGTATGAGTTAAATTACGCTACTGCAACGCTCCCAAAGGGATTCGAACTCACGACCTGCAGCCCACATGTTAAAATTTTAACTTAAAAAATGTATGTAATTCTTTTTATGATATAAATATACTGTCAAAAAGATTATTCTTCTATACCAAAGTGATGCAAAAATTTATGCGTAGTTTAAAGATGTGCCTTTAAGGATAAGATTTGTAACAAAAACTTTCTGGATGTAGGCAAAGCTGTATGCGATTTGGGACATATCTAATATTCTTATCATTAAAATATTTTAAAAACTATATATTTTAAAACAAGGAGTGGAATCTTTTAATAATTTATTTGATACTGTAATTATTAAGTACCTTAGTATGATAAGTAATTAAGTATGCATAAGTAGATACTTCCTCCGTATCAAAATAAGTGACACACTTTCTATTTTGGGGTGTACCAAATAAGTGACACACTTTGAAAACTTTCCTTATTTGGTAAAAATAGTGGGACCCATACCCACTAACTATCCACTTTAATAAAGTAAAATTACCCTTATACCCTTACTTTTACTTTTAAAACTCATTTATCTCACTTTATTCAAGAAAAGTGGGACCCATTATCCACTAACTATGTACTTTAATATATTTTAACCCCTACTTTAATCTTTTACCTCAAAAAACGTGTAAGCCAATTTGTGTCACTTATTTTGATACGGAGGAAGTATTTTTTTTTTCTCTCTCTCAACACTATTTATAAAAGAGAAATGATATTGATATATGCCTACTATTGTGTTAATTTTATGTTTCTACTTACAACAAGATTAAATGTATAATCTACTAATTCTCATTTTTCTTATGTCATCCCTTGATTTTAAAACTTGTCTTGATTAAATGAGTAGACATAAATAGTAGTCGATCATCAATATCATTTCTCTTTATAATAGCATCCAACCTAGCTAGTTACACGTAGGGTTGTTAAAAAAATACAGAAATAGAGTATCCAAAAAAAATCCGATATCAGAAAGTTCAGTTATCCAAAAATCTAGATATCCAATAAATTATTCGAAATATTCAAAAAAATATTTGGATACCGAAACCGGATAGTTTTATAAAATTTTCGAATATCAGCTATCCAAGAAATTATTAGAAATATTCAAAAAATATCTGAAAACAAGTAAACCAGCATATATGTTCAAAACTCATAATCATTCACAAAAACAAAACAAGTAAAAAAACGTGGAAGACACCTAAATTTGATTTATTTCATCGATTTGACACTAGCATATATGGATTCTGTAATTGCATAGTACAAAATTGCTGCTCACAAAATCGATTTATGAAAAATCATAAACTAGAGCATTGTTCATCAGAAAATCGATTTAAAAAATTATGAACAACGATGAAGGAAGGAGCGAGATTCGGGAAGAGAGAGGGGATAAAAAGAGACTTACCGGTCGGAGAAGAGGCACTAGCGAAGATGATTAATTTTTATCTTTCCTTTTTCAAATAAAACATCAAAAAATAAGTCACCAATTAGCTCACTAAAACCAAGTATATTCCACTAACTCCACTTTTGTTGGAGCAAAACACAGATCAACTTATTACTGATGCTGCAGTTAGTACTGACATACTTAGTACTGATGGGGCAGAACATATTTCTACTGATGAAGTTGATGCTGGTGTATACTATAACTTAGTTACTACTGATCATGCAAAGATTGAAGATACTACTGATCTTAGTAGTTACTACTGACGATGGTTTCTGGACTTACTACTGATCACCAAGTTTACTACTGATGTTACATATTTACTACTGGTGATGAGTTTTACTACTGATACGCGTTTTTTGAAGAATATCAAGTCCGAGATCTTCGTATAGATAGTTATAGAATGTAAATCAATGTATATTTTTATTATTCGATGTAAATCAAATCCTAGAATAACTAGGGTAAATAGTTTAGCTTCAAGGACTATTATAAATAGTTCCTTACGAATTGTAAACGTACGTGTGTATTGTTAACTTGATAATATACATTGAAGCTTTTTGTGAAACTGTGTTCATAATACTTTGCATGTTATTTACAGTTCATTGTTCTTAATTACATTGATATAGTGTTGATCCGCTGCAACTTCTATATTCAATTAGATCTAAGGTGTTTATTAACTTGTCTATAGTTAATCGATCCTGACAAGTGGTATCAGAGCTTATTGGTTCTAGATCTACTATTTATTAAGAACAACAAAAAGTTTTAATCTTTAAAACACACACATTGTTAATCATGTCGGATAACAATGAAAGCACTCAGGCCAACAAAATCCCTATTCTCACTCCCAATAACTTTGGGATGTGGAAGAATCGTATTAAGCAATACATGCTTATTACAGATTATTCTATGTGGGAAGTTGTCCTTGAAGGAAACAAAACTGGTCCTGGTCAAGCAAGCAGCTCTGCAACGGAGGCAGACAAACTTAAGTGTGAGAAGGAAAAGAAGGACAAGGGAATCGAACTCAAAACTCTAAGCACTCTCCTACTGGCCATTCCTAATGACTATCAACATCTCTTTGTTGAGTATGATGATGCAAAGATACTATGGGAAGCACTGGAGAAGAGATTCGTTGGGACTAAGAGCACCAAAAGAAATATGAAGTCTGTTCTCAAACAAGACTTTGAAAATTTCAAAGGAAAGCCCAATGAAACACTCACTCAAGTGTTTGATAGATTCAACAAATTAATTGGTGAACTTAACCAGGTTGGGGTTAAGATGGATCAAGAAGATGTCAACATGAAGTTCCTGAGGTCTCTTAGTGAAGAATGGGCCATGTACACAGTGGTATATAGACAGAGAGATGCACTAGAAGAAAAGGAGTTGGATGAACTATACAATGATCTCAGAGTATTTGAAACCGAGGTAAACCAAAAGAACCCTTCTATTTCTTCTAATAATGCTGCATTTGTCTCTAGTACAGGTCAAGGTCAGGAAACCTTCACAGGAAAGGCTGCAGATTCTGAGGATGCTGCAAGAGAATCCTTCTTCACTAGTCATGTGCATACTGCATTGATTAGTGATGACTTGGAACAATTGAATCCAGATGATCTTGAGGAGATGGATCTTAAATGGCAGATGGCTATGCTGAGCCTAAGGACAAAAAGATTCTTAAAGAGAACTGGTAGGACAAGCCTAAACTTCAACAAAGGTGACAAAGCTGGATTTGACAAAACTAAAGTCAAATGTTACAACTGTAACAACCTTGGTCACTTTGCAAAAGAATGTCCTCAGCCAGACAAAAGATCAAAATCAACTGCCCTTGTTTCACAACAAGGACAAGGATATGACTGGAGCTTCCAAGCAGAAGAGCATGCTCAAAATCAAGCTCTCATGTCCTTTACTGACAACAAAACTGAGGTAAAACCTAAACCTTGTACTTCTGAATGTGCTAAAATTGTTAAAAACTTAGAAAAAGAAAACATTAAATTAAATGAAGATTTAGCAAAAGTAGTCAGAAGAAATCATGAGTTTGATAGTGTGATTGCTGATCAAGAACATCAAATAAAGGTGTACAAGATGATTGATCAACGGATCAAGGAAGAATTGCTTCAGGCTGTGGATGAGAAAGAGTTTTATGAAACAAAAAATAAAGAACTAACAAGTAAATTAGAAGAATGTCAGCTTGAAATTGAACAAAATAAATTAACAGTTAAAAAGTTTGAAAGAAGCACTAAAATTCTTGATGAATTAACTAATAATCAAACTACAGAAAAGGTTGTTCATGGGGTGGGATATCACGCTGTACCACCTCCACATAAATTCATTCCTCCACTGAAAAACAGTTCAGAAAGAATCATTAATGAATTAAAAACAGACAATCAAACTGAATCTAATACTGAAACATCTGAATCAAATGATTCTTCTGATGATGAGCAATCAATTGAATTTACAATATCTCAAACTGAATCACCAAAATCAATTGATACAAGTTTTCACACAGCTCAAAGTCCAAATGAATCTCCCAAATATAATGCAGAAAATGTACCAAAAATTTTAACAAGGGGAAATGAAAGAAACAAAAAACAACTCTTAGATCAAAGAATACCTGAAGGTGCTAAAAATAAGAAATTAAGATGTGTTATATGCAATAAAATGAACCATTTAGCAAAGGATTGTCATTTCAATCCAATAAACTGCAAAGAGTTAAAAGAATTTAAAATTTTTAAAGAAAATGCAAAAACTCAAAAGTTAAAAGATACTACTGGTCCTTCAGTAGTAAATAAAATCAAAACTCCAATTGCTGAAACTCCAAAATTTGGAAGAAGTGCACCAAGATTTGTGCAAAACAGAAGAGTTGGAAGCCCAAGGAACAGCAATTACTTCAAGAACAATGAAAAATCCAACCAAAATTAACAATATTTTAAATTTTCCAACACCAGTAGAAACTTTAACAAATTTACTACTCGTGTTAACCCTAATTATAATACTGTATGGTACCAGTACAAGAATACTACTGGTAAAAACCCTAATTTCAAAAATACTACTGCTCCCAAAACAACTTTCAAAAATACTACTGGTGGTAACTCTAAAAATACTACTGGTCATTCTAAACATGGTAAGTACCCAAATACTACTGGTCCATCAGTAGTAAAGTATTCAAAAGCTAAAAATCATGGGTATAAACCAAGATCAGTAGGAAATTCTCACACCAGTAATAACTCCAAAAGGGCAGTAGTAAAACAAAACACCAGTAATAAACAAGTATGGGTACCAAAAGTGTTTAAAGTTAAATCCCCAAAAGCTTATTTCTCAAAGGATGAACCCAAGACATATAAAGCTTGGGTTCCCAAACTTAACTAATCCGTTACTCTCTTGTGCAGAGCATTCATATCCCAGAAGAAGGAAGAACATGGCATATTGATAGTGGATGCTCAAGGCACATGACTGGAAATCTGCAAATTCTTAAAGATTTCAAGTCATTTGATGGAGGTTATGTGGCTTTTGGTGAGAATCCCAAAGGAGGTAAGATTACAGGTAAAGGTACTGTTACTAATGGCAAAATTACCTTTGATGATGTATTTTTTGTAGCTGAACTAAAATACAATCTTGTCAGTGTGTCTCAAGTATGTGATAAAAAGAATAAAATTTTTTTCACAGACATTGAGTGCATCATTCTTTCTCCTGATTTTATTTTAAGATGAAAAATATGTTGTTTTAAGAACTCCTAGGAGAAACAATGTGTATTGCCTAGATATAGGGGGAGAACTCATTTCTACAAATGAGGTCAACTGTTTTATATCCAAGGCAAACACCACTGAATCAGAACTATGGCATAGAAGGATGTGTCACACAAATTTTAAAAACATGAACAATTTGGTAAAAAGAAATCTGGTCATTGGACTACCTCAAAAACAATTCATGTGTGATCATCATTGTGCTGCATGCCTAAAAGGTAAACAACACAAGACTTCTCATAAGTCCAAAACTGTGAACTCTATTTCTGTTCCTTTACAGCTCTTACATATGGACCTTTTTGGACTACAAATGTAATGAGTATTGGAAAGAAACAATATTGTCTTGTTATTACTGATGACTTTTCCAGATATACATGGGTTTTCTTTCTCAGGACAAAGGATGAAACAAGTGAACTCATAAAGAATTTAATTGTCAAACTGGAGAACACATCTGATCAAAAAGTTAAAGCCATAAGATGTGATAATGGCACAGAATTTAAAAATGCTAACTTAATTAACTTTTGTGATCTTAAAGGTATTGACAGGCAATACAGCTCACCTAGAACACCACAACAAAATGGTGTAGCTGAAAGAAGAAATAGAACCATCATTGAAGCAGCAAGGTCAATGCTTGCAGACTCAAAATTACCAATTACTTTTTGGGCAGAAGCTGTTAATACTGCTTGTTATGTTCAAAACAGAGTATTAATAGTGAAGCCACTTTTTAAAACACCATATGAACTTTTCAATAAAAGAAAACCTTCTATAAGTTTCTTAAAATCATTTGGTTGTCCTTGTACTATTCTAATTACAAGAGAACAAATTGGTAAATTTGACTGCAAAGCTGATGATGGAATCTTTGTGGGATACTCTACTCAAAGCAAATCATACAGAGTATTCAACAAAAGACTAAGGATAATTGAAGAAAGCATAAATGTATCCTTTAATGAAAATGTACCTAATGAACAAGGAAATGGTCCAGATTGGCTATTTGACATAGACAATCTAACCAAATCCTTTAATTCTAACATGAATTTCAATGCAGGTAATTCAAATTGTCCCAATCAAAAGGAAGGAACATCATCAGTTAATACTGGTCAAGAGGAAATGAGATACATTGTAGTTAATACTGCTCCAAAAGTTAATACTGATGTCAGTAATAACTCAAGTTCTGGAACCAGTAGTAACTCTGAGAATGAGGACAGTAGTAATTCAAATACTACTGATACCAGTAATAGTACTCAAAATACTACTGGTCCCAACATTAACCTAGATTCTCAAGATACTACTGATACCAGTAACAACAGCAACACTTCTGACCTAAACAAAGATGATAGCAGTAGTAACTCTGATCAAGATGATGATGAACCAAATATCAATGACAATGAAGGATCTCTAGAAGAACAACTACCTGAGACAAATGAGTCCAATCTTGACAATCAACTAGTGGTTGACAAAGCTACAACTACAAGGACTCAGAAGAACCATCCATTAGACCTTGTTCTAAGTGATGTTAACTCACCACTACAAACAAGAAGCAAATTAAACAAAAGCTTAACTGCAAATATGTGTAATATAAGTTTAATTGCTAATGAATGTATGTTTGAATGCTTTCTATCTCAGGATGAACCAAAGAAGATCCAACAAGCAATGAAGGACTCAAACTGGATTGAGGCAATGCAAGAAGAACTCCTTCAATTCAAGTTACAAGCTGTTTGGACACTTGTACCTCTACCCAAAGGAAAAAGAGCCATTGGAACAAGATGGATCTTCAGAAACAAGAAAGATGAAAGAGGTATAGTGATCAAAAACAAAGCCAGACTTGTAGCACAAGGATACACTCAAGAAGAAGGAATAGACTATGATGAAGTATATGCTCCTGTTGCTAGAATTGAAGCTATAAGAATATTTCTAGCATATGCTTCATTCAAAAAGTTCAAAGTCTATCAAATGGATGTGAAGAGTGCATTCCTATATGGGAAGATTGAAGAAGAGGTCTATGTTTGCCAACCTCCAGGTTTTGAAGATCCAAAACATGGTGATTATGTGTTCAAATTAGATAAAGCTCTATATGGCCTACATCAGGCACCAAGAGCATGGTATGACACATTATCATCATACCTATTGAAGAACAACTTTAAAAGAGGAGCCATTGATAAAACTTTGTTTACAAAGAAAGTCAAAGATGATATTCTACTGGTACAAATCTATGTCGATGATATCATCTTTGGTTCAACCAATGATTTACTATGCAAAGAATTTGAAGAACTGATGCAAATTAAATTCAAGATGAGCTCTATGGGTCCAATGAACTTCTTCCTTGGACTCCAAGTCAATCAAAGAACAGATGGCATTTTGATAAATCAATCAAAATATGTCAAAGACATCTTGGAAAAGTTTGATTTGAAAGACAGTAAAAGTGCTAGTACACCAATGGAAACACACAAACACCTACATCCTGATGTTGAGGGGGAGGATGTAGATGAACACTTATATAGATCAATGATAGGCTCTTTGATGTACTTAACTGCATCAAGACCTGACATTATGTATAGTGTTTGTGTGTGTGCAAGATATCAAGCAAGACCTAAAGAACTACACTTGCAAGCTGTTAAAAGAATATTCAGATACTTGAAAGGCAAACCATCACTAGGTCTATGGTATCCACATGATTCACCATTTGAACTCATAGCCTACACAGATAGTGACTATGGAGGAGAATGTCAAGATAGAAAGTCTACCACTGGTGGATGTCAATTCTTTGGATCAAGACTGGTGTCATGGCAATGTAAGAAGCAAACAAATGTATCAACATCAACTGCTGAAGCAGAATATGTAGCTGCATCTGCTTGCTGTGCTCAAGTACTATGGATTCAAAACCAGCTTCTAGACTTTGGTATCTCTATCCTTAAAACTCCAATTTTTATTGATAATCAAAGTGCTATTAGTATTGTGAACAATCCAGTAAAACACTCAAAAACTAAACACATTGAAATAAGATTTCATTTTATAAGAGATTGTAATGAAAAGAAATTAATCAAAGTAGTTAAAATCCATACTGATGATCAATTAGCAGATCTTTTTACAAAAGCATTTGATGTAGGAAGATTCAACTTCTTGGTTAGCAGTATTGGAATGATTTTGATAACTTAAAATCTCACTTAAAATCATGTGTAAAGTTATTGTTGTAAAATATTATTTACTTAAGTGTTTTACTACTGGTATATCTGTACTACTGGTGTGTAGGCATGTGCACAAAATACTACTGGTAGTTAAATACTACTGGTGTGCATTAGGTATACATGAATACTACTGGTGTTCAGTACTACTGGTGTTCATATATACTACTGGTCTTGTGTGTTAATGGTTACTACTGATGTCTATAGTTACTACTGATGTCTATAGTTACTACTGATGTCAAAATCCTTAGTCACTACTGATGATTAATAGATACTACTGACGTTTTACTACTGATATCTTATTTACTACTGGTCTTTCAGAAACACAATTACCAAACTAACCCCCATGAAAATAACCGTTATGTTATGATTCGAAGGACAATTTAGTAGTTTTGCAGGTTAAATCGAAAGATATAAAAGGCGGCAGTCGATTAGTTTAGCATTATCTTCACTTCGATTTGCTAAATTCTCTCGATAAACCCTAGCTTACGATCAAAAACCCTTCATCAATAACAAAATTCTCTTCTGTTCTTCACAAAATTCCACAAAAATGGCAACTCTAACATCTTTGAATGTTCAAACCGATCTCAAATATTCCGAATTTCACAATATGTGTGCCTTTCTAAAGAATCCCGACGGCACAAAAGATTTTCGTCCGATCGTAAAATTCTTGAAAAACTCTTATATACAGTTTGCTTTAACTGTAAAACCAACATCATATCAACAGCACTTGGTGGACTTCTGGACCAATGCTGAGCAAACGGAAGGAACAACTGTATCAATAATCAAATCACAAGTAGATGGAAAGCATATAACAGTAACAGAACAATCAATCAGACACCATCTACAACTTCATGACGATTCAGGTATGTCTACTCTTCCTAAGGAATACATTGCTGAAAGTTTACAAAAAATGGGTTATGAGGGAAGACTCAATATAGTAACATTTCAAAAGGGTCTTCTCTCCCCACAATGGAAATTCTTAGTTCACACTATTCAGCATTGTATTTCTCCAAAAAGAAGTACTTGGAATGAGTTTAATAAGGCAATAGCATCTGCTGTTGTCTGTTTATCCACAGACCAAGTATTTAATTTTTCTCAAATGATCTTTGAAGGTATGTTGGGAAATCTAAGTTCTACCAAATTTTTAATGTATCCCAGATTTCTACAACATATCATAAATTGTGAATTACAAAACTTGTCAACTCCTAAAAATATTTTCATACTACCTGAGTTGAACAAGAAAGTTTTCTCAAATATGAGAAAACAATTTAAATTTTTGGGTAAGGAAACCCCTCTGTTTCCTAATATGATCAAAGATCATCCCCTTACTGGAGAAGGTTCAACCATTGCTACAACCCAAGTTGAACCTCAACCCACTCCATCACCCCCAAAAACAGCCCAAACACCACCCCATCTAGCCACTCAATCACCAGCCCACACAAAAGTCCTGAATGTGTCCCATGAACTTGATTTAAATCTGCAGAGTGCTACTCTTCACTCTGTGGAAGACCTGCCAGATAAAACCAAAAACATTTCCACACTTTATAAAAGAAAGAAATCTTTAAAGGACACCAGGGGACACATTGAGTCAAACCCCAGGCTCCAAGAGTTGTCCTCCAAGGAGGAGAGAGGACATGAGGCGAGGGCTTTCACTACTGATCAAAGGTGGGTGCACAGGACAGTGAAAACATCTTTAGGACCCAGACCTCGGCAACTTTGAGTGATGACTCATTTGAGGAGTTACTCAAAGGACCCCGGTGCCAAGAAACCAAAAGGGGGGGCATCTCTGCTTCTTCTAGGAAGAAGAGAATGTCTAAAAGACCCATTTCATCACCAAGAAGTGATGAGGGCAGATCTTTTGAATTGACGGATAGGATGGAAAACCTTCAAACCAATGTACCTGTTAGTGAGCCCGATGATCTTGCTAGATGGAGTGAGGGCAGTATTAAAATCAACCAATTGACGGAAAAAGTGGATTCTCTTGAATCCACAGTACACAATTGTCTTGAATATTTAACAAACCAAGGAAAAACGATGGCTGCAATGAAAAGGCATGTCAATACCATCAACAAAAGAATGAGATTATATGAGCACATGCTTCATCAACAAACCAAAATCATCAGAAAATTGAAGAAAAAGACTGATGATAGTGAGGCTCCACCAGTTGAGCTCACTAAGGGGGAGAAGGACAACATACAAACTATGATTGATGAATCAATTGCAGCAGCAGCATCTTCTCTCCTAAATTTAAAAGAAACAGAAGTTGATGAAGGCCCACAAATGATGGTTACTGAAGATGAGCCTGTTACTACTGCTACAATGGAAGAACAAGTTGAAAAGGAAATACCAGTAGTAACCTCTACTACTGATATTATAGCAGTAGTAAATGAAGAGGAGGAATTAAAAGCAGCAAATACTACTGATGCCCTATCAGTAGTAACTCCTGAAGTAACACCAGTAGTAACTACTCTAGTCACTACTGAAGAGGAAGAACTACAACTACCAGAATTAATTGAAAGAGAAAGATATGAAATCATCACCAAACCACCTACACCTGCTCAACCACTTATCATACCTGACATTGATGATAATGTGAATTGGTTTGAGGTTGATGAGTGCTCACTTCCTCCACATCCAAAAATACTTCAACAAAATGAACTTAGGTTATTTTCTCCTTCTATAATAATCAGTGGTGTGCCCGATATGAAATATATTCCACCTCCACCTTCAGCACATATTGGAAAGGGTAAAGAAATATATGATGAAGATTACCCCAACAGAGCTCTTGGTCATTACATGGTAAACAAGATAAATCTTGTTAGAGCTGATAAACAGTCTAAATGGAAGGTGAAGCAAAAGAGATATTTGGAGAAGGTAGCTAAGTATCAAGCTCTTGAACAGAAGAAGGATAAAAGAGAAATTCCTGTTCAAGCACCTGTTCAAATTAAAGATGTTCAGATAGAAGCCCAAGAAGCAGAATTCAAAAGGCTTAGAAAAGTAGAAGAAGAACATCTAAACTGTCTTGAAGATCTTGTAGCAGAATGCAAAAGAACAAAAGGTGATTTACCAGATGATATATTTGAACAGAAGACTCTTATGATAGACTTTCTAAAGACAAAAGGGCACAGTGCAAAATCTTTTGGAAGAATGAAGATGATTACTATTATAGACAAATATTGTACTGCAAAGAAGAAAGACTTGGCTGAACAAGAAGCAGGAGAAGAAAAGAAATCTAAAGCCTTAAGTCCAATCAAAACTTTAATCCCAATTAGTCCAAGTTTATTCAAGAAGGATGGTATTTCAACTACTGGTGAGCCATCAACAAAGAAAAGAAAGATGGTCTCTCAAGAATAAAATGCTCAAAAGAAGTCAAAAACAGAGCAAGTAATTCCAGTTCTTGATCTACCAGTTGCTCCCTTACAAAATAATCCTATCATAAACTGGAGAATTTTGAATAATAATGTGATAGAGATCATAAGGGAAGACAAAGTTGTACAGAGATTCACTGGATGGTTACCATTGATCATGTCCTGTTCAAGAAGTGATGTTATTAAACTACTGATCATTGGAAAACCAAGAATGAGAAAGAAATCATGGAAAGAATCTGGAGCTGGATACTTAACAACTATGATAGATGCTGCATTCTATCCAGACAACTATCCAGAACAATTTACCAGTGAAGGAAATGTTTATCATTGGAATGTTATTCCAACTGCTCAAATGTACTTCTTTGAAAAATCTAACAAAGTATGTGAGCTGTACTTGTATGAAAAGGAATATCCACACTCTGAGAAGACAAATACTATGA
The DNA here is from genome assembly GCA_963853835.1 of Calendula officinalis. NCBI lineage: Eukaryota > Viridiplantae > Streptophyta > Magnoliopsida > Asterales > Asteraceae > Calendula > Calendula officinalis. The sequence goes on from OY970827.1 coordinate 19,750,214, forward strand.
TGAAGCCATATGATGAAGTAATGTTTCAGAACAAATTGAATTATTTTACAAAAAGAAACAGCAAGTACATCATAGCTCAAAGAAACGCTCAAAATCAAAGAACCCTAGAAAGAAGAAGAAAAGAAGAGGAAGAACAAAAGAAACTTGATTGATTAAAAAGATAATCAATAAGTTTAGGGGGAGATTGTTGGAGCAAAACACAGATCAACTTATTACTGATGCTGCAGTTAGTACTGCCATACTTAGTACTGATGGGGCAGAACATATTTCTACTGATGAAGTTGATGCTGGTGTATACTATAACTTAGTTACTACTGATCATGCAAAGATTGAAGATACTACTGATCTTATTAGTTACTACTGACGATGGTTTCTGGACTTACTACTGATCACCAAGTTTACTACTGATGTTACATATTTACTACTGGTGATGAGTTTTACTACTGATACGCGTTTTTTGAAGAATATCAAGTCCGAGATCTTCGTATAGATAGTTATAGAATGTAAATCAATGTATATTTTTATTATTCGATGTAAATCAAATCCTAGAATAACTAGGGTAAATAGTTTAGCTTCAAGGACTATTATAAATAGTTCCTTACGAATTGTAAACGTACGTGTGTATTGTTAACTTGATAATATACATTGAAGCTTTTTGTGAAACTGTGTTCATAATACTTTGCATGTTATTTACAGTTCATTGTTCTTAATTACATTGATATAGTGTTGATCCGCTGCAACTTCTATATTCAATTAGATCTAAGGTGTTTATTAACTTGTCTATAGTTAATCGATCCTGACAACTTTTTTCTCCACTAAACTTTACTTCTAGGATAATTTAAAAAACTCAAAGCTTGTAGCTTAGTGATATTAAAAGAAGATTTAATGTGTTGCTTATAACCTATAGATTCGAATCAATAACTTACTAACTACTCGTTAAAAAAAGGACAATTAAAAAAAACGTACGATTTGCGTTTTCCTCATCAATACCACATAAATCACATGTCATATATGTCACCGAATTATTAGAAGTACCATTTTATAGACATTATATTTTTTATTTTAATAGTTAAACATAGTACGTTTGGCCGGTTCATTGATCTAAAACCTAATTCACATACGGCCAGTTTATTAAAAAGATTAGACAAATTGATATATTTAAGACCGAAACCCTAACCGTCCATTTTAAGACATATTCTTGTGGCGTCAAAAATAATCATCCCTACCATTTATAAGCGGTGAACCATTGTGTTATTTTCTAAATCTGTATGCATTGAACACAACATAAACAAACATGCGACATCACTAGGCATTGCCATAATCATGTATTCATGTGCATTTGTTCATAACCACACCAACAAATCAAAGCAAACTTCAAAAGTCTAATAATAGCGGCTTTTTTAGTTAAATTTGCATTTGAAAATTGAAACAATGAACCTAAACCACACTAGAAACGGATTTTTCTAGTCAGCCAATTTGATTTTAAAAATTATTTATACGTATAAACAATATGTACTGTTTTGATTTTGGTATAGATATGCTTAATTAGGCCACTCACAGTGCCTCGTTGGATTCAATTACCGACAGGCATCGGTTGTGTTTGGCCGACGGCACGACCCGTTAATGCCCATACATCAGTTGTGTTTGGCCATCCGGCGACGAGTGGAGACGGATGTTTGGTGGGGCCCAATGTATTTTAATAGGGTAATTGGTATTTTGTGTTTATATATATTTTATAGTGGTGAGACCTAAAAATCTGAAAAGAAAGAGTATTGATGTCATAAGTATGTCAATTATAAAATCAGCTAACGTAACGCTCATTTGATAAAAACTAGCTTCACGGATGGAATTGCACTTAGTATTTTTTGATTTTTTTTAATGTTAAACAATATTATAGGTTGCTTAATAATCAGATACCTTCACACAATAAAATACAACTTAACAATCATCTGCAGATTAATTTCACCCTTTAGTTGAAAATTATTGATATTAATGCCCCTCTATTAATTAGTATTTTGACAGCTTTAACCACTTATAAATTTTGTAAATCGTATCTTAATTATGAAACAAATGCAGGGTATAGCTTAGTAAGTTAGTAATAAGTTAGTAATAATATCTTTTCCTGAAAGAAGAATATTGCTTATTTCATTGTTAAACCTCATTCAGTTAATTAATTAGAATTTAAGCAAGATTAAATTATAACTATAATTATTGGTATTTATTATTTATTTTATAGGTTATTGCACAAAAAATAATCGGAATAAAAGACAACGTACCCCAGTTTTATCATTGCATTTGGCCGCATTATTATTATTATAGCAGCATGTTCCCAACACGTAAAGCTTTTTTCTATTAATAAAACCATTATTTCCTCGAAAGATAATAAAATAATTATTGTGTAGATTCTTTTAATAGAATATAAATATTGATGATCTATTTTTCATCTTAAATCCTATATATTATGTGGGCATATACATGTATATATGCATCTAAATACATCCAAATTATTGGCATTTTCTTAACCCAAATGGGATATGTGTACCCCAGTTTTGGAGGTGTGGTTTTAATTAATTTCACAAATATAAAGATTCGATATAATTGACTTAAAATGAAAAATGAGATATGCTTTATGCACCATAGAAAATATGATATACAGGGCAGCCTAATCAGTTTTTGCAAAATTCTTCCACCCAATTAAATACATTGTCATTTCAATATATGTTAGATTTTTCGTTTGGGCATTTTAATCTGCCCGTTTTAATATTTCATTGGGCGCGCGCACACATGGATAACCTAATCTATATCTATCTTTATCTCTATTAAAAGAAGCTTTTTTTGAATTTGTTTGCCACCTCATTGCTGAGTCATGTATGTCACCTTTAATCCAGCAAAGCAATAACGGTTTTTCAATGCCATCTGTCTACCACATCTGCATTTTAACCGTGATAAAGAGGTTACAATAAGTTTTAAGACGTGTGCCTTAGAAGCCGGAAGCACTCTACAGTTTTTTAGCGTTTATCATTCATCTTCTAGATGTGGAAGCCGCTGAATTATTATCTTCCAAAATTGAATTTAGGGTTCATGGTTACGGTTCAAATTGGCCGATTTACTATTTACTCTTCAATTTTTCAGGTTAGGGATTTCAGAATTGAAATTACTTTATCAATTTACATGATCGATTTTTTTCAATTGTTGATAAACATTCTTCATCGTTCCACAAATATTGAACAGAGAAGGGGATATGGAATTGGAATGATGCAGTTCTCAAATTTTTTCTCAAGTTCTCCATTGCTTTCAAGACGGTTACGATTCCGGTATGCAGAAGTAGAATTCAATTGTAGCAATCATTGGTTATGAATCTGCTGATGTATGTTTACTGTATAATGTTGTACTGTATGTTTATCCTTTTCAAACTGAAATTAAATTTAGGGTTTGTTTGTTCTTGATTAAGTATTAAGTATTGCGTGTGTTCATTGTGTAATCATCACTTAAAATGCAATATTTTTAGACAATTTTAGAAATTTTCAACTGTTTGAGACTTTTATAAAATTGTTATTTTATAATCTGCTTTTGGTTTTGTTAAGGTGCAATGATGTATATAAAGTGCATATCCAAACACACCCTTCAAAATTTGTTTAATTTGATATGAATTTTGCTTCTTAATGCAAAGGATAAGCTTGAGAAATATGTGGTTGCTGACTATGAATCTGGTAAAAGTATAGAAAGTGAAGTTCATGAAGAGTTCCGACATGTTTCTTGACAAATCTCAGGTTAGCTAAACTTTTTATAAAAATACGTGTTAGATATACCTTCACGTAAATGGAATACATGTTTTTATAAGTTGACTATTTTGACTAATATATAATCAGAATCATCTCTAAACTGATTATTGTGGACTAAGGAGGTGTTGTTTGTTTTAGCCTTTTATTTTGAAGATATTAATTATTGGTTTGAAGGATGAAGTAGATGCTGGTGTAGCATCAAGAGCATCTGCATAGACATAACTTCCGGTTGAAAATGGAGATTCTATGCAAATATTACATTATGAAAATGGTCAAAACTACGAACCACGTTTGGATTATTTTCATGATAAAAAAAATGAAACAAATTGTTTTGAATACGGGCCGGATAGCATTTAACGAGTCAATGGAGCTGCAAAGAGAGATTGTGATGAGAAGAATTTATTATTTGAGAGAACAAGGAGCTTTTGGTGGCTGATTTTTTTAAAAAGGGCATGAAGGTGATTTGTGGAGATTTCCTCTTGCTGCTACTGTGAGTGTTTTTTATCAATCTCTTGGGATTAAGCTTGGTGTTCATTTCTTTCTATGGTATGTTTAAAACCTTGAATCTAACTAAATATTCAGGAATTCCATGTTTGGGTTATAAAAAAAATTCTATTTTTCTCAATTCTTTAAATTACAAAAATTTATATTATTAGCTATTTAGTTGATTCTAAATCAAAGGTTCCTTTTTATAGCATACAATGGTATAAAGCTATTCATAAAAGGATGCAGGTTAAAACCGGCTGGCGGCTGCTACTACTGCACTTTTATTAAACTGATAATATGAAGGTACATTTGATGCTAAAGTGTATGTAGATAGGTTATTTTTGTGATAAGGACATTGACATTATCAAATTAATATAATTTTCCTTATTAATGGCGCTTAACTAATGGCTCTTTTCTATATAAGAATGTTCTTAATTATTTAACTGGCCATAACTTTTATTATTTGTTCTCTGGTTATGTGTGTGTATGTGGTCTATTGAAGTTCGACTGGTAAACAAGTTTTAATTGGGTTCACTTTTTGACCCGTTTATCTACAACCAGACATGAAAATGACCCGTTTATTATACTGTTTCATTTTTTATTTTGAATTTGGAAATATTTCCTGCTGACCTTAAAAAGTCAACGGTGTCACATGTTGATTTTTAATTCTTTTCTTAAAAAAATGTTTTTCAGGTTATATACAGTAGCTAGGCTAAAACAAATGTTTAAATGACAAATGCCGATAATATGGTCAAATTACTTTTTAAGAACTTTAAGTTGGATTAAAAACAGTTGGCGCTAATCTTAAGGAGTCAGAAATCTATGATATCAAGGAGTAACTGACGCATTAAAGATTGATACTTTTGAATGCAATTATATGGCAAAACATCTGGATGTCCGTCCGTCTTAAGTTAATTTTGCTATATCATATTTTAAATTATTAATAAAATAATAATTGGGTAACATTGCAATATCACTATACAATTCTTTTCCGTGGTGTGAATGGAACGGTTTACCATGAATTTTAGTTGATTTGAGACCGTTAAGTTATTTTCTATATTATATTTTACGAATATTATGTATGAATATAAATTATAATCTGACTTTGTTATATTTTTTTATCAAGAAATTCAAACTTCGTTTGATACTAAATGCGGATAAAGAATTCCTAGCTCAGAAAAGTGCACCACATCGTGACTTTTATACCGTCCGTAAAGTCAATACTCATGTTCATCATTCTGCTTGCATGAATCAAAAACATCTTTTAAGGTTCATAAAGTCAAAATTGAGAAAAGAACTTGACGAGGTAATCTGTTGTTGTCGTTGATTTGTTGTTCATATTGATTTCTGTTTGTGACTTCTTTTTTATTTTTTCAGGTTGTAATTTTTCTGGATGGAAGCTTGGATTTAACTGGGTAGTTAAATAATATTATAAATTGTCAATAGAAATGGTTATTTTATTAAATTGATCAGTGTAGCTTATGGTATTCAGAAGTAATTGTGCAGCTATGACCTGAATGTTGATATGTTAGATGTGCATGCAGACAAGAGCAAGTATTCACAGATCTTAAAGCAAGTAAATACCAAGTAAGTTGATCCTAAATATTGCTTAAATTTCTGTTTAAGTGCTTGCTTTAGCTATTTAAAAATGACCTACATTGTTGTCTTTATGTGGTGTACACATATTTGATTGACTTGAGTGTTATTCACAAGTCACTAATAATTAGAATCTTCCAAGTACTCAAATAGATAATATGTGATTATTATAACTTCAAACAATGTAAATTAACCTTTTTTTTTTCTTATTTTAACTATCCCAATTTATTAAGTTATCTAATCATTTTTTCATCTTAGTGTTTCTTACAATGGATGTGGTTAACACCTTAGATGTTGTGGATGAAAATATTAAATCCTTCTTTGAATCAGCACCTATGTTGTGGTTAACACGTTACATTGATAACTTCAATGTGGACATAGAGAAACAACATTTACTGACTCATATAAACTCTTTTAAGTTTCAGAAGTCTATGGTAAATTCAATCCGAGGTGGGAAAATGGGTAGGCCGGGCAGTCTATGTGGCACGTCAAAATAGGAACTTTTTTGTATTGGTTGAAATGGGCCATATTGAATTTACCAAAAGCACTCTTTTTCCTTTCGAACTCATGTAAATTCTGTTGCAAAACTATTATAGCACAATAATTTTATAGATTTGTTGGATAAAACGGTCCCGTTGTATTAATCTTGTGTTTTTGAATTCTAACAGGGACCTGCTCGCCTATTTGGATCTTCAATTTGTTCTAAGGACTTGATTAGTGTTTCTAGGGTATTTATGATTTTTTCATTACATCTGCATACGCTAATTTACATTACATTTATATTTTAAATCAATTATTAAATACTAAGATTTATATATATTCAGGTTATTCCACAAGAAGTTGTTCAGACTCTTCTTTTAGCTTGTAAAAGTGGTTCATTTGACTCTGAAAATAAAGAAGTCAACAATGTTATTGCTCCAGTCGGTCAAATGTTTTATCTGGTCAACATTATTAACTTAATCCTTAATCCTTAATTTTATTATTTCAAATTGTTTCTTAACTAATGATTTGGTGTAATTGTAGTTACAATTTAGGTATTTTATTATGTTTTATGTTACTCAGTAAGTCTTTTTTAGTCAACTTTTGTTAACACTGGAAGATTATATACTGCATTCACTCTCGGCTTCCTCAGCCTGTCGTCTTTTCCAATTCGGGTTTCTTCGTAAATCTCCATGTCATTTTTAATTTACTGCTTTATATATCTATTTCGTTATGTCACCAATTACATATTGATTATTTTGAAATTTTTAATGGCAGCCCGTGATTTATCACGGGTTATAGCCTAGTATATATAATAAAAGAAGATTTTCTTAGCCAACCATTTGACATGTGTCACTCTCATATTCACCCAGAAATTTGTTTTCCCGCTCATTGTTTAATTCCAATTTTTAATTCAAATGTTTCTTAAATTAACAGATTTAATTTAGTATTGTAACCGTCTCCAAAAGTGCAAACACGTAAACTATTACAATTATTTGGAAATTATGTTTAACTGTATTTCACATTTACCTGTCAATTTATCGTGAGTTAGTTTATAATTTTTTGAATATATATTCATTATACAGTTGAATGTAATTGATGCAAACTATATAGTTTATGATTATGCAAATTCATTATAAAATTCAAATTAAATAAAAGTTGACCTTTCACAATGATTATTGACTTTCAGAATTCAACATACAACTCTTTGCAGTAATCTAAAACTATGTTTATCATTTTTTATTACATATTCTCAAATTTTCTCTGTATATATAATTTCTTAGCTCTACTTCATAATTTGCGTCTTATTCACATTATGTATTTTCTTATTGTTGATATAATAATCATACAATTAATGATAAATTTTCTATTATATTAAATTACGTCCACTAAAATTATTCACAGCCCGTGATTTTTTATGGGTTATAACCTAGTCTTTCTATAAATAGACCTCTATATTCTGTGTACTTTGGACGATAGCCCTGATTGCCAATCCAAGGACAAGCCCTGATTATATACATCATATATATAAACAGTTTCACAAAAGAATGTTAAAGTACTAATATCCTTCTTATTGGGCCAGAGGTAAAGCACCCATACGGCCATACCCGAACCAATACTTTACAAAAATAAAATACTCCCTCCGTCCCTAAATAAAGTTCCCATTTGTGTTGGGCACAACATTTTAGGAGATGGTTAGTGGTGGGGTATTTGGTATTACTTTTGAATAAAATATAAGTTTTGATTGGAGAGAGAAAGTGTTTTAAGAGATAGTTAGTGGTGAAAGTATTGGTAATAATATTATTATATTAAGTGGGTCCCTTAAGTTTGAGAAATGAGAACTTTATTTAGGGACAAAACTTGAAGGTGAAATGGGAACTTTATTAAGGGACGGAGGGAGTAAAATTCATTTTTAGAGTATTGGTATTATGGATTAGAAGCCGTTGGGCCACATCAATACTACCTTAGCTTTTGGAAATTTACATTTAAACGCCAAATCTAGCGCAATTTGGTGTTCCACGTGGGAATGGGTCAAAGTTGGCGTAATTATTACAAAATGTCAAGTGTGTTTAATTGGATTAGAAGCAGGGCCTAGTAGGTCGCTATTTGGATAAGAAAATGATCAATCGCATGAGTTTCTCTTGCAATAAACGAATACAAAGTTGTTGAAACTTAAAAAGGAAACCTTTTTAGTATTCAACTCGGTTAGAGATTTGGAAATTTACATTTAAAACGACTTAGGTGTAAGAAGAAATCGAAACATTCACCGAATCCATAAACCCATTTAGATAACTAGTGATTCAATTTTGATATTTTAAACATCGGAAATTTGGTTCCGTTTTAGTTTCATTTGAAAATCAGAATCGAATTATTAGGACGAAGACAACTAGTATGCTAACTAGTTTAACTATCTATCGAGTCGAAGTCCAAAAAAATGATCAAAACCTATCAACCAAAACTAATTTATGTACCCATACTAATTTGTAATTAATGATCAATATTATAGACAGAAATCGAAGGTGAAGGCGTATAGGTTTATAAGGAAATATTTCTACTAGTCGTGGAGACTTCTAACGTGACGATTGTTTATGATTGCAAATGATTTTCCAGATGGTAGAATAGTATGTAGGCATACATATTTTATATAAATGTTCTCTTTAAATATATTAAGTTCGATCCGATTATCAATCCATAAGCCATAATTAAACTATCCATATTTAAAGCGTGGTTATTTTATTCCAATTTCCAACTCTTTTGCATCAGGATTCAATACTTGTTCTCAAATTAAACGAGAAGATTATATTAATTAATTTTTTTTTTTTTGAACGGCTATATTACTGTTTGCATGGATTAAATTTAAAGGTTACTTAGATCACAAATATTCTCAATCCAAAGAACAATTAATCTAAACGTATGTTTAAACAACTAACTAAAAGCCTAGTTAACAACTAATTAGTACAACTTAACCTTCAAGAACAAGATTAATTTATGGTGTTGTGATGATTACCCTTGTAACCCCAATATTGTTAATTCTTCTTTTTCTTATCATTAATAATCCATGCATCTAATTTATTGTTCCTATAAATAGAAGGTATCATGTTGTGCAAAACTGCAAATTACATCTAATTGATCAAAAGCATAACAATCCTAAAACAGAAATGAAAGAAATGGTTTCCACTTTGAATGTAAATTTAAGCAAGCAACGATGGGTTGATCAAATTAGCAAGAATTTCAAAGAAGAGGTTGGAATTGAGGTTAGCAATGTTCCTGTTTGCGTTTTTAATGTCCCAAAATCCATAAGTCGTTTCAAGCCCGAGGCTTATGTACCTCAAGCTATCGCTCTCGGGCCTTACCACCATTTCGAGGCTCATCTATACCAAATGGAGAGGTATAAAGTTGCTGTTGTTAAAGGATTTTTGGATCCTGATCAAGTCACCTCTTTCGAACCATTGGTGATTGGTAAACTTAAAAAGGCCGAGCCCATGATCCGTGCGTGTTACCACAAGTATCTAGACATAGATGGCGACACATTAGCATGGATTGTGGCAATTGATGGTTTGTTCTTACTTGATCTTTTTAGACATTATGACGAAATGGAGCGATTTATACCTAAAAAGTTGATGAACTACGCGATACTCTATAGAGACATAATGGTACTCGAAAACCAAATGCCATTCGTGATCTTGAATGAAATACAAAAGATCATCGACTGTGATCTTGAGTTACTCTCCATGTTGATAGGGTTTTGTGAGGTACATTCTCCCCTCAAGTTAACTCGCAATTTAAATTGTTCTATTCGGACGAGGGGGTACTTGCATTTGCTTGATCTTATGTATCATTTAATTGTTAATAACGAATCGCCTAAAGATGCTAATTCTCAACCCGAATCACGTTATGAGGAACGAGCTCATGGCGCGCATATGAAAACCGAAAAACACCTTGTTGTTGACAACATGGAAGAGATAATTGAAATGGGACAAAAATTGGGCAAGATTAGAAGAGTCGGGAAAGCAATAAACGTCATAGTAAGCATCCCATGGGAGAAAATATCGAATTTACTAGGGTTACATATTGGAAAAAAGTTAGACAAAGAAGATGGAGATGATCATCCTCGTGTCACCGAAATTAAAATCCCCAATGTGTCTTATTTAAGCAAATATGGTGGAATCAACTTTAACCCTACGGACGGAGGGATTAGGGACGCTAAATTTGTAGCAACCGAAGCAACCCTATATCTTCCAGTCATAACTCTTAAACTCTATTCAGAAGTCGTGTTGCGAAATTTAGTTGCTTATGAAAGCGCTATCTCAAGTTCGACAATGGAATTGGCACAATTTGTCGACTTGATGAGTGGTATTATAGACACAGAGGAAGACGTTATGTTGCTCAAGGGTAAGGGCATAATAGAAGGTGATATGACGAATAAAAAAATTGTCGATTTCTTCAATGGGATGAACAAGTCGAACGAGCATGGATGGGGTAACGAAATAGTTGAACAACTTAATGAATATTACAATGCACGGTTGGCGATTAAGGCGTGGAAGTTCATGAAGAAACGAATGCGCGCTTCACGAAAAGTACTAACAATTATTTTTACTCTTTTGGCATGTTTGTTGATGATTGTTTACTCATTTTGTGAAGTCTATGGTTGTCCTAAGTTATTTAACAAATTAAGTAATTAACATAGGGAAATGTATTTACTTCATGTACTATATTTGAGTGTGTGGTGTTTTAAATTTGTGAATGAAATGTTATTGGTGATATTTATAAATTGATTGAATTGGTGAATTTTTATTGGAGGTGGTAAGTTTTATTGTTTTAGGGTTTAAAAGAAATAGCAAAAAGCAAACGAAAACAAATACGTATTGAACTTTATAACTTCTTGTTTTGAGGCGATCAATCTCTATCCTTTAAATCTATTCCCCCACCGTTCAAAGGAATATTATTGTTTGGGGTATTAACTAAGTGTTTTCAAAGGAACCTTTCATTAGTTATCTTTTTCCCAAACTTACCAATTTTTAACAAGTCCATTTCAACATTCTCTCTTCTTTCCCTATTTAGTTGACACATTATTGCCAAATTACTAGCAATTTAATACAAATTTTAATATATTATTAAAAAATAAACAAAAAATCTATAAAAGCAAAAAATAACAAAATAACAAAATAACTTAAAAAAAAGAAAACTATTAGGGAGGTAATTTAGTAGGTAGTTAATTAGTACGGAGTACAATTTTTTAAAGTAGAAAAAAAAGTACTTCTTCCGTATCAAAATAAGTGAATCACTTTCCTTTTTAGGGTGTATCAAAATAAGTGAATCACTTTAATAATTTACCATTTTTGGTAAGTTTTTATATTTAAAATTACTCATTTACCCTTACTTATACCTTTTTAAACAAGGGGATGATTTTCCTACCACAACTTTTAATGTATCTACTACATCTAATGCATAACATACTTGTACACTTATCTGTAAAATATGTATAGTGTGGTATAACCATTAAAAGTTGTGGTACCAATATCAATTCTCTTTTAAATATCATTAAAGGTTTGGGGCCCTATCTATTTTTGTCATCTTCTTATAAAGGCAATAAAATAGTAAAAAATGTGGATCCTCATCCATTTGAATTATCCAATTTAATTATACTAATCTTTAATACTTTATTTTGCCTAAAAAATGTGACGCTTTTTGATAGGGAGGAAGTATATTTTAGCATTTCCCTGTAAAAAGACAAATTTTGACCAAGTGAAATAATTTGTGCGTCTACAAGCTGGATCAGACCGGTGCCAATGGTGACGGCAACTGACGCCGTCAGTTGCTGCCAACTCAGCGCCACGTTAGCATACAAACTAACTAACACTAAACTGACGTACCCATGCCAACAGCACTCCGTCACTTCACCAACTTTAATTAATTTACTTTCTTTTTAATTAAAACAAAAATATACAACTAATTAAAACATATAACTAATAAAATTAAATTTCATTAATTTAAAAATACATTACATAAAAAAAAGACATTAATTAAAAAAAAGACATTAATTAAAAAAAATAGAAGGTGAATGTGGTGTAAAAATAGACGAAATGAGAGGGTATTTATAGATGTAAAAAGTTTTAATTTTTTTAAATTTTTTTGAATTTTTTTAATATATTACCATTTAATTTTAAATATTACCATTTAAAAAAAAAGAAAATCAAATATTTAATGGCTAGAAAGTACAAGGGGGTCCCACCATTTCCGTCTCTTTCTCCGTCTCCATTCCGGCGGGCCAAATCGGCGGACCCAACCAGCGGGGCCGTGCCAACGGTCGCCACAACCGGCGGGCGTCGCGTTGGCACCAGTCTCACATAACTTCAGAACCTCAACCTGCTTTATGTTTGATTGACAAGTGTCTATGAATGTAAAAATTTCACCTGGAAACTGCAGGGACAAACTTTTACTTCAGATGTTATGTTATTACCATTGGGTGGTTGTGAAATGGTTTTGGGCATACAGTGGTTAGAAACATTGGGGGATATCATATGGAATTTTCATGAATTGAGAATGGAATTCATTTATCAAGGAAGGAAAGTGGCCTTTAGGGGTACTAAACAGGCTATAATGCAATGGATGAGTGATAAACAACTTACAAAAGATACATCTCAACAGGCTGCACAGTTATCTTCCATGCTTTGTGTTTACCCTACCACTTGCTTAACTATGGAAGTCAATGACAGTCAATATGAGGTTTGTAAAGTAGATGGTAATAGTGAATTAGTACATACAGAAAAAGAAAACTTAGAGGAAGTGAAGAAATTAGAACAAGAAGATGCTGGTGTATTAGTAAAAGATAATGATAAAAATGTTGCAGAAATTAAAGATACTATGAAGGATGTTGCACAAAATGCAGATTGACTGATGTTCAACCATTTGTTGGAAGTTACAAGAGTTTGAATCCAATACTCACCATGAAGTGGATAGGAATGCTATTATCAAGTTGTATGAAAACATAGTCGAAGTTTTTATATCAAACCCGATTCTTGAGGACAAGAATCTTAAGGGGAATGGATTGTCATGAGTCAATCGTGGTCAACACGGGTCAACATTTACTTTCCGTCAACAACATTTACTTTCCGTCACATGTGTGTCATGTGACTTTTGTAACAGAATAAGTCACTTAAATAACGAGTAGTGAGCGGTTAGTATTCAGTTAGTTGAATTGTAATCCATTTCTAGTTTCTCTCAAATCTTGTAAGCATTTGACTATTGTCTAAGAAGCTTGATTTCGAATTCTGTTCTTGTTGATTGAATTCCTGATTTAGCTGTTGATCCTTATCAATTCATTTGAATTCTAAGGAATCGTTACACGCTCCTCCTCAACACAGTCGCCGCTCCCCGCCGCCGTCATCCTCCATTAGCCGCTGCACCATTGACTTATTTAAGTTAGTTTTTTTTCCCTTTACTTATTATCATCACAGATCTAGGTTTTATATATCTACACAGATCTGTTGTTTTGTAAAGACCAGGTGAAGTTATATAAACCCTAATTGAAACTTGTATTTTTTAAAACTTAAATTAAAGTTTCATCATACCTCTTTGTATCTGATCAAAGCTCATATGACGTTTCTTTAAATTTTTTTGCATAGATCTCAATTCATAAGCTTAATCGGGCTTCAACATTTTTAGCACATTGAAATCCGTTTCGAAACCCGATTCGAATTTGAGTTTTGATTTTTGAAAACCCCAACTAAAAGTGTCATTTTCCATATGTGTACTTGGTTCAAGCTCAACCTCTTATATTTAAATAAATTTATAACAGATATTAATTGATAAGCAATATTATGTACTCTATTATCGGTCGGGATGCCGATTTGTCATCATCATCTTCAACACAGCCATGTCACCCTACTTTTGTTGCGGAGATTCAATCCCCAACCAAAGATTTTGATGACGATTTTGTCATTGAAAGGGGAGGATTTGCAAAGGTGTATAAAGTTGATACTCTACCATTACACATAGCAATTGGTGATGCATGTGGATTAGACTACTTTCATAATTGTGTTCTTAACGAAAAAGAGAGGCATCATTCGTGATGTGAAGAGCTCAAACATGAATCTCTGATGTGATTGTGCGAGCTGGAAATTAGAACAACGAGATTCACGATTGTTTATTTAGGATTTGGTAATTCAGATCGAGGATTTGGGAAGGTTTACAAACGTTATGTTTGTGTCGGAAAAAAAATTCACGTTACATCGGTCAAATTCTATGTCTTGAACATGAGATGATCCTTGTTTATGAATACATGCCCAATGAAATACATATAAGTGATGGTTAATCAAAGATAGCAATATGTCCTACAAGAGGAATCAACTACCTTCATGTTGATTTTGGCGTAATAAAAGAATCATACATCGTGATGTAAAGAGTTTGGACGACTTGTACAACTAAGATTTTGGATTTTGGGTGTTCCAAAATTGTAATTTAAACTAGCTCTGGCAAGTCATCAAGTGTTTTGTTTATGAAAATTAAGAATCTCTGGTATACAAATACTTTTCGTTGTCTTTTATGTTCTTTTTTATATACAAATACTATAATTCCATTGTTGTTAATGGTCACTCACGCTCGTTATTAAACAATGACGAATTGTATAACTTGTATAAATCTATCCAAGCCGATTTTGTGATTTTGGATACATCACTTTTTGTATGCAAATCACCTCACCCTTATAAAAGATGTTGCAAAAATGGCGTACATATGAGTTCTAAAAGACTGATGCCGAAAATAAAATATTGACAATGACCCTATAATTTGACATACAAACCAAAAAATACATTGATTATGTGAAATGTCAACTATGTGAAACCAAAAATGGCATACATATGAGTTCTAAAAAACTGATTTGTAGATGCATTTCGGATCCAACCCGATTTGGTTCGATTTTTTAAAATTGAAGTTCTACTTTTCAAATTACATTCCAGTAACATTATTTGTTAGTTTCAATAACTTAAATGTGGAGTTGAACAAATTTAGCCCAATTCGTATCCAACCCAATGAATTTGACTTTTACAAACTTAACCCTAATTATAAAAAAGAATCATCGTCCAGTCCCTTTTATCTGTTCCAGCTCCCAATCGCATCTTCATCAAACTTTCTCTCAATATCAGATTATCATATACTATGTAGCTCCTTCGCCATCATAAATCATGTAATCTGCACACCATCGTGCTTTTTAAGTAAGTTTTCTTTATATATATTTATCTTAGTTTTACTTTTCGTATACATGACAGATCTTCCATAGCTATATTTAGTTTGTTTGATTGATTAAATAAATAGATCAAACTATAATTAGGATTCGATGTTTTTCACCAGTTGAAATCTCTATTAAAACACTAACTGGAAGTATTCAAGTATATTGTATATAGTACTGTTATCATCGTTTGTATGTATAATTGTATATGTTCTAAGCTCATACGATTTTATGTTCAAAATTTTAATTATAGATCTGAGTCTACAACTAAAGACTTTGATGACAAGTTCATTACTGGAAAGTGTGGATCTAGAAAGATCTGCAAAGTTTATATATGTTTGTATCGGGGAGATCTAGTAAACACTGTTATGTGTGTTTCATGTGGTTTAGACTACTTTCATAAAGTTATGAGCACCCAACATGGGATCATACATTCTGATGTGAAGAGCTCAAACAATCGTTTGGATGAGAATTGGTCATCTAAGATTGTAGAATTGTGGTTTCGGGAAGGTGTACAATGGATTTGGAAAGGTGTACAAACGTCAATCCTGTATGGAGGGCTGAAGTTGAGATGCTTTCTAAGTAATTCCACTGTGACCTTATGAGATGATCCTCGTGTACGAGTAATCCATAGCGTTCGTCCATCAAATGATCGAAGCTCGCTCCTTGGTGTCTTTGATTGGTTATTGTAACAATAACAAAGAAATGATCCTTATCTATGAGTATATGCCCAATGGAACCGTGTATGATTATATACACAAAATTGATATTGTTTTAAATTAGGGGAAATAGCTAGAGATAGCTAGATATTGCACGTGGTTAGACTACCTTCATATGTGTGTTGACGCTCAGCACTTTCAGATATTTCAGTAATATTGGTTTGACCAAAATAAACCTCACAAATTAACAAAATGATAAGGTTATGTCATTTGGGTATCTAGGCCCACTATTCATCAAAAAGAAGGCTTACGATTGAAGAACGTGAGTATATGTATTTGGGTCTGTTTCAGTTGAATACACCTTATAAAGGATCACTGAAGTTTTTTTTGTAAATTTGATTTCTGGAATGTGACTTTTTTCTTCATAGTTTACAAATTATGTACGTAGTTGTAATAATCAAATCACTTGCTTGTTTTGTATTTTGCTTTGGTTTTTTCTGTTATTAAGAACTTTGGCGATAGCCTGTAAAGTAACAAAAGGTTCACATGTAAAAATGTTTTACCTAGACAAGATCTTGTGTACTATTGGTAGTTTTTAGATGGGTTTTGCTAGTATGTATACACATCACATGGGTGCAAGTGAACCAAGTTGTTCGCAAGCCGAGCTCAAACCTGGTCAAGCCCGAGCCCTGCTCGGGTTATTTACACCCCTAATCAAGCATGTTTTTTTTGTTTTTTCAAATAATTAACTATGGCCAAAAAATTTAAAAGAAAAACAAATGGTTTTAAGGTATGAAGTTAAAAGGCATGACTCTTGTCTGCCAAAAATGGGCTTAGTGGTGGAATCGTTGGATGGTCTAATTCTTGGATATGTAATACTTCCTCTGTTTCAAAATAAGTGATATAAATTAGCTTTATGTTTTTTGAAGCAAAAAGTTATAATGAATGTTAAATTAGATTAAATTTGATAGTTAGTGAGTGAGGGGTCCCATATATTATGATTAAAATGAGTTTAATGATGTTTAAAAGTAAAAGTAAGGGTAAATGAGTAATTTCACTTTATTAAAGAAGATAGTTAGTAGGTATGTGTACCACTATATTTTAACAAATAAGAAAAGTTTCAAAGTATATCATTTATTTTGAAACACCCCAAAACAGAACTTGTATCACTTATTTTGAAACACGGAGGAAGTAAAAAACTTTATAAATTATGGGAACTTGGCCCTTCCATCCATCTTTTTCATTTTGCCAATGTTGCTCTACATGGTCGAAAAAGAATGCAACTAATTTGGTTTATATCTTTAGGATTTTCAAAAAGGCTCGGTTTAAAAATAAATATGCATAAAAGTAGACTTTATGGTGTTGGAGTTGAATAGTTGTTATGCCAGCCTAACACGCTCAAGACCCGAGAACGGGCCAACAAGCACGCACACTAGGGATGGCAATCAACATCCGCCCCGATGATCATCCACCCGATCCGATCCATCGGTGGTGGATATGGACGAAGTTAAATGGGTGAATATCGGATGTGGAGCGGATGTGGATGTTTATTGGAGCGGATATGGATGCCGATTTTCAATCCATGGATGAATCCACTTAACCCGAAATTAAATTTTTTATATTATAATTTTACATAATTAAGAATACATATCTACACATTTTCTGGATTTATAAAATTTATACATAACACAATATTAAAAATAACGAAATTTATAAACATTATAAGTCATGCTCTAAGCTTTTAATTATATCAAGTCATACTTTTTTGTATCTATCAACATTTGAAGATTAACTACAAATTAACAATGCTCTATGAATCGAATGTATATTCATCGTTATAATTTGTATCTTCTATTGAAGAAATTATGTATGTACAGTATAAAATAAAAATCGTAAATTATCTATAAAATTTTCGTATATCCTTTATGAATCAAAATTCTTTCGAAATCCAACGGATGTCCATTTACCCGCTCTAATCCAATGGATATGGATATGGATGGATGAAACAATTTTAAATGGATATGGATATGGATATGGACGGTGCAAATATAAAAGGATATGGATGTGGATATGACATCACCCGATCCATATCCGGTCCATTGCCATCCCTAACGCACACCAACAGGGCGTCGCAAGGACAGGAAACGAGCCCCGCCCAAACGAAGCACGCAACCCCTAGAGTTGATCCATTTGAAGTGATAATGTGGCAAGAGGGAATATATGTAGGCCTAGTAAAGCTCACTTATTCTAGATGGTCTTTCCATGAGTTTCAAAGTGGCTTGGAATGATATAACTAAAAAAATAAAAAATTAAAGCGCTTCTCATGCTGGAAAGAAAAACTATTACTATTAAGATTTCTCAAGATTAAGGTCGGGCAATTTGGGCCGCTATTATTAAAAACGCCTAGAAAATTGACATATTGGGTTTTCAAGCTAAGAGACCTAGAAAATCCTTCTTTTCGGGGCTCTTTTCGCAGCTCCATTGTATTCTAGCTGGGCCCATTGGATATTTTAATAAACGAGCTTTAAGAAAGGACATTTTGACAAACTAACTTAAGAAATGACATTTTAATAAACTAGCCGCTTAAAAAACACATACAATTCATAATCATATACTTGCACGATTGAGCCTTTAAGTATGAGATTTTGCTACTACATAAGTTAAATCATCACATAGTTATATATGTGTTAGTCATTTTAGTGTCACTTATTCAATTTTAGTATGATTGAAATAATATGTATGTATGTCATAAGTTCCATACTTTGGTATTAATACAAGTTAGGAAGCACAAAAGTACACACTTGTAAAGTCTAAGATGATTCATGTACGATTTATAAGACGGGCGAACAAAAGGGCATGGTCAAGGGGAAGCGTCCCCTTACAGGGTTCAAGAGGCAATGTCAACTGCTCCTAACTTCTTAAAAAAGCATTGGTTTCATTTTATATAACAAAAACAATCTTTTATTGGTAGATACAAAACATATGCATAGTTTGACATACACTTAGAAAACGAATTCTTTCAAAATTATCAAATACTTGATCTTAAAACTGTGACTCATTTCAAAGATTGTTTTTCAGGAATTATACCAATTACTTGAATTTCGTGAACTAGTCATAAAATCTAAATATTTAATTCGAAACTTAATTATCACGATTCATATTTTAATCCAAATTCTACAAAGTCGCTCTGAAGACCAACAATATGAATCAAGGATAGCGTGAATATTTCAGGCTGTGTGTTTAGCTCAAGTTTAATCTAATCTTCATTATCAAAAAATAAGTCTATTAAAACAAAATATTGTACAGCGTATTTATTTTTTTAACGAAACTAATAGGATATGTAGATCAAAATAGAAAGCATTGTTCTTTCTTTGACCAGTCAAAATATGGCGGTGTAAACAATTACTTCCTCCGATTCAAAATAAGTGATACATTGGGGTTTCACGGTTTTTGAGGCAAAAGATTATAATAATGGTTAAATTAGATTAATTGGATGGTTAGTGGGGAATGGGTCCCACACCTTTTGAATAAAGTAAGGTTAATGATGTTTAAAAGTAAAAAGTAAGGGTAAAGAGATCATTTCACTTTGTTAAAGTAGATAATTAGTGGGTGTGGGTCCCATTTTATTTGTCAAATAAGGAAACTTTTCAAAGTGTATCACTTATTTTGAATCACCCAAAAAAGGAAAGTGTATCACTTATTTTGAATCGGAGGAAGTATATAACCTCTCCAACTTTGAGTCACACCATGTTGTATTTAAAAATCCAAGACATAAAATAATTGTTAAGAGTACGAAAGTACTTCAGTAATTTTTATATATATACGGGATGGATTATAGTAAAGTCATTATTAAAATTTAAAAGTTATTTTTTTCAAACAGATTAATAACATTTTATAAATAATGTACAATTTCTTTTAAGGTTTTTCAACACCAATGCAAAAAAGAAAAACAAATTATGTATCGATGTTGAAACATATTGTAGATAAGTTTGATTTTCTTTTCTCCGTGATATATTTATATTGCAATTTTGTTCATCTTCCATACTCATGTATATGTATATAGACACGAATAACTACTAACTTTATATAAAATATATATTAATGATGATAAAAATATTAGTTTAAACAAGGAATCTGAACAGCACATTAAGTCGGTTTATAAAACACATTGGGATGCAAAAAACTTCGAAAGTAGGGTTTAAAACTCGAGTTCCAAAACGTTGTCTACGTTCGGATCTTTTCTACTGTATAAAACATTAAAACCAACTCCGATATTTCTTTAATAGTTTTGTTAATGACATATTTCTTATTAATTTTAAAAAATTATTACATATGTAAAAAATTTTATACTTTCATTAAAAGAGGATAATTC
Organism: Calendula officinalis; assembly: GCA_963853835.1. NCBI lineage: Eukaryota > Viridiplantae > Streptophyta > Magnoliopsida > Asterales > Asteraceae > Calendula > Calendula officinalis. The sequence goes on from OY970827.1 coordinate 19,770,815, forward strand.
TCAAAATATAGAAATTGATCATTTATTGATGTACAAATCCATAATTCATGTTTTAATAGCTTTTAGGATAGTCGTTATAAATTTTCTTTTTTAATACTATTTTTCTCCATTATTTTAGTTCTTAATTTGTAACAAATAACATCACTGTAACATCTGGGGCTATTTGATTAGTGAAGATCCTATAATTAATAAGCTTCAATTTTCATTTTAACAAGTTTAAAAGTTGACCGGGGTGGGTGATGACAATGCCGAAGCTAATCTTCGATTAACCTTTATTTGGTATACGTTCAAAAAAAAAGTTTAAAAGTTGATAAATTGAACGGAAAATTTAGAAAACTCACAAAGCCCTCGAATTCATGCTCATAACTTATACCAACTTAAATAAAATAGTGAGTTAAATTGGTGGGAAAATGTACAAAACCATTACATGGAATTGGGAATTGTTGGTGACTTGCATCACCAATATTATTTAAGTGTAATTGGATAAACTTGTTGACCAAATGTAATCCTAATAAATATTGAACAAGTAAGGGTGGTGCGGAGTGCACGCTTGTTTAAATTTATTATGATTAAAATACACTGACTTAACGGAGGTTCGGGGGCAGCGCCCCCGATAACGGGGTTCCAAGGGGCAGCGCCCCTGGCGGGCTCCAAGGGGCAGAGCCCCTGGCTGGGGTCGAGCTAATATTGCTTTATGAAAAATGCATGGAAAATCCGAATTCGGATTCAAAACCCGGTTTTCCGACCCGTTGAATCAGACCCGAATCCGGCCCATATTTGGGCAGTTTTTGGCAGTTTTGAAACTGCAATTCGGCAGTTTTGAGCAGTTTTCGTCAGTTTCTAGAAAGTGGAATAACACTAGTTTTGGTCATCTTCTCTGGTACGTTTTTCTCACAATAGACACATATTCTCTGTTCTTGATCACACTGTGATTTCATCCGATTAGAGATTTCGAGTGTACCCTCGAAATACTTTGATCTGATAGTGAAAACACGACTTCACAGTGATCAAGTGATTCGAAATCAGTACAATTCTAACAGGAATCACGTGATGCCATTAAGACAAAACACCCCGACCAAGTAATTAATTAACCCATAAAAACATCATATAGAGAGATGGTAGTTGCATGAGTGGAATTAAGTGTCTTATAATTAAAAAAAAAATAGAAATATAAAAGAAAAAGATACAAAAGAAATATGTTAAATTATTATTGATTTTCTCTAATTTCTCAACACATTGGTGATCTTTGAGGAATTCCCTTCCTTCTACTCATGCTTGTAGCCATATCCTCCTCATAATGAACTTTACTAGAAAATGTTTCACAACTATAAAGTCCACTCCTTTTCTTCCTTACGAACCCGGTGCACATCATGCTCACAGTTTCTGACCCGGAAGAGCCCGACCCTGAGCTCATTGGGTCATCCGAGTCCACGATGGTTGAGTGAGGTGTCTCATACGTCAAGTGATCATCATCCCCACTATCGTTAGGAATGAAGAAATCAGGTCCAAGTTGTAATGAATTGCATACTCTTAGGAATGGTGTGAGGTCTCTATAATGCTTGAGAACAAAATCCACCTGAAAATATTCAAACCCAATTATACTTAAATTAACATATGCTAATACAATCTGCAAATTTCATTGATAAAAGATATTTTTTTGAAATTCTTATTAAAAAACAACAACCATATGTGCACACATTAATATATTCCTATATGCTACCTAGTACCTATATACATGTTTTACTCATATTAATTCATGTATATGCATATCCTCGAGTTGTTAATATGATACCCATCTATCCCACAAAAAAGTTTACATTTCTCCTTGAAATTTTGTCCCACAAAAAAGTTTACATTTCTCAAATTTGGGGGGTCCACCTAATAAAATAATATTATTACCAATCATTCAACCAATAAAACACTTTCTCTCTCCAATCCAACCTTATATTTTAATCAAAAGTATTATTATTGACCCCACCACTAACTATCACCTAAAATCTTGTGCCCAATAGAAATATAAACTTCTTTGTGGGACGGAGGGAGTATATATCAATTTAATTTTCTATCAAAATATTAAAGTTATAACAAGAAGTTAATCATTAAACTAAGTATTTTAGTATAAATTAAGTTTTTTGGGGTAATCTTATGTCCCAAAATTACACAATGATACAAGCGAAAGTGAACAATTCCTGGTATTTAGGATTCTATAGAGTTTAAATCTTGAAATTGGAACAAAACACCATTGATTAAAGGATGGTGATTTTAACACTATAGAAATCACTTCAAACACCACAATTTAATTCTGCTATACCAAATGGTACAACATATTAACGTAGTAATTGTACATGGTGTTGAAGTGATTAATGCGGCGTTAAAATCTTCTTCCATGATTATGTACCCCGTGTTACAAAAAGGAAAAATATAGGGAATATAAAAGTGAATTACGATACCTTGCAGCCTAAAGAGCAATGGATAAAGGGTTCTTGAAGGCTTCTGTCACAAGAAGTGCAATAGTTTCCTGAACCCTTAAATTGCCTATTTTGAGGTCTCTTCTTGATGAAGACCACTTTTGCACTATTAATTGTATAAGCCTGATAAATAAAAATATTTATTAGTCAAATTAACAAGTAGTTAATTACTCCATATGAATTATGCTAATTAACCAATTGGATAATTGTATAAATAATGTTTGTTACTTACTTGAACATTTGAGCAGTCGATAAGCCGTTCTAGATCTTCGAGTCGTACAACATCATGATATACATATCGTCGAACTTGAAGGAGTCTATGGAACCGATGAATATGCACACAGTGTGGACATATGCTAATGCAACAATCCAAACAACATATATTTTTCTCGTTCTTCTTCGCGTGCTCATGAATTGTGCACGCAGTGAAGAATTTTTGTGTGTAGAGAGATTCTAACCAAAGCGGCTTCCGAATACCCTATATGAATAGAAATCATGCAATTATATCAAAATTCTTTATCAGTAAGGAGTGATAATTAATATTAGGCATACAGAGTTTTGAAGAAGTAAAAAAGTAGTTTTGGACATACCATGATCACATAAACTTTCTTGAAGTAGTGGTGTAACAGGAGGGAGGGAGTGAGAGATAGGAGGATGAGAGTATTTAAGGAGGATCACAAGAGAAGAAAGGGTGTATATCTATTCTTTGGCTTCACAAATAGGTAGTATATATTATGAAGTATATTATTTGGCTTCACAAATATATACTCGTATTATGAAGTATATGTGTAAGGGAAAGTTTATGCGACAATAATTATTTTTGTGAGAACTCGAGAACAACTTTGTAACTAGTTATTTATTTTAATTAGTTTTTAAAGGTATAAGGGTAATATATATAAATTAGAAGGATACTCGTACAATGTAGCGATGTGTACCCTGTAATTATATTTTATGGCACCAGTTAGTAAGTGACGGTGGTGATAGTGATGGTGGCTGGTGTGGTGGTCGCAGATGGTGGTTGGTGGTGGTGGTGGTGATCATGATGGTGGAGGTGATGGTCGAGAATGGTGGATGGTTGTGGTGTTAGTAATGGTGAGTGGTGAGTAATGGTGGTGGTAGTATTTTCAACCTTTTCAAGTTTAAGGATTAATAAATATAATTATAGTCAATTAGATCACTATATGATCTAATAACTCAGTTGGTTAGCTCATTATGTTAATAACTGATATTATAAGTTCAAGTCATACAAAATACATAATTTTTATAAACACAAATTTGTCCCAAATAATAAATTTATAATATTAAGCTTTACTAGTTTTATAAAGTCCCAAATACTTTGGCAAAGCTCTAGGTGAAATTCTCCTTTCTTACTATTAAAAAAAAATTAGAAATCAAAACATTCATGAAAGCATAGATACTTAATTAGTATATCTTTTTTTGAACGACACCTAATCTATTTTTTTATTTTTTTTGTACATAAGGGGACTTAAACTCATGACCTATTCATCTTAGACAACACCTTAAATCAATCTCCAATACCACTAGAATACAAAACCTTATGTCTTAATTAAGGTATTTTTAATTATTAAGTATATCTACAAGCAACTTGTAATTAAGGTATTTTTTAATTATTAATAATCTTTAAGACCTTGGCAAAAGAGCTATCTAAGCCTAGACCAGCCAAACATCTTGAAACAGCTGCCGTGTTTGTCTCTGTGTTGGTGATAATGCTAGCTGTATTGGCTAAACCTAGCTAAAGCATGGTCTTGAAGATGATGAATTTACAGCCCATTGGCTAAACGCATTTAAAATTACATAATTATTGGCATCCAGTGGCCATTATTTCATGGGATATATTGGTGTATTTTATATGTGTTCTTGTTAATGCTATGAGGTTGGGGTTCAAGTCCCGTTAGGGATCTAGATGATGAGGTTCTTTTTTTTTGAACCGGCAAATATTATATATGTTAGTGGTTAGAAATTAGTATCACCTAGTTAGAATACACCTTTGTCAAGGTTTGAACCCATGACCACCTAGGGAAAATCCCCCAAAGACAAGCTTGGTGGCCAAGTGAGCTATCCCACTTGGTTTCTAGATGGTGGAGTTTATTCCGCATATGTGGAGGTTTCAAGTGAAAGTATATTATCCCTTTTGAATGTCAATGTCTAGGCTAAAAAAATATTGTTACCCCAGGAATGCCAAGGAATAGAATTGAATTAAATTCTAAGGAATTCATTTTTGTTAACATTGAATTATGTTGTGCCTGTGATTACAAAATTTATAGTTGCAATTTAAATCCATAATTCCGCCTTTTTATGTTTGGTTTGTAACTCCGTTGAAAGATTTCGAATTTAATTATGTCAAATGATAATAATACCATTTATTTGTTTTTTACCCTATCATAAATACATAGGTAATATCACTATAGAACCAATTTTAAATATAAAACCTACAAAACCAATCTCAACTAATATTTTTATTTTTTTTTAATTATCTTTTATATTTATATTTCTAAAATTATTTTTTATATTTTGTATTTCATATTTTTGTTTTAATTTTTTAATTTTTTAATTATTTTATTTATTTATTTATTTTTATTGTATTTATTTATTTATTTTAATTATAAATATTTTAATTTTTTCAAACTGCATATTCAATTTATAGCCACGACATATTTAACTTGTCTAAACTACACATTCGGTAAGGTAAATATTGGTTAAATATTATAAAATAATTAAAAATACCATTATTATTATTTTATTTTATATTTATTTAATTTTAATTTTAAATATAAATTTGTTTTATTTTTTTATTTCCAAAATAAAAGTAATGATTTTAGATTTAATCTAAAAATCCCTAATATATTTGCTAAGTAATCTAAATTACATCAGATGATGTAATGTTTGAATTACATAAAATTTAGTTACTTATAAAAAATTATCTAAACATCTCATTGTAATAAAATTGAATTCTAATTATAAGGAATTTCATAAAAAAAACAAACATGCTGTGTGACACTTGTTTGAGAAAAAACATATGGGAAATTGGGAATGGTCTAAAGAGTCATATACGAAAGCTTTGGTCACCAAGTTGAAAAGGAATTCTGAGAGGAGATTTTCTGATCTAAAAACATTTTTAACCTCGAACTAAGATGCTCGTTGACCAAAAAACCGAACTAAAGACCAAGTATGATCATAATCCAATTTCTCCATCACACATTGTATCACATTCGAGTCATGGTAGAATCCAAAAAAGCCTAATTTACGGTGTAAAATACTTTTCTCAAAATCAACTTTAAAGAATGTTTATATTTTTTCATTACAGCTTAGGAATTATTTGCTCTAAAATTAAAAGATCATAAATACCATGATTCCCTTCTAGTACCAATTAACATCTCACATTTGGTTGATAAAGTATAATGGATACGTTGATAAATCGACGATAAAACAGTTTTAAAGTCGTAAGTCACGTGAGGTCGTGGGTGATATCTGCAATGTAAGTCACGTGCAAGGGATCCAATGCGTTTAGTGGTGCTGACTCCATTCATCTAATCTAATTTGTCCCACCCAAATATTCAACCATCTTAATTTCATGGGCTGACCAAATATTCCTCCCTTTCATGTTCTTCAACTTACTTTTTGTGTTCCATTTTCTCCTCCTCTGTCTAAGAAGTTTAGAAGAAACTTTTTAACAGTAAACCAGATTTTATATATAAATTATATAAATATTAACAAAAAAAAATAATTAATTTTTAGATCACGGTAGAATTACAAGAAAAAAAGACACCCTCCTAAAGTAATTTTTAGATCACGGTAGTCTAATTGGTGTTGTAATCCTTCCTTTTGTATTTCTTGATGTACTCTTTTTGGTCTAGCTTCTTGCTAGTCTTAGTTTTATGTTAGTTTCCGGGTCTCTTGCTGGGGGTGATGGCATTGCCGAAGCTCCTTTTGCTTGAGTTCCCTTTTTGCCGTTAAAAAAAAAAAAAGTATAAAATTTCTTCCAAATTAAAAATATCTCTCCAGTCCACAATTTATAGTTCATCCATTTTTAATATTTTATTGTGCTTATCTTGATTTAAATAAACTTACATAAATATATATATAAACTACTTTTTTTTTTTTAAATGAGTCCTTAAGTTTTATGAGCCTTGTATGGATGTCTGCCCTGTGGCTATGCCCATGACCGACCCTACAAAGAGCTAGAAATACATAGGACTATAGGAGAAGTTGAGTCATATGATATTAAATATCTTAACAGAATAACAGGTAAATTAATATGATACCTATAATCTTAAAACTATGACCATTTTGTTCAGTTTATATATATTGAGTCGCTTTTTTGTCCACAATGACATAAATTTTACAATTGATGAATGATAATGGAAAATGGCGATTTTAAAAAACAAAGTAAAGTAGAGAAGAGAACAAACAGAATGGTCAGCGTTTGAGGCGCACGAGGGGAGATCTCTCTCCCAACTCTCTGAAATTTGAAAGTGCTCTCTGCCCCCTTTAATTTTTAACCAACTTTTCTTTTCAACAAAATTATTTTAAAATTTACTTAACGAAGTACTCTCAATTTTGTATTCCACCGTCTTATAAAGTAGTATATTAAGTTATTAATCTTTCTTGATTAGTTTAATAAACACAAAAGTGATTCTGATCATTTTCAACCGAAAATAATAACCTCGGTTGATCTTTATATTAATAAATCGTAGTTTTATAAAGGCTAAATAGTAATAAAAAAAAAATATAATCATAGATCCAAAATCTAACGATGTGAAATATGAGTAATATACATTTCTCCTGTAACAACAAAGGATGCAATGCTCGTAAAACCTTGCCGAAAACAAATAACGCATGATAAAAGATTACTTTTTTATTGTAAATTCCAAAAGAATGTCATATGAATGTTAAATGATGGAAATTAATTTTGAGTTGAATGTAAAACCATATTAAATAGATAAAAAATACATATAACATAACTTTAACATAGATAGACACATTATGCTCTAATACATGCAAAGATCATTTGAGTAAGTTCCTAATTGTTAAAAATTTAAACTTCCAGTTATATATTTACTATTAACTAAATTTCCTTAAATTTGCATTTTCTTTATTTTCTTTTAAAATTATCATTACTTAATCGTACATTATTAAATTTCAGGTACTTCTTATTTTTAGTTTTTACAATAACCCTATTTATAAATACTGAAAAGAGTAATTTCGGTTTAATTTACCCCCTTCTACAAGTCTACATGGTTCATTTAGGGGGTATTTGGGAAGAATTATAACTTTTTTTTTGTGACATTTTGAATATTGGTTTAGATTTAATGTGTGCTACTGCCTATTAACCTTTAAAAAAACTACAAATATTTTTCCAGTTATAGCGTTAGAATTTTGAAAAATGCCAAATGTTGAAAGAAAAAAAGGCATTACCAAACTATCGCAACTCAAAATCCTTTAGCCAATACGAAACATTAAAAAGTTAGTAATTCACTTAATCCACCATCTAAAATATATTTGACCCTTTTTTTCATAAAATTTTTCCCAAATAAAAAATTCACTCTCCAATTTGAATTTTTAGTACTACCCCTTGTAAATTACATTTTTACCATATACTCCCTCCGTCCCTTAATAAAGTTCCCATTTGTGTTGGGCACAACATTTTAGGAGATAGTTAGTGGTGGGGTATTTGGTATTACTTTTGAATAAAATATAAGGTTTGATTGGAGAGAGAAAGTGTTTTAAGAGATAGTTAGTGGTGAAAGTATTGGTAATAATATTATTATATTAAGTGGGTCCCTTAAGTTTGAGAAATGAGAACTTTATTTAGGGACAAAACTTGAAGGTGAAATGGGAACTTTATTTAGGGACGGAGGGAGTAATATTTATTTAATTTTTGTTCTTGTATTTATATGCATATTTTTACCATACTTGTTCTTGTATTTTTCTCTCTTTTATATCCTTGTATCATAATATATAGATTATAGATAATTATATCAAATGAAAGGTATCAAGTTTGACTTTAAATGTCACAGGTTTAACTTACAGTCCAAGATACTTACAAGTTACAATTATAAATTTGATGCTCTCTTTTGTTTGTATCATATGATATTAAGTAGAAGAAATAATTTGTCATGGTTTGTGTGCGGAAAACATGATGAAAGCTTGTTGAATTTTGCATGTGTAGTTTGTAAAACCAATCTCTTCTTCTGTTAGATAATTTATATTCCCAGAATTCCTCTGTCACATAACAATAACAATTTCAGGAAAAAAGGTCAACAAATACAGGAAAATCATATAAATGAACGACTCCCAACCCGACCCGGTGGCCCGTAATAAAAAAATGACTCATTTCAACCCGAACCCTAGAAAAAAAGTCATTACCTGGTCAAAAGGTCTTAATAATGCAGGAGTTGCTCTTAAAAACGTTGTCCCAACAAACACACCACCACTTCGCAATATACGATTACTTTCAGCAATCTATAAAAACAAAAACAAATTAAAGTCAAACTAGCTATTTATAGATCCAACAAAACATAGTAATAAGATTATGAAAATAATCAATAGAACTTTTTGATGATTACTTTGAACCATATGACAAGTTTTAGGATAATGTTTCTATTAAACCTGTAAATATAAGCATACTAATTTATGAATATATAATTATTAAGTTTGACTCTAGAAAGTCAAAATAGGTGACTTACTGCATTAGAAGGAGATGGCCAACAATGCAAAGCTGCACCGGCATGAACTGCATCTACCGAACCTGATGAAAATGGAAGCCTAGAAACATCTGCTCTTACAAGTGCAAGATTGCTGTAATTTTTTAAGGAAAAATGTGTTAATCGTGCCTAAAATCTTCTAAAAAAATTGGGAATAAAAGATACTTACGAGTTTAAAATAGTATCATCAAGTTTAATAAAATCATACGTTTGGCGGAGCATATTTTCAGAAAAATCAAGAGCTACAACTTTTGAGTAGGTTCCTGATTTTGCAAATTTTCGGGAAAATAAACTGCTTCCGCAACTAACATCTATTTAAAGTTCCACCTTCTGCTGTTTTGAAGTACTCTTGAGCCATATTGAACTAAATTATCACAAATTTAAGTAACAAATTAGTGTTTCAGTTAGCAAATAGCTTATAGCAAGTGTTTGACTATTGACCAAATGCATTAAATACGTCGAAACGCGTTGGGCTGACCATATACACTCTTTGTTAAAATATTTTAATTTTAACATAAATAATTATTGTGTCAAATATGATTATAAAAAATAATATGTTATTTGAATAAGAATTTAACGTTCAAAAAATATAAATGAACTAACCTCCTCATCAGGACCAGGAAAACCTCTACGAATAAAATTTTGACGCCATCCTCTTTCATACAAAAATGAAACCAACGGACTCCTAATATAAATAAAAAAAACAGGACCAATGTTAGCATATTGCAAAATAGAACTCACATGATTTAATAAAATTAAAAGTCGCAATATCGACCCATACTTATTATTAATTTCTTATTTCAAAAAAAAAAAAAAAGTAGAAAAAAAAGTATTTGTGGGTCAACCCGCCGCCCATGGTCCAAATCATGAAATCAAATACACAATTTAATAAAACACTGGTACCTAAATAATTCAGTTCGAGATGGTTGAGCTTCAACATATTCTTTTGCTCCAGCAATTACAGTAAGATCAAGATAAATGTTCTTGCTTGAATACGTTTTATTACACTTTTTACACTTAAAACCAGAGCGATATATTGCGGGCCTGCAAATTTCAACAGCTTTTAAGTCAAAACAACTACACACAATCAAGTGAAGGATTATAATTAGAATCATAATTTTTAAAAGATTTTCAACTTACAAATTGAAACCGGGAGGACCTTTTCTTATAAGTGGTTCAAAACAAACAGGACATGCAAATAAATCAACTTCCCCTGAATCTTTGAGTTGAGTAACTGCTTCCTGCAATTACTAACAAATATTATATATATTTTGCAGAATGTGAGGATTATAACCGTTAATGTATGACCCAAATTTGATCAAAGATCCCAAATTTGACTATGTTACGAGTAAGAAAGGAGTGTAAGTTCGGGGTTTTTAATATTATAGAGTGAAAGTTTAAAGTTCTGACATTTATAGGAGTAACTATTCAAATTTTGAAAATTTTATGGACCAAAATAAAATTCAGTTTTGACAAAATTCCCTTATATTTTTATAAATTGAACTTTCGCTCCTTTAGATGAGAGAAAATTATTCATACTACACATTGTCAAATTTGGGATCATTGGTTATCTTTTTTGGCAATTTTCCCTATTAACAACAATAGACAAAAAAACATGTTACACGGCAAAAGTCAAGCAAAGTGAAGGTCTCCAAAAATGGATATAGAACCTTTTGTGGTATAATGAATCAAGATCAAGATGCAATATATATCAAGACATATAGATTTGTAAGATGACTTTGTTGACCACAAAAGTCAAATGTGAGGTTTAATTCATAGATGGAATTTGCATAATTAGACACATGCAAGTAAAGTCTCTGAATCAGGAAAATAGTACTTTATAAGTTTCCTAAAAGGTCAAATTTTGACTCGTGGGAGTTAAACATTCTTACTTTAAAACCATATTTTATGAACGAATAATTCATTTAAAGAACAGTCTTGTTTGTGTCAAATCATAGTGATACTAGACACGATTGAGCTAATAATTCGATTAAAGCATAATATAATTCAATTAAAACCCTAAACAATCATTATACAACAAGATTTCGCTACTTCGATACCCTAATAATCATCACAAAAAACTACTCCAACAAGAACTAGTTTGATGCACACCAACTGTTTGTGTTAATGTATGTGAGAAAGAAGTTACCGATACAGCAGCAACAAGAGAAGAAGTTGCTTGAATTCTTGAAGATGGATACTTTAGTGGAGATCGAAACTTCGAAGACTTAAAAAGAAAAGGGAATTTAGGGATCACTAACGTGCGATTATGAAATGGGTGAAGCAAATGGTTTACAGATGAAGATGAAGTTGAGGCCATTTATGGTGAAATTATGGATCTTTATCGGGTCTTTTTTTGTTGAAATGGCGTCTGATGTATGCGAAGAGACCAATATATATCATGATGGAGAAGAAGATTGATGAAATTTCTTGTTTTTGTTTCATGAATTTTTGTTTTCTTTTTGATGGGGTTGTGTGGTGATCGAGAAACCACAACTGAAGAAGTGGTTTAATTTACTGAATTTAGAAAAAGAGAAAACACCTTTTGGTTTGAGGATGCTCATATGCCACATCATCCCCTAGCCACCTCTTGTTTTGTCATGTCTATTTTGAAAGTAGATTTATAGAAAAGTCAAAGTCGGTCGAAGTGGTTGAATTAAACATCGTAAAAATAGGCCGGTCGGAAAGAAGCTAGTGAACCGGATTAAGAAACCAAAGGAAGTGAAGCGTGTTAACAAAGTGGCTGCTTTAATTTGAGTGATGGTATTTGTGTTTAACGAGGAATTGATACCCGCGCTTCGTGGCGGGGTGATAATATACACATCATATTTATAAACTAATCTATCACACACACATCTATTTGGGGCATAATATTTATAAATTAATCTATCACACACACATCTATGACATGATAACCATCTAACAAAGCTAATTCTTACCTGATGCCTATAAATGACATCTCAATTTGCTACAAATGTAACGCATAATTGATATACTGAGATACATTATAATAAAAAAACAGATGACTGATCATTTAATTCAAAACAAATCAATTATAACCATAATTCAAAAAAATGAAGTCCAGATCCTAATTCCATAATGTATAAGCAACTAAAAAGTCAAACCTGGTAATTTAGGTTTTGGTGCAGGTATACATGATAATCCTTGTCCTGGTTTTTCTGTTTCATCACCTAATAATTATAGAAACATCTTTCGGTTTGTCAAACTTTAATTCAAAAAAATGAAGTCCAGATCCTAATTCCAAATAACTATAATTATTTGGTAATGAAACATGTTATTATAATTAAATAAAGTTCAAACCCGACGAACCCAACCAAATAAGAGCATTAACTCGTCCAGATAACCCGATGAACACCTCTAATCATCATTGAAGCGCACGAAATTGAGATGCGACTTTGAGTTTTTCTTCTGGTTTTAACTATGACAATTTACTTTCACCCTTGCTTGTGGTAGGCTGATTTTTGCTAGTATTTGTATTTGATTTAATCTCTATAATCATACATGATAACAATCGAACTAAACATGATATGATTTAAATTATAATAATTTAAATATTTAATTAAATAAAATGAAAACGAAGGAAGATGTTCACCAAAGTGACCTGTGATTTGATTACATTTGTGAAATTGTCAAAGTTTAGATCTTGAAGAAACACACCTGTCAATAAACTCCCATTTATTCCAACATCCAAACAAAATCATCATTATTTTTATTCTTTTTCTTTTTATTGTTATTGTACTTTTTTTATGCTACATGTATCTAATATTATAAAGGAAAATAGCCAAGAAATTGATAACTAAAAGAAAAGCCTATTAAAGCGGTAAAATGGATTTTAATTATCTAAAAAGGCTATAAAGTTCGTGTTCTCTTTCGCCAAAAAAAGAGTAGGTGTAGTTTTGACATATCTATGTGGGTAAACCCTAACTCGTTGTTCATATAATGAATCGATTCTACAGTGTTTCAGATCTTGTAAGTCGACTTTAAAACTTGTTTTCTTGAATTTTTGCTCTTAAGTTAGATTCAGTTCAGAAAAATTGATACGATCACTCAGAATTCACTGAAGAATTGAGAGATAATCAAACTAACACAGGGAATTCCAAGATAAGAAGATAATTCCGAATGAGTAGTCAAGTAATCGAATGATCTTATTGATGAATCAAAGATTACAATTTGAGATAGAATTTCAGAGAGAAACAACACAAATGTTCATAAGCTATCTAATTCCCGAATCTGTTTACAATTTATACTACCAGTACAAGAAACGACCTAACTAACTTCAGTTAATTCCGTTAAATGCTTAGCATGTGCAAATCACATGACATTCAATAAAATGTTCGTATCAATCCATTCCCCTTGAAATGATTCTTGTCCTCAAGAATCGTGTAAGAAACATCACTCGTACATGGACCACTCGGTATCAGTGAACTACTCAGTAACTCCTCGGTATGTGACTACTCAGCAACACTAACCATTATTTCTCAACTTGACTAACTTGTGTGCTCTTCACATGACATTATTTGGACCATACTATCCATTCCCCTTAAGAGATTCTTGTCCTCAAGAATCGGGTTGGATAAAACATTGACTATGTTTTCATGCAACTTGATAGTAGTATTTCCACCTTATGAACCCACGAATGTGAAAGTGTCATGAGCAGCAACGAGTCCCGCCATCTTCCCAATGTGAATGTTGAAGAAGTATCTTTTTCCTCGTAGGCCACTTCCATATATCAAATTTTACTCTTTGTGGTTTTACATATGAATCATACAAATTCCACATTTTTATTGATGAAACTTGCCAACCCGGTTTCCATTCAAAAGTCTCATTAATTGTTAAGTGATAACTAAGATACCAAATTCTTTTATTTTTGCTAAAAGATCCATTAACCATGAAGTTTTCATATATACCAAAACTTCCAAAATCTGCATTGAGCCCAACCATTTCAACCAATACAAGTTCATCATTATATGCAAGAGCAGCTTCACGAGTACTAAAATCAACAAACCCAGTCTTAACCCGAGCCAAAACTTCTGGGTCAGTTTCACATAACGGCTCAACAACAATTATTTTAAAATCATCAGGATGTACATTTTGTGCACTTTTATCATCTTTTTGCAAAGATGCATCAAGCACCATCAAGTTATAGTTGTTTTCTATACCATTTGCACATTTAAACCCTGTAAAATTTAGTAGATGTGGACTCAAACTTTCCTTCATGAAATTGCTAGTTGTTTCTTCAATTGAATTTTCACACTCGAGGGAATAATAACCAAATGATTCAGTTTCATCAGTTTGAAGTTCACCTTTAACAAGCGTATCAATGACCACCAATTCATTGTTTTTGTCTTCCACATTATTTGAATCTTTTGGCTCCATTTTATTATCTATTTCATCTTCTTTGCAAACTTGATCAAGAACCATAGAACCAATAGTTTTATTCACTCCACTTGAATCATTAAGCTTCATGACCAGTGATAATGATGGATTGTTCCTCCTTTTCATGAGATCATTAGTATATTCTTGCACCTTAGCCAAACAATAGGCATCCTTGAGAGTTTTGGGTTCGAACATTAATTTTTCCTTAATTTCGGGTTTCAACCCCCAAATGAAAAGACCAATGTCAAAAGATTCATATAAACTTGTATGACCAAACAAAGAACTGAATTCTGCATAGTATTCTTCAATCGTGCCTTTTTGTTTCAATATCCTGATTGCTGGCATTTCATCGAACACCTTATGTGCAACCTTTTCTTTTTCTAGTTTTACTTCATTATTTCTAATGCTTACCATTAAACTATCATTGTATGGACTAGAAACTGAATTTGTAACACCATAACTAGAAATTGAATTTGTTATACCTCTGTTTTCGCCATTCGATTTATGAATTTCACCAAACAAGAATTCTTGCTTAAGACAATAACTCTTGACCTTGTTTGCAAGTTCCGCTACATCTGCCTTCAATTCAGCCATGGATGGTTGAGTTGCTAGAAGTATTGAATCTGTGATTAAGTGCTTCCTATTTTCATCTATAACAGTACTTCTCTCAAGCGTTGCCATTTTTGTTGACCAATTCCAATTCGCATACTGATTCTTCTCTGTTACTCTTTCGATGCTGCTTGCTGCTCGAGAATTAATCACCATCATAAACTTCTAATTTAAGCTCAAGACGAACAAAAACGAACTCAATCTCAGGCCAAGAAAGTTGCTCTGATACTAATTGATACGATCACTCAGAATTCACTGAAGAATTGAGAGATAATCAAACTAACACAGGGAATTCCAAGATAAGAAGATAATTCCGAATGAGTAGTCAAGTAATCGAATGATCTTATTGATGAATCAAAGATTACAATTTGAGATAGAATTTCAGAGAGAAACAACACAAATGTTCATAAGCTATCTAATTCCCGAATCTGTTTACAATTTATACTACCAGTACAAGAAACGACCTAACTAACTTCAGTTAATTCCGTTAAATGCTTAGCATGTGCAAATCACATGACATTCAATAAAATGTTCGTATCAAAATTGTATTCCATTTCATAACATGGATGATCAATAAACCCCCATTAATCCAACACCCAAGAAAACATTCATCATTTTTCTTCTTTTTCTTTTAATTGTTATTGTTTTTGTACAAATTTGATTTCATAACATGTAAAGTTTCCACCTTTACACCATCTTTATCACCGGATTTCATCTTTTAAAATAAACCCTAAAACCAAGATTATTGGGTATCATCAATCAAACCCCACATTTAAAAAAAGATCCAAACTTTCCCACTTTTAAATCAAATTCTTGATTCAAATTTGATAAATTATAAATAATAATGAAAACTCACTTGAGATCAAAGATGAAAATTATGTGAGGAAGAAAGAGTCTCTTCTCCATGGATACCTGAAGATGGCCTGTTACTCAAGAATTCAATTGAGGCCTGGATACATCCTTTCTCATTGTTACCCTTTAAGTTTTTATGTTTCCCAAATCACTGAAGAAAAAACGAAAGAAAAAAAGAGCGTGAAAATGGATGGTATACACAAAACCAGAAGCAAATTCATTTGGGAAGATTATAAGCACGATCTTGAATTTTTACTCTTGATTGATTGAATACTCTGATTTTGTGGAGACAATGACATGGAAAGCGTGTAAAGAAAGAAGAAAGGAAAGTTGCTGTAATTGATTGTAGAAAAAAGTCAAGAAGCTGCTTACTTTTGATTGATTGAATCCCTGATTTTATGGAGATAAGGACATGGAAAGCATGTAAAGGAAGGAAGAAAAGAAAGTTGTTTTAATTTACTGTAGAAAAAATCAAGTTGCTGCTTCTCACAAAATTTTTCTCTGTAAATTTAAAATTAAAAAAAAAGAAAAGAAATTTAATTGCTCATCTACTGGTCATCTACAGAAATTATCTTTGATAAATGTTAATATAGGTAATATTTTGTGCCTGCTTATGTACTTATTAATTTGATCATGACAAGTGTTAAAATCAAGGATGATATGAAGAAAGAGAAGTAGTGGATGACATTAGGGGTGTCAATCGGGTTGGTCGGGTTAGGGCTCTTATCGGGTCGGTCTGTCGGGTTTTAGATAAGAAAATCCTAACCCGAAACCCGACCCTATAAGGAATCGGGTTGGTCGGGTTCGGGTTTGTCGGGTTGACCCGATCGGGTTGGTCGGGTTACACTTTTATGTAGAAAAAATTAAATTATTGATAGTGCTATCTTTTATTTTTGTGTTACCTTGAATAATTGTTTCAACATGAATATATTTGATAATGAAGATGTCTCTAACAAGGGAAAACATAAATAATAAGTTAGAATTGTAGTTCAAAACGTTTTGGGAAGAACAGAACGTCAACATATTGTATTATCAATTTTTGAGTTGAATTAAAAAGAGTGCGAAGGGAGAGAGTTTTGGAAACAGATCCCGTGAACGCTTTACAATGTATGAAGAATAGAATGCTTTGCAAAGTTGTAAAAACAGAGAGGATTTTGATTGATTGATAAAATGGTGGTATTTTTGGTAATTAGGTAAAACTTAAAAGTCTTGAAACTTCAATCGGGTCTAATCAGGTCAACCCGAAACCCGATAAAAGTAAGCAATCCTAACCCGATACCTGACCCGATTACGATGTCGGGTTTGTCGGGTCGGGTTAAATAAACCCGATATCAACATATGACCCGAAACACCCGACCCGACTAGCATATTCGGGTTCGGGTTTGAGTCGGGTCGGGTTGACCCTTTTGACACCCCTAACATATGTCAAGTTTAGAAGTGAGTATGCCTATTGATAGACACAAATATCATTTCTCATTTCCAAATTTTGTTCATTTGTTTTTTCGGTTTTCAGGCTTCTTCTGTTGTTCCTCTCTGCCTTATTTAAAATATCTTGAACAATTCTTGTGAGCACCTTCTTCAGGTACCCCTATCATCAATTTTTACTCACTCTTTAAATTATATGTGGAGTTGTTTTCTTAATTATTTTATTTATCATGTTATTGTTTAGAAAGACAAACGGTAAACAACATCCGGCGGACTTACCGTGCAATAAGGGATAATAAGGGATAGACGGTGAAACTCCTCAAAATTTTCCGAATAATGTTTTTTTTTTTTCTAATTTGAATGTAACTAAAGCAAAAAAAAAACGTGTTTTTCCTAATTTAGATTTTTTCCCCCGTTAGTCCGCCTGTGAGTGAAATGGTGCATATTTAGGGTCCATTCAAATAAAGCCCAAACGGATATGACTACAAATTAACACAAGGCCATAAAGGGAAGGAGATAAACCAAAAAAAAAAAACTTCACACAGAAACACATCCATGGCTTCCATCAAATCATTCTCGCCACTTTCTTCTTCATTAAACCAAACAATTCCTTCATTAAACCCATCATTTTCCTTCAAACCCGTGGCTGATTACTCGTCTTCTTCCTCAACGGTTTCACAATTCAGTCGAGAACGAGGCCAAGTTTCAGTCTCAGTAGCATTCAATCCAAGTGGGAACTTTGACCTCTCATTATATGATGAACAAGAAAGTATGTCTGGAATTGCATTAGTTTTTGTTGATTTTTCCCCAATTTATGGAAAAAAATTCTGTGTTTCAATTGGCAATTATTACATTTTCAATATTTTATTTTGGTCTTTGTTACATATAAACCATTGTTTTCAGATGTAGAACCGGCACCTCCACCAATGCCTCCAAAAGAAGGTCGATATGAAGTAGTCATCAACAATGATACAATTCGTCGTCTAGATTTATCTCCATTTTCCGCCGCCACCGGAATTACAACAACTTCATCCGGTTAGTATCAATATATATCTTTAATTATTGTTTTTCTGATTGTCATGTATTCTTGTAGTTGAGCCAAGAGAATTTCTCGAACGTACAATAGGATTCACGGTTAACTACGAGAGAGATGATGAACATGATCCTCGAGAACTTTCAGAATTTCCTGATATAAGATTATGGTTTGTTAGACTTGATGCTATATATCCATGGCTTCCCGTCCTATTGGACTGGCGAGCTGGAGAACTTGCACGTTATGCATCAATGTTAGTGCCTCATCAGGTATAATATTGTATACCTTTAAGACTACAAGTAGATGTGGAAAAATTAATAGGTCAAAACAAATAACTTTTAACTCTCAAAATAAGTTGGGTCGGGGTGGGTTACGTTTTTTCTTCAAAAGTTACGTATTTTTATAAATAATCAGTGTATTAAATATGATTGCGAAAACTATATTCTTACAATCTTGATTTTTATCTTTGAACACAAATGATCAAGGAGCTGTATGTATTAAAACACGTTTGGGGCTGCTTTCGAAACGTTTGATCAATTTGACATGTTTCATTTTTAACTATTTTTTGGGTCATTTTGATGTGTTAAAGATAAAACATGACCCAAATCAGCCTAATAGTCTCTAACCGACCGTAAGTGATTCATTTCATGTCTTGTACACCCTTATCAAGAAAACTCAATTAACAAATTAAAATTGATATATTTTTCCAGTTAAACAAGTCAAAACATGTAATGGTATGTTTGAGAAAATTTATATTTTCAAATATGATTATTAGAAATTACTCATAAAAAGTAAGGGTATGTTTGAGAAAATTTATTAAGTAGATTTTTTAAGATTTCAAATTTATTAAATTAATAATTTTAAGCCTTTCCAAACATGATTTCACAGATGAGTATGAGAATGGGGGTGGTGTTCAATCCTGAAGCATTAGAATTGTTCATAATGAAGAAAGTCTTCATAACATACTCTTGGTTGAAAGAAAATGACATCCCAAAGCCTCGATCCAAGGTTAAAGATATGGCAAGAATGCTCGGATTCGGGATCGGAGACGAATTGTTTGATATAATTGATCAAAATTCCTAATCATCTCGTTAAGTTCCGATGTCAATATAACGAATTTCTTGACATTTATTTCTATATTGATTGGAACTTAACTCATAGATCGAATGTAATTGAAACAGCAAATGGCCAAATAAACAAAGTACCGAGTCTTCATTGTCATTTAAGATCGTCTAATGAAATTGTAAAAATTAAAGTGGAAAGTAGCAAACAGATTGATGTGTTAATCTAGATTTTCTTTTCTTCCTGCAAATAGATAAATGATTAGCATGCTGTAATTTATACGAGTACTATATTTATTTGCTCACTTCTTCTTTGCTAAACGTAAGTTTCATGGTACGGTAAATCTCAAATTTAGATTATATTCGAGATCATCTATCTTCGAAAAATAAATACATTATGATTAGAATTTGTTGTGTTATGAAGCCAATTTGTTGGTTTTTGATACAACTTTAATGATTAAATTTCATTATTAGGTCCGTAAATTTATATGCATAATAAGTGTTCGATGAAATGCCTAAATGAAAAATTGGAGTATATCTTTTAACTTTAGTACAATTTTCTTTCCTGTGATTATGTTTTTTTTTTTTTTTTTTTTTTTTTTGAACGGCTAATATATTAAAGCTAGCAAGAAGCTAAAAAAACAAGGAAAAGACAAGAAAAGACAACCTAGCAACAGGACATATGACTATTACACCACTCACACCATATATTGTTTAGATTACACGATTTCAACTTATTTTTTAACCAAAAAAATGTTGAGCTTTGAATTTTGCTAAATATAAATTTCTCTTTCTCCCTTGAAGTAGCCTCGAATATTCTTTTATTGCGGAATTTTCAGATGCACTTGATCTATGTTTATACCCCACCACCTTCCAAATTCTGCTAGGATCCGCCGAGAAAAGTTGCATGTCGCAAATATGTCGCCCTCTGATTCTAATACAGCCCCGCACAACACACAATCCGTCGAGGTAATCGGGATTCCACGATTTTCTAGATTAGATTTAGTGGGTAATGTACCGTGATACGATCTCCAGGCCAATATGCATATTCTTAACCGAATACGATTAATCCATGTGAAATCACGATACTCCGACCTTTTTAAGCGGAAGTCGTCAATGGCCTCCCACATAGATTTAACCGAGAACAACCCTGAACTCGTAATGGTCCATTTGATTTGAGGCTGCGATTGTGCTGATATATTGATCAACAATAATAATGTTTGTGATATATTGATCTCGTTTGTGATATATTGATCTCGTTTGTGATATATTGATCAACAATAATAATGTTTAGGTAACTTTTTTTTTGTTGATTGGGTGATTACTGTTAGTGCGGTGTTATGAACGTTGACTCATGAAATCTAATCACGATTCACGATGCATCTTCTTTTTCAAATTTTATATATGAGAGATCTCCAATTACAGGTTTTTTAAAAGATTATTACTATTTGAATAACTTCTAAAATGATTTTTTACCATTGAAATAGATGATTTTTTTAAGAGGTCACTACAACCACTTATTCTTCCCAAACCATTTAATCATTTTTCAATATTTGATTTTTTTAGTCCTTATATTTAACAATTTCATTTTAATTAAACCTATACATATATATATTTATATGTTAATCATTTAATATTTGCAATGTAATATTATCAATTTCAGTATTAAGGTCAAACATTATAATAGTTTTGTAAGAGACATTTTAAAACAATGTTAAGTTTTGTAATGCTATAAAAATTGTTAAATTACATAAGTGAGGGACATTTATAAAACATTTAACATAGTTAAAGGTAAATTATTAATATTAATAAGAAAAAGTCTTTGAAAAGGTTAATCATTGGAGAGGTTTTAATTAAGAGCATTCCCAATGGTTAAGTCATTGCAATGACTTATTGTAATTGATACATAGACTCTCCACTCAAAATTTATAATAAGCTTTCATAAAACTTTTTTGTCCAATGCATGCGAATGTAGAAAAAACTTTTTGTTGTGTCTTGAGAATGACTTATGGAAGAAAAAACTTTTGAACCAAAAGCTTTTTGCTAGAAGGTCATTTACTTTCAAATAACCTAAACAAAAGGTAAAAAACTTTGTAAAAAGCTCCCATTGGAGATACTCTAATAGATTATTAGATGATGTGATAAAAGTCATAAGTCACTGGAGAGGTTAACCATTGTGGACACTCTGAAGTCAAATGATACTCAATCACACTATGTGCATCAATCTTACAGAAAGTAATACTTTTTATGTGCATTCAAATGTCAACCAATATAGATTCCACTTTTATGAAGTATATAAAATGCAAGTTTTTATCTATAAGGCCCGTGTTACATATGATTATAAACTAATGTACTTTATAAGTTGGGATTAGTCGATAGAAAAGTTGGAAGTTGAATATAGTTGAAATGGTATGGTAGTTATAAAAAGTTTGAATTTTGACTGCTTTGTGTGCATAACATGTAGTGTTTTGAATAAATCATTGAGAAATAACCGTAACACGGATTCTTATGAGGTCGGAACCATCAGAAATGTGTTCAAGTCTACTTCTAGTTGAAATTGGTTTTAGAACTAGAATCAAAGTTTAACTTGGCTAAATGAATGAAAGTATACATACTGTTTCAATTTTGATTTAAAAAAAGATTTTGAGTAAAACTTGAATTCAGAAGAATTTTGAGTGTGATTTATTATAGCTTACGCTAAAAGTAAAATCTAAGTATCTTGAAGAGTAATTAAGATTGCATCAAGTCCTACTACATTTTTGTACATGCGTGATTTAAAGCTAAAAGAAATTTGGTGTTTTGTAAACAATGGATCTGAATTTCATGTTTGATTTAAAATACATTACCCATGACTCATGGATGACAATATCTTTCACGGGCTCACGGCCAACTAAAACATGGCATGATTGACAATACTGAATAAACCATACATTTACATCCTATCAAGTTTTAATGACACATAAAATTCAAACAAAATTGAATAAACTTAAAACTTCTTTTATATTTGTTTCTTTGAGTAAGAAATCATCAATCTTACATAATTGTGAATGAGATTGGACAAAATACTATTTAAAAGGAAATAAATAAGAAACATGATATTTGCAATTTGTGGTTTAGATTGGTCATGTAACCCATGAGTCCCCATGTAATATGGTCTAATAATAATTGAAAGGCAAGCTAGAATTAACCTAGCCATTAGCCACCCTCGGACCACGAGGAAGGAAACGAGATGGGCCCATTATGTTAAATGGCTAAAGGGTACCAACCCATGTGAACAACACAAATGAATGGAGTGTCAAAAGGGTATGGGTTGATTGTCAAGATGAAACATTTATTGTGGCTTCAAAATAGATGGGTTTATTTCATGTTCTTTCTTGAGTTGATCAAGATAGTAGATGAAAATGATAGGTATAACCAAGGAAACCATTTTTAATTTTGTTATAAAATTCTATAGGAAATATGTTGGTGATTTGTATCACTAATATTATTTAAATGTAATTGGATAAACTTATTGACCACATGTAATCTTAATAAATACTCCCTCCGTCCCACAAAAAAGTTCTCATTTCCCCTCTAAATTTTGTCCCACAAAAAAGTTCCCATTTCTCAAATGGTGAGGGACCACTTAATAAAATAATATTAAAACTATGGACCCCACCACTAATTATCTTCTAAAAGCACTTTCTCTCTCCAGAAAACCTTATATTTTAATCAAAATATAACCATGGACCCCACCACTAACTCTCTCCTAAATACTTGTGCCCATTAGAAATGGGAACTTTTTTGTGGGACGGATGGAGTATTAAACAAGTAAGGATGGTGCGGAGTGCACGCTTGTTTAAATTTATTCTGATTAAAATACACCGACTGAACGGGGGTCCGGGGGCAGCGCCCCTGGGAACGGGGTCCACGGGGCAGCGCCCCTAGCGGGGTCCAAAGGGCAGAGCCAATTCCGACCCGGATTTGGGCGGTTTTGGCCAGTTTTATACGGTTTCCAAACTGCCATTAGCAGTTCAATTCGGTTTTCCACAGAATGTGGATTAAGGATGATTTTGGTCATAATCATGAACTGGTACGAAAATTCTCTCAGAACACTCTCAAAATTCTGTGTTCTTGAATTGTGATTTTATTCGAGCGAAGATTTCGTAGTACTGACGAAATACTTTGATCTGAAAGTGTTTCACGACTTCACAGTTTTCCAAGTATACGAAATAATTACGAATTTCTCTAACAGAATACACAAATCCTTACATCAAATTTGATGGAATAAACTCAAACAGAAACAAAAACTATAGTTGTAGCGACAAACAAATAGCCTAATGATTGAGCTATTGACGGAAATGTACTACAACCGAACCATGCACGTTCGAAGTTAAAAGTCGGCCTAGGCACAAAATTTTAGTCAAGTATAGAAAAAAAAGTAGAGATAAAGTTAACAATTCAAATACAACCTTTACAACAATAAAGAGATCGGAGAAAATTAAAAGCCTAGTCCCCATGTAAGATTGGTTATTTTATATGGCTCAAAGATCAAATCTAAAATTATACATAATCATTTGTACCAATCATAACATGAATTTATAACCTCAACGTTTAATAACACAATGCCCTAATCAACTAAGTCATTAAATCAAATGCTCCTTGCTTGAATCAAAATTGTTTTTATTAATCGTTTAAATTTTAAAAAGTTAAAATTACTATCACCACCACCCACCACCCATGACCACCACCACCACTATACTACCGCCACCATAACCCACGATCTGCGACCACCACCACCACTAGCCATCATCACTATTGTCACCATCACCTACTAATTGGTCCCCACCAAATATAGTCACAGTACATCTACCGCCGTATTACGCGGTATCCTGCTATATATTAAGTGCATATTCAGTTGAGATTCCAGTTTGTTAGTTTTGATTAAAATAAACTATATAAAAGATAAAAAGATAATTACGACAGTCTTATTTTATTTGATAGAAAAAAATTATATTCACTATCAAGAAAATATTTAATTTACAAAACAAACAATCTTCATTATTCAACTTGTAACATTTCGGACCACATCTTCATCAACTGATCTACATACATGAATCAGACTACAAACATTATATGTCTACATAACAAACAACTAAATCTACACTTTCAGCTCTTTGGCGGTTTTGAAACTCTATTGTCTTTGATGAAAAAGGCCTCGATGTGACGATTTAGCAAATCAAATTATGCTCACTACTTTTAATTGGATCTTTGATAGGGCTAAGCGGACTAATCTGAATTGGA
This sequence comes from Calendula officinalis, assembly GCA_963853835.1. Lineage (NCBI taxonomy): Eukaryota > Viridiplantae > Streptophyta > Magnoliopsida > Asterales > Asteraceae > Calendula > Calendula officinalis. Next base: position 19,795,668 of record OY970827.1, read on the forward strand.
CAATTTGGTTATATAATACTGTATTGATTTACCTTGGTAACTTGTATCTGTACTACAATTCCTAGCTCTTTGTTAGGATTTTTATAATGAAATTCTACCGTCTGAAATGATCTTTTCCAACACAAACACAAAAATCACAAAATAGAAAGCGACATCTTTCCGCGTGTACTTGTCCCCCAATCGAAACTTAAAGTAGATTAAATTAATTAGGATGATCTAGACCGTGTGACATGCGCATGTGATATAACGTACATACTCTCATACAAAACCAACCCTTTAATCTTTGACTAGTTAACCAATTGTCTCTAAATCAGTTACCCGGATATGTCATACTGTAGAAGCATATAAATCAACACAGATTTTAATATAAAAAAAGTTTAAGTTTTATAAAAGTTTGTTAATTATAGTAAATCAACTTTGGCACATTAATTCGACCAGTGAAAGATAGGCCAATATTTGCTATGATTGCATAAAAATGCCGACAATAATAAAAAAAGGACCCCTAAACTAGAAAGAACGCATAACCTAAAGTTTTGATAAGTTGTAGAATGTACATGTAAAAAAGACTCGTCAAATTAAATATATGTATAGTAGACAAGATTGAATGTTATTACGAAATATAACATCATTTTCAAATTTAAAAAAAAAAATCAGGGATATCTAGTATATAATGATTAAAACCCTGATATTTAAAATTGAATATGATTTATATACCACAATTCTTACTTTATACATCATATTGTATAAGTTTTACGGTAAATTATACAACTATACTAAACAATAATTGTGATGATGAAGTAAAAATTGTAGTAAATAAATTATATGCTATTAAACAGATTTATCTATGATAATCCAATCATACCCTGAAAGGTTAATTAGATGGCCCTCCATATAGTTGAGTACATCTTCTCTGTTTTATCTTCTATTTCCGTCAATTTGTCTTGCTTACAAAGACATTTCAGTTTCAACAAAATGGCCACCCTACTTTTTTGAGCGGACAGACACTTCTGTCTTCCTTGAAGTAGTTGACCTTTTCAATCAAACTCTGACTTCTTGCATCTTTTTTGAAAAATGTAATATATATCAAGATTATTAAATACAAATTTATGAAGTACTATATATTAGAATTAAGCTAAAAAAATTTATTATAATAATGAAACTAATTTTAAATACATCACTCTAAAGCTTAAAAAGTTATATGAAATGAATTACAATACTTTTGTTAATCACTAAAGCAAAACCAGTTTGTTGAACAAATAAAATACTAAAATTTTAATTTTAGATATATATTATAGGATCTCTGTTTTACAGACACTAAACACTGATCAAGGCCAAAGTGTTTGACGAAAGGACATTTTAGAGTTTAACTGAGATGTTGTAATATTCAAATTTGTTTTTTATGAAACTTTATTTGATTATCTCATTTAATAGAATTTATGTTTGATTGAAATTCACTCTAATTATCAGTATTTGTTAAATCAATAATAATTAGAAAAACATTTTCATGATATTCTTATGAAGAAGCACGTTCAATTTACGTTGTCCGTTTTTAACTCTATATCAAATACGTACCAATTCTTAGAGGGCAAATCTCAGTATGTCCTAGTTTTTTTTTACCGCCAATGACTTTACTTAAAAAAAATCTTATAAGAATTGAAATTTTGTTTTCTCCAAAAGAATAAATATTAGCCACTAATTATAATTCAATTACATTACTTAGGGAGGTTTGAATAGATTTTTTTCGTAATTAAATTACAACGTAATTTCGAAATACGATATTCGTTGTAATTGAAATCTGTCCCGACACCCTATGAATTCAATTACGGTTCTTTAATAACTAATAAATTTGAATATTTTGTATGCTTCAGATTTTAAAATCGTTCAAAAATATTAAAAAAACTAAATAAAATAAAAAAATAATAAATTTAATTTTTTTTAAAAAATAAAATAAAATTATTTTTTTTTTAAAATAACAAAAAAAATTAATTTTTAAAAAAAATAAATAAAAAGAATAAAATTTTAAAAAAGAATCTAAAAAAGTTAAAAAAATGCATAAGTATGGATATGAATTACATCTAAAAAATTTGTAACCAAACATATAACGGAAGATTACGGCAAGCCAAACAGTCCCTAATAATATTGATGTTTAATTTGATGTTATTGATTGCTTAAGATCATGAGTTTAAGTTCCACTATAAATATATATTTAGTGTAGATATCATAAGTGGCCCAATAGGTAGATTTTTTTTTAAAGGTGATACAATATATTGATCTTAAGGTAATTGACCCTTGTACAATGACTTTCATACGTACTCAATACTGAAGAGTTAATTCATTAATAATTAAATGATTATAGCTAAGTGATATCTGGTGTTTATGATGTCTCATATGGTTGTGGGTTCAAGTCCCGGTGTGGATAAAATGATGTAGAATTAGGAGTGTGTGTTACCCGTTCAAAAAAACTAATAATCTAGAAAGACTTGTAGTCTAGTGGTATTGGTGTTTGGTATTGTACATGACTTAAGGTTATAGATTCAAGTTCTATTGTACACAAAATCAAGTTAGATTTAGTAGCTATTCAAACGAAAATCTAATTTTTTTAAATCCTCCTGATTACTTCTAAATATCATCTATGTATACTATGGGACTTGTCCCCGACCATAAAGATAAAGGCTAACACCACACTACTAGCCTATTAGGCCAAACTCCTTTGGTAAAAAAAAAAATAATAAAAAAAATCTAATAATAGGAGTAAAATGAGACATTTATTACCCACACAAAAAATTGAAACAGTAAGAATACCATTGAAATCACAAACATTGTATCGACTTTATTGGTCATCCACATTACCTGGGTCCCAAACCTCATTTATCATGTGTGTGTAGTGTATATATAGACCGCCATATTCAGCTTCAATTTGCATCCTCTTCTCTTTTATTTACTTCAAGAGGTTATTAATTTCAAAGACAAAATGAAGCCTTGTTTGATGTTCATTCTTCTAATTCTCTCCATGTTTCTTTATGAAGGTCAAGGTATGTTCTATTCCAGCACAAACACACGTACACAAAGTAACACACATGTATGAGCGAGATTAGCCTATTTACTTTCAAACTTATGAGCAAATTATTTAAAGTCCATGTACGTAAATACGCCAATCTCGCTATAAAGTCCATGTTTCTTATTCATTTTTTTCTTATTTATTTTACTAAATTTGCAGGATTACTACATAGAAAACTTATGACAAAGCTAATATCCGCAACTAGTACAACCGCCAATGACAAGGTTAGTTTGTTTCTAGATATGAGCCAAATATAACTCACACAAAAAATAAAAAATAAAAGAATTGATCTAGATTAGTAATTTTATTTCTTATGTACAGAATGACCCAAAAGCAGACAAAAAGTTCACTCATGAAGTGGTTACAAAGGAAGGGATTTTTCCTACTGCTTTTATGCACGGAAATTCGAAACACGGGAAGACAGAAGTCGTCTCAGAACGATATCCAGATGTCACAAACATTACGGGAATGGATTATTCACCAGCCAAGAGAAAACCTCCGATACACAACTGAATCGAAAAAAAAGTTAAATCAATAAAACATAAAGTGACGTAAGATTGAAACCCGAACCATCTAGTTGATCATAAACAAGTATAAGTGTATAACCATTTAGATACGGTCAGGTGATCCGAAAATGCTTCATGTATATTATAGTTGCCAACCCATATTGGGCTGAATGACCAAAGGGCCAGGTTAAGCCTGACGCTCTTTGCACTACTGAAATCCAATTAAAAGAAGTAGCATTAATTTGGTTCGACAGATTGACTTGCCTATACCTTTTTGCATTAGGCGTGATTTTTACATCACGACTTATATCATTGCCTAATTTGATTGTATAATTAAATGTCAAATTTGTATTGTATGGTATAGATATTAAAAATTATGGTATATAAATGAATTCCCTTTTACATCGAGAACATGTGAGTTTCGAGACCACCAAATGGTCTAAAGAGTGGTTTTAATCACCGCATCAACATGTTTTCTTGCATTGCCTTTAAGATTACCCAAAATGGTCATGTAGGGAGATCGAAGATCGAATCCTGAAAGGGTAAGGAAAAAGTCCACCATCTAAGAATAGAAGTACAAAGGACATATGATTAAGAGTAAGCATAGGCGGGTACCCGTTGGTTCTGGTCGGAACCAGAATCTTTAATGCTGGTTCCTCAATTTTTGGAACCAGAACCGGAAACACCGATTCCAGTTACCATGTCTCTAATATCGTAAAAGTAAAATAAGATGTAAAGTTTATATATCAATCATTTTTTATCATTTTATATAGGGCAAAATGCATAGAAGGGTAACCTACTTTCCATCAAAGTTTATTTAAGGGTATGTACTTTTGTTTTGATCACTAAAGGGTAACCTACTTTCCATTAAAGTTTATTTAAGGGTATGTACTTTTGTTTTGATCACTAAAGGGTAACCTACTTTCATAAAAGTATATAAAAAGGTAAATGTGACTTGTGAAACTTGTTACCGGCAATCAATTCTTCCATTTGTTTCCCACGTGACTATTTAATGCTTATATGATTAGTTTTATTTCATAGCCTTCAAACTAGGTCAAAATAAAGTCGATCAATTCTTCGTTCAAATTCTAAAATTCCATCTTTTCTTGAACTAATGGTTAAGGTATGGAAACAAAACTAATCTAGTGACCCAAGTTAATCAAGTTCAAGACTCATCTCAGAAGCTCAACTTTAAGAACCAATACATGACTCTTTTTTGAATTTATTGTTTGAGTAAAATGATTTAGAAACGAAGAAGCATGTACACTTTAAACTACTTTTTTTTTGTAAACGTTCATTTTGGTTTGAACAGGTAAATTAAACTTGTTGAGTGAGTCATTTCCCCTTTTTATATACCTGTATAAAAGTAGGTTACCCTTTGATCAATATTTATGAAAGTAGGTTACCCTTTGATCAACCTTTATGAAAGTATGTTACCCTTTAGTGATCAAAACAAAAGTACATACCCTTAAATGAATTTTGATAGAAAGTAGATTACCCTTCTATGCATTTTGCCCTTTTATATATTTATCTTTAAATAAATTAGAATTTCTAAATACCTAAACACATGATCATCTGATTATCACATTGTTAAAAACTTAAAATACTACCTTTATAATAGCTAAACTCCTTCAAAATTACACCATATATCTCATATTGTTAAAATTGCAAATCATAATATGCAATTTCCTAAGATATTATTATTTAACAGAGAACTAAAGAGAACATACTAGTATTGTCATTAAATTGACCGTTATATGGACAATAAACAGGTCATTGAATTTCTCATATATATATATATATATATATATATATATATATATATATATATATATATATATATATATATATATATATATATATATATATATATATATATATATATATATATATATATATATATATATATATAGGGTCCGATTCAGCGCAGAACCGTTTAAAGGTGCAGAACCGCAGAACCATCCTAACATCCAATGTTTTCTATGTTATACATAAGTTGTAAATATGCATAAATGCTGTAACCATCCTAACATCTAATGTTTCCAATATTTTATACAAATAATATATAAATATATTTATATATTATGTGTATAAAAAATTGGAAACATTGAATGTATAAATGTGTTACAACGTGTATGGAAATGTACACCTTATGTATAACATAGAAAACATTGGATGTTAGGATGGTTCTGCGGTTCTGCAGCTTTAAACGGTTCTGCGCTGAATCGGGCACTATATATATATATATATATATATATATATATATATATATATATATATATATATATATATATATATATATATATATAAAATATTTTATTAAAAACAGACCGAGTAACCGCTGGTTTGGGTTACCAGCAATTACTATTTCCTTAATTTTGAGATTCAGAACCTCTTAAGGCGGTTCCGGTGATTACGTAATATAACATAGTAGAAATGTGGAAGATTGTCTTATTACCCACCACCACCATCACTGCCGGCTACCGTCACCATCATCCACCACCACTATCGCCAACACTCACCACCATCATTACTACTCTCCATCGCTACCACTACCACCACCATATAAGTTATAAAATTAAGCAAAAAAATAATATGTAGGATAATTTTATCATATTATTACATGGATTCCAACTCTATTTTTTATGAACCAAACAAAATATGGAATCGATTTCAAATTTCATTTAATGCCAATCAAATAGTTTTTGGATTTCATTTCAAATTCATGAAGGATTTCAATTCCTTAACCTATTTCATTTTTTTTCAAAAATATTTTGCGAACTAAACTTCACAATGTTTGGTTGTTAGAAATAAAAGTAAGGTGTAAATTAAATCACAAAAGTCAAAACTACAGTTGAAGACTAAAGAGTTTGTTTGAGTTTAGAAGGCCCCGATACCATTCAATTTCTTGTAAAGTACGTGGAGGCCCAACCTTCAAGTTGTATAACTGGCTACTCTCTACATCCTCAAATCTATTCTTTGTTTTCTTGTGAAAATATCTTTTCCAACGTAATATTTAGCAAAACTTTTGATATAAATATATATTTTTTTTAAGGTATTTACCCCAATTTTAGTATAACTTTATTTATCACAACATGTTTCAATAAGTTACATACTTACATTTCATTAAAAAGATTTGCATAATATGCAACGAATTGCTAAAATTACTATTTATTGTAACGAAAAGTTACCATTTTTTATGTAAACTTTAACGAAAACCCATTAACCGCTGAAATGGAAATTGTATTTTCTTTAAGTTGATGTTTTTTTAATTATTTTATTTATTTATTTATTTAGGTTTTAGTAACCTTTTTTTTAGTTTTTAATGACATTTGATTTTTAACGTTTAGTTTGTCTCATATTGAGATCACTTTACCTAAACACAATCTCTCCTTGGTCGACCAATTCCTATCAGCGCGTCCACAACCTCATCGATCACCTCCAGAGAAACTCTTCGTCTTCGATAGTTGAACACCACCTTTGTCATCAATCGCTTCGTTTTTGCAGGCCTTAAGTTTTAGAACTCGCCCCGTTTATTTTGACACATAATCCTTCGTAATCGTAATTCAATTACATTATGAAGGGACGTTTGGATGATTTTTTTTTTCGTAATTCAGTTACAATGTAATTTTGACATACGATATTCGTTGTAATTGAAATCCGTCCCGACACCCTATGAATTCAATAACGGTCCTTTATTAAACTAACAAATTTGAATATTTTATATGATTTAGATTTTAAAATCGTTAAAAAATATTAAAAAATTTAAAAAAAAAATAAAAAATTATTTAATTTAAAAAAAATTAAAAAATTAAATTTTTAAAAAAATTAAAAATATTTTTTTAAATAATTTTTTTTTTTTTTTAAAGAATCTAAAAAGGTTTAAAAAAATGCATAAGTATGAATATGAATTACAGCTAAAATTTTTGTAACCAAGCTAACGGAATTTAAAAACCAGGGAATTGAATTCGGAATGAATTCAATTTCTTCGTAATTGAATTTCATTACGGAAGATTACGACATGTCAAACACCCACTTATACTTAAGTTTCAACTTTGCAGGTTGTTATCCATCTCCTTTGACTGAACCCAACCCACCTCGATTGGAAAGAAAACATGGTCGTCGGAGTCACATTAGTTCCCAGAGAAGAAGATGAATTGTAAGGAGGTGCATTTTGACCGAAAAATTGAATCAGAACCGGTTAGACCTGGTTTTTTGTTCCCTTTATTTGTCTTTTTCTGTTCTCAGTTTTTAAAGTTCTGTTTAATTTCGAACTCGAATTTGACAATTTCGAGTCTAACTCAAAATGTAGTCTTTGTTGATTATTTAGTTTTCGGTTCTAACAGGTTCTAAATCAACTAATATCCCCATGTCATCAATATACATTCTGTTCAATTTTTTTAGACCCCGCTATCTATTTTAATTTATTTATAAGTAAAACATACTATAATTAAAAACATATTACATTAATTAAAAAACACTACAATAATTCAAAAAAAAAAAAAAAAAACATTACAACAATAAATAGATAAAAAAACACTACAATAATTATCGTTTATGGAAATTTGGTTGGAGTTGCGAAATGTGGTCCACTAGTGTATTGCATAGTGTATGATGTATCTCTCAATCCCGTAATCCTTGTTCATACGAACGTATGTTGCAACTCTCTCATTACACGAGTGTTGTTGTACATTTTTCGGATTTTAACTCCTTGACCTATATTCTTTTTGATAAGTTCATCGTGATTATTCCAAATGCGTTTATCGCATGTAACTCCTTGACCTATCTTTTTATTTTTGTCTATTTACTAAAATGATAAATATTCACGAATACAATACAACATATTAACTCACATATGTATCAAAGAAGACTCCAACTCACAAACTCTTGACGGTAGTACTTTAGTTCCTTCTTTTTTCTATATCATTTATGTTTTGTATTAACATCGATTCCCCCACGTGTAAAATATGCAATAATGGCGATGAAGACGTTGAACATGTCTTTCTACGGTGTCCTAGAGCGGTGGAAGTGATTTCTTGAATCTTCAATTGGTGTGGAATTCCATTACCTACATTTCACTCGATACAGGAGCTCATTGAATTCGGTGTTGGTTGGGGAAATTGCCCAAATAAAAGAAAAATCCTAAACACAATTATCTTTAGTATGCTTTGGTGTGTCTGGAAGGCAAGGAATGATGTGATCTTTAATAAGGTCCACAAATCGTACTCGACTATTGCTAATGATATCATTCAAAGTTCTTATTTGTGGGTAAAACATATGAGTAACATATGTTGTAATTCGGTTGATTGGGGTATCTCCCCGTTTTTGTTTCCTTTGTAATTTCTTTCCCGTCTTAGTTCCTTGCTAAGCTCGGTTTTTTTTAATATATTTGCCGTTTCCAATTATATTAGCTTTAACAAGAAGCAATGTTTTAGGCTTATGATATAAGTGGTTCACAACTTCAACTTTTTTGGCCACACAATGTTGCTTTTGAATCTCCATCTTCTTCGGATTTGGACCACCACTATCCGAAGAAAGCTAACATCCTCGAAATGTGTTGGAGCAAAACACAGATCAACTTATTACTGATGCTGCAGTTAGTACTGACATACTTAGTACTGATGGGGCAGAACATATTACTACTGATGAAGTTGATGCTGGTGTATACTATAACTTAGTTACTACTGATCATGCAAAGATTGAAGATACTACTGATCAATAGTAGTTACTACTGACGTTGGTTTCTGGACTTACTACTGATCACCAAGTTTACTACTGATCTTCATATTTACTACTGGTGATTAGTTTTACTACTGACAACGCGTTTTTGAAGAATATCAAGTCCGAGATCTTCGTATAGATAGTTATAGAATGTAAATCAATGTATATTTTTATTATTATTCGATGTAAATCAAGTCCTAGAATAACTAGGGTAAATAGTTTAGCTTCAAGGACTATTATAAATAGTTCCTTACGAATTGTAAACGTACGTGTGTATTGTTAACTTGATAATATACATTGAAGCTTTTTGTGAAACTGTGTTCTTAATACTTTCGCATATTGTTCTTACAGTTCATTGTTCTTAATATATTGATATAGTGTTGATCCGCTGCAACTTCTATCATCAATTAGATCTAAGGTGTTTATTAACTTGTTTATAGTTAATCGATCCTGACAAGTGGTATCAGAGCATATTGGTTCTAGATCTACTATTTGTTAAGAACAACAAAAAGTTTTAATCTTTAAAACACACATTATTAATCATGACTGATAATAATGAAAGCACTCAGGCCAACAAAATTCCTATACTCACACCCAATAACTTTGGGATGTGGAAAAATCGTATTAAGCAATACATGCTTATTACAGATTATTCTATGTGGGAAGTTGTCCTTGAAGGAAACAAAACTGGTCCTGGTCAAGCAAGCAGCTCTGCAACTGAGGCAGACAAACTTAAATGTGAGAAGGAAAAGAAGGACAAGGGCATCGAACTCAAAACTCTAAGCACTCTATTACTGGCCATTCCTAATGATTATCAACATCTCTTTGTTGAATATGATGATGCAAAAATACTATGGGAAGCACTGGAGAAGAGATTCGTTGGGACAAAGAGCACCAAGAGGAATATGAAGTCTGTTCTCAAACAAGACTTTGAAAACTTCAAAGGAAAACCCAATGAAACACTCACTCAAGTGTTTGACAGATTCAACAAACTAATTGGTGAACTTAACCAGGTTGGGGTTAAGATGGATCAAGAAGATGTCAACATGAAGTTCCTAAGATCTCTTAGTGAAGAATGGGCCATGTATACAGTGGTATATAGACAAAGAGATGCTCTAGAAGAAAAGGAGTTGGATGAACTCTATAATGATCTCAGAGTATTTGAAACTGAGGTAAACCAAAAGAACCCTTCTATTTCTTCTAATAATGCTGCATTTGTCTCTAGTACAGGTCAAGGTCAGGAAACCTCTATAGGAAAGGCTGCAGATTCTGAAGATGCTGCAAGAGAATCTTTCTTCACTAGTCATGTGCATACTGCATTGATTAGTGATGACTTGGAACAATTGAACCCAGATGATCTTGAGGAGATGGATCTTAAATGGCAGATGGCAATGCTGAGCCTAAGGACAAAAAGATTCTTAAAGAGAACTGGTAGGACAAGTCTCAACTTCAACAAAGGTGACAAAGCTGGATTTGACAAAACTAAAGTCAAATGTTACAACTGTAACAACCTTGGTCACTTTGCAAAAGAGTGTCCTCAACCAGACAAAAGATCAAAATCAACTGCCCTTGTATCACAACAAGGACAAGGCTATGACTGGAGCTTCCAAGCAGAAGAGCATACTCAAAATCAAGCTCTCATGGCCTTTACTGACAACAAAACTGAGGTAAAACCTAAACCTTGTACTTCTGAATGTGCTAAAATTGTTAAAAACTTAGAAAAAGAAAACACTAAATTAAATGAAGATTTAGCAAAAGCAGTCAGAAGAAATCATGAGTTTGATAGTGTGATTGCTGATCAAGAATATCAAATAAAGGTGTACAAGATGATTGATCAACGGATCAAGGAAGAATTGCTTCAAGCTGTGGATGAGAAAGAGTTCTATGAAACAAAAAATAAAGAACTAACAAGTAAATTAGAAGAATGTCAGCTTGAAATTGAACAAAACAAATTAACAATTAAAAAGTTTGAAAGAAGCACTAAAATTCTAGATGAATTAACTAATAATCAAACTACAGAAAAGGTTGTTCATGGGGTGGGATATCATGCTGTACCACCTCCACATAAATTCATTCCTCCACTTAAAAACAGTTCAGAAAGAATAATTAATGAATTAAAAACTGAAAATCAAACTGAATCTAATACTGAAACATCTGAATCAAATGATTCTTCTGATGATGAGCAATCAATTGAATTTACAATATCTCAAAGTGAATCACCAAAATCAATTGATACAAGTTTTCACACAGCTCAAAGTCCAAATGAATCTCCCAAATATAATGCAGATAATGTACCAAAAATTTTAACAAGGGGGAATGAAAGAAATAAAACACAACTCTTAGACCAAAGAATACCTGAAGGTGCTAAAAATAAGAAATTAAGATGTGTTATATGCAATAAAATGAACCATTTAGCAAAGGATTGTCACTTCAATCCAATAAACTGCAAAGAGTTAAAAGAATTTAAAATTTTTAAACAAGGATCAAAAACTCAAAAGTTAAAAAATACTACTGGTCCTTCAGTAGTAAATACAATCAAAACTCAAATTGCTGAAACTCCAAGATTTGGAAGAAGTGCACCAAGATTTGTGCAAAACAGAAGAGTTGGCAGCCCAAAGAACAGCAATTACTTCAAGAACAATGGAAAATCCAATCAAAATAAACAATATTTTAAATTTTCCAACACCAGTAGAAACTCTAACAAATTTACTACTGGTGTTAACCCTAATTATAATGCTGTATGGTACCAGTACAAGAATACTACTGGTAAAAACCCTAATTTCAAAAATACTACTGCTCCCAAAACAACTTTCAAAAATACTACTGGTGGTAACTCTAAAAACACTACTGGTCATTCTAAACATGGTAAGTACCCAAATACTACTGGTCCATCAGTAGTAAAGTATTCAAAAGCTAAAAACAATAGGTATAAACCAAGATCAGTAGGAAATTCTCACACCAGTAATAACTCCAAAAGGACAGTAGTAAAACAAAACACCAGTAATAAACAAGTATGGGTACCAAAAGTCTTTAAAGTTAAATCCCCAAAAGCTCATTTCTCAAAGGATGAACCCAAGACATATAAAGCTTGGGTTCCCAAACTTAACTAATCCTTTACTCACTTGTGCAGAGCATTCAGATCCCAGAAGAAGGAAGAACATGGCATATTGATAGTGGATGCTCAAGGCACATGACTGGAAATCTGCAAATTCTCAAAGATTTCAAGTCATTTGATGGAGGATATGTGGCATTTGGTGAGAATCCCCAGGGAGGTAAGATTACAGGTAAAGGTACTGTTACTAATGGAAAAATTACCTTTGATGATGTATTTTATGTAGCGGAACTAAAATACAATCTTGTCAGTGTGTCTCAAGTTTGTGATAAAAAGAACAAGATTCTGTTCACAGACATTGAGTGCATCATTCTTTCTCCTGATTTTATTTTGGATGAAAAATATGTTGTTTTAAGAACTCCTAGGAGAAACAATGTGTATTGCCTAGATATAGGGGGAGAACTCATTTCTACAAATGAGGTCAACTGTTTTATATCCAAGGCAAACACCACTGAATCAGAACTATGGCATAGAAGGATGTGTCACACAAATTTTAAAAACATGAATAATTTAGTAAAAAGAAATCTGGTCATTGGACTACCTCAAAAACAATTCATGTGTGATCATCACTGTGTTGCATGCCTAAAAGGTAAACAACACAAGACTTCTCATAAGTCCAAAATTGTTAACTCTATTTCTGTTCCTTTACAGCTCTTACATATAGACCTTTTTGGACCTACAAATGTAATGAGTATTGGAAAGAAACAATATTGTCTTGCTATTACTGATGACTTTTCCAGATATACATGGGTTTTCTTTCTCAGGACAAAGGATGAAACAAGTGAACTCATAAAGAACTTAATTGTCAAACTGGAAAACACATCTGATCAAAAAGTGAAAGCCATAAGATGTGATAATGACACAGAATTTAAAAATGCTAACTTAATTAACTTTTGTGATCTTAAAGGTATTGACAGACAATACAGCTCAGCTAGAACTCCACAACAAAATGGTGTAGCTGAAAGAAGAAATAGAACCATCATTGAAGCAGCAAGATCAATGCTTGCAGACTCAAAATTACCAATCACTTTTTGGGCAGAAGCTGTTAATACTGCCTGTTATGTTCAGAACAGAGTATTAATAGTGAAGCCACATTTTAAAACACCATATGAACTGTTTAATAAAAGAAAACCTTCTATAAGTTTCTTAAAATCATTTGGTTGTCCTTGTACTATTTTAATTACAAGAGAACAAATTGGTAAATTTGACTGCAAAGCTGATGATGGAATCTTTGTGGGATATTCTACTCAAAGCAAATCATATAGAGTATTCAACAAAAGACTAAGGATAATTGAAGAAAGCATCAATGTATCCTTTAATGAAAATGTACCTAATGAACAAGGAAATGGTCCAGATTGGCTATTTGACATAGACAATCTAACCAAATCCTTTAATTCTAATATGAATTTCAATGCAGGTAATTCAAATTGTCACAATCAAAAGGAAGGAACATCATCAGTTAATACTGGTCAAGAGGAAATGAGATACATTGTAGTTAATACTGCTCCAGTAGTTAATACTGATGTCAGTAATAACTCAAGTTCTGGAACCAGTAGTAACTCTGAGAATGAGGACATTAGTAATTCAAATACTACTGATCTCAACGAAGACAATAGCAGTAGTAATTCTGACCAAGATGATGATGAACCAAACTTCAATGACAATGAAGGAACACAAGATGAACAACTGCCTGAGACAAATGAGTCCAATCTTGAAAATCAACTAGTAGTTGATAAAGCTACAACTACAAGGACTCAGAAGAACCATCCTTTAGACCTTGTTCTAAGTGATGTTAACTCACAACTACAAACAAGAAGCAAATTAAACAAAAGCTTAACTGCAAATATGTGTAATATAAGTTTAATTGCTAATGAATGTATGTATGAATGCTTTCTGTCTCAGGATGAACCAAAGAAGATCCAACAAGCAATGAAGGACTCAAACTGGATTGAGGCAATGCAAGAAGAACTCCTTCAATTTAAATTACAAGCTGTTTGGACACTTGTACCTCTACCCAAAGGAAAAAGAGCCATTGGAACAAGATGGATATTCAGAAACAAGAAAGATGAAAGAGGTATAGTGATCAAGAATAAAGCCAGACTTGTAGCCCAAGGATACACTCAAGAAGAAGGAATAGACTATGATGAAGTATATGCTCCTGTTGCTAGAATTGAAGCCATAAGAATATTTCTAGCATATGCCTCATTCAAGAAATTCAAAGTCTATCAAATGGATGTTAAGAGTGCTTTCCTATATGGGAAAATTGAAGAAGAGGTCTATGTTTGCCAACCTCCAGGTTTTGAAGATCCAAAACATGGTGATTATGTGTTCAAATTAGATAAAGCTCTATATGGCCTACATCAGGCACCAAGAGCATGGTATGACACATTATCATCATATCTACTGAAGAACAACTTTAAAAGAGGAGCCATTGACAAAAACTTTGTTCACAAAGAAAGTCAAAGATGATATACTACTGGTACAAATTTATGTAGATGATATCATCTTTGGCTCAACCAATGATTTATTATGCAAAGAATTTGAAGAACTGATGCAAATTAAATTCAAGATGAGCTCCATGGGTCCAATGAACTTCTTCCTTGGACTCCAAGTCAATCAAAGAACTGATGGTATTTTGATAAATCAATCAAAATATGTCAAAGACATCTTGGAAAAGTTTGACTTGAAAGACAGTAAAAGTGCTAGTACACCAATGGAAACACACAAACACCTACATCCTGATGTTGAGGGGGAGGATGTAGATGAACACTTATATAGATCAATGATAGGCTCTTTGATGTACTTAACTGCATCAAGACCTGACATTATGTATAGTGCCTGTGTGTGTGCAAGATATCAAGCAAGACCCAAAGAACTACACTTGCAGGCTGTTAAAAGAATATTCAGATACTTGAAAGGCAAACCATCACTAGGTCTATGGTATCCACATGATTCACCATTTGAACTCATAGCCTACACAGATAGTGACTATGGAGGTGAATGTCAAGACAGAAAGTCCACTACTGGTGGATGTCAATTCTTTGGATCAAGACTGGTGTCATGGCAATGTAAGAAGCAAACAAATGTATCAACATCTACTGCTGAAGCAGAATATGTAGCTGCATCTGCTTGCTGTGCTCAAGTACTATGGATTCAAAATCAGCTTCTAGACTTTGGTATCTCTATCCTTAAAACTCCTATTTTTATTGATAATCAAAGTGCTATTAGTATTGTGAATAATCCAGTAAAACACTCAAAAACTAAACACATTGAAATAAGATTTCACTTTATAAGAGATTGTAATGAAAAGAAATTAATCAAAGTAGTTAAAATCCATACTGATGATCAATTAGCAGATCTTTTTACAAAAGCATTTGATGTAGGAAGATTCAACTTCTTGGTTAGCAGTATTGGAATGATTTTAATAACTTAAAATCTCACTTAAAAACATGTGTAAAGTTTGTGTTGTAAAATATTATTTATTTACTTAAGTGTTTTACTACTGGTATATCTGTACTACTGGTGTGTAGGCATGTGCACAAAATACTACTGGTAGCTAAATACTACTGGTGTGTATTAGGTTTACACAAATACTACTGGTAAGTCAGTACTACTGGTGTTCACATATACTACTGGTCTTGTGTGTTAATGGTTACTACTGATGTCTATAGTTACTACTGATGTCAAAATCCTTAGTCACTACTGATGTTAGTAGATACTACTGACGTTTTACTACTGATATCTTATTTACTACTGGTCTTTCAGAAACACAATTACCAAACTAACCCCCATGAAAATAACCGTTATGTTATGATTCGAAGGATATTTTGGTAGTTTTGCAGGTTAAATCGAAAGATATAAAAGGCGGCAGACGATTAGTTTAGCATTATCTTCACTTCGATTTGCTAAACCTTCTCGATAAACCCTAGCTTTCGATCAAAAACCCTTCGTCAATAACAAAATTCACTCCTGTTCTTCACAAAATTCAAATGGCAACTCTAAAATCTTTGAATGTTCAAACCGATCTTAAATATTCAGAATTTCACAACATGTGTGCCTTCCTAAAAAATCCTGACGGCACAAAAGATTTTCGTCCGATCGTAAGGTTCTTAAAAAATTCTTATATACAGTTTGCTCTAACTGTCAAACCAACATCATATCAACAGCACTTGGTGGATTTCTGGACCAATGCTGAGCAAACAGAAGGAACAACTAGTTCAATGATCAAATCACAAGTAGATGGCAAACATATCACAGTAACAGAACAATCAATCACACACCATCTACAACTACACGATGATTCAGGTATGTCTACTCTTCCTAAGGAATACATTGCTGAAATTTTACAAAAAATGGGTTATGAGGGAAGACTCAATATAGTAACCTTTCAAAAGGGTCTTCTCTCCCCACAATGGAAATTCTTAGTTCACACTATTCAGCATTGTATTTCTCCAAAAAGAAGTACTTGGAATGAGTTTAATAAGGCAATAGCCTCTGCTGTTGTCTGTTTATCCACAGACCAAGTATTTAATTTTTCTCAAATGATTTTTGAAGGTATGTTGGGAAATCTTAGTTCTTCTAAATTTTTAATGTATCCCAGATTTCTACAACATATCATAAATTGTGAATTACAAAACTTGTCAACTCCTAAAAACATTTTCATACTTCCAGAGTTGAACAAGAAAGTTTTCTCAAATATGAGAAAACAATTTAAATTTTCGGGCAAGGAAACCCCTCTGTTTCCTAATATGATCAAAGATCACACACCTATTGGAGAGGGTTCAATCAAAGATATAACCCAAATTGAACCTCAACCCACTCCATCACCCCCAAATACAGCCCAAACACCACCCCATATAGCCACTCAATCACCCACTCACTTAGAAGTCCTGAATGTGTCCCAGGAACTTGATATAAATCTGCAGAGTGCTACTCTTCACTCTGTGGAAGACCTTCCAGATAAAACCAAAAATATTTCCACTCTTTACAAAAGAAAGAAATCTTTAAAGGACACCAGGGGACAAATTGAGTCAAACCCCAGGCTCCAAGAGTTGTCCTCCAAGGAGGAGAGAGGACATGAGGCGAGGGCTTTCACTACTGATGCCCCAAAGGTGGGTGCACAGGACAGTGAAAACATAATTAGGACCCAGACCTCGGCAACTTTGAGTGATGACTCATTTGAGGAGTTACTCAAAGGACCCCGGTGCCAAGAAACCACAAGGGGGGGCATCTCTGCTTCTTCTAGGAAGAAGAGGATGTCTAAAAGACCCATTTCATCACCAAGAAGTGATGAGGGCAGATCTATTGATTTGACGGATAGGATGGAAAACCTTCAAACCAATGTACCTGTTAGTGAGCCCGATGATCTTGCTAGATGGAGTGAGGGCAGTATTAAAATCACTCAGTTGACGGATAAAGTGGATTCTCTTGAATCCACTGTACAAGATTGTCTCACATATTTAACAAACCAAGGGAAAACAATGGCTGCAATGAAAAGACATGTAAACACCATCAACAGAAGAATGAGATTCTATGAGCGTAGGCTTCATCAACAATCCAAACTCATCAGAAAATTGAAAAAGAAACTCGATGATAGTGAGGCTCCACCAGTTGAGCTCACTAAGGGGGAGAAGGATAACATACATACAATGATTGATGAATCTATTGCAGCAGCAGCATCCTCCCTCTTAAATTTAAAAGAAACAGAAGTTGATGAAGGCCCAGAGATGATGGTTACAGAAGAAGAGCCAATTACTACTGCTCCTATTAAAGAACAAGCTGAAAAAGAAACACCAGTAGTAACTCCTACTACTGATATTATAGCAGTAGTAAATGAAGAAGAGAAATTGAAAGCAGCAAATACTACTGATGCCCTATCAGTAGTAACTCCTGAAGTTACACCAGTAGTAACTACTCTGGTTACTACTGAAGAGGAAGAACTACAATTTCCAGAGCTGATTGAAAGAGAAAGACATGTCATCATTACTAAACCACCAACACCTGATCAACCACTTATCATACCTGACATTGATGATAATGTGAATTGGTTTGAGGTAGATGAATGTACACTTCCTCCACACCCAAAAATCTTACCAGAAGGTCAACTACATTTGTTTTATCCAAAACTTCTGATGATGGGTATACCAGATATGAAATACATTCCACCTCCACCATCTGCTCATATTGGAAAAGGAAAAGAAATATATGATGATGATTATCCAAACAGAGCTTTAGGACATCACATGGTAAACAAGATTAATCATGTAAGAGCAGAAAAGCAATCCAGATGGAGAATTAAACACAGAAAATTTTTGGAGAAAGTGGAAATGTATCAAGCTTTAGTAGAAAAGAAAAAGAAAGTTCAAAGTACAACTACTGTTCAAACACCTGTTCAAATTAAAGATGTTCAGATAGAAGCCCAAGAAGCAGACTTCAAAAGGCTTAGAAAAGTAGAAGAAGAACATCTAAATTGTCTTGAAGATCTTGTAGCTGAATGTAAAAGAACAAAAGGTGATCTACCTGATGATATGTTTGAACAGAAGGCCAACATGATTGAATATTTAAAAACAAAAGGGATTAGTGCAAAGTCATTAGGAAGAATGAAGATGATGACTATCATTGAAAAATACTGCACTGCAAAGAAGAAAGACCTGGCTGAACAAGAAGCTGAAGAATCAAAGAAAGCCAAAACTTTAATCCCAATCAGCTTAAATTTACTCAAGGCTGGTAGTGTTTCAACTGTTGGTGATACTTCAACTCCCCAATCTAAGAAAAGAAAATCTGTTGATCAAGAACAAAGCTCTAAGAAGAAGTCAAAACAAATTATACCTGTTCTTGAAATGCCAGTTGCTCCTCTACAGAACAATCCAATTCTTAACTGGAGAGTGATGCAGAACAATGTCATAGAGGTCATAAGGGAAGACAAAGTTGTACAAAGATTCACTGGATGGTTACCCTTAATCAGATCATGTTCAAGAAGTGATGTAATCAAACTTCTGATTATTGGGAAACCAAGAATGACAAAGAAATCATGGAAAGAATCTGGAGCTGGATATTTAACAAAGATGATTGATGCTGCATTTTATCCAGATAATTATCCAGAACAATTTACAAATCCAGGTAATGTATATGCTTGGAATGTCATTCCTACTGCAAATATGTACTTCTTTGAGAAATCAGGCAAAGTGTGTGAATTGTACTTATATGAGAAAGAATATCCACATTCTGAGAAGACTATGTATCAGATATTCATAAACACTTTGATGAAACCCTATGATGCTGTTATGTTCCAAAACAAACTGAATTATTTTACAAAGAGGAACAGCAGATATATTATTGAACAAAGGCTTCAACAGAATCAAAGAACTCTTGAGAGAAGAAGAAAAGAACAAGAGGAACAAAAGAAACTTGATTGAGTAAAAGATGATCAATAAGTTTAGGGGGAGATTGTTGGAGCAAAACACAGATCAACTTATTACTGATGCTGCAGTTAGTACTGACATACTTAGTACTGATGGGGCGGAACATATTACTACTGATGAAGTTGATGCTGGTGTATACTATAACTTAGTTACTACTGATCATGCAAAGATTGAAGATACTACTGATCAATAGTAGTTACTACTGACGTTGGTTTCTGGACTTACTACTGATCACCAAGTTTACTACTGATCTTCATATTTACTACTGGTGATTAGTTTTACTACTGACAACGCGTTTTTGAAGAATATCAAGTCCGAGATCTTCGTATAGATAGTTATAGAATGTAAATCAATGTATATTTTTATTATTATTCGATGTAAATCAAGTCCTAGAATAACTAGGGTAAATAGTTTAGCTTCAAGGACTATTATAAATAGTTCCTTACGAATTGTAAACGTACGTGTGTATTGTTAACTTGATAATATACATTGAAGCTTTTTGTGAAACTGTGTTCTTAATACTTTCGCATATTGTTCTTACAGTTCATTGTTCTTAATATATTGATATAGTGTTGATCCGCTGCAACTTCTATCATCAATTAGATCTAAGGTGTTTATTAACTTGTTTATAGTTAATCGATCCTGACAAAATGTGTAACCTCTAAGTGGCATAAAATGTTTGTTTGCAAATATTTACGATTTATTTAACTCATAAAATGTTCCCTAATATATTAAAAAATACATTAAATTAAACTTAGTTTTTACAACTATTAAATATAATTTTTAATATAATTGATAATATACATATGATCCATTACTTATAACTTAGTGATATTGGTATTTAATTTGGTGTTGCTCATGGCCATATGTTATTGGTTCAAGTATCAATGTGGACAAATTTGATTTAGATTTAGGAATTGACTATTTAGACACCCCATAGTTCTATTTGGACACTCCATAATTCCATAATAATTAACTAATACATTTTTTCATAGCCGCCACCGAACTTTGTCGTTAACCACCAACCTACCAACTCACTCACATCGGAATCGGCTAACTGTCGTCGCCGCTCGCTCGCTCCGCCACCACAATCTCGTTTTGATGTTCACTCCGTCGTTCATTCTGCCCCCACTAATTACTAATTCAGCTACCGCCTACCACCATCTCATATGTCACTCTACACTGTCGACCACAAGTTTTAAGTTATAAAAAATATGGATAATCATGTTAATTAATTATTTGTGATTAAAATTTTCAAGGTTTGACTTTAATTAGGATGTTTATTTGGTAGTGAGGGAAGTCCAACTAAATAAATAAATCCTACTATTAAGTGGCATAAACGAACTAAATCCTACTATTATCATGTTCTTATTTCATTCCTCTTATTTCGTTCCGCGAGTTTACTATAGCCCATACATGATCATATATCCGGTGGAACCGATATTTTATCTTTCATTTAATTGAAGAACTTTATTACCATTACAACTTGATCAAACCCCAAATCTTTTATTTGGATCACCAACTGTAGTATGAAGATACTTAAATACATCGAGTCGTGTTGCAATCCAAGATCTACTCCATGTTTTATATATCTTGCTTTCTGTTCAGAAAAAAAGAAAAAGAAAATCAAACTCTTAGTTTGACACTGGTAGACTGAACTTGAGTATGATTCGGTAGTTTGAGGGTCTTTTTTATGTAGGCTTTATATTACTACTATTCTAATTAAAAAGCTTCAATAAAATGTGACTCAATGGATTGAACTCATGATCACCTCATGATAAAACACACTAAGCTTTACTACTGAAATCTATTAATAAACTAGGAATATATACTTTATATAGGTTTGTGTGTAACTATAAAGTCATTAATTAACAGACAACTATAGATATGTTACAGTAACTAATATCAACGTATCATATTACACTGAATATGATACATTGCTTTTGAATTTTATAGTTTTCATACTTTAAAGTTTTTACTTATTTAGTTACTTGGTTTACTTGTAATGATTAATTGATAATACCCAAAGTTAAATACTATACTTAAAATTCACGTGTTAAAAGGAATACCATATATATCTGACTCATTAATTTTAAAATGAAATTAAAGGCTGTTTGTTAATCCTTTTGTAATGATCTCATTAAGAGGAAGTTTTTTAATCGGTCATGTGTGTTTGGTAAGCCCTAGTAATTAGCATCTGAATAAAAACAGAACCTTTTTTTTCTCTTAATCGAACATATGTAAGAGAAAATTCATTCATACTTCTATAACATTCAAATATTAGTCATCAGAAGCTACCAAACAACACATAAATTCTAATTGATCTTATTTTCACCATATAGATAATTCACAAATCTGTCCAACTACAATCATAAATATATCTAACGGGATCCTTTAAATTTTTAATAATTTCTGTTTTTGCATATTTGATTCTATTTCGAAAAATATTGAAAGTGAAACTTTCGTGTTATTATCTGTTATTCAAATAAAAATAGAAATAGGAAATGTGAATACATGTGTTTGTAGTCCACACGCACCCACAAACTCAGCGGTGCCAATGGTGACGGGAACTGACGCCGTCAGTTTCCGCCAACTCAGCGCCACGTCAGCATACAAACTAACTAACACTAAACTGACGTACCCATGCCAACAGCACTCCGTCACTTCACCAACTTTGGGCCCCACCACTTTTCTTTTTCTAATAAAATATACAACTAATTAAAACATATAACTAATAAAAATAAATTACATAAATTAAAAAAAGATATTATATAAAAAGTTTATTTTTTAAAAAAAAAATTGAATTTTTTAGATTTTTTTTGAATTTTTTAGAATTTTTTTTAGCTTTTTTTAAATATTACCTTTTTTAAAAACTTAAAAAAAAATCAAAAAAAAAATAAAAAAAGAATATTACGCTCTCTCTCTTCCCCCCTCTCTCTCTCGCTCCTCTCCTCCTCCGTTTCTTCCCTCGCCGCTTTCCCGACTGGCGGTCCAACCGGCGGCCAACCGGCGGACCGTGCCAACGGCGCCGGTTCCGTCGGTGGCCAACCGGCGGCCAACCGGCCTCCCGATGGCACCCGTCTAACTTGTAAGCCAATATTTAATTATCGGCGTTATGTCGGTTATCAAAATAAATTCTAACTTACTTTTTGTATCAACAAAAAATAGGTTGTAAACGTTCAAGGAGATCCATTATTTTTGTGAAGTCTCAAGAAATAAATCTCAATCATTGATCAATAGTATCTAATGGTCAAGATTAATCGCATATTTTATATATTGAGGGGTATTTTGGTCATTTTTTAAAAAATAAAAAAACACTATTTTTTTATTTTTTTTATTTTAATTTTTTTTTACTTTTTATTATGAAGGTGTATTTTGGTAGTTATTTTTAATTATTTTTATTTTTTATTTTAAAATTTATTTATTTATTTTTTATTTTTTATTTATTTTTATTTTTTTATTAATATTTTATATTAAAAATAATATTTATTTGATAATTACGTGTATAATTTAATTACATGTGATTTTAGTGTAATCACATGTGATTTTAATGTAAAATCACATTTGATTTTAGTGTAAAATCAAATGTGATTATATATTTAATCACATTTGATGTTTTAGTTAAATCACATGTGATTCAGAATGCAATCACATTATGTGTTATTAATGAAAAATTAATAATTTTTAAAAATAATAATAAATAAATAATTTTTTTAAAAAAATGTTTTTTTTAAAAAAATAAAAATTTAAAATAAAAATTAAAAAATAAAAAAAATATTTTTTTTCAAAATGACCAAAATACCCCTCAATTAAAAATAAAAAATAAAAAAAATAAAAAATAAAATAAAATAAAATAATTTTTTTTTTAGTGCCAAATGGCCAAAATACCCCTCCATGTGTAAAGTATGTGAATACTCTTGGTCATTAGATCATATTGATCAATGTTTGAGATTTGTTCCTCGGAACTTTGTAAAAATCATGGACCTCCTTGAACGCAACTCTATAATTTATAGTAAATAATTTTACTACAAATTTTTTTTATATAAGATAAAATATATAAAGTTTTGATAATGACATCTCTAAGGAATATTATTATAACATTAAGATATACATAAGAAATTTGTATAACCAACTCCTGAAATTTAAGAACTACTTCCCATAAATTAATGTTGTAATTTTTAATACATTTAAAGACAGCTCTAAGGGTGTCATTATCAAAACCTAAAATAAATATAGTTAATGTATGATTGTTACATATACGTTTATAAATTTTAAATATATGTGTAGGGTTGTGTTCAAGGAATTCCTTGATTTTTATGAAGTCCCAAGGAATAAATCTCAACCATTCATTAATTATAAGTAATGGTCAAGATTAATCACATATTTTATACATGGAGGGGTATTTTGGTCATTTAAAAAAAATATTTATTTTTTATTTTTTATTTTAGAATTATTATTTTTTTATTTTTTTTATTTTTTATTTTTTTTTAATTTTTTATTTTTTAAAAAATATTATTTTTCATTAATAACACATAATGTGATTGCATATTGAATCACATGTGATTGTGTACTGAATTACATGTGAATCGCGTACTGAATCACATGTTATTGTACTAAAACATCAAATATGATTAAAATATACAATCACATGTGATTTAACACTAAAATCACATGTGATTAACTATTACACGTATTTATCAAATAAATATTATTTTTTAACTAAAAAAATAATAAAAATAATAATAAATAAAAAATAATAAAAAAAATTTAAATAAATAATAAAAAATAAAAAAATTCAAATTTTTTTAAGTGCCAAATGACTAAAATACCCCTTTATGTATAAAACATGTGATTAATCTTAACCATTATATCTTATTGTTTAATGGTTGAGATTTGTTCCTCGGAATTACACAAAAATGATGGACGGCCTTAAACGTTTCTCTATATATGTAATGTAAAGATTAGAATTCGATCGTTTATAAATAATATAAATATTAAGGTGTATGAACAAGAAAAAACATAATCTTATAATTGTAATAACAATGTTAAAATTTTGTATTGGAACTACAAATATTAATCAACAATAATATTTAATTCTTTAAAAAAAAAGGATATGTAAAGACAAAATCTACTTTCAACGAGATCTCCGATGAAAGTATCAATTAGAGTATATGAATGTAAAAGAGATGTGTGTGCATATATATAAAAACATATATAAGTAAATACATACAAGAATGAACATGTGTACGAAAAGTGTGTGTGGTGAGTGCGAAAAAAACACGTAACTATGTAAGTTTATGTTTGTGTGGACGTAATAACATGTGTCAGCCAATATCATGCATCAAGAAACAGACATATAAACATGTATCAGTCAATATCATGTATCTAGATGCTCCTAAGCAAGCATGTAAAGGCACATAATCATGTAAGTCTAGGTAATGATTCTATAGGAAGTGATTTTTACACCACATCTTTTAATGCATTTACCACAATAATTGCTCTACTAACCTTTTAATGAACTTTTCATGTCTATCTTTTTAGTCCCCCTATGTTTAATAACTTTTCATTTTAAACACACACACACACACACACACATATATATATATATATATATATATATATATATATATATATATATATATATATATATATATATATATATATATATATATATATATATATATTATATATTTATATATATATATATATATATATATATATATATATATATATATATATATATATATATATATATAGGGTCCGATTCAGCAACCGTTTAAAGGTACAGAACCGCAGAACCATCCTAACATCCAGTGTTTTCTATGTTATACATTAATTTGCATTTTCATACACACTATAACACATTTATACATTCAATGTTTTCAATTTTTATACACATAATATATAAATATATTTATATATTATTTGTATAAAAAATTGGAAACATTGGATGTTAGGATGGTTACAGCGTGTATGAAAATTTACAGCTTATGTATAACATAGTAAACATTGGATGTTAGGATGGTTCTGCGGTTCTGCAGCTTTAAATGGTTCTGCGCTGAATCGGGCACTATATATATATATATATATATATATATATATATATATATATATATATATATATATATATATATATATATATATATATATATATATATATATATAGGGTCGGGTTATATTAAGAATCCTGATTTCATAAAGAACTCTGAGAACTCTTATTAACCAATGAGAATTTAGTAAATTAATTTTGATTTATTTTATTCATATTAATTATTCAGGGGTATTTAGGACATTTTACCAAAAAAGATCAATATTTCCTTTTTTGACAATTTCCTAAACTTTAGGAATTATTTTTAAAACTTTATTATATCTGTCAAGCCAGTTGTGCATATATGTTATTTTACATATATGTTTTTCTGCATTAATTTCAGAAATTTATTGTTACATATATGTTATTTTACAATTGTATTAAATATACATATTTGAACATATATGTTCAACCTATCCATATAAAAGGAAAAAATTATTTCAAAGAACACATATGTACAATATACTATTTATGTTATCAAACTCAAACATACACTTTAATAAAAACATATAAATATTGAATAACATATATGCATGTACAACATATATGATTCCAAACAATAAAATTAATGTTATCCTAAGCAAGAACAACACATAAGCAAACTTTGACTCATAAGACCTAAACATCTACACCAATGTTAACATCAACAACACTTTGACCGCCAGAAAACATAGCACAATCAAGTCCATATTTTGAGTCATTTGCAAGCATGATTGCTTCTTCATCAGTACTAAACTTCATGATTAGCATAATCGGTCCAAATGCCTGAAATAAAAAAAAAAGAAAAAGACGCTTTTAAAGCGCTAAATTGGTGAAATTGTGAAGATTAAAATATAATTAACTAAAAGAAGATAGTAAATTTCATGTGAAAATGAAGAAATCTAACAAAATACTACCTTCTTCTTGCGTCAATTTCTTCTGATGATTAACATTTACAATAACCCTTGACTTTAAAATTGATTACACAAAACACATCAAAAAAAATATATTCTTGAATCTGTTTAATAACGAGCAGACTATTAGTCACACATAATAGCAACTTTCTTAACATAAAATAAAGAATTAAAGAATATTGATCTAGAAACTTTTAATATTATTTTAATTATAAAAATACATAGCTATTGAAAATACATTTTGTCATTATTTTAAGTAAAAAACATACCTTGATGTTAAAAATCTCCTTTAAATGGAAGTCTATAACCATCACGAGCAATTTTGAGGAGAGATTGAGTTGGGAGAGAGATGAGTTGTTGATGAAGATTGGTATCACTGGTCCAATCATCGGTGGTTCTGAGGCAGTGATTCAGGCGAGGAGTGAATACTAATCGGTGGTTTTGAGGCAGTGATTCAGGCGAGGAGTGAATACCCATGCGCCGATGATCGGGATTCCGACGATTTACGTGCAGCACGAAACAATAATCGATGACGTATATTGGAGATCGAACAGGAGAAGCTTAAGGCGGCTGTTACGGACTGTGACCGATTACCCTTGAACGCTAGTGCTTCACTGTGGAACTCCGATGACCGTTGAACCAATGAAAGGTGCGACGGCTACATTATCAATAAGTGATAGGCACAAATATGAAGGAAAAACCTAGATCTAGATCTGGAAGAAGATGAATACTACATATTGGAGAGGGACAGACGGTTTAATAGATAAAAAGAATGAAACAAATATTAAATAACAAATTGGAGAGAGAACCGACGGATTTTAAGGGAAAACTAATTTTTATTTCTTTTATTTTGTTTTCACAATTACCGATATACCCTTTTCATTTAATTTTAATAAAACAAATGGTTTGCATTATTTACTAAATTGTCATAATTAATCTTAACCGTTGATTTTAAATTCAGTGGTCGAAATTGATTAATTAAAAGTACTTAGAGTTCTTTTTGAAATCAGGGTTCTCAATATAATCCTTCACTATATATATATATATATATATATATATATATATATATATATATATATATATATATATATATATATATGGTTAAATTAGTTTCAGAACCAATTAAGGCTACAGAACCAGCAGAACTCAATCTAAAGCATTGATTTTTGAAATGAAATGATCATGGAAGACACATTAATGTATTTGATGAGGGACCCCCAAATATTGGTTTGCATGGATGTCATTCATGCATGTATACATATATGTATGAGTAAATTACATCCAAGGTCCTTGTGATTTACCACTTATTGCAGTCACAGTCCCTAAACTTCATTAAGTACACTGGAAGTCCCTGGTGTATGCACTTTGTTACACTGAAGGTCCCTCGGTCTAACTTCTGTCCATTTTAAACGTTAAAATGCCCATGTGCAAAGCACATGATGGGCAAAAATGTCATTTCCCTTTATAAGCACAAAATTATTTCTTCTTCTTCAACATCATCCCCAAATCACTAACCCTAATTTACGTTTCTATCAATCCTTTCCCTTCTGATCAATGATTCCTCTTCACCAGCTGTTGCAAGCTTCTGATTTAACAACCTTCTGATTTGTTGTTCATCAGAGAAAAGAAGGTATGCAATTTGATGTTCATCAGAGAAAGGGAAAACTGAATTATGCAATTTGATGACCACCACCGTGAAAAGCTGTTTGGAGATCGAGAGATTGGGACAGAGAACCCTTAATGTGTTGATCGATTCAACCACACAAGAACCCCTAAATTCAAATCTGGACTACCGAGGATGAGATGCTCTGCACATTCCTTGAACCCATCTGATCTTCAACACAGAACCTGAATCTTGTGATAGTTATGGGTTTTTTCCGAGCCAAGATGAAGGATCTAAAAAGATTTCATTCTTCTTCAGACCCTAAATGAAATCTGATTCACCATAACCACTCCCTTCTTCTCTCCTATCTCTCGATCTCATTCTCGGAGATCGAACACAACCATCTTCGATTTAAGATAAAAATTTTTCGCCCGGAGAACTAATTGGATTGCCTATGTTACGCGCCTGCCTTTGATAACCTTTCAGCTGGTTCCCTTCGCGCCTAAAAGAAAGCCTTTTATCGATCTTTCTTATAGGCCGTAGTACCTACCCTTAGAAGACAGCTTTCACAGGCTTTTGAGTAAAGAGAAATCACCTCCATTAATTTCTTGTTGTCTTAGGTTGTAGTGTGTTTGTGAAATTGCTTTGATCTTCTTAAAAGTAAGCTTGTTGTAAATAAATGCCATTATAAATTGAGCTAGTTAATGTTTTATTTTACATTTAAAGAGCTTTTAACCATGAAAATGGTGTCATCTGCCCGCATATCCAATCATTGATTTGTTTCAGTGAGTTGGTGATGAACAAAAGATTTGGGGATGGGTGGTTAAGGTGGGAGACGAAGAGAGCTGAAGAAAGAGAGATGGTGTGATGTTGTACAAATGTTAATGCAGGTAGTACAAGAGAATATACATCAAGTGTTGACGCAAGTGTGAAATGACAATTATGCCCATCATGTGCCTTACACGTGACCCATTTAACGTCGGAATTAGACGGACGTTTGGGTCAGGGACGTCCAGTGTAACAAACTGCAAACACCAGGGACTCCCAGTGTACTCAATGAAGTTTAGGGACTGTGACTACAATAAGTGGTAAACCACAGGGACCTTGGATGTAATTTGCTCTATATGTATATGTTTTCATGTATGTATACATAAGTGTTATCTATACATATATGTATACATGCATGAATGACATTCATGCAAACCAATATTTGGGGGTCCCTCATCAAATACATTAATGTGTCTTCCATAATCATTTCATTTCAAAAATCAATGGTTTAGATTGAGTTCTGCTGGTTCTGTAGCCTTAATTGTTACCTTGTTATTTAATTCACGTCATTTGCTACTAAGGCTATCCACTTTTCGGTAAGGAGGTACTCCCATTAAGCTATGAAATTTGTAAAGAATAACTTCCCAGTAATTTTTTATTTTGATGCTGTAACATACGTGTTCTATATTTAGTATTTGTAATTGTTAAGTTAAATATTACTTGGTAAATAATACGGTATTAGGATTTGTTAGTTGGATTTATGGTTAAAATCTGTGTTTTTGAGTATTTGATTAAATGATATAAGTTAAAAAAAGTGTAAAAACTGGAAAATTGCAGCATCTTAGAAGTTCGCGGTGCGAACCCATAGTTCGCGGTGCGAATAATGCACCAAGTCAAACAGCAACGACATTTAGCGACCACGAAATTGGCCACGAACGCGAAAATAGGAAGAATTCACGGCGCGAATTAGCAATTCGTGGCGCGAACTTTAAATAGGGAAAATTCGCGGTGCGAACTAGTAGTTCGCGGCGCGAACTCTTGCGGCCAGACCATTAAAATCGGATTTTTCCCCAAAATTTCTTTTTTTTCACCCAAAATTCACACCCATCGAACTCCGGCAATTTTTGGCGATTTCGCACGATTCAAGGCAGATTTCAACCCAAATCAAAGGGATTTCATCATAGAATCATCATATTAAGGTAAAGCAACACCCTTTAGCTTCATGCAAGTATAATCATGGGAGAAATTGGGGGAGATTATGAACCCTAGTTTGGGGTCCCATTTTAGAAGTTAAAAATTCAGTCATAGTGTCTTCATATAATGATGTATTGAGTTAGTATTCACATTTATAACTAGTAAAATCAAGAGTGGGAACAATTTAAGATATGGTTCGATAATCTTGACAAATTAGGGGGAAATTTGTCAAGTATGGGTGTAGTCTTAGATTATGAACTTGATGATGATTGAAAATGTATGCATGTATTACATAGGTCACCAAGTGGAAATTGTGATAACTCCATTGATCGGTGGCGTTGGAATTGCTAAGTTTATTGTTGAAGTTGCTAAATCCCAGGTGAGTTCATCTATGTACAACTGCATACTAGTAGTTATATATATACATAAATGCTATGTGTTTATCTGTTATTTGGGTTATATTTATTACAAATGTGATGCTTAGAACACTGAATCGGTATTTCTATTGATTTGAATAAATTATGATAAGGCGAAGATTGATTCATTGATAAACTCATGATAAGTGCATTGAATTGTAAGAACGTAGGATTATTAGTGGTACGTTATGTTTGAATAGTTGGTTAGATGTCTTGATTGTTAGAATATC
This sequence comes from Calendula officinalis, assembly GCA_963853835.1. Taxonomy (NCBI): domain Eukaryota; kingdom Viridiplantae; phylum Streptophyta; class Magnoliopsida; order Asterales; family Asteraceae; genus Calendula; species Calendula officinalis. The sequence goes on from OY970827.1 coordinate 19,826,678, forward strand.
CTTGTAGTGTCTCACTTGGTATCGCTTCAAGTCGTATAAATTCCTCGTGCGGTGTCTCGGTTGGATTGCCCTTGTGTGAGATTCATTTATTAGTGATTCGGGTTGTGATAATCATCTTGTTCCGGTCTCATGGAGTTATCTTTGTTATTGTTTCGTTTGATATCGAATGAGTTACTCGTATGAATTCCTTGAGAGATGATTTCGATTCGTGAGGACCCACAGCGGCTTGAGTATTACTTTGTGTAATATGTTGGGCGGTGGTCACGGGAGTACCCGGTGGAGGAGTGGTATGGACCGTGGTGGTGAAGTTCGCGGTCATGGGTTCATTAAGGGACGCCATGATCAACTTCATCGGCCTCATTCCCTAATGGCCTAAGAGGGAATTACGCACTTTGATTCATTTGGATTGTATTGAGATCTCGTTGATTCATGATGTGGTATTGTCTGTCGGTTATGGCGGTTATATGATGATTCCCGTTGAGTATTGACTCGGTGATTGATTCTCGATTGTGTCTATTATCTGGCGAACTCTTGTTGATTCTCGCGATGTAGTTGTATTCATAATGTCATTCATCCAGTAAGTCTCGTTGACCCGGATAGGTGTGATACTCGGTCACGTCATATCCTCGATAAATCTCATTTCAAGATGTAAAGCTTCTCGGTTAGTTATGTTTTGACGTGTTCTTGCTATAATATGAATTACTTTGAATTGTTTTATATCATTTATATGTTTTATTCCTTTGTTTTGTATATAAGGCTAGTATTATTTTGTGCTTTATGAACTCACTAAGCTCGTTGTAGCTTACCCATCTGGTGGACTAATTTTTTTTACAGGAAAATATAAGAGTAAGCTTATAGGATTTTGAAGTTGATCGGAAGCTTAGAAGAGATACTTCTGGCATACATTTAGGTATGCGGGAGTTGGGTAGTTTTGTATTTTGATTGTAGTTAGTTGGTTTGTATCCATAGTCATTGTTGGTAGTGAGATCTTGGCTCGTTTATTGTCTTTTGTACATTCGTTATCGGATTCGAATGGTTAACTGTAATTAGATAGTTATTGGGATAATGTTAGTTTTTGTTTGGTGGGTATTTTGACTCGGTCCTTACAGATGCCATTCCCGTCTTCCTCATTTTTGGAAGTGCCACACCAAGCTCGGCACAAAGCAAGTTCCTCCTTTTCCGTCCAGGGCAGTTGTTGCTCTTCTTCCATAACTTCTTCTACAACTTCTTTTGCTTTCCCTTTCCCTTTTGTCTTTCGCTTGCTCCACCCCGCTTGTGGTTGTTGGGTACATTGTGGTTGTTGTGTTTGGGTTTGAGAGGGTGTTTGTTGAAAAAGTGCATTTTGTTGAAAAAATTGTGATGTGGGTGAAAATTGAGATACGTTTTGTGAAAATTGAGGTTGTGTAAATTGAGCTTGTGAATATTGAGGTGCGTTTTGTGGAAAAAATTGGGGAGGTGGGTTACACCGGAATTTAGGATGTTGAAATATGGCTCGTAGCCTCGTAGCCGCTAAATCCAAGGTTTGGTGTTTGTGAAGATTGGTTTGGTGTTTGTGGAGGGCTGTTGTTTGGATCCATCGCAAGTAAAATGTGAGGTATAAAAAATTAGAGTTTGTAGAGAGGTTGTGTAAATTTTGTGTGTTTTGTTGGTAAAATATTTAAGTATATATAGGTAAATAAAAAGGGTTTTTTTTTTATTTTAAATTTCCAACGGCTAAAAGAGCCGTTCAATGGCTATATTGTTCAAAAAAATCGCACCCCAACATACTTTCTCTCCCGTTAGCCGTTGCCCCTCCCCACCACGCCTACCCCCCACGCCGTTGGGGGGGGGGCAGCGTTCCACCTTGTGCACGCTGTTCCTCTAGCCACATCACCCCCAACGCCATCCCAACCTCCTACCCATACCAACCAGCCTGAGTATTTTTTGCAAAGTGCTATGATATGATTGACTTATATGACATATGATGTGACAATATTTTTAATGTAAGGTAATAATGCATACCCCATAATCTAAAACAATCAATATAATACCACCAATATCTTAAAGAAAAGTTAATATTGAGTTTTGAGTAAAAAGTCACATAGAAAACGTGAGATAAATATTAGGGATCAAGAAAATGCCACATCCTACTCATAGGCGTAAGGCATGTTGATAGCTCTATAAATGGCGCCTACCTCTACCCCGACAAGGCAACAAAACAACTCACACATCTCATTAACAAAAAAGTTTCGTCCTTTTTAATTTTTAATGTCATTCCTCTTTTAAAAGGGTAATGATTTTCATACCACATAAAGTAATCTATACACCATAATCACTGTTTTACAATACTTATTAATATGCTTTAAATGTTGTAGACTGTGGTATGTGAAGTAACTTTTGTGGTATGAAAATTACTACCATTTTAAAATTACCTGTAGAATTTATTAGATTTAAAATATATAAAGACAAACTTAAGACTAAATGGACTAACACTAGTATCACTTCCTTACATATTTATGTGTGCACGCCGGTCGATTAATATTTGGGATTAAGATAAAGAATTTTTGGATTCAATATATTAGTTGAGGATGAAGTAAGAAGATTTGGTAAAAAAACTAATACTACACAATTTTTCTTTCTTTTTAATGCCAAAATAAAATAAGAATCAAGCTAGTTAAATATCAGAAATCAGATAAAAAATTTCAGACTATAGATATCGAGAATTGCAATACCATACCAACAAAACACTAACAAGTAGCAACAACCAACGTTTCTTAATAATAAATAACCCAAAGGCCATGTGTTGAGTTTTCCGATTGTCGCCGAACATATTTAACTTCACTTGTAGCCAAGCGTATTTTTCTGGCTCAACGTCTTTCTGGATAACAATGAGTTCTTATTTTTAATCTTACTTTTTACAACAAAATGAGTTATCAACAATTGCATAGAAGGTTGTAAACGAATCAAGCATAGGCAAATGATGTTGTTCGTATTTGTTTGTATAAGGTTAACCGAACAAATAAAGGAATAAAAAACACTTATATAAATGAATTTTCATGCTCATTTAATTCATTGAGAAAATCAGTTTGTTCTTATTTTAAATCTTAGTTTTAGTTTTGTGTTATTGAAAATGAGATATTTATTACCTTTTCTAGATGTGTGGCTCTTAATTTTCTATTTTCATTTTCAATATTGAAAATGACATACATGAAAAATATAAAAGAGAACAATATAAAGAGTATTTCATTTACTCTATTTTGTTATAAAAATCTCTTAAAGATATTTATAGCATTTACGTGGCTATAAAAGTAAAGTTATGTTTTTATATTATATATATATATACTAGCTACAAAACCCGTCCGATGGGCGGGTATGTTGTAAATTTTAGTATTTAGAAAAATGTCTAAAAACTTTATATATTTCTAAATGACATAATAATCGATAGATGTGATGATGATTTTGTACAAAAAAACGGTAAATGAAGAAATGTTACACGGACATTTTATTAAATGAAGAATCCAGCTTTTTATGCCGTAATCCGTAATATCTGAAGTCTGGTTCCGTTGCACAATCCAGCTTTTTATGCCGTAATCATAGAATGCTGGTTTTATGGAAATTATATTGAGTCGTGTATCACTTCTGAATAAATACGATTGAGTCGCTGATTGATCTTTTAAATATTTATTTGTTTCCTTGTATGTAGGATCTTTTAAATAGTTATTTATTTGTTTCCTTGTATGTAGAAAGCCGTATATGGAGCATATGAATGTAGACCGTAAGCCGTACCAGATTCGTTTGCCGTATATAGAGCGTATGAATGTAGACCATAAGCTGTACCAGATTCGTTTGTATTAGTGCAAATGACGTGGACCAATCAGGGAATTCCAAGTGGCATTATGGACGAATAGGAATGCTTGGAATTGCCATGATGTCAAACCCTCTTCAAATTTAGGCCTCATATATAGGGTAGGATATATATTGATACGTATGAATATATAACCCATTACAATAAATTAATACCATAACTTTTGTTCTGTTTACGTCGTATATGCCAAGAATACATTATTTCACAATTATATTATCAAAAGTTGAATGGTGGGTGAGTGTGACTTTTTCATATCCATTCTTTTCCCAATTTTTTCAAAGATAATTTCCAAGAATAATCTGGAACATTTTCCACCTTTCTCACGCAGACACGCACAAGAAAAATCCATACGTCACCCAACAAAAACACACACACACACAACCTGTATATAATAATTTTGCCTGAAACAGAACAACCACATACCCACAAAGAAAGTATAATCGAAAAATATTCTTGGAATCTTTCATCTTTTTAGTCCAATTAATTGCCTTTTTTCCGATTCTTTCTTTAAACCCATTTCTCATAAGAAAGTTTTCAATTTCATCTTTTTATTTAATCCAATAAATTTCCTTTTTCCGATTCTCTTCTTCTGTGTACTTTAGTGTTCGTTTGTGAGAGAGAAAATCAAAATCTGCTTAGAAAATCTGAAACCAAAATGTGTGTACAAGATGTGGAAAAGGTTTGTGAAGAAATAGACAATTTGGATCTTTCAACTGAACAAAATAACCTTCAATTTGCTGCTGATCAGATCCATCTTTCTAATTCATTTCCTGTAAGTGAATAAAGATTGTTAATTTCTTGTTTTTATTATTGTTTGTAATTGTGAATTGCCTTTGAATTTGACCAATTTGCTTCAAATTTCTTTCATGGGTTTCTTCTTCTTTTGCTAAAAGATGATAATTTGAACCGGGTTTTGTTTATCTTGGATAATTTTTATCTTTTGTTATATATAAGCTGCTGCTGTTGTGTTTGAGGTAAGTAATAAAGATTGTTAATTTCAAATTGTTGTATATTTTTGCAGTAACTACCTACGAGTTTGACCAATTCAATTCCATTTCTTTCATGGGTTCCTTCTTGTTTTGTGAAAAGCTGATACTTTGAACTGGGTTCTGTTCATTATGGATTATTTTTAGGGTTTAATGTATTTAAGTTGATGTTCTTGTGTTAAGGGAAAATTTATGCTGATCCTTAAATTAAGGTGTTCGTTGACATTTTCCCTGCACTAATTGAAGCTTAATTTGGAAGTTAATCCTTGATTGTTAGTTGTTAAAGAAATAGTAGGTGTTCGATTGAAGTTGATTCGACTACAAGTCATTTTCTAGAAAATTTCCCTTTCTGGATGAATATTATTCATGATTTTCAACTGTGATTTTGGATGGAATTGGGCCTAATTTGGAAGAAAAAAAAGTTTAAAAATTTCCTCCCTGTTTTCATGATGTAAAGTAAATTCCATGTTTATAGTTAGTTAAATTTGGAACTAGATTGAACTGAGTTTGATTCTCTGACTTTTATGTGTTTATATTTGGGTTTTATGATTTTGATTTAGTTGTCATTAGGCTTACTTAATAAATGACTCCATATTACATTTGAAACAGATGGAGAGCATTTGTGAAGATAGTGTTGTTGTAGAAGAAAAACAAAACAATTATATCCCCATGCTTCGTTCTGGAGAATGGTCTGATATTGGACATCGGTCTTATATGGAGGACAGTCACATATGCATTCCCAATCTAGCCAAGAATTTTAATAATAATAAACTTGTTGGTCAAGAAACCATCTCATTTTATGGGGTAACTCTTTTTTTTTTTTCCTTAAAAAAGGCAACTGTATGTCTCTGTTTTAATAAGATATTTAGGACTAAAAAACTGTTGTTTTAAATAGGTATTTGATGGGCATGGAGGAAAAGGCGCATCACACTTTGTGCGTGACAATTTGCCGAGAATTATCGTGAATGATGCAAATTTTCCATTAGAGCTTGAGAAAGTGGTGACGAGGTCGTTTATGGAAACGGATGCTTCATTTGCCAGGTCATGTGCTCTTGAATCCAGCCTTTCTTCTGGGACAACTGCACTAACTGCTATGATCTTTGGGAGGTTTGTCTTCTTGTGATTTTTCAGTTTTTTGTTTGGTTGAAGTTTTGCCGTTATGATGGAAATGTTTGACTATTGACCAAATGGTGTGTTTAGATGGATCTTGTGGTCTTAGATTAATACATAACTACTCAACTTCTTTTTCATTAAGGTCACCCAAGTAAGCAAACAACTTTATATGCCACCTATGTATGTATCCAACTACTAATTATGGGGAAAAACTGACGAAATGTATTTTCAACTTTTTGAGTATTTTTTATTATTGCTTACTTAGGAAAAGTAGCCAATTTTTATTTTATTTTTGTAAGATATTGAGGTTATCTTTGTCATCTGACATGGTTTTATCTTGTTTTGTAAATATGAATCTTGATACATATTTTGGTAGCTTTTAAAACCAGATTCAATGGTTTGGTTTTTGTTAATAGAAATGATTTGAGTAGTTGGTTGGCCTTTTCATACACTATCACTAGATTATTATTATGTTTTTGGTGATGTTGAGAATTGCATATAGAGGTAACCAACTTTGGTCTATTTCCTTCTTTGTGTGACCAACTTAGTGTGCCCCATAAAACGTCTTAAACTTCCCAAAGTTTTGATATCAAGAACGTCATGGGTTTTTTTAACGACACATGAGAAAAAAAGTCAAACATACTGTCACGTCATCAGTTTTGACATGGTATCCCGTACAAAATTGAGATATTTAAAAGTTCTATGGTTATAACTTTTTTTGTAAAGTTAAATGGTTTTTCCTAGGCAATTTTTTTACCAAAGTTTTTTATTTTTTTTAATGGAATTAGCCATCATGGACAAAAGTTGTTTCTAAAAGCTAAATCGTTGTAATTTTTAGGTGATATCTTAAAAGAAAAATGTTAGCAATTTTCATTCAAAAAACTATGTTTACCAACTCCCGTTTTAGTGACTTTTTCGAAAGTGTAGGAAAAATTTCCGACTTTTACTCACTTTATAAAATGTGTGGGTAAAAGTATATTATTTAAGTTTCACTCAGCACTTTTTAAGAATAAGGTATGCCACTAAACCTTTAAATTTTATTACACACATTTTTTTGTCACTAAAGGTATTTACATAAAGAACTCTAACGCATTTTTATGTGTAGGAAAAGCACTCTTTTTGTAAGACAAGTAAAAAAGTTCTATTTTTTACCCAATCCTCAGTGACACTTTTGTTACTTTTAGTGAGCCTTTCATGAGTGTAATTAACTAAATTAGATATATCTTGTAGTGAGTTAAACGTGGTTTTGTTCATTCAAATTATTTACAACCCCATAATTTTAACAGATCACTACTCGTGGCAAATGCTGGAGATTGTCGTGCAATTCTGTCCCGAAACGGGCTAGCTTTCGAGATGTCAAAAGACCACCGACCATGTTACGACAAAGAACGGATCCGAATTGAATCCTTAGGTGGGTTTGTTGAAGACGGTTACTTAAATGGCCAAATAGGCGTCACTCGAGCCATAGGTAATTGGCACATTAAAGGGCTCAAAGAAATGGGCGGCCCATTGAGCGCTGAACCCGAGCTCAAACTCATCACATTAACAAAAGAAGACGAGTTTTTGATCATTGGGAGTGACGGGATTTGGGACGTGTTTAGGAACCAAAATGCGGTTGATTTTGTGAGAAGGAGATTGCAAGAACATAATGATGTCAAACGTTGTTGTAAGGAGATGGTGGATGAAGCAATGAAGAGAGGAGCACTTGATAATTTGACGGTGGTGGTTGTGTGTTTTCAGGCGGAACCGCCACCACACGTGGTGGTGCAGAGAGGAAGAGTCAGGAGGAGTATTTCTGCGGAAGGGTTGTTGAATCTCAAATTCCATCTTGAAGGGTGACTTTTTTGTTTGTTTGTGAACTGTTTTGGTTATAATTATGATGATGATGAAAAAAGTGATACTTGTAAATACATTCATGTAAGGGAACAAAATAAATCTATGTAAATTCATGTAATGGTGATTAATCATTTGTAAGTTTATATCGTTTCGTAAATTTTATTCTGTAGGATTTAATCGGAGCTTTGATTTAATAAGTCTTATGTTTTGATATATTATGTTTTAGTTAGTATTTTATTACTGGGTTTGGTTATCAGATATGGGTCTCAAGTATTACAGGCAATTCTGGACCTGATCTCATCCTAGTAAGGGTAATTTAAGAATTGGTTATAGGGCCCAAAGGGTAAACTTGCCAATAAAATAGTCATTATGAGTAAGCTGAGGGGCTATATGGCAACATTTCAAAGTTGCAAAATAAAACATGTAATCCTCCACTTGCACAGTATTTTGTCCAAGGGATCACTTCTGAAATATTTTCACCATTACATGGAACAGTAGCTTACTTTGATAAATATTACAAGTACAATTACCATATAATATTTCTACTCATTAATAGTATTACATTTCATCTTTCTTCTAGACTAGACTTGCAATCAGTCACAATATATCCTAACAAGAATTAAATTCAGAACTCTTCATCTTCGACCTGTTTTTCTCCATCCTTGTATCTCTAAATTAACAATGTTACATACAAATAACAATCTTAAATTAATACTAAATCTTAATTTAACAATAAAAAAACAAAGAGATCATACCATACCTGTATAATCAACTTTATAACCAACAGAATCCCTAAACCAACTAGGTGTCGGCCCATCAACTTCCATTGACTTAAAAAAATCACGCCGACATAAATAATACGTTTCTTCACCCACCTTAAAATCATCTAATTCCCGCCACCTGTCCTCCACCTCAACCGCATCATCATACACAAGGGTTGCACCACACTCGATCACTTCCAACCCATTTTCAGCAACTATCGACACATTAACATCATCACCAACATCTAATAAATTCTCCATTCCCCAATAACTTAACCATACACCAACTTCACCAAATTTAGGTTTTCCAAAAACCGCAGGGTTGTAAATCCAATCAACATTCTTCGTTTTGTTGCTCACTTTAGCAAATACTGGCAATACGTGTTTCTCATCTGTGGATAATAGTTTATATTTGAATGTCAAGTTTAGTCCTTTAAGTTTGTGATTAGTGGAATTTTGGGGTACTTCAAAGGATAAGGATGAAGATTGTGACATGTAGGCACATCTTGTGTTTGGATCGTTTATGCCGGGAAGAAATGTGCTTGTTATGCCAAATTCCTGTAACATCTGTGGTCCACATGTTACTAATACTTGGTCAATATCAGTCCAATTTAAAAAAAAAATTAAAAGTATTTTTAATTATATTTATTAATTGAGAAAGAAGAACCTGAATTTTGCAACTTCTGCCAACTGTAAGCTGATGATCACCAATCAAACACATTTCAAGATCTTGATACCGTTTAACCCACTTCAAATGTCCCAAATTTATTTCCTCAATTTTCAAAATGGGTACCAATTTTAAAAACCCTTCTATTTCCAAAAGACTATTACACCCTTCATAATCAATTTCCCGCAAAGTAAACCGATGTGATTGGAAAGTTATTTTCTCCAACAATTTACAAAAGGTGATATACAATTCTTCTAATGTATTTGGTAGACACTCAATAGACTTAAGTCTTGAACAAAAACTTAAATCAAGTACCCGAAGAGTTTTAAGATGATTATAATCAGGTAATGATATAAACAAATTATTTCCTAATTGCAAGTATTCCAAAAACGATTGGTTTTGTAAAGTTATGATATTGTTGTTATGTTCAAGATTGCAATTCTTGAGAAATAATCGTTCTAATGAGTGTGGAAAGTCAAAGTATGGGTGTTGACCACGATTTGAGGATTTTAACAAGTGTTCACACCCTGTTATGTTTAACAAAGCAAGATTTTTGAGATCTGTGATGGTTTTGGACACAGAAATTAAACTGTAACAATTCCAAATAATTAATGTTTCGAGATTAGGAAGTTTGGAAATGTTGCGGATTTCAACTAGACTGTGTGACTCTTTGAAGTTTAGAATCTTCAGTTGTTTAAGTACCTGTTTCAAAAGTCAGAAAAGTTATTTAATAATAATAATATAATATTAGTAAATAAATTAGAAAAAAGAAAAGACAATACCATGGGTGGTTCAAATAGCTTTAATTTGCTATAACTCATATCAATGGCTACCAAATTTCCCATGAATAATTCAGAGGGTACAGTTCCTAACTGAAATCCATGCCAGCAAAGCCATCTTAAATCTTCTGGAAATTCGTCATACGATCCAAATAATTCAACATAATTCAGTTGGAGCAGTTTTAAATTATCCATCTTTGCAAGTGAATCTGCATCAAATGCTGCTCCCTGCAGATTAACAAAACAGTTGTAATAAATTGATAATAAGCTCATAATAATAAACAATTTATTATATTACCGTTATATGTTTCTCTTCCCTCACCATTCGCATGTCAAGTGCTAGACCTTCTATATATTCTGAACCCTAAAGAAAAAAATAATAAAAAGTTAGTTGAAAAGTTAAAACAGACAGATAAAAAGTAGCATAATCTCACATTTCCTTGTCTCAGCAAAGCATAAGATTCCTCATTACACCAAACCCTACTACGCTTTGCAGGATTTGTTGGAGATTCTTCTAGAACCATCCTTCTCGCCATCTCAATAAACAACCCATGCATCATAAGTTTTTTACTCGGTGAAACCGTAAGAAGACACCTATTAATTAGCGTTACAATGCCAGCTGTCGCACAGTAATCGGGCTCCAGTATTTTCACCACATAATCTTCATCTTCACCAACAAAAAAACAAGCAATATGCAGAAACAACTCTCGGTATGTCATAAATGGTAAATAGTCAAAGCTCATCTTCAGTATACTCTGAATCCTGTAATTAGGGTCTCTTTCTAACAAATTCAACGCGTTCATCCAATTTTCTATATTATTTCTTTTTCTTGAAGAATCTTTTGCAGTAACGAATAAAGATCCCAATAGTTTTAGTGCTAATGGATTTCCTAAACAATATTGTGCGGCTTTTAATGCAATTTCTTTAAATCCTTCCATGGGAATTTTGGATCCAAATGCATACCAACTTAAAAGCTCTAATGATTCATGTTCGTTTAATAACTCGAGTTTATGCTCTTTACACCTACGTTTTGTAGGTGTAGATATAAACCATGATTGTATAGATGAAAGCCTACTTGTTATAATAATCTTGCTTTCGGTATTAATCTTTTCCATTCCAAGTAAAGCTTCTAATTGTTCTTTTTTATCAATGTCGTCAAGAACAATAAGCACTTTTTTCTTTTGTAAAGCGTTTTCAATTTGAGTTTTGTATGAGTTGACGTTGAGTTCTTTTTTCTTGTCTTCCAAAATGTCTGCAAGAAGTTGTTCTTGTAATGCGCATAAACCGTACGGTTGTTCACATATTTTTCCAATATCTTCAAGAAAACTCGTGCTTTCGAATTTTTGTAAATATGAATCATAGATATATTTGGCGAGTGTTGTTTTTCCACATCCTGACATCCCACAAATTGCAAGAATTTCAGTATCTTGTTTATTTTTAACCCAGAAATTTATATCTTCTGCTCGTGTGTCCATTCCTGTTAGATGTGGTGGAGTAGAAACTAACTTAAGTTGTAGCTTTTGCCCAATTGTATTAACAATATCCGCGATAAACACCGTTTCAGGCCTGACATAATGAAATTGGAAAATGAACACAATCAAGATATGACAGTTAAAATTGTTAAGAGAGTGGGTCCACTTATTTTGATTAATTTAGCTCATTGGTTAAAAAATGGGTTGATTCGGCTTATGTTTTCTCTCTAACAGGTTAAACATATAAAAAGGATTAGCTTAAAAGAAATCAGGTCAAAGACCACCCAAAGTGCATATTTAATGCATTGAGCCTAATTAATCATTTTATTCAAAGAAGCGGATTATAATTGAGTTGAAATAACATAGTATTGGAAATCATATTTGATCATATGATGCATTAGGGAACAGAAGATAATGTGACAACAGGTTCCATCCAACAAAAGAATCTGCAGAGTCAAAAAAACTTCTCCAGGTATGATTTAGGCACCCAAAATCTGGCTTTCACCAACTTAAAACCAGTAATCATCAAATCAATTAGACCTATGTTCATGCCTTATTTAGGAAGTGTAATAATATAATGATCCTAATTATACGTACCCGGATAGAACCTTGCCATTCAAATTAGCAACTTCCGTAAGTGCTAACTTCCATCGTTCCACCTTATGCTCTGCCCAATTCACAGGTTTTTCGAACCCTAAAGTGTTGACTTTTATCGCAAAACTATTTTGTTGTTTCCTAACATCTGAAGCATCAACGTGATAAAAAACCGGTATAACTATATGATAAAACCTCTTTCTTCGTTCCATGATCAACACGAGCTCGTCAAGGCACGGTGTTGAATCTGCATAATTTTTTGACAATACAACTATTGAAGCCCTAGATGCTGTAATTGCAGTTTCAATTTGAGGATTTAGATCTTCAGTTTTGTTGATTGAGTCATCGTCTCTGAAAGTTTTGATTCCTGCTCCTACTAACGCTTCATAGAGATGATCGGTGAAAGAGTAGCGAGTATCTTCGCCTCTAAAACTTATGAAAACGTCATATCTGCTATGATTTGTACTAGAGGAAGCCATTGGATTCGTGAACTGGGAGAAGAGAATTTGAAAGGATTAGAAATTTGGGGGATTTTTCTTGGGTCAAATAGAAGGTAAAATTGGTGTGTGGTCAATCGTCAACTTTGTTTGTCCGAAGCAATCCCTTTCCTCAATAAACACTCATCAAACAAATTCGTGCACAACTCATAATTGGGAAAGAGAGAAAAGTGATACTTCGGGGGTGTTTGGGATTTTTAAGTCAAAAAATAATATTTGTAAAGATTATATTAAATTAAATTAAATTGAATAGTTAATTTTATATATTTTGAATAAAGTGAGGTTTATAATGTTTAAAAGTAAAATTAAGAGTAAAAAGATCATTCCACTCTATTAAAAAAGATAATTACTGAGTGTAGGTCCCTACTATTTTTAACTAAATAAGATAAGTTCTCAAAGTGTATCACTTATTTTGATACATCCAGAAATGAAAATTATATCATTTATTTTGAATCGAGTAAAGGATTCGTCTTTAAGAAGGTGTTTGGGTGTGTCTTTTAAAATACCTTATTGACTTCCTTAAAAAGTCAATAAGTTAAAATCTTATTTGGATAGGTAATAACTTTTTTTTTTGAACGGCAGATTAGTAATTTAGTGGTTCAAGTCATGCAGTGACATTCAAGCGGGAAGTATGCATTCCTCAAACATATCACTTTTTTTTTAATACACCTCACCTCTTTTTTTATCTCCTAAGGAATACATTCAGCAAATTTTGAGCTCAAAACCTCCAAGGCAACCCTTGGTGACCAATTGATATAGACCAATCGGTTTTGGATAAATAATAACGGAATGACTTATTGACTTAAAAATGAGTTTTAAAAAAGTAAGGACTAAGGAGCTTCTTACTTTGCAAAACCTTTATTTAAAAACAATCTATATCTATATAAAAATTGAGTTTCAAATTTGAAGTTGTATTTATTACCATGTGATAAATTTATTTAAAAAATTGAGTTCCAATGCAATCAATTATACGTTCAATTTTGAGAAGTTCTAAAATTGAGTTTCAGTTTTACATATAATTATACCTTTACATAGCTTGAATACAAATTAAGTGCAATCAACTTTTCAAGCGCATCAACGTATCAAATGCATTTAAATGTTTTTAATGTATACGTTACACCTCCTTATTCGAAACCACTACCATAACAATTCAATTATATTAAATGCTTTAATTTGTAACGTTTGAATGCAGTAATTCTATATATCATAATTCATTTGGATGTCACCAAAAAACAATGGTACATTTGCTGCTGTAAGAGGACACACAAGATTCCAGCGACCAAGTCGCGATTCCAGTGAATAGACGCGAATCAACAAACATACGCGATTCCGGGGATGGAGGTCGCAATTCCGACAATGGTTTGTTTGATTGGTGTATGCAAATGTTTCCAAATTCTTTTGCAAATATACATAAATCTACACATTCTTTTGAAAATGTATGAACTTCAAACCAATTGTATGATACTTGAAACATATTGTCGTTTAATTGTTATATTATTTAACCTATTTGATTATGTATATCAAATGTTTTTGTTATTTTGCCTCAAATGACTACATTTGATCGTTGTTAAGTGGATATAATGAGCCTACAAATAATATTAGTTCAATTGATATATCAATGCATATGATCGTATTAATTGGATGTTTTAGTGTTTCCCAACCTTTTACTGTTCTTTTTGGGCCTTTGTGTCTCATTTTAATTTCAAATTTTACGCCTTTGAAGTTTATAAATCTGTTTTTTTTTTCCAGGTTGACCTAACGAGGCAAGTATAAAGAAGAAATTCAGTAAAAAGAGTTATGCATGGGTGAGCAAGAAATAAAGTTGCTGTTATTGTTGATATAGCAAGATTAAGGCTTTCGGGTATATAAATCATTATTTTAAAAAAATACCATCTTTGTTAAAATATAAAAACTCATTATTTATTTGTTGCAGGGGTGGGCTTTCAATTGCTAAATATTATGCCAAAAACTAGCTTGAGCAAAAATGTATTTGCTCTCCATATTGGAAGGTTTTCTAATGCCCAACTTTCAGTTCATGTCACAATTTGTTATAAATTACTAAAAAAAAAAAATTCACATGGTCACGAGAAAAATCTATATAACCATTCCCATTCCCCATGCATATGATATGTTAGTATTATTATTTTATCCAATCTCCAGATTATATACATGTCATATAATGCCAAATCTTGAATTATAGTTTTCTTTATTTTCCTTGAAAGGGTTAATGAGAGATCTAGGACCAAGCTTATACAAAATACAAATCGGGAACTCAAAAAAGATACCCGTTCAAAGTTTGTGAATCTAAAATGGGCCGACATAGTTCTGAATGCAATCAAACCGTAAAAGAAGAATAATTATGCATGTTTGAATTAAGAAACAGATTTTATTAATTTTATTAAAACCCAAAGCTTTTTTTTATAATTGTAAATTTCATCCTTTTGTTTTATTTTTTACACTATAGGTGAAAATCCAGTCTTTTTATTTACGTATTTGCGCATGATAATGATTATTGAGTAATTATTCAATTGTTGCAATTTCAAACTAAAATTGTGTATTTGGTTGTTTCTTTGGTGAATAATGCATATTATGGCTAATCTTAGTTGATTAGATTCTATTGTTAGAATTTATTTTAGAGACATGTTTCTTATGTATTAGTGGATAAATATTAATTTTGTAGACACGTAACTTTTGTTGATTAAGAAGATATCTTATAAACAATATTTTTTGTGCAAGGGATATATGTTAATTTTCTACGTATTACAAAATTGTTAACTACTACTTATATGAAATAATGGTATACCAATTATCAAAGCCCGTGCATCGCACGGGCCATGTTGTCTCGTAGTCATAAGTTAATAAGTTGGTTTCCCAAACATGCATTTTAAGTCTAAATTTTATATATTTGCCTTAGAAAATTACATTATAATCTTAAAATTTATCTATTGCTTTAAAAAAGGGTTAATTTGATGTAACGAGTATAATAAGTCCGCACTCCGTTGCGGATTTATTAATCCGGAAATTTGAGGTACTTTTTAAAATATGAATATTTTATCTATTATAACCTCACTAAAATTTTTATTCACTTGTTATAAACCACCTTATAAAAATATGAACTTAATTTTTGCTGCCAAAATAGATTGTGGCGAACAACAGAAAGCCATTTTGGAGTTTCAATAAACATTTATAAAATAATGAATAACAGGAAGTTTTGTAATGTTTTACATTAATTATTTTCGAGTCGTGCTTTGATAACTTTTTAATGGTAATTTTTCTAAAAGTAAATATTTCATTTTTTATAAGCAAGAGTTGAATTGAGATATTAACCCACACTGCTTGAAATACATGTTATTTTATGCAATGTATCATTTTGAAGTAAAAGTTTTTTAGATTCACTTCTTGAATTTCATTTACCACCTTTTGGTAGTTATGCTGTTTTAATTATACATTAACCATTTTAATCATTCTTAACCATTGCCCTAAGTTTATAAGTAACTGTTTAAGGTGGTCCTTAATATTGTATAGTCCCAAAGGACTAATCTCAACCATTGATATAATAATCAATGGTCAAGATTAATCACATATTTTGTACATGTATGGTTTTTTAGTCATTTGAAACTCACATAAATTTTAACCATTTTAGTCATTTGAAACTCACATAAATTTTAACCATTTTATTATTATTATTATTTAATTTTTATTATATATATATATAGTGATGGGTTCATGCGAGAACATCTTGTTTGCGAGAATAGGGAGAATAAATTACAACCATTAAGATTAGAAGATATGTGGTTGTGATGATCGTGGTATATTTGTAATTAAGTAAACAATTAAATTTAAAAAAAAAGAACGGAAGGGCAAAAGGGTCAAAACTCCATCATATTAATCACAATGAAGATACAGCCGTATCATTCCATAAAAAACACACACATTTGTGTGTTTTTCAAAATTCTCTCCTCTCTATCTTCCTCAAGAAAGCGCACACAATTTCCGGTGAACCAGAGGCATGCATATCTCCAACAACCACCGGCGACCTGCATCAACACCATCGGAGACCAGATCTGTAACCACCAGGGTCCTATGGTTTGAAGTTTTTTCTCCATCTCTCATCTCTCTCACAAGAAAACCGTTCGCCGCCTTGCCCCGCCACTACTGCTCCGCCATCGTCTGGCCTGCCACCGCTTGTTCCGTCAGATCTAGGGTTTCAGGCGCCTGCATCTCTGTAATCAACATCAGTGGTATCAACGGCTGTAAATCTACGGTTTCACCCGACGGCGACAGAAATGTTAGAAAGTTATTAACGGAGTCAATGTTTTATGAACAGTATATAGACGGAAAATTGAATCCCTATTGTATTATACAAGGATTGTGGAATACCGCGCGTTGCGGCGGAATTATTTTTTTAATAAAATTTTACACTGTGATCATAAAAGTAATTTATGTTGACAATAGCTTAATATAAAATTTAAAATTTTCATAAAAAGTAAGAAATTTTAATTAAAAAATCTTTCAAATGTAGTTGGAACAACGTTTCGCTATAAACCTGTATTCTTCCCTTGTATAGTTTTGAATACCACAAACATAGAAAAGGTAATGTAACATCTTCTAGTAACTAAAATTAAAAAAACAAAGATCACGTTAAAACTAAGATTATGGTTAAAATATGATTGTTGGATAATAAATACAGATTTTGTAAAGTTACATGTTTATTTTGTCACATTTTAAAGTTTAAAATCTTTTTTATAACTTTGGAATTCTTCAACTAAAACCCATTAGTTTAAAAAACTGACAGCAAGTTTCAAACCTCACTTTTTCAAAAAAAGAGTTCTATTAATTTAACTTTCCTAAAACCCACCACCAACGCCAGAATACATTTTTGTCTTTATATTACATTAGTATGACTTCAGCGCATGTTAGCAGAGAATACTACTGTTCATAGTGCCATTTAGCACTATGATAAATGTATATATGTAAAATAAAATAATAATAACTAGGATAAAACTCGCGTGATGCGGCGGGCTGCGAAATATATAAACCTGGCGATTAAAAGTCCATTAGTTACATATTTTTATAACGAATACAGTACATAATCATAAACTGTGTATACAATAGAGGTATATTATCACGTATATTATCCATCATGTAAGACCTCTCGATACACCACATTTGCTGTGTAAACGCCGTCAACATTAAATTTGTTTTGCTGGAGTTACCAACACTTTTGTCGTCTGCCATGAAATTCCTCTTGACAGGGCAACGTAAAGTTGCCCATGCGAGAACACTGATCCCGGAAGATAAACGCCGACGTTTGGAATTGTTTGTCCTTGGGCTTTGTTGATTGTCATAGCGAAGCTTAGCCGAACCGGAAACTGTTTTCTTTTCAACTTGAAAGGAAACATGTCGGATTCAGACGGACATAGAGGTATTCTTGGCAAGAAAACCCTTTTTCCAACATGCTGACCAACAGCTATTTCTGCATCAATCAGATTTGGCTCAAACTTTCTGCATATAAATCTCGTGCCATTACATAATCCATACGAGGGATCGAGATTCCATAAAAGTATAATCGGACACCCAATTTTGAGCCGGAGAACATGAGGCGGCAGACCACTCACACTAAGCGAGTTTAAGAATTCCATAGGATATAAGCCGTTTCTGTCGTCTTCTGCTTCATCGAAACTATAATACGTTTTCTCTTCACCAGAAAATCTGTTTATCAACTTATCGTTAAGTTCATCAACATGGTCGTTTTTTATCGATAATATTGCCCTAGAAATGATATAATCAGATAATATTACACTGGAAATATGTAATATGTATTTAATTTTTTTAAAAACGTCAATTATTCGCATTGACTTTTTGCCATATTTGTGAGTAAGTCACTGGAAATATGTAATTCACATTGACTTTTTGCCATAATGTATTTAGTAAACGTAATATGTATTTAATTTATTAAAAAACGTAAGTCACTGGAAATAATAAGTTTGTCAACGTAATTATAATTTAGGAAGGCTATTAAATGCGAATTATCTATTTAGGAAGTTGACTGTTTATTGATACCTTTATTACCGTGGACGTTATGTATATTAGTCGAGGTTAACAAAAGCATAACAAAAAACCACATGGCCCAGTGGTTATCACCTTGGTTGATTTCCGAATGGTCTTGGGTTCGAATCTTGGGTAAGGCACATTTATTTTGATTTTGAAGGGTGTTTGAACATTCCTAAAAAAGGAAAATGTTGAAAATTCAGACTTCATCTTTTAGAAATGTCTAGAATGCTTTTTAAAGTAGTAAGATAAGATAAGATAAAGTTTCAAAGATGTTTCATCCAGGCCACTCAGATTTTGCTTTCACTCGACAATAATAATAAAGTTTCAACATTTTCCAATTATGTGAAATTTAACTTCTATTATATAGGTTATCAGGTCACCTTATTTAAATATATATTACTCCCTCCGTCCCTAAATAAAGTTCCCATTTGTGTTGGGCACAACATTTTAGGAGATAGTTAATGGTGGGGTATTTGGTATTACTTTTGATTAAAATATAAGGTTTGATTGGAGAGAGAAAGTGATTTAAGAGATAGTTAATGGTGAAAGTATTGATAATAATATTATTATATTAAGTGAGTCCCTTAAGTTTGAGAAATGGGAACTTTATTTAGGGACAAAACTTGAAGGAGAAATGGGAACTTTATTTAGGGACGGAGGGAGTAATATATATAAAAAAACTCGTAAGTAAAACACTTAAATTCATATACAAGGTGACTTAGTAACCTATAATAGAAAGTAAATTTCACATTATTAGAACATTTTTAAAATTCATAAAAATTTGAATGACCTAACACTTTTGAAATTTTGTTACAACTCTGAAATTAATCATTTAAAAGATTATCCAACAATTTTTACTTTTGAAACTTTTTACATAGGTCATAATCACGGTTAGTTTTATCTATTAATTAGAAGTTAAATTAATAGGAGGAAATATGTATTTTGCACTAAAAGTCGTTTATTTATTCTTTTATAGATAAGATTAGACCAAAAGTAAAATTATCATTCGAATAATATAGATTCGTGTATGTAGGATCAAATTTTAATTAAAGTTTTTTTTTTTTTTTTTAACGGCAAGTTAGTAAGTTAGTGGTTCGAGCCTAGACAGTGACATCCACAAGGGGCAGTATGCCTTCCCTCAAACCTTCCACCTTTTTATCCACGACGGGACTTGAACCCATGACCAATAGGTCATGAGCAACACCTTAAATCCTCCTTGGATACCACTAAGCTACAATCCTTGGGTAATTACTTGTTTTTTCGTGTTAGGGTATACTCTCGAACACCTTATGAGCATAACATTAGAATAATTTTAAATTCTTAAATAATTGGTTCAAGAAGAAAGTGGCCTCCAACTTTTGACTAACCTAACAAGCTCATTTCCACTATAAACTTTTAAAGTTGTGCCCATCTGCTACACGAGAATAGCAATATTTATAAATAAAATTACTTTATTTATTTATAAGAGAGCTAGTGGTTAAATTTATATTTATGATGTACCGTTCATACCTTTCCCACACCTCTTATAAGTGTTAACTTCTATTGCAATATTTATAAGAGAAATTTCTTTTTTCTTTGTCAAATAAACATTCTATGTCAGCTTTAAAATTTAAACATCATCCAGAAAAACGACATGTCATGTTTACTAACTTGCAAATTACAAGATGAAAGAAATGTGAAAAACATTTTAAAAGAAAAAGTTTTAGGTTACCTTTCTCCAAAGATACAATTTTAGTGGGTGGTAGAATAATTATGTTTCCCAGGACTTTTGAGTAATTAAATCTCATCTGGCTTCTTCTAAGGCATTTTGATCGATCTGACTAATTCGAAATAGCTTGTTGAAGCAACATGGCTTGTTCTAGGGTCCCTGGTAGCAGTTATGACGTCTTTCTAGGCGAAGATACTCGTCATTCCTTTACCGACCATCTCTACAATTCATTAAAACAACTCGCTTTTAGAGACAACCCGAAAGAGGTGAAGAACTGGAGCAAGAAATTGAAAAAGCAATTAAAGCATCGGATGCATGCTTCAATAATTCCCAAAACTATGCAACTTCCACGTGGTGCCTTGACGAGCTGTCGTTGATCCTTGACCAAAGGAGGGATTGCAATCATTTTGTCCTACCGATGTGGAACCTTCAGATGTTCGTAAACAACAAGGAACTTTTAAGTTTGCACCCAATTCCTCCGGGCGGTGGACAGGTGATAACGTTAAAAGGCAGCACTTACAGAGGTTGCGGATGTCATCAGCATGCCTCTTGTTGTTATTGTCCTTATAACTAGCGGGGTTCTACCCGCGCGTTGCTGCGGGGTATTTTTAGATGATAACCAAAAGATTGTTTACGGCCTTTTATATAACATCCAAAAGATCATCCATGCTACAAAAGATAGTTTATTGTCTTTTACATAACATCCAAAAGATTATTTACACGGGCTGCTTTTTGTATATATCGGATTCTCTGTCGTTGGAAAAACGCGAATGGACAATAACTTTCTGGCTTCTCCTTTCGTGACGTCATGGTACCATTAAAACCTGGCATATAAAAATATGTTAACAATTCTGATGCTATTAGTATAACGACCTAAACAGTATAAAAGTGGACACATAATAATCAACTAAAATAGGTAGTATTAGGTAAATGAATACTAAAACGGATCAAATGAGCCTAATATGGGATCGTTTTATATGTTTGTATTCTGTTATTGACTTATTGAATATAAAATTTATCTGAACTTGGACCTTGAAACTGAGTTAGGTTGTCTATAACTTACCTTAATTCCTAATCACGCTATGTATGGTTGTACTTTGTGTTGGATATTAATTAATTAAGTTCATATGTCATAGATCTGTTCACATATATGTTGTTCATATTAACTAATTAAGGTCAAGTTGTTATCATATAGATTTGTTGATCTACAAATCTGATTAAGCCCTACTACCGGCTATGACTTTGAATTTTTGAACGGCAAGTATAATTTGTTGTACCTGAGCTGATATTAAATTGATGAACTGATCCAATCTTTATATATTTGATACAACCTTACTTTGTTGTCTATTTTGAAATTTGTAAGATATTTTTTTAACAGCATTTAATTATTTTCTTTAAGCTATTAGCAGGAGGAAGATGTATTTCATTTTTACTGGGTATCTTAAAGATTAGGACAACTAAAATTTGTTGTCTATTTGACATGTTCTGGAATAAAAGGCAAGGCAAACAGGTCAGGTGACCCATTTATGCACGTATGTAGCACATTGTTTTTACCACCTCTAATTTATATCATCTTAAGTTAACATGCTATACATAATTTAAGAATCGGGGAAATAGAAAACATAAATTAGGCGTAAATGGATTCATCTATATTGTAACCTGTCTTTTTTAGGAACCGATAAAAAAAGATCAAACGGGCCAGCTGACCTGATTGGGACCAGAACCATAAATTCTTATTCGACCAATTTTTCACACGTGTAATCTATAAACGATTTGTGAACTTATAAGTAGGGGGAGTGAAAAACGTGACAGATAAAGCTTTGAAGCTCCTTAAGTAACTAAATTCTGGAACCATTTTTTTTATTTTCTAGGTCAAACAGTAACTAAATTAACAGAAACCTAAAATGAATTAGAAACCTAAGCTGGCCTTAAATCATATTTAAACAACTTAAATCATTTGAGAATCGAAAAAGAAGATAAATTAAGCGTAAATGGATTCATCTCTGTTGTAACCTGTGTTTTTCTACAATCGATTAAAAAAATCAAACAGGCCAGCTGACCCGGTTGGGACAGATTGCAGAAGAGCATTAAGATCAACTGCAAAATATTCCTGAAGCAAACCAATTGACTTCAAAACTCAAACCCTAATAGTCGACTAAATCAAATACTCATACGAACTACAAACGATTTGCAAACTTATAAGTACAATTACTGGAAAACCTAACAAATTACAACTTTAAGCTCCTTAAATAACTAAAATTTTGAAACCAATTTTTACTCTTATAGGTCAATCAGAAATCCAAAATGAATTAGACGGAAACCTAAATTAGACCTAAAGTGGGCTTAAATGATAATCAGACAGCAACCTTAAATTATTTACTGGAACATCATACTCTTTGTTAGTAAACTTATATAGCGAGCAAACACACAACTATTCGTAATTGTATGATGTACTAATTAATCATCCTATCTAATCTGAAATCGCAAAGCTGATAATTAAAAAGTCAAACTTAAAAGAAAAACATGATGGATGAAACTCACGATTACAGACGGGGGACTGCGACTCCTTTTTTAATCTGTGAACTGTGAATCCAAAATTTGAACCTCCATATTTGAAAAAGTAATCGACAGTTGTGGCCTGAAATTGTTGATGTATAGTTGATGTAAGGGCGTTTAAAAGAAAAGGAAGCTTAAAAAAGGAAACGATCAGAGTATAGCCCAAAGAGAAGAACCGTTAAAAACCCTAGTTGAAAAGTAAGAGACCCGTAACAATGAAATTAGGTTTGTAGGTTGTGGCAAATCTGACATTCATAGGTACAACAGATGGCAAATATTCCGTCAACTGAGGTGGTAATGGGCAGATGGAGATGAGAAATCAGGAGATAACGATCGATCATTTACCTTAAGCAAGAGGTGGCAGGTAGTTTTCACATTTAGCAGGAGGTGGCTTGCTAATTGAGATGAGGTGTGTTGTAAGTAGGAGCTGGCATAAAGCAAATGGAATGACAACTATTCATCCAAATATGATCGTTACTTAACTCATTTCACCCTTATCCTAACTCCTAAGTTAGGACAATAAATTATACAAGTATACAAAATCACCCAATTCTAGTACTTTTACTCATGTTTTTCGTTTATTCCTGTGATACGTTGTTAGTTGTTACATGTATCTTTGTCTGAGACCAAATTAATATTCGCAGAAGCGCTCTCCCGGTATTAACGATTCGATTCGAGTCGAATATCAGGAAATTTGGGCTCGGCTCGTTTAGTAATTACTCGGCTCGACCTCGAATAAGCTTTTAAAATAGTGCTCGAGCTCGAATATTTATGTAGTGTTCGAGCTCGATACTCGTTTATGATTCCTTATTTTTTGAAAATAACTAATTTACAAACTCGAAAAGCTCGTTAATTACTCGACTCGTTAACATCCCTATTAATATATGTATATTCTTGTGCTTATTGTATCAATACTTATACTTATTGTGTAAAATACTTGTTCGGCTCATTAGGATCGACTCGTTAAGATCGTCTGACTCGTTCGACTCGAGATTAAACGAGCTATCGTACGAGCCGAGTCGAGTATTAAATTATTAAGCTCGGCTCGTGAAATTAATCGAGTCTTGTTTTGTGTTTGAGCTCGACTCGAGATTAAAGTAGTATAGGCTTGGGCTCGATATAAACGAGCTCAAGTAGCTCGTTAAAAGCTCGACTCGTTAACACCCATACTCTCGATAATATAAACAAAAGTTAATTGCATAAATGGTCCCTTAAATAACATGAAATTGCAAATCTGGTCTTTTTTTTTTCAAAAAAATTCTGTCCGCAGTCTTTTATTTACGTTTTGTTGTATACGGAGTATTTAACAGTCCTTCAAGGACCAACCCTCTTTTTCATTTTCTCCCGCCAAACACACCACCACCACCAAACCCACCATCGGCCGCCACCACCAAACCACTAATTTGTTGTATATTTGTTCCTTTGTTAAACTGTGGTGTGTATCCTGCTAGTTTCGAGAGATTCAATTCTAATTAACCAAATTTAAAGTTCATAATCGAAATCAATTGTCATGGCGGACCAGATGATCGATTCAAGCTATTACTTACCAACGGAACTCGTAATCGACGTATTCTTGAGATTGCCAGTCAAAATCCTAATCCGATGCACCTTCGTTTGCAACCATAATTTCGTCACTTCACATTTCAAACTCCCTTTTCTGTTACCCCTAATAATCGTTAAATTTCGTTGGTTCATCTCATGGGATTACTGTGTTTAGCACCTGGATAAGAGTACAATTTGGGGAATCATGTCTATATATGGAATCCATCAATTCAAACTCATAAAAAGCTTCCACCTTTACAATTTCCCGATGAGTTCACTTATAATAGATGGATAATTTCACGTCTAGGGTTTGGTGATTATCTACAACCATTTTCTATTCTTTCACCTTTCATTCTCTTTCGATAAATCATGACTGCCTTTGAATTTCATTCTAACAGGTGAAGTTCAAACAACCCCCAAACTTGACCTAGTCATTTGTGTTGCATTGTTACAGGTCTGAAACAGCTTTTTTGAAGGAAGTTGTTGGTACCATTTACAACAGACCTGACCGCAGACATATTTATATTCCATCCAATCTAACAGGGATGGATGCTCGAGAGAAAGAGATAGAAACCTGGTTAAAAGAACCAGAAGCTGAATATTTAGTAATCTCTGGCATGGCAGGAAGTGGCAAGTCAACATTGGCCAAGTACATTGTTTATTCAAATGGTCAAAGTTTTGAAAGCGTCAGTATTGTGGAAGAAATTGGTAGTAAATGTAAAGAACAAAAAGATATGGTTAAGCTACAAGAACAGCTTTGCATTGATCTTATAAAGGGGAAAGACAGAAGAATACCCAGTGTTTGTCAGGGCACTTCTCAGATTGAAGTGCTTTTGGAAAAGAGAAAAGCACTTATTGTTCTTGATGACATTGTTAAACAGAGTCAATTAGAAGATTTACTTGGGTCCGGGAATGTTAACAAAGAAAGCAAGATCATTATAACCACCGTGGATAATGATATATGCAATTGGTTTATATCCAAATCCAAGAGGTGTAAAGAATACAAAATAAAATTACTGAATAATGATGAATCTTTAGAGCTTTTAAGTCTGCACGCCTTCCGATCTAAAACTCCAAAAGACGGTTACCAAGAGCTTGCACAACAAGTAGTACAATATTGTGAAGGAAATCCACTAGCTCTTCAAATGTTGGGTTCCTCTTTGTCAAAAGACAATAGCATCGCTTCTTGGAAAAGTGCATTGAATTTATTTGGAAAAGATTTTCATGGTGATATTTTGAATGTACTCAAAAGAAGCTATGATTCGTTACCCTATGAATCTGACAAGCAATTATTTTTGCAAATTGCTTGCATATTTGTTGGAGGAGATGTGGATGATGTGGTTAAGATATTGGAGCCTGATTACTCTGCAGTATCTGGGATCAAAACCCTAATTAGGAGATGTTTTCTGTATGTCACACCAAACAATAAACTCATGATGCATAGATTGCTTCAAGAGATGGGGAGAAGCTTAGTGGATCGAGAGTCTTGTACACCTGCAGAACGTAGTCGACTCTGGCGGAATAAGGAATCTTATAATATGTTGAGAAGAGGAAAAGTAAGATAGATGATGTGGTTTGATTACTTCAATTCATTTATTATATATGTATAATAATAATAATAATAATAATGTTTTCATTATTTTTATGGTTAGAGTTCGCAAGTGATGAAAGGTCTAACTCTTGACATGGATATGCTCATGGAAGAGGATGAATTCAAAGACAGACAATTAAAAGAGGCAAGTCTTGCTTCATATTTTTGAACTTGTAATATCTTCATTTTCGTTACATAAATTAAGATTGACTAATTTGTAACAGCTTTCAACCGATTCACTTCAACAAATGGATCAACTGGAATTGTTACGGCTGAATTTTGTGAACGATGTTAGTGGATCTTATGAGGACGTGTCAAAAAAGATAACATGGCTCTGCTGGTTTGGATTCAACAAAAGCACTATTCCTTGTGACCTATTCATGGGGAACATGGTTGCTTTAGATCTGAGCTATAGCTTCTTGAAGGAATTTGAACCACCTACGGTAGGACTTTTTTGGAATTTTAAGTTCAATTTATTATGTGGAAGTAAAGTGCAAAGTAAATATTGTTACAGGTTCTGAAATCACTCAAAATTATAAGCTTTAAGGAGTCGTGCCATCTTGTAGAAATCCTCAGCATCTACAAGATCCCTAATCTTGAAAGTTTAATTCTTCGGAACTGTCATTGTTTGTCTCATGTTTGTAAGACCATTGGAGACCTTGAGAGGCTGTCTCTCTTAGACATGACAGGGTGTGAAAACCTGTTCAAGAAGGAGCAAATTCTAGAAGGTTCTACTTCTACTTCAGTCCAACAGACATCATTTCCCTTGCCACATACGTTAGAGCGATGTTTGATAAAAAACTGCAATCTTAACTGCAATGATTATTCACTTCTGAGCTTCAGTGATCAGTTAGTTATCTTTGCAGTACCTGAATTTGGGCAATGGTCTGTTTGAATATTTGCCTTGTTACATTCTTCATAATGAACTGAGGGTCCTTGACTTGAGTTTCTGTTCAAGACTTAAAAGTCTTGTATGTCTCCCAGGTACACTTGCAGAATTGTACATAAATCACTGCAAGTCAATAGAAAAAATAACGTTTGGGACAGGCAGATTCGCATTGCAAGAGTTTGGTTATAAAGGTTGTTATAATTTGTCAGAAGTTGAAGGGTTGATTAAACTGTTGTTTGTAGCCAAACTTGATGAAAGTGATTTGGGACACATGATGTGGCTGAAGGAATATGAAAATCATGAGGTGTGTCTCACTGGAGATGATGATCTCACCAAACATAGAAGTTGGATGCTGTATGAATTCAATATAATGAGCACATCTCTTCCAGACATAAACCATCCAAAACTGATGACTGAGTACACATCACGATATTCCACATGTGTGTCTTTTGAGGTGCCTCCTCCGTGTGAGAGGAGTAGCAGGCTCAAAGGATTAAATGTAACATTCAGATATACAATATCAGATGATCAGGAGGATTGTGCAATATGGTTCTGTAAGATCAGTATGACCAACGGTGAAGATTTGATCTACAACCCCAAAGTCTTTGGAAAGCCGGCACCTGGTGAAGTTGGTAGATGGTTTAGCTATTGGCCGATTGGAAACATGTTGGGCGTTGGAGATGTGGTTAATGTGTTTGTTGTTGTGACAAGTGGGCGGTTAGAGGTAGTTGATTGTGGTGCAAGTTTAGTGTATACGGATGATGATGTGGAAGGTGATATGTTGAAAAATGAAACGGGATGGGTGGAAACTCTGTCTGGATTTCAACTGAGCATACTATCTTTGTGGGCGTAATTTATACGAGTTAATGGAGGTTGGTAAACTAGCTTCTGACTGGTTTAGTACTTTAGTAGGTGATTGCATCGACTCTACAGGTATGTATGGGTGCTTTTAATTGAATGCAAAATGCAAAACATTTCAGTTGGTAAATTATTAATGTTTTTTGACAGAAGTCAAAAATCCGTCGGCATTTTCTAAACCTTTCTGACGGGAAGTGTTTGAATTTAAAAATAATGTAAAAAAGTTGGACTGGAATTTGTAGGAAATGTATTCACTTTCCAAAATATATATTTTTAATTGAAAATAATTTGAAGGGAAAAACATTGTTATGATCAACATTTACCCATATTGTTTATAATAAAAACAGGAGGAAATGTACAAGATAGCAGGGATGTCTGAATCATGATGTGGGGGTTTCTTCAAGCGAGACTCAGGAACAAAGGTAAGCGAATATTAAGTTTGTTAGATTAAAAATACAAGGTAGTATATAGTATCTCTCCCTAACTCACAACCAACAACAGGCCTTGGAGAAAAGGCACACAGAGGAGATTGGAATTGCAGGTCTTGCCAACACTTGAGAGAAGAGAATGTTGTGGTGAGATGAGACTTGGGCCCGGTGACTGGTACTGCAACTGTGGGGCCCACAACTTTGGTCTTCAAGTGTGGGGCTGGGATTGTGCCGATAGTGAATGAGGATATATATAGATAGGTAAGGATGGAGATGACAATGTTCTACAAACTTATTTTTTGCAATGAACTGAATGTTCTAAATATGATTGTGCATATTGAGTATTTGTGATATTCTAAAATAAAAGTTCTTCCCATCCTTTTTCGGTACGGGGACGGTTAATTATGTAAATGGTATATAAATACCTAAAAATTTAGAAACAAACAAAATAAATACCATAAAATGAAATTTTCTAAAATTCCAATTAAGTTTACCCTTTTTTATTCCAAAGCCTATATAAAAAACCATGACTATGGACGAAAATATGTCTTGTTAAATCATTTTAATTAGCAACAATAAAAGGTTAGATGGTTACAAACAAATTGTGGACTTCTTTAACGTAAATTAACTTTTGTGATTCTAAAATATAAATAAAAAATACCTTATAAAAATATTTAAGATTAATTTTTTTTTTCATTCATGCCCATCCAATCAAAAGACATTCCCGTCCAACCAAAAAAGATCTTTTTGTAATTGATTTCGGAACTTGAATTAATTGGAAGATAAAAAAGACCATTATTATGAATTTTATCCCTTATTGATTTCTTATTAAGTTCAACCTGAATATTTGTATTAAATTTACAACGCAAAAATTTTCTATCTTTATTTTTTTCCATATACATAATAGGACTTTTTCCTAGATAATTCTTGATAGGAAGATTCTTAAGTATATTATAATTTTTTAATTATAAAATTAGGGGAACTTAAAAAGAGAGTAATTGTCTGAGGTGTTTTGATAATACTAGCAGGGTGGGTACATTGTGACTCCATTTTGTGGCGTCAAATTGATAGGTGGTAGTGGCTGTAGCATGGTGGTAGCGGATGGTCGATGGTAGGCGGTGGTGGTGGTGGTAGTTTCAACCTTTTAAGGTTTAAGAGATTAATGAATATAACTAAAATCAAATATGGAACATATGGTCTAGTAATTAGTTGGTTAGAAAACTAGAAGTCACATTTAAAAAGTTTAAAAAGGAAAGTTTTTTTTTATGAAAATAAAGAGTTATGTTAAAAATGTCGAGTAAGAATTTTTTTTTTTTTTAATTTTTTTTTGAGAATATACAACCATGTTTAAAAAGTTTTAAAAAGGTAATTTATTTTTATGAAAATAAAGTGATATGTTTAAAAAGTTTAAATAAAGGGTAAGTTTTTTTTTTTTTTTGTTGAAAATAATGAGTTATGTTTAAAAAGTTTAAAAGGGGGTAAGTTTTTTTTTTTTTTGTGAAAATAAAGTCTTGTGTATAATAAGTTTAAAAAATTAAGTTTTTTTTTTTTTTTTTTTTGTGAAAATAAAGACTTATGTATAAAAAGTTTAAAAAAGGGTAAGTTTTTTTATGAAAATAAAAAGTCATGTTTTAAAAGTTTAGAAATACGATAAAAAAAATTTATTTTGTGAAAATAAAGAATTAAGTTTAAAATGTTTTATAAAGGGTAAAAAGTTTTAAAGAAAATAAAGAGTTATTTTTAAAAAGTTTAAAAAAGAGTAAGTTTTTTTTTTTTTGAAAACAAAGAATTATGTTTAAGAAAGAGTAAGTTTTTTTTTTTTTTTTTTTTTTTGAAAATAAAGTATGTCTAAAATGTTTAAAAAAATGGTATTTTTAGGATTTTAATATTGATTTTGAACACTTGTTTCTGTAAATCAAAGATCCTTTTGATTAAACCATAAATATTTGATTGTTTTAACTGTTGATTATTAATTGTTTTGTTGAGTGACCACTAGCAAATTTAATTAATAATTATTTCAACTTTTCATTCCGGTGACGTAGTTGGCAATCCACTAGACTTAGGGATTCGAGTTTAAACATCAATAACTTAGGTAAAATTGAAAGTCTAATATTAGTAACGACCGAATTCGAGACTAGAAGGCGACGGAAATCCGGGCCTAGATATAATTAACGAGCCGAAGTGTGACCATAGTATAATTCTTTAGGAAATATTTCTATGGCCATTGTAGGAAGCTAGAGACCACTGCTTACCTAACTTCTAGAACATCAATTAAATCGGGACTTAACCAACCAAACCTAGAACTAGATGAAATCGATCATAGTGAATATTCCCTCTCATATTTGAACACAGTTTTACTACTTTGTCAAGTCGTCTCATTTTCAAAAGCTCATAGTTATTTTTAATTAAATTCTGTTAATTAGTTTAAGAAAACAAAAACCCTACTTTATGCATTTCTTTAGATTAAATCATTAGTATTAAGTTATTTAATCAGCTTAACTGTTCCCTGCGGACACGAACACCCGAAGTACTTACCTGAACTGTATTACTCACGATTAGGTCATACTTGCCTAAGAGTGTGGTAATCTAGAGAGGGCGTATTTAGGTGATTATTTTATAACTGGTTTTCACACATCAATAATAAAAATATATATAATTTATCTGTAGTATATACACGTTTAAACTAGATATGTAGATATTCATTAATTTAAGAATTAAAGGATTAAATACTTTGAGTTAAATGATGTAACAATATAGATAACCAAATATATTTGCAAACCGTAAACTATACTTCAAGGGTTAAATTGTCTTTAAAAAACCCAATGTAATATCGCCGACGATAGAGTAAATTACATGAATGGTATTTTAGGTTTATAGTAAATTTCACCAATGATCCTTTAGTTTTAAAAATTACACCGATGGTCCTTATTTTTGAAAGGTTTTTCACCGATGGTCCTTTACGAAAAAGTCCGTCTATTTTTCAAGTTAACTAACATCACATGTGATGCACATGGGGATATTTTGGTCAATTTGTCTTTCCTAAAGGACTATTGGTGAAATTTACTATAAACTTAAAGGATCATCTTTGTGTAATTTAATTGAGAAGGGGAAAGACAAATTGACCAAAATACCCCCATGTGCATCACATGTGATGTTAGTTAACTTACAAAATAGAAGGACTTTTTCATAAAGAACCATCAATGAAAAACCTTTCAAAAATAAGGATCATCGGTGTAATTTTTAAAACAGGTGTTGAAATTTACCACCATTCATGTAATTTACTCCCGAGGATATTTATATCGAGAGATCGCTTGCTTGTATTTCTCTAGACATTTCGGCAAAAATCTGGAGCAACAGCAACAAGGACCATCTTCTTCCCTAATTCTCTAAGCCCTAAATCACTTCATAAGGTCAGTTCAATCTCTATACAATCATCACTTTCATATCATAACATACCAATTCATTCCCCCCTTTAAATTCATCGTTTTACCTGTTTGATTCATTGAATACATTCTGTTTATTAATCAAATTCAAACTCTTACGATCTGAAAAAATATCCAATTTTCCCTAATTCAGTTTTAATTAACCTCCATAGCTCAAAACCAACATTTAATTCTTACTGTTTTTATTTACTATCATTTTATTGCCACTCAGGGTTTTCCAGATCTGACACGGTGATCACACAAAAATGGATTTTTTTGATAAATTCAAGATCTGGGTTTTGTTAATTTGTTTGATATCTCAACTGGGTCATGGATTTTACCTTCCGGGTAGTTACCCTCACAAATATGTAGTAGGCGATCCATTATCTGTGAAAGTCAACTCTTTGACTTCCATCGATACAGAAATCCCTTACAGTTATTACAGTTTACCCTTCTGTCAACCCCCAGAAGGTGTAAAAGACAGTGCTGAAAATCTTGGTGAGCTTTTAATGGGTGATCGAATCGAAAACTCACCTTATAAGTTTAAAATGTACACAAACGAAACCGAGATCTTTCTTTGTCAAACAAAACCATTATCTGGCCATGAATATAAATTGTTAACAAATCGGATTGACGAGATTTATCAGGTTAATTTGATCCTCGATAATTTACCGGCTATTCGGTATACTAAAAGGGATACTTATTACTTAAGGTGGACAGGTTATCCAATAGGGATTAAAGTACAAGATGCGTATTATGTATTTAATCACTTAAAATTTACGGTTTTGGTTCATAAATATGAAGAAACGAATGTAGCGAGTGTAATGGGAACCGGGGATGCAGCCGAAGTGATCCCAGCCATTGATAAACCGGGATCCGACGTTCCCGGTTACATGGTTGTAGGATTTGAAGTAACACCTTGTAGTGTTAAACATAACCCAAATTCATTAAAGAATTTGAAAATGTACGGGAAATACGGGTCCAAAATCACATGTGAGGATAACACGGTAAACATGGCTATAAAAGAAAACGAACCAATAGCTTTCACTTATGAAGTTTCGTTTGTTGAAAGTGATATCAAATGGCCTTCAAGATGGGACGCTTATTTAAAAATGGAGGGTGCAAAAGTGCATTGGTTTTCGATACTCAATTCACTTATGGTTATCACGTTTTTGGCGGGAATTGTTTTAGTTATATTTTTAAGAACGGTTAGACGTGATTTAACTCATTATGAGGAGTTAGATAAAGAAGCACAAGCACAAATGAACGAAGAATTATCGGGTTGGAAACTTGTTGTTGCCGATGTTTTTCGTGCTCCTAGTAATCCCGCACTTTTATGTGTAATGGTTGGTGACGGTGTTCAAATTCTAGGAATGGCGGTTGTTACAATCATGTTTGCAGCTTTAGGGTTTATGTCACCGGCTTCACGTGGGACCCTTGTAACCGGAATGCTAATCTTTTACATGATTTTAGGAATTTTAGCAGGTTATGTGGCGGTACGTATGTGGCGTACCATATTTTGTGGGGACCACAAGGGGTGGGTGTCAGTTTCTTGGAAAGTCGCGTGTTTTTTCCCGGGTATCGCGTTTTCAATCCTTTTTACTCTAAATTTTCTTTTATGGGGTTCACATAGTACGGGTGCTATCCCGTTTTCGTTATTTGTGATTCTCATTTTATTATGGTTTTGCATTTCGGTTCCTTTAACGTTTGTTGGCGGTTATTTTGGTGCAAAAGCGTCACATATTGAATACCCGGTTAGAACCAATCAAATTCCACGTGAGATCCCGGCCCAAAAATACCCGTCTTGGCTTCTAGTTTTGGGTGCGGGAACACTCCCGTTTGGTACTCTTTTTATCGAGCTCTTTTTCATCATGTCTAGTATTTGGATGGGTCAGGTTTATTACGTTTTCGGGTTTTTATTCGTTGTTTTGATCCTTTTGGTGGTGGTTTGTGCTGAGGTGTCACTTGTTTTAACTTACATGCATCTTTGTGTTGAGGATTGGAAATGGTGGTGGAAATCTTTCTTTGCTTCGGGTTCGGTTGCATTATATATTTTCTTGTACTCGATAAATTATCTTATTTTTGAGCTTAAGAGCTTAAGTGGGCCCGTTTCGGCTACACTTTATTTGGGTTACTCACTCTTGATGGTTCTAGCCATCATGTTAGCCACAGGGACTGTTGGGTTCCTTTCTTCTTTCTGGTTTGTGCATTACTTGTTCTCATCGGTGAAGCTTGATTAAAAGATGCGGTTTTGTTCATTTGGAGTTGTTTCTGTTGGGTTGTTTTTTAGGAATTTGGCCGGAAATATGAATATTTATAACTAAGTCGAGTTTTTCTTTTACTTTTTCTTTTGTTTATGATATTATAGGAAGAAGATGATGGATATGTAGTTAGTATGTGGGGGTTTTTTTTCTTGTTTTGTTTATTGTATGAAACTTCATGAAATATAGGTTTCAATTTTTATGTTGGTTGTTGTCATTGTAACGAATTTTATGTTTCTAAAAGGGTTGCATTGCGTTCAAATGGGATTATATTTCGTATCAAGTCCGGTTGGGAGAAACAATCGACAGGGAAAGTCAGAATTTAACTTTGCTCATAATCAGAAAAAAAAATTCATCATTGTCGGCCCATACAAAGCAAGTGCACGACGCAAATCAAGCAGAAGACCCATAAAAACTTGGTAACAGAAACTTTGCTCATATAAAAGCTCATTGTAAACCGTTGAGTTTTATATTTTAATTGTTTTTTTTTAATAGCACTTAATCTACTACAATTTTAGTCTATGACGTGACTTGAACCCAAGATCATTAGATCATGGGCAACACCTTAACACCAATACCATTAGCCTACAAACTTTTATGTTGATGTGCATACTTAGATGATCTTTTTCGAAATACTATCAAGGAAGTTTCTTTAACTTGCAGAAAGATTAAAAAATAAATAAAAGTTTAATTAATTTGATGTTTAAAAATGCATTAAAAATGAAAATATATTACATTTCAAAACGAACGCTATTTAATGTTTTTTTTTGAATTATTAATGGATTTTTATATATTAATTTGGGTAGGGTTATCTGGTAACCTATGATATCAGTAGGGGTAGTAATTACTAACGATCTGAATCGAGTCGAATATCAGGAAATTTGGGATCGGCTCGTTTAATAATTACTCGGTTCAAGCTCGACTCGAGCTCGGATAAGTTGTTAAAACTATGCTCGAGCTCGAGCTCGTATTTTCGTAGTGTTCGAGCTCTAGCTCGATACTCATTTATGATTCCATTTTTTTTAAATGAGCTAATTTACAAACTCGAAAAAATCGTTAACACCCATATTAATATATAATATTTTTGTACTTATTATATCAACAGTTGTACTTATTATCTACAATACTTGTTCGGCTCATTAAGATAATCTGGCTCGTTCGGCTCGAGACTCGTAAACGAGCTATCGAACGAGCCGAGTCGAGTATGAAATTATTACACTCGGCTCGTAAGATTAATCAAGTATTGTTTTATGTTCGAGCTCGACTCGAGATCGAATTAGAATAGGCTCGAGCTCGATATAAACGAGATCGAATTAGTATAGGCTCGAGCTCGATATAAACGAGCTCGAGCTCTAGTGTCTCAACATACCTAGATATCAGGTAAATTTCACATGATTGAAATAATTTGATTATTATTATGGAGTTAAAATAAAGTTTAAGCTACATAGATTGATTTGTTACTGTTTGATGAAATAAATCCTTTAATAAATATAGAGATTACGATATTAAATTACATCTAATTATTTAAAATAATCATATATGAATAAAATAATAATTTCTTTATTTAATTATATGTATATAATACTTATTTACATATAAATAAATTGCGTATAAGTCACAATATTATGTTTAAAAAAAAAAAGAAAAGGAAAAAAGAAAAAGAAAAAAAAAACTCACAATATTTACATTTTTGCTAAATTTAAAGTAACATTCGCCTATGTATATTAACATTCCCCCATGTATATATATATATATTAACATTCCCCTGTATATATATGTATACAAAGTTCTTTTAAGGTGATTAAGGAACATGGGGAAAAAACTCAATCTGAAGCCCCTAACGATCATCAAAACAACCAAATACGAGAGTTTTGATCAGGGCTTGAAAAAGAGAGAAGATGATGATGAGCAACCAGTGAGTCCTGTATCCAGGATACTTCATGAGCCTGGTACTGATGTCTACATCATCTGTATAATGGGTATGAAATCCTTGATCAATGTACAACTATTCAAAGCCTATATGCTTGATGTCACTACTAAAAATTACCGATTCACCAGTTTACAGGTATGCTATATATTTTGTTACTAAAAACTCCTCTCGACCATATAAATTCTGCTAGCTTGTTATTATTCAACTCTGCACGCCTTTTATGTATATTAAAACGGGTAAACGGAAACGGATCCCTATTCAGGGGGAAATCGAGTTCTTATGTACGCAGTCTAACTGGTATTCATGTGACTATTTCTGGATTTTTTTTCTCTAGCTTTCCTAAAGTGTTACCCAGTAAGATTTGAACCACAGTAAATACTTTTTGTAGTGAAAGTTATCTTGACATGAATTATATATACTCCCTCCGTCCCTAAATAAAGTTCTCACTTCTCCTTAAAATTTTGACTCTAAATAAAGTTCTCATATCACAGGTTGATGGGGTTCACTTAATAAAATAATATAATTATCATGGACCCCACTACTAACTATTCACTAAATCAACTTTATATTTTAATCAAATTTATTAATAATGACCCCACTACTAATTTTCTCCTTAAAAATTGTGCCTAAGAGAAATGAGAACTTTATGTAGGGACGGAGGGAGTAAGTTAGTTAGAAAATGACACCATCATATAAATCTTGATACTTTATTGTGAATGTTACAGGTTTTAAATGAAGAAAATGGGAGCATGAGATGGGTTCCTATAGATTTAGACATTGATAATCATGTTATCGTGCCTGAGGTTGATCCATACTCAGACAAATTCATCGAAGACTACATCTCAAGGCTTAGTAGATCTGGAATTGAGACATCAAAACCTTTATGGGACGTACACATCCTCAACACCAAGTCCTCGGATGCACAAAGCACGTGCATCTTCCGCTTTCACCACTCAATTGGTGACGGCATCTCTTTGATAAATCTACTCTTGCTTGCTTATGGTCGCAAGGCCTCAAATCACAACGAACTGCCTACACTGCCAGCTGGCGTCGCCATCTAAGGATTAAAAACGTATTTATGGTCCTTTGGAACTCCATTGTTGCTCTTGTGATGTTCACATTGACTGCTTGTTTTCTAAAAGACACAAACACACCTTTGAAAGGAAATCCAGGCATTGGGGACAAGCCTCGCCGCTTTGTCCACAGAAGTGTCTGCCTTGAAGACATCAAGTTGGTCAAAAGAGCTATGAATGTGGTATGCTTTTGTATTGTTAATTCAAATTAATAAAATGTTCAAAAGTTAACTAGTGACAAAAAAAAGTCGATCTTAGTTAACAATACTAAACGAATTAAATAACATACGTATGTATTGGTAATTAACAACCAAATTTATCGATATTAATACAACAGAACTTGTTTAATGTGCACATTACATGTTCTGATAACGGATTTGCAGACAGTGAATGATGTAGTACTTGGAGTAGTACAAGCTGGATTATATCGTTACCTAAACAGGAGATATGGTGAGATGTTATACTATATGTGTTGAAATTTTATATACTGGGATGCGTATTTACACTTATGGTCTTTTTCTCCCAAAAAAATTCTCTCTCCTATACATACTCCATTTCTGTCTCTAGAAAATGATTTTGACACATGGTTTATAACGGAGAGTATTTTTGTCATTTCACACCCACCTAAATTCTAATCCATAATTTTATATTTTTTTTATTATTATTATTTTCGTTAAAAAACAACATTACGTGATAATCACATGTAATTGTATACTTGATTACATGTAATTTTTTTTATATAATCACATTTGATTGTATACTTGATCACATGCGACGTCTTATTATAAATCACATGTATTGTATACTTGATCACATTTGATGTTTCAGTATAATCACATGTATTATGTATTGTATACTTGAAAAATGTGAGAATAATTAATCTTTTGTGTGGAACACATCTCTCACTAACTATTCAATTTAATATAATATTTATTAATAAGTCCTCATCAGTCCTCCCATATTTAATGTCCACAATTCCGTTTTGATATGTCTAAAAATTATTGTGCATCTGAAAATTCAGCCAATCAAAAAATAGTTAGGTGGTAAAGATATAATTATATTAGTTACATATGTAATAAATGCAATTTTCTTAAAATATGTGATTCTTGTCTGTCAAAGTGAGTATAAATATTTTATTCAAAAAATGTAAAATCAACAATGTATCACTTCATCTGCTTCAAAAAATATAAAACTTTCAATTAGTATAGAACATTTTTTAATTTAATAGACTCCATATATTTTAAAAGTTTGTTTTAGATCCCTAAAGGGATTAGCTGCCCATGATAGGTGGAATAGAGAAAGGGTATGATAATAGTGTTCCTGAGAATATTCGGCTTCGTGCAACACTTTTCTTTAACTTGCGAGACACTATAAAAATAGATGTAAGTACGTGTATCATCCAATAAAGTCCTTACACATGCATATGACTTATATATGTCATCTTTTTCATGTTTGCTCGATCGATTAGGCTTTCGATGATACATCAAAACACGGGGAATGGGGAAACAAGATCGGGTATGTTTTACTTCCACTCACCATCAAACAAAGGGAAGACCCTTTAGATCATGTGCGAGCAGCGACGGCTATTATGGAACGAAAGAAAGCTTCTTTAGAGCCCTTCTGCACTAACTTCCTTGCTAAGTTGGTTATCAAGCTTTTTGGTGTTAAGGTACTTGATTTTATATTATATATACTTCCTCCGTTTCAAAATAAGTGATACAAATTAACTTTCACGTTTTTTGAGGCAAAAGATTGTAATGAATGTTAAATTAGATTAAATTAGATAGTTAGTAAGTGATAGGTCACACAAAATAAGTAATGAAGGTTAAATTAGATTAAATGTATCATTTCACTTTATTAAATGAGATAATTAGTGGATATGGGTCCCACCATATTTTACCAAATAATGAAAGTTTCAAAGTGTATTACTTATTTTGAAACACCCTAAAATGGAAAGTATAAATCACTTATTTTGAAATGGAGGAAGTATAATACATTTATGGTTAGTATTAAATTAATTTTTTACTGTTCATAAATTTCTTTAATAATTTTTGCCGATCCTTGCAGATGTACCCATCACTTTTTAATTTATGATTTTGATAGTCTTTCAAATTTACAGAATAGCCCATTAGATTTCAAGAGATTATCAAACAACGTTATTAACTAAAATGATCAAACAACATTTTTAACTTTTATATATTACTCCCCTTTTCCCACATAAAAAACTTCTTATTTCACTCTAAATTTTTGTCCCACAAAAAACTTATCATTTCCCATATTTGATGGGCCCCACACAATAAAAAACTATTATTACTAAAGACTCCACCACTAATATCATTAACTATCGATCTCTCTCCAATCCAACCTTATATTTTAATCAAAAGTATTATCAACGACCCCACCACTAAATATCACCTAAAAACTTGTGCAAAAACCAAATGGGATGTTTTTTGTGGGACGGAGAGAGTATTAGTTTCAGTTAGTTTAATTGAACATTTATCAACATTATTTATAATACTCCCTCCGTCACACAAAAAACTTCTCATTTCACTCTAAATTTTTGTCCCACAAAAAACTTCTCATTTCACTCTAAATTTTTGTCCCACAAAAAACTTCTCATTTCTCATATTTGATGGACTTCACACAATAAAAAACTATTATTAATAAAGACCACACCACTTGGAGCATCCCCAATGGTTAACCTCACAAAGACTTATTACTTTTGCCACATCAACATTCCACTAAACAAAAATCTTTTCATAAATAGCATCTCCAATGGTTAACCTTTACAAAAGCTTTTTCTTTTACAATATTTCTAATTTACATTTATCTATCTCAAATGTTTATAAATACCTCTATATATAATTTGACATTTTTTTTGGAGATCTTACTAAATGTAATGTTTTTAAAATGTCTTATACAAAAATATTATAATAATTGGCATTAAATATTATATAATTTATTTATTAACTAATAAAAATATATTAAATAATTTATATATAACATATCTAAGGTTTAAAATGAAATGTTATTAAACATAGGGGACTAAAAAAGACAAATATTGAAAGATGGTTAAAAGGTTAGTAGAGAATAAGTCTTTGCAATAAGCTTTTCAAAAAGCTAGGTATTCCAATGGTAAAAAGTCTTTCAAAGACTTATTGTAATAGTAATAAGCTTTAGAAAAAGCTACCATTGAAGATGCTCTAATATCCACTAATTATCTTTCTCTCTCCAACTCAATCTTATATTTTAATCAAAAGTATTATCAATGACCCCACCACTAACTATTACCTAAAAACTTGTGCAAAAAGCAAATGAGAAGTTTTTTGTGGGACGGAGGGAGTACTAAAGAACCTAAAATAAACAAACCTAAAGAAAAAAATTGCCGTTTTACTACTAAGAACCTAACAGAACTTTTCGAAGATATAATTCATTATAAAGTTAGTTACATATACCCGCAGCAACTCGCGGACATATACCATATTATCTCATTTAATCTAGTAAAATGATCATTTACATTTACATTTTATTATTATTAACATCTATTTAAAAGTTGTGGAACAGACACATACTAACTATTTAAGAGGGAACGGTATGGTGACGCACCAGATCCAAAAATCTGATGTGGCATGGTTAAATAGCGCCACCATCATATCCCTTGATTCTAACATTCATTATAATCTTTTTCCACGAACTCTACAAAAGCAACAACTAATATGTATCTTGGCTTAATTAATTTACAACAAGAAGTTGAAAACTTTCACACTGGGACAAAAACAGAAGAGTTTTGTTTCCTTGAAATTAAGCATTCGAAGCAGATTGAGTGAATATAGTTTTAACAGATTACAGGAAAATTAAATCACAAAGTTCTCTCAAATACGACATTGATATATGCAAATCTTCCGGGACCACGAGAAGAAATCTTATTATTTGGACATGAAGTCGCGTAT
Source organism: Calendula officinalis (assembly GCA_963853835.1). Classification (NCBI taxonomy): domain Eukaryota; kingdom Viridiplantae; phylum Streptophyta; class Magnoliopsida; order Asterales; family Asteraceae; genus Calendula; species Calendula officinalis. The sequence goes on from OY970827.1 coordinate 19,867,489, forward strand.
ATTGCTCCAAGTTGCTACGGCCAACCCATGGTAACAATAATAAAATTTTGTAGAATCTTAAAATTGAAATTTAGCTAGTAATTGTTGTTTTACATATATATATTTTTAGGCCTTAATGATCCATGCGATGAGTTACGCTGACAAAGTGACATTTGCGATATCAGTTGACGAAGAAACCATACCTGACCCTCAAAAGTTGTGTGATGATCTTCAACAATCCTTACATCTCATCAAGTCCTCTGTTTTAGCCAGCAAAAACTAGTCTCTCTCTCTCTCGTATAATTACTTTGTTCCAAAATAATCCACTGACAAATAAAGGTATTCATATATAAATATGGTCATGTATGAAATCAAATGTTTTGTATTCGCTTTTAAAATTTCAGTATTACGTGGTCAACATGGGTTATCAGCATGGTTTTGAGTTTTTGACCACTGGATGCCAAACCAACCGCTCTACTGTTCAACCTATCAGTCTAAAAAAACTAGATAATGTATTATTTTCTTATATTTATCTTTTATCTTTACTATAGACTTGTCCCAACGGGATCTTCTCTTTTCTCTTCGGATGAAGCCATTGTTAGAATTATTACAGATTTCGAGTTATTTGGATCACTGTTAAGTCGTGTTTTCACTATCAGATCAAAGTATTTTGAGGGTACTCTCAAAATCTCTAATCGGATAAAATCACAGTGTGAACAATAACAGAGAATACGTGAGTGTTTTGAGATTTTTCGTACCAGAGAATGATGACCAAAACCAGTATTGTTCCACTTCCTAAAAAATTGACGAAAACTTCTTTAAACCGCCAAATTGCAGTTTAAGCTGCTCCAAAACCGCCCAAAACCGGGTCGGATCCGGGTCGAATATTACGGGTCAAAAAACCGGTTCAAATCAAGAATTAGGATTTTCTATGCATTTTCTATAAAGGAATATTATCCGACCCCAGCCAGGGGCTCTGCCCCTTGGACCCCGCCAGGGGCGCTGCCCCTTGGACCCCGACCAGGGCGCTGCCCCCGAACCCCCGTTAAGTCAGTGTATTTTAATCATAATAAATTTAAACAAGTGTGCACTCCGAACCATCCTTACTTGTTCAATATTTATTATGATTACATTTGGTCAACAAGTCTATCCCATTACACTTAAATAATATTGGTGATACAAATCAGCAACAATCATGGCTCCTTTACCGTTGACACCACAAGTCAGTTGGTGGTCTTCAGCTCTTCGGTTATCCGAAGAGTTAAAATGTTGATTTTTGTGGGGCCCAATGCAATTTAATGGGGTATTTAGTATTTTGTGTGTGTATGTAAGGCCCAAAAAACTGAAGAGGAGAATATTGTTGGAATAAGTATGTTAGTTGAATGTCGGTTAGAGTTAAAGTTGACCTGATAAAAACTAAAAGTGTCAGTTTTATTCACTGTTGGGAGCAGTCTAATACATTTTGGACATTAACAATTTAATTTTCAATGAAATACTTGCTATTCTAGGATATATTTGTGTTTATAAAAAAGCATGCACCATGTGAGACTTCAACTTGCGATCTTTATATTATTAACATAGTGTCCTAACCAACTGAGTTACTAGACAATATGTTAATTAGTTGATTATAATTATCTTTATTAATATTTTATATTTTAAAACGTTGAAATTCACACCATTATCAACCACCACCATCACTGCCACCACTGTCAACACCACCATCACTGCCACCACCATGACTACCGCCACAACAAACGCACCATCATTACCATCACCACCATCCATCAATTGGTTGCCGCAATATATAGTTATATGCTATCCGTTGTTACATTGCATGTATACCCTTCTAGTAATTATAATTATAATTATATAATATACAAATAACCAAAAAAATATGTGACTGATACACCAAACATAACAATGAAAAGGGCAAGAGTAAATGGGAAATGCTTAAGAAATCCTTAAATTGTTATTAAAAATAATAATTAAAAAATTAAAAAAATTGAAATCAGATCTTTACCGGTTCCACTGGTTCACCGGTTTGAGCTATTTCTACCGGTTCTTGACCGGGTTTGACCGTTTCGATTGGCTTTTGAAAATCCGTTTCTAGTTAACTTGTCTGACACAATTGGTCCGGTCTGGTTTTCAAAACAACGTGTCAGATATTGAGTGAAGCATGATGGGCCGGTATATTTTCACGGGCTGTCTCTAACCTTCTAACTCTGTAAGGAAATAAAAACTTTCCCGCAATTCCAATCGAAGACAATTGTTACTTTTTGTTAGTCTCTAAGGCGATCGGGTATGGGTCCACGCCCCCTTCCGGCGTGGGGTGTGACAAGGACGGCCACGCCGTGCACGAAACCGGAACACCGCCCCCTCCCACAGTGTTGGGGGTCGGCGTGGCGGAACCAGCCCACGGGCCACGGGAAGAAACGCCGGTGGTGGTCGAGATTTTGGCCAAATATAGCCGTTGGCAACGGCTATATAGCCGTTGGGTTTTTTAAAAAAAAAAACTTTTTTTTTAATTATTTACCTATATATATTAAATAATTTCACTCATTTTACTACCAAAACACTACTAAAACACACCACACTCTACCAAAATACCCTAACTCACAAATAATGAATTATCTTGGTTCATCATCTGACGACGATGACTTGTTTATGCTAACAATATACTCAGAACTCCTCGATGATATATCCTCCGATGAAAATGAAGAAGTCTTTGACACTAGAACGGCGAAGCTAAATAGAAATCGAGAAGCTGGACACGACATGCTATACTGAGATTATTTTGCGGATGATCCTGTTTATGACGACAACAATTTCCAACGAAGGTTTCGTCTGTCCAGACATTTATTTATGCGCATATGTACCGCATTAGAAAACAGGTATCCTTTTTTTCAATTGAGATACGATGCTAAAGGTAGGCGGGGATTCACTGCTTTGCAAAAATGTACTGCAACAATTCGATTTGATGGCTTACGGGTCATCCCCTGATTCTCTTGACGAGTACCTACGCATGTCTGAAAGAACTGCTAGGGAAAGTATGTATAGATTTTCACAAGGGGTTTTGGAAATATTCGGACCTATTTATTTGCGAAAACCAACAGTAACCGATGTGCAAAAATTATATGAGGCACACGAAGAGAGACATGGTTTTCCTGGAATGCTTGGTAGCATTGATTGTATGCACTGGGATTGGAGGAACTGTCCACAAGCGTGGAGAGGTGAGTACACCGGTGGACATCATGGAGTACCGTCGTTGATATTAGAAGCTGTTGCTTCCCAAGATTTATGGTTTTGGCATGCTTACTTTGGGGTTGCGGGTTCTAATAATGATATTAACGTGCTTGATCAGTCACCAATATTCAACGACTTGTTATCAGGAAAGGCACCCGATGCTCCTTTCACGGTGAATGGAAATCCATATAGATTCGGTTATTACCTTACCGATGGTATATATCCTCTTCATGCGACGTTTGTCAAAGCCTACCGACATCCAGTTGATCCAAAAGAGGTCTTGTTTACCAAAAAACAAGAATCCGCACGTAAGGATGTGGAACGGGCTTTTGGAGTTTTAAAGGCGAAGTGGCACATTGTCAAAAATGCGGCCCGTCCATATGACCTTGAAAGATTAAGATATATTTTGTATGCATGTGTTATAATGCATAATATGGTTGTCGAAGATACTGGTCGGATGATTTCTCCATATGTGCCGGACGGTCCCGACATGCTTTCTATGTACCGGGAAGTGCAGAATATTTGCACAGGGTTGTCGACATTCGAGACGGAACAACACACGAACGACTTCGACAGGACTTGGCGGACCATCTCTACAACAACGCACATGCCGACGATGAAGACGCCGACGATGAAGACGATGAAGAGTAATAATTTATTTTAATTATTGTAATTTTTAATTTCTAGTATTTTAATGTTTAATTTCTAGTATTTTCCTTTTAATTTAAAGTATTGTCATTTTAATTTTATTTAATGTAATGTAATTTTAAATTATATAAAATATTATTTGTGTGAAAAATAAATGGAAATGAAATGATGAGTTGGAAAATAAAATGGTGTGGTGTGGTGTGATGGATATTTCCACCAAATGATGTGGTGTGGTGGTGGTGTGGGGGTGTGAGGTGGCGATGATGTGGCGGAAAAGGGCACCGCCACATGTGGTGCCCATACCCACTACCCTAACCTTCTAACTCTGTAACCGCTATTTTGATGACTAATCCGTCTAACTCATTATCATATCCCTCCAAATGTAATGAACACTATTTAGTAACTACTATTTTTTTGGTCTCTAACTAATAGACTGAATCTCAAGGATTCACCAAATCTTTGAGATTCAGTCTATTACTAACCTTCCAAATTAGACACCACTGCTTTTTTTGGTTTCTAACCTTTAAAAGTAGTGTTCATTATTTTGGCCACTAAGCTATTCCAGTCACTAGTTTCCTAATTCAGTGAAACTGCTTAGTGACAAAGTTCACACTTAATCTTGAAAATAATCAAAGAATGAATCCTCAATTCTTGTAAAAATCTATGAAGGTGAAAAGGATAAATTATGATACTAGTTTAAAAAAAAGACGTTAAAAAGATAGTGAAACACTGACACTAAAATAAATGATATAACTGAAATATGTTGGAGCATAAACTATACAGAAGTGATAGATATCCGAATTCTAAATTTCAAAAGTTGGCCAAAGGCATGTGCTGCATGTGTTAGAAAAAGGTATCAATCATAATCACTTCTCAACTGAAAAGTGTTGACTGGACGTATGAATATACCAAGTAATGTTTGTATTCCTTTAAAATGCTTTTACAAAGTTTTTGACAAAATTTGCACCAATAATAAAAGGTTTCGTCGAATACCGCTTTGGTATTTATTCATATAATATATCATTATATACTTAAACCAGATAAATTAAATCATTTATGGTGTTGTTTACTTCATAAAATGGAATTTGTCAAAGTTCATTTTCTATACGCTACAAAGTGTCAAAATCTTCTCCTAATGGTATAAACTTAACATAATGACGCAACCTCCACCGAGTTGAATTTAAGGGATAATAAATGCTATCCAATATTTATTTATTTTGGATTTTTCCAATATTGGAAGACTTTTTATACGAGTAGTTTTTTAATAAACTCATATTTTCCTTCTTTCAGGTTATATCATCATGTAAATTTTAGCTTAATTAACGTATATTAATGGTATTTTTTACCTTTTCATAAAATTTTCTAAAAATGAGATATTTGGTGGGGCGAGGGTTAAATTGTTGATGTTTGACATATGTTTAAAAGCTGTCTTTTTTGACAATATATACGAAAAAAAGAAAAAATAATTAAAAGAAACTTAGAAGATATATGTGACATCAATTTCAGTAAGCACTAACAACTTCCAATTATTGTTGTATATAATAACTTGAGTCCTCTCTCTCTCTCTCTCTCTCTCTCTCGCTCTCTCTCTCTCTCTCTCTCTCACACACACACACACAGCAACCTATGTGAAGATGGCAGGGGGGGCTTTTGCAACAGGAGGAGTGGCAAAAGAAAGAGCAGAGCAATATCAAGGAAAGGTTACAACTTATGTCATCGTTGCTTGCCTTGTTGCTGCTGTTGGAGGCTCTATTTTTGGTTATGATGTTGGAATTTCAGGTTCTTTTTTCTTCAAATCCTAGAATATGAATCGATTTAGATGGACAATATATATGGAAGATTGATCAAATACTTGTAATTTTCTGTTTTGATAACTTATGCTTCTTCACTTGAGGTCAATCTCTGTTTAAAGGTGGCAAACTAGGGTCAAACATTACATACCGATTTACCCGTCAAACATATGATTAGTAAAACCTTTCGATAATGTGATTTTGAAGGTTGATTGACCATGTCAATTTTGCCAACAGGTTTCATTCATATACTTCCTCCTATTCAAAATAAGTGATACACTTATGGTTTCACAGTTTTTTAAGCAAAAGATTATAATGATTGTTAAATTAGATTAATTGGATGGTTAGTGGGGAAGGGGTCTCACACCTTTTGAATAAATTAAGATTAATGATGTTTAAAAGTAAAAAGTAAGGGTAAATAAGTCATTTCACTTTGTTAAAGTAGATAGTTAGTGGTTGTGTGTCTCATTTCTTTTGCCAAATAAGGTAACTTTTCAAAGGGTATCACTTATTTTGAATCATCCCAAAAAAGAAAATTTATCACTTATTTTGAATCGGAGGAAATAGTATATATTTTTAAAATTTACCCATTTTACCGATAGAGAAATTAAATATAATCTTATACTACCTCCGTATCAAAATAAGTGATACACTTTCCTAAAAGGGGTGGAACAAAATAAGTGATACACTTCAAAATCTTTCCTTATTTGGCAAAAAAGTGGGACCCCTTCTCCACTAACTATCTACTTTAATAAAGTAAAATTACTCTTTTACCCTTACTTTTACTTTTAAACATCATTAATTTCACTACATCCAAAAGAAGTGGGTCCCATTATCCACTAACTATCCACTTTATACTATTTTAAATCACTTTCCAATCTTTTGTCTCAAAAACCACAATTTCCTAAATGTATCACTTATTTTGATACGGAGGTAGTATTAAAATTGTCATCTCTAATTATGTTAATAGTAAAAATTTTGCTTTGTATTGTACAAACATATAAATTATTCCTGCCAAGTGCTAAGGGTCCAAAACGATATACAACCTACTAGCGACATTTTCAAGATGTATTGTAGATAAATAAACAAGAAGCAGCTGGACCCTATTAGTGGTCCTCCACTTCCTATATACCCATTACCTAATTATTAAATGTGTTAATAGACACATCATGGTTTTGAAAACCGGACCAAACATTGAACTGCTCGGTTCAATGGGTCAACCGGTTCAACTTGCTCCAATAAACGGATGGCATAATAAGTTAATAACTAACTAAAAATTACAAAAGGTGCAACGCCTGCAGCCTTGCATCGCGTTTATTCCTTTTACCCGGTTTTTTTACTCCTTTTGACTAGGTTGTTCACAAGTGGCCCAGCCCGATTAATAAAACCGCTGCCTGGTTTTCATATCAATCTGTTGGTCAAAACCATAGTTTCCGTATCATCAGGTCTGCTTAAAAAGGCCATGGTTTTTATATCAACGGGTCTAAGGGATAAATAATTAAAAAAATTGGTTTGAAGAGAAATGAAGAGTATTTAACCTAAGATAATTGCCCATGCTTTTAGTTTGTTCCAATATTATTACACAATATATACACCAAGTTCATTTAACTATACTAAAAACAAAACTGTTTTAAGTGCACACATTCTTAAAATTGTCATTCAGTTTATTAAAAATTTCATTACTTACACATTTCTTAAAGTATGTATATTTGTATAGTGAACAAAAAGGGAGTATAAATTATGTTTGACACTACAACTATATTATTATAAAATAAACAAATTTGGACCAAAAACACTTGTCATCAAATCAACTCGACCCATTTGGACCCATTACCCGACCCACTCACCCTTACTATTAACTCACTAGTGATGAATTCATAAAACAGGTGGGGTGACATCAATGGATGCATTCCTCAAGAAATTCTTCCCATCGGTTTACGAGAAAAAGATGCATTCACATGAAAGCAACTATTGCAAGTTCAACGACCAAGGGCTGGCAGCATTTACCTCATCTCTATATCTGGCTGGATTGGTTGCAACATTGTTTGCATCTCCTGTCACACGCAATTATGGCCGTCGGATCAGTATAATTTGTGGTGGGACCAGTTTTCTTATTGGTGCATCCATCAATGCTGCAGCAGTCAATTTTGGAATGCTTCTTATAGGAAGAATCATGCTTGGTGTTGGTATTGGATTTGGTAATCAGGTACATTGCTCCTTCACCAATTTAATGCATCCATCCTCACTAATGGACAACAAATTTGCATTTTTAACATTGGTGCTACTTTTTTTAAGGCAATTCCACTGTATTTATCCGAAATGGCACCAACCCATCTGAGAGGAGGCTTAAACATGATGTTCCAATTAGCAACCACTCTTGGAATCTTCTCAGCAAACATGATCAATTACGGGACCCATAAGCTCGACAAATGGGGATGGCGGCTGTCTCTCGGGTTAGCCGCCGCACCCGCACTTTTAATGACAGTTGGCGGCTTACTTCTTCCAGAAACCCCAAACAGCTTAATCGAACAAGGATCAAAGGAAAAAGGGAGGAAAGTTCTAGAAAGAATCCGAGGTACCCAAAATGTGGATGCTGAGTTTGAAGACATGATTGATGCAAGTGAGTTGGCTAACTCAATCAAGCATCCGTTTAGGAATATTTTGAAAAGGAATAATAGACCGCAGTTAGTGATGGCGATTTTTATGCCTATGTTTCAAATTCTTACTGGGATTAATTCTATATTATTTTATGCGCCCGTATTATTTCAAAGTATGGGGTTTAAGGGGAATGCTTCTCTGTATTCCTCTGCTTTGACGGGTGCGGTTCTTGCACTTTCTACTCTGGTATCTATAGCGACAGTTGACAGATTGGGTCGGAGAATTTTGTTGATTGGTGGAGGAATTCAAATGATCATTTGTCAGGTAAGTTGAAAATAGCTCAAAATTTGTATCAATTTACTAATGAATGGGTTGATTTGGGTTATGTTTAGTAACGGGCCAAATGAGAAAATGGTTATAATTAGCTAAAATTAAGTCGATTATCAGATTATCGTGATTAAAACAATAATTATTTATAACAGAACGTTATTGTGGTTAAAAACAGGTCATTGTGGGCATAATATTAGGCCTTAAGTTTGGCGATGATCAAGAACTGTCCGAGACTTATTCAATTGTGGTGGTGGTTGTCATATGCCTCTTTGTGGCGGCATTCGGGTGGTCGTGGGGCCCACTTGGTTGGACAGTGCCAAGTGAGATATTCCCATTAGAAACACGGTCAGCAGGTCAAAGCATTACGGTTGCGGTCAACCTCTTCTTTACTTTCATCATAGCACAATCTTTCCTCTCCCTCCTTTGCGGGTTGAAATTCGGGTTGTTCTTGTTCTTTGCTGCATGGATTACGGTAATGACAGTTTTTGTGTATGTATTCCTACCGGAAACAAAAGGAGTTCCTATCGAAGAAATGATGCTGATGTGGCAAAGGCATTGGTTTTGGAAGAAAATCGTATCAGAAAATCTGGAAGAAGACGGGAGTTTTGACAGGCAAAGAAATTCATTAGTATAACAAATACTTGATGTTCTTTTTATTAACATAGTAATGGAGGTGAAGATTTTTTTTATCCATTTAACTAATCAATGATTGGGTTTGAGTTATTGTGTATGTTTTTTTCTGTTAAAAAAAGTTATGCAGATGTGGTCCTTGGAGATCATCCGGTTTTTAGTAAGATAATATGAATTGGTGCATTTTTTTTTATACTAGATTGGGTATATATACAAATAAACTATCGGTTGCATACATGAATAAATAAATAAATAAATAATACACATTAAATACCATAATTGTAAATTATAAAACCAAAAGCATGACCTTGTTTTCGGCTAATACTCCCCGCAGTCGAATCTGTAATTTGACGAATATAGAGACCATAACACAATAATACAAAAGACCAAGGTATGGTTTTGATGAAAACGCTTGGTAGTAAATGGAGAGAGTTTCTTCGAGTTCTTTAAATATAGCAAATGTATTAAATTGAGATAGTAAGATAATTTTCAAGCACATGACTTCAAAAGAAATAAATAGAGATAGAGTCATGACTATTGGCAAGAAATAAAAACATATTAGGGCCATGAAAGAAAACAAAAGAAATATAGTCGAATATCTTGATAACAAAAGAAATAGAGTCGTATATCTTGATATATAATTAAAGGTTTTTTAAATAAGTAAAAAATAATATGAAACAAAGTTAATAAACCATCATAAGAAATTGAGAACGAATTGAAAAATATAATGATAACATTAAACACTGAGCACGTAGCTTTAAAAGAAAATAAAAGAATAAAGTCATGACTCTTGACATGAAATAAAAATAGAGTTGTGACTCTTTATATAAAATAATTAAATAAATAAATAGAGTTGTGGTTATTGACCATTTTCAAGCATGTGGCTTCGAACGAAAACACAAGTGATAGAGTTGCGACTCTTGAACTATTAAACGAAAACATAAAACGATAAAAAAAATATAGAGTCGTGACTCTTGAATTATTATACGAAAACATAAACAATAAAAAAGATAAAACTATAACTCTTACATAAAAATATCGCGACTTTTAACATAAAATGATGAAATTAAAGAATATAAAAGAATAAACTAAGATGATAAAGTTAAACCTCTATTGAAAGAAAAAGAAAGAGAAAGCAAAGAAATGGATCCTTAATTTCGGGTAATAGTTAGTTGATAGTTAGATGAATTAATTGTTAATGTCTTGAAAGAACAAGGTTCAAAACGTTAAAAATGGTTTTTGCCAAAGAAAACCGGATATAAACATGTTCCCAAGTCCCAACCGGTTATCGGGTTTTTTTTGTTTACTCTTTTTTTATTTTTTTTATTTTTTTTGTCAACAATCTTACCTGCATACTTTAAGCACAACAATTTCTCCAGTTTCGTTCGTCAATTAAACACTTATGTAAGCATTCAGTTCGTGATTAGTTGGTTTTTTTATTCGATTCGTGTTTAATTTGAAGAATTGATTTTGATTTTGGACAGAAATTAGGGTTTCCGAAAAGTGGATCCTCATTGATGGGAGTTTGCGAGCAAGTGGTTACTGAGAGGACAAGCGCATTTACTGAAGAATATAGGGAGGAAGAAACAGTGTGAAGAAGATGTAAAAGATGATGGTATGTCGATGACAATGGAGATTGCTAGATTAAAAAAAGAGCAAAAAGCTTTTGGGAAGAAAGGGATTAAAAAAAGAACATTGGAGATGGCAGTGGGAGTAACCAACAATCTTCAAGGATGGTGACTGCGTATTCTGTTTTTGGGTTACATAAGATTTGGGAAGGCAAGATTTTGATGAAAATGTGATAACTGATAAAACAATTGAAAGGGCATAATTGTCCTTACATGGATAAACATTGCTCTATAAGTATTTAACCATTGTCATGTTCCAACGGTAAAAAAAATTCCATATACATACGCTCTCCCCTCAGCCATTAATTTCAAGAACAACAACCATACATTGATTTCAAAAACAACCACCATACATTGTTAGTTAGTTGAGATAACCCACCAAAATTCTGGGTAGATAGATTGTTTCGTCGCTGATGTAGATGGCGATGAAGGAGGGACGACGGAATGTGGAGGAGATGGCAGGATGGATGAGAAGGTCGTTGGTAGGCCGGTATTTAAAAATTATATAAAAAGCGAAAATATTCATCTTTTAAATGGTAACAACATATTCACCAAGATTTTAATTCAAATCACATGCTACCTTTTGTCATAAAATAATAGTATAAAAATATCCAAGGAAGATGGCAGGGGGATCCTTTGCATCATCAGGAGTGGCAAAGGAAAGAGCAGATGAGTATGAAGGGAATGTTACAAGTTATGTTATCATTGCTTGCATTGTTGCTGCTATTGGAGGGTCTCTCTTTGGCTATGATATTGGAATTTCGGTCAGAATACTTTTTTTTTTTTTTTTTTCTTCGCAAGTTTAGGTGAACTTTTTTCCCAAACACATGTGTTTTTATTTAAAAGTTATGTTGTTACAAAAATTAATCAGGAGGGGTGACATCCATGGATGCATTCCTTAGAGAATTCTTCCCATGAAAAGAAGTTAGGTACAGAGGAAGACAACTATTGCAAATTCAATGATCAACGGTTAGCAGCATTTACCTCATCTCTATACCTGGCTGGCTTGGTTGCAACACTGTTTGCATCTCCTGTCACACGGCCGTCGGATCAGTATAATTTGTGGTGGGGTCAGTTTTCTTATTGGTGCATCCATCAATGCTGCAGCAGTTAGTTTAGAAATGCTTATTCTAGGACGAATAATGCTTGGTGTTGGCGTCGGCTTTGGTAATCAGGTAATATCCTCCTTCCAGTTACTTGTTGCTACCATGAAATAAATTGTCCTAAATAGAGATCATTGGGTCAACTTGAGCTTTTTGTTAATATTTTGGGTTTATTTGAGTGAAATAAAATACATGGCCGGTCCTTGGCATGGGCCACTAAGGCAACCGTCCAGAGCCACAAAATTTAGGGGTCCATTTTCAAAACGTTAACCTATGTATATATGTGTAAGACTACTTGAATTAAGGTAAATCCAATTAAATATTGGAAAGATATCGATTAAAAGGCCCAAAGTAAAAACCATAGATATAACTTGAGGATTAGAGTGACACTAACTGGATTTGAAGATTATTTTAGGGCCTCATTTTAAAGATTTTGATCAGGACCTAAAATTGATTGGATTGTCTAACATACCTGAAACAAGTCCATATTATGAACTTAAATGTGAAAATGGGTTTGGCTTAGGGTGGGCGCGGTCCAGAAACCGAACTAAACCGAATTGAAACTGATAGAACTGTAACCGAAAATGATGAATTTTCAAAACCGAACTCATTACATGTTTTCGGTTCAGTTTTTTAGCCTAAATGCTCATCCCTATCCGAGGAACGAACCGGAAACGATAAAACCGAAACTGAAAATGATGAATTTTCAAAACCGAAACCAAACACATTACATGTTTTCGGTTTGGTTCGATCTTTTCTGCCAAATGCTCACCCCTAGTGTGGCCGGGTCATGATGACAATTTCTTTTCTTCTGGTTAAAGGCAATACCACTGTATTTATCCGAGATGGCACCAACCCATCTGAGAGGAGGCTTAAACATGATGTTCCAATTAGCAACCACTTTAGGAATCTTCTCAGCAAACATGATCAACTATGGAACAACTAAATTTGACCAATGGGATTGGCGGTTCTGTCTAGGGCTAGCTGCTGTACCAGCACTATTCATGACTTTGGGTGGCTTACTTCTTCCCGAGACCCCAAACAGCTTAATCCAACAAGGATTAAAGGAAAACGGGAGGAAAGTTCTAGAACGAATCCGAGGTACCCAAAATGTGGATGCTGAGTTTGAAGACATGGTTGATGCAAGTGTGTTGGCCAACTCAATCAAGCATCCTTTTAGGAACCTTTTGGAAAAGAAAAATAGACCGCAGTTAGTGATGGCGATTTTTATGCCAATGTTTCAAATTCTCACTGGGATTAATTCTATTTTATTTTATGCCCCGATATTATTTCAAAGTATGGGTTTTAGAGGAAATGCGTCTCTTTACTCGTCTGCTTTGACAGGAGCAGTTCTTGCTCTTTCTACTGTCGTATCTATTGTAACGGTTGATAAATTGGGTCGGAGAATTTTGTTGATTGGTGGAGGAATTCAAATGATCATTTGTCAGGTAATTGTGGGCACAATATTAGGGCTTAAATTTGAGGATGATGAAGAACTTTCAAAGGGTTATTCAATCATGGTGGTGGTTGTGATTTGTCTGTTTGTGGCGGCGTATGGGTGGTCGTGGGGCCCACTTGGTTGGACAGTACCAAGTGAGATATTCCCGTTAGAAACACGGTCAGCAGGTCAAAGCAGTACCGTTGCGGTCAACCTCTTCTTCACTTTCATCATTGCACAAACTTTCCTATCTCTCCTTTGTGGGTTGAAATCCGGGCTGTTCTTGTTCTTTGCCGGATGGATTACAGTAATGACGTTTTTTGTCTACATTTTCCCACCGGAGACAAAAGGGGTCCCGATTGAAGAAATGGTGCTGATTTGGCAAAGTCATTGGTTTTGGAAGAAAGTCATATCAGAAAATTCAGAGGAAGAGGCAAAGTAATTCATTGGTATTGAAGGATACATGTTTGTTATGTATTTATCAAATTTAGATAGTTTGCAGGAAATAGATATTACCTCATATTGAGATTTTTCAGCAAATCGTAAATATTCATAACCATATGAATGTGACACACACACACACACTGATGCTAGACACATCTGGATGGTTTTATTTCTTTGAGTGGTACACTTTTTCATGTCATGAATGTGAGTGCTCTAATGTGTACAAATTCGTTAAAAGTATAGTTTTAGCAAATTGCCCAAATCTCTATTAATCAAGAACAAATAACCCAATTGAGTGACTCGTTTAGGATCGGTGGAAATATGATAAATGTATTAAAAAACTGTCAATCTTAAAAGACATAACTATCACCTATCTTCATTTAATGGTCGGTGGTTTTTGTTTATTCTTATTAAGAAAAATTATTTCGGCTTTGTTTTAAAAAAAATTTCGGAACAACACAAAAAAAAGACAACGGGTCGAGCTACAACATTGGCATCACTTTCCCGAAGACCTCCACACGAAATTTATTACTCTAGAGTCTAGCAAAAAGCTAGACTAAAAAAAAGTCAATACAACGGATTCCTCAACCAATCCACCCAAGAAATCTTAATTTTTTGATTTCTGTGGGTGATCCAAGAAAAAGCAAATATACGAATACTATCTAACAACTCTGCTAAACGTACCACTATTAAACAGCAAAGAATTTCTAAACCTTCAAAGAACCCAACACGTAGTGGAATCAATAACCCGAAACTTTAACCGGCGATTGTTGCTATTAGGAACCTTGTCACAAAATTCCCACCACTGGTCTGATCGAACCACTTGAGAAAGGCCCAACATCACACGTGTCTGTTTTAATTTATTTCTTTAACCGGCTTTGTTTTTATTTATTTCTTGATTATTAAAAACTACATTAAACGTGTCTGTTACTATTATCACAGTATATGTAGGAGTTACTAGAATTTCCTAGCAATTAATTTTGCTGTTAAATTCTTTTTCCTGGATATATAAAGAAGCACACCATATCTCCAGTTTAGGTAACGGTATAAGCCAGTTCATAATTAAACGGTTCGCTATATAGCGTGATCAAGTACTATTGGTACGACCAAATTGGCGATCATTTATCGATTCGTCGATGATTGGTACGGCCAAATTGGTGATCCAGTAGAACTATTTTAATGGTCAAATCTGGAGAAATGTAAAACTTTGATCGCATGCATTATAAAAGTATCACTATTGCATTACTCGTACATGATATCATTGAATAACGTAGTAAGTTATTATGGCATTTATTCTCCTTTCTTGAGTTAGACATTTGCTTATAACGGCCGAATACACTTGAATAATGTAAAAGTTGTCATTTCATTGCTTATTATTTTTAATAAAGATAATTGATATACAATAAAAAGTACACAATAACACTTCTTATTTTTAAAAAGAAATATACTTACATATTTAATACAACTTATATCTTATATGATGTTAATATCTAGGGTTCTGTTAATATGTGCCCTACGGGTATATAATAACGAGCATTTAATAAAATAAATTTCTTAATTAGTGTAAAATGATATTGAGGAGTCATTAATGTTTTTATGTTAAACTGATTTACCCTTCCTATTATTAAAAATGAAGTGTTTTAATAAAATAAATGTAAGGGTATAAAAGACATTTAATATATACTATCATGTGCCCCTAGGCTATATAATAGAAACCCCTAATATCTAAATACTACTTAATATTAATATTAATATCGAGAACTTTATTTTTACAAGAACTGTAGAAATTATAAAAATATGTGTTAAATTACATGAAATCAAATTCACTTATATGAGAATTTTTGTGTATGTTCAAATAAGAATAACAAAAAGGTTTTAGGAAAAATAAAAAATTAACTTTAATTCATATTTTATAATTTTAAACTTTTTTTTGTCGATACTTAAATATTTACTAACATGTATATGTGAATTGTATAACAGGTGAATTAACATTTAATTCTATATTTTGTAGTACTCACAAAAATAAGCTTATTATATAAACCTAATACATATCTTACATATATTTATTTAACAAAATTTAAACTCACAATTTTTTAGTTGATATACAATACACATACTACTAGTTTTCTTGATAAACATAGCAAACTATAACTACTTCGTACTCCCTCCGTCTCTAAATAAAGTTCCCATTTGGGTTGGGCACAATATTTTAGGAGATAGTTAATGGTGGGGTATTTGGTATTACTTTTGATTAAAATATAAGGTTTGATTGGAGAGAGAAAGTGTTTTAAGAGATAGTTAGTGGTGAAAGTATTTGTAATAATATTATTATATTAAGTGGACCCCTTATGTTTGAGAAATGTGAACTTTATTTAGGGACAAAACTTGAAGGGGAATTGTGAACTTTATTTAGGGACGGAGGGAGTATTTGTTATGGACCTATCACTTATTATCTACAAAACATTTCTTTTTAAATAATCTACCTTTGTGGTTATTGCTAGTGTAATTTTTATAGTGATTTAGTTTAATATTCAAAATAATAAAAAAGGTGTAATTTGATCCACAAATCTTGTCTTTTCCATTTTATACTTTATTTTTTCCCTAAAAAGACGAGTTTGTTGATTTCTTTTCTTACCCCGTAACCCCACGGTGGGTGAATGTCTTTTTCATTTTGTCATAGAAATTACTTTTCTCAAGATTCTGAAACATATAAGACCGTTAAAGTGTCAATCATATCATCAAATTATCCTCTTATTCTCGATCGTGTGCTTATGTGTATACCACACAAATTTGTGCATTATATTAAATTGAAATTGATTTGTTAAAAAATTAGGAGAGTTGAAATCATCGCAGTCGACGGGACGGGGAGAAGGCGTACACCAAACCATAAGTGAGAGAAATTATCAAAACTGATATGAAGGATCTTGGACAATCTGAGGACATGATCTCCGATAGGAATTCTTGGAGCACTAATTTTATGACAGATGGATAGAGGATATATGTTTTCCCATTGAACCAGTTAGGAGACTTAGATTTACATGCTCTAAAATATATCTACTAGGAAACCTTGGGACTTTCAGACATATATGTTTATTTGTCTCAAATGTCTTACATGTTACCATGTGTTACATACTTACATGATCCACATGTATGTTTTAGCCTTTTACCATTTTCAGTTTTAACATGCTTTATAAATCATTCATGTTCTATATATGTTTTAGTTGTTCCATGTGACTTATATGTATACATACTTCACATGTTTTACAAATGTTTTACATGTTTTGCATACCTTACATACATGTCTTATATGTTTTATATTATCTTCTAGACTTGTAAGTTTACATGCTCCACTTGCTATTCATGTTTGTATATATATATATATATTTTTTAATTTTAGTTTTTTTTTTTTTAATTTTAGTTTGTTTTTATTTTATTTTTATTTCTTATTTTGTTATTATCTTTTTCACCAGGTCTTTCTGCAAGCAGTGTCTCTACTACCGGTAGATGTATAATTGTCTACATCACACCTCCATTATTATACCTCGCCTTTGACGAGATTGATTATTCTTTTTGTTATTGTTGTACATAACTTGAGAGGGTATAAAAGTCAAACAACTCTAATTTGTCTAAAATGAAATAATAGTTGCATTAAACAAATTAATTATCATATATGTTCATGTGTCTTGTTATATATTTTGTTGTTGTGTTGTATATTATGATGTATAAAGTAATCTAATACGAGATAAATGAAATAATATAAACGGTGAAGATCATGTTAGTCTTTGCCTTTGTTAATGCGACAAAATGAACTAGTTAGGCTGGCCAGGCGTGGTCGTTACGAATATCAAACATATAGTCAAAATTACTAATAAACATAATTAACAAATATTTTCACATTTTTATGATGAAATTATAATAATCACAAGTTAACAATAGTCAAACTACGTCTTAAAGTATTTGTGACGAAACAAGAACCAAAAAAAATTACACACAATTCAACATATACTCTCTAAACGAATAAAAATGTTATAGTTTTTTCTGTTCGATCATGTTAGCCGGGAGAGTAAGTCTTTAACTCAGATGTACATGTTTTAGTCGGAGTTTCTTTGTGGTCGTTTCTGTGACAACCCTCGAAATCAGGTACTTGAACCGACATTTATTGTGACCAAATCTCATCATAGAACAATTATCTCATTTAAGAATGCATTTTTTTTTTTCATCATTTAAGTCTAGCAAAAACACTCACGTGATGTGTAGATAGTGCACACATTCATTATGCACAAGTTAGTTCAATTGTATAACATACAGTTAAAACTGTACATTTAGCGAGTTGGTGACGTATCAATAAAACGAAACTGAACTAAAAATAAGAATTTTATATTTAATAATGACACATTTGTTCAACCAAAAGTAACCGGTACAAGAAATATGGTACGAATCACTCTACACAAGTATTAATGGCTAATTACGCAGTACAACATGAGAATATCGAAAGTAACTAAATATATACTCAAAGTAATACTCCGTATGTTTTTATCAGGAAATGATCACCATTCAAAATTTAGTAAAACCCCGGCTAAAATATATTATCAGACAAACTTATCAGTACTCACATATATCAAATAATGTTTAAATAAACCTTTTAATAATTGGAAAAACACTCTTTTATCCGGTACCCCTAACCACTAGTACGTACATATCCTCAAATACCAAATTATCCGAATTTTATGTTAAAAGTTGGTTTAACCAACCACCAATGAAAACAGACCTATCATAAACAAACCCACTTAAACCTATTAACCCTCTTTTAATCTGCCTTTTTCCTCTCTACGTCTCCTCCATCCGAACAAGAAACTAGGCAGAAGCAAACTATATCTTAAGCACTCTCTCAAGAACACTCTCCAAAGAGCTTGGTAAATCTCTTCATCTCTTCCATTTTCCTTTGATTCTAATTCTAAATCGTATGTGTTTATGTTTGATGGTTCACTCCTCATATTTGGTGCTTAAAATATAGTTATATACGATTTACATAAAATATATTGATACTTGAAAACACAAGAAAACGATCACAACTATCTTGCGTCGCCACTGTTCAAAAAGTAATAGATGAAGCTGACTGAATACGGTTAGGTAACTAGAAGACGAAAGCAAAACAAACTACTGGACTGCGCAAGCTGGTTATCGCTTATGCCTCTATCCTCGAGGTCGCGGGTTCGATACCTGGCCGAGACACTCTCGTGTTTTCTTCTTTTTGCACCTGGCGCTGGCCGACACCCTCCATTCCTTCGCAGATCTGAGCCCATTACACTTTCCGATCCAGCTTCGGCCCAAACAGCCTGTCTAGCCCAATGGTTCTCATTAGCCCAGTAATACCCTTTTTCAGCCCAATTGCTTATTCAACCCTTTTTTTTTAAAAAACCCAACCCAATCTCCATTTAACTCATTTTTTTTATTCATTTTAATTCTGATTTATTAATTCTGTAATTAAGATGTAGTCATTTATTTAATTAACATTTATTTATTATTTAATTACTTATTTAGTTTATAGTTAATAAATTAATATTTATTTATTAATCATTTACTTATACTATGATTTATTTATAATTATTTCATTTATTAATAAATTATAGATAATAGATAATTTAATTATATACATATTTATTTATTTATCCATTCATGGTGTATCACCTAACGACACTACAACAAATACGTAATCGAATAACTTATAGACAAACATATTTAAAATACGAGATTATAGGTAAACTAAAATCTATACATTAACAAAGTCACCAATGTATCGCTCGCACCTAACGATATTTTAAAACCAATCATTGGAGTGAAACATCTAGCATAGACGTGTTGATAGAGTCGTCTCTTATTATTGTTATTCTTATGCGTTTAGGGCGCTAAGAAGTCATTGTCAGATTTGCACACTATCACTTGCATTTTTCTAGCTTTGCATCAGGTGAGTCCACAGCCCCACTTTTTACCGCATTTTATTAACTGTTTTACAACTTTGGGGTGAAAAACATATCAACTGTTTTATAAATATTTATAACAGTATCTATCATTGTGTTTCAGTAAAGCCTACTGTGACTATTTATTTTACTTGTGATGAAACTATCTTAAACCATGACAATCAATCCTTATGTTCAGACTAAGTTTAGATGTAGCTTACATCCCATAATCATTAGCTAGTTGCGACTAGGCCCTGGATATGCAGATGATACCATTGGCTAAGACTCTTCCTCCCACAGTGTGATCAAATCAGGGAGTGCATATCTTTGATTCAGTAACATCATTATTAGAGTTGGAGCTTTGGTTATGGACTTAGGGTCGACATTTTAATGGATATCAGTCATGCTTTTTCAACAAACTTATGTGTTTCAATATTTCAGCAATCCAATTATTATCATATTACAGCCCGTGGTGGCAAATCATTTTCAAACATTATTTCATCACAATTTATGCCATGGTTGGCACATGAACACTTTGGACTTCAAGTCATTTTCAGACGCTATTTTTTTACAAATTATGCCTGTTGGCATACATAAAACTTTGTATTTAAAAACAAACTATAAACCTGTGGATTCACTCAACAATTTTGTTGATCATTTTTCATATGTTTTTCAGGTAGCTAAGTTGAAGCATAAGTCTTAGTAGCATTGGATCACAAGCATGCATGTGTCAAGATGCCACGATTGATTAAAAACATTTTCTTTTTTTACATTTCAAATATTTTGTTAACATTAAATTGTGTGACCTACTTTATTTCAAATATTATTTAGATTTTGGAACATCTATTGTTTACGATAATCATATGCTTGTGTTACTCATGATAGTCGCACGCCCGTTCTTCCGCAAACCGTTTTGGCGGGGTGTGACAGATTGGTATCAGAGATATTGGTTATAGTGAACTAGCGAGTCTTGTCTATAACTACAACAAAAAAAAAAGATTTTTGGACAAAATTATTTTGAGTGAAAACGTTTTCGTGGCATCGAAAGTCTCATTTCATATAGAGTTGCATTTCGTATACAGTTGCATTCATATAGTTTCTCATTGCATACAAAATTGCATTTCATAGCATTCATTTGACATGTGCCTTAGTAGTAGGCCACTTGCTTTTAAACTTACCTTATGCTTACCTTAGGTAGAATATTTTTATGCCACTAGATACATAAACGAAAATCTACACTTTTGGAACTACT
This sequence comes from Calendula officinalis, assembly GCA_963853835.1. NCBI lineage: Eukaryota > Viridiplantae > Streptophyta > Magnoliopsida > Asterales > Asteraceae > Calendula > Calendula officinalis. Next base: position 19,888,529 of record OY970827.1, read on the forward strand.
ACCCCACACTACATTATTCACTGTGAACTTACACCACGTACCCTACAAGTGAATTTGGATATCTTACCTACACTTCACTAAACTTACACGAATTCGAGAATTTCTACTGAACGTCTACGAACGGTGATTATACTGGTTACTCTACTATACCGTACAAAGAGCATTCTCACGAGTTATCAAGATGACCGGTACCCGAATCATTTCTACACGTGCACCACATATCTTAATCACACCCTATATATTCATCTCTCACACTATGTTCACGTTTTATATATATATATATATATATATATATATATATATATATATATATATATATATATATATATATATATATATATATATATATATATATATATATATATATATATATATATATATATATATATATATATATATATATATATATTCATCTCACATACTGTATACACGTATCTATCCCTCTCACATATTGTTCCTAATGTGAGTATCGTCACCCCAACCCTTAAGATAATACAATCCCTAAATTCCGCGTACAATGGAAGTACGGATGAAATACCCATATTCATTAATGAAGAATATGAAGTGATGATGATGAGGAAATATTGTATTACAGAATTATAAACCGTCTGGCCAACGTGTTTATAATTACATAATACAATGTGGAATTATCAAAGTCATGGATTATTGAAAGGACCATTGAATAAGAACAGTCTTGTCAGTTTTGAAGAATCATTCTACGTCATACCTAACGCTTTGCATCAATTGATATTATCATGTTAACCATAATCTCTCTACTCTATTATCTTATGTTCTTCTACTGTGTTTTCTAGAAATCAAACATGGCCCGTCGAAGAGCTGCTCAACAAAATAACAACGGAGAACCAGTCCCTCTTACTGCAGCCCAAATCGCCAACCTCATCTCCGAACAAGTAGCTGCTGCATTGCATAACCAGGAAGTAAACCGTACAAATCAAGCTGGCGGAAGCGGTGTGAACGGTGGCGGAGGAGCTGAGAATGAACCAAAAGGATGTACGTACAAAGCATTGAACCAATGAGGTTCAATGGTACGGAAGGTGCCGTAGGAATTATGCGCTGGATTGAACGAATGGAGGTAGTGCTTGACATCAGTGAATGTAAAGAGAATTGCAAGGTTAAATATGCCACTTGTACCCTCACTCACGAAGCCCTAACCTGGTGGAATACTCAACTTCAAGCTCGTGGCAGGAATGATGCCTACCAAATGTCATGGCAAGAACTGAAAACTTTATTAATGGAAGAGTATTGTCCCAGTAATGAACTACAAAAATTGGAAAATGAGTTATGGAACCTGTCAATGGAAGGTTCTGATATTGCCAATTACACCACCCGATTTAGTGAACTAGCCCGACTCGTTCCTCATCTCGTAACGCCTGAAACTAAGAAGATCGAGAAGTATATCTGGGGATTGGCACCCCAAATCAGAGGAATGGTCACTGCGTCCAAACCAATTACCATGAAAGACACAATTCATTTAGCTAATAGTTTGACCGACAGTGCAATCAGAATGGGCCAACTAACGAAAAAGAATACTGCTGTTGGTAAAGAAATGGCGATTGAAGGAGGCAAAAATGATGATCAAACCAACAGTAACGGTAAACGAAGTTTAGAAGATGATCAAGACTTCCATTTGAACCAACCTGACAATAAACACCAGAAGATAGTTCGTGCTTACACGGCGACTAATCAAAACAACCCTGGAGCTAAACCCTATACCGGGAACAAACCAAAATGTAACATATGTGAGTGGCATCATAAAGGAAAGTGTGAAAGATGTAACCGATGCAACCGATGGGGACACAAATCTCAAAGTTGTAGAGCCAATCCACCAAATAATGGACCAAGAGCCAATGCATGTTACGAATGTGGAGATCCCAATCATTTTAGGAACCGGTGCCCAAGGCTCGACAACAACCAAAACCTCAATATCAATGATGATCGTGAACCTACTTGTGGAAGGGCTTTTGTTCTAGGAACTCAGTGAGCACGTCAAGATCCAAATACAGAAATTGGTACGTCTTTTCTTACATAATTGATACTCCTAAGTTCACTAATCATATGAAAGCCCACAATTATCTATGATTGTATCCACATTTATTCCCAACTCTCAACCCAGTAGTACGTTGTTTTAAATTTCGGGACGAAATTTCTTTAACAAGGGGAGAATGTGACAACCCTCGAAATCAGGTACTTGAACCGACATTTATTGTGACCAAATCTCATCATAGAACAATTATCTCATTTAAGAATGCATTTTTTTTCCATCATTTAAGTCTAGCAAAAACACTCACGTGATGTGTAGATAGTGCACACATTCATTATGCACAAGTTAGTTCAATTGTATAACATACAGTTAAAACTGTACATTTAGCGAGTTGGTGACGTATCAATAAAACGAAACTGAACTAAAAATAAGAATTTTATATTTAATAATGACACATTTGTTCAACCAAAAGTAACCGGTACAAGAAATATGGTACGAATCACTCTACACAAGTATTAATGGCTAATTACGCAGTACAACATGAGAATATCGAAAGTAACTAAATATATACTCAAAGTAATACTCCGTATGTTTTTATCAGGAAATGATCACCATTCAAAATTTAGTAAAACCCCGGCTAAAATATATTATCAGACAAACTTATCAGTACTCACATATATCAAATAATGTTTAAATAAACCTTTTAATAATTGGAAAAACACTCTTTTATCCGGTACCCCTAACCACTAGTACGTACATATCCTCAAATACCAAATTATCCGAATTTTATGTTAAAAGTTGGTTTAACCAGCCACCAATGAAAACAGACCTATCATAAACAAACCCACTTAAACCTATTAACCCTCTTTTAATCTGCCTTTTTCCTCTCTACGTCTCCTCCATCCGAACAAGAAACTAGGCAGAAGCAAACTATATCTTAAGCACTCTCTCAAGAACACTCTCCAAAGAGCTTGGTAAATCTCTTCATCTCTTCCATTTTCCTTTGATTCTAATTCTAAATCGTATGTGTTTATGTTTGATGGTTCACTCCTCATATTTGGTGCTTAAAATATAGTTATATACGATTTACATAAAATATATTGATACTTGAAAACACAAGAAAATGATCACAACTATCTTGCGTCGCCACTGTTCAAAAAGTAATAGATGAAGCTGACTGAATACGGTTAGGTAACTAGAAGACGAAAGCAAAACAAACTACTGGACTGCGCAAGCTGGTTATCGCTTATGCCTCTATCCTCGAGGTCGCGGGTTCGATACCTGGCCGAGACACTCTCGTGTTTTCTTCTTTTTGCACCTGGCGCTGGCCGACACCCTCCATTCCTTCGCAGATCTGAGCCCATTACACTTTCCGATCCAGCTTCGGCCCAAACAGCCTGTCTAGCCCAATGGTTCTCATTAGCCCAGTAATACCCTTTTTCAGCCCAATTGCTTATTCAACCCTTTTTTTTTAAAAACCCAACCCAATCTCCATTTAACTCATTTTTTTTTATTCATTTTAATTCTGATTTATTAATTCTGTAATTAAGATGTAGTCATTTATTTAATTAACATTTATTTATTATTTAATTACTTATTTAGTTTATAGTTAATAAATTAATATTTATTTATTAATCATTTACTTATACTATGATTTATTTATAATTATTTCATTTATTAATAAATTATAGATAATAGATAATTTAATTATATACATATTTATTTATTTATCCATTCATGGTGTATCACCTAACGACACTACAACAAATACGTAATCGAATAACTTATAGACAAACATATTTAAAATACGAGATTATAGGTAAACTAAAATCTATACATTAACAAAGTCACCAATGTATCGCTCGCACCTAACGATATTTTAAAACCAATCATTGGAGTGAAACATCTAGCATAGACGTGTTGATAGAGCCGTCTCTTATTATTGTTATTCTTATGCGTTTAGGGCGCTAAGAAGTCATTGTCAGATTTGCACACTATCACTTGCATTTTTCTAGCTTTGCATCAGGTGAGTCCACAGCCCCACTTTTTACCGCATTTTATTAACTGTTTTACAACTTTGGGGTGAAAAACATATCAACTGTTTTATAAATATTTATAACAGTATCTATCATTGTGTTTCAGTAAAGCCTACTGTGACTATTTATTTTACTTGTGATGAAACTATCTTAAACCATGACAATCAATCCTTATGCTCAGACTAAGTTTAGATGTAGCTTACATCCCATAATCATTAGCTAGTTGCGACTAGGCCCTGGATATGCAGATGGTACCATTGGCTAAGACTCTTCCTCCCACAGTGTGATCAAATCAGGGAGTGCATATCTTTGATTCAGTAACATCATTATTAGAGTTGGAGTTTTGGTTATGGACTTAGGGTCGACATTTTAATGGATATCAGTCATGCTTTTTCAACAAACTTATGTGTTTCAATATTTCAGCAATCCAATTATTATCATATTACAGCCCGTGGTGGCAAATCATTTTCAAACATTATTTCATCACAATTTATGCCATGGTTGGCACATGAACACTTTGGACTTCAAGTCATTTTCAGACGCTATCTTTTTACAAATTGTGCCTGTTGGCATACATAAAACTTTGGATTTAAAAACAAACTATAAACCTGTGGATTCACTCAACAATTTTGTTGATCATTTTTCATATGTTTTTCAGGTAGCTAAGTTGAAGCATAAGTCTTAGTAGCATTGGATCACAAGCATGCATGTGTCAAGATGCCACGATTGATTAAAAACATTTTCTTTTTTTACATTTCAAATATTTTGTTAACATTAAATTGTGTGACCTACTTTATTTCAAATATTATTTAGATTTTGGAACATCTATTGTTTACGATAATCATATGCTTGTGTTACTCATGATAGTCGCACGCCCGTTCTTCCGCAAACCGTTTTGGCGGGGTGTGACAGTTTCCGAACACATTCCCTGATCACCCAAAAATTATATCTAGTATAGTTTGAAGATGTGATCTCGTATGAGAAGATCACAAAACTTATCACTATGCAAAATAAATTGTTTGGTCCAAGTTAAATCCATTTAATTGGTTATTACTACATGCGCGGTTTTATTATTTTTAAAAGGGTTTTGATAATGACAGCCCTAAGGGCTGTCATAAGACACACATTAAAAACTTATACATCTAACTATAATAAACTCCTTAATTTTAGGAATTACCCATTTTCATAAATCATTGTACAACTGTTCATGCATTACAGACAGCCCTAAGGACTGTCATTATCAAAACCCTTTTTAAAACTAAAAATTTACCAGCTGATTATTCTCATAACTAAATGGAAAAAAAAAACCAAAATTAGAGCCTTTAAGAGAAATAAGAATACAAAGTAAATTTCAATTAAGTTAGTAGAGTTATTACTTATTAGTGGAGTAGTTAGTATCTCTAGATTTAGTGGGAAAAGTTACTCATATATATGTTACAAACAAATTATTTTAGCTGTAAACAGTTATTTGATTTGTATTTTATTTTCTTTTGCCATCAAAATTTATGATATAAGTAAAATTTAAACGGTTATTAGATTTATCGATATGGGTCAAGCGGTAGGTCTTGATATGGAGGGGTGCCAACGGTCTCTTGAATGTATGATCAGCAGTATTGGAGATGACAAAGGTAAAATATGAATCTTTTGTCCCTCAATTCGTGTGGTATAGGTGATGTAGTAAAGAGAAAGCGTATTGGTGTTATCGGTAATAAATACAAGGTTTCTTTTCTTGGCATACAAGAAACTAGAGTGGCGAAAATCGATAATTTCATGATCAGGCAAATCTGGGGGAATATGTCGTTTGATTTTGCACTAAGTAGTGCTGTTGGGTCTTCGGGTGGAATTATGTCTGTGTGGGACCCCGCTCTTTTTAGGAGTACTCGTGTCGTTAGTTTTCAAAATGTGCTATTTGTTCATGGAGAGTGGAAGTTGAATAATTTTCAATGCATCATGGGTAACGTGTACGCTCCTCAAAGTAATGTGGATAAAAGAAATCTGTGGGAGCTGATTTCTAACTATATGCAATTGCATGAAGGAAACTATATTTTATTTGGTGATTTTAATGCGGTGCATGAAGAAGATGAAAGATGGGGTTGCTCAAAAGATGATCGGGAAATTTTAGATTTCAATTTGATTCAAATAGTTTGGTTGAAGTCCCGATGGGTGGTTCTGCTTTCACTAGAATTAGTACGGATGGGCGGAAGATGAGCAAATTAGACCGGTTTCTCGTTAGTGATGGGGTTTTTGCGGTGTGCACGGATTTAATGGCGACTGTGATGGTCGACATTGTATCCGATCACCGCCCTATTGTGTTATCGCAACAAACTGTTGATTACGGGCCTCGCAGTTTTCGTTTTTTTAACTCTTGATGGAAGATGATTCCTTTGCGAGAGTTGTCACTAGTACATGGGAGAATCCGTTGCAGATTCCAAACTCGAGCCATTTAATTAACTTTAAAAACAAACTAAAGATGGTGAAAGATATATGCAGAGAATGGTGGAGAGAAAAAAACTTGGTTATTATCGAAAATAAAAACAAGTTGGTGATGAAGATATCCGATATTGAAAAAAAAATGGAGTTGCTCACTGCCACGGATGATGATTTATCGGATCGTCAGGCGGCCAAAGTGGACCTTTATAAATTGTATGCTAAAGAGTGGAAAGATTTGTCACAAAAAGCTAAAATCAAATGGTGTATTGAGGGTGATGAAAATTCTAAATATTTTCATGGCATCACTAATAGCAGGAGAAGACACTCTATGATTCGAGGAGTAAAACAAGATGGTGCTTGGATTACGTCGCCAAAAGACGTAAAAGAGGTATTTTATAATTATTATTCTAATAAGCTGAAACATGTTTCAGTGATTAAAGTGGCGAGGCGAAGCAACAATTTTAAAAGACTTTTCGAGACGGAATCGTCCTTCTTATCAGCCCCTTTCACGAAGTGCGAAATCAAGAAGGCGGTGTGGAGCTGTGGAAACGACAAGGCGCCCGGGCCAGACGGGTTCACTTTTGCCTTTATCAAGAAGTTTTGGGATCTTCTCAAAAGTGACATATTTAATTTCGTTGTTGAGTTTTTTGATTCAGGTTTTATGCCAACTGGGTGCAACTCATCTTTTATCACTTTGATCCCAAAAGTTATCAACCCGATGACTGTGAATGACTATCGGCCTATTAATCTTATCGGTGTGCAATTTAAAATTATTGCTAAATTGCTAGCTTTAAGGCTAGCTTCGGCGGTGGATTATGTGGTAATCAAGGAGCAATCGGCTTTTGTTAAGGGGCGTCAAATCTTGGATGGCCCAATGATTATAAATGAAATTATAGCTGCGTATAAGAAGAAGAAGAAAAAAGCTATGGTTTTAAAAATTGATTTTGAAAAAGCATACAATTCTATTAGCTGGGAGTTTCTAGACAGGATGATGGAGTTTATGCACTTCCCGGCTCAGTGGCGGAAATGGATTAGTGCAATTTTGCACTCTTCCAGGGCCTCCAGTTCTGTTAAATGGGAACGCTTCTCAAGAATTCCGGTTAGAAAGAGGCTTACGCCAAGGGGATCCGCTATCGCTTTTTTTATTTATCATTGACATGGAGGGTCTTCACGTGGCAATGGAAGATGCGATTTCTCTGCAATTGTTCAAGGGAGTTAAGGTAAACGATGGTTTGGTTATTTCTCATTTACTTTATGCAGATGATGTTATTTTTATGGGGGAATGGTCTCTGGATAATTTAGAAAAATTACTCATTATTTTGCATCATTTCCATATGGCTTCGGGGCTAAAATTAAACCTACTCAAGTCTAATCTATATGGGGTGGGGGTTACGGATGGAGAGGTCGGGGAGATGGCGGGAAGACTGGGGGTAAGTAGGGGTAAGATTCCATTTATTTACCTTGGTTTACCGGTGGGGGATTGTATGGCTAGGCAAAAGAGTTGGGTTGATTTGATTGATAGGTTCAAGAAAAAATTGTCAAAATGGAAAGCTAGCACTTTGTCTATTGGTGGAAGATCTATGCTTCTTAAATCGGTGTTGGGTGGTATGGGTGTTTACTATATGTCTTTATTTGTGATGCCAAAATGTGTTGATAAAATCCTTGAACGTTTGAGGGCTTCTTTCTTTTGGGGCGGAACCGAAGAGAAGAGAAAAATTCATTGGGTTAATTGGGAGGCGGTATTGGCGTCTAAGCAAAACGGTGGTCTAGATATAGGTAGCTTATACGCGTTTAATATCGCCTTAGTTGTAAAATGGGTGTGGAGGTTTGTAAAAGATGATAACTTGGTATGGGTTAAAGTGATTAAATCTCTATATGGCGTCAATGGTAGATTGGATATGGTGGGTAATTACCGTGGTCTGGGCTCCTCTCCGTGGGCTTCTTTATTGAAAATGCTAATCAAATTTAAATATAGAGGGTTGGATTTTATGGGCCACTTGAAAAAACGAATCGGGAATGGTACAAAATCTCGCTTTTGGTTAGATACTTGGGCTGGGCCGAGAGCCTTATGTATTGATTTCCCACGGATTTATCTGCTAGAAAACGACAAAATGTGTGTGGTGGCGGACAGAATTAGGAACGGTGCTTTGGTTTGGTCTTGGCGTAGGGAGGTAAGGGGAGGTAGGGAGGAAGACCAACTCAGGGAGTTAACTCGGTTAATTAACGGGAAATCACTTTCTAATGAGCCGGATAGTTGGGTATGGGATATCGGGGATTATGGTTTGTTTGAAGTTAAAGGTACTAGAAGATGGCTTGACAACCTTTTTCTTCCATCTTCTCCAATGATTACTAGATGGAATCCACTTGTTCCCCGGAAAGTAAATATTCTTTATTGGAAGGTTAACTTGAATAGGGTCCCCTCTAAAGTGAATTTATTGATAAGAGGAGTTCCGTTGGAAGACATGAAGTGTGTAATGTGTGGGAATGGTATTGAAGATACGAATCATATCTTTTGGAATTGTGAAGTCTCAAAAGGTGTTTGGCGTGCCATTGGTATTTGGCTACAAATTGTGGATACTAATGTTGATGATTTGGACGAGTTCTTATATAATCTCGATAATAGTTCTTTGACGTCTCACTCGAAGTCGGTGATTGAAGCTGTGACTCTTACGGCGGTATGGGTCATATGGCGGTTTCGTAATGCTATTACTTTCAACAATGGTGATGGTCGAAGGAGCTTGCTTGTGGACTCGATTAAAGAAGTCGCGTATTTATGGATTTGTAATCGTAAAAATAAATATAGAGATAGTTGGGCCTAATGGCTTATTCTTCCGACCCATGTAATAGACAGGTCTCTTGTTTTGTTGTTCTAGCTTTTTTGCTAGTTTTGTTTTTAATGAAAGCCGTTTCAAAAAAAAAAGGTTTAAATTGGACTTAATACTATTATGAATTTTCATGATCTGAACTAGAGTTTGACTATATGATGATTGTAGATTTAACGATTCAACAATAAATAATAAGACTGATATCACATAAATTAAGATAAAATGTCAAAGGTCCCAGTCAATGGTCCAAGTGTTAACATTGATGGGCAGTTGCTTCCCATGCGACAAACACCTCAGTGAAGGTACTTGCCACTAATGAAGTTATGTTTGGAAATACTTACCAGGTAGTCTTTGTGAAAAAAAAAATTCTTAAATAATAGTAGTAAATTGTTTTTAACAAGCTGTAGGTTACCCTGTTAACATAAGTATATGTCTTTAAAAAATTTAATATCTAATAATTAATATTTGTGTATTACAGTGACTATACTAAACAAAAATTAAATAGGAAAACTGAAGTTAACATGTTTGGAAAATACAATTACAAATGAATGCATTAATCTTTTAAGATATTATCGTAGCATACTTTTTGGACACCAAAGAAGGATAAACGTTTCACATAGTAGTGATACTAATTTTGTTATAATAACTATATGTTACATAAAACTGCGAAATGTTGTTTTCTTTATTTGACAGGAATAATGAATTGAATTATTTTAGTAAGTTGAATGAGTATTTGGTGGTAATTACGATTACTTACATTTTATTAAAAAACGGATAACTAGAAGTGGATAGACTGAATTTTCAATAGGTAGAAACATAAAGTTTATTTTTTATTTTTATAATAATTATATTTAAAATATTAATTAATTTACCAACTTTGGGATTTACTTATTGGAGGAGTAGGTTCATGTCTCATTGTGCTCTAATTTGATGTTAAAATAAAGGAAAACTGATCGAACATAAACAAAATGCCAAAATGGGAGTACCAAAAACATGGATATTGTTAATGTTAGTATTGAATCAAGCTTCCCTCAAGCACGCAACATGGATTTGGCCTAATCAAACTAATGACTCGTTAAGAGAACACCGAACCCTATTTAGTGTTTATGCTTATTAGGCATAAACAATGACAAATTTTTATATTTTTATGTAATCAAAAAACTTAAAAAGTATAAAATTTTGTTACTCTTAATTTCTTAGTTTTACGGTTAAACGTTATATGCGTATTATGCATATTTTACAACCATTTAAAGCAAAGTTATGTCAAAATATTTTGCAATTAATATGCTTTTTAAAGAATATCATTAATTCAAAAATAACTATTAAATTATTTTTGATGTTATATATGTATGTGTGTATGTATGTGTTTGTAATCATGGTGTCTTTGAAGAGTTGCAGAAGGTGTGACCGCACAAGGCCCACACTTTAAATGAGCTCAATTATTTTTATACATCTTTATAAATAATTTTAAAGTTTTAAGTACACTTAATAACTTAATAGAAAATTTTAAAAGTCCAACTTTTATATACATTTTTATATTTAGGGGGGGCATTTTTGATAATTCGCACATGATGTTTAAAATTTTCACCCCTATTTGTAATGCTATGAACATCAGAACATATGTATATTGGCCGCCTCGTCGAACCACAAAAATGAATGACGACCTATAACACGGAATAATTGATTGGTTGCATTACATGCATTCACAAGGTGGCCGGTATAAGCATTTTCCCCACCACACCCAGCCTCGTGATCGAAAATAGTAGTCTGGTACCAACTGATTATTGACGTTGGTGTCATGTGCACAATTTAAATATTACCGAGTAATCAATGTTTTAAAACCGGAATTTTGAACCGGACCGACCGATGCCTTAAAAACGGTCGAACCGGTCGAACCGGTGGTTTAACCGGTTACGATATTATTCATCCGAATATGAAAAGAATACTTCAGATCTTTACTTCGGATCCAACTTTACATATAATCCATATATGAAAAGAATATTAAATAACAATATTATAGAACAATATTTTAGAATTCAAATAAGAAAAGATAAGAATATTTGGAATCTCAGTTAACTCGAGTAAATAGGAAAAGAGAAAAAAATAAAAAACTTACCTTATGCATCCCACATCAAATTAATAGGTAAAAGGGAAAAAAAGTCTTACTTTCTCCCTCCCACATCGCTGTGGGAGGCGAAAAGTGAGTAGATGGGAATACTATATATTTTGTACATGGAAGCAACAATTTAAAAATGCATTTAATACATGTCTTCAAAATATAACTTATAAAGTTCATTGATGTCTAATAACACTTTATTAGGAAACACTGAGTGAGTTAATGCACCCTAACATGTGCCTTGAGAGCACATGTTTGAAAAAACCCTTATTATAATTGTAATTATCATAGTATATGCCGGTAATTAAACAGCGCGTACACACCCGGAATATAAAACAACTATTCAAATCATTCGTAAAAACCATAGATCGCCATACTAAACTACTAACTACGCTTGAATTGGCCACCCTCACTTTATGCGTAGATAATTTGCTCGTAATTATTGTATGTGGTAAATAAATTATTTATGTTATGAATATGCCCTCACACATACATGTCGGATGTTCTCAGGAAGCACATCCATTGTTGTTGTACTTACAAAGAGCTCCTCTAAAAGCATAATTTCTATAGACAATAGCGGGCACTAAGATCATGTAATTGGATTCCCAAAAAGAAGATGGATAGCATATATATATAAGCCAACAATAAAGGAAGTTCTATTCCCTTCGACAATGTCAAAGGCATCTTAAAAGTATGTGTTTCATTATTTTAATTTATATAATACTTCCTGCGATTCAAAATAAGTGATACACTTTCCATATTTGCGTGTATCAAAATAAGTGATACACTTTAAAATTTTACCTTATTTAGTAAAAAGTAGTGGGCCCCACACCCACTAACTACATACTTTAATAAAGTGAAATGACTCCTCTACCCTTACTTTTAATTTTAAACATCATTAACTTTACTTTATTTAAAAATTGTGGGACTCAATCTCCACTAACCATCCAATTAATCTAATATAACACTCATTATAAAATTTTGCCTCAAAAAACATAAAATCCAAAGTTTATATCACTTATTTTGAATCGGAGGAAGTATAAGATTTATAACATTTATTTTAATATATATGTAATTATAATTTAATAAATTATCTTTACTAAAGTTAATTCAGTGATTCTCCCTCATGATAAGCATGGAGTATGTGTTAAATGTACATTTTGTCCATCTAAAGATAATTACATAAAATATACCATCGTAGCTTAAATATGGAATATTTTCGATATGATAAGAGCAAGAGGTGTGTTATGTTAAACTCTATCCTTATAAAATATTTTTATCTTTTTAACATATTTTTATAAACATGCATACAAATTTTCATTTTCACTCATTTCATCTCTCTCACACTCTTTTTGAAGGTCTCACTAGTAGCAGTCTTTCTACGTTCGGATAAATGTATTACTTTCTACATCTTACCTTCACATACCCGTCTTATCATGAAGGAGAATCACTGAATCACAATACTCTGGCACACATATGTCACATGCACACGTTTTTGCACATATTTAAACTCGCATATATTAACTTGTGAAGTATATGATTTTATATATATGTACACACATATCATATACACCCATACACCCCACTCGCACTTTTACTGTAAGTCTTTCTAGAAACAGTGTCTCTAATTCCGGATATAGATATGGATGTATACATCTTACCTCGCTTATACTCTAAATTTAAAGTGATTGAGTATTTTTTTTTTTTTTTTTTGTTTTCAAAGTGGGTTTAACTTTGCATCTGACCTTTATTCTGTCCTATCCTAAATAGAATTTTTGCGCACTTGTCATATTATCTTAGACACAAACATTTATAGTTCGTCTAATACAATCTAGACAAAAAAGTTCAGAAATGATGGACAAGAATCGCAAGTGCCAAATAAGCACACATACACATATGTCAGTTTATGAAATTCAAAAGACCAATATTGAAATAGGCACTTGCATGTCATAATAACTTAACTTATAATCTAGGCAATATTTACAACAAAAAAAGGAAGTGATTAACATTCATTTTTTTCTATTTTAGGTAAAATAATGGAAGCATGTTTGAAACAAATAAAACCGGGTAAACCACTAGCAAGAAATTACAGTATACGAGATTTGAACTTGAGATCTACCCTGATGAGGTAAAACAAGTTATATATTAAAACTGATATCTTTATTTTAAATGACAATTTACTCAAAATGAAAAATATAATCTTAGATTGAAACCGAATCAAACCAAACTAAAAACTGAACTTTTTTGTATAATAAACAAAGAACTTAACCCGCTGTATAGTCTCGATCTAGTTTCAAATTAGTTTGCTGGTTTGAACGATTTAGACCAAGCTTTGCACGATTCCATTTATTGTAGTGTTGTTAAGAATTGAAAAAAAAAAAAGTGGTAACATTTTTATATTCCAGCATATAATATTTTAAGTTAGAGTAGATATTACTTCACACTAACTTATTATTATCCAAAATTTGAGGGCCCATATGCTTCCAAAAGCAAATTCAAAACCCCAATAACATACTATTACCACTTCACAATATTATGTCATTCCCTCCTTTTCTTCTTTTTTCCAGTCCCAATGCCAGCATTCATTAACCATAATAATAAATTGACCTAACTTTCTTCCATTCAACAAATTCACCTTTAATTAAACCCAATTCAATTCTTGGATTCTGTTTTTCATTTCCACAATGAAGTTCTTTCCTTGCTTCATGTTCATCTTCGTTTCTTCTGTTGCTGCTGATTCTTTCTCAGAAGCACTTTTGAGCTTGAAATCAGAGTTTATTCTTCGATCAGACGTTTTAAACGACTGGGTTATTCCTCAAGAACAAAAAATTTCCGCTAAAATTTACGCGTGTTCATGGACCGGCGTACAATGCGATCAAAACTCAACAAAAATCACAGGTTTAAACCTTTCGTTTAAGAATCTCGGTGGGGTTTTATCTGGGAATCAGTTCAATCAATTTGTTGATTTAATCGATTTCAACATCAGTCACAATTCGTTTTCTGGTGAACTCCCAATTGGGATCTTTAATCTCACGAGCTTAGAATCGTTGGATATTAGTAGAAACAATTTCTCTGGTGTTTTCCCAATTGGGATTTCAAATCTTCGAAATTTAATTGTTCTTGATGCGTTCAGTAACAGCTTTTCTGGATCACTCCCACCAGATGTTTGTGAAAATGCGTCAGTGAAAATTCTTAATTTTGCTGGAAGTTATTTCAGTGGAGTGATTCCTGGTAGTTACGGATCATGTAAAAGCCTTGAATTTCTTCATTTAGCTGGTAATTTTTTAACTGGAAATTTACCAATTGAATTTGGTGAACTGAAAAATGTCCTTCATATGGAAATTGGTTATAATTCATATGAAGGTAATATCCCATGGCAATTTGGTAATATGAGTCAACTTGAGTATCTTGATATAGCTGATGCTAATATTTCAGGTTTAATTCCAAAAGAATTAGGTAATTTAACTAAACTCAATACACTATTTCTCTTCAAAAATCATCTTTCTGGGTTTATTCCAGATGAAATTAGTAACATTTTAACTCTTTCAAGTTTGGATCTTTCTGATAATTTACTTTCTGGTCCAATTCCAGAAAGTTTTTCAGAATTAAAAAATTTGAAATTGTTAAGTGTTATGTACAATGACATGAATGGTTCTGTTCCTCAAGGAATTGCTAAACTTCCAAATTTAGAATCACTTTTAATTTGGGATAATTTCTTTAGTGGTCAACTTCCACAAGAATTGGGTCAACACTCAAAACTCAAATGGGTTGATGTCTCAACAAATGATTTTGTCGGATTTATTCCGCCAGATATTTGTTCAGGAAAACAGTTGACCAGATTAATGCTTTTTTCAAATTATTTCTCCGGTCAACTCTCGTCAATCTCAAATTGTTCTTCACTTGTTCGTGTTCGTCTTGAAGATAATTTGTTTTCGGGTGGAATTCCTTTCGATATATTTCATATTTTAAATCTTGAACATTTTAATGTGTCGAATAACCCTAATCTTGGTGGAATTGTACCCGAAAAAACATGGTCTTTACCCGTTCTCAAGAATTTTTCAGCCAAATTCTGCAATATATCGGGTATCATTCCTGGATTTCTGTTATGTAAATCGTTAACCGTTATCGAATTAGACGGGAATCGTTTATCGGGAACGATCCCGGAAACCGTGTCGGTTTGCGAGAATCTTGAAACGTTAGACTTAGCTGAAAATAACTTTTCGGGTGAAATCCCAGTGAATTTAGGAACCTTAAACAAGTTAAAGTTTCTTAATTTATCATATAACGATCTTTCGGGTTCAATTCCTACTGAAAATAAATTCAAAAAAATGGATACTAATTCCTTTATTGGAAACCCGAATCTTTGTGGTTTACCACTTGAGAAACAATGTCACGGGAATGGAATATCGAACGGAATGGAATTAGGAAGAAGAAGGAATCACAAAGTTGCTTGGGTACTTGTACTATGTGCAATAGTGGTTGTACTCTCGGGTTTACTTTTCGGGATCATTTACTATCGAAGACAAAACGTTAATCGTCACTGGAAAATGGTGTCGTTTGGTGAATTACCGGTACTTAAAGCTGCTGATGTTTTAAAAAGTTTTGATTCAATTGAAACCGAAACATATTCATCAAATTCGGTTTGTAAAGCAGTTTTATTAAATGGGATGACAATAATTGTGAAAAAGATCGAATGGGGAACAAAAAGTTTGAATCTTTTTGTGGATTTTGTGAGCCGAATTGGTAACGCAAGGGATAAGAATTTAATTCGGGTGTTGGGTTTTTGTTACAATAAGAATCTTGGTTACTTGCTGTATGAATATTTGCCGAATGGAAATCTTGATGAAAAAATAGGAATTAAGAGAGATTGGGGTTCAAAACATAGGTTAATTATTAATATTGCAAGAGGATTATATTTTCTTCATCATGATTGTCATCCCGCTATTTCTCATGGAAATTTGAAGTCGAGTAATGTGATTTTTGATGAAAATATGGAGCCACATTTGGCAGATTTCGGGTTCAAAACCATTTCTGCAATGGAAACAGGTACAAAATCTGCAATGATTCAACTTTATTATTTTACATATGATGAAATGTGAGTATATAATTTAATTTAATTTAATGGCAGGTGAATACAAGGGTCTCATGGAACATGAATTAAAAGATGACATATTCAACTTTGGAGAGATCATTTTAGAGATTTTAACAAACGGGAAGCGAAAAAACGGAGGAACAAGTGTACACAGAACACCAAAAGATGTTTTATTGAAAGAAATCTATAATGAAAATGAAGTTTCAGCTTCTTCAAAATATATTAAAGAAGAAATAAAATTGGTTCTTGAAATTGTTCTTCTTTGCACTACTAACAAGCAATCGGATAGACCTTCAATGGATCATGTTTTAAACATTCTTTCATCTCAAATGAAATGAGAATTCTGATGTTGTAGGTTTTTTTTGCATATTTGAGTTAAGTAGTTTAGTTTATAAAAATGTTGATATATGGTTTGTATAATTGGCTTTCTTTGCCCTTATTAGGATATTGTTATGGTGTGAATTAAGCTCCTAATGATGTTTTAAGGTTTTAAATCTTTTGGTGAACGTTTCATAACTCTGGTTACAGGATCAGACAGTAGAGCCCGCAAGTCCATAAATATATTCATCTCTATTATTAATGTTCTTATTATTTTGATATTATTATGGTCAAATCCCTTGAAAGCACTTTTATGACATTCATATTAACATCTCTCGTGCACAACTGGCCGGCTTTAAGCTTTTCTGAATGTATGTGTATGACATGCATATTAATATTTGTTGGTTATTTATTGAATAACATTAATGAGTTCTGATTTCTACTATTTTAGAAAAACACATCAAATATGATTTTTTTTTTAATGAAAGTTTATGTTCATTAGATGAAAGTTAAGGTGTGCCAATAATCATGGTGTTATTTTTGTAAACCAATGGTCATGGTGTCATTTTAGTAAGTCACTGTTTCTGGGGAAAAAAAATAATGGAAAACATATACGGGAAAACTTATATTTGAATGTTATTTGAACTACCCAGATTGTCATACAATATAACTGATTACTAAACATTAATTAATATTTCCTGTTAAAACATATTTGGAGCAGACAGATTTATGTTCAGTTTTTTAGGCATACCAACTGCAAATTCTAATGGGGCATGCCTACTATCACATGACCAATCACAAAAACATTCAAGAATTGTCACCCAAAACTTGTAGAATAAAAAACAGATTCAGGTCCAACAGAATTTATGTAAACTTCAAATCAATCTGCCAAATAAACCATCAAAATCCCTTAATCTAAAAACATGAAACGAAAAACATAAACTTCGATGTTTGTTGAATTCAAAAAACAGCAAATCAACAGCTCAAAATCCAAGCTTGGTTCTACGCCAGTGTCTGCGCTTTGCATTGTACCTGGCCAAAATTAAAAATAAAATATTGTCAGAACAAATGGAAATGAAAAGAAAACCAAAAAACATGAAAATATTTGGGGAAAAATGTTCTAACCTGATAGTGTTATCAGTCCTCATGCGAATCCAGTTGGGAATGGGCCTGTTTTGCCTCATCTTCTTCCCCAGCTTCTTCTTGATCATAAATGTCTTGTGTGAAGGCTGAATACAGCAAACACATTTACATTTAAAAATTAATAAAACAATATTACAACTCATAACTTGTTCAAAGAAATTTAACTTCAATTACAGTGCTTTATTTATAATATCTCATAAATATTCAAGGGAATGTTTGGCATTTTGTATTGGTCTTTATTGGCATTGTGAAACTAATTCTAATTGTGTCATTAAATAGTAGGTTACGCCAGGTGTTTGGGATTTAGTTTAGGAGGAGATTATCTTATTATAGCAAAACGTTAAGAAATCGGAAAACAGTGTATAGATTTACAAACAAACCTGGAAAAATATGCAATTAAGATATCAGATCATTAAGCAACAATTGACACATTAATCAACAAACTAAACCAGGGGTAAATATCATGTTCTGAAACCATAAATCGACTCCTAAAGATATGACATAAACGATCTACAATTTTCCATCAAATTTGAACTCATCTTGTTTATTTTCATCGAATCAAAAGACATACATGCGTTAAAGCGTCTACGATTTAAGCAATTAATGACTGTAAACCCTAATTGAAAAAACGTAAACTGAATCCTTCTACCAGAACTAGGGTTTGAAATTAGTATGAAAAATTTCATGAAATGAACAAAATGGAGGTGAGATATTTTACCATGGCGGACGTTTTCTCTTCTGGTGCTCTGAGACGGCAAACGACGGCAATTGGTGGTTTGCTGTGGGTTTATGTAGCTAGGTTTTGCTTAAAAATGAAATGGGCCGTGAGCCCTTTTAGAACTTGAATATGTTCTAATTATTTTAATGGCTGAAAATTTGAAGCATAGTGGAAAAAGCCCAATAGTACCAATAAAGGAATTCTCACTTGAATCCTATTATTATGTTTATTAGTTTTTATAGGTTTGTTGATCTAATTGGTCAATAATGGAATTGTCATTAACTATAAATTTTGTTATATATTTTCCGTTGCGTATCTACTTAATAGACACATTTTTTTAACAAGAAGATGATACTGATACATAATAATATTAAATCTGACATTATTTTCTACTAAAAATCTTTGTTACTACTTATTTATTTAAATAATACAAGTGTATAAATCAAATAATAATATTTAGAAAGAAAATTAGTGGATTCTACACAATTTTTTTATGGGTAGATAAAATAGGAAGATTTTGTAGAAAGAAATAAAAAATTTCTAAAGCTAAAGATAAGAAAAAATCAAACTTTTAAACGTACATCTATAGTGTGGAATGTGACCTTATAAAGTGTACTTTGACGGAAATTCAAGTCCTCATATAATGGACAGTCTTGAAATTTCACATAAAGTTCTTGAAGAATATCAATATGACTAGGCAGAGTACCCTTTACGTTTTAGATTTGACTTCTCCTGAAAGGGAAACAACGACTTCCTTCTTGAATTATAACTATTTGTAATAAAGTTTTACCGATGTTTCATTTAAATGACTTAGATTTTGCTTTAGTTCTATGATAATAATTAAGTTTTAAAAATTATTTTTAATTATGTGAAATTTACCTTCTATTATAGATTACCAAATCATCTTATTTAAATTTATATATAAAAACTCTATAATTATTAGACTTAAATTTATATATAAAGTGACATGATAACTTATAATAGAAAGTAATTTTCATATACTTGTAACACTTTTAAAACTTAATTATTATTAAAGAGTAAAACTAAAATTTGAATAACTTAAATGAACCATTTTTAAACTTTATTATTATATTATGAAATTAAGTAATTAACTAGTATTTTTCTCACTAGATTTATGATCATAGATATACTATGTAACACTTCGAATTTTATAACAAAACATTTGGCCAAAATAATCATTTAATATAGAGGAGAACTATCCCAAAATACGGATTTACAAAAACCTTTGGTATGAAAATCAGAGTATAAAGTTGGTGTTACAAAATAGATCAAAACCAAAGCTAAGTCTAAATCCGTTCTAGTGTTCTTCTACTCTAGGCCCCGCATCTCTATCCATGCGCACCTATACATTCAATCCTGAACCTGAGTACATAGCAAAATAAACAAGGAGTACGTGAGACAATAAAGTATCGTGAGATACATGTGTTTTGGACCCAAGGATAACAACAACAAATTATATAAACATAATTATATAAACAACACGTCTACTCAGTCTAGCCACCCTATTGTGATCTATCGGTCTTGATCCTTAACAATCATATCTAGCTACCGGAATCCACCGCACTAACTAGAAGCAACTTAACTTATTAACCGAAATCCATCGCCATTAATAAGTTCCACATTAGCTTATTAACCGAAATCCATCGCCATTAATAAGCCTCAAGATACCGGCAAGAGGGATACGCCCAATCTACCGATACATGCCTTACTCGCCGGAATACGTCCAGTTAGCAAGACTACTAACGTGGATGAGTCGATGGGAATCCACCCAACTGCCCCTCAATCCACACCTCATGACCGGGGGTCCCCCGCATCATCACATCATCTCAATCATATCATAACTCAATGGTTATGCCTATTTAGCCCTCGGCTATCACATCATCATCAAACAAGTTAGTCCAATATTATCAATAATATCTATCACTAACTCAACATACTATAAGTCTACACACATAGGCAGATAGACCATAACACAAGTAAGAAAGTAATTCAAAGGCTATATACTCAGTAAAGTCCACACGTACTCACCTTAGCAATATGATGCTCCAACCGTGCTCTTGACACCCGATCTCTTGCTTCACTATTCAATCAACTTCCCAAGACTTCACCAAAAGCCTAATACGATAATCACAAGTTGTTCAATACCACATTCTACTAATAATGTGTCCATCTATCTCTAGATAACACTTACTAACACATTTCCCCCAATTATGGTGATTTACCAAACCCTAGGCTTAACCAACCCTTAAGATTCTTACAATCTTAACCATACATTTGATTTCTTTGTTAATATACCATCTACTAGGCGTATACATCATTTATTTCACCATTAATCACCAACCCAAGAACTAGGGTTTCCAACCCAAGCCAATAGACCCATAGATCTAAAGCTACAACTACAAGAGAGTGAAGATATACCTTAAGGGCATGTTTGGTATAAGGAAATGAAATAGAGAAATGAAAATGAAATTAATTTCTCTTGTTTGGTTACTCAAAGAAATAGGGAACACGGAGAAATTGAACTCCCGCGAAATGACTTCCTTCCTATTTTGATTTCTTCACTTTTTGAGAAGAAATGAGTTTTGTGAAGACCAACTCTCCGTGTCTTTCTACTGAGAAATGAGTTAGACATAGGTATAAATGGAAAAACCCACGTGACCCTCACATGATAGAAAGCACAATTGAAAAAACGTGTAACCCTATCTCTTCCTCCGCCCTGGCGACTGAGGCGTTCTACTCGTCACCACCGTATGCACCTCTTTTCACCGGCGTTTCCATTGCTCTTCGTTGTCACCTGTGTCTCTCCCGCCTTTCGTCTTTGACCCTATCCCTCATCTAGGTTTGTTGTTTCGATTTATTCTCTTGTTTTCTTCAATTATGATAGGGGTTTAGATTTTACAGATTAATCGTAGCTCTAATTTGATTCAGACGATTTCAATTATTGTTTTATTTGTATAATGATAGATAAAGGAAAAGTTTTGGAATCCATTCAGAATATTGATTTATTGTGTTACGGGGTCAATTTTAGAGAAGAAATTTATGGCCTTTTTTTCGATTTTAACAATCTGGTTATAAATTACAGAAATTCTAGCAGTGTTAGTAGATTAGTTTGCAGATATTATTGATTGAGGGGGTGTTTGCTGTTTGGATGTACAGAAAAGAAAAAGAAGAAAAGGTGTTTTTTTTATATCAAAGTTATGATTCATCATGCAACAATTTGTGCATCAATTGGGATAATTTTCGAATACTAAAGCAATTGGCATCAGTTGGATTTTAAGCTGTTTCAGGTAGGCTTCAATCTCAGTGCTTGTCAATGGTTTCAGTTGGATTTTAAGTTGTTTCAGGTACTCTTCAATCTCGGTGCTTGTCAATGGCTCTCATTCAAAAGACTTCAAATTGCAGATGGGGTTGAGGCAAAGAGATCCACTCTCACAGTTCATATTATTAACTGTGATGGATGCACTCCAAAGTCTTATTATGGATGCTTGTAACAACAATTTTTATAATGGATGCTCGAGTGGTTTGGTTAATCTTTCAAATGGAAATGTTAGTATTGAATTCCTCCATATAGTTTAGAAATGTTAGTATTGAATCCATAGATGTTTGTTTTTTGCTTATTTGAAGTTTGTTTCTTTGCATAAAAATCATTTTCATTTCTCTAGTTTTTCTACCAAACAGGGGAATTGATTTCTATGCTAATTTCTCATGTCAATTCTCTGATGTTACCAAACAGTGGAATTCATTTAATTTCTCAGCTCATTTCATTTCTCAGCATTTCATTTCTCAGCATTTCATTTCTCTACTTCATTTCATCTCTCTGAATTTCTCCCTACCAAACACACCCTAAATCTTCAACTAGGAGTGAAGAATCACGAGATTTGACCAAGAAATCGGCTCCAAATGATGATTTACACTCAAAAACGACCACACACTCGAGCTGGGAGAAAACTAGGGTTTCTTTATGCATTAAATTACCAAAACCCGACTTTAATGCTGCACAGGAGAAGATAGCGGCGCTATCTGGCGCTATCTTCCAGATAGCGCCGCTATCTAAGACCCGCGATAAATCGCGCCACACATCGCGCCAAAGATCGCGCCGCTAACCCTGCCGCTATCACAAGATCGCGTTTTACTCTACGCGATTTCGGATCGCTGTTCAGACTTGCACAAGATAGCGCCGCTATCTTCGAGATAGCGCCGCTATCTCTACCAGACAGCAGGCTGCACTTTTTGTTATTCTTTTTTACCCGGTTTCGTTCATAACTTCCTCATACGGTGTCCAAATGACACGAAACCAATTCCCACGATCATTAAATGATTTATCCTTATTTATTATATTTTTATAAAATTTATTTATCTACAAATTTCGGGTCGTTACAACTATCTACCCCTTAAGAAGATTCAGTCCTCGGAATCTCATCATAGTTCACGAAATCCGGGTACCTTTTCCGAAACTCGTCTTTGACCTCCCAAGTCAAATTTGGTCCAAGGGAATGCTTCCACTTGACCAACACCAACTCGATCTCTTTATTCCGAAGCTTCTTTGTCTTTGTCTCTAAAATGGCCTCTGGTTCTTCAATCAACCGATTCGGGGCATCAACCCGCAACTCTTGCAATGGAATAATATTCTCCACCTCCCCGATAAACTTCTTCAAATAACTCACATGGAAGGTGTCATGCACACCTTGAAGCTCGGGTGGAAGTTACAACTTAAATGCTTGAAGCCCGATTCGCTTCAATATCTTAAACGGTCCAACATACCTTGGACTCAATTTCCCTTTCTTTCCAAACCGCATTACACCCTTCCAAGGTGACACTTTCAACATTACCATATCCCTGACATCCAAGTCATATGGTCGCTTTTTCAAACCCGAATAACTTCGTTGCCTATCTTGTGCGGCTTTCATGTTGGCTTGTATTATACCAATCTTTTCATTTGTTACTCTTACAATCTCGGGACCCGTGAGCTTGGTCTCTCCCGCTTCAAGCCAACACGATGGAGTTCTACATTTTCTCCCATACAACGCCTCGTAAGGTGGCATCTGGATGCTCGAATGATAACTGTTATTATATGAGAATTCGACCAATGGTAAATGCTCATCCCATTTACCCCCGAAATCTAACACACACGATCTTAACATATCTTCAACCGTTTGAATTGTTCTTTCACTCTGACCGTCGGTTTGTGGATGATAGGCCGTGCTCAACCGTAACTTTGTACCCAATTCTTCTTGCAACGACCTCCAAAATCTCGAGGTAAACCTCGCATCTCTATCGGACACTATCGATAACAGGACCCCGTGGAGTCGAACCACCTCATCAACATATAACTTAGCCAACCTTTCTAGTGGCAACGTTTCCCGAATGGCTAGAAATAACGCACTCTTGGTCAACCGGTCAACTATGACCCAAATGGCATCATGACCCTTACTCGTCTTTGGCAACCCAACTATGAAATCCATAGTTATGTCTTCCCACTTTCCGGCCGGTACTTGCAATGATTGAGCTACCCCATACGGTACTTGATGCTCGGCTTTCACTTGTGCACACGTGGCACACTTCGAGATGTACTTGGCTACTCTTGTCTTCATCCCGGACCACCAATAAACCCGTTTCAAATCTTGATACGTCTTTGTACTCCCCGGGTGAATCGAATACTTTGACTTGTGCACATCATGCAATAACTCCTTTCGGACACCCCCGAACTTAGGAACCCAAATTCGACCGCCTACGGTCTTCAACCCTTGCACATTTTCCACAAAATGTTGGTTCTTACCCAACCGTTCTTGTCTAAATTCTTCTTTCCCCATAACCTCCCGTTGGGCGTTCTTGATTCTCTCGATGATACTCGAGACGACTTCGATACGCATTGACCTTCCCTTGATCGGCTTCTCATAGACTTTTCGGCTCAAGGCATCGGCTACCACATTCGCCTTCCCCGCATGGTACACAATCTCACAATCATAGTCGTTGATCAACTCGATCCACCTTCCTTGTCGCATATTAAGGTCTTTTTGAGTAAACACATATTGAAAACTCTTATGATCCGTGTACAACGTACACCGAGTACCATATAAATAGTGCCTCCACAATTTCAAGGCAAACACGATCGCCGCCAACTCCAAGTCGTGTGTCGTGTACCTCGTTTCCGCATCCTTCAATTGTCGTGAAGCATACGCGATCACTTTACCCCTTTGCATCAACACACAACCGAGCCCTTGATTTGAAGCATCACTGTACACTACAAAATCTTCCATACCATCCGGTAACGTGAGAATCGGCGCGTTACACAACTTCTCCTTCAACAAACCGAACGCCTCCTCTTGCTTCTTATCCCACACGAACTTCTCACTTTTTCTAGTCAACTTTGTGAGTGGGACCGCAATTCTTTAGAAATCTTGTATAAATCTCCGGTAATACCCGGCCAACCCAAGAAAACTTCTAACCTCGGTAGGAGTTCTCGGTGCTTCCCAATTAGACACCGCCTCAATTTTCGAAGGATCAACTTTAATACCATCGCGTGATACTACGTGACCTAGAAATTATACTTCCCGTAACCAAAACTCACACTTCGAAAATTTGGCATACAACTTCTCCCGTTTCAACACATCCAACACAAGTCTCAAACGACTCTCGTGTTCTTCCTCGGTCTTCGAATAAATCAAGATATCATCAATAAACACGATCAAAAACTTATCGAGAAACGGTTTACAAACCCGATTCATCAAATCCATAAAAATAGCCGGCGCATTCGTAAGACCAAACGGCATCACTAGAAACTCATAATGACCATACCGTGTACGAAAGGCCGTCTTCTCGGTGTCGCCTTCCTTCACCCTAACTTGGTGATACCCCGACCTCAAATCTATCTTTGAGAAATAACTAGCACCTTGCAATTGATCGAACAAATCATCGATCCTCGGCAACGGGTAACGGTTCTTTATGGTTACTTTACTCAACTCACGGTAGTCGATACACATTCTCATCGACCCGTCTTTCTTCTTGACAAACAACACCGGGGCACCCCACGGTGACGAACTTGGGCGGATAAAACCCTTATCCAACAACTCTTGCAATTGAGTCATCAATTCCCGCATCTCGGTGGGAGCTAAACGATATGGAGCACGAGCAATCGGCGTCGCCCCCGACACTAAATCAATCTTGAACTCAACATGTCTCTCCGGTGGCAAACCGGGAAAATATTCGGGGAACACCTCGGGAAAATCCCGAATAATTTTAACATCACCCACCGCCTTCTTTTCTTTTCGGCCATCTAACACATATGCAATAAACGATGCACAACCCTTCGATAAGCATTTCCTCGCCTTGATGGCGGTAATCACATTAGGCATGTGATGTCGTTTTTCCCCATATACATACACTTTTTCGTTCTCGGGAGTCTTGATCGACACTATCTTCTTATCACACAATATATTGGCTCGGGGCAAACCCAACCAATCCATACCAATAACCACGTCGAAAGCCTTTATTCCCATTGGCAATAAATCGACCTTAAACTTCTTCCCGTTTATTTCTAATTCACAATTTCTATATATACATTCAACCATTGAGGTTTTTCCATCGGCTACCTCTATCTCATACGTTTCATCTAACTTTTCGGACGGTACATTCAACTTACCACCAAACTCATGAGACACAAACGAATAATTGGAACCCGAATCAAACAAGATATGAGTTGGCAAGGAGTTAATGAATAAAGTACCTGACACCACATCGTGTGCCTCCTTCGCCTCTTCCCGAGTAAGTTGGAAGGATCGCCCCTTCACCTTCGGCGGTTCCACCTTCTTTTGAGCCGTGGACACCATCGACTCGATTCCTTTCTTTGGACACACATTGCTACAATGCCCTTTTTCATGGCAAGAATAGCACTCCACATCAGCCGACAACTTGGCCTTACAATCCCGGGCTAGATGCCCCATCTTGCCACAACTATAGCCAGCTTTTGATTCTCCTCGGCATGCGCCAGTATGATTCCTCCCGCATTTCTTGCAAGAACCGACACTTCCTTGCTTAGAGAAGCTCGATGTGAACTTCCCCTTTTTAAACGTACCCGAGCCGCTTTCGGCTTTCCTCTTCTCGCCCACATGGGCCCTCTCGGCAACCCGTGCCACATTCACTTCTTCCACACCCCGGGCGGCACTAATGGCCTCATCGAGTGTGACCGCCCGCTTAACCTCCAATTGGTAGTCCCACGGTAACCCACTAGCATACCGGACCACCCTCAACCTCTCGTCAGAGTAAGTTTTAGCAACAAACGGGAGCAATCCCGTGAACTCCCTCGAATACTCTTCAACCGACATATCACCCTTCTTGAGTGTCACAAATTTCTCATGCATTTTCTCCAAATCCCTTTCGGGACAAAACTTCTTTTTCAATCTCGTGGTAAACTCATCCCACGACATTTTCTCAACAACCTCCCTTCCGAGGGTTTCATAAACTATGTCCCACCAAACCATGGCATCTTCTTTCAACAATTGTGACGCATACGTCACCATATCGGCCTTCTTACACTTGCTACTCCGATGACCCGCTCGGTCTCTCGGATCCACCTCATAGTCACTTTCGGGTCCGAACTACCCGTGTACACACTTGGCTTACAAGCCATGAAAGATTTAAATGAGCAACCTTCTTTCTCATCGGGCATTGCCCTAGCATCACTTTGACCACCCGTAGATGATTTTCTTTCACCGGTGTCACTACCCCCGGTCCTCTCATCCTCGGACTCACGGTCATCCTCCTTCTTTTCACGGTTTCCCATTATACGGTGCACTTCCTCGGCCACCGTCCCTTTGATTTGATCAATAATAGTTTGGAGGTCTGCCATAGTTACCGGAGTCTTATTAGCTCCGACCTCCGATTCACCAACTCGATGCATCGACGGTTGACTTTCTTGTTCAACCATAACCTCGACATGAGGTATTTCTTCTTCGCGGTTCTCCGGGGCTTTCCCACTTCGACGGGTATTCACCATTTCTTTCAATCAAGACTATACGAAAGACATTAAACATTTAGTACCTCATGCACAACCCATTAGTCTCATAAGACTCAACATTCAAAATCATATCAACTTTCATAGGTCCCCTAGGTTCAACCCTAAACTTATCATATAGTCTCAAGGTCAACCTATAATCTCAAGGAATCTTACATTCCTAATGCTACAGTCTAAGACTAGGATGGACATCCAACCTAATTCACTTAAACTATAGCTCTGATACCAAGTTGTAACACCTCGAATTTTATATCAAAACATTTGGCCAAAATAATCATTTAATATAGAGGAGAACTATCCCAAAATACGGATTTACAAAAACATTTGGTATGAAAATCAGAGTATAAAGTTGGTGTTATAAAATAGATCAAAACCAAAGCTAAGTCTAAATTCGTTCTAGTGTTCTTCTACTCTAGGCCCCGCATCTCTATCCATGCGCACCTATACATTCGATCCCGAACCTAAGTACATAGCAAAACAAACAAGGAGTACGTGAGACAATAAAGTCTCGTGAGATACATGGGTTTTGGACACAAGGATAACAACAACAAATTATATAAACATAATTATATAAACAACACGTCTACTCAGTCTAGCCACCCTATTGTGACCTATCGGTCTTGATCCTTAACAATCATATCTAGCTACCGGAATCCACCGCACTAACTAGAAGCAACTTAACTTATTAACCGAAATCCATAGCCATTAATAAGTTCCACATTAGCTTAATAACCGAAATCCATCGCCATTAATAAGCCTCAAGAAACCGGCAAGAGGGATTCGACCAATCTACCGATACCTGCCTTACTCGCCGGAATACGTCCAGTTAGCAAGACTACTAACGTGGATGAGTCGATGGGAATCCACCCAACTGCCCCTCAATCCACACCTCATGACCGTGGGTCCCCCGCATCATCACATCATCTCAATCATATCATAACTCAATGGTTATGCCTATCTAGCCCTCGGCTATCACATCATCATCAAACAAGTTAGTCCAATATTATCAATAATATCTATCACTAACTCAACATACTATAAGTCTACACACATAGGCAAATAGACCATAACACAAGTAAGAAAGTAATTCAAAGGCTATGTACTCAGTAAAGTCCACACGTACTCACCTTAGCAATATGATGCTCAACCGTGCTCTTGACACCCGATCTCTTGCTTCACTATTCAATCAACTTCCCAAGACTTCACCAAAAGCCTAATACGACAATCACAAGTTGTTCAACATCACATTCTACTAATAATGTGTCCATCTATCTCTAGATAACACCTACTAACATATTTCCCCCAATTATGGTGATTTACCAAACCCTAGGCTTAACCAACCCTTAAGATTCTTACAATCTTAACCATACATTTGATTTCTTTGTTAATATACCATCTACTAGGCGTATACATCATTTATTTCACCATTAATGTAACACCGCATTTTTTTTAGAAGGTAGTTAAATATTAGTCTAAGTACGGAAGCATCAAGTTAGTTAAGATTACAAAACGTGGTCCCACAAAATATTACAACCAAAGTTAGTTAAAAAGACGGTATTACTAAACACGGCTCATTTTACAAAACAAAATTTAAGCATGGTCAAACTTCCCGTCTAAGCCCAACCCGTCCAAGCCATCCAACCTGAAATGTGTCAATAAGGGAGGGATTAGCACAAAAGCTAAGTGAATGAATTCCTAACACTACTAACTACACTAAAACACTTAAACACGGAAGTTAAAGAACATCTCCGGTTAGGTAATCACTTATTTGAGAGGATCGGCGGCTTTGCGGGCCTTAAACCATGGTCGGCCAAAACCACGGTAACCGATAGCGTTTTGTATCCAACACCCGGGCAACTCCCTCCTCTTAACCATGTAACACATACAGGTAAGGTCGGGTACCCTATTAGTCGATACACTGTGCCCAGTCGTTATCCATCCGACGCTGACCTCATTCCGATTGTGCACACAGTCATGTATGGTATTCCCTAACACTAGGCATACATAACAAATAGACTAGCTACGAGAAAACACCGCGAAATCGTCACGGAAGAGTTCCCAGACGCGACCTACAGTTCGCGTTCGCGAACTCATGTTCGCGTCGTGAACAGAAACGCGAACAAGTTCGCGTCTAAACCCCAAAATCCCTGGTCGGGTCTCGCGTTCGCGAAGTGGAGTTCGCGACGCGAACTCCCCTCGTCTGGTAAATTCCTGCAGTTTTTTTAATTAAGCCAACACCAAACCAAACCAATAATCGAGACCCGAGTTGTAGGTTGAATCCACTCACCTTTCAACTTCCGATTCCTTAACTCAGTGAGCTATTATCACTGAGTATCCTTCCCGGTTCCTGTCAACAATATACCGAGTTAGTGATAATCCACCGAATTGTCAAAATCATCAATTTCAACAACTAACCACACAAGACTCACAAAATGCATATTTTATGACATTTCCAACTAGCACAATTCCTTCATCAATACAATTGACCATTTTGACCATTTAGCAAGTATTCACAACTAGTTGACCCAAACGGGCCAAAAACCCGAACATGATCCTAACACTTCCACATTTCCATCAACTAGCAATTAACCTTTCAACTAGCAATTCACAATCATTTACAATTCCACCAAGTTGACAACTATCACAATTCCAAGTAACATACTTGTATAATCACTAGATCACCATTTTGACAAAATCATCCAAACACTAGTTAAATTACTTTACCATTTAATTAATACTAGGTTTTTAACATCCATAACTTACCAAACATGATTTCACAACCTAATAAACAATTCTATCCATCAAAACTCAAGAAATCCAATATTCAAAAAAACCCACCTTCAACATCCACCATTAATGGAGGTTGAAGGTGTTTTTCACCAAATCTTGTCTTCCTACCACAATCAACCATACATTTCATGTAAAAGCTTGCATAAACATAAACTACGACATCCATAATGAGATTCAACCACAAATCATCAAGCTACATAAACCCTAGTTCAAGTTCTAGCTCAAGAACAACACAACAAGCAAAGGAGAAGATGTAACTTACCACTAAGCTTCTTCTACACTAACTTTAGTATGAAATTCGGGATTTGAGCAAGAGGTTTGGTCACACAAGGCTCAAGAACTCAAGAACAAGAAGAGAGGGAGTTGAGAGAGTTTTAATGGAATAGTGGATAAGTTTGAACAAAGGACAAAGAAGAAAAGGAGGGTTTCCCCCTCCTCCTTTCTTGACCGGCCAAACCAAAGGGGTGGGGCCCCCTTGTTGGCTTTTTCTTTAGTTAACAGTATATGTCTGAAAGTCCCTTTCGTAATTAATTTATTTAAAATAGCAAACGAACTCCAATTTTAAAAACGAAAGCATTTCTAGAAACGATATTTAAAAAGGAATCCACATACATAAAAATCACGTTTTCACTCCAAATATAACACCAGTCGGGTATTTTAACCCCTTGGTTAAAATACCGCAAAAGACAGCAGGCTAATTAAATTAACTAAGCATTTAATCAGATAATCATTTAATAAGATACCTTAAGGTCAATAAACTACTAGGCCGGGTTTTGGGATGTTACAACTCTCCCCCACTTAGGAAGATTCCGTCCCCGGAATCACATCTCGATCAAACAAGGAGGGATAACGTTCCCGCATATCGGCCTCGGTCTCCCACGTCATATCTGCACCCAAACTGTGCTTCCACTTTACTAGAACCATAGGAATCTATTTCTTTCTCAATTTTGTTACTTTTCGGTCTAATAACTCCACCGGTTCCTCGACCAATCTTTTCTTTGTATCAACCCGCAACTCTTGTACCGGGAGAATTTGGCTCGGATCTTCGATGTTGCACTTTCTCAAATAACAAATGTTGAAAGTGCTATGAATCGCCGACAACTCCGGGGGCAACTCGAGTGTCACCGATTGAGAATTCACCACTTTGCTAATTCGAAACGGCCCAATAAATCTCGGGGCCAACTTTCCTCGCTTACCAAAACGAATGACACCCTTCCAAGGTGAAACCTTCAGATAAACCATCTCATTTTCCGAGAACGTAGCGGGTCTACGTCTCGGATCGGCATACATCTTTTGTCGGTCACGGGCGGCTTTCAACTTTTCTCGAGCAATAGCAACTTTATCCGCGGTCATTTGTACAATATCGGGCCCCGCGTATTGTTTCTCACCCACTTCCAACCAACACGTCGGGGTTCGGCACCGACGCCCGTACAACATCTCGTACGGTGGCATCTTAATACTTGAGTGATACGAGTTATTATAAGCAAACTCGATCAACGGTAGGTGGGAATCCCACGACCCACCATACTCCAACACACAAGCCCGCAACATATCTTCAAGTGTTTGTATTGTTCTCTCCGATTGCCCATCGGTTTGGGGATGATACGTGGTACTTAAATTTACCCGCGTCCCCTATTCTCGTTGCAAGCTATTCCAAAAATTCGAAGCAAAACGGGGATCCCTATCAGACACGATAGAAATCGGAATTCCATGTCGGGACACCACTTCATCAATGTATAATTTTGTCAATCTACTAAGTGAGGCGGTCTCACTAGTAGCCAAGAAGTGTGCACTCTTCGTCAAACGATCAACTATAACCCAAATCATGTCGTGACCCCTTTGTGTACGCGGCAACTTGGTCACGAAATCCATGGTGATTCGATCTCACTTCCACTCGGGAATCGGCGATTGAGTTAAAGTTCCATAGGGCTTTTGGTGTTCGGCCTTCACTTGAGCACAAATATGACATTGGCCCACAAAACGGGCAATGTCGGTCTTCATCGTCGGCCACCAATAAAGAACCTTTAAATCATTATACATCTTCGTGTTACCCGGGTGAACCGATAACCGAGAATTGTGATCCTCGGCTAAAATCAATTCCCGCAAACCCCCGAGTAACGGTACCCAAACCCGAGATTGATACGTCTTCAAACCCCGAGAATCTTCTTCTAAATCATCTTTCCTTTTTAATAAAATCTCCGCCTTCAAATGTTCGACATTTAACGCTCCCATTTGTGAAATCTTTAACCGGGACACCAAATCCGACACAATTTCCATCCGCATAAATTGTACCCGCCCCGAATCTCCCTTTCTACTTAAGGCATCGGCCACCAAATTTGCCTTCCCGGGATGATATCGAATTTCACAATCGTAATCCTTAATCAACTCTAACCATCTTCGTTGACGCATATTCAATTCCTTTTGGTGAATACATATTGCAAACTTTTATGATCCGTACAAATCACGCACTTAGTACCGTACAAGTAGTGTCTCCATAATTTTAGTGCAAAAACCACCGCCGCCAACTCCAAATCGTGAGTCGGATAATTTTTCTCGTGATTTTTCAATTGCCTCGAAGCATAAGCAATAACCCGGTCTCGTTGCATCAACACGCAACCCAAACCCGCGAGTGAAGCGTCACAATAAACAATAAAATCCTCCGGGCCTTCGGGTAAGGCGAGAATCGGAGCTTGACACAATAATTGTTTTAAAGTTTGAAACGATTTCTCGTGATTTTCACCCCACCGAAACGGCACGTCCTTACGGGTCAATCTCGTCATAGGAACCGCTATCTTCAAAAAATCCTTAATAAACCGGCGGTAATAACCCGCCAAACCTAAGAAACTCTTTATCTCGGTTGGGTTCTTTGGAGCAACCCAATTCATAACCGCTTCGATCTTCGCCGGGTCCACCTTGACTCCATTCGAACTAATAACGTGACCCAAAAAGTGAACTTCTCGAAGCCAAAATTCGCACTTCGAGAACTTCACATACAAACGTTCCCGCTTCAACGTTTCTAACACTTGCCTTAAGTGTTTCTCGTGTTCTTCTTCGGTTTTGGAATAAATTAGAATATCGTCAATGAACACAATAACGAATTTGTCGAGGTAAGGCCGACAAACTCGGTTCATCAAATCCATAAATATTGCGGGAGCATTCGTCAACCCAAACGGCATAACCAAGAACTCATAGTGGCCGTACGAGTTCGGAACGCCGTTTTATGAATATCGTTTTCGTGAACCCGAACTTGATGGTAACCCAATCTCAAATCAATCTTTGAGAAATAAGAAGACCCTTGAAGTTGATCAAATAAATTGTCAATACGCGGCAAGGGATACCGATTCTTTACCGTTCTCTTGTTCAATTCCCGATAATCAATGCACATACGGAGTGCACCATCCTTCTTTTTCACGAATAAAACCGGAGCTCCCCAAGGTGAGGAACTCGACCGAATAAAACCCTTATCCAATAAATCTTGGATTTGTGTCATCATTTCCCGAATCTCGGACGGTGCTAAACGATACGGTGCTCTAGCCACGAGATTGGCACCCGGCACCAAATCAATTTTGAATTCTACCTCCCGAACGGGAGGTAACCCAGGCAAGTCTTCGGGAAACACCTCCGGGTATTCCGAAACCACCCGGAGATTACCAACCACTTTCTTTTCCTTTTTCACGTCAATCACATAGGCTATAAACGATTCACATCCCTTGGTCAAGGACTTACGGGCTTTCATCATGGTTATCACGGGTATGGTCGGGGTCGCACGGTCTCCCCGGGCCACGACGTGTGACCCGTCGGGTAATAGAAAAGTAATTAACTTTTGGTGACAATTTATGTTGGCCCTATTAGCACTTAACCAATCCATACCTAAAACCACATCAAAGCCGGATATCGGCATAACAAGTAAAAGAATCGAAAATTTCACGCCATCAATATCAATACTAGCCCCGGACACGGATGTCGTGACCGGAACCATTTCACCATCGGCCACCTCTACCTCTAGAGGTGTCGCGATCAAGGAAAAAGGCAATTTTAATTTGTCACAAAAACTCTTTGAGGAAAACGAACTATTTGCACCTGAATCGAATAATACACGGGCGGGTATCGAGTTTATTAGAAACATACCGGTGATGACATCGTCGGTAGTGGTGGCATCCTCCACCGTCATTTTGAATGCTCGACCCGTAGGTGGCGGATGACTCTTTCTCTTTTGACTTCCCGACGAAGCCGCTCCCCCGCCCGAACTCTTCTTCATTGGGCAATGCATGGCCCGGTGACCCTCTTTTTGACACGTCCAACAAACACTATTCTCTAACTTGCATTCCGAGGATTCATGCCCGTGTTGCCCACACTTAATATATCTTCGAGTTTGTGCCGTACACGGATCGGCATGGGCGGACTTACACGGTAAGCACCACGGGTTTCTTTGGTTGGAACCTTGAAGGATTTGTTTTCGACAATCATTGTTTGACCTATGATTTCCTTGGGATTTCTTGTGGTTGCTCGAGTTTGATTGTTCATACTTTCCCTTGCGAAACGAAGTCTTCTCCCGACTCGCGACCTTTTGAGCCAAGAAATCACTCTCGGCCGACTTGGCAAGATCATAGGCTTGCAAGAGAGTTCCCACAAGCCTCGTTATATTCCGGTACTCGGGCAACAACGCCCCTACAAAGTGTTTGATTTGGGTGGACTCATCGGGCACCCATTGTGTCACAAACCGAAGCTTCCCATTGAACTGAAGGATGAGCTCATCCACCGTCATCCTATCATTCATCTTCAACATCATGAACTCATTCCGGATCTTATCCAACTCAAACGGGCTACAATACGGAGCCTCCACTTGATCCCTAAATTGCCTCCACGTAACCGCATCCATCATTTCGTTACTAAAGTTCGCGGTCAACCCATCCCACCAATCCATAGCCGGTCCCCCCAACATTTGGGACGCATACCGGACCTTCAAGTGGTCCTCTCAATTACAAGCAATCAGGGCCTTTTCGGTGGCCCTAAGCCACGTTAGAGTTTCCGCTGGGTCGGTACTTCCCCGGTACTCGGTTGGCATACAATCAAGGAAGTTCTTGTAAGTGCACGGTTTCTTCTCGATCGGGAAAGGTTGGTAGAAGAAATGTTGGTGTTGGGCATTGGCAATTGGTACGGTGTGGGTGGGTGGCGGTTGTGGTATGCTTGCATTGGGAGATGAGGAGTCATTTCGGGAAAATACGGGATTTTGAGTAGTTTGAGTGTAGTGTGGGGGTGGATTTGCTTGGATTGGGGGTGGCAAGGTTGACCGAGCCTCGGGTCGCGGCTCAGTCGATTGACTTTGGCGAAGAGCCCTTATTGTATCCTCAAGTTCCATATTCCGTGTCTCCAACAACACAATATACTCTTCATTCGGTATTTCATCACCCCCCGAGCCCGTTGCTCCAACATTCCCAAGGTTCGTGTTCGGTGGGACATTATCCAAGGTGTTTCCATCTGTAGCCATTCCTGCTACAAAACACAACATCTCACCAAGACTTAGTTTAACTCGTTAGTACGCATATACTAACTACTAAACCCGATTCACAATTGCTCTAATCCCCTTTGACCGGAAGGTTTGACCAACACACGAGCCACGATTTGGGAATGGAACACCAACCCCATGTATCCATCGCCAAACCTGGCTCTGATACCAAGTTGTAACACCGCGTTTTTTTTTTAGAAGGTAGTTAAATATTAGTCTAAGTACGGAAGCATCAAGTTAGTTAAGATTACAAAACGTGGTCCCACAAAATATTACAACCAAAGTTAGTTAAAAAGATGGTATTACTAAACACGGCTCATTTTACAAAACATAATTTAAGCATGGTCAAACTTCCCGTCCAAGCCCAACCCGTCCAAGCCATCCAACCTGAAATGTGTCAATAAGGGAGGGATTAGCACAAAAGCTAAGTGAATGAATTCCTAACACTACTAACTACACTAAAACACTTAAACACGGAAGTTAAAGAACATCTCCGGTTAGGTAATCACTTATTTGAGAGGATCGGCGGCTTTGCGGGCCTTAAACCATGGTCGGCCAAAACCACGGTAACCGATAGCGTTTTGTATCCAACACCCGGGCAACTCCCTCCCCTTAACCATGTAACGCATACAGGTAAGGTCGGATACCCTATTAGTCGATACACTGTGCCCAGTCGTTATCCATCCGACGCTGACCTCATCCCGATTGTGCACACAGTCATGTATGGTATTCCCTAAAACTAGGCATACATAACAAATAGACTAGCTACGAGAAAACACCGCGAAATCATCACGGAAGAGTTCCCAGACGCGAACTACAGTTCGCGTTCGCGAACTGAAACGCGAACAAGTTCGCGTCTAAACCCCAAAATCCCTGGTCGGGTCTCGCGTTCGCGAAGTGGAGTTCGCGACGCGAACTCCCCTTGTCTGGTAAATTCCTGCAGTTTTTTTAATTAAGCCAACACCAAACCAAACCAATAATCGAGACCCGAGTTGTAGGTTGAATCCACTCACCTTTCAACTTCCGATTCCTTAACTCAGTGAGCTAGTATCACTGAGTATCCTTCCCGGTTCCTGTCAACAATATACCGAGTTAGTGATAATCCACCGAATTGTCAAAATCATCAATTTCAACAACTAACCACACAAGACTCACAAAATGCATATTTTATGACATTTCCAACTAGCACAATTCCTTCATCAATACAATTGACCATTTTGACCATTTAGCAAGTATTCACAACTAGTTGACCCAAACGGGCCAAAAACCCGAACATGATCCTAACACTTCCACATTTCCATCAACTAGCAATTAACCTTTCAACTAGCAATTCACAATCATTTACAATTCCACCAAGTTGACAACTATCACAATTCCAAGTAACATACTTGTATAATCACTAGATCACCATTTTGATAAAATCATCCAAACACTAGTTAAATTACTTCACCATTTAATTAATACTAGGTTTTTAACATCCATAACTTACCAAACATGATTTCACAACCTAATAAACAATTCTATCCATCCAAAACTCAAGAAATCCAAGATTCAACAAAACACACCTTCAACATCCACCATTAATGGAGGTTGAAGGTGTTTTTCACCAAATCTTGTCTTCCTACCACAATCAACCATACATTTCATGTAAAAGCTTGCATAAACATAAACTACAACATCCATAACGAGATTCAACCACAAATCATCAAGCTACATAAACCCTAGTTCAAGTTCTAGCTCAAGAACAACACAACAAGCAAAGGAGAAGATGTAACTTACCACTAAGCTTCTTCTACACTAACTTTAGTATGAAATTCGGGATTTGAGCAAGAGGTTTGGTCACACAAGGCTCAAGAACTCAAGAACAAGAAGAGAGGGAGTTGAGAGAGTTTTAATGGAATAGTGGATAAGTTTGAACAAAAGACAGAGAAGAAAAGGAGGGTTTCCCCCTCCTCCTTTCTTGACCGGCCAAACCAAAGGGGTGGGGCCCCCTTGTTGGCTTTTTCTTTAGTTAACAGTATATGTCTGAAAGTCCCTTTCGTAATTAATTTATTTAAAATAGCAAACGAACTCCAATTTTAAAAACGAAAGCATTTCTAGAAACGATATTTAAAAAGGAATCCACATACATAAAAATCACGTTTTCACTCCAAATATAACACCAGTCGGGTATTTTAACCCCTTGGTTAAAATACCGCAAAAGACAGCAGGCTAATTAAATTAACTAAGCATTTAATCATATAATCATTTAATAAGATACCTTAAGGTCAATAAACTACTAGGCCGGGTTTTGGGATGTTACCATTAATCACCAACCCAAGAACTAGGGTTTCCAACCCAAGCCAATAAACACATAGATCTAAAGCTACAACTACAAGAGAGTGAAGATATACCTTAAATCTTCAACTAGGAGTGAAGAATCACGATATTTGACCAAGAAATCGGCTCCAAATGATGATTTACACTCAAAAACGACCACACACTCGAGTTGGGAGAAAACTAGGGTTTCTTTATGCATTAAATGACCAAAACCTGACTTTAATGCTGCACAGGAGAAGATAGCGCCGCTATCTTCCAGATAGCGCCGCTATCTAAGACCCGCGATAAATCGCGCCACACATCGCGCCAAAGATCGCGCCGCTAACCCTGCCGCTATCACAAGATCGCGTTTTACTTTACGCAATTTCGGATCGCTGTTCGGACTTGCACAAGATAGCGCCGCTATCTTCGAGATAGCGCCGCTATCTCTACCAGACAGCAGGCTGCACTTTTTGTTATTCTTTTTGACCCGGTTTCGTTCATAACTTCCTCATACGGTGTCCAAATGACACGAAACCAATTCCCACGATCATTAAATGATTTATCCTTATTTATCATATTTTTATAAAATTTATTTATTTACAAATTTCGGGTCGTTACATACTAAGTTGATTCTCTACCATATGTGCATAGTGGTTAATACTATAGAAAATATAATGCTTTGGAAAATAAATTATATGTTTTGAAAATATATAATTAGATAATCAGATATTACAAAATGTGATTTTAAAAAATAGTGTTTGTATTTGTATATGTTGTTTAAAATCACAATAATCATTTATTCAGTTTTATAGTTGGCAAACATAATTATTTGTTTAGTTAATAGGTAAAATGCAAATAATCAATTTTTCAAAATGTAATAAGCAAATCTCCACATATTTTTCTAAAACTCTGTTTCGGATTCCCCCAAATTGCAATAATGGATTATTTTGTTTCATATTCTTTTTACCAAATATTGATTTTAAAATTATTTACATTGTCAAAACGTAATAAACCGATAATATTATTCAAAATCACAATTACAAACGCCCTTTAGAAACAAATTAATACTTCCTCCGTCCCACAAAAAACTTCTCATTTCACTCTAAATTTTTGTCCCACAAAAAACTTCTCATTTCTCATATTTGATGGGCTCCACACAATAAAAAATTATTATTACTAAAGACCTCACCATTAATATCCACTAACTATTTTTCTCTCTCCAATCAAACCTTATATTTTAATCAAAAGTTTTATCAATGACTCAATGACTCCACCACTAAGAGCATCCCCAATGGTTAACCTCATAAAAGCTTATTAGTTTTGTCACATCCACATTCCACTAACAAAAAACCTTTTCATAAATGACATCTCCAATGGTTAACCTCTCCAAAAGCTTATTCTTTTATAATATTTCTAATCTACCTTTATCTATCTCAAATGTTTTATAAATACCCTTATATATAACTTGACAATTTTTTTGACATCTTA
Source organism: Calendula officinalis (assembly GCA_963853835.1). NCBI lineage: Eukaryota > Viridiplantae > Streptophyta > Magnoliopsida > Asterales > Asteraceae > Calendula > Calendula officinalis. The sequence goes on from OY970827.1 coordinate 19,928,325, forward strand.
CTAAATATTATATCTTTTAAAATGTCTAATACAAAAATATTATACTAATTGACATTAAATATTATATAATTTATTTATTAAGTAATAAAAAATATAATAAAGAATTTATATATAACAAATCTAAGGTTTAAATTGAAATGTTATTAAACATAAGAGGTTAAAAATGACAAACATTAAAAGATGGTTAAAATGTTAGTAGAGAATACTCCCTCTGTCCCACAAAAAACTTCCCATTTGGCTTTTGCACATGTTTTTAGGTAATAGTTAGTGGTGGGGTAATTGATAATACTTTTGATTAAAATATAAGGTTAGATTGGAGAGAGAAAGATAGTTAGTGGATATTAGTGGTGGGGTTTTTAATAATAATAGTTTTTTATTGGGTGGAGCCCACCAAATATGGGAAATGAGAAGTTTTTTATGGGACAAAAGTTTAGAGTGAAATGAGAAGTTTTTTGTGGGACGGAGGGAGTAAGTCTTTGCAATAAGCTTTTCAAAAATCTAGACATTCCAATGGTAAAAAGTCTTTCAAAAGCTTATTAGAATAGTAATAAGCTTTTGAAAAAGCTACCATTGAAGATGCTCTAACTATCACTTAAAAGCTTATACAAAAATAAAATGAAAAGTTTTTTATGAGACAAATGTAGTATAATTTAAGCTTACTAGAAAAAATCATCACCGCCTTTTCGACCTCTAATTGATAATGATAACAACCACAAAAAAGTAATTAAAATGAAGAAAGAAAACTTTCCATATAAACATGGAACAGGATACGTCATGATTGCTTGCTAGATATAACCAACAACTCAGTGACCAAACAAAATCACCATTCACCAAATTAATTATCTTCTAAACTTTGCTTCAAATTCATGACAATTTTCCCCTTTTTATTTTTCTTCATCTTCAAAACTTCTACAGCACAAACATGGATCAAATCCGGTTATTGGTACACGGGTAGCGAATTCCCGGTACCAAACATAAACTCAAACCTTTTCACTCACCTCATATGTGCTTTCTCATACATCAATCCAACAACCCATGAAATCTTCTTACAAGAATCCGACGAACCATATGTATCAACGTTCGCATCAACGGTCAAAAGAACCAACCCATCGGTCAAACCACTTTTGTCAATATGGACACAAAATGAAAACTATGGAAATCACGGGGATTTTAATTCGTCGGATTTTTTAAAAATGGCTGAGAATCCCGTTTATAGAAAAAGTTTTATCGAGTCTTCGATAAAAATGGCTCGAGCTTATGGGTTTGAAGGACTTGATCTTTCTGTCAGTAATTTGTTAAGTACAAAAGGAAACATTAACATGACCGATTTAGCTACTTTATTCGACGAGTGGCGACTTGCGGTGAATAAAGATCAGAAAAAGTTGATATTGGCTATGAGAGGCCGTTATGAGCCCGAACTCGACTCGGTGAGTTACCCGGTTGACTCGATAAGGAGAAACTTCGATTGGGTACATGTTAGATCATATGACTATCATACGTCTTTGACCGATAATTTCACGGCTGCTCCTACAGCTTTATACGATCCGTCTAGTCGGGTTAATACGGATTATGGTTTAACCGAATGGGTCAAACGTGGTTTACCGGCTAACAAAATTGTGGTTGGGTTAGCCTACCATGGTTATGCGTGGACACTCGTGTACCCTAAAGATAGTGGTATTGGTGCACGGGCTAAAGGTGCGGCTATTACACGGGATGGGTCAATGAGCTATGAGTATATAAAGAAGTATTTGAGAAGTTACGATGTTAATTTGGTGTATAATTCGACGTATGTGACGAGTTATTGTGTGATCGGTTCGTTTTGGATCGGGTTCGATGATGTGGAAGTTATTAGAAAAAAAGTTGCTTATGCAAAAGAAAAGGGGCTTCTTGGTTATAATGTATGGCAAGTTTCTAATGACTACAACTGGGAACTCTCAAAGGCAGCTGGTAAGTACAATTGTACAAAATAGTGGCATTAGTATCGGTAAATGTGAGTATTGGGTAACGGGTCAAAATAGGCCAGGTCGATCCAAATCTATTTTGGTCTAAAACTTTTTTATCATAAGAATACATTTTTGGTAACTAAAAGTAAAAACAAAAGTGTCATTATAGTGTCCAACTATTTCTAAAAATGCATGTGTTGTGACCAATTTTGTAGCGCAAGAAGAAGATAAACACAACAATCACAAGCGACATTTGGTGATTATTATGTGCACAATTGGCTCTGTTATCATGCTACTGGGCTGCATAATCTATTACCTGAGAATAAGAATCGCATCAAAAGGTTACTAGATCAAACATTATTTCTTACGTTTGAAATTTGAACTTGTAATAATGAGGATAACATTTTTTTTAATCTTTGTTAATAGTGAAATGGATGATGAATGGAGGGAAGCCATCATATCATAATCAGCAAGTAATTAGCTTCGATGACATAAGGGAAGCTACAAATAGCTTCTTAGAGGAAAATAAGCTTGGTGAGGGCGGATATGGGCCGGTTTATAAGGTACAAATAGGGTTCAATTGCGACCCATTTACATGTAAATGGTTCGATGACGCTTTATCTAAAATTCTTCAATTAGGCCAAATTAAAAATACCTAGCTAAAAAGGGAACATGTCAAATTGATCAAACTAAGTTAAAATTCACTAAATTCTACAATTAATGTATATAACCTCCTGAATTGTCGTTTTATTCAAAAATTTAGACTATTATTTTAGTAAGATTCTTTTTTTCTTCAAATAATCAAAAAAATGTTTGGAGCTGACCCATATCAGGTTGGGTCGTCCCAACCCATTTGGACCCACATTAAAACTGGCCCATTTTGAATTTTTACTAAACCTTCTCACCCACCCATCATGCACTTTTAGTCGTTTGGTAGTCTATTACTAGGCCGGCCGGTTGATTGAACCATTATTTGATCTTACAGCTAAGGGCCTCAAATTGTTATCTTCATGAATTTTTCACAGGGAAAGTTATCAAATGGGATAGAAATAGCGGTAAAGAGACTTTCACACGGTTCTAAACAAGGGCTCGAGGAGTTCAAGAATGAGGTTACATTTGCAACAAAACTACAACATGTCAACCTCGTAAAACTCTTGGGATTCTGCACCGAAAGGGAAGAAAAAATGTTGATTTATGAATACATGCCAAATAAAAGCTTAGATTTCTACCTCTACGGTGAGCGATCTTTTATATACCTATTGACTTTTTTCTACTTTAATTTCATTAACAATACGTATGAGCAAACTTTATGGAACAATATATGTCTAACTATGTTGTACATTGGACTATATTTTTTCTTTACAAAAGTGTGCTCCCATTTATAACGGGCTCCCCTGAGATGGCCGAGCTTTGCTCGTGATGTACACGATCTAACGATTGCTGTGGCTGTTTCTTGACCTCCTCTGGTCATCTGGTGATGTTTACCTAGGGAAAAGATTGAACTCGTGATCTTTAGAAGATCATTCTAAGTGTACTTACCGTTAGTCCATCAACAGATTGTTTGTTGTACAAATTGGACTATGAAAGTTAATATTGAAGTAACGGAAATTAAATATTACCTTTATATAACTTTAATTACGTCAAATGGTATTTTTCATGCTCAAATAGTACCAATACATACAAATATACAATAAGAGTTGGTGCATAGTTGGATACATTTTCATATAATTTACCCTAATACACAATTAGTTGTGTAGATCCAAGTAGAAGGTCGATTTTGAATTGGGAGAAATGGGTTGAAATAATCGAAGGGATAATACAAGGACTTCTCTATCTACAAGAGTATTCAAGATTGACAATAGTTCATAGAGACTTGAAAGCCAGCAACATTTTACTTGATGCTGAGATGAAGCCTAAAATATCGGATTTTGGGATAGCAAAAAGCTTCCAGAACAATGAAATGGAAGCAAGTACAGATCGCATAGTTGGAACCTAGTAAGTAAGCTTATAAGTCGTACGTTGATCAACACTCATATATGTATTAGTTTTCATATTATGAGATCGATCATGACTCATTAGACATTTAATTTCCTTACAGCGGATGTGTTCCTCCTGAGTATGTAAAAGAAGGTGTATACTCCAGAAAATATGATGTTTATAGCTTTGGAGTTCTCCTTCTCCAAATCATAAGTGGGAAGAAGAACTACAACGTCTATGGACCACATCAAAACCTAAATCTCCTAGAATATGTAAGTTACTACATCTATACATGGGCAGGGCCGGTCTTCAGCATGGGCCACCAGGGGCAGTGGCACAAAATTTAAAGGTCCATTTTCATAAAATTAGTCTATGTTTATATACGTGTGTGTAAGTCCACTTGAATCAATGTATGTCCAATGAAATATTGAAAATGAGCGGACGAAAATGGCCAAAAAACCCAGACATATAACTTAGGACTGATGACATTTTTTTATTAATCGGAAGAATTTTACTTATTTAAAGGAAAAAAAAATACTTTAGGAGTCTTTTTTAAGATTTTGTAACGGTTGGCGTGTAGGACAAACAATTTACACAATACAACATTACAACCCATCAAACACTTAATTCCTGTGTGCAGTCCTAGGTCAAACGATTTACACAAAGAAGGTTGACTTTGACTTTGACTATGAACACTTTCAGGCATATGCTCTATTGACAGATGGCAGAGGCATGGAGTTCATAGATCCTTCATTGGATGACACATTTTCGATATGTAAATTAAAAAGATGCATGCAGGTTGCGCTACTATGTGTTGAAGAAAAATGGGTACATAGACCATCGATGTTGGAAGTTTCAGCCATGCTAAAAAACGAATATGCCAGTGTGCCTATGCCTACAAAACCTGCTTACTCAACACATGTAGAAAAGAAAATTGGAACAACTGAAGATGTCTATTCGGTTAACACTGTAACGGCTTCCCAACTTTTTCCTCGTTGAGTTATGTATATATATAGAGGAAACTGTATGAAAATATACCAAACTATGTACAAATTGTTATATGTATTGGATTGTGAAAATTACCTGTTCAAGTAATTCCCATGTGATTATTCGATTGGTTGTTTTTGATCTTGCCCAAAAGTGTTCTTTAGTTCTCCAAGGTTTTCTATGATCCTCAAGTTAACGTCCTTGATATTGTACAAATGTACAATAGCCACCAGGTTCCTCATTCACTCGATCTTAAAAGTGGGCTGCTCTTTCTGATGACTTGTCTAATATATAAAAGTAACATTGCATCTAGATAGGAAAAATACAGATGTTAGCCATTAAAAAGAATATCGTGATTATTATTATCTTACGTTTTACTCCGTATCTATTATAATTGTAGTTTGTTTACCTTTTTATATATGTGTAATAATATAAATAAATAGGTTAAAAAATATAACAAAATTTAAAAAATGAGCAATGATTATCTTTAAATAATGATTTTAAAAACAAATAAAAAAATGGATTTTCTAATATGTGCCCCTAGAGCACACAATTGGAAGCATTTAATCAACTTAAAATTATCATTGTAACTGAAATTTCATTTAATACGTCTCTAGAAAAGGTAACAAGTATACTTCATTAATGTTGATGAATGCATATTTTAGAAATTATTACTTAATTTAATACATCTAATCATGTGCCCCGGGAGCACATATTAGAAAACCCCTTAAAAAAATTAATAATAAAATTAAGAGAAATTGTATTTATTCCTACCTTTTATCCATACACACTTCTAAACTTGACATGTTTAATCCACTAATATCGTGAAAATAAGTAATAACAAATAGTACAAAGCAATATCGTTTCTCTAAAATTAATTAGAGTATTACTCCCTCCGTCCCACAAAAAAGTTCACATTTCTCACTAAACTTTTGTTCCACAAAAAAGTTTACGTTTCTCACATTTGATGGACACCACATAATAATATATTATTATTACTAAAAACTCCACCATTAATATCCACTAACTATCTTTCTCTCTCCAATCCAATCTTATATTTTAATCAAAAGTATTACTAGTGACCCCACCACTAACTATTACCTAAAATCTTTGTGTCCAATAGAAATGTAAACTTCTTTGTGGGACGAAGGGAGTATATAAGAGAGATTATATTTATTCTTACATTTTATTTCTACCCAGCTTCTTAATAAATTTTAAATTCGGTAATCTATTAATAAATTTTGACACATATAACCAATAATAGGAAGCAAAATGCTGCCGATGATGATTCGTTACCTTTTTACTTCGTAACGTTTTAACGCTAGTGACAGCTGGAATACTAGAAGCAAAGTTGGTCAGATTTCAAATTCGATCAAAACCCTTTCCTTTGTTCATAAAGCAAAAACATAAAGATTTATATTCCATCGTGAGTAGAACGCAATTCACAAATTCATATCAGCGATCACTGCTAATCGTTCTTATCGATCCTCCAACTCATCAGTGATTGATTATCGTCTTGATCACCCAATTTTGTAGTTGAAACCCTAATTTTGATTTATCTCTTTTAGATTCGATTACGAAATCGAGGAAGAAAGAGGATGAAGATCACAGCGTTACTAGTATTGAAGTGTGATTCAAGATCAGATGGATCAGATCCAGTAATACTAGCAAACGCAACGGATGTGAATCATTTTGGTTATTTTCAGAGAGTGACAGTCCGGCAGTTCATCGTTTTTGTTGGCCGGACCGTCGCTAAGCGGACACCTCCCGATCAACGCCACTCCGTTCAACACGAAGGTTCATTTTTTCGTTTGATTGAAATTTATTGCTACAAGTTTGTTTATTATTTCTTTGTGTTTTCCGTTTTATTTTTGGATTCCAAGTACTTTGACTGTTCGAATTTCAAAGCTAGATCGAACATCAGTTAATTAAGTTCGGTATTTAGAAAATTGTCTTTCTAATCATGTGATGGATAATGTAAATAAGATTTGGAGTTTTACTAAGTTCAATTACGCAAGAAAGATAACTTTGATTTATAGGTTGTAACAATTATGATCACGAGTATGATCTGAATGCTGTTTATCACATTATTAAATATTTTGAAGAAGTCTATGGTTGTTTGGATAAAGGGATAAACTTACTATCATGAATGCAAGGAAGACTTTTTTAATTGAATTTATTGGAAAAATAAAAATGGTTAATTGGTTTATTTGTGAAAAAGTTTGTTTTCTTTTACCTAATTATATTATATTTTAATTATTTTGTGACAGAGTATAAGGTGCATTCATATAACAGAAATGGTCTATGTGTGGTTGGCTTCATGGATGATCACTATCCTGTTAGAAGTGCATTCTCTGTATTGAACAAGGTAAGCTCATATTACTTTAATATTTTTTATAGTCCAGAATTATGGGGTATGTTTTTGATCAAATTAAGGATATCACTTTTATTTTTATCTTTTATAAATTGATGTAAATATAAATGTAAATTAGGTGATAGATGAGTATCAAAAGTGTTTTGGTGATTCTTGGAGGACAATACAAGCAGATAGTACTCAACCATGGCCTTATCTTAATGATGCTTTAACTAAGTTTCAGGTATATTTCGAGTTCTCTTGCAGAAAATTCTGTCTAATTTTTCATCTCCATTTTTCTAGAAAACTTTTTATAAGAAAGTGCGAGTGTTGTCATGGTGATAAGTGGTTTTTCATATTTTTCAGGATCCTGCAGAAGCAGATAAGCTGTTGAAAATTCAGAGGGAATTAGATGAAACCAAAATTATCCTTGTAAGCACTCATATGTCGTTATATTTCTTTTATGTTCATATGACCCTCAACTATGTAAATACTGTTTATTGTCATATTTTATTGGATTAATCCGTTGAGAAATTAGCTGTTAATGTGGGCTAATGTTATTACTATTTGTTACAGCATAAAACCATTGATAGTGTTCTTGAAAGAGGGGAAAAACTGGACAGTTTAGTTGAGAAGAGTTCAGATCTGAGTGCAGCTTCACAGGTGCATGCATATAAAACTAACTCCTTAATCATTCTTAAGTTAAACCCTACATCACTAATCAAATCAATGATTTTCAAATGTTAATCACTGAGATTTACATATTCGTTGCTGTTTTTCTTTTTCCTTCTAAATTACTAAATTGTATGGATGATTGTGAAACAGATGTTCTACAAGCAAGCAAAGAAGACAAATCAATGCTGCACGATATTATAACAACTTATAACACATCATCTCAAGTAATATTTTTCGTTTTCATGATACTGTCTTGTAAACAAGTTATTTTGTTTTATGTCATGTAACATAATACTACTTGTGTGTATGGTATTTGTAATAGTTGCTAAGAGATGGATGTCACACGCCTAATAGTTTTATGCAACCAACCTTTACATATCATTACTATGTCAAAGTTACTTGAATTTATTGATGCCATTTCACACCATTTTCCCATGAATTCTTTGTTGTATACTAAAACTGTTGGGTCTTTTTCCTGACCACACTTTTTAGTGTTTTCTTGGATTTGATATAAATAAAGAGGTTTATAAAGGCATTTAGGTGCTTTTTGTTTTTTTAGGGCAAAAATATTTACTGTCTGCGGATCACATCTGCTAACTGCTGTAGCTTCTAGGTGGATCAAAGGTTGCAGCTTGCAAGAAAGCTATTGTTTTTTAATATCTATAGACTTGTTTAAATAAATCAAAATTTAATATATCCAATCTTTAACAATATTAAAATAATTCATACAACAATATAGTATGTTGCTTGGAAGAAATGTGTTTTTTTAGGTTTGGAAGACCCAACAAGTTAATGCCCAAAGCTTCTTGGGGAAGACCATCTGCAGACATAAAAAGATCTGCGAGCTTCCAAAAAACAAACATCTGCGGGAGGTTTTTTATGCGCATGCTCTATACCGCGAAGATAAAAAAACCTCAAAAAGACCTTTTTGTTAAAAAAAACAAACAGCACCTTATTGTCTTCATCACAAATCTCCATTGTTGGTAAGATAAAGGTTGCCTATTTCATTTTCCATTTAAAGGAATAAAGAGACTGACCAACTCATGTTGCATGTGTATATCTTTTTTACTTCACTTAAGATGGATTTAAAATACACTTATATTTATCTAGTACATTTTTATAAAGAGAAAATTGTCTAGAAAGGAAACTATTCAACTTTTTCTTAGGAACGGGTAAAATATTTTGATATTTTTTCATACTCTTCATCCAAAATTACATATTTTTTCATCTTTTTTGGTTTTTATTTGTGTAAAGTTTAAAGTATTCTTTATTTCATTTTGATTTTTTCTTAACTACAAATCCTAATCTATTTCTAATTAGCACTTATGTCTATAACGGGACTCGAACCCTGACCACAAGGTCAATAGGCAAACATCATACCACTAAGCAAAATGTCATTTATTTCTTTTTGATATTATATATAGGGTTTAAATTTTTGTCAAAAGTTTGTGTATTTGATTTTGATATATATATGGTTTAAATTTTTGTCCAAGTTTATATCAGTTCCAAAATAATTGATATTTTTTTTATTTCATGATGGTTTTAAAATAAGTGATACTTTGAAACTTACCTAATTTGATAAAAATTAATAAAACTCATATTCACTCGTAATCTCTTTTAATATAGTGAAATAATTCATTTATCATTTAACTTTACTTTGAAAATTCATTGAACTAACTTTAATCAAAATACGAAATATAATCTAATTTAACCCTTATTATAATCTTTTACCTCAAAAAAAATGTGAAACAGTATCAGTTATTTTAAAACAAAGGAAATACTTGATTTTGATTGTGAAAAAATTGAAGTTTTCTATATTTAATGAGGCTGCAGGTGGTTGGTTTTCAGAATTAGGGTCTGAAGATGAAGAAAAAGCAAGCTGGGGAAGAACAAACTGGAAAATGACCAAAGTGCTCTGGCACTTTTGGCAGGTGATGAGATTAAAACTTCAATTTAGACTAAGGATAAAAATCCAGAAAGTCAAAAAGACAAAAATCACAAAACAAATCTACAGACAAAATCATTCGAAAGAACATGGACAATTTATGTAATATAATCTTTGAAATATTGTACAAAACACTAGTTAATTTGCTTGCAAAAATTGTCAAAATAAAATGTTTATTTTTTAAAAATCAAAATGGGTTCGGTGTATTCATTTACAAAAAAAGATCTGGTAACTTCCTAATTGTTAGCATAATGTTACAATCAACTCAGCCCTTTAGTGACTCCGAAATACAACGTTTGTTTCAAATTCCAATTCCTTAATTAAAATCATAGACTAATTTCACTATAATTAAACAAACTATTTCTGAGAACTAAGATTGATACCAACGAACTTAATCATTGAAAAATGACGAGGTAAATAAGTAAATGAAGAAGGCTCAGATTCGCCTTTATTCAGACATGAATCGACAGTAACGACAGTCCTGGCTGCCAAATCAGTATCCGGAGAATCGAAAATTAGGGGAACTATCTCCTAATTCTGTCCACCGGCATCGTGATTTCGCCACCCTAAGACCACCGGCACCGCCGTGTCTGAGATTTTAAATCTGAAATTAATCATCACAGCCTCCGGGAAAACACACACTATCTGAGATTAAAGATCATCGGCAGAAGAAAGGTGTCGGAATCTGTGTGTATTTTCATTCTTCTTGCCTCATTCTTAAACTAATGAGATTTTTTTGCCGTTTTCTTATCGACGTTCACCGTTATATATCACCGGATGGTCTGACCTAATAATTGATACACACACACAATATCTATCAACAAGTTATAACCCAATTGCCAATTGGTAATCAAGTTAGGCTGGGCTAAACACTGAACATGGCCTTAATACAAGAGTTACATTTCCCCCTTAAATATCGTGTCATCAAAAATAGAAATTGCTTTTATTTCTAAAAAATAGTTTGGGGAAAATTTTGTAAAAGTTGATAAAGTTGTAGGGATAAATGGAAAATGTAATTGTTGATGTCATCAAAAATAAGTTGTAGGATAACTTGTTAAATAATGAGTTGTGATTGGCTGATTGGATAACAATTAAGTAAATAATGTAAGTTGTTGTGATACAAAATAGCCAAAACTCTAAGATTTCATTCCAACGATCAAGTTCATATATTTTGGTATGTTTTCAAACATACATCTCAACCTCTTTATATAGGCCACAAGTTGGCACTATAAGAGTCATAGAATAAATGACCATTACACAAGTTAATGATAGGTGTAAATATAAGAAAACCAAAAGTCTAGTGAGTTACAATACTCCCCCTTGGTTGCTTAGATTTATATTGAACTATACATGCACTTCATCTTGTATCTTCAGACAATCCTTGAAACATTCGCCTCGTTAAAAACCTTGACGGAGAAAACCCTTTGGGACAAAACTCTGGTTGAAGGATAAAAGAGTACGATCAGGATGTCTTGAGATAGGGAAGGAACCATATATGATGTGCCTCATTAAAACCTTGTTAAGAGAAAATCCTGTGGGACAAAAACTCTAACGAAGGACAAAAGAGTGCACAATGGCTAATAAGTAATCAACTCGATACTCCCCCTGAATTCAGCGATTCTTATTGAGTGTGGGATACAGTTAGTGTCTCATTAAAAAACTTTGTCAAGGTAAACCCAATGGGACAAAACCCTTGAACTAAAGAAAAAGAGCACACAAGCATTCATCGGGATGCTCCCCCTCACATGCACTCAACAGGGTGCAAAGCATACGTCAGGATGCAATTATTATTTATATACAAGTGCATGATACATGTCACTTAGGTAGCTCGGAGAGTTTCCTAAGTCCAATAGCTTTGACATGTTTCTGGAATGAATACTTTGGCAGTGATTTGGTGAACAAATCTGCATGATTCTTCTCCGATCCAATATGTTGCACTTCAATCTTTTGAAGTAACTGTTGTTCATGTGTAAAGAACAATTTTGGAGAGATGTGTTTAGTGTTATCCCCTTTGATGTAACCATGTTTCGCTTGGTCAATGACAGCAGAGTTATCTTCATACATAACAACTGGTTCATCGGGGTCATAAGCTAAACCACATGTACTTCGAATATGACCGATTACAGATCGAAGCCATACACACTCTCTAGTTGCCTCAAAGAGCGCAAGTAGTTCAGAGTGATTTGTCGAAGTAGCAACCAGAGTCTGTTTACAAGACCTCCAGGATATCGCTGTGTTCCCAATGGTAAAGACATAACCAGTTTGGGAACGTCCCTTATGCGGGTCTGATAAGTAACCTGCATCAGCATAGCCAGTAAGGGTTGCGTTATTTCGAGTATCATTAGGGTTTGATCCACTCGACGACGCGTAGGGATAGAATAAGCCCATATCCGCCGTACCTTTTAGGTAACGGAATATGTCTTTAATACCATTCCAGTGCCTGCGTGTTGGCGCATTGCTGTGCCTAGCCAGGCAGTTCACAGCAAACGAGATGTCCGGTCTAGTACATTGAGCCAAGTACAATAATGCGCCTATTGCACCCAGATATGAACACTCGGGGCTCAATATCTCTTCATCGTCCTCCTTTGGACGGAATGGATCCTTTTTAATGTCTAGAGAACGAACGACCATGGGAGTAGAAGACGGCTTTGCATCATGATGACTAAAGCGTCTTAACACCTTTTGGATGTAATTTTCTTGATGAAGAAAAACACCATCTCTACGTTGCTCGATCTGCAGGCCGAGGCAAAAACGTGTCTTCCCAAGATCTTTCATCTCGAATTCCTTCTTCAGGATTTCAGCAGTTTCGACCAACTCTTTCGAGGTTCCTATGAGATTCATATCATCTACATAGACTGCGATAATCGCATATCCTGAAGTGGATTTCTTAATAAACACGCATGGGCATATCTCATTGTTCAAATATCCCAGTCCGATCAAGTACTCACTTAGGCGGTTATACCACATCCGTCCAGATTGTTTTAATCCATAAAGTGATCGTCTCAGTCTTATCGAGAACGTGTTCCGTGGTCTAGAACTACTTGATTCAGGCAACTTGAGTCCATCAGGGACTTTCATGTATATCTCCGTGTCAAGATCCCCATAGAGATAGGCTGTGACCACATCCATAAGCTGCATATTCAGTTTTTCGGAAACTACTAAACTGATTAAGTAGCGGAACGTTATAACGTCCATTACGGGAGAATATGTCTCCTCGTAATCAATTCCAGGGCGTTGAGAGAAGCCTTGCGCCACTAGGCGAGCTTTGTATCTTACAATCTCATTATTCTCGTTACGCTTCCTTACGAACACCCATTTGTAACCAATTGGCTTAACATTGGGTGGTGTTGGAGCAACAGGTCCAAACACTCTTCTTTTCGCTAAGGAATCCAATTCTTCCTGGATTGCTTGTTTCCATTGAGGCCAGTCCGTTCTACGTTGGCATTCAACAATAGTACGTGGTTCCATGTCATCATTGCTCATAATGTCAGTGGCCACTGCGTATATGAACACATCATCAATGACAGTCTCGTTTCGCTTTAAAATATCGTCTAAGCTAGCATACTCGACAAATATTTCAAGGTTATCGGGATGATGAGAAATTGGTGTTTCATCTGAAACACGCTCCTCCAATACACTCCCGTGATCCTTAATGATCTCATGTGGCAAAACGGATTCAAAAGAATTTCTCCTCTTTCGAGGCAGAACATCCTTGGAACCGACTGGTCTTCCTCTTTTCTTAGGAAGAGCAGCAGACTGGACAGCTGATGGTAGCGTCCTTTGCACGGTGGGTACGACCGGTGCAACATGTTCAAGTGGAACATGGCGTCTCTCAGGGACGTCTATCCTTGCAGGCACATTTGCAGCAGGTATATTTGATCTCGTGACATTTGCTAGGTCATTAAATGCGTCTGGTAGCTGATTAGCAACATTTTGTAAACCTAGAATTCTTTGCACATCCTTATCACTATGTGCAGTTGGGGGATCCATATGAGACAAGTTGGGTTCATGCCACGTTATTTCACGTCGTTCCTTATCAACGTTAACGTGCAAATCTCCCCCTAACGACGGGAAGATTGCCTCATCAAAGTCACAATCCGCATGTCTAGCGTTAAAGAGATCGCCTGTCAAGGGCTCTAAATAGCGTATGATGGACGGGGATTCATAACCAACATATACTCCCCGTCGTTTCTGAGGTCCAAATTTCGAACGCTTTGGAGGTTCAATTGGAACATTTACCAAGCACCCAAACACGCGTAAATGTGAGACATCAGGCTCATATCCAGTTACCAGCTGGTACGCAGAAAGTGGTTGGGTGGCCATGGGCCTCAGACGGACCAATGCAGCAGCATGCAATATCGCATAACCCCATGCAGAAATTGGAAGTTTTGTACGCATAACTAAAGTTCTCGCAATCATTTGTATTCGTTTAATGAATGCTTCTGCAAGACCGTTTTGGGAATGAACGTACGCAACAGGGTGTTCAAGATCAATGCCCAATGTCATGCAATAATCATCGAATGTTTTCGATGTAAACTCCGCAGCATTATCAAGTCTAATTGACTTTATTGGATAATCTGGATGATGAGCCCTCAACTTAATGATTTGGGCTAGGAGTTTAGGAAATGCTGCATTCCTTGTGGACAACAAAGCGACGTGTGACCATCTTGTTGATGCATCAACCAATACCATGAAATATTTAAATGGTCCGCATGTTGGTTGGATAGGTCCACATATATCCCCTTGAATTCTCTCAAGAAAACGGGAAACCACTTTTGTAGGTTTTACATGAAGTGGTTTGAGATGTGTCTTGCCAATCGAGCATGCTTGGCATAGGCTTTTTGGTTTAATCACGAAATTTTTACCTCCAAGAGGATGCCCATGAGATGCATTCATAGTTCGAAGCATCGTATTTTGACCCGGGTGTCCCAGCCGGTCATGCCATAACATATAAGTTCCCTCATCAACGGGGGCTCGACGAATGACTAGATTGCTTTCAATGTGTTTTATCGTGGTTAGATACAAACCATTTGACAAACATCTCAACTTCTCCAATATACGCTTTTGGTCGTATTTATCAGAGGTAATGTAGAGGTATTCAATACCATTTTCTGAAGCAGTTTCAATATGAAACTTGTTTTCTCGAATATCCTTAAAGCTCAACAAGTTTCGACCGGAACTTGGACAATATAAGGCTTCATTAATGGTTAACACAGTACCATTTGACAACGTAAATTGTGCTTTACCAAAGCCTTGAACAAGGGTCGACGGGCCCGAAATAGTTGTCAATGAAGTTACTTTAGGCGTTATGTTGATGAAGTAATCCTTGTATTTTAGGACAGTGTGGGTTGTACCACTGTCAACCAGACAATCAACTGACCCAATATGCATGCCTAAAAGTAAAAATAATTTAAAATCGGTCACACGTATGTAGTATTTTCATAAGGAAAAACTTTAAATTATTTCGAGAAATGCGTTCATTGTAAACAAACCATTATCCAAAAGTGAACATTATTTAAACTTGAAAGCATAAAATAACATGATCCAGGAGCTCAACAATAGCTCTAATCTTCAATCTGAGCCACAAAATCAGGTGTCTCAAAAGACTCACGTGTGTTGGTTTCAACCACATTTGCTTCAGCTCTTTTCCCGTTATGATAGTTACGAACTTCGTCGGGAGTAGCCTTACAAACTCGTTGCATATGACCATAATCACCACATTTGTAACAAAGGGTATGCTTATCAGTATGTGCCCTTTCATTGGGACGATTGGTCGTCCTGTTATTGTTCCCAGTACGAGATGGCTTAGAAGCCGAAGGCCTCCGGTCAGAGTTATATTCTGAATCACGGCCTGAAGGTCTTCGGTGCGAGTTATATTCCGAACCTCGACCTGAAGGTCTTTGGTATGGATTATATTCAGAACCTCGCTTCGCTTGGTGAGGTTTACGATCACCATAGTGCTTCGGTTTTCGGGACGACTGGCCCTTATCTCGGTTTCCGTTCCGCGATTGAGGCCCACGAACATTATTAGCATCAGGCATTGGAATTGCCTTTGTCCCAGCAGGACGAGAATTGTTATTTCTCATTAAAACAATGCTATTTTTCTCATCCAATAACAATTGGGTAATGAGCTCGGGGAAAGTTGTGAACTTGGATTGGCGGTACTGCTTTTGAAGCAAGTTGTCAGAACTAGGAAATGTGGTGTAAGTCTTCTCCAACAAGTCAGTATCAGTTAACTGTTGACCACAGTAGTGGAGAAGTGCACGAATTCTACAAACTTCAGCGTTATATTCAGTAATCGAAGTGAAGTCTTGGAATCGTAAATTGAGCCAATCTTGGCGGGCTTCAGGAAGCCAAATGGTCTTTTGGTGATCGAAACGTTGTTTCAAAAAGTCCCATAATGTCTTGGGTGAGGTGATTGATATGAACTCAGACTTCATCGTATCTGACATATGTCGACGAAATAATATCATCGCCTTAGCATTCATTTCGCGGGTAACTTCAACCTCACGATTATCCTCGTCATAGATGACATCTAATATGCCTTGAGTATCTAGATGGTTCTGGATATCTTGAGTCCAGTCTAGATAGTTCTTGCCGGCAGCATCCAAGATCGGGAAATCAAGTTTGATAGACATTTTCCTACAACGGGAGGAGAAATACTGGATCAATCATCATTCAAGATGATAAGTTTATATGTTTATGGTTTGTATAAGCACAAATTGTGTGTCGAATCAGCAGGTTCGAAAAAAACACAATTGATATTAGGTTCTCATTTATCGAACGACAGGTCGATTATGAGACACCGATTCAGCATATGTATATAAACACATTCAGAGAAAAATTATTTAGTCAACCCTTTTCGGTAGCTCTATTCGAATACAACCAGGAAAGACGGTAAGGGTAGACAGCGCTTGTGCGTATCGGAACCACCCTTATTAGGAGTCAGAAAAACCGCCTATCTTTCCTAGACATTGTTAAGAATAGGTGAGCCTAGTTGTGGATGATTAATAACTTTTCAAGGAAGTGCATATAATGCTCATAAATCCACAAGTTCTTTAACTTTTGAAGACAAAAGAAATTGTAGTATAATCACTACATTTAGAAAAGATTAATTTTTATCTTCATGATTTATTTAAGAAAACAACTTTCAACATAAAGAATCTCAAAATAATTTTTATACCAAAAACAAATAATCATTTGAGCATAATACTTCATAAATCATGGATTTTTAAAAAATCATTCTTTTAGAAGAAAAATTTTATTATAATTTTTGGACTTGTTAGCCCAACTCATTAAAAATATTGGGCTAACTTTTAGTTGCTTAAATGTTGTGGTTTTAAAAAAAAAATTCAATCTGTTTGTTAAATTTTTTTCCAAAAAAGATGAATAATCGGCCAAATGAGTATTACATTTAGAATTAGAAAAACCCATGAACTGAATTAATTTTTGTGAAAGAGTAGCAATTTTTTTTCTCTTGAAAAGTCCATATGAAAATACTACATGGAGAAGCTTTGTGACTTATCATATACAAGTATTAACTTTTAGATAGATTAAATGGATTTTTATGTGCTCAATTTAAGCATCATCAAATGAAGTGTTTTTTTAAAAAAAACAATTGACCAACCCCAAACATGATTTTCAAAACCACATATATTTTGATTTCGATGGATCTTTATCCACTATAATAAAATGATATCAAATAGAGTAAAGAGACGTTGTTTACCTTAATGTTATGAAGAATAGTTGGTGAGATTACTTGGTTCGAGCAAAGTGCCGATAACGTGTTGTGATACAAAATAGCCAAAACTCTAAGATTTCATTCCAACGATCAAGTTCATATATTTTGGTATGTTTTCAAACATACATCTCAACCTCTTTATATAGGCCACAAGTTGGCACTATAAGAGTCATAGAATAAATGACCATTACACAAGTTAATGATAGGTGTAAATATAAGAAAACCAAAAGTCTAGTGAGTTATAGAAGTAATCTTTTATTATGTAGAAAAATTTGTTATTGGTGACATTTTACTGATTAAATTCAGAAGATCCAAGTCTATTGTCTCATAAATTATAAGCATGAGACTCTCCCTCAAGAAAATTGTGACACATAGGAGGGTTTTGAATAAATACAATGTAGAATAATATTTTTAATGAGGATAAAATGCTACTCCTCCGTCCCTAAATAAAGTTCTCATTTCTCTTTCAATTTTTGTCCCTAAATAAATTTCCCATTTCACAAGTTGATGGGGTCCACATAATAAAATAATATAATTACCAAGGACCCCACTACTAACTATCCACTAACTATCTTTCTCTCTCCAAACCAACTTTATATTTTAATCAAATTTATTACCAATTACCCCACCACTACCTTTCTCTTTAAAACTTGTGCCCAAGAGAAATGAGAACTTTATTTAGGGACAGAGGGAGTAATATCTTAAAAATTACCTATTTTCAAAAAATGATAGATTTTTACACCACGATTTTTATTGCATTCACCGTAATTATTACATAATATAGTTGTACCGTTACATATAAAACTTTCATTTTATGATGCATGAAATAAAAATTGTGGTATAGAAATATATTATCTTTTCTGAAATTATAGAGGGTGTATAGCAATAGTAGAAGTAAATCTAGAGAATATAAGAATTAACTTTAACATAGCTTTCTTTTATTCAACGAGATATATATCCTACCGAAAAAGTAAAAGTTGACTATTTGACTAAATAATTTCTTTGACATTTATTCAAGTATAAATAATAATATATTTCAAAAAAATTATAAAGTGAAAAAATGACGGAGGACAGATTACTTTTTAATAAATTTGATTTGAAAGAAAAATAAGACATAACTGCTACATATACAAACGATTAGGATAACTTATTAAAAATAAATTATATATTCTGAAAATGGATAATTAAATAATCGATCGTTAAAAAATGAGGTTTTGAAAAATAATACTTCCTACGTATCAAAATAAATGAATCACTTCTTTTTTCGGGATGTATCAAAATTAGTGATTCACTTTAATAATCTATCTTTTTTGGTAAATTTTATATTTAAAATTATCCCTTTACACTTACTTATCATTCTTTAAACATCATTAAAGGTGTGGGGCCCACATCTATTTTTGTCATTTTCTTATATTTGAGTTTTAAGGTCTGGGGTACATCTATTCTAATTATCCCATTTAATTTCATTAATCTCTTATTATCTTATTTTACCTCAAAAAACATGAAGTTCAAAGTGATTCACTTATTTTGATACGGATGAAGTATTTGATTTAAATATGTTGTTTGAAAGTGCAATAATTAAATACCTCGTAATTAGTTTTTTAGCGTTTGGAAAACATGATCATTTATTTACATAATAAATAAAATACAAATAATTAATTTTATAAATGCAATAAACATCTCATCCGAATGCTTTTCTAAAACTCTATTTTGATGCTCCCAAACAAAATTAATTAATTATTTCAAATTTAATGTCAAACACAAATTTTAAATTCTTTATGTTTTCATAAAACAATAATCAAATAATCTTTTTCATATCACAATCTCAATCACCTAAGTTTGTTAATCGTATTATATGTGGCGCACATGACCGTATCCTTGTGCCACATTATTATATACCATGACTGATATTTAATTTTAAAATTATTTTCATTTATACCTAGGAAAAATTTGTAGAAACATTAGCTTTTTTCTAGTAGTGATATACGATACTTTCCTTGAGTATATGGTAAATGTTATCTATTGAAACTTAAAAGAGATCCAACTCATAAACTTTAGAAAAATCATGTCGGACGTCCCACCAGTACTACCGATAGTGTTTGTAAAATATATATGACGTATTAGGTTACTAATTTAAATTTGTTAGGAATTATAAATGTCAACTTTTGGTTTTGGGTACTTAATAACAAGTCAATACAGTGGTTAACAACAGGAGAAGAAAGAAATTGAAGATGTTAGAAATGGAGGGAGAGATGAGAAACGTGATCTACGTGTGGGTTGGGATCTCTCTTCACCTGCCACAAAATCACCAAACTTACTGCACCAGGTACAACTCGCTTATGCGCATTCATCCCTGTTTTCTGCATCTTCTTCTACCTTCCCCTCCGCCTCACAACTGTTCATTTCTCCGTTCTTCATCTCTTGGCTTGCAAACTTCAAATTGCTTCTGTTTGCTTTTGATAAAGGCCCTTTGTATTCAGATCCACCTCTTCCTTTCTCCAAATTCATCATCACTGCCTGTGTGCCCATTAAAATTTCCCAAAATTCATCATCTGATCATAGATCTGCTTCTAAATTACCCAATAAATCATCTACGGCGATCAACTACTCCCTCAAGTTTATGGTGTTTGTTCTTCTGCTCAAGGTGTATGAATACAACGATCGATTTCATCCGCTAATCAAAATGTGTTTGTTTTGTGTTAATATATATGTGGTTCTAGACGTAGGTTTAGCCATGGTTGCTTACTTGGCTCGATACATCGTTGGATTCGATCTCGAGCCACAATTCGACGAGCCTTACCTTGCAACATCTCTACAGGATTTTTGGGGGAATCTAATGGTTACGGGTATACTGCACCCTACGGTGTACCTTCCCGTCCGAGCAATTTCCGGCAGGTATTTGACCAAAAAGTTGGCCCCACTTCCAGCTCTTTTAGCTTCATTTATCGTGTCCGGGTTGATGCACGAATTAATTTTTTATTACATCGGGCGATTGAAACCCACGTGGGAAGTCACGTGGTTCTTCGTCATTCATGGTGTGCTGGTGAGTCTGGAGGTGGTGGTAAAAAGGGCGGTGGATGGAAGATTCTCTCTGCCGCCGGTGGTTTCCGGACCGGTGGCGTTGGGTGTAGTGATTGGCACCAGCTTCTGGTTATTCTTTCCGCCATTCCTGCGATTTGATACAGAAGTCCGATCATGTAAAGAATTTGTGGCTTTCATGGAACTTGTGATTCGTGGACGGTTTGTTGGCCCAAATGACGTTTCTTGCCCTTACATCTAAACCTAACCATGCAAATATGGAGGGTATATAAGAGAAGTTGTCTCAAAATTTCTTATTTTCTTTATTTTTGCTTTATTTATACAGAGAATTTTAGGCCGACGTTTTTTTTTCTCTTTTGTTCATCTTTTTAGCTATTAATAGTAATTTAAAAAGTTGTTGTATTAAGGTTGGAAGTTGGAACTTGGAAGTATTAACAATTATCGAAACTCCTATTTTTGTAATGCTTTTTTACTTTACATTTTTTTAGCGGCACTTTATCCTTTTGGCATTTTGACAACAATGCTTTGTCATTAATGTGTGAACGGTTAAGGTACATATATTAATCATCTTAAATTTTACAACAAAATCATAAAAGTCATTTAATATAGAGTAAATTACACGGAACGTCCCTGTGGTTTGCCACTTATTACAGCCACAGTCTCTGGTCTTCGTTTATTACACTGGAAGTCTCTGGTGTATTCAATATGTTACACCCGACATCCCTCTGTCAAACGGACGTCTAAAACTTCCGTTAAATGACTCATGTGCACCTCACATGATGGGTAAAATCGTAATTTCACTTTCCCTTTCAAAGAGTAAATTACACGAAAGGTCCCTGTGGTTTGCCACTTATTACAGACACAGTCCCTGAACTTCATTTATTACACTAGAAGTCTCTGGTGTATTCAATATGTTACACCTAACGTCCCTCTATCAAACGGATGTCTAAAAGATCTGTTAAGTGACTCATGTGCACCTTATATGATGGGAACAATAGTAATTCTCCTTCCTCCCTCAAACGTGTGTTCCCCAATTTACACAAGTCGTCCCTTCACTTATTCCCTATCATCTTTCCCTCTCTGCTCTCCACTGTATTTGTTCTTCAAAAAACCCTTCTTTTCCAACAATGGTGGGCCAATCGAGCAGTGAAAGAGGTACAAATGATGAAGAAAACGAATGCAATGAACTGTACGGTATGTGTTTTGTGTATTTATGATTCTTTTGAATTTTTTTCTTACCGAACTTCATGATCACTTATTTACAGAGCATTACCATTGTGTCCATCATGTGAGGTGCACATGGGTAACTTAACAGATCATTTAGACGTCCGTTTGATAGAGGGACGTCGGGAGTAACATATTGAATACACCAGGGACTTCCAGTGTAATAAACGAAGTTCAGGGACTGTGGATGTAATAAGTGGCAAACCACAGGGACCTTCCGTGTAATACACTCTTTAAACGGGAAAGTGAAATTACGATTTTGCCCATCATGTGAGGTGCACATGGGTCACTTAACGGAAGTTTTAGACGTCCGTTTGACAGAGGGACGTTGGGTGTAACAAATTGAATACACCAGGGACTTCCAGTGTAATAAACGAAGACCAAGGACTGTGGCTGTAATAAGTGACAAACCACAGGGACCTTCCGTGTAATTTACTCTTTAATATATCATCAAAAACTAAAGTTTGATTTTATTAATATTAATTGTCACGCTTTTAAACTTTAAAATCATTAATTCACCTTAACACTGTTTACATGAGATTAACATGTCGCTTAGATGTCATTGCATATGTCGAACCACTAACGTATTAACTTGCCGTTAAAAAAACATGTTTATTGAACTTAAAAATATTATTTTTATTTTAAAATGCATTTAATCTATATCTATATATAATAAAAAATTGAGTTTCATTTTGAAGTTGCATTAAATAGCCTTGCATTTAATAAAAAATTAAACAAAAGTTGAGTTCCTAAAATCACTTAATTACAATAATACTTCATATATCTTGCAATAATGTTGCATTCAATAAAAAAAATTAAACCTACATAGGCCTAAGATGAAAAGCCACCATTAAAGTATTTAATTAATATTACTTAATTACATAGATATATAAATATAATAGGCCATGCATTTTATTATTAAAAAATCAATATAATTACCAAACATTTAATTATTAACCTTTCATCATCTCAAGTACAAACGTTTCATCATCTTAAATTAAATTAAAGACGTTTCAAAAAGTACATTTTATCTTTAAACATTTCATAAATTTTGGAGAAATCATCAAATGGATTTACAAATAATGGACAAATGCCATATTATTTGGTAGACAAAACATGTTCATGTCAACAATCTTGCAAGTTGCAACAATACGGTCTATTAAGGTATCAAACGACCAATTGTTATTATCAATTTCTTATTATAATAGATTTGAATTTGTGTTGGATCTTTTACTCGAAACATATTGTTATTATCAATTTCTTAATATCTTCTTTTTATGTAGGTGTTGATATTGTGTTCAATAAAAAAAAATTAAACCTACATAGGCCTAAGATGAAAAGCCACCATTAAAGTATTTAATTAATATTACTTAATTACATAGATATATAAATATAATAAGCCATGCATTTTATTATTAAAAAATCAATATAATTACCAAACATTTAATTATGAACCTTTCATCATCTCAAGTACAAACGTTTCATCATCTTAAATTAAATTAAAGACGTTTCAAAAAGTACATTTTATGTTTAAACATTTCATAAATTTTGGAGAAATCATCAAATGGATTTACAAACAATGGACAAATGCATATTATTTGGTAGACAAAACATGTTCATGTCAACAATCTTGCAAGTTGCAACAATACTGTCAATTAAGGTATCAAACGACCAATTGTTATTATCAATTTCTTATTATAATAGATTTGAATTTGTGTTGGATCTTTTACTCGAAACATATTGTTATTATCAATTTCTTAATATCTTCTTTTTATGTAGGTGTTGATATTGTGATTTTGGAGGTAATTTATATATCATTATTGCAAGTTGCAACAAAACGGTCTATTAAGGTATCAAACGACCAATTGTTATTATCAATTTCTTATTATAATAGATTTGAATTTGTGTTGGATCTTTTACTCGAAACATATTGTTATTATCAATTTCTTAATATCTTCTTTTTATGTAGGTGTTGATATTGTGATTGCTACACCGGGAAAAAAACAAGAGAATGCTAAATTATAATATATTTTGGAGCATTTGGAGGTAATTTATATATCATTATTACAAGTTTCATCATCTCATGTACAAACATTTCATCATCTCAAATTAGATTAAATACGTTTCAAAACTACATTTTATGTTTAAACGTTTCATGAATTTTGAAGAAAGCATCAAATGGATTTACAAGCAGTGGACAAATGTCATAGAATTGGGTAGACAAAACATGTTCATGTCTACAAGCTTCAAGTTGCAATAACACAATCTATTAAGGTATTAAACCAACACTTTCATGTAATTATTTTAAGAATGCTAAAGTATAATAGATTTTGAATTTGTGTTGGAGCTTTTAGTCGAAACATATTGTTATTATCAATTTCTTGTAGTCTTCTTTTATGTAGGTGTTGATATTGTGATTTCTATATATATTTTTAGTCTCTGTCTGAAAGAAAAAAAATAAAACATAAACAACGTATATAAATGTTTGTTGTAACTCATTTGTCTATTTATCTATATAATTGAACATATTTATGTATATTTGTTAATTGACTCTTTACCTATATAAGAGGGGTGTAATATACATTTCTTAGTGAGTTGATTTTATTGTCGTAACATACATATATATGAATGAGAAAGTTTGGATTGATTTTATAAGTTTGAGCTAATTAATTTCATTTTGCTCTCGATCCATGTTCGTCACTTGGAAAGTAACAAAATCAAAAAGTTTTAGATCATTCTTACCACACATTACAATGTAAGTTTTCCATGAATTATTATATATATTTTTAGTTTATGTCTTTGAAAGAAAAACAAAAGGAAACAAAAACAGCATATTTAAATGGTTTGTTTGAATCAAATAGCATAAAGGAAGAGTGGAAAAAATAAATTTGTTAGATTTTATCATGTTGTTGTAACGCATTTGTCTATATGATTGCCCAAATTTATGTGTATTTATTAATTGACTCTTCACTTACAATATACATTTTATAGTGAGTTGGTAATATTGTTGTAACACACATATATATGAATGAAAAGATTTGGATTCATTTTATAATTATGAGTTAATTGGTTGTAACACATTATCAGCACGTTGCTCATATTTGATCCATGTCATCACTTGAGAAGAAACATAACTAAAAAGTTTAAGTTTATTCTTACAAAAAAAAAAAAAAACATAAACAACGTATTTAAATGGTTTGTTTGAATAAAATAGCATAAATGAATAGTGGAAAAAATAATTTTGTTAGATTTTATTTGATTCAAATAATTAATCAAAATGTAATTTAAATATTGAATTGGAATTACCGTGAGTTTTTAATTCATTAAGCATTGTAAAATATTAGAAAGAAGATATATATTGTGCTTAAAATAGACAAAGAATAGAGATATTCGTAGCAGCATGTTTCATGAATAACATGTTTGTGTTAAGTTTATATAAGCACTCACGTTTTGTTAATTTACGTTTTCCTCCAACACACTTTGCTTTGTTCATGTTTTACATGTAATACCAATATTTATTTATCATGAATAAAACTCGTGCATCGCACGGGCCATGCTGTCTCGTTCATGCAAAAAATACACTTTATTAATTACTAATAAATACTCGTAGATTATTCATCATGAAATAAAATTTAGAGTTAAATAAACCCATATTATATCCACTTATCATCAATCATATTGTATATACTACTATAACATTTACCAAATGTTATCACTATTCATAAATACATTATTATTATTTTTATTTTTTAACATTTAAGCTGCTTTTTTATATTGTCGGATTTTTCTTTGGACATTTTAAATTTCAATTGACGCTGTCATTATTTTTATATAGTGTTTAAATAGTGCCTTTTAATTATATATACAATAACAATAATTGTTTTATGTGGTTTCTTTTATTTAGATATCTTATTATTTGAAATTATTTTATATAATTATAGTGTACTCCCTCCGTCCCAATAAAAATTACATTTCTCCTTAAAATTTTGTCCCACAAAAAAATTTACATTTCTCAAATTTGGAAGGCCCACCTAATAAAATAATAATATTATTACCAACCATTCCACCAATAAAACATTTTTACTCTCCAATCTAACCTTATATTTTAATCAAAAGTATTACAAATGACTCCACCACTAACTATCTCCTAAAAGATTGTGCCCAAATGAAGCGTAGACTTTTTTTTTATGGGACTGAGGGAGTACATATTAAGTAAATTTGCAATTAATCTAAGTTATTTTATATAATTGCATTGTACAAATTAAATAAATCTACAAATAATCTAATTTGTCTGTACATCTTCCAAAGATTAACTAGGATAACAAATTGTCCAAGTTAATCTAACAAAATTGATAATATGTTAATTTATAAAGGATTTTGCTAATTCGTATCTCATAAGCATACGATAAATAACGTTTAATAAACCAAAATTTCCTAAATAAGAGTAAAAATGATAGTCATGAGTTATTAATACATTTGTATTATACCAATTTTACTTTAACATAATTAAAAATGAAAAGTTTTGATGAATGATATGCAGGGGCATGTAAGAAATTTAAAATTACTATGATGTGCTTCTGGAGCACATATTAGAAAATCTCTTTATCCGAAGACTAAACCGAACTGAAACCGATGGAATTGAAGCCGAAAACGATGAATTTTCGAAACCAAGACCAAACCGATAACTTGTTATCAGTGTCAGTTTGATCTTAATCAGTTTTCGGTTCGGTATGATTTTTTCAGCCCAAATACTAATCCCCTAGTATTTGCTAACTTTAGATTTAACTTGTTTCATAACTTGGAACTAAGAAAAGAAAAAAAAAAGTAATTTAAAATTTTCAAAGTTTTGAAATGTTAAGCCTAAGAGGCTTCCGTTATTAATGAAAATAGGCTTCCGTTAGTTCATTTGCCGTTTCCAAAAAAACCTAACCAATACCTACTATTTTAGTTAGGTTATATTAATTTAATATTGGTTAGGTAATTTAGAAATAGGCTTCCGTTATTTCATTTGCCGTTTGCAAAAAAAATACAGAAAACTAGATCTGATATAAATCAAATCTTTATTTTTGCTTAATAAATTGAATGCTTTAAAATCCCGCTGCAAAACACGAGACAAATAACACTCGTTACATGACAAGGATGAAAAAATAAATACAAACGTAGAACGTATTGACTATTTCGATCAAAGATTAACTGTTAACAAATATACAAACAATGATAAATGAGAAAAGATTTTATCGAAAAGTAAAATAAAATTTCAAATAATAATGAAAATGTCTAAAAACTGTAAAGTTGTTTAACATCTTGAATACTTGAGTAAAATATTAAATTAAGAGGGTTTAAAGAGAAACTATAACGATTATATGGGGAAATGGAGAAAATGAGAAATGTATTTAGGAGGAAATGGATAGGCCAATTGAGCAGCAAGTGGCAAAGACTTGAAATTGTGTTAGCATGTATTAATGGGATCAGATGTGCAAAAAACCAAACAAAATGGATAATACCGCCATGGTTGCAAACTTATAGGTTGCAATGCACAAGAACAAAAAGTATTAGATCTTTTACATTTTAAGAGTATCTTTCCATCTCAAAAATAATGTGATATTTTCAACTGTCGAGAATAAAACATACCGAATGGCAATGTGAAATGAGGCTCAGATATATAAACAATCAAGAAAAGAGGATATATATGCCATGGCTGCAAACTCACCACTTTCAATCTGCCCCGCCAAGATACATATAATCTCAACTTCAGTCAGATTCTATTCAAATTCATCATCATCGCCTCCTTATTTAGGGTTTGTTTGATTGTGAAATATGAAGCTAATCCATCACTCTCGTGATTTACTTCAACAACGGAAGTAACAAAATGACTAAATTACCCTTCATGTGCAATGCACGTGATTATTGTGAGGCTCAGATTTGTTACAACTTACAAATTGAGTAAAAAGGATAAAACTGCCATGGCTGCAAAACATTTGGATTGCCCCGCCAAGATACAGACTCAATCTCAATTTTACCCAATTTCAGTTAGACGCATTCAAATTCATCATCACAGCCTCTTAAAATCCATAAAATAGGGACAATTTTCATAACTTTTTGAAAACCACAGAGACAATATCAGATTTGATAAGCACCTGGACAAAATGGATAACACCACCATAGCTGCAAACTTATTGGTTGCAATGCAAAAGGACAAAAATATTCAATAATTCTTTCTTTCTTTCACATAACCATCCAAGTTGCCCAGCCAAGATGCAGATAATCTGTTATGAGTAATCTTTGCGCTTGGGGCAGCGGATAACTAATCTCTTATTTGCTCAAATATTCTATTTTCATCATCATAACTTCTTAAAAAACAAACAGCACCTTAGAGTTAAAACATAACCTGAATCAACCCTAAATTGGTTGAAATTGCCAATTGCAACGTGAAATGAGGCTCAAATATGTAAACAATCGAAGAAAGAGGATTAATCCGCCATGGCTGCAACTGCAATTTGCCCTGCCAAGATACGGATAATATCAACTTTCATCGAATTTCACTTTTAAAGTTTTCAACTGAAAGGCAAAGAGCATAAAACGTAGGGCTATCAAAACCTGAAACGACACTACAAAATTACACGAAATGAGACGAAATTGGTACGAAATCGAAATTTGAAATCGTGTTCTTGTCGTGTTCGTGTTCATGTTCAGAGTTTAACATGAAATTGACAAGATAGTTATGATTTTGGGAACATTTAGTAGTAATTTATCTCGTGTTGTCGTGTTCGTCGTTTTTTAGCATGTACTAAGTAAGAAAATTGATATTTTTGTTATATATATCGTGTTGTCGTGTTTATCATTTTTTAATTGGGCTGTTTTCGTGTTAGCAAAATAATACATAACTTCGTGTCATGTTGTGTTCGTGTTGAGAAAAACGAATTCGTGTCGTGTTACCAAAAACACGAAACTACAACACGATTTGACAGCCCTTATTAAAACCCGATGAATTTACAAAGTTACTTCAAAAGCGACGACTTAAAATCATAACAGATTGCTGAATATGCAATAATCCTAGTAAAAATAATCTAAATCTCCAAAATCAACTTCAGTGAGATAGAGGGAGATTTATAGAGAGTATGGTTGGAGATGCTCTAATCATGATAGCAATAATAACAAGAAGGCTCAGATCTGTAAACAATCAAACAAAAAAGGACAAATCCGCCATGGCTGCAAAATTACCATCCGGTTACAATGTGAAAGGAAATACTCTCACATCACCATCCGGAATAATATTGCCCTGCCAAGATACAGATAATCTCAACTTTGTTCGAATCCACTCAGACAGATTCAAGTTCATCATCACAGCCTCATAAATAGATTCATCAATGAGTGACGAAAGACCAGAAAGGATTTACGTCATTTTCCTTTTTGATAACATCTAACAATTTAGGTGCCGTTCAAAAAAAACAACAATCAATCAACCATTCCAGAGACCATTTATCCATTTTCATTTTCACGCAACAATATTGGTGAAGACGAAGAGGTTAAATGGTATGAAATGGAATAAACCACAAGGACCATTCGTGTAATTTACTCAATAATAATGATAATAATAATAATAATAATAATAATAACAATACTAACAGGGGTTGTTGATTTTTGAAGAAAATCATCGGCCATGAACAGGAATTTTGAGTAAATAAAGTCAAAATTAAAGTTCGATTTGAACAGAGGAGGGCAACCACCCCTAGAAACCTTGAATCTCCTCTGTGATGGCCTCGTTTTGCCTGAGTGGTTTTGTTTACAGAAACCCTAATTTTTGGGTATGAGAACAGTGTGCAACTTTATACAGTGAGATGCTCTATACTACTATTTTTTTTCTTTCTGTTTAATTCAGAAATATTAATAAATATTTTTCTTTTAAATATATCTTTTCATTTCTCTTTCTCTTTTTTATATTTTATTCATTTTGTTTCCTTTTAAAAACTCGAACT
Source organism: Calendula officinalis (assembly GCA_963853835.1). Lineage (NCBI taxonomy): Eukaryota > Viridiplantae > Streptophyta > Magnoliopsida > Asterales > Asteraceae > Calendula > Calendula officinalis. Next base: position 19,958,185 of record OY970827.1, read on the forward strand.
CGGAAACACAACGCTAGAGAAATAACTCAATAGGAACGGTTGTGTGGAGAGGAATGATAAGGTTGGGTTAGTAACTTAAATCAATTAACTAAAACTTAAATTCCTTGAGTTTTTTTTTAGGTTTTACAAACAATTATCCTTATATCAATGATTAAGGATTAATAATATGGATTTTGCTAATAAGTGTCTTAGGCAATGGTTAATAACAATTTGAATGCATAAATAAAGTGTACATTAATTACATAAAAAAAACTACCCACTAAAATTCACTAACCACTCATGAGTGGTTATGCATAAACACTTATACCTTAAGCATTTTAATGATCCTTAATCATTGTCCTAAGGGCATTGTTTAACAAAACTCTAATAATATTGGTAACGTATAAATTTTAAAGCATAATTACCTTGGGTGGTTAGTGAAAATTTAGGGGTGATGATTTTTTATGGTTAAAGTACATCAATTTTTTACATGTCATAATTTCTTAACCAATATCCTAAGGGCATTCATTAGCAAAATTATTTCTTTATATAAAGTTCTTAGTAAAGGGTTGTCAAGTAATGTCAACAAGTTCGTTACTTTCTCTTCATTTTTTTTTCTTTCTCGTTAATACGTGTTCAGTTTGAGCTGTTAATTCTTCTATTGGGTTAAGTTTGAAATCATTGTTATAAACAACGTCTTTTAAAAATATTTTTTTATAAATCTAATAACAAATTAACATTTTTATTTAATTAAAAAATATTGACGTAGCAAAACTAAAGATGGGTTGTTGCTATAAACTTGTCAATTTTTTATCAATGAAGAAAATGATAATGTGATGTTGTTGTTACAAAATAGATTAGTCAAGAAAGAGATAAATGTTAAGGGATGTCTAAGCAATATCTTAGACTATACGTAAGGGGTAACCAATCCCAGTTTGGTCACCTATGTCACGTCAACGTCACAATAGTTTTTTCTCTTACCACCAAACACAAGACAAATCCCGACCACATCACATATTAGGCGACCAAACCTCTCTCCATTTGAAATCACCATTCCCATTTGAGAATTGGCGACCAAATGACTTTAGGGACGCGTCGGGCTCGAGCTCGTATAGGAGGTAGGGTGCGTCTTAAATAGGACGGTCGAGCTGAGGACGGATGCAGCGACCATCCCATAATGCTTAGTCTTAGTAACCAAATGTAAACAACATCAATGTAAACATAAATCATGATTATAGTAACTTTATGTCATGTCTTCTTTATATATTTTCAGTTTCTTTTAACATCTTTTCTTATTCCTCTTAGAGCATCCACAATGGTTAACCTCTTTAATGACTTATTAATTTTGTCACATCATCTAATAATCTATTAGTTGAAAACATCTCCAATGGTTAATCTTTCCAAAGACTTTTTCACTAATATTACTAATTTACCTCTATCTATATCAAATGTTTTATAAATGCCCCTCACTTATGTAATTTAACAATTTTTATAGCATTATAAAACTTAACATTATTATAAAATTTCTCTTACAAAAATATTATAATGTTTGACCTTAAAAAGTAATGAAATATGATAAATTATACTCCCTCCGTCCCACAAAAAACTTCTCATTTCACTCTAAACTTTTGTCCCACAAAAAACTTCCCATTTCCCATATTTGGTGGGCTCCACACAATAAAAAAATATTATTATTAAAAACCCCACCACTAACATCCACTAACTATATTTCTCTCTCCAATCCAACCTTATATTTTAATCAAAAGTATTATCAATGACCCCACCACTAACTATCACCTAAAAACATGTGCAAAAGCCAAATGGGAAGTTTTTTGTGGGACGGAGGGAGTAATTTATAGTTATAGAAATAATAAATTATTCACATATAAATATATACATGGGTTTAAAATGTAAAATTATTAAATATAGGGACTAAAAGAATCAAACATTTAAAGTACCCCAAGTGGTTGGGGAAGATCAAGTGGTTGGAGTGACCTCTTAAAAAGGTCATTCATTCCAATGGTAAAAAGTCATTTTAGAGGTTATTCAAATAATATCAACCTCTTCTTCAACCTCCCATTGGAGATGCTCTTATAATCGTAGCAAGTTGTTTTGTCATTTTCTTCAATAATTTGACCCTTACATAAACATTTCATACATACTTTGAATATATGCACCACATACATCATTTTATATGCTGACTAGACATTGTACACACTTTTTGACTATAGACATCAGACCCATGAGAAGATAATCTTTGAGAAGTTTTGTAGGTACTAAAGTTAGTTTTGAATTCTCCACTAATAATAATCCTTTCTCTGATTCGAAATAAGTGGTATACTTTTTTTTATGGAATGAATCAAAATAAGTGATGTATTTTGAAAAATTACTTTATTTGGTAAAAAAATAATAGGACCCCACATCCACTAACAATCCACTTTAATAAAATGAAATGACTACTTTACTCTTACTTTTACTTTTAAAAATCATTAACTCCATTTTATTCAAAAAATATGAAACACATTCCCAACTAACCATCTAATTGATATAATTTAATCATCATTATAGATTTTTGCCAAAAAACCCTGATAAAGTGTATCACTTATTTTGAATCAGAGTACCACTATTAGAATTTAGTATGCCATTTTTTATAAGTTGTACTTTTTGTTGTATCTAAAGTTTTAAATTCTGTTTGGTTCCTTTTCTATAATTTTATTAGTTTTATTAGTTTCTATAATTTTATTAGTTTCTGTTATTTTATTAGTTTCTATTAGTTTCTATAATTTTATTAGTAATATTTTCTTTAATTTTATTAGTTTCTATAATTTTTACCTTTTTGTTTTTATGTGTTTATTTCTAATTTTAATATATTGAATTTTTATTGTAATTCAAATATACTTATTGGTTTTATATTTTTGTTAATTCTTTAACATATTTCATTAAAGTTATATTCTTCCAAATTATTTATTAATTTGGTATTAGTTTTTTATAAGTTTTGCTAAAAAAAATTAAGTTGTTATCAGTTTTTTAAGTTTTTCCAAGTTATATACTCTTTATATATCTTTATCATCTATTCTTTAATTTATTTATTTTTCCAAATCATCAGTTAGATCAAAATGGTCAATATCTAGCAATTTTCACGATATGGTTAGAAATATAGTGGATATGTATTCGACTTGGTCGATAATATTTCTTGGATTAAGGAGAGACACCTGTTCAATGCACCTAGCTAAGTGGTATAAAATCGTTAAAATGAAGAAAAAAAAAAATGTCGGGCGTGCAATAGGTATACACATTTTTGGCGATATGTCGCAATTTCGTTGACTCGCCAAATTTTGATTAGTTCTGTCATTTTTTATGAGTTTTGGCTAGGTAATTTGGATATGTATCAAATTCTCCTCAAAATTTCAGAAAATACCGAGTTTGCTAAATGCATTATAGTGAGATGTTTTACTATTTCATGAATGTTACTAGATTCTCACTATTTTAAACTAACATAATCTACAGTTAATCATCTGAGTAATTTTATGATTTTTTTAATTATCTTATTAATTGTAATAGTGCCTTTTTAGCATCTCTATGGTGGATCTAGAATAATTATTATTTTAATATTAACGTAGGTATTTTTTTATTATGAAAAATTGTATTGTTTTTAAAAATATCTCTACTTAAAAAATATAGAATTCATTAATTATAATTTTTAACATTATATATTCATTTGGAAAGTTATAATAATTAAACAATTAATAAAATCCTGTTCTTTTAATTACTGTAGCTTTGTTTTCTAAATGTTTTTGTTAGTCCTTTGAGATAAATAAAAGAGTGATTTTTTAATTTTGACTAAATGAAACCAAAAATCCCTTAAAAAGTTAGGTATTCTCAGATATTCTCAAAATAAACCGTGCGACTAAGTGCGAGTAAGATCCTCGTGCTACTCCACTAGAACACCGCCACGTGTCCGGGTTAGTACTGCTCACCTTGTTACTACTGCTCGTTAGTACTGCTCAATCTTGTTACTACTGCTCGTTAGTACTGCTCAACCTTGAGACTGGTGCCCGTTAGTACTGCTCAATTTTTTTAACAATGCTCGTTAGTATTTCTCAACACTTTAGTGCTGCTGCTCAACACTTTAGTGCTGCTCAAGTTAGTGCTGCCCTATGGGAGTCAACCAGTCGCACGATGTAATTATTTAATTATTTTTAAATAAAAACGTAGCTTCAGAACTTGTAATTTAATCTTAAATTATAGCCATACTAGTCGTACATATTTTAAATTTATCTACTCAAATGTCTAATTTTATCCATAAATAGCCATACTTCCCTTCTTAAAATTCACACACACTCCTACGATCTAGCACGTGTAATCAGAAACCGAATAAACACGCAGGTGCTGCAACAATGGCGACGGTGACACAGCTCTGCTTCCTCCCAAAACACGAGCACCGTTTTATGAGATCACCGCCATCATCGAAAGAATGGCGATCTTCTCCGGCGAAGTTAGTGGTCAGAATCAAAAGTCAAAGCCAAAGCCAAAGCTTACGTTCGTTGAAGAAGAATCGACGTCCTGAGAACGTTGACGGAGAGTTCTTCGTTGGTTTGTGATTTCACTTTTTTTTTTCCTAAAGAAGAAGCTTCAGTTGTTTCTGATTTCAAATAATTTGCGTTTGTATCCGAATTCTTAACGCGAAATACTAACTTGCTTTAAGTTATGGCTATTAAATTCGACCTGATAATTCTGAAACTGATAAGTGAAGTATAAATTATACTTTAAACTGTAATTGATGTATTGAAATATTTAGATTATTCACAAACAAATATTTTTCTGACTAAAAACTCAAATTTTATCCCCCTTTCGAGGTATTTTTATTCATATATTGCATTGGTTGAATCGAATTGATCCTAAATCACAGTATACATCATGATTAATTATTAACCTTTTTAATTTGATAAGAACAATAACTAGTTTGAATACCCTCTTTAATTTGCAGATCATACTTGCATTGATTGTGATACATGCCGTTGGATGGCCCCGGTAATTACATAAACTTCATTTTTTAAATAACCACTGTACAACTACTTATTTGTTAAAATTTAATTGCTTATTTAGATTTTATTTCTGTTTTTCATGTCAAATCATTAATTTATTGAATTTTATGATGATCCGTAGTACGACTCAAAAACTTTTAATTACCAAAATTAACCTAAAAAAATTATAATTACCAGAATGGACCACCCGTTAAACTAATAGAAGATGATAGTGAACACTTTAGCTAACTTTGATAATTGATTATTTATTGTTTGATATTTCAGGAAGTCTTCACACGTGTTGATGGTATGTCTGCTGTTTCAAAGCAGCCAAGTAGTCAAAATGAACGTCTAAAGGCTCTTCAGGTATCATATCATATGCCACATTCTAAAATCATATATTTGATGATCTTTTTTATTGAGTTAGATCAGGCTTGTACTTATGGGACTGTATGTACCCTGAATATATGAAAATTTGATTAAAAATGTTTTTTTTTTAATTTCTTTCCTGTTTTGCAGGCATTACTTTCATGTCCAACGAGCTCAATTAGTACAGAGAAACCTGCTCGTGATATCCTAGAAGTTCAAAAAACATTTCCAATTCCCGTTGATCCAGAAACAATTCCGGTATCATTTTAACCTATTACTAATTCATCAATGTACTATTAAATTTCCTTTTTTTTTAGTTTTAGGGGCTGTTTATCTGTAGAAAATGTGGTAGTTTTCTTCAGAAAATCGAGAAATACATAGTACATGTGTCAAATTGGGTAGAAACGAGAAAAATCACTTTCCAATTTCCTAACTGAAGTTCTGAAAGTTGACTTTTATAGTTTTAAACCATTTTCTTTTCCAGAGATAGGAAACTCCTCTTGTTCTCTAAACTAGAAAAAGAAAACATTTGAATACGTTTTCCATATTTCAGTAGTTTTCCAAAGTTTTTTATGATAAATTGTAAGAAAAAGTTGTGCTTTGTTTTTCAGGGGGTATATCATTGTGGTTATCACTCTGATAAATCATATGGAGCAGCATCCTATTTGATTGTTCATCCTAAAGGAAACATTCTTATCGACAGGTCATCCTATTTTACCGCACATAATCATTTTGAATATTAATTTAAATTCATCTTTTTTGAAAGAAATTGTTTTCTCATAATATATTGCAGTCCTAGATACACAGAAAGGTTGGCTAGCAATATTGAGAAATTGGGTGGAGCTCGATACATGTTTCTTACTCATAAGTAAGATTTTATGGTTTGACCATTGTCTGACTTCTGTGTTATTATACGCCACTATTGACCTTTGACTTTTTTTTTTAATTAGGGATGATGTTGCAGATCACGAGAAGTGGTCAAAGCGGTTGAGTTGTGAAAGAGTTCTCCACTCCACTGAGGTCTTTTATGTCAAATTTGCTTTTCTCTTCTTTTCATTTTTTCACTGTCAATGTTTTTTTTCCCTTCTGAAGTCAATGTAATATCGTTTTAATTAAACTTTTTACTGGTTTTAATTTGTCTCTGACAACCGTTAATTTTTTTATTAATTGATTCACGGGCTTCCTCTGTATTATCAGTTGCTTTTGGTGTATTGGAACAATTGTTGGTAAACTTGTTTCAATTTAATTAACACATTTACAATTTTGATGTAATATTAATTTTGTTGTTGTTGTCAGGTAAATGATTCCACTATTGATGTAGAGATGAAGTTGACCGGATGTGGACCATGGAGTCTTAGTGATGATATTGAGCTTATACACACACCGGGCCACACAGAAGTGAGTAAATAAGTTAGCCTATTTCATTATTTTACCATACTACAAATTTTTTTAGATATTTTTCTATTTATTGGTGAGTTTAAGAATGTGTTTTTTGCTAAGTCTTAATAAACATATGATTCATTGTGAATGGAACAAACAGGGATCGGTTTGCTTATTTTACAAACCGTTAAAAGTGCTTTTTACGGGAGATCATCTTGCTTTGGAGGAATCTGAGCTTTTCATCTCTGACAAGTATAATTTTTATTCAGGTACGTATACATACGCATTTATAATATAACTGAAAAGGTTGGTTTTTTGATTGTGATCCTTATTTGATGATTTCATGACTGATCTGCAGTGCCTATACAGTTGGATAATGTTGCTATGTTACTTGACTTGGACTTCAAGTGGATATTACCAGGTTGGTGTTTATTTGTTTTTACATGCTAATTCATAATAATAGTCTTTTAAATAGGTAGTTTTATAATTGTTAAGATTATTATTGAAATAATGTTATTGTAGGCCATGGACGACGAGTTGCTTTCAAGGATGTTGAAGAGAAGAATGCTAGCTTAAAAGCTTTGTTGACTGCTAGACAACATACCCACAATCTCTAATCGGATTGACATGTTTTTTAGTTTTTAACTTAAGTAAGTGAGATGCATACGAAATAGCACTTAAGCTAGCAATATATATCACATGTACTTTTTTTGTATAATTATGCCAACGTTGAACTTAAGTCATATTACATTCTCATTTACATTCATATTCTCTTATTTACATTTTTGTCAAGAGATCTTTCTAAAAATTATCTCTCTATATCTTACCTCCCCATACCCTTTATTGAAGAAATTGTATTTCGTTGTTTGTTGAACTTAAATCGTATATTTCTAAGCTTGTAGTGTGATACTTTTGTGAATTGTTTGCACATTAATATGGGTTATCCTTGTAGCACACAAGTTGGATGTGTAATGTCCAAACAAATGTCATTGAATTATAAGCTGGATCGATTTTTGGTATATGATCACGGATTCTCATATCAGGGTTGGATGACCAAAAGTCATAAGATGAACATCTTGGCTTCTGTTTTTATTGGATGTTAATATGTTATCTCTACTTTTTTATTATCATATATCTAGTCATACATCTTTAAATCATAATAATTAAAATTACTTATATATTCTACAAATTCTATAAATAAAAAATAAAATCTTTAAATGAAGGTTACTCAAAATATAGTTCTAGGTGTCTGTGGATTGGTTAACTTCAAAATTTTATTAAAACATTGAAACTAACTTTTTATGCGGTTACTATCTTGCAGTTAATGTATATTTTGTAGTCCACTACTCCTCCATATGCGAGTCACATTTTTCGAACCTAATATTAGGGGTGTTCAAAACCGGGTACCCGGATGGGTAGTAGATTTAGGTACCCGTATCAGTACCCGAATTTTCGGGTACCCGGTTTTTCGGGTACCCGGTACCCGGAAATATAATTTCTTTGTCACAAAAATTACATAAATGGAAGTCGCCATTATTTATATATTTAATTTCTTTAAATCTTATTAATAAATTTGTTATTAAAAATTTACGATATGATTTTCTTTAAAGAAAAATCATTACTAGTAATGAATCTAACCAAATCTTTAAACACATCCAATTATTTAAAACCATAATTCAACGACGGAGGTGAGAATTAGATTGTTTGCACGTGAGAATTGAGACAGGGTTTTAAATTTTAGACATTTTTCAAAATGAGCCAAGCATATGCCCATATCTAATGATAATTAATGTCTAATAATAATATAAAAATATATATAAAAATAAGTTGGAAAAATAAAATTCGGGTACCGGGTACCCAATTACCCGGTTTTTTAGAAAAACACTACCCGTATTTGATACCCGGAAACCGGTTACCCGAAATCCGGGTATCCGGATTTTCGGGTACCCGGATTTTCGGGTATCCGGATTTCGGATATCGGATATTTTTTCGGGTACCCGTTTTTTCGGTTATTTTTGAACACCCCTACCTAATATGGACCTCATAGTGTGGATTTCCATTATTGCCGGATACTTTGAAAACTCTTAAATAAATCAATTCTTTACCAATAAAATATAAAAATAAAAATAAAAACAAAATCAAATCAAATATATTATAGTAAACAAACATTATAAATATGGATCATGTAATTAGTTTTTTTTGTTTCAAATATTGTGAAAATACATATAATATTAATTAATAAACCCGACAAATGTTTAGCCAAAATTGATAAACATTAACAAATATAATTTTTGTCCTTTTATATAATGAAATGAATATTAATAAATATATATTTATTATTAAAACAAAATTAATTACTAAAACTTTAAAATATTGAGTGCATATTCGAAAGGTTAAATCATTAATTATTGAGCAATAGGAAATTCATCATCTTGAATTATACAAGATTGAAGGAGAATTGTATTAAACTCATAGAAATGGAGATTATCCCTCTCATGCACATAAGCAAGACAGCAACCAACTAAACATTAACTACTTATAACAGAAACTAATCAAGGTAATATTTACAATTTGATCCCTGTAGTCTGAGTATTTACAAAGTGAGTTTAAAATTACCAATGAGGGATCTTTTTTGCCAAGTTAGGGTTCACGTGGTTGCATCTAGACAGACTTGAACGTCGGTTAAAATTTTAACTAATCTTTCTCCACCTCTAAACCCCCTTCCATTTCCCCCATTTCCTGCCGCCCGCCATCGTCATTTTCCCCTTCTTCAAGCTTTCCATATTTGTATTTCACTCATCACATCTCTTCATCCTGTTTACGTATACGATAATTTTTAAAGATGTTTATTTATCGAGGAATTTCTCGGATTTCGAGAGCGGCGAGCAGCTATAATCATTGCCGGCGGTTGTACTGTTATACATCGAATCAACAATTGTCTCACTACAGCCACTTCAGGTCTCCCATGGCGTCTTCTCAAGAGGTAAACCCTTTCACGATCATTTGCTGTTAGGTTACAATCGATTGTGTTCTTAATTTTAATTGAACGCTCAAATGTTTAGCGGTGATTATGAGTGGAGATTAACGTTGCTCACCTGATTGAAAACCTTCTGAGAGATTCGACGTTTTCAGTTTACAGAGATTAATACAATTATGAACTGTGTATTCTATCATATGTAAAATTCATTTTTGAGTGATTCATTTAGGTCGCAAGGTTCCTTTGATTTGTTATAGAAGAAGATTATATATTTGGGCTATATAGTAGTTGAAACAATTTCATTACTAAATCAAGCTTTCCAATTTTCCTGGAATCAGGAAGGACCATTTTTTGATTTTGGGAGTAGTAGGTAAATGGATAATGTTTTAAATCTTTTGTTATATTTTAATCACCAGATCTCATGTGTTGGTTTCTTTTTTGTTAAATTAGAATAGCCTTAATAACATGCCAGTTCGAGTCTCTCCCAAGTTAAAATGCAACTCCAGAAATCCAAATAAAAATAATGGAAACAGAAATGAAGAATAATATCTAGTGTCTCAATAGCCGAATAATATGATACAGAGAGTGCAGCTGCAGCATGTCATATTGTATATTTTTGTTCTTTCTCGGTTTTGTTTTAACTACCTTTGTTTTATAACTTTATTATGAATCATTCTAGGATTCTTTTTTCTGAACTATTTAATTTTATTTTACTGATTTTAGTGTCTCATGTTTTTTTATGTATATCTTAATATTTTTTCGGTAATAGTAGGTTTTGGGTTGCAGAGTAAATTATTCCTGGATTTCACGCCCCTTTAGTTCTGGTGGACCACAACCTGATTATGATAGATCTTCAGTTGATGTAAGTGCAATATTCTATATTCTTATTTTCCCTCATTTATTATTTCCATTTTGTAAAATCTTCATTTGTTTTGTTGTTTCTTTAAATTGATGTTCCTTTTTATTGTCAGGATCAAGTGGACCCATTTTCTCTTGTTGCTGATGAACTATCAATTGTTGCTAATAGGCTTCGATCAATGGTTGTTGCTGAGGTATGTCACTAATAGTAGTAACGACTTATCTTCAAATATGGCTGCAACAATTAAATATATGATTTTGGAAATAACTGATTTGAATGTGTGCTTTTTCAGGTGCCAAAACTTGCATCAGCAGCTGAATATTTTTTCAAAATGGGTGTTGAAGGAAAGCGGTTTCGCCCCACTGTAAGTTTACTGCTTCCATTTTTATAACTTATTTAGTAATATTTACTGTGCTCAATTTAGTTTAATGTTTTGCAGGTTATTCTATTAATGGCAACAGCTTTAAATGTAAAAATCTCAAAATCAGGTTCAGAAGGGGTTGTTGATATGTTTTCAACCGAGTTACGCATGAGACAACAAGCCATTGCTGAAATCACAGAAATGATTCATGTTAGCTTTCTTTTTATTTATTTTTTTAAAAATGTTGAAAAAATAAAAAAAAAAAGTTTTTCTTATCAGGTTGCGAGCCTTCTTCATGATGATGTGTTGGATGATGCTGATACAAGACGTGGAATTGGCTCTCTTAACTTAGTAATGGGAAATAAGGTTAAGATTCTGATTGGAAAAATAATTAATATTTAAATGTAAAAAACATGAATGAAATTTGAGTTTGATGATGCAGATCTCAGTATTGGCTGGAGATTTCTTGCTTTCTAGAGCTTGTATGACACTTGCTTCTTTGAAGAACACAGAGGTATGTGTATTTGTTTAATTTTATTCTTTATTTATTATTACTTTTTTAATTATATTATTGGTTGTAGGTTGTATCACTAATAGCAACAGCAGTAGAACATCTTGTTACTGGAGAAACAATGCAAATGAGCACATCCTCCCAACAACGTAGCAGGTACATTTTATTCAAAATATTAAATACCATTCTACTTATATTTAATACAATGTTACTTGGATTTAATCTTTTTTATATTGCAGCATGGATTACTATTTGCAGAAGACATACTACAAAACTGCATCATTGATTTCAAACAGCTGCAAATCCATTGCTCTTCTTACTGGCCAAACTGCAGAGGTTGCCATGCTGGCATATGAATACGGGAAAAATCTGGTATGTAACAACCAAATGGATGTTACAGTTACAGTTACAGTTAGAGATAGATAAATGACAATTGGGTTGTTAATTTGATGTGCAGGGTTTGGCGTTCCAGTTAATTGATGATGTTCTTGATTTCACAGGCACATCAACATCCCTTGGCAAGGGCTCATTATCTGACATTCGCCATGTAACACTCTCACTTTTTTATGTTACTTATTTATTTATTAAATAAATGTTAACTTTATGATAACTGATTTTGCAGGGAATTGTGACAGCTCCAATATTATATGCGATGGAGGAGTTCCCAGAATTACAGTCTGTTGTTGATAGGGGATTAGATAATCCTGACAATGTCGATCTTGTAAGTTTATCTCACTATCCATATTTTATTTGTAAAAAATTGCATTACTTATATGCATCAACAATAAACTGTTAGGCAATTTTTAACCCATTTTGAGTGTTCGTTCTTATAGCTAAATCTTTTCATGGGGTTTTCTTAGGCAATCTTCTTATGCATTAACAACAAACTTTATATGCATTAACGATAAACTTTAGGAAATTTGTTCTGCTTTACTCATCATACTTATTTTTGTACACTTGAATCATTTAAAAATGGCTCTAAGTCTCATGTGGGTAAATTTATAACCCGTAATATATGCAAGTTTTTGTAATATCTAACCTAACATATTGTACATGGATTTATTTTTAATTAAAAAAATTATTATCTTCAAAAGTATGATTTTTCGGTTGTTGCTAAATGATCTAAATAGAACATAAAGCCATCTTATTATGACTCAAGTGTACAAAAACAAGTAAAATTACTAAATCAGGACAAGTGGAAAAGTAGGCTGGTAATTAACCAATTTTATTATTCGACCCATTTGAGACTATATACAATCCAAATCAACAAATTCATTAGTTAACGGATTGGTGTTGCCACTCATTTTTCCCATGAGATATTCAAAATATTATTTTGTTGGAAGACTTTTCCATCATCACAAACAGATTGGAGGTATTGATTTGGGTCCAATAGATTTTATAGTTTGTGTTTGATATTTTTCAGTTGTAATTGGAAACATTGTTAATTTAGAGATTTAATGATGACAGGTATTGGAGTATCTTGGTAAAAGTCATGGAATACAAAGAACAAGAGAACTAGCAGCAAAGCATGCAAGTCTTGCATCAGCTGCAATTGACTCTTTACCAGAGAATGATGATGAAGATGTTCAAAGATCAAGGCGAGCACTTATAGAATTAACACACAGAGTTATTAATAGAACAAAGTGAATAACATCAACATCAACATCAAGTTAAGTTGCCCATAAAGCTCAGACAAGATAATATATATATATGTCATGTGCAAGATTTTGTTTCAGTTCACATGCTTGCTTAAATCACATTTTTTCAGTCGCTCAAATGTGATTATTCAATAATGATTATTAGTTACAAGACTTTAAAAAGAGTTATTCATGGTTCCGGTCCAGATATTGGATTTTTTGTAGCTTTATGTGTGCATTTTAATTTTTACACCTTAGCTCTATGAAATTTGCAAGTGTTAGATTAGTGCTTCCGTGAAATGATTAATTATTAGATTTGATTGATCTATCAAGTGTAGGTTTGTGTTTTTAATTAATCTTGTGGTCCCAAGTTCGGTGATAAGAAAAGATAAACAGAACCGATAGAATTTGAGTAACTTATGTTTACTCTCGATCTTTAAGAGAACTATTTTCTAGTAATTTTTGTCATTAATTATTATCAATATTCCTCAGATATATCCTGGCTACTCATAGTCGGTTAAAATTTTCCGATAGATATCTATACATAACTAGTAAAAGTGTACCTGCGCGATGCCGCGGAGATTTTCATACGATGCCCAAAAGGTGGTTTATATCAGTACACGTTTCAGCTGTACAACATATAGCTACATGTGAGACTTTTGTTATTCTTCTGATTGTATTCAACTTGTTTTAATCTTTAATTATTATGTAAATTTCTATCCATTTGTTTTACTTTGTGTAGTTATGTGTGCATCTCATGTCAAAGCTTGATGGTAAAATAAGATCATATAATATGTTATTTTGTAAATTAAGACCTCTTTGAAACTAATTTTTTTTTAAAGTAATAATAAAAGAATCAAATATAACTATTTTTAAGTGAAATATATCTCAATATTGATTTTAAACAAATTTTATTATGTGATAAATAAAAGAGTAAAAGAAAAATTAATAATAAAGGCAGGAAGAAAAAATGGCAAATAAAAAAGTAAAAAGAAAAGTCAACACTTAAGTAGGAAAAGACAAAAAAAAAAATAAATAAATAAAAAAAAATTTAAGCTGCCTGCCACTTTTCATCTTTTCATCGAAGGTAAATGTAGTATTACTAATGATAGAAAAGTAATTTTTCGTCATAATATTAGAAAAATATTCATATGTATTACTCTTTTCGTCCCACAAAAAAATTCTCATTTCTTCTTAAAATTTTGTCCAACAAAAAAAATTCTCATTTCTCAGTTTGAAGGGCCCATTTAATAAAATACTCCCTCCGTCCCAAATTTATTGTCCACTACAAAAAACGCACATTTAAGAAAAAAGTACATTAATTATACTATGTCACCAATCAAATTTTCTTTTTCCCACTTAAATGTTTTTTGATTGGTTGAAATTTAGGAAAGACAGTCTTTGTGGGATAAACTAAAATAGTATACTAGACAATAAAAATGAGGCAGAGGGGGTACTATTATTACTAATGATTCCATCAATAAAACATTTTCTCTCTCCGATCTAACCTTATATTTTAATCAAAAGTATTACTAAGGATCACATCACTAACTATCTCCAAAAAGCTTATGCCCAAGAGAAATGAGAACTATTTTGTGAGATGAATGGAGTATTTATTTATATCCATTACTTAAGTTAGGAGTATCAGTGCTTTTGAAAATGACTTGTTGACTTATTGACTTTTTTCTGAGGCTTGTATGAGAGTCGAGACTCGAGATTGATGTGTAATTAATAATTAATGTTAGGTTTTATTTAACGCCAAAAGAGAGCGAGAAAATGGAGTTTCAGCAAAGCCATCAACCCCCTATCTACACCCACATGAAATGAAATATGTATATAAAATATAGAAAGATAACAAGAAACTAGCAAAGAGTACATGAGACACTGATTACAACAAAATGGTAGGACAAAAAAACGACTGTGACCATGATAAAATACTACATATAGCTTTATATTTCATTCTAAAGAATACCCTGACTTGTAGATCTTCTTGAACACTTGAAATTGAGAAGTTTACATGATTGAAAATCAAAGTTATTTATGGCTTTCCAAATAAGCCTTTTTAAACCCCCAATTGCAGCTTCCAAAAATTTCCTTCAGTTTGTTGATTTACCAGAATTTACAGTCCTTAAAATGAGCCGATCCAAGTAATGTTAGGTGTTGCTATATAATTGGAAAAGAAAACGTACCAGGGTGTATCCACGTATGTAATGACACACTTAGCTTATGTAAGCATTTCTTTTCTATCACAGATTAAAATAATGCAAGTTCGGTAAACAACGAAATAGAAATGCTGAACTTGAACCAGTGTGTACACGGTTGTTGTTGTTGTAGAAAAAGCTAGTTGATTTGTACCCAATAAAAAAAATATTATATAATACTCCGTAATAATTATGTTGTTCTACACAAAACAGGCCCAAAGTTGGAAACTTGGAATGAGGATGGGACCGAACCGGTTTTAAACTGATACCACTTTTCGATATTTAATTTGACCCTGAATCTTGGATCCCATATTCTTAACTTTCCGAACAAGCAGGGCTATTCTGGGATACGGGCGACAAGGACGGTCGCCTAGGGCCTACAAAATTTAGGGGTCAATTTTTTAAAAAATCAGCTCATGTGTACATATGTATAAACTTATTTGAATCAAGGTAAATCAAACAGAATATTAAAAATAGGCGGACTACAAGATCCAATTCGGACATTTAACTTGAGGATTGTGGCGACACTTTTAATTTGACGGAGACTTTTTAGTTATTTAAAAAAAAACATACTTCAAAGGGCCCATTTTAAAGATTTTATCCATGACCCAAAATTTGATTGGACCGGCTCTGCGAACAAGTCGGTTTTGTAGCACCTGTACAGCCAGTTTTAAATGTAGTAAGTTCAAACCCTTCTCTATTTCTTTAGACTTGCATCTTCGATCCGAATCACCCATGATATGATGCATCTTTGATCTGTCCATTTATCTCCCACGATTGTCGCCCAAACTTTGGACTTATATGATGCTTGGTATTAAAAGATACATAACGATGCTGTCATAAAAATTATAGAAAATAACTACATGGTGCACATGGAGTACTTTAATATTTGTCTAATTTTAAATTGCTTATTATGTCCTTATTCTCACGTTATCTACCCTGTATTCGGTAGGCATAAAATATCATGCAAAAATTTGTTTGACTTTAAAGTACCATTTTTTTTTATTTTTTTTTGAAATGGCAAATCTAATTTACTCCTAATTACCACCTATGTCCACGACGGGACCAGGGGCGATACCAGGAGATATATCAAAGGTGGGCAAAATTTTAAAGTGAAAGTCAGGTTCTTGAGTAATTTTTTTTTAAGTCAAATCGTAAATAAAATAAAATCAATTTTAGTTTGAAGAAAGTCTAATCATAAACTATATCAAACAAAATCAAAATTCGCTTGTTAGTTAATTCAAAAATAAAAAATTCTAAAATTTAGCAATATAAAATATAGAACGCAATTTTTCATAGTGGTAGATTTCGTATACAAAATTTGTATTCTTAATTCATATTCGTATTTAATTTTGTTATAACGTTGAAATAAATTCTTTAAAATGTTTATATATGGATGATGTGGACTAATATGTTACTAGTTAGTTTACACGTATAATCAAATAAATTGCAAACATAACATTTTTAAACCAAGAAAAATAACGGGAAATTAGTCAAAAGAAAAGAAAATTTTAATGATAAATATAGCAAAAGAAACATTAATAAAGAAATAAGGACAAAATAAATTAAAAAAATGCATATGAAAGGGACTTAAACTGAATGTTATATGTTTTAAGATAAATGAGTAAACCATTAAGCTAATATACGACGTGAATTAGTTATCGCTCATACATTATATGTATTTTGATGAGCAAAAGCTAAAAATGAACTGACCCACAAAAAAATTATACTAATCGGAAAATTTTTAGGGTGGGCAACTGCCCACCTTGCCCACCCCCTAGGAACGCCCCTGGACGGGACTCGAACTCCTGCCATCAAGATTAAGAGCAAACACCATACCATTAGGCCAACGACCTTTTGGTTAAATTTCCAATTTCATACTAATGTTACGTGATGTTAAATAATTGAATAGGAAAACCATGATGTACCCATTGTTGCAATGACATACTTTGCTTATGTAAGCATTTTTTTTTTTCTATCATAGATTAAAACAATGCGAGTTTTTTGTTTTGTTTTGGTATTCTGGGTTCCGACTCACTTTGTGAGTCGACTTCGAGCGACTACCCGCTTTACGGATAGTCCGGAGTCGGCACAGATAAACCTCTCTGCCATAACCACAATGGGTACTTTTTTTTTTTCGCTCCTAAATTGAAATAATGCAAATTTGGTAAACGACGAAATAGAAATGCTGATAATTTAGTTTGAAACCATCAAATCAATATATTTATGTATTGTAGCTCGTTGTTGTACGTATCATCTCCTAGCAACATCTCGTTTGGTCCATTATGAGTGGATTCATCTTGAGCTACGAGCAAGGTAACGTATCTAGTATCCCTTTTAGGTTATTTACATATACGTTTATGTTTATATTTATGTATTATGATGTTGTTATTGTTACGATCGCCAGAATCTCCCGTATGTATGTATTTATTGTTTACATAATTATATGCATGTTTCGTTTATACAATATACTTCATCCGATTCAAAATAAGTGCTACACTTTCCTTATATAGGTGATTCAAAATAAGTGCTACACTTTGAAAAATTACCTTATTTGACAAAAAAATAATAGGGCCCACATCCACTAACTATCTACTTTAACAAAGTGAAATGACTCATTTACCCTTATTTTTTACTTTTAAACATCATTAACCCAACTTTATTCAAAAGGTGTGGGACCCATTATCCACTAACCATTCAATTAATCTACTTTAACCATCATTATAATCTTTTGTCTCAAAACCGTGAAACCCAAAGTGTAACACTTATTTTGAATCGGAGGAAGTACATATATTATTTGGATAACGTAACATGGTTTAGGGGGTGTTTGGGAAAGCTTATTTAAAGGGGCTTATGGCTTATAAGCTTATATAAGCCTTAATAATCCCTTTCAAAATGGATTATTAAGGCTTATATAAGCTTATAAGCCATAAGCCCCTTTAAATAAGCTTTCCCAAACACCCCCTAAGTATATATATAGTTTATATATTTACTTGATTATTAAGTTTACGTGGGATGTTCACATGTTGTATCGAGCATCATCATCATTTATTATCGTCTATGCAGTTTACATTTAACGTAAGTAGTTTATATATTATATCATTTATATAATTGTGTGATTAGAAGGTCCCATTAATGTAGTAAGGTCCAATGCCGGCCCTGTCGCGGCCGGGACCACCGGTCGAACTTTTTTGAGAATGGCGGCACCACCTCGGTATCAGGGCGGCCGGGATAATTAACCTCCCCAATAGTTTGAACATTTGGGGCGTGTGTGTGCTGCATGAGTAAAAGTAATGTTGAATTAGAATGTGAAAACATTGGAGTGGGGTATGGTTCTCGTGCCAGCAAGGAAAGGGGCTAGCAAAAGCATTTGACTTTTGGTCAAATGTGTACAGGAGGGTAAAATGAAGTGTAATTTATTTGAGTATTGACAATAATCGACTATTTGTTTTATCAAACCATTTTAATTTGGTAATTGTTGGGTATTATATATTTGTTATTTTTTTTGGGTATATATGTAATAATTGAAATTTCTAGAAGATAACTGAAGTGGATATGTGATTTTAAGTTTTTGTTACAAAAATGGTATATTCACAATATTAAAGTTTGGATAGAGATACATGCAATCCCCCTTTTAAATTTCAAGGAGCAGTTGATCAAAGTGCTTGAGATTTCGGGTCAAGACAAATTTTTCCTTTAACTTCATGTTGACCTGGAAATAAACAACTTGATAATAAAGAACGTAATAGGAAATTAATTTCAGAGTAAATCATAGTTTTGTCCCTGTGGTTTTCCCGATTCTGTGTTTTTGTCCCTATACTTTTTTTTTTCGTTTTTTTGTCCCTGTGCTTTCCCAAATTCTGCGATTTTGTCCTTCCGTCCATTTTCCATTTTTCACCGTTAACTAACGAGAAATGCTAAAAAAGTGAGGATATTTTGGTCATTCTGCCCTATCTTCTTATTTTCCATATTTAACATGCATTTGACATTTGTACAATACAAGTCATATAAACAAACACCATTGATCTACATCGAGCTTCTATGATTACCAAATTCCCAAATTGTGAAATTCTTAAATCAGATTAAAGAAGACGAAGATCTTCCATAACTGGACGGAGACGATGAGATCTTCCATAAACCATCGGAGAAGACGAGATTCTCCCATTCCGTCGGTATCTCCGCCTCCTAAAATCGCTGGAGAAGACGAGATCTTCCATAACTTGCTGGAGAAGACGAGATTCTCCCACTCCGTCGGTACCTCCGCCTCCCTAAATCGTCGGAGAAGCCGAGATCTTCCATAAACCGGTTGCAAGATCTGCCGACGGAAGTATATTGGAGCTCGTCGTTGCAGCGCACCCTAGATGTGTGAAATCGAATTCTAAATTTGTTAGATTCGTTGCCGGTAACAACCTCTAAATTTGCTCAACCAGAACCGCCGCCTGCCGGAGAAGACGAGGAGCTGGTGGCGGCGCCCAACACCACAGATCCGCTGGAGAAGACGAGAGCCGGTGGTGGCGTGCTTCTCAGATCTATAGAGCTAGCAACTTCATCAAAACCTCATGGGTTCTTTCGATTGTGCGGTGGCGAGAAGGCGACGTCAGGCGGCGATGAGGGTGGCAGTGCTACGGTGGGTTTGTTTAGCCGGAATGAATCGTCTTGGGTGAAAAACCCACCAGGGATTTTAAAGAAATTGGGTCTACTAAAGATTTTGATGATGATAATTAGGGCAATATGATTTTTGGAATAAATTTGTGGGTTTTGAAGTTGAAGTGATTTGATTTGCTTTTCAATTGTAAGAATCGGTGCCCAGTGGTGAATTGATGGTGATTTGGGGGAGATGGATCAGATTGGTTTGAACATGAAGGTACAAGCTTTAAAGCATATAGTATAAGTAATTTGTCGAAATGACTAAAATGCTCTCACATGCTTATCACGTGAGGTTAGTTAATGGGAGAATTTGGACGGAAAGATAAAATCGCAGAATTTGGGCAAGCACAGGGACAAAAAAAAAAGAAAAAAAAGCACAAGGATAAAAACACAGAATCGGGAAAACCACAGGGACAAAAATTGTAATTTACTCTTAATTTTAAAAAGATAAATGTTACTCCCTCCGTCCCTAAATAAAGTTCTCATTTCTCCTGGGTACAAATTTTATAGAGAAGTTAGTGGTGAAGTCATTGATAATAATTTTGATTAAAATATAATGTTGTTTTGGAGAGAAAAAGATAGTTAGTATATACTCCTTCCATCCCACAAAAAAGTTAAATTTCATTTGATCACAATCTTTTAGGAGATAGTGAGTGATAAGGTCTTTTGTAGTACTTTTGATTAAAATAATATGTTAGATTAGAGAGAGAAAGTGTTGTATTGGTGAAATGATTGGTAATATTATTATTATATTAGGTGGGCTCCAAAATTTGAGAAATGTAAACTTTTTTGTTGGATAAAATTTTAAGGTGAAAAGTAAATTTTTTTGTGGGATGGAGGGAGTAGTTATTAGTGGGGTCCTTGATAATTATATTATTTTATTAAGTGGGTCCCATCAACTTGAGAAATGAGAACTTTAAATTTTTATTTAAAGATGAAGAGAGTATAATTTTTTAATTTGTTTCTATTTTATAGTTATAACTGTAATAATGGTCACGCAACCATATATATATACTTCTTATGAGTCAACCAATTAGCTAGGCACCAGAAAAGTCCAAACTTTGGGCATCAAATACATGGGAGATAAATGGACGGATCACCAAAAACTAATATACAAATATCCACTCCCACTTTTTTGAATATAAAGATGGTTGCCAAATGAGAAGGGAAATCTAAATCAGGGGGGAGATTTCCTGGGACGAAGGGGGTGGACTGGGTGGGATTCCCGGTTTGGAGAAAGAAAGTGGGTGTGTATTGTACAAGTTCATGTAAATGATATCTAATTCTGTACATGCATACGACATATAAACAATTATATATCTACCTGAAATTAGGGAACCTGACACTATAAAAATCTCCACAATAATATGTGATATGCACTACTCGTTTATAAATTGGAACTAGATGATTTTTTTTCTCACTCACTATAACAATGGGAAAAAGATGCGAAAAAATTACATATACAGTGGATCCGTGATGCATAACAAAGTTTAGAACGTAAAAATATGAAACGTAAAAACCTACATTTGCACCTAAAAAAAGAAAAAAACAATATAATCCCTAGGAAATCCCTCAGAAATTCCTACACATTTCCTAGGGGTTTAAAACCTCCCTAGGAAATCCCTCGGAAATTCCTACACATTTCCTACGGATTTCCAATAATTAGAATTGGTTTTTCGTTTTTAAAGGTTTATACATCATTTTTTTTGTTCCATACTTTTCACAACATCATTGTACATGAAAAACATTCATCTTATCAAGTTAGACGTTATATACATATACATACATGTGTATGCGTTATAGAACTCATTGCTTTAAACATGTTTTTCTTATTATAATTATATGCAAGTGTATGTGAATGTGTGTATGTGTATGTATACATATATAAGTTGGTGATACGAATGAATTTAGTATATAATAAAGTTTAACAAAATGTGAAATGAAAAAACCGACATTTGCACCTCAAAAAAGAAAAAATAATTAATTCCCTAGGAAATCCCTAAGAAATTCCTACACATTTCCTAGGAGATGTAATCTTTTTAAACTTTGCTAGGAATTCTCTCGGAACTTCCGAGAGATTTCCGAGGAATCTTTTCTCAAGCTTAATGTTTTGAGTTCCCTAGGAATTCCCTATGAAATTTACGAGGGTTTTCCGAGAAATATTTTTTCAAACGTAATGTTTTGATTTCCCTAGGAATTCCCTAGGAAATTTATGAGGGTGTTCCTAGGAATCTCTTTTCAAACGCCATTTTTTGAATTCCCTCGGAAATCCCTCGGAAGTTCCGAGGACTTTCCGAGGAATCTTTTTTAAAACGCGTTTTTTTGAATTCCCTCGGAAATCCCTCGGAATTTCCGAAGGGTTTCCGAGGAAGTTTATTTATTCGAATTGTCTAGGGAATCCCTCGGAAATGTGTAGGAATTTCCGAGGGAAATTACCCTTAGGAAAAAATCTGTAGAAACAGGGGCCTTTTTCTAGTAGTGTAATGTGCGACTTAAATCCAACATGCAAATAGAAAAGGAAAAATAATTTTTTGTTACATTTATAAGTTATAAGCTATAACCATGTACTCCCTCCGTCCCACAAAAAACTTCTCATTTCACTCTAATTTTTTGTCTCACAAAAAACTTCCCATTTCCCATATTTGATGGGCTCCACACAATAAAAAACTATTATTACCAAAAACCCCACCACTAATATCCACTAACTATCTTTCTCTCTCCAACCCAACCTTTTATTTTAGTCAAAAGTATTATCAATGACCACACCACTAACTATCACCTAAAAACTTGTGCAAAAGCCAAATGGGAAGTTTTTTGTGGGACGGAGGAGTATATCGGTATATGAGTTCCAATTTCGATTAATATGCATGAAAACTTATTATATTCTTAATTTATAGGGGAATAGTGCTTAGATAAGCAAAATGCATTGTTTCTGGTGTTCTTCTACCGAAGCTCCGGTTAGTTTCCAAGTTGTTGTTTAGAAGAAAGAAAAAAAAAAGCAAAATAACTAACATTAAATTTTATTTTTTTTCCTCTTGATCGTCCATTTAAGACTGTAATACACGATTAGTCAATGGGAGAAAAAATTGAACACAGCTTTGTCTATTCTGCTTAGTTATTCTTTAGTTTACAGTTCGTTTGGGTTTCGTTCAATTAATCGAGTTTTTAGTAGGTATAGTGTTGTATATATTCTACTTTCTCCGTCCTAATTTTATTATCCACTTTTCCTTTTTTATATGTCTCAAAATTATTATCCGCTTGAAAATCTAACCAATTAAAAAACAGTTAGGTGGTAAAGATGAAATTGTATTAGGTGCACAGTGTAATAAATACACTTTTCTTAAATTGTGTAAATCTTGTCTGTGACAATAATTTTGTGACGAGGGAGTAAGTGAGTAATGGTATTTGTGTCTACTAATGTGTCTACCAATTTGATCATGACAAGTGTCAAAATTAAAGGATAATATGAAGAGAGAATTAGTAGATGACACATATCAAGTTTAGAAGTAAGTAGGCAGGGGTAAGCACAAATATCATTTCTCATTGTAGTTTGGTCTTTGTAGGTATCTTTAAAGAGGTGCAGGAGGTGTGGTCATATACTTCGTATTAAAGAGTAAATTACACGGATGATCCATGTCGATATTAATTAATAGGAGATGGTTTTTAGACCACAAATCTTGTTAAATGTACCACAATCATTGTATAGTTTGATTGTACAGTTAGTTGTTAAACTTGTACTGTGTGGTATAGACATTAAAATTTGTGATGTAGAAATGAATTCCCTCCATTAATGCACAACCTTTTATAATATATGTAAATCTTATTAATAGTTAAAACTATCATTGTTATTTTCCTTAAAATAATGTCAGTCTGATAAACGAAGATATAGAAAAGCTGAACATGAACCAGTGTGTACATGGTTGTTATTGTTGAAAAAATTGGTTTCCGAACAGCAGTACGTGTCTTACTTTTTTAATTAACGTTGGGTAGGTAGTTGACTTGTACCCAATCAAAATTAAGTTGCACTTCCTACGTTTTGAATTAAGTGATACATCGTTGTTTTTAAAATTTTCAATACAAAAAATAATAATCAAATGTTAGAATAGTTTAAATTGGATAATTAGAGTAAACTAGCAGGGTACCCGCGCAATGCGGCGGCGGGTACCCTGTAACTATATTTTAGGGATGGCGATAATGATGGTGGTGTGTTGTGATGATGGGCGGTGGTGGTAGTAATTGTGATGAGTAGTGATGGTGATGGGATGATGATGAGTAAAATAATATAAATTTAAAGATTAATAAAGATTGAGTAGAAAAAGATTGAGCTCTTATTCATATTGGCTTAATAACTAATTATATTAACCATGTCGGATCTGAGTCAACATTTTGAACCCGTTTATTAAACGTGTAGGGTTTGGTTTTATAGGTCTCAACATGTTTAAAGTCTCAACACGACACGAAACCGATACAACACGAACAATTTGGGAGGGCTCTCTATCTTTTCTTAACGTGAATATTACCTAAATAGCAACTTTCTTGCTAAAAATTAGCAACTCTCAACTGCTAATTTGGGATGGAAACTTAATTCGGTTCCATCACTATCAAAACAAAAAATATGCTCATCTTTACTTTCAAAATAAATCTTACTTGCAAAATAAATTGATTATTTTTTATCATTGTTAAAACCAATTGTCTTTTGAAAAGTGACGTACCTAGAAGGCTAGAACCATAACTATTTATGAGAATGAGAAAACATAGTTCCACACTTTCACTTCCACTTCCACGGTTCCACCTACGATGTATCACATTAGGTGGAACACATCGAGTGTAAATGTTTTCTCACAAAACCTACATGCAGCAATGTATATCTTAAAAACACAATTTATCACTGACCGTATAACATTTTTTCATTCTGGCAAACTTTAAGAACACGAAAAATCATTTGTATTATAAAAAAGTAAGGAATGTTTGCATAAAGAAAGGACAATGATATACAACAAAATGATGGAAGAGCACGCCAATTGCAGCAAAAGTAAGGGCGTGCTCTCTAGAAGGTTGTTTAAGTATAACATTCTTTAAATGAATTGCCGCCCTCTCACCACCACATCTTGCTCGTTCCAAGTATACCACCACCTTCATCATTTGTCCTTCCTGTTAATCAATCAATTATACAATAGTCCATATGGTCAGAAATTCTCAAGAAGCTTAATTTTTATCATTTGTAGATAAATCATCTAAAACATGATTTAAAAAAAATAGAAAACAAAGTTAGAAACATACGATTTTGAATTCTTTGTTTCAAAATGTCATTTGGTTCAATAAAATCTTCTTTATTATACCCAATTGTTGGAGCAAAACACAGATCAACTTACTACTGATGCTGCAGTTAGTACCGACAATAATTAGTACTGATGGGGCAGAACATGTTACTACTGATGAAGTTGATACTGGTGATACTATAACTTAGTTACTACTGATCATGCACAGATTGAAGATACTACTGATCTTAGTAGTTACTACTGACGATGGTTTCTGGACTTACTACTGATCACCAGACTTACTACTGATGTTACATATTTACTACTGGTGATGAGTTTTACTACTGATACGCGTTTTTGAAGAATATCAAGTCCGAGATCTTCGTAGAAATAGTTATAGAATGTAAATCAATGTATATTTTTATTATTCGATGTAAATCAAAGTCCTAGAATAACTAGGGTAAATAGTTTAGCTTCAAGGACTATTATAAATAGTTCCTTACGAATTGTAAACGTACGTGTGTATTGTTAACTCAATAATATACATTGAAGCTTTTTGTGAAACTGTGTTCTTAATACTTTCGCATATTATTTACAGTTCATTGTTCTTAATTACATTGATATAGTGTTGATCCGCTGCAACTTCTATATTCAATTAGATCTAAAGTGTTTATTAACTTTTCTATAGTTAATCGATCCTGACAAGTGGTATCAGAGCATATTGGTTCTATATCTACTATTTGTTAAGAACAACAAAAAGTTTTAATCTTAAAAACACACATTATTAATCATGACTGATAATAATGAAAGCACTCAGGCCAACAAGATCCCTATACTCACTCCCAATAACTTTGGGATGTGGAAGAATCGTATTAAGCAATACATGCTTATTACAGATTATTCCATGTGGGAAGTTGTTCTTGAAGGAAACAAAACTGGTCCTGGTCAAGCAAGCAGCTCTGCAACTGAGGCAGATAAACTTAAGTGTGAGAAGGAAAAGAAGGACAAGGGAATCGGACTTAAAACTCTAAGCACTCTCCTACTGGCCATTCCTAACGACTATCAACATCTCTTCGTTGAGTATGATGATGCAAAGATACTTTGGGAAGCACTGGAGAAGAGATTCGTTGGGACTAAGAGCACCAAGAGGAACATGAAGTCTGTTCTCAAACAAGACTTTGAAAACTTCAAAGGAAAACCCAATGAAACACTCACTCAAGTGTTTGACAGATTCAACAAGTTAATTGGTGAACTTAACCAGGTTGGGGTTAAGATGGATCAAGAAGATGTCAACATGAAGTTCCTACGATCTCTTAGTGAAGAATGGGCCATGTATACAGTGGTGTATAGACAAAGAGATGCACTAGAAGAAAAAGAGTTGGATGAACTCTACAATGATCTCAGAGTATTTGAAACTGAGGTAAATCAAAAGAACCCTTCTATTTCTTCTAATAATGCTGCTTTTGTCTCTAGTACAGGTCTAGGTCAGGAAACCTTCACAGGAAAGGCTGCAGATTCTGAGGATGCTGCCAGAGAATCCTTCTTCACTAGTCATGTGCATACTGCATTGATTAGTGATGACTTGGAACAATTGAATCCAGATGATCTTGAGGAGATGGATCGTAAATGGCAGATGGCTATGCTAAGTCTAAGGACAAAAAGATTCTTAAAGAGAACTGGAAGGACAAGCCTTAACTTCAACAAAGGTGACAAAGCAGGATTTGACAAGACTAAAGTCAAATGTTACAACTGTAACAACCTTGGTCACTTTGCAAAAGAATGTCCTCAGCCAGACAAAAGATCAAAATCAACTGCTCTTGTCTCACAACAAGGACAAGGCTATGACTGGAGCTTCCAAGCAGAAGAGCATGCTCAAAATCAAGCTCTCATGGCCTTTACTGACAACAAAACTGAGGTAAAATCTAAACCTTATACTTCTGAATGTGCTAAAATTGTTAAAAACTTAGAAAAAGAAAACACTAAATTAAATGAAGATTTAGCAAAAGCAGTGAGAAGAAATCATGAGTTTGATAGTGTGATTGCTGATCAAGAACATCAAATAAAGGTGTACCAGATGATTGATCAAAGGATAAAGGAAGAATTGCTTCAGGCTGTGGATGAGAAAGAGTTTTATGAAACAAAAAATAAAGAACTAACAAGTAAATTAGAAGAATGTCAGCTTGAAATTGAACAAAATAAACTAACAATTAAAAAGTTTGAAAGAAGCACTAAAATTCTTGATGAATTAACTAATAATCAAACTACAGGAAAAGTTGTTCATGGGGTGGGATATCATGCTGTACCACCTCCATATAAAATCATTCCACCACTTAAAAACAGCTCAGAAAGAATCATTAATGAATTAAAAACTGAAAAGCAAACTGAATCACATAATGAAACATCTGAATCAAATGATTCTTCTGATGATGATCAATCAATTGAATTTACAATCTCTCAAACTGAATCACCAAAATCAATTGATACCAGCTTTCACACAGCACAAAGTCCAAATGAATCTCCCAAATATGATGCAGAAAATATACCTAAAATTCTAAAAAGGGGAAATCAAAGAAACAGAAATCAACTCTTAGAACAAAGAAAAATCATAAAGGCTCAAGATAATAAATTAAAATGTGTTATTTGCAACAAAGTAAACCATTTAGCAAAGGATTGTCACTTCAATCCAATAAACTGCAAAGAAGTAAAAGAATTTAAAATTTTTAAAGAAAAAGCAAAAACTCAAAAGTTAAAAGATACTACTGGTCCTTCAGTAGTAAATAAAATCAAAACTCCAATTGCTGAAACTCCAAAATTTGGAAGAAGTGCACCAAGATTTGTGCAAAACAGAAGAGTTGGAAGCCCAAAGAACAGCAATTACTTCAAGAACAATGGAAAATCCACTCAAAATAAACACTATTTTAAATTTTCCAACACCAGTAGATACTACTGACGTTTTACTACTAATATCTTATTTACTACTGGTCTTTCAGAAACACAATTACCAAACTAACCCCCATGAAAATAACCGTTATGTTATGATTCGAAGGACATTTTAGTAGTTTTGCAGGATAAATCGAAAGATATAAAAGGCGGCAGTCGATTAGTTTAGCATTATCTTCACTTCGATTTGCTAAAACTTCTCGATAAACCCTAGCTTACGATCAAAAACCCTTCGTCAATAACAAAATTCACTTCTGTTCTTCACAAAATTCCACAAAAATGGCAACTCTACAATCACTGGATGTGCAAACCGATCTTAAATACTCAGAATTTCACAACATGTGTGCCTTCCTAAAGAATCCCGACGGCACAAAAGATTTTCGACCGATCGTAAAATTCTTGAGAAATTCCTATATACAGTTTGCATTAACGGTAAAACCAAAATCATATCAACAGCACTTGGTGGATTTCTGGACCAATGCTGAGCAAACGGAAGGAACAACTGTATCAATGATCAAATCACAAGTAGATGGAAAACATATCACAGTAACAGAACAATCAATCAGACACCATCTACAACTTCACGATGATTCAGGTATGTCTACTCTTCCTAAGGAATACATTGCTGAAACTTTACAAAAAATGGGTTATGAGGGAAGACTCAATATAGTAACCTTTCAAAAGGGTCTTCTCTCCCCACAATGGAAATTCTTAGTTCATACTATTCAGCATTGTATTTCTCCAAAAAGAAGTACTTGGAATGAGTTTAATAAGGCAATAGCATCTGCTGTTGTCTGCTTATGCACAGACCAAGTCTTTAATTTTTCTCAAATGATTTTTGAAGGTATGTTGGGAAATCTAAGTTCTACTAAATTTTTAATGTATCCCAGATTTCTACAACATATCATAAATTGTGAATTACAAAACTTGTCAAACTCCTAAAAACATTTTCATACTACCAGAGTTGAACAAGAAAGTTTTCTCAAATATGAGAAAACAATTTAAATTTTCGGGTAAGGAAACCCCTCTGTTTCCTAATATGATCAAAGATCATCCCCATACTGGAGAAGGTTCAACCATTGTTACTACCCAAGTTGAGCCTCAACCCACTCCATCACCCCCAAATACAGCCCAAACACCACCCCAACTAGCCACTCAATCACCTGCCCAAACAGAAGTCCTGAAAGTGTCCCAGGAACTTGATTTAAATCTGCAGAGTGCTACTCTTCACTCTGTGGAAGACCTACCAGATAAAACCAAAAATATTTCCACACTTTACAAAAGAAAGAAATCTTTAAAGGACACCAGGGGACACATTGAGTCAAACCCCAGGCTCCAAGAGTTGTCCTCCAAGGAGGAGAGAGGACATGAGGCGAGGGCTTTCACTACTGATGCCCCAAAGGTGGGTGCACTGGACAGTGAAAACATCTTTAGGACCCAGACCTCGGCAACTTTGAGTGATGACTCATTTGAGGAGTTACTCAAAGGACCCTGGTGCCAAGAAACCACAAGGGGGGCATCTCTGCTTCTTCTAGGAAGAAGAGGATGTCTAAAAGACCCAATGAATCACCAAGAAGTGATGAGGGCAGATCTATTGATTTGACGGATAGGATGGAAAACCTTCAAACCAATGTACCTGTTAGTAAGCCCGATGATCTTGCTAGATGGAGTGAGGGCAGTATTAAAATCACCAAATTGACGGAAAAAGTGGATTCTCTTAAATCCACTGTACAAAATTGCCTTACATATCTTACAAACCAAGGAAAAACCATGGCTGCTATGAAAAGACATGTCAATACCATCAACAAAAGAATGAGATTATATGAGCACAGGCTTCATCAACAAACCAAAATCATCAGAAAATTGAAGAAAAAGATTGATGATAGTGAGGCTCCACCAGTTGAGCTCACTAAGGGGGAGAAGGACAACATACAAACTATGATTGATGAATCAATTGCAGCAGCAGCATCTTCTCTCCTAAATTTAAAAGAAACAGAAGTTGATGAAGGCCCAGAGATGATGGTTACAGAAGATGAGCAAATTACTACTGCTACAATGGAAGAACAAGTTGAAAAGGAAATACCAGTAGTAACCTCTACTACTGATATTATAGCAGTAGTAAATGAAGAAGAAAAATTGAAAGCAGCAAATACTACTGATGCCCTATCAGTAGTAACTCCTGAAGTCACACCAGTAGTAACTACTCTGGTTACTACTGAAGAGGAAGAACTACAATTTCCAGAGCTGATTGAAAGAGAAAGACATGTCATCATCTCCAAACCACCAACACCTGATCAACCAATTATCATACCTGACATTGATGATAATGTGAATTGGTTTGAGGTAGATGAATGCACACTTCCTCCACACCCTAAAATCTTACCAGAAGGTCAACTACATCTATTTTATCCAAAACTTCTGATGATGGGTATACCAGATATGAAATACATTCCACCTCCACCATCTGCTCATATTGGAAAAGGAAAAGAAATATATGATGATGATTATCCAAACAGAGCTTTAGGACATCACATGGTAAACAAGATTAATCATGTAAGAGCAGAAAAGCAATCCAGATGGAGAATTAAATACAGAAAATTTTTGGAGAAAGTGGAAATGTATCAAGCTTTAGTAGAAAAGAAAAAGAAAGTTCAAAGTGCAACTACTGTTCAAATACCTGCTCAAATCAAAGATGTTCAGATAGAAGCCCAAGAAGCAGAATTCAAAAGGCTCAGAAAAGTAGAAGAAGAACATCTAAACTGTCTTGAAGATCTGGTGGCTGAATGTAAAAGAACAAAAGGTGATCTACCAGATGATATCTTTGAACAAAAGACACTTATGATAGACTTTCTCAAAACAAAAGGGCACAGTGCAAAATCTTTTGGAAGAATGAAGATGATAACTATTATTGAAAAATACTGCACTGCAAATTAAAGAAGAAAGACTTGGCTGAACAAGAAGCTGAAGAATCAAAGAAAGCCAAAACTTTAATCCAAATCAGTCCAAATTTGCTCAAAGCTGGTAGTATTCCAACTATTGGTGAAACTTCAACTCCCCAATCAAAGAAAAGAAAAACTGTTGATCAAGAACAAATCTCAAAGAAGAAATCAAAACAAATTGTACCTGTTCTTGAAATGCCTATTGCTCCATTGCAAAACAATCCAATTATTAACTGGATAGTGATACAAAACAATGTTATAGAAGTCATAAGGGAAGACAAAGTTGTACAGAGATTCACTGGATGGTTACCTTTAATCAGATCATGTTCTAGAAGTGATGTTATCAAGCTTCTGATTATTGGAAAACCTAGAATGACAAAGAAATCATGGAAAGAGTCTGGTGCTGGATACTTAACAAAAATTATAGATGCTGCATTTTATCCAGATAATTATCCAGAACAATTTACAGATCCAGGCAATGTATATGCTTGGAATGTCATTCCTACTGCTAATATGTACTTCTTTGAGAAATCAGGCAAAGTGTGTGAATTGTACTTATATGAAAAAGAATATCCACATTCTGAGAAGACTATGTATCAGATATTCATAAACACTTTGATGAAACCCTATGATGCTGTTATGTTCCAAAACAAACTGAATTACTTTACAAAGAGGAACAGCAGATATATTATTGAACAAAGGCTTCAACAGAATCAAAGAACTCTTGAGAAAAGAAGAAGAGAACAAGAAGAGCAAAAGAAACTTGATTGATTAAAAGATAATCAATAAGTTTAGGGGGAGATTGTTGGAGCAAAACACAGATCAACTTACTACTGATGCTGCAGTTAGTACTGACAATAATTAGTACTGATGGGGCAGAACATGTTACTACTGATGAAGTTGATACTGGTGATACTATAACTTAGTTACTACTGATCATGCACAGATTGAAGATACTACTGATCTTAGTAGTTACTACTGACGATGGTTTCTGGACTTACTACTGATCACCAGACTTACTACTGATGTTACATATTTACTACTGGTGATGAGTTTTACTACTGATACGCGTTTTTGAAGAATATCAAGTCCGAGATCTTCGTAGAAATAGTTATAGAATGTAACTCAATGTATATTTTTATTATTCGATGTAAATCAAAGTCTTAGAATAACTAGGGTAAATAGTTTAGCTTCAAGGACTATTATAAATAGTTCCTTACGAATTGTAAACGTACGTGTGTATTGTTAACTCAATAATATACATTGAAGCTTTTTGTGAAACTGTGTTCTTAATACTTTCGCATATTATTTACAGTTCATTGTTCTTAATTACATTGATATAGTGTTGATCCGCTGCAACTTCTATATTCAATTAGATCTAAAGTGTTTATTAACTTTTCTATAGTTAATCGATCCTGACACCAACATTTTCAAAATGGTAAATATGTAGAAGTGGCAAAATGAATGAGCTGAAATCAAGTCATGTTAGGTTGAGCCAACCTCGTCCAAATTTCAAAATTTATATTAATCACCCTTTGTGTGTGGGGTGTAATCTGTCAAGAAAATGCTTTTAATTTTTACCCATTAGAAACACAACCTGGAACAACCCCCTCACACGTTGTAATAAAATCTAACCTGGTAACTTTCTAAACGTCTGGATGTTTCGTAATAACCTCGTCCCAATCAATACCATATGCCAACGGATTCATTTCATTATTACAAAAAGATATATGTTTGTCCAAGCCATTGACAAGCTACTTTCATATTTGTCACAACACCTAACGTCACTTCACTTCTGCATTTAAGTTATCTTTCAAGGAGCGCATAAACTGCAAATAAATTGAAATAAAATAATTAGTCTAAAAATTTACATTTAGTTTCCCATCTGATTATAATAATTACCTGACTTTCAATGGGATGTTGACTCGTCAAAAGTTGTAGATAGTAGGCTAATTTATCATGAGGTGTAATTATAATTCCTTCACCACTTTAAAATGTGAAATTTTACTAAATGGAATTTTACTAAATTGTGTTCATGAAGAAGAAAAAACCTGAAGTATAAATGTGAGCTTTGAATCACAATATGGGACGTATTGAGATTCCTTGTTTGATACATAGGAAAGGTTCAGGATAACAAGTCTGCAGCCACCATTAAATCTAATTAAAAATATGCTTAAATTAAAAGGTATAACAATATTTTATCAACTTGAAAACAGAAGAATAAACAGAATACCCAAGAGTAGAAGTGATTTATTTACATTGTTTATTCTTTCAAATGTTCTCCTTCAGCACAAGAACTTTCATGCCTGCATTATATATCTGTGCACATAATTCAGTTTCTTAAAAAGAAACAATTTTTTTTTACCTCTCCTATCGACAACAAGCTCTCAATATCACACGATTCTCAAGCAAGAAAGACTCATCCATGGTCTGAAACGAAAAACGATTGTATAAGTTTGTTACAATGATAAGCTACCAAAATCAATAAAAAGTAATTATAAAATCGAACTAACTCACTGCAAGCAGATGATGAACTTACTTGAACGATTGATAACCTCATTATTGAAGGGAAATGGTTGATTCGATACACACGAATCAGAAATTGACAGTGATTTCTCGCGGTTTACCTGGATTTCATGCGGATTTCTGGCGAGGTGGTGATGTGGTAGTTTCTTGTGACAGAGAGATAGGTATGTGTGTGAAATTAAAGTTTGAAGAAAGAAGATAGAAGATCTCCTAGGGAAGAACATAAGATTGCATGCGGTGGAAATATCATTTTCGGTGGTGTCTTTCCGGTTCCCAACGGTGAGAGCCCTAACAAAAGGACGTTTAAGTCGAACGGGTATCTCAGCTGGTTAAGTTAAAAATAACAAGGATTTGAAATGTCAATACGTTGTATCTCAGCTGGTTAAAGCATTCGTTATGCACGCGGTGGTTCACGGTTCGAATTAGTAAGTATTTGGCTGAATTTTCGAATGCCTATTTAGGGAAAGGCCTAAATGCATTATAGATAGTAGAGATAAATAAGTTTTATATTTCTCTCCGAATAAATTATTTTAATGATATTTATTTAGAGCATCTCCAACCATTCCTTCTATAAAACCTACTTTATCTCTATAAATGGTGATTTCATCCCTTCAAAATAAAATCTCAACTTTAACGGTATATTTTATCCATCTCTTTCAAAATTAATGACACCCACATTCCACTAACATTTACACTCATAAAATATGTATGAGGTCCATGGATAGAGGGATTTCCTCTCACGTACTTCAAATATAGAGAGATTTTTCATTCCGTTTACTTTGAAAGGGTAATAGAGTATGGTTGAAGAAGAAAATAACTTCAAAACAGATCAGGAATAAAGTATGGTTGGACATGCTCTTAAAAGTAAAAGTAAGAGCAAGAGCAAAATTGTCATTTTATTGTATTAAATGAGATAATTAATAGGTATGAGCCCCATTATTTTTTACCAAATATGTTAGATTATTAAGTATAACATCACTTGTTTTGAAACTAACAAAAATGAAAAGTACTGTATCAATTATTTTCAAATGGAGGAATTATAATAATTACGGGTGAGTAGAAAAAATAGGTAATCGGACTGTACATTGTATAATATTATATTATCTGTGAAAGATATTTTAATTAAATTCTTGATCATGAAAATAAATGTATGCATAAAAAATTGCGTATGATTCTTTTTTATTTGTTTATTTCGTCAATAGTATTACTATATGGTAGATGACACATATACAAGCACACGTAGCATCCCATTTCATAGCCAAAACAAGGCGTTGACTTTGATCCGATCAATAATTTCCTATATAAACCTTGAACGTAACTACTGCATTAATTACCTCAAACACACAGAAATTAACCTGGATCAAATGGCAGCAGGCTCATCAGCACGAATAGAAGACCTTGAGTATTTGTATGCATCAAACGCAAATGTGTCTAACTTTGTTTCCGTGAAGCTTTCAAACGAAGGCAACTACCGTCTCTGGAGGGCGCAGATGATGTGCCTCATGGAGAGTCATAATATGGCCGGCATCGTGGATGACAAATATCCACGTCTAAAAGTTTCTAGCGAGGAGATCAAGAAACAATATCATAGTCTTCTCAAAGGCTGGATTTTTGGTTCAATTAGCGAGAATTTACTTGGTGCTGTTTTTGATATCGGTCCTGTCGAACAAGTGTGGGACAAACTGAAATCATTTTATGATCCAACTCCAGCTCCCCAACAAGGTATGTCTTACCTAATATACAGTTTTCCAAACGAATCCTAAAAACATTTTAAGCATATCCTAATCCAACAAGACCCACACCCATGTCTCGATCTCTCTCTCATACCCAACATTTTGCATCCGAATGCAAAATTTCTTAGCAAAATTTCTTGGTGAGAACGCATGATCATAATATCAAATCCACTTCCTTTTATCTTGTTCGATTAGACTTGTCACCAAATTTTAAACCCTTAATTGCAATTGTTTAATTGACAAACAAATAATATCAAACTTATCGTTATGGTTATTAAATATAATACAGAATATTTAAAAATATTATTACTATTTTAAGATGAAAAGTTAACGGAGCTTCCCGACTTGCATGTATCCAAAAGAAAATAAGACCCCATCCAAAACATATTTTTGCTATATATAATCCATTTGAAATTTTCTTAACAATAATTTTCAGTCAACCCACTTGTTATTTCGGGAAATATTTGTGTAGCTCCGAAACTTGAACCTGCAATATTCTTTGAGTTATAAAAGGGGCTCTAACCAACTAATCTACTAGAATAGATGTTAATTATTTGTCTGCAATTACTTATGTATCATGTTATATTTATTAATGTCTAAAGGACTCATATCATTATATTGACCACCTACCACTATCACCCACCACTACAACCACCACGTACCACCCACCACCACAATCACTACCGCCACTACTCACCATCACTATGCACAACCACCCCATCACCATCATTACTTCCACCACCACCATCACTATCGTCAACACAAAATATAATTATATGATACACGCTGTCACGGTGCTAGTAATTTAGAATATATATTAAGAAATATCATTTTATTTCAAAAGTTTTGATAACAAAATATAGTCGAATTTTCCTTGGTATTAGCATTAATTATAACATAATTAAATTGTGTATTTAGGAAAAACAGAAACAAAACAGAAAAATGGGCAAGAGACGCTTGCAATAGACATAGTGGACCCGGAACAGCTGGATCGAACAAAAACCCAAGCAAAACGTGACGACCAGACGGAACGGTTGAATATGCTGCGTGGAGCAACTATAAAAGGGAATTGGTCAGAAGCAGAATCCATACTAACAGACGACAAAGATCTAGCAAACGAGGTAATCATGACCAATGATGGTAGCAAGATGCTTCACATAGCAGTTGGAATCGGTCACATTGATTTCGTAAAAAATCTAATCTGGTATATAAAAGATAAACTACTTGAGCCGAGAAGTTCGGACGGATTCACAGCACTTCACATTGCTGCGGTTGTGGGGAACACAACCGCAGTTGAGCTTTTAATTAAAGAAAACAGGGAGTTATTAGGAATTAGAGACAATAAAGGTGAATTACCATTGCATAAAGCTTATGAAAATATGCATCTTGATACTGTCGGATATTTGTTGAAAGCCGCCAATGATAAGGAGTACTCTATTCACCCTGACCACCATGGTGAGGGGTGGAACTTCTTGTTAATGCTATTTCTGCCAAACAATATAGTGAGTACTCAACTTATCACATAATTAATTTGTTCTTGCTTTGACAATTGACACTTTGTTGGTTACTCTTGCAGAATTAGCATCAGATTTGGTAGAAAAATTTCCTAAATTTGCTTCTGAAAGTGATGATGTCCTCATGGCTATAGCTAAAACATTTCCAAGTGGGCTACACTTTAGGGAACAACTTTTCTATCCATGTAAGTTTCTAATGTAATTTTAGAAAGGGTGATTGAACCATATAACAACTATCAGCTTTCTCTATATATTTAGTTTACCACTGACCCATAACTGTTTTAATCCAAGTCAGTTAATGCTTTCTTTTTATTATACTTTCTTTTTTTTTTCTGTTTTAGCTTTGGACAATATTCAGGAATTGATAAAAGCTACATTAGCGGCATTTCTTATTTTGTTCTTCATCCTTCCTATCACGCTATATGATCATTTCTTCGGATCCCAACCCTTTCGAACGATGGCAATGTTGTATAGTTTGCTCTTGTGCACAGGTATAAAAACAACCAAAAACATAATTGTATGCTAAAACACATAGTGATATATATATTTTTTCCTAAAATCTTTGTGTGCTTGTGCAGTACCCTTCATGATTCTATCGGTCTTTGCATTGATATTCCTCATCATATTGTTGGTTTGTTTCTCATTCCTTGCGGTTTATAGCCTCTTGTGGAAGGGCTTAAGTGTACTAGGTAAGACATATTGCCGATGCGATTTAACTTCTAAAGAAAATTAAGTTGATGATATTTTTAACTTACAACTCTTGACATGCAGTTCCATACGTGAAGCATATCAATCAGAAAAAGAAGGATTTGGATGGAGCACAAAAGGTTCTAGAATTGGTATGTGATCAAATAGGCAAGTTGAAGCTGTCTGATACTGCTATTAAATATCACCCACATTTTAACCGACCAATTCTTGAGGCTGCACGTAATAATGCTATAAATGTTGTCGATGAGATTTTATTTAGAGCACCTGAGGCAATCCATAGTACAGACCAAAGTGGGTACGATATAATTCAGTTAGCGGTTATAAATCGCTCTGAAAAAATCTACAACCTTATCTACGAAATTGGGGAGCGAAAGAATATTTACAGAACAATTCTAGATTCTTGTAAAAATAATATCGTGCACCTAGCCGGAAGGTTAGCACCTTCACGTGAACTCAATCAGAGAACTGGTGCAGCATTACAACTACAAAGAGAGCTTCAATGGCTTGAGGTATACATAAGAATTAACAAACTATTAAATTGTTACTTTTTCTAGTAGAATAATTAATTAATAAGTTAATCTAATTCTATAGGAAGTGAAGAAGCTTGTGTTTCCTACATACCTTACTCAAGACAACATTTTTAATGAGACACCGGATATGGTGTTCACACGTGAACACGCGGACTTGGTGAAAGAAGGTGAACAATGGATGAAAACCACCGCAGAATCATGCAGTATCACAGCTGCCCTAATTACAACCGTCGTATTTGCAGCAGCAATTACAGTGCCAGGTGGAAACCAAGGTGATGGGTTCCCCATGTTTAAGGAACGCACTGGCTTCGTTATATTTGCAGTTACAAATGCAATCTCACTATTTTCATCGAGCA
The DNA here is from genome assembly GCA_963853835.1 of Calendula officinalis. Classification (NCBI taxonomy): domain Eukaryota; kingdom Viridiplantae; phylum Streptophyta; class Magnoliopsida; order Asterales; family Asteraceae; genus Calendula; species Calendula officinalis. The sequence continues at coordinate 19,996,634 of OY970827.1, forward strand.
CCGCATTAATAGTGTTCTTATCCATCCTAACCGCACGTTTTGCTGAAAGAGACTTTTTAGTTAGTTTGCCAAGAAGATTGCTTATTGGAGTGTTCTCTTTATTGGTGTCAGCATCGACCATGATGGTAGCTTTCACATCAATCTTGTACCTTGTCTTCTGTGATCATAAACCATGGATGCTTATTCCAATATGTGGATTAGGTTTAATCCCCGTTGCATTTTTTGTTACTTTACAATTCCCCCTAATAGTAGACCTTTTCAAGTCGACACATATGCAAATCTTTGGCAAGCAAAGGAGGAGTGTGTTGAAAAGATTTAATCCAGATAACATACGCTTAACCTTTTTTAAGTGAGTACACACATCTTCGAATCATGTATTTGCATTTGTATAAAGGGATTGGCTGCTAAAGTATTCGTTTTGTAATTGTATGTTTTGTAAATTTTTCTTTTTGTTCGTGTTGTATTTTTTTCTAGCTTCTTGCTTGTTTAATATAATTGGTGTTCAAGAAAATATGTTGTAATTCTTTGTTATTTTGTATAATAAAGATAACTTAAAAAGTATTGCTTTGTATTTCGTTTCAGTTAGTACTCTTTCATCATATTGCTAAGTTAGAATTCGGAAAAAGTATATTTACCCCTCCCCTTACACATTCATTATGTACTTATTGGAGCTAACTGAAGTGTACACATACAATCAAATATTAAATGGTATCTTTGATACCTTGGATATTCGAGCCTATATTCGAGAAGAGAATAATGCATTTGAACATTTTCAAAAAAACCCATACACTTGAAGAATTAACAATCACACATAGGCATCCAATTGATGTTACAAAAGAAGCCAATAGCATTAGGAAATTATATTCGTTCTATTTTAAGACGTGTACAATATAAACTTTTCTACAAGTCTGTTACACATTAACTGAAACAACATATTTTAGCACATTATGATACCAACAATTTGTGTTTTCTTAATTAAAGTTAAATGATTTCAATTTTATTGTGTATTAGCATGTACACAAGAAGAAGTGAACAAAGTAATGGAATCATCGAAAATTGCTCAAAAGCAATGGGCAAAAACTCCTCTATGGAAGCGGGCCGAGCTTCTTCACAAAACGGCTGGTATTCTTAAAGAGTACAAAGCTCCCATTGCCGAATGCCTTGTTAATGAAATTGCAAAACCTGCCAAGGATTCAGTCACTGAGGTAAAACTCATCTGCGATAATGTGATTTATTGAGCTGCAACATAACATGAACATGATACCAAAAAATAGATATTTGAAAATGGTTAACGATACCATAATTTATTTAACATACGTTTTAGATTTGATATATTTATTTAATGGTCAGTAACATCCATACATTGTACTCCATAAGCATAATAGCCGTTAATTCTTGCAGTTAAAAACATGTACATATTCACCACATTATTTCAGCTTTAACCTTGTCTCCCCTACTAATCACCCCCAATTTAGTTCTTGAGGAAATCACATCTTTATAAACTTCAAGCCCCATTAGGAATCTTGTTGATAAATATTCATTTTTCTCCCAAAAAACCCCGTGATTCAAATGGAAACTCAAGCGGATTAAATAGTCCATGAGATTGATGATTAATCAGAACCGGATTAAATTCAAACCCGTTGTTCATCAGGTTCGTCAATCATCTCTTTTCGTTAGACTACCCCCATCAGCTTGTTTGATTTTTCCACTCACACAAACCAATGCAACACTAAACCCTCAAGAAAATGAAGATGAATTCATTCACAAGCACACCAAACCCTCTTCAAACCCTAACGAATATGCTTCCACCAAACCCTCTAAACCAAACCCCCTTTACCATATTTTTGGAAGCTTCTTCGATTTCTTTTTCTTCTTTTGGAAGCTTCTTCTCGGCCTTCAATGGCTTCTTTTGGTACACCACACATAAAGTTACCATTCTTTCATAGAAAAAAGATTTATGGGTTTGATCAAAAATAGAATTTTTATGATCGGTTTCATAACAGATTCCACTTGGGCTATACCTCCTTTCAACTATCCAGTCAACCTTGCTGTCTCCAAAATTGGCCCTGCACCGGAAACTCCTTAGTCCTCCTACTCATCCAATCTTAATGACGCACAAATTCTTTTTTCTTTTTTAAATTAGTTTTTGGGTTTTCTGAAGGCGACTATGCGTTTCAGGGTGCAGTTGCTTGTCTTCATATGGTGCACTGCTTTCATTTGGCAGGCTTTCTTAATCAGTTGTGTCACTGGGAAAGGATCGGAGATTTTCTAACCATGCATCCTGGAGTTAACTGTAGTTAATTTACAGTTTTATGCATTGGTTCAAAAAGCAATATATGCCTACTCAAAAAGTGGTGTTTTTAAAACATAATTATGTCTCTAGCTTCACGGGTGGTGACACTGGAATATCCATCTCCAAGAAAGCGGGCATGGTAAATGGAGCTTGGAGGGAAAGACGCGTGTATGAGGATGCCGATCTGGATTTGGTAGCAGCAAATATCATTAACTAAAACTAAATTTTTAAATGTGATCTTACAAAGTTGTACACTGCTGGAATTTGTTACAGTGGGCACGGCTGTTAAAGTTGTGTTGGTGATGGAACCAGTAGAGAAAGTAAACGCCGCAAAACTAAAGGTGGGCCCACCTCAGGATGATTGTGACATCACCCCTCTGAATCATCAGCTAATTTCATACAAGGGTTGGCTAAGGATGCAAAAACAAAAGGGGCGAAATGTTGCTGCTTGATAATGTCAGACCTGACATGAGGATCGCATGGGAGGAGCCATTTGTGCCTGTTATTAGGATCAACTCCATTGAAGAAGGGATCCATCACTGCAATGCTAGCAATTTAAGTCATGCAAACAACCCTAACTTCATCTGAAGTCAATGACTTTTATAGGTAACTTTTGAAAATTGATAGGGATGTGTATTTACTAAGGACATCAATAAAGCAATTTTGATTAGACGGAGACTGGGACTGTTCAGATTAACTCCGCCCCTGCTCGTGGTCCTGATCATTTCCCTTTTCAGGTAATCTTACATATACTTACACCTGCCAATGTGTCGAGACCTTAAACGGGTTGAGACCCCTAAACCCATACCCGAAACGTTTAGGGTTCAAAATGTTGATACTTACACATCATGGTTAATTTTCGTGTCAACCCGATACGAGACGTGGAACCTGTGAAATCCAACTTTCCTCTGTGAAAAATCGCATATAGCGAATGTCAAAACCGTAAAGCAGAGAAATTTAAAGTTCTAAGTGACCATTTAAATATCCAAAAATTCCAAAAATAAAAACATAATAAGAGCCCAAAGTTCTCCAACTACAAACTCATAAAATTTTATATTGTTTACATATAATATATTTAAAAATATAAAATTTATTAATATATAAACGGGTGAATCAGGTTATCTTCAAGTTGAAGGTATTGACACTAACCCACTAATTAGTTGTGTTGTCGTGCCTAATTTTGTTAGGTCTAAAAAATTATACTAGCCTGTTAATTTATGGTCATTTATATTAATTCCGGATATTCTTAACTTGACAGGGTTTGAAGGACAGTGGGATTGGATCGCAAGGAATTACAAACAGTATTAATATGATGACGAAAATCAAGAGCACCGTGATTAACTTACCAGTACCATGGGGTAGTAATCAGCATTTGCATGATATCAATGGTGATTGAATAAGACTAGTTGTATTGAGGCTTATTTGTCTTAATATACGATTAAATAATGTTTAGTACCACTAAAAAGGGTGATTAATGATACATGTATTGTGCTTTCACAGTAGAAATTAACAAGTATTTAAGATGTTGACTCTTGATTTTGGTCGGATACCAGACCATTTTCTGTTAAATTAGTCCAAACCCACCACCACCAAACCAACCGCCATAAAACCCACGCCGTGGAGAGCCATTATAGATAATAGAATATAACAACCAGATAGAAATCATTCTTTAATTTTAACCTTCTCAAATTTAGTAAGCCAAATTTCATATTCATTAAAAATGTAGTAGCTTTGACAATTTATGAATTATCTGAGTTTTATCATCTATAATCTAAAATTTGCATTCAGATTATTTTCTCACTTTTGTCGGTGTATCTTTGGTAAATCCAAATAAACCAATGGTTACTTTCAGCGACCGAACACTAATAAACATTAGAAAACAACATTTATTTCATATTTTTAGCTACTCGTTATTTAATACATCTATGATGTAACCATCAGGAAATTATTTTTTATATATTAAGAAAATACTATTTTATCTAATGCAAGAAATAATTCTATGTTTAAAGATTACAATAATAGAATTTTAATCTTCAACTGGGAATAATTTATTTGGTATAATGTCATTCTCTAAACAACCAACCATTAAGTTTGTCGGCAAAATAGTTAACCACTAACTTTTTGTATTTTTCTGATTAAATATTTAAACAGGAATATTCATTGTTAAATGTCGGATTATAAATTCACAAATTATTTATAACAATATAAAATACATTCGTTATTAGTGTATTCTTTATTATGTTGTGCAAAACAGAGTATTTGTATATTAAAAGAAGACAATAGAGAGTTAGAGACCCTAGGGCTGATTTGGGCGACAGTATGTGCATGTGAAATAATTGACACAGATTATGTTACACGGAAACTGCGTACTAAAACCAAGCTGTGGGTACATTTGCACTCTTGCAGAGCTTTTTTTCTAAACAACAAAAAGTGGAAAAAGGGAGTTTTGACATTGTCAATTGTCATCACTCCTTTTAACCACCTATAAGGTATAGATTTTGATTATTGTTGTATTGATTCACGAAGGGAGGTGCAGAGCATATATATACACCTCAAGCCTAACAAACAACCTAAAATAATTAGGAGATAAACATCCAAAAGATATCGATAAATATGTTATACAAATAGTTAAAGATAACTATGGAAGGGATTTGAATTTCAATACTCCCCCTCAAGATGGAGCGTGTAAGTTTTGCATGCCCATTTTGGTGATTAAAAATTCGAATTGCTGAAGTCCCAAGGCCTTCGTGAAGAGGTCTGCAATCTGCACTTTTGTGTGAATTTTAAGAGGTAAAATTTCTTGAGTTTCAACTCGTTCTCTAACGAAGTAACAATCCATTTCAACGTGCTTTGTTCTTTCGTGAAACACTGGATTGTTCGCTATGTTGCGAGCAGCTTGATTGTCACAGAATAAAGGAGTGGGTTCATGTTGTTTAACATCAAGTTTGTCGAGCAGCCACCGCATCCATATGGTTTCGCTTACAGCTGCAGCCATCGCTCGATATTCTGCTTCAGCCGAGGAACGGGAGACGACCGCATGTTTCTTTGATTTCCATGAGATGGGTGCTCCGCCTAACATTAAAACGTATCCAGTTCGTGATCTGCGAGTGTAAGGGCATCCGAGCCAGTCTGCATCGCAGTAAGTGAGGAGATCAGTTCCTCCTTGTTTGGGCGGGAATATGCCCTTTCCCGCTGTGGTTTTTAGATACCTCAAAACTCTGTTTACAGCGTTTAAATGGTCTTGACGTGGATCTGAGACAAATTGACTTAGGACATTCACGGCATATGTTAGATCAGGTCTAGTGGCTTGGAGATACAAGAGTTTTCCGACTAGCCTTCTGTAATAATTTGCATCGACCCGTGGTTCTTCACTTTCTTTGGTAAGCTTCAAGTTTTGTTCCATAGGAAAGGAACATGGTCGACATCCGGTCATGCCAGTTTCTTCAAGGATGTCTAAGATGTACTTTCTTTGGTTAAGGGCCATGCCATCTTTTGTGCGGGCTACCTCTATTCCCAGGAAATATTTTAAATTTCCAAGGTCCTTTATGCTAAATCTCCTATTGAGGAAGGTCTTGACTTCATTGATTTTGTTCGCATCACTTCCAACAATTATTACATCATCAACATAAACGAGAGCTGCAACGAAAACTTTGTCTCGTTTGTATATGAAAAGGGAATGATCTGCGTTAGACTGTTTAAACTTTAGTTCCGCAAGAACCGATGTGAGTTTTTGGTACCAATTCCTTGAAGCTTGTTTTAGACCATAAAGTGATTTCTTTAGTTTGCACACTTTGTTTGCTCCCCCTCTTTCGTAACCTTCAGGAATCTTCATAAAAACTTCTTCATGTAAGTCGCCGTGCAAGAAGGCATTATTTACATCCAATTAGAGTTCGAACGGTAACCAACTTGGCGACAGGAGCAAAGGTGTCATGATAATCAACACCTTCCATTTGGGTGAAGCCTTTTGCCACCAATCTAGCCTTGTATCTTTCTATCTCGCCATTTGGTTTATATTTTATTTTGTAGATCCACTTTGAATCAATGGCACGTTTTCCTGTCGGGAGTTCTTCAATGGACCAAGTTTTGTTTTCTTCTAGGGCTTTTATTTCTTTCTGCATGGCATTTCTCCAATTTGGATCCTGCACTGCTTGTTTAAAATTCTTTGGCTCATCATTTAAAGTGATGGCCGCCAAGAAAGCTTTGTGAGTTTTAGAAAAGTTTTTATAAGAAACATAATTGGCCAAAGGATGTACCGTACTGGATTCTTGAATTGGAGCGGGTTGCGTGTGATCTAAGGATGGAGGGAGCTTAACTTCATAATCTTTTAGATGCTTAGGTCTAGACTTTTGTCGCTTGTCTCTGCCTTGGTTAATATCATCATTTTCAACTATTGGTACTTCATGATGATCATTGTCATGATTTTCTTGTGGAGTATCAACATTAACTTCTTCCACTGTTTCGTTATCATGATTATCGGAGGTGTTATTTGAACTTTCATGATTATGTTCCTTTTCTTCATCTTGTTCGCATTCGTTTTCAAAAGGAAAATCACCAACCTTTTCTTCACTTTGTTGATGACCAGTTTTGAAAGGGAAGGAGTTTTCAGCAAACTTTACATCTCTTGAGACAATAATTTTGTTGTGGGTTGGATCAAAAATTTTGTATCCTTTGGTTCCTTGAGGATAACCAACAAACACTCCTGGCCGTCCCTTTATTTCGAATTTGTCACCCTTTGTTTCTGTGCTTCGATAATAGACTAAACAACCAAATATTTTCATGTGGTCATACTTAGGTTTTTGGTCATGTAAAACTTCATATGGAGTTTTCTTATCAATGACCTTGGAAGGCAACCTATTTATGATGTAAGTGGCAGTTAGGATGCACTCTCCCCAAAATCTTGTTGGAACGTTTGCTTCTATTTTTAATGCACGTGCCACTTCGAGCAAATGACGATGTTTCCGCTCAACAACTCCATTTTGTTGTGGAGTGTGCGGGCACGTTGTTTCTAAAATAATGCCATGTTCGGCATAAAAATCTGTCATGTTATTAGAAGTGAATTCACCTCCATTGTCACATCTAACCCTTTTAACATTCTTTTCAAATTGGGTTTTGATCATTTTACAAAAGTCCATTAGACATATACTAGCTTCGTGTTTGTGTTTGAGTAAGAATACCCAAACGGCCCTACTATGGTCATCCACAATGGTTAAGAAATAACTTGATTTTGAGAAAGATGGTGTACGGTATTTTCCCCATATATCACAATGTAATAAATCAAAGCATGCATCAGTTTTAGTAACACTGATTGGAAACGGTTGTCTTGTCAATTTAGACTTTGCACATGAATCACAAATATGGTCTTTATTTCTAAATGAAATATTTCTAAAGAAACTTATTTGACTTAATTTTCCTTCACTAGCATGACCTAACCTCTTGTGCCATATGTTTCCATCTGACATCATTGCCTTTCTCCTTCGTGCAAGCATCCCCATCCTATATAGACCATTCACGCAGTTACCCGCTCCAATCAAATTCTTCGAAGTTAGGCCCTGCATGACAAAGAAATTTGGGAAGAAACTTACAACACAATTTAATTCATGAGAAAGTTTGTTAACTGATAAGAGATTGCAATTGAAGTCAGGAATGTGAAGGACTCCTTTTATTGTGGATCCATTGGGCAACGTGTGACTTCCCTTTCCCTCTACTGATACAGCTTGACCATTGGGGATGGTCACGGGTTCCTCAAATAAGGAGGTAACTTTGTCTTCAAGAATATCTACCCGGTTGGTCATGTGTTCAGTGGCACCTGAATCAACAATCCAAGATTCGTTTGGAGTTACTTTACCTGCCATGTTTGCCATGTGAGAGGCTGCTCCCTTTGTGTCATTCTCTCCCGAAGCAAAGTGGTTGATGAATTGCTGATATTGATCCTTTGTTAAACCGGCGACCGGGCTTTGTTCCACTTCGGCACAGGCTGCTCTAGGTTTTGTTGGTTTTGTTTTGTTCTTTCCTGGCCACCACTCCGGATACCCAATGCGTTCAAAACACCCCTCGCGGGAATGTCCATCTTTCTCGCAATGAGTGCAGTGCTCCGTCGATTTTTCTTTCTTTTTACCATATTTGTTGTAGCCCGGGTCTCGTTTTATGGAAGCTTGAAAGGCTGCTGCCTCGGCAGTGGGCCTTTTGGCATTTGTTATGATTCTTTGTTGTTCATCTTCAGCAACAAGGTGATAAGCATTCCCGAGGGATGGTGTCGGTTTGATTGCAAGGATTTGTGTTCTTACGATTGAAAAATCAGCATCAAGACCCATGAGAAATTCATATAATCTCTCCTCTTCTCTAAGTTTGCTAAGAGCTTTTCCTATACCGCAGGTACATTCTTCGCAAGAGCACTGTGGATTGGGAAGGACCGACTGAATCTCATCCCACAAACCCCGCAGTTTCGTGTAGTAGGCTGAAACGGTCATTCCGTCCTGCCTAGTGTTCGAAATAGCCTGCTTCAACTCATATGCACGTGGTGCACTTTGTTTTCCAAACCTTTCCCGGAGATCTGACCACATCTCGGCAGCAGTGTTGGCATATTTTACACTGGTTCGTATCTCTTTCTCCATGGCCGTGGTCAGCCAACCTTTGATCATAGCGTCACACCGCATCCAAGCCATGTAATCCGACGCGCCTTTTTCTGGTTTGTTGATTGTTCCATCAACAAAACTGATTTTGTTTTTGGCGAAAAGGAAGTTTTCCATCTCCTGGACCCAGTCGTTGTAGTTGCTGTCCGTCAGAGGATCGTTGACTTGCATTTGTCGTGGATAGTCTGACGCATGGATGTAAAAGGGAGAGTTAGAGTTTGGACCGCCAGAATCTGGACTGCCATTCTTTTGGTTTTTGGCAGAAGTTTCTTCTCCGCCGGTCATGGTGACGGCTGTGGTTTATTAGGTTTTGGTTTGGGCGGTGGACAGGTTTGAGACCTGCTCTGATACCATATAGATTTTGATTATTGTTGTATTGATTCACGAAGGGAGGTGCAGAGCATATATATACACCTCAAGCCTAACAAACAACCTAAAATAATTAGGAGATAAACATCCAAAAGATATCGATAAATATGTTATACAAATAGTTAAAGATAACTATGGAAGGGATTTGAATTTCAATATAAGGAACCACTTATATATTAATAAAAAAATTTGCAACATGCTAGCAAAGCCAATAACGCATTGCTGAGGTTAAATATGTAATATTATTTTTGTTTTAATATTTAAAGAGATGATATATGACATTCTTTTTATTCAAAAGTTATAATGGATTTTTCGGGGTAGTTAAATCTTATCATAATGTATGAGACGTAATAGAGCCATCTTAAAGGATATTTCAAGTGTACATGTGAACAAAGTTTGCCAAAATAGGAAACTTCTTCTTTCTTTTTTTCTTTTTTTTCTTTTCTTTTTCCCTCGTATATCATTCTCCCTCCGCCCCATAAAAAAAGTTTACATTTCTTCTCAAAATTTTGTCCCACAAAAAGTTTACATTTTTCAAATTTAGGAGGCCCACCTAATAAAATAATATTATTACCAATCATTCCACTAATAAAATACTTTCTCTCTCCAATCAAACCTTATATTTTAATCAAAAGTATTATAAAGGACCCCACCACTAACTATCTCCTAAAATATTGTGCTCAAATGAAATGTAAACTTTTTTATGAGACGAATAGAGTATATGTTAGCCTATGTTCATTATCAGTCCAACTAATATCTTTCACATTTAGTATCGTTTATTCTAACATATATTATTATGAATAAAATATGTATTGTAATTAAAAATAAAAAATTTAAATTTTTTGTTTATAATTTTCAATCGTTTAAGTTTTAGGGTTTTTTCTTCAAAAAATGCATCAGACTTCCACAACCTCCGAACCGGCCCTGAGAAGCCGAGACCTAATCATTATCGTAGTTGTCTCCAAATCTTTATATACATGAAACAATTTAAGTCAGTAACTCAAAGAAGTTACTAAAAACTCATATTTTTAGAAAATCACCAAATATATGATATGATTATAATTATTAGAATTAGTGTACACGACTACACGGCCCAAGAACCGGATCGGCTAGAATTGAGAACTGAAAAAATGGTTTTGGTGTAACATCCTAAAACCGGCCTAGTAGTTTTAATAATAATTGGTAAGTGATAAATATTTAATTGAATAAATGCGAAATTATTTGCTTAGTTAATTACCTTAATGTGATATTTTAACCATGGGGTTAAAATATGTAATTACTAAAATGTTTAAATTAATTATGTGACTTTATGCTGACGCGGCCGCGTGAGTTTTCCTCATGCCCGCGTGAATGAATTTGCCATAATCCACAAAGTGTTACAGTCAAGTCTGCACGCCCGCGTGAAAAGTTGACGCGCCCGCGTGAATGGAGTTGGAGAAGAATTTCGCCAGGTCTGCGCGCCCGCGTGAGTTTTGACGCGCCCGCGTGGGATGCATCAGTAAGTTGCCCAAATTCCAGAATGTTTGACGCGGCCGCGCAACCCCCCGACGCGCCCGCGCGAGTCTGCCAGATTTTAAATGAAATAAGCTTTCCCTTTTGTAAAATCATATAAGTTAGAGATGAAGGGATAATGTTAGTCATTTTCTCTACACTCTCTCTCTCTCTAGCTCGTCCCAAACCCCCACCCATGAACCCTTGCTCTTTTTTTGGTGATTTCTTGAAGATCCTAGCTCAAATCTCTTCCTTGGTTGCTTAGATCTCGATTTTGTGCAAGTTTTTGGGTAAGCTTTAATTCCTCCTTTGCTTGTTCTTGAAGTTCATGTTTTGTTGAAGTTAGGGTTTGTGATTCTTGGTGATTTGTTAGTGAATCTTGTTATAGATATTTTATTACATGTGTATGCAAGCTTTTACATGTAGTGTGTGATTATTTGGTGGAAGAAGCAAGGTTTTGGTGAAGCTCACCTTCAAACTCCATTAATGGAGGTTTGAAGAAGATGGGTTTTGTCAAACCTTGGATTTCTTGATGTTTTAATGGTTGTTGTTGTTTATAATGTTAAGAAAACATGTTTGGTAAGTTATGTATGTTTAAAACCAAGTATTGGTGGGTTTTGAGAAGTAAACTAACTAGTGTTTGGCTATTTGGGCGAAAAGATGAACTGGGAATTTTAGAAGTAAAATACTTGGGTTTTTGGTTGTCATGAACTTGATGAATTGTTTAATTGGTTATGACTTGTTAGTTGTGATGAATGTGTGCTAAATGATGGAGCTTGGGTAGTGTTTGGATGGTTATTGGGAGATTTCATGAACTAGTGAAATTGGTGGTTAATATTGGTCTAGGATGGAGGTTGATCTTGTTAAAATAACTAGTTAGTTATTAATTGTTAAATGGTATAATTATAGCATTTATAGTTGTGCTTGAAAGTGTTGAAGTTAAAATATTCGGATTTGACTCGTTCGGGTATATAAAGTGAAAGTTGGTTAAATGTATTTTATTATAGCTTGAATTTGCCTAAGAATGGAAATAACATGGTAAGCTATATATAGATTGGTGATTTGTAAGTGCTTAACATGTTGTAGAAGTAGAAGATATGGTTGATTCAATAATTCGGTCTTGACCCGTTTGGTTGTTAAATTGTGCAATTTGACTTAAATAAAGTCAAAGTTAGTTAAGCTTGTATATGGATGCAAGTAGTATGTCAATAACTTAAATTAGTGATAAATGGATAACTTGACAATGTGGTATTAGTAAATTGCAAGTTTGACTTGATTAAGTGTCCCGACCCGTTTGGGCCGATTATGTGCAACTTGGATAAAAATGCATGATGAATTGCTTGGAAGTGACTTAATGGAATTCTAGACATTGTCAATTAATATGTTTTGAAATGCAAGTGTTAAGTTGTCAATTGGTTGTACACATATAATGGTTTGACTTATAATTTGTACTTGTTGCAAAGTTAATGATTTCGGGTAACTAATTCGATAGTCGTTTTGTTACAGGAAAAGGAAAAGAAACTCAGTGATATAAGACTACTGAGTTCTTCACAAGGGAAGCTAAGGTGAGTGGACTTAACCTTCTTTCTCGTGTGATGTACAAAATTAGGGAATGGTGGAGTTTTGAGGAAAAAAGTGCAGGATTTGGTATCTGGGGGAGTTCGCGTCGCGAACTCGTGTTCGCGATCGGTAACTCGGGTCAGAGAAATGGGGTCTTGGTCGTGAAGAAGTTCGCGGATCGTGAACTCTTAGTTCGCGACGCGAACTCTGAGTTCACGACGCGAACTTGGTCATGAGCAGATTTCTTGGTTGATTTGAGAAAATTCATTTTTCTTGGTTTTCATTGATTTTCCAGTGGTACCATTAATTGTGGGATTGTTAATGGTAGTATGTGCACATGTTTTTTTGAGGTTAGCTATGGTGGTTTTCGGCTACGCTTCGTTACTATTGGATGGGGTGCTCGGACTCCTACGAATGTGTTCCGTCAGGGGTGAGTACCGTGCTAATAAGTAAAGGAGCCATCGGTTGACTGTTGTTGGGCCGACAACAGTCGAAGGTCCTCGCCCGACCGCCGATCCTCTCATAACGTCCAATTGCTTGTGGAAGTTTGGACGGATTTTCCCTATTGATTTCTCTTGATTTCTAATTTGTTGTGGTTATGCAGATTGATGTTTATTTCTATTCACTTAGCTTTGTGCTAATCCCTCATTTGTTGACTCTTTTCAGGTTGTGGATTTGGCTTGACTAGAGTCGGGTTTTGGAAGTCTGACCGTACTCTGATTTTGTAAACCGGATCGAGCCTGTTTTTAGTAACACCTTTAAACGTTTTATATATTTTGGTTAATATGTAAATGGCCTTTATAATATGTAATAAATAAGGTTTATAGTTTTTCTAAAATCGCTTCCGTATGCATATTAAAAAAAATGGCTCTAAGATTGTGGTGTTACATTTGGCCGGACTGGACTGAGAACCGGCCGGAACCGTACCGAACCGAGAAATGAAGTAGTTACTTTGACTTTTTTCTATTTTTTCGGATTTGGATCGAACCGAACCGACTGGAATAGAGAACCGATTTTTAATAAAAACTAGAACCGAGAACCGAATTAATGTAACTAGGTTCGATCCAATTTGATCCAGTGCAGTTCTGCAATCCCAGTCGATTATCGATTCAATTTTCACAACTCTACGACTAATGCAAATTTTAAATAAGTTGAATATAGTTTAGATATTGTAACACGTGGGCACGCTTTTTAAGAGCTTCTATGTATTGGAAAAGTTAAAAGGTTTTTCTTTATATAATTGTCAATAATTTATAAAATATCAATTTAATAATATGTTCCTTTAATTTTCAGTAAAAGGCATTTATACCCTTCAAGATATCATAAAAAACTAGGTTCTCTTTAAAATATCGCGAGAAACGAAGTTCTCATGCGGTTATGGTGAAATTACCAATGTACAGTTCAAAATCTTACAAGAACATGGCATTTTAAATTGTTAATTGATAAAAAAGAAAGATCACATTAGTTTAATCAACACTGCCTTAATTGTTTTCTAAACTTCATTCTTGTTATGTAACATATAAATTGATATCTTACATTCAAGGTTCGCAAAAGGTTACGTACTAGTTTTTAAAATCAAGGTCTTACTATTTACTATCTATTTTTCTCTACAAGATTGAGAACCTAAAATCGAATCACTATCAAAAGATCTAACTCAGGCTTTGGTCCTTTTCATGTGTATTAACGTCATATTAAAGACTAATTGTATGATAAATTTGTTGTTTAAAAACGATAACATTATTGTTTATAACTTACAGGGATTTTAATAACAACAAATTTTTTACATTGAGGATTTATATTTAGAGTTAAAGTTAAAGACTTGATTAAATTAAACTTACGAGTCACTTTAGCTGGCTAGCTAGCACATTTATTCTTATTTTTTCTTTTAACATAAGTAGGCTAATTGTATTTTTTTTCTTTCTAAATCACTAACTCAAGTTAGACAAGATCGGACCATATCGAAATTTTACGATTATATCATCAACATCATGATCTTATTACTTACATATGCAGATTATATGCCTGCCATGATGCAATTATCATATGAAAGATTAACAACATGTGCTATCATCTACATATATACTTATGGTATCATGTGAGTGAGTTGTTTTCTTGTAAAATAAGTTACCCTTTTAATAATCGACATAACCATATAAAAGACTATCATGATAAAAGACTTGCCGAAATCTTTGATTTGATGTTAAAACACATCACTTATGAGTTGTTTTTGGAGGGGTGTCACTAGTAGGTTGTATTATGAAGTGAATTAGTGAATTAATTTAGGTGGGCACTCCAATCAAACTATGCAACATGAGTGGGACCCGGTTGCAAAACGAACAAAAACTTATAATATTATTGTCAATAATATTTGTGTGATTATTAAATTAAATATTTGGTGTTTGTTTGATTTTTAAGCTGTTAAATGTTTGTAGTATTTTTTTAATGTATATTGTAGAAGTTGTGATTCAGAAGTCTGTAACATGAAGTCAGAATACTCTTTTTTGTTGACGACGATGATTTAGGGCTCCGGCAACCTAGGAACGAGGGCAACAATGGCTATTGGCTGGCAACGACGCGAAACGCTGTAGACAGGCGGCAATTGGCCAACATAACACTCTTACTTTCATAGAAGTTAGAACTAAATGACTAATAAGGTCACACATTATCGAAACGTAGTAAGCAGTGATAGTAAAAATTTTAGCCAAAATACAAACTATAGTGATAATTTCTTAGAGTATAAATGTACCGGTATTCTCATATATTGTGTGGTAAAAATGTAATTTACCAAAATTAAAATCCAATAGATCATCAATACTCCATATTGATTTAGTAAATATTTATAGAAGTTACGTTGAAGCTAGCACAGGTACAGTAGAAAAAGAAAAGCAACTAAATTACAAGTTTTAAATTACTAGATTTGTTAACTGTTACACCAGATTTAGTCTATGCTTAGACTTGAGTAGTGTTTGGTACACGACAATTAAAGTCAAAATTGCATAGATCATTAATTGTCACAAAAAATGATATATAAACCAAACTGGTCATTAACCTTTTGAAAAAATGATATATAAACGTATTATAGATTGTAGAATAGTAAGATAGTTAGATGGAAAATAATCAATTGTCACAATCTTTAAAGTTTAAAAGTCATATATTCTAAATTATATTGTTTTCATACAATTTACGTGTATAAAATTGAAGTAATTTTTACACCATAATTTTTAATCTACATATCATAATAATTACTCCCCCCGTCCCACAATAAACTTCCTATTTGAGTTGGGCACAAGTTTTAAGGTGATAGTTAGTGGTGGGGTCCTTAGTAATAATAATTTTGATTAAAATATATGATTGGTTTGGAGAGAGAAAGATAGTTAGTGGTGGGGTCCTTAGTAATAATATTATTTTATTATGTGAAACTCATCAAATGTATGAAATGAGAAGTTTTTTGTGGGACAAAAATATAAGGTTAAATGAGAAGTTTTTTTGTGGGACGGAGGGAGTATATTTTATGTATATAAAATCTACAATAAAACTCTACGTGAAAGATTCAATCGTCTTTATCGGTTGGATATGGGAAATAATGGCGTGGTTCAAGAAAAACGGGCCGATGGTAATTGGGTGTGGAATTGGAGAAGAAATTTACGAGGTGGTATTGAATCGGAGCAGTTTGAAAATTTGACTATGTTGATTAACCAGGTAAACATGGGTGTTGGAAGTGATAAAGTGGGTTGGTTCATTGAGAACCAATCTGAGTTTTCGGTTGCAGCAGCCCGAAAGATTATAGATGCTTCATTTCATCCGGGTACTTCATTGTCAACTATTTGGTTCCCTACGGCTCCTATAAAAGTGAATATTTTTGTGTGGCGGATAAGGATGGTGTAACGACCCGAAATTTGTAAATAAATAAATTTATAAAAAATATGATAAATAAGGATAAATCATTTAGAGAACGTAGAAATTGGTTTCGTGTCATTTGGACACCGTATGAGAAAGTTATGGTCGAAACCGGGTCGAGACAAGGAACTAAAGTTGCAGCCTGCCTGGGGAGCAGAGTTCGCGACCCGAACTATAGTTCGCGATCGCGAATGGTCGACAGAGAATTTTGGGGTTTCTGATTTCGAGAGTTCACGACTCGAACTCTAAAGTTCACGACACGAACTTCGCGCGTACCAAGAGTTCACGACTCGAACTCTGAAGTTCGCGAAGCGAACTTCGTCAGACAGCAATAAAGATGAGTTTTGGCTCATTTAATGCCATTGTTAACCCTAGTTTCTCTCCCAACAAGTGAGTATACGTTTTTTAGTGTAAACCATCATTTGGAGTCGATTTCTTGGTCAAATCTCGTGAATCTTCACTCCTAGTTGGAGATTAAAGGTAAATCTTCATTCTTTGATATTTGTAGCTTTAGATCTATGGATTTCTTGGCTTGGATTTGAAACCCTAGCTCTTGAGTTGGTGATTAATGGTTAAATAAAGGTTGCATACACTTAATAGATGGTATTTTAACAAGGGAATCAAGTGTATGGTTTGGATTTGTAAGAATCTTATGGGTGGTTCAACCTAGGGTTTGGTAAATCACCATAATTGGGGGAAATGTGTTAGTAGGTGTTATCTAGAGATAGATGGACAAATTGGTAGTAGTATGTGATGTTGATCATCTTGTGATTATTGTATTAGGCATTTGGTGAGGTCTTGGAAGGTTGACCGAATTGTGAAGCAAAGATATTGGCGTAAAGAATACGGTTGGAGCATTTTATTGCTAAGGTGAGTACATGAGACTTTTAAAACTGAGTACATAGTAAATGGTTTTGAAATACATATGATATTTCATAGGTCTTTATTAATAAATGTTTTGATAAAGATAGTGACTGAAAAGATAAGAAAATAGGTATACTGTGATACTAGAATATGTCTAGTATGATTGATGATATTGGAAGTAAATATGATAAATTAAGGTAATTACGAAATCCTTATTCATGAACCATAATAATAAAGATTATTGATTAATAGAATGGATAGCGAATCTTTATTAATAAATATATATTAGTAAAGCAATTGATAATGATTTTATAGTAATTAGTATCTATTTGGTAAGAATTACTAAAAAGAGTGAGGAACGAATATGTATGTAAATGAATATGAATTGACTGGTAATAAATATGTATTATAGTCAAGAAGAGATAAAAGTATTATGATATCGATAAATAAGACATATATCTTATGAGAATAAGTAAGGATGGACCTCTTGGGTTCATAGATGTAGAAGTAAATGTGGGATGCTTATGATCGGGTCCATGGGACCATACAGGTACGTTCACACTGTGTTGAACTAATTATATGTCGTTATTATTAGATGACTAACTTGTTTGATGTTTGATGTGATAGCCGAAGGCTTTGACTGACATAAGTGTTAGGTTATGATAAGAGATAGATGGTGGTGACGCGGGGAATCCCCGGTCACTGAGCGGTGGTATATATGTTTATACACCGAGTGTATATATGTTTATACACTAAGCACACGGGTGCTTCTAGTACGCATATGTTTGGTACTAGGTATGTTATGTTCTAATACATATATGTTTATGTATTAGACAAGTTTGTGCTTCTAGTACATATATGTTTATGTACTAGATATGTTGTGCTTCGGGTACCTATATGTTTAGGTACTAGATATGTTTGCTAGGGAAGCAAGATCGATATGGTCACTATAGGGTGACTAGCCCATATTGATGTGAAATATATATGTGTGTTTATATATTTATGAAACGATTATTATTATTATTGGGGTCTAAAAACCCATGTATCTCACGAGACTATTTTGTCTCACGTACTACGTTTGTTTTTGTGGCTATGTACTCAGGTACAGGTTGGAAGTGATAGAAGGTTGCACTAGAAGTGACCTAGTGATGTTTAGCTCGGGAGCTCGTAGGTAGATCCCGTTTGCCTATGGTTTTGATATACTTGGTGACACCGTATTTTTGTATACTCTGATAAAGGTTTTTTTAAAGTTTTTGTTAAACTGTATTTTGGACAATATGTCAATTATTGGGAAAAATGTATTTTATATGATTTAAACGATGTTATAAAAATACGGGTGTTACAGATGGATCGCCTCCCGACTAGACAAAACTTGTCTAAGAGGGGGATGGAAATTGAATCAATCATGTGCCCTATTTGTAAAAGCAAGATGGAATCCACGAGCCATGTTCTTTTCACATGTAATGTAGCCATGCAAATTTGGAATGTGATTTGTAAATGGTGCGGTTTGAACGAGTTCTCGGGGACTTCTTTTGACGAGTTGTGTGATTGGATCGTGATGGGTTCAAAAAGTAGAAGAGAAGAGCAAACATTGAAAACTATAAGCATCGCAGCGTGTTGGATGATTTGGCGTTTTACAAATTCATGTTTATTTGATGTTGATTCTATTCGTAAATGCGATATAGTTGATTTTATTATTTTATTTGCTTTTAATTGGTTAACTCAAAGAGATCAACATTATAAGATCTCTTGGGTTGATTGGATTAAAAATCCGTTGTTATTTTTATAGTTTAGCAAATTGCTAAACTAGTTTGAATAAAACGTTGCTGTTCAAAAAATATATATATATATATAATCTACAATAATACTTAATTACTTATATTAAGGGGTGTATACATAAAAAATAGGATTTTGTTAATGACAGCCCTTAGAACTGTCAATAAGAGGTGGTTACGTGCATAAATCGTTTGTACTTTTAGTAGTGGGGGATGATTCCTAAAATGCAGGGGGCGGTTATTGATTATTGTACAAGTTTTTTATGCGTGTCTTGACGTCTTAATGACAGCCCTTAGGGTTGTCATTATCATTTTTCAAAAAAAAAAAATATGTTACCCAAATTAATTCTCATGTTTATATCACAAAATACTTTTTGTCGCTCGTATTTTAGACCTCTAAATTTCACCGTATAACTGTATGCAACGTGTCCAATAATCATAAGTTCATAACGGCAACTCGGACGTCAAGTAGTGACTAGTGTCCAGAAACAATGTTGAACTTACAACCGTTGGATCACACTCTAATCTTAGGGCAACACCGTAATTTTGTTTCCAAAACCGCCTATAAATTCCTCCATTTTTCTCAAGACCCAAAATACCAGAAATAACAAAAATAAATTTCTAGAGAATTCCGCTTCTACTTGGGGAATGCAGAGAGATGAGAGGAGATTCGCGGCTGTCTAACGGTGGTAGAGCTAAAAGACTCATTGGCGGCAGAAATTGCCACCGAAAACACGTAGAAGACGGGTGAACAATTCGCCGGATTCAACCGGTTACAGTCATAGTATAATCGTACTTTTTTACGTATTTTACTTTAATTGTAATTGCATAAGCATTTCGTCGAACACATGGCGACTGAAGACAAAAACAATGGCGTGTTAAACGGAAAATACGAGCTTGGCCGGCAGCTTGGCCACGGTACTTTCGCGAAGGTGTATCACGCCAGAAACGTACATACGGGAAAAAGCGTAGCGATGAAAGTTGTAGGTAAAGAGAAGGTCATTAAAGTCGGAATGATGGATCAGATCAAACGCGAGATCTCGGTGATGAAAATGGTACGGCATCCGAATATCGTCGAGCTGTACGAGGTTATGGCTAGTAAATCTAAGATCTATTTCGCTATGGAGCTGGTTAGAGGAGGTGAATTGTTCTCGAAAATTGCGAAAGGGCGGTTGCGTGAAGATGTTGCTAGAAGCTACTTTCAACAGCTCATCTCCGCCGTTGATTTCTGTCATAGCCGCGGCGTGTTTCATCGAGATCTGAAGCCGGAAAATTTGTTACTGGACGAAGAAGGTAATCTGAAGGTAACGGATTTCGGTCTGAGCGCTTTTTGCGACCATCTCCGGCCGGACGGATTGTTACACACTACGTGTGGAACTCCGGCGTACGTCGCACCGGAAATAATCGGAAAAAAAGGATACGACGGTGCAAAAGCTGATATCTGGTCATGTGGAGTCATCCTCTACGTTCTTCTCGCCGGATTTTTACCTTTTCAGGACGAAAACATCGTCGCGATGTACCGGAAAATTTACCGTGGAGATTTCAAATGTCCGCCATGGTTTTCCTCCGACGCACGGAAATTAATCACGAAATTGCTAGATCCAAATCCCAGCTCTCGCATCACAATCTCGAAGATCATGGAATCAAACTGGTTTAAAAAATCAGCACCGAAGACCACAAACTTTTTCATCGAAGACGAAGCTGTACAATCTAAAGGAATCGAAGCTAAAACTTTGAATGCATTTCATATAATTTCATTATCCGAAGGATTCGATCTGTCACCGTTGTTTGAAGAGAAAAAACGAGAGCAAAAAGAAGAAATGAGGTTCGCCACGACGGAGTCGGCGACGGCGGTGGTATCGAAACTGGAGGAAGTTGCGAAATCAGTGAAATTTAGTGTAAAAAAGTCCGGCGACGAGAGCAGTTTACGGTTGCAGGGGCATGAAATCGGAAGGAAAGGGAAGTTAGGGATAGCAGCGGAGATCTTTGCCGTGACTCCGTCGTTTCTGGTGGTGGAAGTGAAGAAGTCTAGCGGCGATACGTTGGAGTACAACCAGTTCTGTAGCAAGGAACTCCGGCCGGCTCTTAGGGATATCGTATGGAGGTCTGCTGCCGGTCACTCTTTTCCGGCGTGATTGGAATTAAATTTTTATTAAATTGTTTATGAAATTTCGTGTGTTTTTTTTTTTTTTTTTTTTTTTGAAACGCAAATAATTACATATAAACCTCCTATGCTTGGGATTGAACCCAAGACCTCCTTATTAGTTTTACTCCATGTTAGTCAAGTGAGCTAACCCGTTTGTTGTCGAATAAATTTGTGATTAAGTATTTCGTCATTGAACTATTCTTCATGTCACTCTGATATCTTTTTGTGTTAGTGAATCTCCCCTTGCACTTTATTTAACTTTTATATTTAATCATTAATTGTCGTTTCCTGTTCTTTCTTTTGTCCTATTGTTCAATTTAACTGGTTTTCTGACGTAAACTTTGAAAGAATTTTGTATTTACTTTTGTATAAATACAAACTTTCAAATAAAATGGTAAGACTACTAGACTAGTAAAGAAAATTAATACATATTAATTAATTATTTTATAGATAGATATGTTAAATCCTTAACTGACACATTTGTACTATAATTAAACAAAAGTTTTATTATTTGAACATCATTTGATACCAAATAAATACAATAATCAAAGTTAAACATTGAAAATTGTTATCAAAATTAATTAACATGGTTATTTATGCTCTTTTTAACTTAAGAGAATTAGTTTTCATACCACAATTTTTGATGCTCCTACCACAATGTATAACTATTCCTGCAAACTGTACAAGCATATAATGCACATATTATGGTATAATGCTTAAAAGATGTGGTATGAAAATCACCCCCTTTAACTTAAAACTAGTGATGATGGTGAGGGGAAGATGCGATGGTGATGGCAGAGTTAGTAGTGAAGTTAGTTGGTGGAGACAGAATGAGTTGGTGATGGCGGAGTGAGTGGCGGTCTGCTAATTCAAATGTGAGTGAGTTGATAGAGGTGGTGGTTAACTGCATAGTATGATGGAGGTTGTGAGTGAATTATTAGTAAATCATGAAGTTTTCATATAATACTATAAAGTGTTCAAATAGTCAACATCTTAAATAATTAAATAGACAATATATTTTACATTGATTGAAATAAATCGTTATTGACTATTATCGTAAAGTTCACTCTATTTTTGGGTAAAAATTACCTGATAGCCAGATAATGGTTCGAAAATGACACAACAACAATTAGGTTATATATATCACGAGGAAAGTTTGGAAATACATCATAGCATGTTTATGACTATAATAAACTTTAAACTGGTTTGATTTGATGATACATGGTCTTTGTTTCACTTGATGTTTTAATTTACGTAGCTAATAGTCAATTAAGTTTCTTGGACTTCGATTGATGTAATGGTGGTTAGAGTCTCTTTCGTTCACCACATGGAGGTGAGTCATGAGGCATCTATGGATGTCGAAGTTTGATGTGTCATGATCAGCATGAAGAGGGTGATGTGAAAGCACCAGCCAAAAATTGCCATTGTAGCAATTTAGATAAGTTAAGTATGTAATGATTTAACCTCTCATCCTAACTTATCTGATCTTGAATGAACGAATAACAGATAACATAAAACCTTTGATAATTCGATTAATGAAGAAGGAAGTGACTGAAAAAGAAGGATGGTGGTGAGGTGGGGCAAATACTCAACTAGGGATGACAGATCGTTTGTTTTATATGTTATGTTAAATGAATTGTTTAGTTCAGAAAAGATTGTCATATGCCATGCAAATAACTTGTTTTATTGGGTTATGTTAACAGCCTCGAGTATGATGTCCCTCAAATTAAATTGTCACTTAAGCGTTACCTCAATGTCATATAAGCATTTCTCTATTCAAATTCACATACCAAAATATTCTTTCATAACTCAAGTAATTATACCTCTTTTAGGACCCCCACAATATACCTCATCACTCACACCACAAAAAAAAAAATCTGAAATCACTCGGCGCATAATAGCTAGCGTGATGTTTGTCTCACAAGGGCCACGATGTGGTGGCTTGGATGTGGCGGTGAAGCCAATACCACATAAGATGAGGTGGGGGTCTGCGTGACCACGCTCATTGTTAGAAATTTGTACTGAATTTCGAATGCTTGGAATCTCTAAAGTCTTGTAGTCACTTTCAGATCAAAGTATTTTGAAGGTACATTCGAAATCTTCAATCGGATAAAATCATAGAGATCTCAAGAACAGAGAATGTGAAAATTGTATGAATTCATACCAGAGAAAATGATGACCAAATCGATTATCATGCATGTTTCCAATAACCGACAATAAACGGCAATTGGCGGTTCTAACTTCTTAAAACCGTCCAAAACTGCCAAAGATGGGTCAGATCCGGGTCAGATTTTTCGGGTCAAAAAAACTGAGCCCAGCCAGGGGCTCTGCCCCTTGGACCCCGCCAGGGGCGCTATCGCCGGACCCCTGTTGATTCAGCGTACTTTAATCAGAATAAATTCAAACAAGTGTGCACTCCGCACCATCCTTACTTATTCAATATTTATTAAGATTACATTTGGTCAATAAGTTTATCACATTACACTTAAATAATATTAGTGATACAAATCACCAACACCCATTGCTCTAGGATGTATTATAGGGCTATTGAAGGATGTCAGGCTAATGTGTCATGATCAACTTGTGATGCATACCAAATGTGAATTAACAGACCTTTTTGTTCTTTGAAGCCCAAGATCACGTGAATAAAGGGATGCACTGAAATCGACATAACGTTTGTCTCGGGTCTCCGTTTCAAGTGTTCGATGAGTCAACAGCTTCGTATCGACGATGGCTACGTCCTACCAAACTATTGTATGCGGTTTACGGAACTTTTGGGACCAAAAGTGTTGTTTTTGGGACATATTCGCATTTTCTTGTTTTTTGTTAAATTTTTTGCTTTGTTTTAGGCTCAGTTTTAGGCAAGTTTGTGTTTTTTTGGCCCGTTCAGAAATCTTGGGTTTATTTAATGTTTGTTTGAGACTCTGGAAGTGTTAGTTTTCAAATTAATGAAATATGAATTTTTTTCTATCAAAATTCGTGTTCTTATCATGTTGAATAGGTTTTGAAGACCGAATCCATGGTATTCTATGAATCAATGTGGTCTTTGTATTGGATTGTTCTGAGTATTTTAAAACCAACATGAACCGTCTATTTTGTCTACATCAAATTGTCAGGTTGATGTGAAAATAGGCAAAACAAGAGTGGCCATTGATCTAGCAATTTGGCTGAGTTAATAATGCAAGGGATTTCATATTGTATCCTCCCTTATGATTCATAAACAACCAACGGAAATGTAAGTGATTGAAAGGAAAAATGAGAAAGGACGAGGTAAGGAGTAAGGATTTAAACCATTTTTTCGTCGAGATTCAGTGTTTAAACTGGTTCCAATGATTACGTTAACAAAAAAACCGATTTTCAAACCGCTCCGGCACTTTGTGACTCGATCCGATCCGATGAGTTTGAAACCGGTCTTAAACTGGTTGCAAACCAGTTTTAAAACCAATCCGGTTTGAGCACCTCTAGGAAGAGTGTTGTCTTTTTTTAACTGATAAAAACGATATGGGCTGGTTTTGCTTTATTGTGTGTTAAATCATATTAATCATAAGGCCCACTGTTCTTTTTCCATCTTAATAATCGAAGGATCATTGAAAAGGACAAATATCTTGTCACATAATCATTAAAAGAGACAAAGATCTTGTCCCCCCAAGCCTCAAGGGAATCTCCCCAAACTTCAAGGGATATAATTAGGATATCTAATAAATCAAATTTAAAATAGGTATTAAATCATCTATATAACAGTAAAAATTGAGTTTCACTATTGATGTTGCAATTATTACCATGCATTCTATTTAAGATTGAATAAAATTGATTGATTGCCCTTGCAGCCTTTAATTCGAGCCGATCAAAAAACTCCTTTGACATTCTATTTATAAATGTACTAATTAATTTCAATAAAAAATCTTTCCACATTCTATCTTTCAATAATTAAATGTTATTTAACCTACAAGAAACTGATCTTCTTGCTCACAACATTTCAATTCACGCAACTTAATGGACAAACATTAAGACGCCACTTAATTGACGCAACTTAATGGAGAAACCGTTTCAAACCTTTTTTATACTCACGGCTTCCTCAATTGTTCCATTCGTTATTTGCACTCCTTTTTTGCATGTTATTTTCTTATTAGTTGATCGGGTATTTCTCTGTTCATCTTATGACATTCTTTTATCAAATCGGTCATACATGTTTATTTCTCTTTACAATTCACCCTATTGATCAATTTCTTTAGTGATTTCGATTCGCTTATTTGTGGATATTAGGAGTTTAGATAAAATGTTTAACCTAGAAGTTATCATGTAAAGTACTAATATGTAAGGAAATTGATATATGATTACAATATATGCATGTTTGTGTGTTTACATAACAAACATAATAGCGTTTGGAGGAAATTTATATACTAATCATGTTGTATGTGATTTCCACGAATTTCAACCATTCTTAAACATTCAAACTCACAAATGTTCTGTGTTGTTATTAGCATATATTATATATATATATAACGATCTCTAGGTTTTTTATATATTGCCTCAATATATTTGCTGGGAACAGGCGTTTGGATAAAAATTTTATATTTGGCTTTTATCATATCTTATTATAGATAAATTCTAAAATATTGTTTGTTTATTTAATGGTTACAGGGTTGAATCACGTTTGTGGTAACACGAAGAACAAGTGCTCTGAGTATGCTTTCTATATTACTATTGTTTTAAAACCATAATAGGCTTTTTGTATTGAGTCTGATTTTTGTTTTTCGATTTTACTCGATTTTTACCCGTTCGACCTACCCCTTTATCACTTCCCTATAGGACTATTTGAACTCTAATTGTGTAACTGTTGATCTTTATTTTAACATGTTTAATGTGTTTGTAATGGTAATCAGGTATGTGATGAATCAAATTGTTGAAGGAGGAGATGAAATAGTATAACAAGAAGGATGCTAAGTTCTCTGGTCAACAAAATTTATGTGAGTCACAAATACACAACATTTTGTAAGTAATTTTTTTGAATATTTATGTAAATATGATGATCCGGTATCACTTTCAGTTAGTAAGTATTTAAAATATACTATTATATTTTATGTTGTGTATAAGAAAGATATACATTTTGCACAATGATTACATGCATTTAAACATGTCACCCTATGAAACAACCGTGCTTATTCTTTGTGTACTTCTATTGAGCTAAAAAAATTATAATGTATGTTTCAATTAAATAATAGTCTTTTCATTTAACTAGAAGTTACATATTATAAACTACAAAAAAAATATGAAATATATAGTTGTAAATTCTATGTTAAATATAGTAGTAAATTCAATTATAAAATAATATAAATAATAGTAGTAAATTCAATTAAATAATAATCTTTCATTTAACTAAAAGCTATATATTATAAATTATAAATAACACACTATCAAGATGGATATGATGTTGAGTTTTCGAATAATTTTAGCATATTACCCAACAAAACATCCATATAAAAAAGAGTGTGATGATAATGCTCGGCTTGGAGGATATTGTTGTTGATCTTTAATTTTATTACACATGAGTGAGTTTTCTTATTGTTTTTGTTTTAGATAATGATTTTGTTAGTATTTTAGTTAGACGGATACATGTTTGTGTGTATTTGTATGTATTTCTAATTATTATGTACTATTAGAGAAAAAGGTACAATTAGATGTCTGACATAATGTTTGCATTAACCGACATTAATTGAAAATATATCGTTGTTGATTTATAGTTTCGCTTATAAAAGACAAACTATGAAGTTCTCTGTAGTATCACTTATATTAAATGAATAACATGTTTTGTGTCATGCTAATTAAAACGATAATGGTTTTGTTACTTTGCATTTTCCTCCAACAAACTTTGCTTATTTAGTAAAGTACTCGCAATCAACCTAATCATGTTAGCGATCTTGCTTTTAGTACTTTGCACGTTATACCAATACAATGTGTACGATAACATTTTATCATGAACAAAGCCCGTGCATCGCACGGGCCATGTTACCTCGTATATATAAAAATTGAGTTCCAATTTTGAAGTCGCAATTAATACCATGCAATTAATATTAATAATATTATATTATAATAATATAAACAAACTTATTAAATTGTAAACTCAAGAGTTTTGAAATAAATATAAATAATAATGATAATAAAATGTTCAATAAATAAGAGACTTTTCAAGTTTTATTAATTCTACACATTAGCATCTATACATATTCATTCTAATATTGCAAAAATTTTAACACTCCAAAGGTGCATCCAAAAGAAATACTTAACAAATGGAGTCAACAACAAAGATCTATAGGGTTTTTATCACATATCGTCGCTATTAATTGGTAATCCAACATAATCTTTATGATTTAATTTTAGAGATGGTATGTTAGTTGTTTTTGTTTAAAATTACACAACCTCTTTTGTATATATTTATAAAATTGTTATTCGTTGTTTATTTACATTTTGTATAAAAATTATATTATATAATGATGTGATACTTATTATTATAGTATATGCGATTGTGTATGATATTATCACAATTATTTAAGATGGATATCTTATCATGTTAATGGTCACAAATTGTTGTTCATTTGATTTGTTATTTTACTTTTAATCCAATTAATAGGTTTTGATCGCCATTTTTCACATCTTGCGAGTCTCTAATTAGTAGGAAAATATTAATTAAATACATTGGTGGTTGTTGAATTCATGCTTATTTTCGTTTGTATATGTATAATAAAATATAAAAAATAAGTTTCATGTTGATGTTGCAGTTATTATAATATTAAGTAAATCATTTTAATAAAAATTGAGAAGCTCAATAGTTGTAAAATCAAGAGTTTTAACATAAACTTGAGATTATCTAATTAGTAGGAAAACATTAATTAAATATATTGATGGTTGTTAAATTTATGCTTACTTCTTTTATATATGTAAAAAAAATATAAAAATTGAGTTCTATTTTTATGTTGCATTTATTATAATTGAGTTCTATTGAGTTCTATAGTATTGAATTCATTTTAATAACAATTTGACAAACTCATTAAATTGTAAGACCAAGAGTTTTGTAATAATTATAATAATAAAAAGTTCTATAAAATAAGAGACTTTTGAAGATTTATGAATCTTACACATTAGGATCTATAAATACTTATTTTGATGTTTCATAATTTTAACACTTTAAAGATGCATTCAAAAGAAACATTTAATAAGTGAAGTAAACAACAAGACCTTTATCGATTTTGCTCTTTTCCTTGCTATTAATTTCTTTCATTGATTTGTATCAAATATATAATTTACTGATATCTTAACATCTATATCTATATCTATATCTATAAATCATATAAAAATTGAGTTTTATGGTTTATGTTGTATTGAATTATATGTTAAAAAAAATAAGTTTTTGTTATAAATGATGCTCATGAGTAAATATAATTGATAATACAAAGAATTTAACATAAATAATAGTAGTAAATTCAATTAAATAATAGTCTTTTCATTTAACTAGAAGTTACATATTAATTAAATAAGACAAAGAATTTAACATAAAATAATGGTAGTAAATTTAATTAAATAATAGTTTTTTCATATAACTAGAAATTACATATTATAAACTATAAATATTACAATATCATGATGCAAATAATGTTGAGTTTTCAAATGATGTTATCTTTTACCCTAACAGAACATCCATTTATAAAAGCTGAGTTCCAACTTTGAAGTTGCAATTAATACCATGCATTTAATATTATTAATATTAATAATATTATATAAATCCCTTTATAAAAAATAATATATTAATCAATTGTAAGATCAAAAGTTTTATAATAAATAATATTTAATAAACACAACAAAATAATGTAAATGCATTTCTGAATCACAAAAAATAGTTGAGTATCTAGATTATGGTTAAATATTAATTACTTCCTCCGATTTAAAATAAGTGATACACTTTCCATATTTGGGTGTATCAAAATAAGTGATACACTTTGAAAACTTACCTTATTTGGTAAAAAGTGATGGGACCCATACCCACTAACTATCTACTTTAATAAAGTGAAATGACATCTTTACCCTTACTTTTACTTTTAAACATCATTAACCTCATTTATTCAAAATTTGTTGGACTCATTCCCCACTAACCATCCATCTAATTTAATTATCATCATCATATTTTGCCTCAAAAACCGTGAAACCAACAATGTATCACTTATTTTAAATCGGAGGAAGTATATAGCAACAAACTTTATAGGTTTATTAAAATCAATCAATATAAACAAAATGCACGATGACAGATATTTATTAAAAAAAAACCATAACCGAATGAAAAAATAGTTTTGTACGGACCGCTCGGAACTGAACCGGTTGGAACCGAGTACTGATTTTTCATAAAATATAGAACCGAGAACCGAAAGAATGGAGCTCGGTTCGTCCGGTCTGATTCTGTGATCCAGGTCGGTTCTCGATCCATTTTGCACAGCCCTACTTACGCATATGAAATCTATTTCAAGCTAAAGAAATAATTGCAATTAACATACACAATCTATATGACTCAATAAACAACAACAAACCCTAAACATCAATACACATAAAGAACAACTTTGCTCATTTAGTAGAATACCCGCAATCAAAGTTAAACATGTAACCGATCACGCTTTTCGTACTTTCCAAGTGATACCAGTAAATTGTACACGATATGCACTTAAAATAACTCATTATTGTGAACGAAGCCCGTGCATCGCACGGGCCATGCTGCCTCGTATTTTTTAATTTATGTACCATATTAATTATTTTATATATACTTGTACAGTTTGCTTGTATAAGTTTTTTTTCCATTAAAAAAATGTTTATACAGTTTGCATGAATACTTATATATTGTGGTAAATAGATCAAAAAGTGTGTTGTGAAAATTAATTCACATTAAAAACATGTTTAAATCATTAAAGATAATTTGTATGTCTTATAATTGTTTTCTGTGTTCTTATTTAACATGGTTATTTTATAATCTAATGCATATAGAGCACAAGTTAGATAAATTCATCAATAAATAAAAACAAAAAACTCACTATATATATTAGACAAACAAATGTAAACGAACACTAACGAACAACTTAAACAAATACTATTGAACGGACATAAACGAAAGAACATAGACCATTGTTCACAAATGTAATCAAATGAACAGGACCTCTGTTTGAGTTTGTTCGTTTAACTAAACGAACACAAAATCTTATTTGTGTTCGTTCGTTTAGTTAAACGAACGAAAATAAACGAACTTCTGACAAATGGCTTACAAATGATTTGTTGAACATTAGGTTCGTTTAAAAGGCTAGGTAAAATTGTCAATATTAATGCTTGTTTAATTAAAAACCAACTTTCTAAACCGTCTCCATTTAGAAATTATTTTTCTATTTAGAAAAAAGAAACCAAAAAATGGGCTGTCCACATCCGGACATATTCATTAAGCCCAATTTAGTAAACACCCTCTAAATGCTTTATAAGGGTGTAGAGATATGTTAGAATTCAAATCTTATATTATCGATATCTATGTATGCATCAATCAACACACTAAGAGTTTCATAGTACTCATCTCATGAGCGAGCATTTACAAGATACAATTTTACAAGATTTATTTACCGCGTTACCTAATCGCAAGGGTGTGAGCCAAATTTATATAACTAGATCCAACATCTGGTTTTACACAATGATATCAATGAATCTTTATAGTAACTCTTTTCAACTTGGAAATTAAATTCTTTGAAGGAAAAAGGATGAATGAATCAAACATAAAACTCACTGCATCACGAATGCGCAAACATCGATTATACCAAAGCTAACAAAATTTTATCAGTTTCCTTGAAGTTTACACTCAACTTTGTGTCAAAACAACAATGACAAAATTCAATAAAACATCAAACTACAAAACAAAACAAAAAAGAACTACAAAATCATATAATCAATCATAAAAACGGTTTCTGAACCAATCTTGCTATGACAAACCGGAAACACATGGTCTAGTTCTTGATGGGTTGGAACCACAAACATTGATCACTAAATGATTGAGATGATGCCAATATGTTACGCTTTTTATTAAGTTCCTGTATTAGTAAAAACGCACATTTGTTGTTGAAACAAAAAAGGTAGGAGCATCTTGTTTTTATGCATAGCTCCCATGCTCGCTTCCTAAATATTTACAGATTGCTTCATCATTGCTGCATCAAAGTTTGATGAAATTAATACTTACATGATTAATTGACTGTGTAAAATTAGATGTGGTAACTTCAACCAAATTCATTTATGAGTGTACTGATTAATCAGGTCATGATTTATATCTACCAGGTCAAATGAGTAAAATAAAAGTTAAAAAGGGAACACTGAACATGTAAAATTGGTTGAATTTAAAGGTCGCCCAAGATATAATTGTAACCCATAATATAAATTTAATCAAAAAATTAGATTATTGAAATAATATAAATTTTGTACTAACATTTGACATGCTAACTTTTTTTATTCATTGCGAAAACGCCTCCCAACTTAACAGATAGCAAGATGAAAGTGTGTTGGGTTAAATCAATACTAACCCTATAAAAAAACCTTTTCAGTGTTAGATTCCATATAATTAACTCTAACTATCTAACTGTAGTTTAACAATAAAAGCAAGAATAAATAATTCAAAATAACAAATGAAAGAAGGGTTGAGAGACTGACCTTTCGATGGCCATAAAAGTTGCAGCAGAAAAACAAGTGATAATATACAAGCTTTACACGATTGATATACATTCTGGAAACCTAATCTTTCAATGCTGCAACTGGAGCCCCTTTTTGTTTTTACTACAACCAATAAAATTTAAAAAAAGCGGGAGACGGTTTATTTGACAGTTTGTTTAGGAGAATCTTTTATCTGTTCTGACTCGATTTTGGACTCATTTGGTTTTGGTGTTTTGTTTTGTTTTGGTGTTCCGTTTTGTTTTAGTGTTTCATTTTGTTTTGATGCTTCGTTTGCTTCTTTCTCTGCTTTCTTCTTTTCAGCTTCTAATTTTTTCTCGTTTTCATCATGTGCTTGATTGAACAAACTCACAAAGTTCCGTAAAGTTGAAACCACTGAAAAAAGACGGATTTGATGCAAAGTTAAATTACTAGGAAATGTTCCTTTTTAGGTCTTATTGAAGCTTGTTAAAATAATTCAAAAATAATAAGCTCATAAAAGTTTATTATTTGGTAATTACCATGCTCATATGGGCAACGGGCTGGATCCTCTCCAAAGTACAGAATTAAACCATCCACATTTTTACCCTGATAACACAGTCTAGCTTTAAAACAATGCTTGGAAAGCACAGCTATTATAATAAAATAAATAAATAAACAACAGTTAAGTTTTAAGAGAGAAATTTGACACATACCACTAAAGAGTAGAGTGAGGTTATGGCCCTTGCTTCACTTTCTGCCCAACAAAGAAATTCCTTCAATGCCTAACAATCATAACAACTTTTGCGGGTTAACTATCAACATAAACATAGAAATTAAGCAGCTTAAAATTTTTGAAAACGCGTTCAAATGTTTTTATTTTCCAATTTAGGAAAGAAGGAAGTTTTCTATTACTATAAATGAAACTAGTTGAAAAAAACTCACCTTTTCAGAAATTTGGTTATAAAATTGAGAGAAATTATGAAAATTGTCCCTGTGATTTATACTAGATTATGGGTTTCGTCCCTAACTTTTCAAAATTACAAAAAACATCCATAATTTGAAACATTGTTTCACATTTCATCTCTAACTCTAAATTTTACCTTGCAAAATTCTTCAGAAACAGGTCCATCATTTTCAGCTGCTGACAATTCCTGGACAACTTTTTCAAGTCCTTTAGTAATAGATTGCATTTCCTCTGCCAAATATTTCAGTTGAACCTAAATAAAAAATAATCATTACAATTTACAAACAAAAAGCAAGCATTTTTTGGATTTCCAAATATGTAAATTTCAACAAGATCCATCACCTTTGATGCAGGTTCCAAACTATTAAGATCCTTAGAAAAATCCAGGAGTTCGGGCAGTTTTTCAAGAAGCACCTACAAGTATCCACAAGAGCTATCATGAACAAAACAGAAAAACAAGTACAAAATATATAATACTGCTGTTCAAAAAAAAAAAAAAAAAAGTACAAAATTTCCACCACTTTTTATTTTTTATTTTTAGGGCTAAATCACTAAAAAAGTGAAAACATAAGGATGAAACCATATTTAACCCTAAAAAGGTTACATTTCAGCACAGAATGACCAACAGTACCTTACAAAGATAATGCATGAGAGTCATTCTGGCGTTCCTTGCACGAGTATCTGTAAGTTTCAGAAGACTATCCAATCTGAACCCAACAGCAGCCCCTAGAAAACATTTGTTCTATTAGTCCAAAAACAAAGATTAAAGTGCTAAAATTAAAAAAAAAAATTAGTTTTTTTCTACTACATGATGAGAAATATTTAAAGTTGACGACAACCATATATATACATTAACAATGTAAAGAAAATGATTCTAGTACTCTTAGATGTGTTATTGGTAGGAGAGGTGATTTATACACTACCAAGATAGTGGTTATAGCTTGTGACCATTTTACCCCTAATAAGATAACATGGACAATATAAACTAGCAAGGTTATATTGTCAAAAACCACTAATTTGGTGGTGTATGCTAAAAATGGTGGCGTACAAATCATATTCCTATTGGTAGAGGTGGCAATTTCGACCCGTTTACTTATAAATGGGTCAATTCGGGTTTAAATTTTGTCTCTAACGGATTAAATAAAAAAAAGTTTAAAAGAAAACAGTTCACCCCAAAAAGTATTTTGGATGTTTAAAACCTCCTGAATTATTACTTTTCCGAAGAAATTAGAATATTATTGAGAATTTGAGATTATATACTTTTTGTAATCGTGTTTGGACATGTAATTATTCATTTAAATCTAACTTTTAGATAAGAGTGTTGCAGGCAAACCTAACTAGACCTGTACCAAAAAAATATTCCTAAAAGTAATTATTTAATTAAAATTTAATTTGTTTACATGAGATGTTAGTCAAAGCTATAAACAAGTCAACTAATAACTCACCTCTTGCTGTCCCCTGATTCAAAGCATTTCCCAAAGTAAGAATCGTTTGCATGACTCTCTTGAATTTAGAGGAACTCCTGACCTGATATTAACCATTATTTTCACAAAAAAAAATTTAAATTAAGTTTAATTGTTTCCGATGTGTTAATCAATGTAACACAGAAAATAACTCGCCTCTTCCACTGCTGTATTTACTGAGTTTAGGTTCTTCTTAAGATCATTAGCCTAAATTATAAAAAAAAGCTAAAAATTTACATTGAAATTCAGAAACTAAAAAAAATCAGAAAATGTCTACAAACAGCTTTTAACGAACCTGTGATCCAAATTGTAACTTGAAAGAAAAAACTTGAAGCTTAGATTCTGTTCGTGGAACTTTCATTAGCTCCATAAAAAACTGTTACAAAAAATAAAATGTAAATCCTAAATAACTGAATTTAATTGCATACATAATTTCAAACTAAAATAAGTATTAAAAACCTGCTCGCATTTGCCCAATTTATCCATCTCTCCTGTGTAACCCTGAGATTAAAGTTGTTACTTATACGATTGTAAATACATTATTTAATATAAACAAGACCATAAAATTGCAAATGTTTTAGATACCATTATTATAAAAAATAAAGAGTAAAATACACTGATAGTCCCTGTGGTTTAATCTGAGTTTTGGATTTGGTCCCTAAGTTCTAGAAATTACACCAATGATCACTAAGTATCGGACTTCGTATCGGTTTTAGTCCCTAAGCGTAACAGCCGTTAAATTTGGTTGTTAAAGCTGGTCATGTGCATTGCACTTGAGGGTAAATATGGCATTTTACATCTCTTGTTTCTCTCTCTTCCTTACTTCACCTCTCTCTCATTATCTCACCTCTCATCCCTGCACACAAGCCAATTACTCACTTCTTCTTCCCCATTTCTTCATCAAACACATTCAAATCTCAGAAACAAAATCAAACAATACTCTGCAAACCCTAACATGGAAACAGTATGCGAAGCATCTTTTAATTACTCATATGTAAAAAAGTACAATGAGAATGACTGATACTTTAATTAGGTATTGATACAATTCCCTTGTGATTCTACACGTTTTAACTTCTAACATCACAACCCTATGGCAAAGAAGTGAATTAACAGAAACAAACCCATTGATTGAGCTCGACGTTGAACTCGTAGAAGGTGACGTGAGCGGCAGTGATTAAGATCTCCTCAATGTAAGGATCCATCCGTTAAAGAACGGTAAGATTAAGGACTTTTGTATTTTTTTATCCAGATTCGGCATTAATTTTCCACTTTGAGATGTTTGTACTGTTTTGAGTTTTCGATCAGCTCCGGCGACATGGCTAGAACCACCTCGAACCACCACCCCCATACAATCGGATCCATAAAAATTAATCATCATATGAAATTAGCGAAGCTACCAAAGTCGATGGTGGATAAGTTGCCGGAAAGTCAGAGTGATCTATAGTTGCCGCAGATTGAGTGGTTGCCTGAGTTCTATTGTTGCCGCCGGTCGTCGGACTCGGATGACGATGAGTTCTATTGTTGCCGCTGAGTTCTAGGTTGAAGACACGAAGATGATATCGATATGTCGTGGCAAACAAAATTAAATAAATAGAATTAATTATATAAATAATAAATTAATAAAATTAATATGAAAAAGACAGTTATACTCTCATGTGCTTTGCACATGTCTAGATTTAACAACCATTTTTAACGACAATAAGTGTTAGGGACCAAAACTGATACGAAGTCTGATATTTAATGACCATTGGTGTAATTTCTGGAACTTAGGGACCAAATCCAAAACTCAAGTTAAGCCACAAGGACCATCCGTGTAATTTACTCAAAAATAGAAATAAAAAATAAAAAGACATATTACCTTCAAGGTTTCCATCTCTTCTTTTGTAGGACAAAACTTTATGAGGTTATCCACTTGATCAACATCCAGTGTTGTTTCATCTAAAGCGAGAACATAATCCTGCCAGGTGTAAGATTAACATTTTAATATAAATTACAATTACTTTCTTTTTGTATATTTTAACCAAAAGTCAACAAATTTTTAACAAAAATGCAGAACAGTTTAACTAACTTACCATGAGTTCATGCAACGGTATCTTGACCTTGGAAAGCATGATCTCGCAATTGTATGCCCGCCGAAGATCGATCTAAATGAAATTTAAAAGTGTCAGAATGTAATTTATAAATAGATACTTGATCTCATTCTGCTTACATATAAGTCCGGAGTTTAAGAATAATATGTTACCAGTTGTACTTTCTCAGGTTTATTAGCTTGTGTAGATTTTGATTTTGCAGCCCCCTTGTCTGCATTGGGCATTGCTGCTGAAAAAAGACTCTCCAGTTCTGATATATCAATTTCTGGCGTCCTAAATCATAACAAGAGTAATAAATCAAGGCTTAGTAAAAAGTAATCAAAGTGTAACATACTTTCCAAAAATGTTCATTTTAGGCGGTGTATTTATTATTTTATTTTATGTTTTTGGTGATTTAAGTCTATAGTAGGTTAATCACCTAACTCCTTAACACTTAAAATGAAGAATTTAAAAAGTAGGTAGGTTACACTTTGGTGGGTTTAACATTAAGAAATGTGATTATTGTTTAAGAAAGAACTGAAAAACGTACTTGACAGCTTCACCGCATTTTTGTGTTTCAGCCCACAAGCTTCCTTGTACTGCTCTTGTTAACTTTAACCAATGTAATGGCTTCAGTTTCTTCCCTTGGTTAACTTTTGGCATATTTAGTGATGGACTACGGCCCTTACCTAAAGGTGGTGGGGGAGCAGGAGCTCCGGGCAAATTACCTTTTGAAAAAGATGGCGGCGGCGGCGGTGGTGGTCCTTTACCACCGGAAGGTATTGGGGGAGGTGGTGGTGGTGGGGCTGATGAACTTTGTGATGTTGGGGGAGGTGGTGGAGGGGGTGCTGATGGTGGTTGAGGAGCTGGCGGCGGCGGCGGTGGTTTAGCACCACCTAGAGGAGGTGACAGTAGAGGTGGTGGTGGTGGTGGTGGAGGTGGTGCTGATGGTGGTTGAGGAGGTGGAGGTGGAGGCGGAGGCGGCGGCGGTGGTGTAGCACCACCTAGAGGAGGTGACAGTAGTGGTGGTGGCGGGGGTGCTGATGGTGGTTGAGGAGCTGGAGGCGGAGGAGGAGGCGGCGGCGGTGGTGTAGCACCACCTAAAGGAGGTGACAGTGGTGGTGGTGGTGGTGGTGGTGGAGAGGGTGCTGATGGTGGTTGAGAAGCTGGAGGAGGAGGAGGAGGAGGAGGAGGAGGAGGAGGAGGAGGCGGCGGCGGTGGTGTAGCACCACCTTGAGAAGGTGACAGTAGGGGTGGTGGTGGTGGTGGAGGGGGTGCTGATGGTGGTTGTGGAGGAGGAGGAGGCGGCGGCGGTGTAGCACCACCTAGAGGAGGTGACAGTAGTGGTGGTGGTGGTGGTGGAGAGGGTGCTGATAGTGGTTGAGAAGCTGGAGGAGGAGGAGGAGGAGGAGGAGGCGGCGGTGGTGTAGCACCACCTTGAGAAGGTGACAGTAGGGGGGGTGGTGGTGGTGGTGGTGGAGGGGATGCAGATGGTAGTTGAGGAGCTAGTGGCAGCAATGGTGGTGTAGCACCACCTGTAGGAGGTGAAGGTGAGAGTAGTGGTGGTGTATATAGTCCAACTTTCGTTTTCGTAGGTAGAGTTAGCGGAGATATCGATGATGGTGGAGTTCGAGTGGGTGTTGGTGGTTTGTCTTTCGTAGGTATAGTTGTTGACGGTGGTGGTGGAGAATGGGTTGTTGGCTTCTCGTTTATCGGTGCAGTTGCAGGAGGTAGTGGTGGTGGTGGAGAGGGTCCCGCTTTCATATGTGGCTTCTCTTGTGAAAGTAAGGTTGGATGAGTTGGTGAGCATGGTGGAGTACCACGCGCAGCTCTTGTACCTATCTTCTCTACCAAAGGTGGAGTTGGAGGAGATAGTGGTGGAGAATATTGTAATACACGTGGTGCTTGTTGTCTAGGGGATTGGTGGTCTTTATATGATGTTTTATGACCTCCTGGAGAACGGGGCGGTCTAGAAGGTTCAATCCCAGCATCAACGATCTTTAACGGCAGGCTGGCGGATGGTGGGAATGTAGGAGGAGTTAAAGAACGTGTTTGAGAAGGTGAAGGAGTTTTATCTTTAGTTTCGTGTAAAACTTGGTCAAACTTGGTCAATGGAAATTCCTCCATGTTAGGAGATATACTCTTCGCAGATGTACTTTCATACAAATCTAGCTCAGTCTTTCCACGGAGGTAAGGATGCATGGGTTCATGGATTGAACTACGCGGTGGTGTAGATGTTGCAGAAGAGATAGAATTTCTACAACTGTCCTGTGAACCAATGTTATATCACGTGTCAAAACTTGGAACAAAATAATAGCTTTAACGTCCTCATGAGTACCTGCATATTGTCTGGAGTAGCTATAGTACGGAGTGCGTTAGAAGGAATTTCACTTTCATCAACTAGCCAATCTACAGTATTAAAATAATCTTGTACTTTATCAAATGCTTCTATAGGGAGACCCTCTCTCGCTCCAGAAAAGTATGGATCCTTTGGGAGTACAGAAGATGAAGCATCCATTTCAGAGAAAAGAAACTATACAAATAGAAATGCTTATATTCGGGTATTGGTTATTATTAAATAATAACATTGTTTCAAGAAAATTACCTCGGCCTTAAAGTCCTTGGGGAATTGATCCTTAGCATCCCACAATATGTCAATTTCATCGCGAATAATGATTAAAATGTTTGATCTAATAAATGATGTGTTGAACATTACACGATACATTATAATTTCATGCTCCCAGTCATCATGTAAGCTGATACACTCTAACACAATGTCACCTTCAATATGGCAATCTATATCAATTATAACAACGTCACATTCTGCCTGCCACAAATTATAAAAGGTCACTAAAGACATCATGCTTCCACTTTCTAGTTTTGGTAAATGTGTGTAATGTGGGTTGACCCGAAAAAGCTTCTTAAAATAAAAGGTTAGCATTTTGTATAACTAGTATGCCCACTATGATAGCAAATATTACATTATTTCATTACTAATCTAATATGTGTTTTCCCCCTTAACAATGTACTTTTATGTTTTTCCTTGTTTATTCATAGTACAAAGTCTTGTTTAAATGGTTTATTAGAAGATGTTTTGGCGTCCTAGCTGGATTCATAAAATCTTTTTTAATGAATTAACTTTATATAATAATTATCATTATATATAAATCTAACATTATAATATCAACATTAACAATTTTTTGTAAAAGTTGTCATTTGTTAAACATTATTTTATTTTTTATAGAAAAGTGATCCATTTGTGATACGTAACCATCTTTTAGTGACCTAATTGGATAAAAATTTGTACGAAATACAATTTGGCCGAGTTTTGTCTTTAGGCTAATATAAACCTCAATCGCCACATTCATAAGTAATTAGGTTTAGTATACTATACTATACTAAATAGAATAAAAATAGATAGTACCTGTTTGTAATATCGAACATGCTTACTCCTATTTGAGGTTGAAAACAAAAGTTTTGTTGTATAATCCCCTGGCATGTACGGATCTTGCCCATAAATCCTAAATATTGGACAACAACCACCATTACCATCAATATCTGGAATCTTTCTCATTATCACACAATCCAAACAAAGTGCCCGATCCAACGGTGGCCATTCAGTTGTAGCCACATTCCTCCTTGCAACATATTGTAGATACCTCAATTGTGATGGTATAGGATTCAAAGATGAAAAAAAGTACACCAATTCACTAGGAGCTTGTTTATAAACCATATCTAGGGTTTTCGATTCCTCGGTGTAAATTTTACTATAAATCAAAAGTGCGGCTAACATGAAAGCCAAAACGGGCCAACCACCGCGTTCACAATGCATTAATAGAAC
This sequence comes from Calendula officinalis, assembly GCA_963853835.1. Lineage (NCBI taxonomy): Eukaryota > Viridiplantae > Streptophyta > Magnoliopsida > Asterales > Asteraceae > Calendula > Calendula officinalis. The sequence continues at coordinate 20,036,684 of OY970827.1, forward strand.
ATATTGAGTTCCAAATGAAAGCCATATCTCACATGATCTTAAAAAATGGTGGATTGCTTCCACTGAAAGTAACGGGCAACCTTCATAGTGTCGAGGGTATTCTACTATAGTCATATCGTGACCCGATAAAGCGGAAGCAAGTTCACTTGTTGTATATTCCTCGCGAAAATTGAAGATTAGAATTGCAGCATTGGGATGATGGTCTTTGAGTTGACTTACTACGTGTGCTACATAATCTTTGTAATATTCTTGATCCCATGCATCAGTTGTGAAACAACAGTCAAAGACTATATATTTAACAAAAATACTTGTAAGTGAATGCACTATAGTATATACAAACTACAAACTACATGTGGCTGGTCCAAAAAGTGGATATTATTATTTAAAAATATTAAATTTATGCGGAAACTGTTAAAATAGGGTTACAAAATGATTCAAACGAGACAAAAAGTAAATCTTCTAATGTCTTAGTAGAAAAAGAAAAGAAAAAAAAGTACAATGACTAAAACGTGACAGATGATGAGATGAATAAGTATGTTGGGTTTTTATACAAAAATCCGATAGTAAAACAGAAAAATAACTCAAAAGTGCCTGCACGTGTTGATGAAAAAGAATTGTATCATATATTAATGACTTAATGAAGTTATATAAACACAATCCTAAATTTTCCATCTCATAAAAAATATCCAATTTGGATTCATGAATGGAAATTGCATCAATTCATTAACTTAAAATTTTGATGAATATTTTTTTCTTTAATTAAAAAACTAATTACCAGAGAATACTTTTAACTAACATGATAAAGAATAGGGCAAATGACTAATTTCTGCAACTAGGTTTCTTTTTTTACCAATCAATGCAACTAAGTTAATTATTTACTCTCCAGAACCTTTTCAATTTATTACCGATTTATGAAACATTGTTTCAAATTTATAGCAATTTGTGCAATGTTTTACCACAACAAAAGGTTAACAGTGGTATGTTTGTCTATGTGTCAATAATTTTTCTTTACGAGAGATGGTACTGATTCCTACTATATCTTCCTACTTATCTTCCTACTCATTTGATCAATACATGTCTCAAATCAAAGGATGAGAATAGGAAAGAAAATTAGCGGATTCCACATGTCAATCATTTTATAGGTAAGAGGATGAAGCAGGAAGATATAGTAGGAAGCAATTAAAAATTTTCTATACGTATTTGACCCACCAACCCGTTTACAACCCGGATAAACTAATTGTCAACTCGTGAACCCGCCAACCAAACCCGACACAAATTGTCACCCTAACAATATTGATGCATATAATTATCAAATAAGTTTAAGGTAAAACGTTGTATGAATCGGTATAAATTTGAAACAATGTTGCATAAATCCGTAAAGAAACTAACTTAGTTGCATTGATTGGCAATAAATTTACACTTAATTGCATAAATAAGTAATTTTCCCCAAAGTATATACAACTAACAACCTTAAAATTATTCATGTTAATTTCAACTTTAAAAATTGGAAGTTCTAATTTCTGAAATCATTCTACTGTTAATCACTCTGTTAAAACAGATACATCTACGTGTGGCATTCAACTGCCTAAAGGAAAATTTTCCAATTGTCTAATTATAAACTCAATCAAATTAGAAAACGGTTGGATGAATTACCATAAACTCTTTCAGAAATCTCGAGAAGTCCATCAGGCGGCTTTTTGTAGCACAATTTCCGTAACAATGCCATTCGGATAAACTAATGATGTTCTTGATGCAAAATCGTGATTGAAACCCTAGAAACGGTAATGTAGCATCTCAATTCGCCAAATCATGTGCGTATGTGTATGTGTATACGATTCTCTGTGTGTGTTTGTATTGCTGCATTTTGATTAGAAGCTGGGAGAATTAACGAGTTATCTGTCCAGAATCCATGGCGATTGATTTCGCACAGAAATTTGATTGATTTGGTATTGGGTGTGTTTTGACGTAGAAGAAAAAGGTGCAGAATGTTCTCAGATCAGCTTCGGGAGGAGAGTCGCCGTTGCTCAGACAATAAAACTTGTTACCCCCTGAAATTACCTTATTTTCCAATTTTAGTCAAATAACTTTGTATTATTGTACTTTAGTACTCGTAGTTTGTTTTTCGAATTTATGGGCTCACCACCTTTCATCATGTTTTTAACGGCATCGGTTCACCTTTCATCATTGAAATGAAAGAAGGGTATATAAAAAGGGAATTAATTTTCACACCACTTTTGATTTATATACCACAAAGTACAAGTATTACTGCAAACTGTACAAACATACGAAACAACAATTGTGGTACATCCACTAAAAGATGTGGTACATTTATCACCCCCTATATAAAAAATGAGAAAACTAAATACTTCCTCCAAAAATAAGTGACATACTTTCTTTTTTATGGTGATTCAAAATAAGTGAGATATTTTGAAAAATTACCTTATTTGGTAAAAAATAGTAGAACTCACACCCACTAACTATCTACTTCAATAAAGTGAAATTACTCTTTTACCCTTACTTTTAACTTTTAAACATCATTAAATCTACTTTATTCAAAAAGTGTGTGACTCATCACCCACTAACCATCCAATTAATTTAATTTAAATATCATTATATTATTTTGCCTAAAAAACCATGAACCCCAAAGTGTGTCACTTATTTTGAATTGGAGGAAGTATATACTTTCAAGATCCTTTTCATATACTCAAAGCTTATAAAAAACAGTTAGATTGAAATAAGACACGTTCAGTCTAGCAACAACTCAATATATATGTTCACAAAGGTATTTTTTGCTGTAGTTTTTAGAAAAAAGACGTTCATGATATTGGAATGAGACATTTGTGGACACGTCGAAGGGAGGACACGTCGGAGGGAAGACAAGGCTCAACGGAGGGGGACGGATGGTGTTTGATCACCCATTACCGCCAATCAGATGCAATACTTTGCATTTTTAAATTAAAAAAATAAAACAACCTTATATAAAATGTTGTAAAGAAAACTACATGTGCATAGGATCAATGATAACTCATGTATGCATAATTTGTTTGTTTATTTGAAGAAGCAATGCATGATTGCTCATGAGCATGAGTTACAAGATTTGAATGATTAACAACACCAATATATTACATTTCCTCATTTGTAAGATTCCAAATCTTTCAACATGCCAAATATTAAATATTTTTATTAGATTATACTAATCTAAAACATTTTATTTTATGTCATTTATTAAACAACATATATAGTAGAAAAAACCATTTATTTATGTAACCTAGGTATGTACGGGTGTCAATCAATGTTGTTTTGGGATGATGTTACTCTATTATTAATGAGTTAGTACTAATTTAGTTTTCTTGAACAATAGAATACGTATCTATACTATTCATAAATCTACACCCTCTAAACTAGTGATGAATACATGTAGACTAGTACTATATAATTAGATTATTGATCTACATATCACACATATACTTTTAACGTATAGTATTGTAAAAGAAAATTGACTCAAATTTTCATAGTTGAAATCTTTAATCTACTAGTTTTGTCACAATAATTATCACCTTACATAAGGTTTGTAGTCTAATGATATTGATGTTGCATGAGTTCAACACCTATTATGGATAAAATTGAAGTATATTTATGAGGCGTTAAAATAGATTATGAGCTTTTAAGCGGTATACTGGAATGTTAAGAGCGTTATGTAGAACGGCGCCCAACCCACATCTAGTAGATTTATACCTTTTTTAAAGAATCCATACATAAAAAATGAATGTAAATGTAAACTATACATTAAGAGCGTTATGTGAAACGGTGCCCAACCCACGCCAAACCTACATAACATCTTCATTTCATACCATCACCTCACACTACCATAGTGTGGGGCGCAAGATGTTGCACGCCAGTTCCTTGGCACAACGTGAAATTGAAATTTGGGTGTATTGTATTAATGAAGAATATTCTAGTGGGTTTTTTTTAATTGTAATTGCTTGAGTGATAAGTGATAAAGATATTTTTGTATTTGAATGTGAAATGAAAAATATTTAAGTTAACGCTTAATAAATATTTGGCTTCAGTCATCATCATCAATATAAAAAAAATCAATGTTGCTTACTTTTTGCCAAATATTCATAGAAATAGTCGTTTTTTTATAAAATTTAACAAGATTTGAGATGACTCTTTTCCATGTAATCTTTCTTTTGACTAGCCTAAAAATCGGAAACAAATTTATCAAATATCTTCCATAAAAGCTCTTCTTTCACCCACCAATTAAAATTTACCTGCAAACACTTTTCCATCATACCCATTTATGAATTCCCCAGTATCAAATTTTTTTTTCAACCTAAATCAATAAAGAAATGTACAAATATCAAACCCTTTTTTCACACCCTTTATTGCCTTTCATCACAAAGACAAAATCTCCAGTACTTTGCTTGTTTTCTCTGTTGCATCACTCATACATGCAACCCCAAAAAAGCTAAAGCCCATTTTTGGTGAAGGGAAATATATAAATGGCAACAAATTTGTCTATATTTTCTGATATCTCTTCATTTTCTTAAAAATACGTAACCATTAAGGTGGTAGATCGGTGGCCGGAGGTGGCGGCGGCGGCAGGTGGTGGTGTTTGGTTTTTCACCTATAATTTTATAAAATAAAGAAAAGTGGTTTCTTGATTTTCTACCCTTTAGTGTTTTTGAAATGGGGTTTGGTTTCTTTGGTTCAATTGTTGCTCTAACACTCTTATTCAGGTCAAACCTTGGTCAACAACAAGAACAACCTATGCCCAATACAGATGAGTTCTTCATAGCGGATTTCTTTCAAAAAATGGGTTCAAATTCATCATCTTTAAATCATATTTATAGTCTTTCCTCTCATGTTTGTTCATGGAAAGTTGTTTATTGTGATGCAAATCAAGAAAATGTGATTGGTCTAATTGCTCCTAATTTGGGTCTTTCTGGTTCAATTCCTGATAACACAATTGGTAAACTCTCAAAGCTTCAATCTTTAGATCTTAGCAATAATCAAATCACTAATTTGCCTTCTGATTTTTGGAGTTTAAATTCACTCAAAAATCTTAATCTTTCAACCAACGATATTACCATGACCCTTTCAAGTAATATTGGAAATTTTGGTTCTCTTGAAAAATTAGACATTTCTTTCAACAATTTCTTTGGTAATATTCCTGATTCCATTAGTTCTATGAACAGTTTACAAGTTGTTAATCTCAGTCATAATCGGTTTAATTCCACTGTTCCATTGGGTATCATAAACTGTCATTCGTTGACTATTGTTGACTTTTCTTGGAATAGTTTCCATGGTGTTCTTCCTGATAGTTTTGGTTCATCATTTCCTAAGCTCAAAAGCTTGAATCTTGCTAGAAATGAAATAAAAGGAAAAGATTTTGATTTTTCAAAATTAGAATCTTTAATTTACCTTAATTTATCCAAGAATCTTTTCCAAGGTTCAGTTGTTGAAATCTTTCAGGATTCATTGGAAGTTGTTGATTTGAGTAGTAATCACTTTGAAGGTCATATTTCTCAGGTAAATTTCAGTTCTCATTTAGTTTATCTCGATTTGTCTGATAATGAAATTAGTGGAAATCTTTTCACTAATTTAAATCAACCCCATAATCTCAAACACCTTAATCTTGCCAAAAACCCATTTTTAGAGCAAAAGTTTCTCAAAATCGATTCGTTTCATAGTCTTGAGTACTTCAATTTGTCTAACACCAATTTAATCGGTCACATTGGTGACAAAATCTCCAAGTTAACTCATTTGAAAACACTCGATCTCTCGAATAATCATCTCAAGGGTAAAATACCACTTTTGAGCTTAAAAACCCTCCAAAATCTTGATCTTTCTTTCAATAATTTAACCGGTGAAATACCCATTTCTGTATTAAAAAAGCTTCCATGGATGGAAAGATTCAATTTTTCTTACAACAATTTAACCCTTTGTGATTCCGCATCTTCACCCGAAACCCGAAAATCCGCGTTTATCGGGTCAACAAATAGTTGCCCAATTGCTGCCGACCCGACCCGTTTGAAGACAAAAACTCATAGCCATAGAGGACTAGAAATTGCTTTAGTTTCAACCTTTTCAATAATCTTTTTACTTGCGGTATTACTATTTTGTGCATCCAATTGTCGTAATAAAACACAAAAATGGGTCATAAAACAAGATTCTTACAAAGAAGAAGAAGTGATTTCGGGCCCATTTTCATTCCAAACAGATTCAACCACATGGGTAGCAGACGTAAAGGTTGCAACTTTAGTACCCGTTATAATCTTCGAAAAACCGTTACTAAATTTCACCTTTTCGGATCTTCTTTCAGCTACTTCAAATTTTGATAGAGGTACTCTTTTAGCCGAAGGTAGATTCGGGCCCGTTTATAGAGGATTCTTGCCAGGTGGCATCCATGTGGCGGTCAAAGTTTTGGTCCACGGGTCAACCATGACCGACCAAGAAGCTGCCCGAGAACTCGAGTATCTCGGAAGAATCAAGCACCCGAATCTTGTACCATTAACGGGATATTGTCTTGCGGGTGAACAACGAATTGCAATTTATGATTATATGGAAAATGGGAATTTGCATAATTTGCTTCACGATCTTCCTTTAGGAGTTCACATAACTGAAGATTGGACATCCGACACATGGGAGGAAGAAGACGAAAATGGGATCCAAAACGTGGCGTCCGCAGGGTTGTTGATGACGTGGCGGTTTAGGCATAAAATCGCGTTAGGTACAGCTCGTGCATTAGCGTTTCTTCATCACGGCTGTTCGCCACCTATTATTCATAGAGATGTGAAAGCGAGTAGTGTTTATCTTGATTATAATCTTGAACCAAGATTATCGGATTTTGGTCTTTCAAAGATTTTTGGTAATGATCTTGAAGATGAAATCACTCGTGGGTCCCGTGGATATATTCTACCCGAGTTTGTAACTCGAGATGGTAATTCTTCACCGTATGTAATTACTCCAAAATCGGATGTTTACGGGTTTGGGGTGATACTTCTTGAACTAATAACGGGTAAAAAGCCCGTTGAAGATTTGTACCCGGATGATAATATTACAAAAGATGCAAACTTGGTGAGTTGGGTTAGAAGTTTAGTGAGGAAGAATAATGGGTCAATGGCTATTGACCCGAAGATTTGTGGGTCCGGAAACGAGGCTCAAATGGTTGAAGCGTTAAAAATCGGTTATTTATGTACGGCTGATTTACCCGTCAAGAGGCCGAGTATGCAACAAGTAGTTGGACTTTTAAAAGATCTTGAACAGTTATGAAACATTTACTCTGTGTTCCATAGGAAAAATTTAGAGGGAAGAGAAAAGAATTAGAAAGAAGAGAATAAATTTTTTGTGTTCCAGAATATTTTTTTAAAAGAAAGGAAGAGAAGAGGAAAGAAATTTTGGGTATTTTTTCTCTCCTAATTTTCCTCCCAAAAGTGGGAAGATTTGGAGAGAAGAGAAATTTTAGTTAATTAAAATTGTTTGCAATTACTAAAGTACCCTTGATATTAGCTAATTTATTTATATTTTAAGGATAAAATTGTAAATGTGCTAATTTTTTTCCTTTCTCTCCAACTCGGGAACACAAAGATTGATGATTTTCTTTTCTTTTCTATCCGATTCGGGAACACAAGAAAGAAAAATATTTTCTTCTTAATATCTCTTATTTTCACTTCTATTCTTTTACAATCTTTTCTTTCATTTAAATATTCTGGAACACAACGTTAGAAGTTTGGTTCTTTGAATTATGCTCTTGTTTAATTTTATTTTTTTATTTTTATAAGGTTGTGGAGTTGTGTTTTGTTAGTTCTTTGTCATGGTGTACAGTTTACTCAAAGGTAATTGATTCACTAATATAAGTATGCACAAGACACAACATGGTGAACGAATTTGGGATGAATATGTCGTACAATAATGTTTCGCTTTAACAAAATAGGGCCACCTAGGTTTTTACATATATTTTTTATATTTCATAATTGTCTTATTACAAAGAGCTAGAGCCTTCTATATTGGATACTCTTAAGTCTTAAATGATGTATCCATTTTGTTAGCTAGCAAATTGGCTACATATATATTTGGATTCAAATTGTGTGTTGGTTTTAGGTGTAGATTGCATGGAACTTGTGGGAGTGATGGACCACTTGTGCAAGTCCATTGCTTTTTGGTTCATTATCAAATGGTGGTGGTTCGGTGACAATCAATTTGCTATGCTCACATGCAATATTGAAGACAAAATTTTATGGCCCCAATTCCCCAAAGTTTTTATGCCTTAAATGACCTTGTCTTGTTTGATCTCCTGTAAATATTAATTTGGTAATATCTTTTTTTTTTTGGAAATGGAATGAAGAACATTAATGCTTATGAGACTTACTCTCCATAAGTTTAAATCCTACCATTATGTCTTGCAATGGATTTGCTAATTCTGTTTTGGAAGAAAAATAACCATCTAGTGATGTCCTAGTGGTAAGGGCTCTTAAATAATGTCCTAGAGGTAGTGTGTAAGATCTCTCATTGGGTAATATTTAACAGATGACCAAATGAAGGTTCAGAAATGCCTACAACTATAGTCAGATCGCGTACATTACGAGCAAGCCTCGGGTACCTTAGGAAATCCTTATAACAAGAATACCTTTTAAAAAAATGTTTTTGAAGAAATATGCCATCCGTTGTGATATTTAGAGCAAGTATTGGCAGTTATGCTATAAGGATATGTAATTCATGTATTAAACGTGTACATTTATGCATAAAATACCACCTCATAATGCAATAAATTTTAATGCTCATCAATATTCAATAGTGTTATTAGAGAACTAGATTCCTATGACAAAATAAGATAAACTCATAATGATGTAGGTCAAGATTAATCAAAGTTGTGATGAACATTGAAAGCTATGTTTAGATGACAAAATTATAAAATCCTTAGATTCCATATTGACATCATTGGTCAATAAGAACATGACCATGACAGCCATGAATCATGATAGAGATTTTATAATCAACTTTTGCACAAACTAATACACTCCCTTTTCTAAAATCAATTCATGGTTTCACACATAATTCAACAAAAAATATTTAATTCATTCCCATTCCGTTTTTTTTCTGCGGAGATTGATATTTGATGGCATTGCTTTCACTTTCAAGAGAAAATAATGTGTTGCAATATCTTTCATGAATTAACTTGTTGACTTTGATGCAACTTGTTTTTATATATTGTTGCAAACAAATTATCGTTAATTAAAGTAACAATATAGTGAATGTCCGGTAGCAAGGATCATATCTATATCTATACTACTTTATAAAGTAAATTGCATATTTCTAATTAAGGCATATCTGAATTCAAACCTGCCATAATTAGATATATTCAATTTGCCGGATTGAAAAATATTTAAAAAGCTGCTTACAAGGTTCGAACCCGCATGGGACAGGTCCAAAGGTAAAGCACTTACCACTAACCAAACTCACAGCTTTGGTTAAGATGTTCGAACACTACCTTAATAAGGTATTTCCAATCCATGAATGCCGGCCCATCAACATTTTGAAATTTGACAAGGCCAATTTAATGTCCAGTACATCTGGGAGTGGAAACCCATCACAAGACCTCTCGATAATCAATTTAATGCAAAAGAAGTGCGACCAAACAACATTTGTTCGCCTCAAAATATAGTAACTAGGTACCCGCCGCCGCATTGCGCGGGTACCCTGCTAGTATAATACGAAGTATGTTATTTATTTTTTCAAATTCGTAACATGGATGTTTCATTAGAAGTTTTTAAGGATAAGCAAATTGAGATTAAACCTAACTTCGGTCCAAGAATTATCAATTTGAAATCTTACATAAAGTCAAATTTTAATACTAATATGTTGACTAAATTATTAATATGCATTTGGGTGGAATAATGAACAAGCACAATAATTGCCTTTAAACATTGATCTCACACACTCGACCACTCTATACACTTATGTTTGATTCTAGTTGCTTTTAGGGGAAAATGAAAGAAGAAAATTTACATGTGGGTAACATTGTTAGGTTAGATAACAGTTCAAAATGAAAACAATAATTTTAGGAAATTGTGTGCTAGATTACAAGTCTTTTTGAAATGTTACAAGAGACGATGAGTAGGTGACAAATGACTGTTAGTTATACACTATATATGAGTATGACGGCAAAAACATGTGAATATGGCTGCACTTGACTATTTGTAATCCTCAAAGCGATATGATCAGAAAGTGTTATCTTTTAGGGTTTCATCGGATCATGGATAAAACATAACACATGATTGACCCTTGTTTATTTTAACTTTTGCATGGGTTATGTTCCCCGAATCCCCGGTGTTGTCTAACCTTGGGCCATTTGAGCATCCTTAGATAATAGTAATTATGAAAATATTGAAAGTTTATAAGACATTTCTTGATAAAAATGCAAGTTGCATGAAATTATAAATGAGAATTAATTTGTGAATCACAAATTTTAATGTCTATATCACACTGTATAAGTATTCATGTGATCATATAAATATATAAACCATTTATCGTGATACATAGAATAAAGGATATGTTAATATAAATCCAACTATACCTGAATTGTTATTATAAGAACTGCAAAAGAATTACTTTAATATGATAAATTTCCAAAACTTGTACTTTAATACTCCAAACAAGTGTGTATATTTTTATACTAGTAAAAGGTTTGTTAATATTAAAGGGTCAATGATCTAGTGGTAAAGATATTTGTCCCCAATTTTGAGGTTGAGAGTTCAAGTTTCATAGTGGACATAGATGGATTTAGGAGTAGATTAAGATTGCCGTTCAAAAGAAGAAGAAAAGTTTGTTAATAAACGGGCCGGAAATACCGAAATAATTAGAGGTTTGCTCTATATATTTTAGGTGTTGTTTGATACGAACAAAATGATTAAGCGCGGAATGATTCAACGATCTGAATGATTAAGAGGTTTTGTACAAAACTTATCTTGAATATGAGAAACTTTTTTATAAGAATTCTGACTGCTTAATGATTCAGCATATGTTCTAAGGAAGAATGATTCAGCAGTTTTTTATTGTCCCATTCAGATGTGCTAAACAAACGCACTGAATGCTGAATGATTCAACATTCAGCGCTGAATGGTTCCATTAAGCTGCAAACAAACACCCCTTAGTTTGTATTTACGGTTTTAAGACTGTTAGATGATGGGATATGGATTATGTTAAGCCCGAGTCCGATTGTGGGCTTAGGTCCGTTAAGGTTTGTGATGCTTTGTAATATATTCCTACGTTTAGCAATATCCTTCTTCTTTTTTCTTTTTCTTTTATTTTTTTTTTCTCAACAACGCAAACGAAAATAAACAGAAGTGTCCATCACACAGTATTGCCCTTCTGAAACGACTTTTCTTCGTCTTGATAAACACCAAACACACTTCACAACAAAAATCCTCAAATTTTCAATTTTTCATCTCACTGAAATCATTCTATAGATTCCGCCATGGATGAAGACAGTGATCGGAGCTCTGAAGGAACTCAATTTGAAATTTTAATAAGAGAAAGGAAAAGGCTCGGTGATAACGACGATGTTCAAGATTCCGGCACCGTAAATGATGATGAATTTGACGATAATGACGATGATGATGCTGATGATCAGAGAGATGTTAGTGAATATGAGAGTTCGCGTATGGAAATCGAAGCGCATTCAAGAAATTGTCAATCGGAAACCCTAGTATCTGGTATGTAGTACGATCGGTTATTGTTGAACTGAATTGTGTTTTGTTTATGTAATTGTGTGTAGTTTGACTTGTATGTGTATGTGTATGTGTATTAGGGTTGGCGGATGTACCGATACAGTATGAGGTGCGAGAAGATGATCTGGAGCGCTTGAAGGTATAAATCAGTACCTGAGCTTACACAACACATTTAACTTGCTGTATTGTTAATTATTCTTGCTAATTTCCAAGTTACCAAAAAAAGTTATAATTAACATGATAAAGGGGATGTTTTGAAAATGGACTACATTGCTAACCTTCACAAGTAAACATAAGTTTTGACAACATTTTTAGGTTCCTTATTAGTCAACAAATAAGTGAATTAAATCATTTTTCAAAATATATAACATCTTGATTTTGGTAGTATTTATCGCAAACTTTGATCTGGTTGTCAGTTGTTTCAAAGTGGTTTAGAATCTGCTACGAGTTTAAACTTGAAACCAACCTAATAAAAAGTCTAGATCTTCTTATTGAAGAACTAAGAAGGAGGTTGAAAGAACATACTTTATCTTATATGAAGATTGCAAGACTTATGAACATACACTTAAGCTATCATTTGTTCTAGTCATTGTCTTCTATGAAGAAATGTATGTTTAATTATATAAATATATATATTCCGATACATTTGAAATTCGTACTTTTTTGCCACTTAGAATCAACTTCAAGGGAGTCACCAAGAAGCCTTAGCAAACGTTATAGCTCAAGCTGCTAAATCTCACACAACAAATAGGATTCAGTTACCTGAAATTCCATCTTCGCCCCTAGGATCATCACCACAACCACTCTCAATAGAAAAAACTCCTGTTAACATTCATGTAACAGAAGAAAACCAAAAAAATAATTCTGACCAAAAAACCATATCTTCTTCACGAACTGCCAGAACACCAATTGATGGATACAACTGGAGAAAATACGGTCAGAAACAAATAAAGAGTCCTCAAGGTTCTAGAAGCTATTTCAAGTGCACATACAATGAATGTGATGCTAAAAAAATTGAGTCATCTGATCAATATAATTCGGTCAACAAAATAATCTATAAAGGTCAACACAAACATGATCCACCTAAGAAAGTGTTTACAAAAAGAGGTAAGATTTTATCAGGTTCTACCAAAGGACATGAATGGAAAACAGTCTCTACACCTGGATCCAAACAACATAAATCGAGTGACTCTGTTAGTGATGGCCCGATTTTAGTTGAGGAAATGGATGCACCACCACCAAAACCAAGGCAAGTCACAAATGTTATTAATAAATTATAAAAATTACATAAATCGTCCCTGTTGTTTTATGAATTTATGTATGCTATCCCTCGATTTTTTTATTACATAGATACCCCGTAGTTTTGTTACTTGTAACATCAATGGTCCCTAAAAACTTAGCGACCTTTTTTCTTTAGGGATTATCCATGTAATAAAGAAAGTTGGGGAACAAAATCCATACATTCCTACGAACTCCAAGGACAATTTATATAATTTACTCTAATTTATATTTAATTTTCTATTAGGCTATGCAAGCTCAGAATCCTTAGATAGTGTTTGGTATGATGGAACCAGAGAAATGAAATTGGACCAATCATGAAAGAAAGTGATGAGAAATTACAATATAACCAGTTATATATATGTAACTTCAATACAAAGCAAAAATTTCAACAATATTCTATTAAATTATTTTTTTTCTTCCCAAAGTGCAAAGTTACTAGAAAAAATTTATTTTTAATTTGAATAAATTTTTGGATGACAGCAGAGTAAAGAGAAGCAGCTCAGCAAGTCCTGGTTCTGTATTGAAACCTCAAAAAATGCCGAAATTCGTGATACATGCAGCAAGTGATGTTGGGATATCGGCTGATGGTTATAGATGGAGAAAGTATGGTCAAAAGATGGTCAAAGGAAATCCTCATCCCAGGTGCGTTTTTTTTCTTTTCAATTTATATATGTAAATAAACGTGCTTTTGGATAAAGATTTGTATTTCAGAACTTAAAAAAATTCTCAAATGGCTTCAATCCATAATTCTGATTGCATTATCAAACGTTCCTAGAAAATCATTCAATTGGATTATTGCTTATTCTGATTATAACGAGATTTTTCATATGGTTATAAATTATTAAAAAATTGTTGACAGGTAGTTTTTTATGATGCCTTCAACTTTATTAGTTATCATTCATTTGGGTTGTGTGTCAAATAAAACAAATTAGTAAAACCATTCAAATTGGTACATAGAATAAAGTGTTTATGGGTCAACCCGACCCGGCCCGTTTCAACTCGTACTAAAGTCTAAACTGTTGATTTGAATTCAGGAACTACTACAAATGCACATCTGCAGGGTGTCCAGTAAGAAAACACATAGAAATGGCAGTTGACGGTTCATCAGAAGTTATCTTAACATACAAAGGAATCCATGATCATGACATGCCCATCCGCACAAAGGAACAGGGCCCACCAACTGTTCTTCTGTTAACCGCCGTTTCTTCACCTTCCAAAAACAACAACAATTCACAATCAAAGAAATCCGAAATTGAAATATCAAACTGATGATAGTAACGAGATAAAACTTTGAAGAATTTAAACTCTGAGTATGTGTTTGTTTCGGAGATTTTTATTTTAATTAAATAAATGTGTAGGTAGATAGATGTAGTGGGTTTTGTTTAATTAATTCTAGTTTTGTTATTTAGTATCGAATATGTTATACCCGTTTAAAAGAAGACTGGTATTTTTTAAAAGGGACACTAATTTTATTTTTTATTTTAATTTTTAAAAGGTATTACCATTATATATACGTGGCAGTTTGGGGACGCTAATTGTAGCTACATAATCATCAAATCCATTGAACTTCAAATGGTTAGTGGGGGAATTGAGCAAAAGTGTGACAAGATCATGCCAGCTTTCATTTAAGGCCATGTCTCATATCTACTTAACATCATTCAACTGCGGTACACCTTTAAATGCCTAATGTACAATTGCTAATGCACAAACTGTGAATGGACTTTAAATGCATATACTTAGCATTAGTTTCTTTATATACACTTAGTTTTTATCATTATTTAGGGGTGTCTCTACATTTTCATCCCCAATTTTTCCATCATTGAGTTTAAAATATGGAGTAAATTACAGACAACTCACCCAGTTCATGGTTAGGTAGCATGATGAAATACCCAAAAAATTAAGGCATGTTAAAATATGGAGTAAATTATATAAATTGTCCCTAGGCTTTTATAGAATTCTGCGATTTTTGTGTTTGAACTGAAATTCTTTTTCGAGAAACTATATCGACGGTTTCAGTAATTTACTCTAAAATATGTTGGGTATCAAAGGGAAAGAGAGGTAAGTCGAGTTGGCCTATATACACCTGCTTATCATTTCTTTTTTATCTAAGAAATAAGAGTAATTACACAGAAGGTCCCTGTGGTATATCACTTATTACCGTTTTAATCCCCGAACTTCATTTATCACACTGGAAGTCCCTGGTGTATACATTTTTGTTACACTCATGGTCCCTGCTGCCCTTAATTTTTTTTAGATGACCAAAATATCTTTTTGGCTTTTTGTAATAAAGCAAAGATAAAGGATTGTGAATGTAATAAGTGATGATCACAAATATCATCCGTGAAATTTACTCCATTAATTGATTTTTTTCTTTTTTTCTCTTGGATCTATATCACTTCCACCTTTATCGTCGCGCCAACGACCCCCTGAAAAGTCGATACATCCCAATCTCCTACATGCGGTTTCCTTCTCCAGTTGTCCGATCGCCAGTGACGCTTTATCGACCTGCATATGTAAAACAACAATTCCTCTGGCGACGTGCATCAATTGTCTTAATCAATTCAGGTCAATAGAACGTCACCGTCGGTGGTTGGAGAAGGCAACCACATGTAGGAGTTTGAGATGAATCGACTTTTCAGGGGGTCGCGCGATAATAAAGGTAGAAGAATATGGATCCAAGAGAAAAAGAGAAAAAAAAAAAGAAAAAAAGAAACCAATTAACATAATAAGTTTCACGAATACTCTCTGTGGTTTATCACTTATTACATTCACATGCCTTTATCTTTGCTTTATTACATAAGGGTATTTTGGTCATTTAAAAAAATTTAAGGCAAGTAGGGACCATGTGTGTTACAAAGTGTATACACCAGAGACTTCTAGTGTAATAAATGAAGTTCAGGAACTAAGAGAATAAGGGTGTAATAAGTGATATATCACAGGGACCTTCCGTATAATTTACTCAAAGAAATAATTAATGTATTAGAAAAACTGTACTATTATTATGGTACGTACCTTTGTTTTAAAATAAAATAACTAACTACACTTTATTCAATTTCATGCACATATCATACAAGTGGTCCGAACTACGAGGTTTACATAATTACATAGGCAATAATAGAGGTATATGTTTTTGAAACGACAAATAGATTTGAAATATAAAAAAAATAACAAAGAAGTTAGAAATTAAAATCATCTAAAGCACGTAAAACGAAGCACCAATTACAAAGCGCCAAACCAAACACCTTACCACTAGACAACGCCCCATTTGCCAACCCACGACACGAAACTAAACTATACACATGACACAAACCTTGCAAACTAGATAAATGATCACCACCAAAGACAACACATATAGATTAAGAAACTAACCACTCCTTATAAAAGAAATTTGAATCCTAGATGTCATCCTCCTCGATAGGATCAATGAACTCTCTTATGTGTTGTTTGGTAACATCTAAATGATTAATATCTGAATGATACAAATATCTAAATGATTCAGACTTTGCTTTACATCTGTCTCATTAAGAAGAATAACATGTTCAATTTTTTATTAACATGCTAATTAAGTAGTCTTACCGAACGCTCTTAAATGAATCATTAAGTCGCTTATCAAATAACATCCTAAACACAACCCAACGAACTTTTATAAGAATTGTTTGTGAAATATTTTGTACGGGGCTATTTAGTGAACAAAACACCACCAAACAACTCTTTTCTTATGTTTAGTATATTACATTTTTACTTACAAGTTAAAACTATTAATTGTGTTGGGCGAAAACTATAATCACATATGCATTTGACTTAAACCCGTATACGCCTAACATAATTTCTAGTTTTAACTTTTAAGTGAAGATGTAATACTACTAAGGCAAGATATATACAAATGGTGTTTGCTTTAAGGATTCGGAAATCATATGAATGGTAATAAAAGTAATAGGTGGTGTTTGTTTTGAGGGTATGAGTTTGAGAAAACCCGTGACTATTAAAACCAGGAAAATGATAATTACAGCCCTAAGGGCTGTCACTAAAACGTCAAGACACGCATCAAAAAATTGTACAATAATCAATAACCGTCCCCTGCATTTTAGGAATCAACCACCACTACTGAAAGTACAAACGATTTATGCACGTAACCACCACTTAATGACAGCGCTAAGGGCTGTCATTAACAAAACCCTTAAAACTAATACAAATTAAACACTAGAAAATACATGAAGGTTTAATCAAGTCGAAAATTCACAAGACATTGTGTATCAAAAAAATGAAAAATGATGCAAAAAGAAAAAAAGAAAAATGGTACTCACCTTTCCTTGTCACAAATAAAGCCAAAAAATATAATTGAACTTACTAATTGATTTGTAATTTATGCAATAGAAGTCGTACATTTTCTTAAGAAACAAAACAAATCGTATCTTGGTTACTATTGTTTTATCTGTACTTCAATTCACCAAATATTACGGTTTAATTCTGAACAATCTTGTCCGTGTGATGTGATATCAAACAATTTAGTCCCTACATTATATAGTTTGGTGCATTAATCATTTTCATAGCACACGAGACTGTCTATGTGTGTCCTTTTACAAAATTTAACACTAATCTAACCCTAAAACGACACGAGAACATCTCTATCGTGTCGGTAAAAGGATGCACATGTTCCTCCAACAAGCATTTACTTCCATCAAATTTATGGATAGATGGTGACCTTATAGAACTATTGGTATTGGTACATAAACTTATATAGGATTTCATAATTAAAATAACAACATATTTTACTTTTGTTATGTGATCTTTAAAAGATAACTTTGTGTATATTTTGGTTCATTTGACAAGCATGATAAATTGATGATGCGATTAACTTGCTAACGGGATAACTAGCATGTCATTTTAATGTCGTATTTGGATCATAAAGAATGGTTTTATGTCCTAGTCACACATAATCAATTTAGCTTCCTAAATCTTTCCCACTGTACAAACTTGTTACCATAATCAACATTCATGTTCTCGATAATCATAAATCTACAAATATAATTGTTTTTCGATCACATACATAACAATATAACTAAACGTTACCCCAAAGAGAAATCCAATTCCTCAATTCCATTACAAATGCACGATTCTATTCCTTCATTGGATTTCAATTCATCTTCGTTAACTTTTGTGTTGACTTTGACTTTGACCGACCCGTTTTCCTCCAATTCAGCAATCGACAAACATTCTTCAAATCTAAAGCAACTACATAAATGATCATTAGTTATACCCGCCACTTGCATAAACGAATATATAACTGTGGGACCCACACAACGGAAACCTCTTTTAATCAAATCTTTGCTAATTACATCTGCTTTTGGGGTTTTCACGGGAATCATTCGTGGGTATCGGAATCGACTAATTATTGGTTTATAATTCACAAAACTCCAAATGTATCTATCGAATGATCCGAATTCATCTATGACCTGATATTGGAAAAACCTGCAAAAAGTTAGGATACCCTTGAAAAGTACAAGTTTTAATGCATATGGTACCAAACCATAAAGCTGGTTGTACAACTTTGACAGCATATAGTACAAACCATATATGTGATTGTTGATATCTAGGGATAGTGACACAATGTCAGAATGGACCTCTTCAAAAAGAAATGTACCATACAAGAAATATACCTAAAAACTCATCAAGATCCTAGGTGGGGTTTTTAGGTACAGGGGTGTTTGGATATACGAATAAACATATTCCCGTTTTGATTATCTGATAATCAATTTTGGATAATCAGTTTCATACGAGCTTCAACAAACCAATTATGTAAGGATAAAATTAATTTACCTATATTACCCCTTCTTTTATGCTTTTATCTTAACTCGATACACTTCTAATCTACAGGGACCAAACTGTAAATGTTAGATAACTACAGGGACTAAAATACAATTTTTCTATTTTAATTAATCAACCTACCAAATTGCATATTATTGGAAAGATTAGCTTGCATAAATGAGGGCGACACTTCAAGATTCAAGAAAGATTAGAAGATAGAGAAAATACATAAACAATTATACAAGTTGAAGAAATCTCAGGACCACTATTTGCACCTACTCTACCAGAATTTAATCATTTTCATTAAAATATATCATGCCATGAATAATAAAAAATATGTAAACCCAACCCCTTTTTTAGGCAATAACTACCAACTCCATAACAAGGTGCAAATATGTAAAGCACAATGTACAACTTGTCCACACACTAACTATGCTAAATATAAGGTCATGCAAGAATCAACTTTCTGGATTTTGAAATCCAATTATAAATATGCATAAAATACTAGTACTAGTAATTTACAAGTACTTAGAGTTACTGTCGGCTGATGGATATTTTATAAAAAAAAAAGTTATATTTATATTTATAAAGGTTAAATTTATATATAAAAGTGTTAAATTTATATATAATGATAACTAATTATATAAGAAGTTTTTAATGATCCAATTGGGACGTAGAACCATCTTTCGATGACTGAATTGGACACAACTTTGCACAATGACTAAACATGATAGATGTAAAAGTAAGTTGTTATTTTAGACAAAAAAACCTTTCCTTTTAAGCTAATGATTTTAAAAAGTTCCGTCCTTTTAGAGATGTAAAACAAGGGTGTTTTTTAAACGGGTCAAAATTATAATCTCTAAAATTGATTGTTAAGCCAACCATATGAGAGCTATAAGATTAATGGTTGGGATTTAGAGGGATCTACCTTGGATATTTGGCGAGCATTTTCAACAATGGCCCGCAATTTAAGCTCTGAAAGCAGAGAGCTTGCAATACTCCCGGGCCCCACTAGTTTTTTCTCATTGAATTTCCCCACAATTATAGGGTCAAAATCAGCAAAAACTTCCCTGCATGGATAAACCAGTTTATAATAATATAAAAATAAAAAATTGCAGATATTGTCGAAGAGATATAACACAATACCTAAAAAGATTCCGTTTGTTGAGGATAGCAGGCCATGTAAGTTCTGATAGAGCCCCAGAAAGCACAAGTAGCTCAAATAATTTTCTACATTTAAAAAAAAAATCAAGTAAATAAATAAAAAGAGGTTGGATAAACCCTAGAGGTGGCAATTTGACCCATTTACTTATTAACAGGTCGATTTGGTTGGTGCAGTGGTGATTTGTTTCAAACGGACCAAATAATATATTTTTTTGCTAAACAGGGGAACATGTCAAATAGGTTAAAAGTCACCTAAAACCAATTTTATTCAAAGATTTTGTTTTAGATTATTATTGTAATGATATTGTTTATGTAATCATGATTAATGTGCCCATTATTTACAATCTTGTTTTAAAATTGACAAAAGAGTGTGTGTGGGTCAATGGTCAACTCAACCCAGACCGAATTTCACATGCTAAAATGACCCGTTTCAACCTGAACCCATTGACCCAGCACCCAACCCACTCATCTTGCCATCTCTAGTAAACATGTATAGATAATCAAGATTATTGTGTAGGCATACTTGTCATCATGCACACGAACACCCCATTCTTCATCATGGAAAATGGTGTACGATTGATCTAGTATGAGAGTAGAAAACCGTTAGAACACACAAAATTTTAATATTCGTGGCTTTTGACCATTTTACCCTTACAATCTACATTGTCCAAGTTTATTTATCATGGGCAAATTGGTCAAAACCAACAATTTAGTGGTGTATGGCTAAAATGGCGGTGTACAAATCACCTCCCATAACAAAGTTGAAATGTTAATACAAATTATAACATCTAAGCTTTATTTTTTTTTAAATTATATAAATTATGATCAATCATTTATACCTGTACTTGATGTAACCCAAGCACACCTTTTTTTGGATTGTAAATCATCAGGTGAAGTTTCTGAACCACTATCAACAACAATGGTTTTCGGTTTCAAACCGTGCTGTCTCCTTTTACTAAAATTACTATTTGTTCTATAAATCCTACCAGTTGAAGCCCGACTTTGAAATGAATCAGTAGATGCATCTGAAGAACATGAAGCATTGAGTGACACCTGTCGTCTTAATATAGAAGGAATGCCAAATGGTGGTGATGATGACTCAGCAATCCCTAGAGTTTTTGTTTTTGTTTTCCCTGTTATTGAGCTTTCTTCTGGTGAATTTTCAATCTTTTTTGATGTTTTGGTTACGGGTTTTCGGCTATTTATTGGACCCATATCTTTGTTTCCTGAAATCCTGAAGATTGATATTGCTTCTGATTCTGTTACATTCATAGATTTAACTCTTGGAACTCCAGACATTAAAAGTTAAAAAAGAAAGAGAAAATATTTTTCTGCTTTCAAACACTTAGCCATATATGAACAAATGCAACTCTCAAACCCTAACTTAACTGGTACCAAACTACCAGATTAAGCCCTTGAAAACAATGATGATCTTGTAACTAATCAGCACCAACCTTTAAATCAATATTCAATATTTGACCATCAAAATCTCTCCGATACAATTTATCAAACACCTGGTGGGCATTAACAATTTACTCACAAATTCACCACTTCGTTGAAGCTATACAGCCTGTATTTTCAATATTTTAACAAATTCATAAACAACGGATAAACATGAAGACCTGGTCAAACATAAAGTATAATCAACATTTGACCAAAATCAAGAAAGTATATAACTTTACACAGACGTCATCATAATATATATAAACCCACATTAGGTAAAATCGAATTTTATGTACATATATCTACAGCTGTAATGGGGAAGCTTCATAATTAGGAATCATTTGAATAATTAGGTTTGAAAAAGATAAATTCTATGACACACTTTGAATGAGAGTGAAATATTACTGTAAGGGCCCGTCCTTTTTGCTCATAATTGTAAGAATTTTTTTAGGTAAACCAAAGCTGACATTTTTGTCTTTATTTTCTTGTTAGTGCATACAAAATATATATAATAATAATACAGAAATGAGAGTTTGGATCCAATGTTAATGTACCTGTAATTGTAAATGAAAGATGTCTTTCTTCTATGAAGGGGAATGTGTGTGATTCTCTCTCTACAGAAGTGTGTGTTTTCAGAGAGAGAATATGTGTGTTTATAGAGAGAGAAAGAGTGAGCAGCAATGAGCAAATGATGAGTGAGAGCAATCAAAGAGAGATTTTAATGCACTTTTAGTTATAGTTTGCTTACTTTTTATTCTTCCTCTTTACAATTTGAGTCCCTTTATTTTGAATTATGACAATAAAGGTCCTTATACTTTTTATAGTCGAGCTTTCCTATTTCTTTGTTGCTACTTTTGCTTGAAAAGAATAGAACTTAATAAAAACATTAATAAAAACATATATGCATTCATACAATAAATACATAAGGCTTCTAGCCTAGTGGTACTGGTGAAAAATATAAGGTGTTGCCCATGACCTATTGGCCATGGGTTCAAATCCCGTCGTAGACGAAAGAAGTAGATTAGGTACCGTTAAAAAAAATTATACAATAAATAAATTTGTGTTTATAAATTGGAAAAATAATCGTTTTATTTGTTTCAGTTTTTCTTATATTTAAGATATAATATACAAAAAATCAAGTGATAAATAGAGTGGAAATAGTCGTTAATAAGATCAACTTCAATCTCTTTTCCATCCTTTACCCCATTATTTATAATCTTTGTCAGGTCAAGTTAAAAAAAACTCGATATAAACATACGACTCGAATACACTTGACCCAAGTAGCATAATCAGGTTCGTGTCGGGTTGACCTTTTAGGCACTCCTAGTAATAGTATGTAGCAAATTAGGTAGTATGTCACCTACACAGTGGCGGATCTATTCAGGTTGAAGGGGTCATGGCCCTCAATGACACAACCATTTTCTTGTGGTTACATGTGGGTCTGCATGTAGCTTAATTTCATGTTCTGGCCCTAACTCAATTATTAGTTGGCCCTCAACCCAAAAAAATTGTCTAAATGCCCAACTGAAAACGAGAGATCAGAGAAACGAACAAAATACACGATTGTTTTCGACCTTCAAATCTCATATCTTCATTTGAATCTAGTAATCGCCTCTCCAAACAGTTGGCTCTTCTTTCCTCTGTAAGTTTTGCCACATCAATGACACTTATAAACTAATACACAAACTGACATATAAATGTAAACAATACCTTTTCACTTCTTTTATCCTTTTGGCAAAATATAATACATGGCATAATTTACAAGTTTTCATCTAAAAAATACTAATCCAAATTGAATTGGGCTACACTCCATCTTACATAAGATTGACGGAACTACAAGGATTCATAGTACCAAACAAATTCAGATGTAGAAGCAGATTACCAGCAATGCAATCGTGATTGTGGATGCAACTAGAATTCTGAATTACACAAAGGACTTGTAGCTAGCGGTATAAGTTGTTGAAAGGTGAACCTGTGACCATGAGTTTGAGTAGCTGTGGATAATATGATCTTAGATTTGAAGTAGTTTAGAGGAGGCATTTTAGTTGAGGATAGGTGAGTGTTCTGCTAAAAACACTAACCATGCATTACTAACACCATAGCTATAAAATAAACTTGTAATAATACCTAACTAGCTCTAGCGTTAATCAGCAAAATGAAGATCACTTAATACATTCACATTCAAACACCCCCTAACATAGCTCTAGCGTTACAATATTATGAGTGTTAGGATAACATTAATTTACTATTTATCCTTATGATCAAAGGTTTTTAACAAAACGAAATTGAACTTGAAGATAGACAATTTTTGGAATGTCAGTCGACGTTACTATTTATCACTTGAACAAACTAGAAAACGAATTCTTCAACTCTTGACTCAACCATGGTTAATCACTTGTTGAAACTTGGCGCGTACAACAACTTAAGGGCTTCACCAGCCCGCAATTGTGTTGAAAGCCTCAACTTTCTGTACTCTTCATAGGTCGTAGGCATGTAAACACGTGGATGTTCATCGTCCACAAGTTCTTGTAACGGTTCCATTGTCTCTATTGGCCCTAAAAGGAACGATGCAATTGAAAACCTTAATTTTGCTTCTTTACATTGCACTCGATGCTTCACGTTGCAAAATCGTCCATTACTCCACACCTTCCAAGACCATGATGCTAAATTAGTCAAAAACAAAAAACAAGATATATATATATATATATATATAAATAAAATTAATAACAAAGTCGCACCGCTGCCATGTCACCGAGGTTAACAAGAAGGGTGTCGGGCCATGGATCGATTGGGATGAACTCACCAAAGCGGTCCATGACTTCTAGACCACCAACGTCTTGTAAAATGGTGAGAAAGCCAGAATCTGTGTGACACCCGATGAGCCAATACTTTCGGGGGTAAAATGGTATTTGTTTATCCTAAATTGACATGGCCAATTCTGAAACCCAATATTTTCGCTTTTCACCGCTAGGCTTTGGGCTAATTTGTCTACAATGTCCCCAAAAAGCTTATGTATTGCTTCGGCATATCTCATAGTTGTCTCTCTGTTGCAATAACAAAAACATGCTTTCAATTTCACTGACTAAAAATGTAGACATAATATTTTTCCATTAATATTAAATAAATAAACAATTTTCTTCAAACTAATTAGATTTCCTTTTTCCCGTGTTATTAGTGTTCGGTGTTATAGTTACGGTCCTATGGACTCAAATTAACAAAATAAAAGCAAACATCAAAGCATTTCAAACTTCAAGGATCTTTGATCCTCCAAATCAATCCAACGGCTCCCATTCCAGATGTTGACTGGTATCGGGAGTCAACAATGGTGATCGTGAAATACAACAATCTACACACACATATAGCGAAATATATATACCTTTGATGAGGTGAGGCGTTCAATTGAGAGCAGAAATTGTCGACATCACAAGGATTTGCCATGTCATATAATCCGAGTGCCTCATACATAGGATTTGCAGCTGTCGGAGCGACATATCCACTTCCGGCGTTTGATTTCCGGCGGTAAATCAAGGAGGGATCTGACCACCGTCTTCATCTCAGACATGAGGGTCGTCGGAAGAAGTTGGTGGTGATTTATCAGCCGGAAGCAGCCCCATTCTTCACATGCTGTGATTAATTTGGATGATTGATTCGGGAAATCGTATAGATCGATCACCGGAATACTCGATTTGGTTGCCATTTGGTGTTGCTAAAACTTGAGAGAGAGACAGAGATATATAAAACGACGAGTTTTCTTTATGTGTAGGAGACAACTTCTAGAAAATAAAGCCGTCCTGTCCCGTCTTTGCCGTTTATATCCAAAAGTTCAAATATTAAACCGTAAGTTAAAATATTAAATTAACAAAAAGCTATTAAGTTGGAATATTAAATAATGCTACTTAATCAGGGTAATATTCAATTTAAAACGAAATAAAAGACACTTGTATATTTTGGGTCTAGCTCCCAAATATAAATAGGTTGGGATTGATGATCTAATTAAACGGGTCTCCTTTCACAGTTTTAATCACATCTTTAATCAAGATCTTTTGAATGAATACTTAAATATATATCTTTGAAAATCTTATATTAATGACTGTGACATACAAATAAACTTTTTCCGTTGTGACTTGATTATAGTATAGCAGTTAGATTTTTTTTGTGTAGAAGCTAAATGGACTACAGATAGTTGATTCCGAAGAAATTGATGATAGTGAATCTGCAGTCATAGATGCCAAGCATCAATGTAAAATCCAATATCGCATTTGATGATAGTTGATTCCGAAGAAATTGATGGAAATCAGATTAAAGACACATTTTTGTCAAATCATTTATAATTAATAAAATCAAATCAATGTAAAACCGCATTTTGTATAATTAACATTTATAAAATTTAAATGCTGTAACTCAAGACTTGAGTTTAAAATGAGATACTTAAAAAGTTATAAATCCTTCCCAGCTTACATGCATTAATAATTAGTGTACCTTACAAGTTATAAAACTTTGGCTTCAAGTATACATACACACAATTTCAGTTAATATACAACCACAACATACAACAAACTAGTAACAAGTTATCATCATCATCACTAATCAACATCCGCAGTAAAATCGGGTTCTGGTGGCTTTTGTAATTTCATCAATTCCCGAGCACTCTTCAAATTGCGATTACGATGGACTCCACGAAGTGCATTGGCGGCAAAACGGGAGGCCAAAAATGTTGCCCCCAGACTATATGAACTCCCACTGCCGCCGCCGTTCTTGCGGGCGGCTAACTCTGCCTCCTCTTCCTCCTTCCTCCGCTGCTCCAAGATTTTGCGTTTGGAATACCGCCGCCAAGCCGCCTGAATAAAACACGCCGCCCAAGTTCGCCATTGTTGTGAGTAGAATCGGAACGTGTGTTGTACCTGTTTGGGGTCACCAAAATCCAAACCGTTAACCGAAACCAAACCAAAAAACAATGGTTTTAAACTTTAGCCACTGCTTATAATTGGGCAAATGTCATAAAATAGCTATATATATTAGCTAATAGTCCGTTTTGGCAATTATAACTTTTTAAAGGTCCGTTTTCGTAATAATAAGGTTCTAATTACTATATTCGGACGGAAAGAAAAAAAAAACTTCAGTTAGCAAAATAGACCGGGTAAAATTAGTAATTACCAAAATGGACGAACACCTAAAGTATATTGTTATTTTATGACATTTACACATTATCATTTTAGCATTAGATAATTATTAAGTGGCTAAAAAGGGCGGTGATTTTTACACCACCACTTTTTTCCACACAACACCAAATTAGTTATTTTGACCATTATACCCCCCTAATAAGATAAGTAGATAACATGGACATAAATTAGTGGTAAGCACCACTAATTTAGTGTTGTATGGAAAAAAGTGATGTTGTAGAAATCACCACCCAAGTAGGAAAAAAGTGTTGGTATACTTAAAATGTTCAAACAAATGAAGAAATGATGTATATAAGGTTAACCGAATACCTGTCGGCTATGCAGCCGCCGAAATTGACCGGCAACGAATTTCAATTCATCAGCGGGTAACGCAAACGCTTCAACTTCTCTTAACGCCTTTACGGTTCGGGTGGATGACGGGAGATTAACACCGGATTTAGGATCCAGGGCCCACGTTAAAAGTTCTTCACCGCAAAAATCGCCTTCTTTTAAAAACCCGCTATTAAAAAACCCGCTTCTTCCACCATCGGTTGTTGCACTCTCGAGACGCCCACGTATTATGAAAAGCATTTCATCAACCGGATCGCCTTCCCGTACGATGTATGTGTTGTTGGTGTATAAACATGGTTTTAGCCGTTCACAGATAGCGTCTAGTAATCTCTCATCCATGTTTTCAAATAAAGGGACCTACAACGGGATCAGGTTAATGGATAGTTGACTTGTTGACCAAAAGAATAGTGAATTTAGTTACCCTTTTGACCAAACCGAGACAAAGATGACGTTTAATGTCCCTTCTGAGATCTTTGGGCAAATTTTGAACCAAATTCTCTTCATCGACTCCACGTGTTTCTAGCCATTTGTATTGATCGTAACGTCTGACACGTTCACGTAGATCTTGTGGGAGTAAGCGGTGATGCATCCATTGCTCTGAGTCGCGTCTTTTAATTCTCATTTCTTCAAGTCGGATAGTAAGGGATTGCAGATAAGTCTGTTACAAAATAATAGTAATAATAATAATTTGGCAATTGTAATGATGGTTGTAAAATTTGAAGAGTTAATAATAAGTGGAACCTGCATGTTTCCAATCAAAAGAGCAAAGAGAATGAGGCCGAATATAGCTAAAGCAATGGAAAATATAGACTCTCCAGGATAAGTGCTAGTCTGTAGCCCCTGCCCAAGAGTGCTGTCATTTAAAAACAAAAAATTAAACTTACACCTCATAACTAAAATAATAAAATTAAAGAAATAATTATACCTTAAATTCTGTAGGCCCCACCACAGGCAATAAACATATTTTGAAACAAACTTTGTAGATGAAACGATACCCGATGAAAGAGCCTGCTCAAAAATCCCAAAATCAAACGGCGGGTTTTTACCTTCAGTTGTACAAGCAGCAGTTAAAACATCAGCACTGACATTTTTCCACTTATCATAGCCTGCCATGCGCTCATTTCCACAATACAAGAAATTTGTATCATATTTTTTTCCCCTACAAGCTCTTTGCCAACATGTATCATAACGTTCTACAGATAATAAGTACCACAAAGCACCAACTATCTGAAACATAGATAATAAAAAAAGCCAATGAGTCAACATTTATGCTAACTAATTATGACTGGGTCAACTCCGGTTATGTTTAATTTCAAGGATATATATTATATACCATATCTTGAACTTTTAGAAGGGCATATATGAAACTATGAATTTTCCCAAGGATATATATGTAATTTTAAGCTTTTACACGGATATATATGAAATTGTCCCTTAAGTTTTTGAAGAAAAGGTGTTTTGGGTCGACCCCCCCATTTTGTGGAATTTAATAACTAGATATAAAATAAACTTACATGGCTGGCAAGCATGTAGAGCAATAAATAAGTAGCAGCACCAGCCCATGCAGTTTCAACAATTACACCAGCAGTCCTTTTAAGTTCTGATGTTAAAGGAACCATTCGAGCAAATCTTGGAATATATTGAAGTAATATTATAATAAGTAAAGCTTGTTTTGTAGCTAATACATTTGATCCTCTAGAGTTGTCTAGAAATCTCCAAACAACAATCTGCAAAATAATAAAATACTCTTACATTATAATTTATAACCACTATGATCCTGCATATTTCTTATTAATAGAGCTGGAAAAACAGGTCATGTCAACTTGGGTTAAAATATAAACACTTTTTTTGTATATCTCCTATAAATATTATTTATAAATTATGCTTTAGCTATGACTTCAAAAACAATATTATTAGTAACTAAATTTCACAACAAAAAAAAAAGTAACTAACCTGAGGCAGGGGAGCAATGGCAAGAAAATCAATAATAAAATACCACCTGAGATATCTTTTAGCAATTTGTGCAGGATCAATGACAAGCTCACCCCTTCCAAAAACCCTAGATGATGGTGCAATATAAGCTGTTCTAAATTGTAAAGCCATATGAATCAGATAAAAAGCATCAACAATTGTCCTTAAAGTTGTTGCAATAACTGCTAAGTTTCTATCTATACCCAAACACGTTTTCGATTGATCAAAAACCGGTAGAAAGAAAAAAACTGGATCTATAGATACAGCCAATATACACGATACAACAAAGTAACTGTTCCATGTGAGTAGGAATTTATCTTGCGGGTCCAAGATTTTGTTTTCTGATACTTTCAGATCTTCGGGAAAAACGGCCCGAGAAACACCAAACCCTAGTGTTCTACCGATCGATTTTAATCCTTCTGAACCTTTTTTAATTCCATTTTTGAATGATTCTGAAGGGGTTGCAGGTGCTCGGGTTATTCCTTCAAATCCACATCTGTTCATTGCAATTCCTGAAGATGGTGATGATAATCTTGAATCCAAATCGTCTAACCTAAATTGCAAAAAGAAAATTAATAAATGTAATTAGTTTATAAAAGGAATAGTTAAAGATTTAGGTACCACTGGGATAGCATAGCAAGTGATTAAATCTTGGACCCACATTAACAGCTAGTGCATTTACATTAACACAAAAAAGGTGGCATTAATCCAGAACTGTAAAATTACATTTTATATTTTGACCCATTTACTTTGAACGCGTCAATTTGGTATATGCTTTCTAATTGTTCAAATGGTAAAATACAAAAAGTAGGTAAAAAGGAGTAAAGGACCATTGATCATTACTAATGCGTACAACCTATTAATAACTGCTTTATTAAGAAGCTAACATTATTATTGTAATAATACAATATTCTGTAATCATATTTAGCAAACAATATATCATAAAAGCTACAGAAAAATATTGGGTAGTGTTTCGGCCCATTAATATTCCTGGCCCGCCCGTTATACACATATACCACTTCTTGCTCAGATGTTCAATTTTATGGAGAAAAATATTACCTTGCAAACTTCTCCCTGTGGCCACCAACATACTGGGACTTTGATACATAATCGAACATTTTGCCAAATTTAACACATAAAATCTGAACTGCATGACAATATAAGAGATACAATAGCTTTAGATCTGAATTTTACACGGCTAAATTCTAAAAACACCAAGATTTATTTACCAACATACTTATTAAGAAACAATTGCAAATTCATACAAAATTCAAAAAATAAAAATATTATGTCCACTTGAAGTTATTAGTTTATTGATAAGATTTCCTCCTCCCATTACCTTCTGGCGTTATTAGTTATTGACTATCATTTAACACATTATGTGGTTGCCATATGATAAAATAAAATTCAAGAAACTAAAAATCTAAGGTTGAAGATGGAAGAAGAAAGAATACAAAATAGAATATAAGTGGCTTCAAAAACATTACGGACAATAATCTACAAAAGTACAAATAAAACTTTCACTTTGAGCTTTCACATCATTAATGTCTTTGTCTACTTAACTTTCATATTAATAAATCATCATTACATAACTAGCATCCTCTTTATTGTTAAAGCTTCATTACTAAGTTTCCAGTACATTCTAACCAGTAAGAGAGATCACCATCTAGATTTATAGCTCCTAGAATTAAAACCATAAAAATTAAAAACTTTAAATGATCCGAAGCCAACTTCCTCATAAATTTCTTTAATTTTTGAAGAATCATATATTCATATGCATTTATTCATAATAAGTATTACAAAATCTTCAATTTCACAACTCGTAGAAATTCTAGGTTTAACACATAAACGTAGTACATTTAGTATCTTACTAATTATTATAGACACCTAGAAACACCATAGCAAACCCTAATCCTTCAATTTCATTTGATTCATTTACCGGCCACAATAATTCCCAACCTGAATGTCCAAATAAATCTGACCTAGAAAAAAAGCTAATTATTTAAGTCAAATACAGTCACCAATTACTTGAGATGAAAACTTTGTTATTAGAAAATAATAAGATCGGAAGGATGTTGTACTTACTAGAATAACAGAGAAAAATATCCCGCCGGATTAAACCATCGCCGTCGCCGGAGAAGTGAAAATTGTTCCGCCAGATAAATATATATATAGAAGATTACATACAACTTAAGCGATTGAGAAAGTAGAGCGTGAAATCTTCAAAATTGTTAGAAATCAAAAGCAGTAGCAGGAATGGTAATTGTGTAATAGAGGTCTCTGTAAGAACCCAACTGTGTGTGTATGTGGAGGGAGGGGTGGCCGGGTGGGGGGTTAAGTGTCGCATATACCCCTGGAGTTTTATGGTAACTCAAGTTTACCCCTCTAAGTTCTTAATAAATTATAACCATAATTTTTATTTTAAATTTAATTTACTTTTATCCCAAAATGGATAAAAACAACAATAATTAGTCCCGCATATTGTAAAATACAATAATTAGTCCTGACATCACATAACACAGTACCACATCATTATCAATAATACATTTTCATTTAATATTTATGAGTCTCGCAAATTATAAAATACACATATAAAAATAACTAATGCCCATGAAAAATACTCACTTTTTGTCGCTTTACTCGTTTGAAAACCAAAGTTTGACAACCAAATAAGTAATGTCATTGGTGTCCCTTAATTAAGTGATACCCGCCACTTTTACAACGGAAACAATGGTTGGCATAGGGCTAAGAAGGTGTTAACATTGATAAGAACTAGGGCTATTTACACTGTCTAAATCAAACCAAATCTAAATCTAAAATCCCAAAACAAAATCCAGCATAAATTATCCATTCACGCTTAGTATTGCTTCGGTGAAAACCAAATGTGAACTGAATATAACTTTGGATCATTTTCATTTGATAAGTATAATTATTAAATGTTAATAGCGAACAAATCCTGATGTGATATTCGACTTCGATGTGATTTTATTTTATTTGTGATATTCGACTTCGATGTGATTTTATTTTATTTTTGAACGAGAAAGACTTCGATATGATAATATTGTTGACAAATTGCAATTGTGGATGTTTTCAGTTTAAATAAAAACACAAAGGTTACATATGAGAATATATTCATACAACGAACTTTAACCAGTCACTACATTAATGAGCGTTTTTATCACATTAAAAACTTTATTTCATTTAGTAAATTATAGAATGCAAATTACAAACAAATATGTATCAAGTAACACCTAATCAACCATGAACAGATGTGTTTTACGCGTCCCAATGCGCAAAACAAACATCTACTGGATACTGATTAATGATGCACTAGTCACTTTTGAGGACGAGTATTTCCGGTGTCTGCGGTACCCGTAGTAACTTTAGCCACATCTAAGGCCGAGGCCTCGGGTTTCTTATGAGCATACAATGTAAAGTAAGCAAGGGTCCCAATAACCACAAATCCACCCAACATCATTGTGAGGGGTGACTTTGGTGCACCCTTTGAGGTTTGTTGGAGAACTTGGTCTTTAGCCATTGCATTGGCGGCTTCTGGTTGCAGCTTCTCGGCTTGAGCCATCACCTTTCCCCATCTTACCATCTCTAATATATGTTGATCACTTTTGTCAATAATTGTGTGAAAATTATGAAGCTTTCTTTTGATGGATTATGGTGGTTATGAAGTTTAACTAAAGGATGAAAATAATAGAGAAAATGGGAAGATGTGAGGGGTAGAGAAATATATGGAGAGAACTGAGAAGGGGCTTTGTGTGTGATTGACACATAAGTGACTACCATTAAATTTAGGAGATGTACATTAACTTGTCCGAATTTATAGTTTCTAATAATCAAATGTTTAATTTACAAAATTTTATTGGTTCTATTTCATGTTCGTACAAGAAAAAGTAGATGTACTATGTACACAACACATGAATGTGCGTACGTATTATAAAGAAATAATGTCGTAATATATAAAAGATAGCTATAAATAAATAAAGGGTTTTATTTTATTTTTAGCTTTTATAAAACAGTTAATTATTATTTTGTTGCGCCCCAAAGTTGTAATGCTTCGCAATTTTGACCTGTTTTAGCTTTGGATGATCGGCCAACCTTTTTTCTCACGTTGTCCTAAAATATTAATTACCCCAACTTTATTTATCATAACAACCCCACTAATTCAACACACAGATCATTTTCTCAAAAACCAACCAATCTTTGCCGTACGGGTCCCGCCACACGCCGTCACCTTCCGCCACCCACGTTTATATAAATACTCACAAACAAATCCACTTTCCCAAACTAAAACTCCCACTTTCCAAATAACCCAACCCTGCTAGTGGTCTTCGGACCCTGGCGGCTGGTCTATCACGACCACTGTTGGAGCAAAACTCAGATCAACTTATTACTGATTCTGCAGTTAGTACTGATCACTTAGTACTGATGGGGCAGAATTGATTAATACTGAGAAGTTGATACTGATGATACTATAACTAAGTTACTACTGATCATGCAAAGATTGAAGATACTACTGATCATTGTAGTTACTACTGACGTTGGTTTCTGGACTTACTACTGATCACCAAGTTTACTACTGATCTTCATATTTACTACTGGTGATTAGTTTTACTACTGACAACGCGTTTTTGAAGAATATCAAGTCCGAGATCTTCGTATAGATAGTTATAGAATGTAAATCAATGTATATTATTATTATTCGATGTAAATCAAAGTCCTAGAATAACTAGGGTAAATAGTTTAGCTTCAAGGACTATTATAAATAGTTCCTTACGAATTGTAAACGTACGTGTGTATTGTTACCTCAATAATATACATTGAAGCTTTTTGTGAAACTGTGTTCTTAATACTTTCGCATATTATTTACAGTTCATTGTTCTTAATATATTGATATAGTGTTGATCCGCTGCAACTTCTATCATCAATTAGATCTAAGGTGTTTATTAACTTGTTTATAGTTAATCGATCCTGACAAGTGGTATCAGAGCATATTGGTTCTAGATCTACTATTTGTTAAGAACAACAAAAAGTTTTAATCTTTAAAAACACACATTATTAATCATGACTGATAATAATGAAAGCACTCAGGCCAACAAAATTCCTATACTCACACCCAACAACTTTGGGATGTGGAAAAATCGTATTAAGCAATACATGCTTATTACAGATTCTTCTATGTGGGAAGTTGTCCTTGAAGGAAACAAAACTGGTCCTGGTCAAGCAAGCAGCTCTGCAACTGAGGCAGACAAACTTAAATGTGAGAAGGAAAAGAAGGACAAGGGCATCGAACTCAAAACTCTAAGCACTCTATTACTGGCCATTCCTAATGATTATCAACATCTCTTTGTTGAATATGATGATGCAAAAATACTATGGGAAGCACTGGAGAAGAGATTCGTTGGGACAAAGAGCACCAAGAGGAATATGAAGTCTGTTCTCAAACAAGACTTTGAAAACTTCAAAGGAAAACCCAATGAAACACTCACTCAAGTGTTTGACAGATTCAACAAACTAATTGGTGAACTTAACCAAGTTGGGGTTAAGATGGATCAAGAAGATGTCAACATGAAGTTCCTAAGATCTCTTAGTGAAGAATGGGCCATGTATACAGTGGTATATAGACAAAGAGATGCTCTAGAAGAAAAGGAGTTGGATGAACTCTATAATGATCTCAGAGTATTTGAAACTGAGGTAAACCAAAAGAACCCTTCTATTTCTTCTAATAATGCTGCATTTGTCTCTAGTACAGGTCAAGGTCAGGAAACCTCTATAGGAAAGGCTGCAGATTCTGAAGATGCTGCAAGAGAATCTTTCTTCACTAGTCATGTGCATACTGCATTGATTAGTGATGACTTGGAACAATTAAACCCAGATGATCTTGAGGAGATGGATCTTAAATGGCAGATGGCAATGCTGAGCCTAAGGACAAAAAGATTCTTAAAGAGAACTGGTAGGACAAGCCTCAACTTCAACAAAGGTGACAAAGCTGGATTTGACAAAACTAAAGTCAAATGTTACAACTGTAACAACCTTGGTCACTTTGCAAAAGAGTGTCATCAGCCAGACAAAAGATCAAAATCAACTGCCCTTGTATCACAACAAGGACAAGGCTATGACTGGAGCTTCCAAGCAGAAGAGCATACTCAAAATCAAGCTCTCATGGCCTTTACTGACAACAAAACTGAGGTAAAACCTAAACCTTGTACTTCTGAATGTGCTAAAATTGTTAAAAACTTAGAAAAAGAAAACACTAAATTAAATGAAGATTTAGCAAAAGCAGTCAGAAGAAATCATGAGTTTGATAGTGTAATTGCTGATCAAGAACATCAAATAAAGGTGTACAAGATGATTGATCAACGGATCAAGGAAGAATTGCTTCAAGCTGTGGATGAGAAAGAGTTCTATGAAACAAAAAATAAAGAACTAACAAGTAAATTAGAAGAATGTCAGCTTGAAATTGAACAAAATAAATTAACAATTAAAAAGTTTGAAAGAAGCACTAAAATTCTAGATGAATTAACTAATAATCAAACTACAGAAAAGGTTGTTCATGGGGTGGGATATCATGCTGTACCACCTCCACATAAATTCATTCCTCCACTTAAAAACAGTTCAGAAAGAATCATTAATGAATTAAAAACTGAAAATCAAACTGAATCTAATACTGAAACATCTGAATCAAATGATTCTTCTGATGATGAGCAATCAATTGAATTTACCATATCTCAAAGTGAATCACCAAAATCAATTGATACAAGTTTTCACACAGCTCAAAGTCCAAATGAATCTCCCAAATATAATGCAGATAATGTACCAAAAATTTTAACAAGGGGGAATGAAAGAAATAAAAAACAACTCTTAGACCAAAGAATACCTGAAGGTGCTAAAAATAAGAAATTAAGATGTGTTATATGCAATAAAATGAACCATTTAGCAAAGGATTGTCACTTCAATCCAATAAACTGCAAAGAGTTAAAAGAATTTAAAATTTTTAAACAAGGATCAAAAACTCAAAAGTTAAAAAATACTACTGGTCCTTCAGTAGTAAATACAATCAAAACTCAAATTGCTGAAACTCCAAGATTTGGAAGAAGTGCACCAAGATTTGTGCAAAACAGAAGAGTTGGCAGCCCAAAGAACAGCAATTACTTCAAGAATAATGGAAAATCCAATCAAAATAAACAATATTTTAAATTTTCCAACACCAGTAGAAACTCTAACAAATTTACTACTGGTGTTAACCCTAATTATAATGCTGTATGGTACCCGTACAAGAATACTACTGGTAAAAACCCTAATTTCAAAAATACTACTGCTCCCAAAACAACTTTCAAAAATACTACTGGTGGTAACTCTAAAAACACTACTGGTCATTCTAAACATGGTAAGTACCCAAATACTACTGGTCCATCAGTAGTAAAGTATTCAAAAGCTAAAAACAATAGGTATAAACCAAGATCAGTAGGAAATTCTCACACCAGTAATAACTCCAAAAGGACAATAGTAAAACAAAACACCAGTAATAAACAAGTATGGGTACCAAAAGTCTTTAAAGTTAAATCCCCAAAAGCTCATTTCTCAAAGGATGAACCCAAGACATATAAAGCTTGGGTTCCCAAACTTAACTAATCCTTTACTCACTTGTGCAGAGCATTCAGATCCCAGAAGAAGGAAGAACATGGCATATTGATAGTGGATGCTCAAGGCACATGACTGGAAATCTGCAAATTCTTAAAGATTTCAAGTAATTTGATGGAGGATATGTGGCATTTGGTGAGAATCCCAGTAGTAATCGTTTGACTTGAAAGACAGTAAAAGTGCTAGTACACCAATGGAAACACACAAACACCTACATCCTGATGTTGAGGGGGAGGATGTAGATGAACACTTATATAGATCAATGATAGGCTCTTTGATGTACTTAACTGCATCAAGACCTGACATTATGTATAGTGTTTGTGTGTGTGCAAGATATCAAGCAAGACCCAAAGAACTACACTTGCAGGCTGTTAAAAGAATATTCAGATACTTGAAAGGCAAACCATCACTAGGTCTATGGCATCCACATGATTCACCATTTGAACTCATAGCCTATACAGATAGTGACTATGGAGGTGAATGTCAAGACAGAAAGTCCACTACTGGTGGATGTCAATTCTTTGGATCAAGACTAGTGTCATGGCAATGTAAGAAGCAAACAAATGTATCAACATCTACTGCTGAAGCAGAATATGTAGTTGCATCTGCTTGCTGTCCTCAAGTACTATGGATTCAAAATCAGCTTCTAGACTTTGGTATCTCTATCCTTAAAACTCCTATTTTTATTGATAATCAAAGTGCTATTAGTATTGTGAATAATCCAGTAAAACATTCAAAAACTAAACACATTGAAATAAGATTTCACTTTATAAGAGATTGTAATGAAAAGAAATTAATCAAAGTAGTTAAAATCCATACTGATGATCAATTAGCAGATCTTTTTACAAAAGCATTTGATGTAGGAAGATTCAACTTCTTGGTTAGCAGTATTGGAATGATTTTAATAACTTAAAATCTCACTTAAAATCATGTGTAAAGTTAGTGTTGTAAAATATTATTTTCTTAAGTGTTTTACTACCGGTATATCTGCATTACTGGTATGAAAGTGTATGCACAAAATACTACTGGTAGTTCATTACTACTGGTGCAAATTAGGTTTACACAAATACTACTGGTAAGTCAGTATTACTGGTATTCACATATACTACTGGTCTTGTATGTTAATGGTTACTACTGATATCTATAGTTACTACTGATGTCAAAATCCTTAGTCATTACTGATGTTAGTAGATACTACTGACGTTTTACTACTGATATCTTATTTACTACTGGTCTTTCAGAAGCACAATTACCAAACTAACCCCCATGAAAATAACCGTTATGTTATGATTCGAAGGACACTTTAGTAGTTTTGCAGGTTAAATCGAAAGATATAAAAGGCGGTAGTCGATTAGTTTAGTATTATCTTCACTTCGATTTGATAAAACCTCTCGATAAACCCTAGCTATCGATCAAAAACTCATCTTAAATCCTAAAATTCTTAAAATTTTCTCTCAAAATCACTGAAAAATGGCAACTCTACAATCTCTCAATGTTCCAACCGATCTCAAATACTCAGAGTTCCACAACATGTGTGCCTTTCTACGCAATCCAGACGGAACAAAGGATTTCCGACCAATCGTAAACTTTCTGAAAAACTCTTACATACGATTCGCTCTAACGGTGAAACCGAAGGCATACCAACAGCACTTGGTGGATTTCTGGACCAATGCTGAAAGAACGGAGGGTGCAACTGTACCAATGATCAAATCATCTGTGGATGGAAAAACGATCACCATCACAGAACAATCTATTCGACAACATCTTCAACTACACGATGATTCAGGTATGACTTCTCTTCCTAAGGAATTCATTGCTGAAATTTTAAACAAAATGGGATATGAGGGGAGACTAAACATAGTCACTTTTCAAAAGGGTCTTCTCTCCCCACAATGGAAATTTCTTGTCCATACTATTCAGCATTGTATTTCTCCAAAAAGGAGTACTTGGAATGAGTTTAACAGATCAATAGCATCTGCTGTTGTCTGTCTATGCACAGACCAAGTATTCAATTTTTCTAATATGATTTTTGAAGGTATGTTGGGAAATCTTAACTCTTCAAAATTTTTAATGTATCCAAGATTTATCCAACATATCATTAACATTGAATTACAAAACTTGTCAACTCCCAAAAATATTTTCATAATTCCAGAGTTGAACAAGAAAGTTTTCTCAAATATGAGAAAACAATTTAAATTTTCGGGCAAG
This sequence comes from Calendula officinalis, assembly GCA_963853835.1. Classification (NCBI taxonomy): domain Eukaryota; kingdom Viridiplantae; phylum Streptophyta; class Magnoliopsida; order Asterales; family Asteraceae; genus Calendula; species Calendula officinalis. The sequence goes on from OY970827.1 coordinate 20,075,451, forward strand.
GAAACCCCTCTGTTTCCTAATATGATCAAAGATCACACACCTATTGGAGAGGGTTCAAACAAAGATATATCCCAAATTGAACCTCAACCCACTCCATCACCCCCACATACAGCCCAAACACCACCCCATATAGCCATTCAATCACCCACTCACTTAGAAGTCCTGAATGTGTCCCAGGAACTTGATATAAATCTGCAGAGTGCTACTCTTCACTCTGTGGAAGACCTACCAGATAAAACCAAAAATATTTCCACACTCTATAAAAGAAAGAAATCTTTAAAGGACACCAGGGGACAAATCGAGTCACACCCCAGACTCAAAGAGTTGTCCTCCAAGGAGGAGAGAGGACATGAGGGGAGGGCTTTCACTACTGATGCCCCAAAGGTGGGTGCACAGGATAGTGAAAACATCACTAAGACCCAAACCTCGGCAACTTTAAGTGATGACTCTTTTGAGGAATTACTTAAAGGACCCCGGTGCCAAGAAACCACAAGGGGGGACATCTCTGCTTATTCTAGGAAGAAGAGAATGTCTAAAAGACCCAATGAATCACCAAGCAGTGATGAGGGCAGATCTGTGGAATTGATGGAAAGGAAGGAAAACCTTAAAACCAATGTACCTGTTAGTAAGCCCGATGATCTTGCTAGATGGAGTGAGGGCAGTATTAAAATCACTCAATTGACGGAAAAAGTGGATTCTCTTGAATCCACAGTACAAAATTGTCTTGAATACTTAACTAACCAAGGGAAAACAATGGCTGCCATGAAAAGGCATGTAAACACCATCAACAGAAGAATGAGATTCTATGAGCGTAGGCTTCATCAACAAACCAAACTCATCAGAATATTGAAGAAAAAGATTGATGATAGTGAGGCTCCACCAGTTGAGCTCACTAAGGGGGAGAAGGATAATATACAGACAATGATTGATGAATCTATTGCAGCAGCAGCATCCTCCCTCTTAAATTTAAAAGAAACAAATGTTGATGAAGGCCCAGAGATGATGGTTACAGAAGAAGAGCCAATTACTACTGCTCCTACTAAAGAACAAGCTGAAAAAGAAACACCAGTAGTAACTCCCACTACTGACATTATAGCAGTAAAAAATGAAGAAGAGGAATTAAAAGCAGCAAATACTACTGATGCCCTATCAGTAGTAACTCCTGAAGTTACACCAGTAGTAACTACTCTGGTTACTACTGAAGAGGAAGAACTACATTTTCCAGAGCTAATTGAAAGAGAGAGACATGTCATCATTACCAAACCACCAACACCTGATCAACCACTTATCATACCTGACATTGATGATAATGTGAATTGGTTTGATGTTGATGAGTGCTCACTTCCTCCACATCCAAAAATACTTCAACAAGATGAACTTAGATCATTTTCTCCTTCTGTAATAATAAGTGGAGTGCCAGACATGAAATATATTCCACCTCCACCTTCAGCACATATTGGAAAGGGTAAGGAAATATATGATGAAGATTACCCTAACAGATCTCTTGGTCATTACATGGTAAACAAGATAAATCTTGTTAGAGCTGATAAACAAGATAAATGGAAGGTGAAGCATAAGAGATATTGGGAGAAGGTAGCTAAGTATCAAGCACTTGAACAAAAGAAAGAACAAAGTATAATTCCTGTTCAAGCATCTGTTCAAACAGATGACATTCAGATAAAGGCTCAAAAGGAAGAATTCAAAAGGCTCAGAAAGATTGAAGAAGAACATATTCAATGCCTTGAATAATTGGTTTCTGAATGTAAAAAGACTAAAAGTGATTTGACTGATGATGTGTTTGAACAGAAGGCCAACATGATTGAATATTTAAAAACAAAAGGGATTAGTGCAAAGTCATTAGGAAGAATGAAGATGATGACTATCATTGAAAAATACTGCACTGCAAAGAAGAAAGACTTAGCTGAACAAGAAGCTGAAGAATCAAAGAAAGCCAAAACTTTAATCCCAATCAGCTTAAATTTACTCAAGGCTGGTAGTGTTTCAACTGTTGGTGATACTTCAACTCCCCAATCTAAGAAAAGAAAATCTGTTGATCAAGAACAAAGCTCTAAGAAGAAGTCAAAACAAATTATACCTGTTCTTGAAATGCCAGTTGCTCCATTACAGAATAATCAAATTATTAACTGGAGAGTGATGCAGAACAATGTCATAGAGGTCATAAGGGAAGACAAAGTTGTACAGAGATTCACTGGATGGTTACCCTTAATCAGATCATGTTCAAGAAGTGATGTAATCAAACTTCTGATTATTGGGAAACCAAGAATGACAAAGAAATCATGGAAAGAATCTGGAGCTGGATATTTAACAAAGATGATTGATGCTGCATTTTATCCAGACAATTATCCAGAACAATTTACAAATCCAGGTAATGTGTATGCTTGGAATGTCATTCCTTCTGCCAGAATGTACTTCTTTGAGAAATCAGGCAAAGTGTGTGAATTGTACTTATATGAGAAAGAATATCCACATTCTGAGAAGACTATGTATCAGATATTCATAAACACTTTGATGAAACCCTATGATGCTGTTATGTTCCAAAACAAACTGAATTATTTTACAAAGAGGAACAGCAGATATATTATTGAACAAAGGCTTCAACAGAATCAAAGAACTCTTGAGAGAAGAAGAAAAGAACAAGAGGAACAAAAGAAACTTGATTGATTAAAAGATGATCAATAAGTTTAGGGGGAGATTGTTGGAGCAAAACTCAGATCAACTTATTACTGATGCTGCAGTTAGTACTGATCACTTAGTACTGATGGGGCAGAATTGATTAATACTGAGAAGTTGATACTGATGATACTATAACTAAGTTACTACTGATCATGCAAAGATTGAAGATACTACTGATCATTGTAGTTACTACTGACGTTGGTTTCTGGACTTACTACTGATCACCAAGTTTACTACTGATCTTCATATTTACTACTGGTGATTAGTTTTACTACTGACAACGCGTTTTTGAAGAATATCAAGTCCGAGATCTTCGTATAGATAGTTATAGAATGTAAATCAATGTATATTATTATTATTCGATGTAAATCAAAGTCCTAGAATAACTAGGGTAAATAGTTTAGCTTCAAGGGCTATTATAAATAGTTCCTTACGAATTGTAAACGTACGTGTGTATTGTTACCTCAATAATATACATTGAAGCTTTTTGTGAAACTGTGTTCTTAATACTTTCGCATATTATTTACAGTTCATTGTTCTTAATATATTGATATAGTGTTGATCCGCTGCAACTTCTATCATCAATTAGATCTAAGGTGTTTATTAACTTGTTTATAGTTAATCGATCCTGACAAGATGAATATTATTATTAATATTCATATAAGATTTGATTATGTCAAAACTATTAAACTACAAGGACCTAAGTCGATAATATGAAGTTCAAATTCAAATAAAGATTTAGGAGATAATCATTAATGTAAAAAGATATAGTATATCTTTATTAGTTTAAAAGATTTAGTTATTATCTTTTCCTTGTAAGTCTTGGGTTTTCTAGTATATAAAGAAACCTAATGACATAGAATTAGATGTTCTTAGAACCCACGTTTTAACGTGTTTTTGTGTGTAAAACCTAAGCCTAAAGATCGTTTGATCCTGTTTAACGAAGAACCGTTCTATGTATTTATATATAGAATTGAGGCTTTTAATGATGAAAACTTGTTTAGCTATACATATATGTTCAACTAATTCCGCAATTTTATGTTTTGTATATGCTTATTCCAGATCAAGAACTAACTATTCTTGAGCCTAAAGATCTATGTTTATGAAGAGTTATTCGATCTTCACAATTGGTATCAGAGCACGGTGGCTCAGATCTGGAATCAAACAAGTATCTATCAATAATCATACGAAGAATAAGCATGAAGAAAATCTAGAAGATATTACTGTGTTATTCATCTATTCATTTAGTTTGTTTTATAAGAAACAAATACATGCTTTTTGAAGTTGTTATTCCCAAAAACAGACCCCAATTTTGACGAACAGGTCCTAACTCCTTACACTCTCAATTCTACATATACAAAAGATTTTTTCTTTAAAGAAACCTCTCTACCACCGCCCCCTTGCTATCTCTCTCGATTATTCAACGAAAATCACACCGCTAGGGCAAAACCTAATCTGCCGACTCAAACACTCTCTCAATCTGTTCTTGTGAGTTTTTCAATCGCCCCGATTTGCAGATACAGCTTACTCTTTACAGTGATTTGCCTTACTTTTTACCCGTGAGATAACAAGATGACGTCAAAATTTTGGAGTAACCAGGCTGACAGCGAGACCGAATCTGAAGAAAGCTATGAAGATCAATGATTGGGTCAGTTTGCAGGAAAGCTTCGACAAGATAAACCGACAATTGGAAAAGGTTATGAAAGTAACCGAATCTGATCGAAGCTCCAAATAATTACATAAAAGCATTAGTGATGCTGGAAGATTTCTTAAACCAAGCAAGGTCAAGCATGGAAGACTGGTCGACTTGGTGGATTTCAATTACTACTGATCTTCTTTAAAACTACTATTGGGAAGTAGTAAAACACCAAATTTGTTACTGATGCTATTCAACAAATTACTACTGGTCAGTAGTACATCATTGTTACTACTGATCTCGATTTCAAGTTTGCTACTGGTCTCAAGTACGATTCTACTACTGATCAGTGGGATTTCAATTGTTACTACTGATCAGTACGAAAACTCACAGAATGTTACTGCTCCAACGATCTTACTACTGATCCGATTTTACTGCTATTCCGATTCGAAAATACTACTGATCAGTAGTAAATGAAGAATCACCACTACTGATCAGTAATAAACTGAATTTACTGCTGTTGCGTTGACTAATCAGTATTAATCAGTACTGACCGAAAAAAAAAAAAAAAAAGAAAAATTTTAATTTTTTTTTTGATACTGATTTCTTCCATACAACTGATACATCATATTTTGGAAAGTATGACACACACCATGCTCATTCCATACTACGGTTTATTGATTGTATCTGATAATAATGTGAAACGAATCACATTATTCACACACACAGGTTGAAGGCATGATAAAGATAAAGGAAAGTTTTATTTGTTACATATTTGATCTTTATCAATTGATTACAGAAGATAATTGATTATATTTTATTTGAAGATGAAGTGGAAAGTCTTACTACATAAGATGTTATGTATTGTTGTAACTGCAATTTAACCGAATCTTAACGAAAAGATCTGTTGAAGACTAAGATAAGTAAGTCCCTCATACAAGATATGACGTTGCTGATTACTATATTTAGACGGAATGTGATGCTTAGTTTGAGTTTCTACTTCAACTTCAAATAGAAGATAGTTAGTTTTCAATGTAATTAATATAGCCTTGAAGAACACAAGAATGATAGCCCACTTTTAGGGGAAGAAAAAGTGTTGATCATTCAAGGGGAAGTTCAAGTTTCTCGGATTGATTTGATTATGTCAAAAAGGGGAAGAGACTTGAAGATTCCTAGCTAATTCTATAAGTTTTGTCAAATCAAATAGGGGAAGATTGTTAGGAATATTATTATTAATATTCATATAAGATTTGATTATGTCAAAACTATTAAACTACAAGGACCTAAGTCGATAATATGAAGTTCAAATTCAAATAAAGATTTAGGAGATAATCATTAATGTAAAAAGATATAGTATATCTTTATTAGTTTAAAAGATTTAGTTATTATCTTTTCCTTGTAAGTCTTGGGTTTTCTAGTATATAAAGAAACCTAATGACATAGAATTAGATGTTCTTAGAACCCACGTTTTAACGTGTTTTTGTGTGTAAAACCTAAGCCTCAAGATCGTTTGATCCTGTTTAACGAAGAACCGTTCTATGTATTTATATATAGAATTGAGGCTTTTAATGATGAAAACTTGTTTAGCTATACATATATGTTCAACTAATTCCGCAATTTTATGTTTTGTATATGCTTATTCCAGATCAAGAACTAACTATTCTTGAGCCTAAAGATCTATGTTTATGAAGAGTTATTCGATCTTCACAACCACCCTCGCCTCCGTAAAGACCACCGTTGACCACCACCGATGTCACATCCGAACCCAGCTTCCCCACAACCACGGTTATTAAAGCCGCCGCCACTTCACAAACAAAAATCATTGTCGACGGACTTCAATCGTGAAGAGGCATGGCTCCGGCGGAAACACAATCACCACCACCGGCGGACTAAAAGCCTAATAACCATCGATGAGCTCAAAGGGTGTGTTGATCTCGGTTTCCATTTCGCCTCAGAACCAACTAATCTCTCAAAGACATGATCTTTATTATGCCACGTCGACCCCCAGCTCAAATTCATCGGCAGCTACTTCTAATTGTGGTGACTCACCGCCCCAACCTTGTAGCCCCCATTCCACTAATACGGCCACCACTTTATTCAATTCAGGTGAAGTTTTGCATTAGAATTCATTATTAAGCTAGTTTAAGATAAAATAAACTTGATTAATTTATTCTATCGATATTTTATTGTGTAGGGGAGATGGTTAAATCAAGATTGAAGCAATGGGCAAAGGCGGTTGCTTGTGCAGCACGTCAACCTGCATGTTGCCAAGAAGACCTGAAGGATTGAAGCAAAATTAAACTATAATTATATAATGTACGTTGGACAAATATTTAAAATTATTAATATAATTTAGTTGATGGTGAATTTTATTAATTATAATCTTTTAAAATTCGTTTTGGTAACTACAATTCTTTTGAGCTGTCATATATTTTGATAATCAAACGTTTTTTCGTTTCTAACCCGTTTTATTTGCAGTAGGTTTTTTAGCCCTGCATGGCTATAATTTTTAACGTGTTTAATGTCATAATTATTAAAGTATACCAGCTCAAAAAAATTGTAATTACCGAAAGAATCTTTAAAAGGTTATAATAATTAAAATAGACTATCATTTATAAATTCTATTGTTATGTTATGATATTTGTCCTAACTATAATATAATTTATTCATTGAATTTGTTTTGTAATGTTTTTGATTTCATATACTACATCTTGTTAAATAAACTCATTAATTTATGTTTTAAATAAACTTTATGTTCATATAATATTTATTATTTATCCTAGATATTACTGTAGTTCATAAGATAAAATTAATCACATGTATATTTGGAGAAAACGTTCTGGTTGAACTATATATTCATTGTATAAGTTGCATAAGAAAAAGTAAACTAAACTAGACATATATACAATGCATTCCCAAACGCATGAAAAAAAGAGTAAGTTGTCACTAGCATATAGACCGGGCAATCGAGCGGGTTTGGAGTGGATCGGGCTTGATCCGAACCCATTTAACTTAATTCAAAAGATGATCCGAACATGCCCCGTGATCCACAGAGTTTTGAAAAATCGAGCCCATACCCTCATCCACCAAATCAGCCGGATATCCGACTGAGAACAATGTCATACATGGACACAAGGGCATTTAAGGGGCCTAAACATTTGTTCTAAAAGACCTCTAAGAGGGTCCCATATGAAAGTCAGTTAAGTGTCAGTTGACATATAACCGTTGATTTGTCAAAAATTTGACTATATTTGGGATTATCTTTCGTCCCAACCTTGTTCTAAAGATATTATAGTAAATTGTCCTTGAGGATTTCCATCCCAAAAGTTAAAAACTAAATATGAGTAACTTCGAAATGAATGAGTTGAAATTGTCACTTTTTAAAAAATAAAATATTTTGAGAAAATCCCAAATTTCATAAAACCAGTATGGACGATTATATATATACTTAATGTCCGCCAAACCAATTTAGGAGATTGTAAGAGCATCTCCAACCATAAACTCTATAAAACTCACTATATCTCTATAATTGATGAGTCCATTCACTCTAAACGTAACCTCAACTCCAACCATAAACTCTATCAATCCCTATAAAACTAGTGGGACTCATAGAAATCATATTTTTAATTAATTTATTTTACATTACAAAAGAAAATTAGAGTGAATGATATGTGGGGGTCCCTTCAAATATAGAGGAAGTTTTTCTCTTACTTTATATTTAGAGTGAGGGATTCAGGTGGGTTGGAGAAGATAGAGATAGAGGGATTGATAGAGTATGATTGGAGATGCTCTAAGACTATCCATAGTGGTGCGTCCCACCTCCATCAGTCGCCGACCGTCCACCCTCAGTCAATGCTTCCACCCTTGACGAGCGAACCTAGTGATGCGTCCCACCTATTATTTTTCGAAGGTTTGGTTTCTTCTAATCTTCTATGCTATGCGTCTTCTTTATCTTCTTTTGACATCTTATTTCTTCTCTTAATAATTAATATTAATATATTTGTTAATAAAATTTTAATTTTTTATAAATAAATATTCGATTGCATTTTGATCACCACTATATAGGTTTGATCATGATTTGTCATGTACCTGATTTTGAAAAAAAAAAAAATTAACGTGGGGTGCCTTACATAGGTTTGGTCACCATTACACTTAGTCTAAGCATTTGAATACACTTTTGAGCAACTTTTTGTTTGACCAGTTTGATTTAAGGCAAGTTTCAGATTCTCGACGTTCAAAATATAAAGTTTTTTCACCGATGGTGTCAAACTTGGTCAACATCAATCAACCTTGGGCTAGGAGAAGGATGTTAGCAAACAGATAATAAAGGTATAGAAAAGTTCCCTGGAATAATCATACACAGATTAACAACAAACAATAGCTCAAGACAAACAGAGAAAGAGCCATGGTTTGTAATTTCCTTTTTTCTTCATTCAACACCTTTTATCTCATAATAAACCTACATAAATAAACAATAACAAATTACTTTGTCACTCTTATTCTGTAAACGAGACGAAAGAACATAATTTAATTGTTAGAATAAAATAAAGTTATTAGAAGGTTTGTATAACATAACCCAATCAATTAATTACTAGCCATTGATGATTAATTACTTCATTGGTATTATTATTACAAGTTAACAAAATAAGGAAAAAATAAGGACCTTTTGGCACAGTTAGTCTACAAAACTGCAGGTTTTTTGAGGTTGACTGGGAATGAAGGAGGATTTATAACTTGAACTGGTCACCCATGCCAGCTGGCATTCCTAAGCTCTGTGCCAGATCACCCATTCGCGCTTTCATTGCCTGAAAAAATTGCAGAAATTTTACAAAAATAAATTTTCCACAACTAAAGAGGTCTTGATGTTTGATTTGTAAGAACCTGGACACTTTTTTGATGTGCATCCTTATATGCTTCAGTTATCAGAAGTGAAAGTTTCTGCAAGATACAATTTAAATTTATATAAAAAGCCAAAAATCAGTTAGAAATATATATATACTCACTTCTGACCCCAATTCCATTGCAGCCTCAGTAATTTCTGTGCGTACAGGTTGTTGATTTCCAGAGAGAGTCACCTAACATTTTTAGATGTTAATACATCAACAACTTCAAGGAAATATATTTTTCTTTCAAAATTAGGTACCTAAAAGGCTAAAATGCCCCTTTCTGTACATGAGCCACAAATGAAGAAATTATTTGACAAGGGACCAAAAGTGACAGTTAACCAATACTCAAGGGACCATTCAGAGAATGAATAGGATAAAACTACATACCTTTACTAGCTCACCTTCACAATAACCATCAAACTCTGCTCTGCATACCAAAATTTCCGACTTAACTTAAAAACATCAAACCAGCCCAAACCAAAATTTAAAAAAAAAAAAAAAACATAAGAAGAGATATTTAATTAAAATAAAAAATGAATGCAAACTTTTATATCATTAAAAACACAAATTAAGTAAGTATATATACATAGCAAGCTCTTTTTGCACGCGTACCGCCTCAACTTGAACAACCATTTGTGCCTTCTTTACAGTGTCATATAGGTTTTGCATGTTTCCAAAAACTCCTGCCTATAATATGAAATATATCAGTCTTCATAGTTCATCCTACCCTAAAATAAAGTAATCTTTTTTTTTCTGATGAAGTTTCCATCAAATCAACAACATTGGACTTGGGTTGACAACTCACGGGTAACAAACAAGATATCAAGAAAAACTACAATATAGTTTTTACTGATAAATTTAGAAGATATGAAACAAAATTTCACCTTTCCATCATCTTTTTCGTTATCCTTCTTTCCTCCTCCAAAAAGGGCAAATACACGAAAAGATCTGCAGTTATCAGCATGCTTTTGATGACCAGATTGAGATAGAGACCTCATACCAACTGAATTTGGTTTTAGACTTACTTTTTCTGCAAATTTCAGCAACAAAATATAAGTAAATAACGTTTTCATATTTTTATTAGTCAGGACATAAAGCAAATTCTTAAAAGAAAGACGCCCACTCGGAATTTGACTTCATGAAACTTAATCTAGACAAAATTACATATTTCTCTCAGAGATTGTTAATACAATTTACGAGTTTATTAATACAAATCATAGTGAGCTCTTGAGTAATAATATGAGGTGTTTGGATTTGCATTTGGAAAATGATTATGTGATACAGAATAACAAGAATCAGATAAACAAGTGTATAGAATGTGATAATAACCAGGAGATAGTGTATGAGTGTTATTGTGTTGCTTAGTGTTTGAATAATCAGGTAACTAGTTGTCTAAGTGCTTGGCGAAATCTAACTACTTAAGAGACTAACAGAGAAAATGAACAAAAAGTACGTTGTTATGTGTTTGCTACAGTATTTAACTATAAATAATAAAAAATCTTTTATGTTACACTAAAAAAATGGGGATAGGTTGATACTTTTAGTGTACCCTTATAAACAAGAGTCAGCAAATCTACTTGGATGTTCCTCATGTAAACAGGTTCAAAATAGGATTTGTAATCAACAACTTTTTGTATAAAGATGTAAGATTATAATTTATCTTTGCCTAATTCAAAAGCTAGCTCATATACTCCAACTTGACTGGGTGTTTGGGAAAGCTTATTAAGGGGGTTTATTAGCTTAATAAGCTCAAAATTCTTAATAAGCCCAAAAAAGCTTGAAATTTTGAGCTTATTAAGCTAATAAGCCCCCTTAATAAGCTTTCTCAAACATCTAGTTTTGCAAATTTATCCTTTTTAACTTCACTTTCACATAAACTGAATCAATTTAGCTCAAATTGATAATAACATCAGAAAGAAGCACCGTAAATTGAAGAAAATCTGGTATAATGTAGAAACAAAATCACGTCAAAATTAGGTTTACGTAACAACAGTTTCACAATTCAAATTTCATACCAGGAATCTATGTTTCCAAAATTAGCAAACAAATTGGAATGATGGATAGAAGTCTAGAACAAAAACTTGTAAAATTCATAGAATTGCAAAATGAAACTATCAATTAAAGGCTAACAAAGTATCATTTTCTACAAGATATTGCTTACGGGAAGAGGAGGATGATGATAAAGTGATGAACTTTTTTCGATCACATGATGTTCCTCCATTAAAGTTGGAAATCTGAGCTGTGAAAGCAGTCGCAGAGGCCATTACCGGTATGTAAAAAATGCAAGGGTTTGGAAGGCAAAAGAGTTGAACGATAGAGGTTTGTTCGATAAAAAGGATATTTTATTTCTGTACGATCTTTTGATCTTGTCAATTAAGGTTACATGTGGGTCATTTTCATTAAAGTACAGACCAATCAGAATGGGGTTCACATAGGTGATGCTTGGAATAGGGCCACGGTCCAAGACCAAAGCGAACCAAACCGCTCGGAACCCATCGAACCGAGAAAATGGTTTCGGTCGAACCGAGGATCGAGCTGAACGATGCTCAAAACAGAACCGAATCATACCGTACCGAGAATAAAACCTAACTGAACTAAGAACTGAAAAACTTTCTTCGATTTTTTATTTCTCGGTTTTGAACCGAACCAAACCATTAACCGATTTTGCATGAATATTAACCTCCATATCCGAATGGGTATAGCTCGTTCGGTATGGTGGTACCGAGAGGTTTTCGAGCCCAATTTGCACATGTTTAATTTGATATTGGAAATTGAATTAAACTTAACACTTTACAAAGACCGATCTAAAATTGCACCAAATCAAGCTATATAATACTTTACAAAGACCGACCTAAAATTGCACCAAATCAAGCTATATGGATTCAAGTTCAGAACCAGTTTTACATGAAAAATTCAACTGTAAAAATATCTTATCTAGAGTCCAAATTTTCTTTTCAAGAGCAATAGCTCTATATTAACTTGCACAACACGTTTTAGCAATGGTACGTAATTCTGGCTATGGAGATTTTTTCCGCGAAAAGAAGCCGTCTGTCAACAAGGGTTGTGCGGGAAGGGCAAAAGGGTAAATTTGACAAACTGATCACCATAACCATCAAGCCAAAAAACGCGGTTCTGCAACTCTCTCTCTCTCTCTCATGATAATCCTCTTTCTCTATCTAAAAAACTTATTTTTAGAGTTTTATTTAACCACAAGCCATCATCACGAAAACAAGGTTTGAATGGCCCAACTGGAACAAGAAATACAAAAAGAAAAACAAAATCTTGAAAAATACAGAGTAAAATCAAGAAAGAATAAAGAGAGAAAGATATCCGATATCTTCAAATTCCAACCAAACCCACCTCAGATACAACTCTAACTTAATTATGATTTTGTCACATATATCCTTCTTCTGCAACTCCCAAAAATGTCGGTCCTTTTGGGGCTTTCTATTTAATTTCAACTTTAATTTCATCACAAACAACAACAAAAACAGGAGAAAGCAAGAAACTTCTCAACACCGCAACCAAACGCTCCTTCATATTTTCTCTCACACACACCCTTTTCTCTTCATCTTTTTTATATTTTTCCCTCAAAACCTTTTTGTGAAATTTGGGATCTTTAAGAAATTTGAGATCTAATGAGTAAAAAGATGAAAAGGGTTGCTTTTGATTTACACGAGGATGTTAACGCTAGGGCAAAATTCAAGCATCAAACCCTTCTTCAAGATTACGTGGAGTTGCAACAGGTGAAATATGTATATGCGTTTTTTATCTTGTGATTTAGGGTTCTTGATATTTTATAAATTGATCGTGTTTTTTGTTTCTAATGGTGTATTGGGTTATGGATAGGTTTGTTTGAATGATAGTATTTGGGGTTCTTGTTAATTTTGATCATATAATCTTGATGCTATGTTTTGATAATTATTCTGTGATGCATATATGATCAAACGATCTTCATCGTTTTCTATATTTTTGAAACAATAATCCGTTCCTGTGATCTATGATCCCTTTGTTATCCGTGTGCCAAAGATTTTTTTTTTTTTTATCTTTACAATAATAATGCGCAAATTAGGACATTAAAAGTTTGTGCGACAATTAGCATAAAGAGTATTAGAGACTTTAGAGTAGAAACAGTTATTTGTTCTTGAAGGGAGTAAATATTTTCAATATTTCATTTAAATTTAGGGAATTTGACTTTTTATTTTATTTCTTGAAGGTATTTCTAGATTGTTTAACATATTTCTCTGCCATTTAACAGGAAACAGAGGCTGCAAGAAACAATTTGATGGCCTTGAAGCAAAAGAAACTAACTTTACAAGCTGAAGTTAGGTACGATATAAACTTGTACTTCTTTAACATTGTGTTTCAAACAAGTTTTCTGTTAATCGCTTAATATATTCAATTAGCATGTGGGTGCAATTGACTAATTTATCATATTTAGGAGGTTACATAAGGGGCATAATGGACCTTTAAAAGTTATAATTACCAAAATGCAAAATGTACCGCCTAATGAAGTATATTGTTATTTTATGACATTTTCCCTATTTACTTGTTTGAAATATACTCGTATCTACCCAAATCGCCATCTCTAATTTCATGTTTTAATGTTTTGTTATTTGTCTAAACATTCACACAGGTACCTGAGGCAAAGACACAAATTTCTATTAAAAAACAAATCATCAACCCCACAAGAACAAGTTTTTATGAAATCACAACCGACCCGATACAGAAAATGTGAAAAAGAAAAGGCCTGTTTTGAAAAGCAGAAAACTTTATACAAATTTCCACATACAGAGAAGAAAAAGGCTCCAAGAAGCATCCCGTCACCCGAATTTGACTTATTTCTTGGGAAAGAAAAGTCGGTTCAAAGAGCGATTGCAAATCAAAGGGTTAGGGTCAATGGACCAAAGGCATCTCCATTTCTTGATTTGAGTAAAAAAGACGGCTTTTTTGGAAGTCAAGAACTTGTGGGTCAAATACGAAAGCCTGTAATTGACTTGAATCGGATATCTGTAAGTAAATCAAGATTTTGTTAATTTCATAAAAGTTTAATAACTTGGCGACCTTAAGCATTATCCATCTTTTTATTCTTGAAAGTTAGATTATTACTTATAATGATGTAACATGTGTAACCAGATTTAGTAGGATAATTATTTGTAAAATTCAGATTTCAGAACCTCCTTAGTTTTAACGAGACCCGAATCTCATTCGGATCATTGCCAGACCCACCCACTGCATTTACTCCTAACCGTTTATTAGTTGTTTACTGGTTCTAATTGTTTGTTTTCTTGTTTACAGAGAGAAGAAGAGGAATTTCAAGAGCAATGTGAGCCGTTAGATCCATCCATCAGAAATGGATTTGACGTATCGATGTTTAGGAATAATGTTGGGGGTGGGTCTGGTTCAAGTGGTCGGGCTGGAAAAAGGAAGATTTCATGGCAAGATCATGTGGATTTAAGGGTATCAACTTCTCAAAGCAGAGGACTTTATTGATATATATGAAGAAAAAAATACTTTTATTAATTAGTTATAATGATTTTGATTTTGGATAGTGGTTTTATGGTAAAAAAATTGCAAGTTTTTGTGAAGAATGGTTTTTACTTTGTAGATCTGTGGGTTACAAATTGAAGATAGGAGCATTATTTTACTGTTCATGTCATTAGGTGGTAATTGGCTAATTTCTTTTTACTCTATAGATTGGTGAATTTTTTTATTCTACGTATTTATTTTTTTTTCAATATCGGGGTATGAAACCGATTTGGCCCAAAATCAAAAATTATGTTCAGTTAATACCTCAACAAAACCATATTATGTACAGTATTAATTAAAAATGTATACTAAATTACAACACGTAGAAGGCATTTTATTGTAGTGGTTATCATTTTTTCTTTCTTTTATTATTACTTAATTATTAATTATTACTCGTACAACAACACAAAGGTCGAATGTCCCACATATCTAATTTCCGAAAACAACAATATTATCACCATTCACGTGTTATTCTCAGTTTTTGAAGTCGATGATTGAGCAGTTTTTAATATTTTGGGTAAATTACAAAAATTATTCCTGTGGTATTCTAAATTCTGGATTTCTGTCCCTAAACTTTTTTTTCGATTTTTTTGTCCTTAAAGTTTTTTGAATTTCATTTTTCCGTCCTTCCGTTTAGTCCGTCTATTTTTAACCGTTAAGTCCCATCACGTGCTTAAAACGTGAGGGTAATCACGTCATTTTCCCATTTTCTTTTTTATTTCATTTTTATAATAAATCTTCTATCTTCTTCCTTTTTCCACCAAGAACTAGGGTTTTTTCAAACTTGTATGACTCTTCAATCCACTTGAATCAGAACTAGCCACCGCCATCACCAACACACCCACAACCACAACGACCAACCACCACCATCTTCACTACCAAATTTGCGGTGGTGCCTCCCTCTCGTCAATACTCAAATCTGCCTCCGTCTCGTCAATACTCAGATCTGCCTTCGTCTCGTCAGTCGCTCGTACCTCTGTTGCCGGATTCGCCGGAGAAATTCTCATCGTCTTCATCTTGTTTGCCGGAATAAAAAACAGAAAAAGGTGCCGGTGGTGTTAAGCTGTTCAAATTAGAAAACCCCCCAAATTAAAACCATAAGTTGCAAAATGTTGATATTCTACTTCTTCTACTGCCTTCATATGCATAAAACCATAAGTTGTTTAATTTAGACGGAGGATATCAACAAGAACTGGCTAGGGAAAAACCTGAAACGCCCAACTGGGTTTTGCCAACAATTAGGGTTTTTGATTCCGTGTTGCGTGACGCTTGTCGATCTTCACATCAGTTTATAAAACTTTTGATTCAGTTGATAAGGAAAGCAGGGATTTGGATTTAGCAGATTATGTTCACCCTAATGCTGTTTATGAGGGGAAAAAAAACAAACGCAGAAGAAGATATAAAAGAAAATTAATTATGTCCTTCCGTCCAATTGGATACATGTAAAGCAGGGATTGAAGATAATGTATCTAATTCCGTCTCTTTTGCTGTTTATCCAGATTATCAATGGTCTACATGGAAGTTTGTTTCTGGATTTCATCGGAATCCCCAACAAGAAGAAGATATAAAAGAAAAAAAAAACAAAAGTATACATTTTAAAGCATAAGGCACAAGTACTTTAAGGAAAAGGACCAAAATGCCCTCACGTTTAATGCACGTGATGGGATTTAACAGCTAAAAATAGACGGACTTGGACGGAAGGACAGAATAGTGAAATCCAAAAAACTTTAAGGACAAAAAAATCGAAAAAAAAGTTTAGGGATAGAAATCCAGAATCCGGAATACCACGGGGACAATTTGTGTAATTTACCCTAATATTTTTAAATTTTAGCCCAAACTATCAAAAGTATCACATATTTTTAAAAAAAAGTTAAATTTTTAACATTATTTGAAAATTTTTATAACATTGCACAGGCCTTGGATTGAACCAAATTACTTTTGATTGCTTTGACCAACTTAGTAGATTCTAATAAATTCGTTTAATTGAACTTGATCAATTTTGTGCTACTATATAGAACCAACTTAGCATTTAGATCTTATAACTGCTTAATAAATCTTTGTGTTACCTAATCTATATAGTATATAGAACCAACTTAAAATTTAGATCTTATAACTGCTTAAAAAATCTATATTAATCGCATATTTGACTTACTTAAACTACAAATTCGATTTACTAAAAATGCATATTAGCTAAGGTAAATAACTATATATTGATTCATGGAATTGTACGTATTAAACATTGCCATCATTGATTATATACCACGTTTGGTAACATATATACTGATTGGGGACTAAGTGTAAAACATAGTTAAAAATGAGGGACCTAAATCGTAACTTGATTATATTGTTCACGGTGTCGGTCTGGCATTTGATGAGTGGTCATCCACTCCACATTAATGCTGATAACTCCCTCGATTCCCTGAACCCAATAACTCATCTACTCCAATTCTCGGAACCAAACACAACATTTTGTAGCAAAAATCTGTGATATTTTTCAACAAAAATGTCATCAGGATGTCTTCTTCTTTGCGAGATCATACTCTCGATCCTCCTACCTCCACTCGGCGTTTGTCTCCGATACGGTTGTTGTACGGTAAGAACTGTTTTTATTATGCACACCAACTGTTTGTGAAAATGCCTGACTGAGATTTAATTTGTTTTGCAGGTTGAGTTCTTTATATCTTTGGTGTTGACTATTTTGGGTTATCTTCCCGGGATAATTTACGCCCTCTATGCTATCCTTTGTGTCAATCCAGATCGTGATGGTGATCGTTATGAGCAACTTGCTTAATAAATATGGTTATTTGGGTTTGTCATATATCGGATCTGTTTTCCTTTTAGTGTGAAACCGTGTGATCTGTGTGTGATATAGTTTGCCTTAAAGTTTCTGATTTCATGTGTGCAATTTATGAATCTCTTGTAGTTGCTTACTACTGTGACATCTATCAGTTATAGTTTTTGAATGTGTTACGTATTTTGGCTAAAGTTTTGAACTTAATGATCACCTTGTGAAAGTGTAGTTTTTTTTTTTTTTTGTTCCTGTTATGATGTTTCAAGATTGATAACCCATATGAAGTATTATGTTGGTGTCACAAATGACAAATCTGAGTACGATATATTATATCATAACTAGTCCTAAAAAAATTGGACTAAAGGAAGTCATCTGTAACCGATTTATGTTAAAATTGCTTATTCCTTGGGTCATCATCTACAATATGTGTGTGTTTTTCTATTGAAAGATGTTTTAGATATATGATAAAAATAGCAAGAGTATGAATACTGTGTTGAAGTTATAAAATATATGATATGACCCAACCCGACCCGGATCCAAACCCAACATGACCCTATGTGTTTGTTTCATTGAACACACTCATATTTTGCTCCGAAATCATTGTTCCTAAGTTCTGCTTTGCGTACCTTTAACGTTGAATACTATTCGTTTATTTTTATTTGTTACACCAACGATTCCTTCTGAATATATTTATATAACTTTGATAAAGTCGTCCAAATTCTGATATTTCTGGAAGTGCTACTTTTGACTTACTTGGGTTCTGAATGGGTCAATGTTCATATCACAACGATTTTTAGTAGACATTAAAGTTTTGAAACGTAAAATTCATATCAATCCGAGTCACCTGTGATTTGTTATAAGTTCTACAACTTGACGCAAATTACCATAATTTGCGTTTACCACAAATCAAACACGTAATTAATTGTTCTTAACCTAAATGATCTTAACCTCATTAAGGGTGAAAAATCAGAATCTCTTAACTTCAAAATCTTCCTAATAAACGATCATGCACTTCCCGTCTTTACGTATGTTGGTCTCATTATATTCCCATCAAAACCGATAGTTGAACCTTCTTCGCCTGAAAATCCTTAAAAAAAAATTCTCTACTTTCTCCTCTTCTCCCAATCATATTTTCTCCAGGTACTATGAGACGTTTTAATGATTTAATTACCTTATTTTCACCTAGAGAAATGATATTTATTCATACCATTTGTTCATACTCATCATTCTACCAACTTGATAGGATATGTGTAATCCACTAATTCTCTCTCCTAATATCATCCATTGATTTTGACACATGTCTTGATCTAATAGGAAGATAAGTATGAACAAATGGTCAACAATATCATTCTTTCTTTCACCTACAACTCCCAACTCTCATACCCTGCACTTTCGCTCCATTGTCTTCACGTCTTATTTAAAATATTATTACAATACACATATTCTGACCTCCAACATTTAATTAGTAGTTTCATGATTGTTATTTTTTTTCTATAATAATTAACATCTGTCTAATTATTGATTTTAAGTTAAATATCATTTTTAGTTCTTTAACATAATTTTAGCACTTATCTCAAATTATATTCATTCGTATAAGGTTCTTATAACACCTTTGAGATTCACAAAAAATATCACAAACCAATCACTATATAACAAAGAAAACGAAAATTCTTTAACCGGGCGTTAAACCATTAGCACTGGACCTTTGACAATTTGGCGCCGGAAAAGCCTATTGTATTGGTTTGGCGTCGCAAAAGCCAATTTAGCGCTACTTTAACATGCTATACCGAGAGCCGCAAAAGCCTATTGTACTGGTTTGGCGTCGCAAAAGCCAATTTAGCGCTACTTTAACATGCTATACCGAGAGCTCTTAAAGCAAGTAATCATATATGGATAGAGAGTGTGTAGTTGTCACATATGTTATTGTACATTGTACAATGTTTCAGTAAGTACTAGGTATTGTGGTTATTATCATTTTTCTTCCGTTTTATTATACAGTACATAAATATATAACAATACGAAAAGTGAAAGGTCCTACACTCCTACATATCTCATTTCCTAACGTCCTATTCTATTTTCTTATGTCGACAATTGAGTACTTTTATATTTTTATTAAAATTCAGCCCATACATCCAAAATGATTAAACAAAATTAGTTTTATTTTCTTTGACCGACTTAATATATTTGATATTCCATTAGTTTTACGAACCACATAATCGGTTTCTGTGATACGTAAATCAACAATAACAACAATAATGAAACCTAATTTTGTCAAAGACGGGGTATGTAGGATGTGAAATTTAGACATTCATACCTTTATTCAGAAGTAGAAATGTTGGAGCAAAACACAGATCAACTTATTACTGATGCTGCAGTTAGTACTGACATACTTAGTACTGATGGGGCAGAAACATTTACTACTGATGAAGTTGATGCTTGTGTTCACTATAACTAAGTTACTACTGATCATGAGAAGATTGAAGATACTACTGATCATTGTAGTTACTACTGATGTTGATTATGGACTTACTACTGATCACCAAGTTTACTACTGATGTTACTTATTTACTACTGGTGATTGCAGTTACTACTGATACGCGTTTTTGGAAGATATCAAGTCCGAGATCTTCGTAGAGATAGTTATAGAATGTAATTAAATGTATATCTTTTATAATTCGATGTAAATCAAATTCTAGAATAACTAGGGTAAATAGTTTAGCTTCAAGGACTACTATAAGTATGTTCCTTACGAATTGTAAACGTACGTGTCTATTGTTAACTCAATAATATACATTGAAGCTTTTTGTGAAACTGTGTTCTTAATATTCTTGTTTATTGTTCATACAGTTCATTGTTCTTAATTATTGATATAGTGTTGATCCGCTGCAACTTCTATTATCAATTAGATCTAAGGTGTTTATTAACTTGTCTATAGTTAATCGATCCTGACAAGTGGTATCAGAGCTTATTGGTTCTAGATCTACTATTTGTTAAGAACAACAAAAAGTTTTAATCCTTAAAACACACACATTATTAATCATGACTGATAATAATGAAAGCACTCAGGCCAACAAAATCCCTATGCTCACTCCAAATAACTTTGGGATGTGGAAGAATCGTATTAAGCAATACATGCTTATTACAGATTATTCCATGTGGGAAGTCGTTTGTGAAGGAAACAAAACTGGTCAACTTCAAGCAAGCAGCTCTGTAACTGAGGCAGACAAACTTAAATGTGAAAAGGAGAAGAAAGATAAAGGCATCGAACTCAAAACTCTAAGCACTCTTTTACTGGCCATTCCTAATGACTATCAACATCTCTTTGTTGAATATGATGATGCTAAGTTGCTTTGGGAAGCACTGGAGAAGAGATTCGTTGGGACAAAGAGTACAAAAAGAAACATGAAGTCTGTTCTCAAACAAGACTTTGAAAATTTCAAAGGAAAGCCCAATGAAACACTCACTCAAGTGTTTGACAGATTCAACAAACTAATTGGTGAACTCAACCAAGTTGGTGTAAAGATGGATCAAGAAGATGTCAACATGAAGTTCCTAAGGTCTCTTAGTGAAGAATGGGCCATGTACACAGTGGTGTATAGACAAAGAGATGCTCTAGAAGAAAAGGAATTAGATGAACTCTATAATGATCTCAGAGTGTTTGAAACTGAGGTAAATCACAAAAACCCTTCTATTTCTTCTAACAATGCTGCATTTGTATCAAGTACAGGTCAAGGGCAAGAAACCTCCACAGGAAAGGCTGCAGATCCTGAGGATACTGCAAGAGAATCCTTCTTCACTAGTCATGTGCATACTGCATTGATTAGTGATGATTTGGAACAATTAAATCCAGATGATCTTGAGGAGATGGATCTTAAATGGCAGATGGCTATGCTGAGTCTAAGGGCCAAAAGATTCTTAAAAAGAACTGGTAGGACAAGCCTCAATTTCAACAAAGGTGACAAAGCAGGATTTGACAAGACAAAAGTCAAATGTTACAACTGTAACAACCTTGGTCACTTTGCAAAAGAATGTCCTCAACCAGACAAAAGATCAAAATCAACTGCTCTTGTGTCACAACAAGGACAAGGATATGACTGGAGCTTCCAAGCAGAAGAGCATGCTCAAAACCAAGCTCTCATGGCCGTTACTGACAACAAAACTGAGGTAAAATCTAAACCTTGTACTCCTGAATGTGCTAAAATTACTAAAAATCTAGAAAAAGAAAACACTAAATTAAATGAAGATTTAGCAAAAGCAATCAGAAGAAACCATGAGTTTGATGGTGTAATTGCTGATCAAGAACATCAAATAAAGGTGTACAAGATGATTGATCAACGGATCAAGGAAGAATTGCTTCAAGCTGTGGATGAGAAAGAGTTCTATGAAACAAAAAATAAAGAACTAACAAGTAAATTAGAAGAATGTCAGCTTGAAATTGAACAAAATAAATTAACAATTAAAAAGTTTGAAAGAAGCACTAAAATTCTAGATGAATTAACTAATAATCAAACTACAGAAAAGGTTGTTCATGGGGTGGGATATCATGCTGTACCACCTCCACACAAATTCATTCCTCCACTTAAAGACAGTTCAGAAAGAATCATTAATGAATTAAAAACTGAAAATAAAACTGAATCTAATAATGAAACATCTGAATCAAATGATTCTTCAGATGATGAGCAATCAATTGAATTTACAATATCTCAAACTGAATCACCAAAATCAATTGATACAAGTTTTCACACAGCTCAAAGTCCAAATGATTCTCCTAAATATAATGCAGAAAATATACCCAAAATTCTAAAAAGAGGAAACCAAAGAAATAGAAACCAACTCTTAGAACAAAGAAAAACAATAAAGGCTCAAGAAAATAAATTAAAATGTGTTATTTGCAATAAAGTGAACCATTTAGCAAATGATTGTCACTTCAATCCAATAAATTGCAAGGAGTTAAAGGAATTTAAAGCCTTTAAAGAATATGCAAAAACTCAAAGGTTAAAAGATACTACTGGTCCTTCAGTAGTAAATACAATAAAAACTTCAATTGCTGAAACTCCAAGATTTGGAAGAAGTGCACCAAGATTTGTGCAAAACAGAAGAGTTGGCAGCCCAAAGAACAGCAATTACTTCAAGAACAATGGAAAATCTAATCAAAATAAACAATATTTTAAATTTTCTAACACCAGTAGAAACTCTAACAAATTTACTACTGGTGTTAACCCTAATTATAATGCTGTATGGTACCAGTACAAGAATACTACTGGTAAAAACCCTAATTTCAAAGATACTACTGCTCCCAAAACAAATTTTAAAAACACTACCGGTGGTAATTTTAAAGACACTACTGGTCATTTTAAACATGGTAAGTTCCCAAATACTACTGGTCCATCAGTAGTAAAGTACTCAAAAGCTAAAAATCATGGGTATAAACCAAGATCAGTAGGAACTTCTCACACCAGTAACAACTCCAAAAGGGCAGTAGTAAAACAAAGTACCAGTAATAAACAAGTATGGGTACCAAAAGTCTTTAAAATTAAATCCCCAAAAGCTTATTTCTCAAAGGATGAACCCAAGACAAATAAAGCTTGGGTTCCCAAACTTAACTAATCCTTTACTCATTTGTGCAGAGCATTCAGATCCCAGAAGAAGGAAGAACATGGCATATTGATAGTGGATGCTCAAGGCACATGACTGGAAATCTGCAAATTCTTAAAGATTTCAAGTCGTTTGATGGAGGATATGTGGCATTTGGTGAGAATCCCCAGGGAGGTAAGATTACAGGTAAAGGTACTGTTACTAATGGAAAAATTACCTTTGATGATGTATTTTATGTTGCTGAACTAAAATACAATCTTGTCAGTGTGTCTCAAGTTTGTGATAAAAAGAACAAGATTCTATTCACAGACATTGAGTGCATCATTCTTTCTCCTGATTTTGTTTTAGATGAAAAATATGTGGTTTTAAGAACTCCTAGGAGAAACAATGTGTATTGCCTGGATATAGGAGGAGAACTCATTTCTACAAATGAGGTCAACTGTTTTATATCCAAGGCAAACACCACTGAATCAGAACTTTGGCATAGAATGATGTGTCACACAAATTTTAAAAACATGAATAATTTAGTAAAAAGAAATCTGGTCATTGGACTACCTCAAAAACAATTCATGTGTGATCATCACTGTGTTGCATGCCTAAAAGGTAAACAACACAAGACTTCTCATAAGTCCAAAACTGTGAACTCTATTTCTGTTCCTTTACAGCTCTTACATATGGACCTTTTTGGACCTACAAATGTAATGAGTATTGGAAAGAAACAATATTGTCTGGTTATTACTGATGACTTTTCCAGATATACATGGGTTTTCTTTCTCAGGACAAAGGATGAAACAAGTGAACTCATAAAGAACTTAATTATCAAACTGGAAAACACATCTGATCAAAAAGTGAAAGCCATAAGATGTGATAATGGCACAGAATTTAAAAATGCTAACTTAATTAACTTTTGTGATCTTAAAGGTATTGACAGGCAATACAGCTCACCTAGAACTCCACAACAAAATGGTGTAGCTGAAAGAAGAAATAGAACCATCATTGAAGCAGCAAGATCAATGCTAGCAGACTCAAAATTACCAATTACTTTTTGGGCAGAAGCTGTTAATACTGCTTGTTATGTTCAGAACAGAGTATTAATAGTGAAGCCACATTTTAAAACACCATATGAACTTTTCAATAAAAGAAAACCTTCTATAAGTTTCTTAAAATCATTTGGTTGTCCTTGTACTATTTTAATTACAAGAGAACAAATTGGTAAGTTTGACTGCAAAGCTGATGATGGAATCTTTGTGGGATACTCTACTCAAAGCAAATCATACAGAGTATTCAACAAAAGACTAAGGATAATTGAAGAAAGCATCAATGTATCCTTTAATGAAAATGTACCTAATGAACAAGGAAATGGTCCAGATTGGCTATTTGACATAGACAATCTAACCAAATCCTTTAATTCTAATATGAATTTCAATGCAGGTAATTCAAATTGTCTTAATCAAAATGAAGGAACATCATCTGGTTATTCTGGTCAAGAAAAGATGAGATACATAATAGTTGATACTGCTCCCATAGTTAATACTGATGTCAGTAATAACTCAAATATTGAAAGCAGTAGTAACTCTGAGAATGAGGTCAGTAGTAATTCCAATACTACTGGTACCAGTAATAGTACTGAAAATACTACTGGTCCCAACAATAACCTAGATTCTCAAGATACTACTGATGCCAGTAACAACAACAATACTACTGATCTCAACGAAGACAACATCAGTAGTAACTCTGACCAAGATGATGATGAACCAAACATCCATGACAATGAAGAATCACAAGATGAACAACTGCCTGAGACAAATGAGTCCAATCTTGGAAATCAACTAGTGGTTGATAAAGCTACAACTACAAGGACTCAGAAGAACCATCCATTAGACCTTGTTCTAAGTGATGTTAACTCACCACTTCAAACAAGAAGCAAATTAAATAAAAGCTTAACTGCAAATATGTGTAACATTAGTTTAATTGCTAATGAATGTATGTATGAATGCTTTCTGTCTCAGGAAGAACCAAAGAAGATCCATCAAGCAATGAAGGACTCAAACTGGATTGAAGCAATGCAAGAAGAACTCCTTCAATTTAAATTACAAGCTGTTTGGACACTTGTACCTCTACCCAAAGGAAAAAGAGCCATTGGAACAAGATGGATATTCAGAAACAAGAAAGATGAAAGAGGCATAGTGATCAAGAATAAAGCCAGACTTGTAGCCCAAGGATACACTCAAGAAGAAGGAATAGACTATGATGAAGTATATGCTCCTGTGGCTAGAATTGAAGCTATAAGAATATTTCTAGCATATGCTTCATTCAAGAAATTCAAAGTCTATCAAATGGATGTTAAGAGTGCCTTCCTATATGGGAAAATTGAAGAAGAGGTCTATGTTTGCCAACCTCCAGGTTTTGAAGATCCAAAACATGGTGATTATGTGTTCAAATTGGATAAAGCTCTGTATGGCCTACATCAGGCACCAAGAGCATGGTATGACACATTATCATCATACCTATTGAAGAACAACTTTAAAAGAGGAGCCATTGATAAAACATTGTTTACAAAGAAAGTCAAAGATGATATACTACTGGTACAAATTTATGTAGATGATATCATCTTTGGTTCAACCAATGATACATTGTGCAAAGAATTTGAAGAGCTGATGCAGATTAAATTCAAGATGAGCTCCATGGGTCCAATGAACTTCTTCCTTGGACTCCAAGTCAATCAACGAACTGGTGGTATTTTGATAAATCAATCAAAATATGTCAAAGACATCTTGGAAAAGTTTGACTTGAAAGACAGTAAAAGTGCTAGTACACCAATGGAAACACACAAACACCTACATCCTGATGTTGAGGGGGAGGATGTAGATGAACACTTATATAGATCAATGATAGGCTCTTTGATGTACTTAACTGCATCAAGACCTGACATTATGTATAGTGTTTGTGTGTGTGCTAGATATCAAGCAAGACCCAAAGAACTACACTTGCAGGCTGTTAAAAGAATATTCAGATACTTGAAAGGCAAACCATCACTAGGTCTATGGTATCCACATGACTCACCCTTTGAACTAATAGCCTATACAGATAGTGACTATGGAGGTGAATGTCAAGATAGAAAATCCACTACTGGTGGATGTCAATTCTTTGGATCAAGACTGGTGTCATGGCAATGTAAGAAGCAAACAAATGTATCAACATCTACTGCTGAAGCAGAATATGTAGCTGCATCTGCTTGCTGTGCTCAAGTACTATGGATTCAAAATCAGCTTCTAGACTTTGGTATCTCTATCCTTAAAACTCCTATTTTTATTGATAATCAAAGTGCTATTAGTATTGTGAATAATCCAGTAAAACATTCAAAAACTAAACACATTGAAATAAGATTTCACTTTATAAGAGATTGTAATGAAAAGAAATTAATCAAAGTAGTTAAAATCCATACTGATGATCAATTAGCAGATCTTTTTACAAAAGCATTTGATGTAGGAAGATTCAACTTCTTGGTTAGCAGTATTGGAATGATTTTAATAACTTAAAATCTCACTTAAAATCATGTGTAAAGTTAGTGTTGTAAAATATTATTTTCTTAAGTGTTTTACTACTGGTATTGCTGTACTACTGGTGTGAAAGTGTATGCACAAAATACTACTGATAGTTCATTACTACTGGTGTATTTTAGGTTTCCACAAATACTACTGGTAAGTCAGTACTACTGGTATTCTCATATACTACTGGTCTTGTGTGTTAATAGTTACTACTGATGTCTATAATTACTACTGATGTCAAATCCTTAGTCATTACTGATGTTAAGTAGATACTACTGACGTTTTACTACTGATGTCTTATTCACTACTGGTCTTTCATAAACACAATTACCAAACTAACCCCCATGAAAATAACCGTTATGTTATGATTCGAAGGATATTTTCGTAGTTTTGCAGGTTTAATCGAAAGATATAAAAGGCGGCAGATGATTAATTTAGCATTATCTTCACTTCGATTCTCTAAACACCTTTCGATAAACCCTAGTTTACGATCAAAAACCCTTCATCTTTAACAAAATTCTTGCAAAAACTCAACAACAATGGCAACCTTACAAGCTCTCGATGTGCAAACCGATCTCAAATACTCCGAATTCCACAATATGGTTGCATTCTTAAAGAATCCCGACGGAACAAAAGATTTTCGTCCGATCGTAAAATTTTTGAGAAATTCTTATATACAGTTTGCCTTAACTGTAAAACCAAAATCATATCAACAGCACTTGGTGGATTTCTGGACCAATGCTGAGCAAACAGAAGGAACAACATCATCAATGATAAAATCTAAAGTAGATGGAAAGCACATTACAGTAACAGAACAATCAATCAGACACCATCTACAACTACACGATGATTCAGGTATGTCCACTCTTCCTAAGGAATACATTGCTGAAGTTTTGAATAAAATGGGATATGAGGGAAGACTGAATATAGTTACTTTTCAAAAGGGTCTTCTCTCCCCGCAATGGAAATTTTTAATACATACCATTCAACATTGTATTTCTCCTAAACGAAGTACTTGGAATGAGTTTAATAAGGCAATAGCCTCTGCTGTTGTCTGTTTATGCACAGACCAAGTATTTAATTTTTCAAACATGATATTTGATGGTATGTTGGGAAATCTTAGTTCTTCTAAATTTTTAATGTATCCCAGATTTCTACAACATATCATAAACTGTGAATTACAAAACTTGTCAACTCCTAAAAACATTTTTCTATTACCTGAGTTGAACAAGAAAGTTTTCTCAAATATGAGAAAACAATTTAAATTTTCGGGCAAGGAAACCCCTCTGTTTCCTAACATGATCAAAGATCAACCCAATATTGGAGAGGGTTCAACCATTGCTACATCCCAAGTTGAACCTCAACCCACTCCATCACCCCCAAATACAGCCCAAACACCAATCCAACTAGCCACTCAATCACCAACCCAAACAGAAGTCCTGAATGTGTCCCAGGAACTTGATGTAAATCTGCAGAGTGCTACTCTTCACTCTGTGGAAGACCTACCAGACAAAACCAAAAACATTTCCACAATTTATAAAAGAAAGAAACTTTCTTCAAAGGACACCAGGGGACAAATCGAGTCACACCCCAGGCTCAAAGAGTTGTCCTCCAAGGAGGAGAGAGGACATGAGGGGAGGGCTTTCACTACTGATGCCCAAAAGGTGGGTGCACAGGACAGTGAAAACATCTTTAGGACCCAAACCTCGGCAACTTTGAGTGATGACTCTTTTGAGGAATTACTCAAAGGACCCCGGTGCCAAGAAACCACAAGGGGGGACATCTCTGCTTCTTCTAGGAAGAAGAGAATGTCTAAAAGACCCAATGATTCACCAAGCAGTGATGAGGGCAGATCTGTGGAATTGATGGAAAGGAAGGAAAACCTTAAAACCAATGTACCTGTTAGTAAGCCCGATGATCTTGCTAGATGGAGTGAGGGCAGTATTAAATTCACCCAATTGACGGCTAAAGTGGATTCCTTGGAATCCACTGTACAAAATTGCCATATATACTTAACTAACCAAGGGAAAACCATGGCTGCAATGAAAAGGCATGTCAACACCATCAACAGAAGGATGAGATTATATGAGCACAGGCTTTATCAACAAGCCAAAATCATCAGACAATTGAAGAAAAAGATTGTTGATAGTGAGGCTCCTCCAGTTGAGCTCACTAAGGGGGAGAAGGACAATATACAGACAATGATTGATGAATCTATAGCAGCAGCAGCATCCTCCCTTTTAAACTTAAAAGAAACAAATGTTGATAAAGGCCCTGAGATGATGGTGACAGAAGAAGAGCCTATGACTACTGCTACAATGGAAGAACAAGTTGAAAAGGAAATACCAGTAGTAACTTCTACTACTGATATCATAGCAGTAATGAATGAAGAAAAGGCAGCAAACACTACTGATGCCCTATCAGTAGTAATCTCTGAAGACATGCCAGTAGTAACTAACTTGGTTACTACTGATGACATTATTGAGCTGCCACCACTACTAGAACCTAAAGTGATACTTCCACCATCTCCAAAAAGAAAAACAACACAAATGGTGGTGAAAGATATTGATGATGATGTAAATTGGTTGGAAGCTGATGAATGCTCCCTGCCTCCACATCCTAAAATACTTCCCATATCACAGATACACTACTATGGTCCCAAATTTGTTATTGAATCTGAACCAAATATGAAGAAAGACAATTACATAGGAAAGGGAAAGGAAGTTGCTGATGAAGACCAACCTAACAGAGCATAAGGTCATGAAATGGTCAACAAAATCAATTATGCCAAATCAGCCAAACAGGATAAGTGGAAGGTAAAAAGAGCAAAATATTTAAAGAAGGTTGAAGTCTCTCTAGCAAATGAAAACAAAAGATTAGCAGAAAGGGCTAGAATATTGAGACAACCTTTCACAGAAATCAAATTGGCAGATATAGCAGATATATCAAAACTGCCACAATTTCAACAGAAGATCAAAACTAAACAAGTTGCTGAAACAAGAAAGGAATTACAAAGAAGAGAACTAAAAAAATTTAGGCAACTTGAACATGAAACAATAGAACTTCTTGAAGCACAAGTACAAGAATGCAAAGAGCAAAAGGCTGATATGCCAGAACAATTTGCAGAGAAGAAGAAAGAAATGATCACATTCTTGAAATCAAAAGGTTACAACACAAAAGCCTTTGGAAGAATGAAGTTGATCAATTTAATTGAAAAGTACTGTGTAGAGAAGAAGAAGGATCTTACTGAACAAGACTCTAATGAGAAATACACCACTAAACTGGAACAGATAGACTCCAAAGAAATGAAAGAAAGAAAAACAATATCTGGAGAATCATCTGGTGTATCCTCTCAAATATCAAAGAAAAGAAAGACAATTGCTTCAGAACTTGATCAACCAAAGAAAAAATTACAAATGGTTCAAGTTTATGATCTCCCCATTGCTATCTTACAAAATAATCCAATCATCAACTGGAGATATATAGATGATATGATTGAGATTGTCAGAGTAGATAAAGTCACTCAAAGATTCAGAGCTTGGAAACCTTTGGTCATGTCCCTAACCAGAAGTGACATTATCAAAATGTTGATCATTGGTAAACCAAGAATGACTAAAAAGTTCTGGAAGAATTCAGCTGCAGGTTATCTTACTGAAATGATTGATGCTGCTTTCTATCCAGAAAATTATCCAGAGAAGTATGCAGATTCAGAAAATGTTCAAGCTTGGAATGTGCTACCAACTGTCAACATGTACTTCTTTGAATATACAAGTAAGAAATGTGACTTATTCCTTTATGAGAAAGAGTATCCTCATTCTGAGAAGACTCTCTATCAACTATGGTGCATGAACTTCATTAAACCTCATGATGCTATGCTATTTCAAAATAAAATGAATGAATTTGTAAAGAAGATTAGCAAATACATTATTGCACAAAGGAATAAACAAAACCAACAGACATTAGAAGGTGATAAAAGAAGAGCAAAACTGTTGGAAGAAAAAGAAAAAGAAAAGAAGGAATAAATGAAAACTTGATTGATTAAATCATAATCAATAAGTTTAGGGGGAGATTGTTGGAGCAAAACACAGATCAACTTATTACTGATGCTGCAGTTAGTACTGACATACTTAGTACTGATGGGGCAGAAACATTTACTACTGATGAAGTTGATGCTTGTGTTCACTATAACTAAGTTACTACTGATCATGAGAAGATTGAAGATACTACTGATCATTGTAGTTACTACTGATGTTGATTATGGACTTACTACTGATCACCAAGTTTACTACTGATGTTACTTATTTACTACTGGTGATTGCAGTTACTACTGATACGCGTTTTTGGAAGATATCAAGTCCGAGATCTTCGTAGAGATAGTTATAGAATGTAATTAAATGTATATCTTTTATAATTCGATGTAAATCAAATCCTAGAATAACTAGGGTAAATAGTTTAGCTTCAAGGACTACTATAAGTATGTTCCTTACGAATTGTAAACGTACGTGTGTATTGTTAACTCAATAATATACATTGAAGCTTTTTGTGAAACTGTGTTCTTAATATTCTTGTTTATTGTTCATACAGTTCATTGTTCTTAATTATTGATATAGTGTTGATCCGCTGCAACTTCTATTATCAATTAGATCTAAGGTGTTTATTAACTTGTCTATAGTTAATCGATCCTGACAAGAAAGACTATTTCCTGAATAATATCCGGCAAAACTAGTAACGGTATACCACTTTTGGCCACACGTATATAGTTCAGGGTACGTGTTAAAACAAGGATAAAAATAATGGAGCTAAATTGTTACTTGATTATTATTTTTGTTATTTTATTAATGGTGTCAGACAATGAGTGGTACTGGTTGGTTATACACTCTGCATATAAGTAGCTCAATTTCCTGAACCCCAAAACTCATCGGCCCCAATTATCGCAAAAATCTGCAATCTTTGTGAACAAAAATGTCATCAGGATGTCTTTTTCTTTGTGAGATCATACTCTCGATCATCCTACCTCCACTCGGCGTATGTCTCCGATACGGTTGTTGCACGGTAAGAAGTGGATTTGATTATGCACACTAACTAACTGTTTGTGAAAATATCTGACTGGGATTTTATTTGTTTTTGCAGATAGAGGTCCTTATATGTTTGGTGTTGACTATTTTGGGTTATCTTCCTGGAATAATTTACGCCATCTATGCTATCGTTTTTGTCAATCCAGAGCGTCATGGTGATAGTTATGAGCAGCTTGCTTAAGAAATATGGATAATTGGGTTCGTCATATATCGGATCTATATCGTTTTAGTGTGAAGTTGTGTGATCTGTGTGTGATGTAGTTTGCCCTAAAGTTTCTGATTTCATGTGTTTATATGTAGATCTGTTGTAGCTGCTTACTGCTGCGACATCATCTATAAGTTAAAGTTTTTAAACGTGTTACGTATTTTGGGTATTTCATTTTCAGTTATTGGAAAAGTTGTAAACTTTATGACCAGTGATGAAATTCCAGAATTTTTTTTATATTGTGATTCAAGATTGTAAACTATAGGAATTATTATGTGGGTGTCACAAATCGAGTAGATGGTAGATGCCTTCTTGACCCAAGTCGATTATAATTACGATATCTTATTTCATAACTAGTCCTATGCAAACTGGACAAATCAACGAAAGTATTTTCGTTCCGGAATTGGTTTATGTTAAGATTGCATATTTGTTGGGTTAAAAGGTTGTTTTTTTCTATTAAAAGATAAAATACCCAAAATCTACAGGACTTGTTTTTCTATTAAAAGATGTTCTAAAACCCGGGCTCGATCGACCAGTTGGATAGGAAAATGGGAAGCATGTCTGATCGAAAGGTTGTTCACGAAGAGCTTCAAACCAGATGGGTTAACTGTGAGCCGGGTCAGACCGAGATGATTGAACCGGTTGTAAAATAAGTTTTTTTTGTTTTTCGTTTTTCCTTTTAATCTTAGTTTTTTTATTAAAGTATAAAATATCACTATAAAATATCTAGGGGATTTCTAGGTGTTAATTGACCTAAACAACAATCACCAATCTACTAACTTCCTTTCAAACAAGGCCATCAAAATGTGAACGAAAGTAATACAATTAACAAGAGATTGACCTTCTTAATCGAAGGGTTACCATCCCACCCACGTGTGGTGTGAGATTTTTTTCTCTCTGACTACCAAGTACTGCATTTCTGTACTAATATCGTCTCTTCAAAACACAAAACCTTCAACCCCTTAAAAGCAATACCAGAATTATGATTCACATTGAGCTAGGTCGTTTATTAAATTTTCTTCTTTATTGAACAACAATTGAAAGAAAATTCAAGGATATGTTTGTTGGGCAATGCTCGCACCCAATAAAACATTTATGGAAGTAACTTTAGCCCCGATACGGTTTTTCGTAAATCAGAGTATATAAAACTTGACAAATTCGTAAGTTATAATCCAAGGTTAATGTAGGGAATCTTAAAACAAATTATTTATGCAGATTTGAATTAGATAGAATAATACATAAGTTAAACTACTACAAAAAAGTTCAAGGATTACATCACTATTAGAAAATAGTTAGATGGACTAAATCAACAAGATGATTAAATTTAATTGATTAAATTCAATTTGAAATAAATTTAATAATCTAATAAATTTAAGATTGCATAATGCATGCTACACACGCTACCAATCAATTTCTTAACTAGATATGTACCGACACGTGTCTGGATACACATTGACTTCGCTGAAACCGCGATTTTTACATAAACAACCAAGAACCATCGAATCCAATTCAGTACTAACCACCGATGGCCGACACCAACCGCCGTGAAAAAGAGAACTCCGACGAATCAGGAATCTACTCTGGCTGGGCCGATTTGACTAACGAGTGCCTTCTCAACATCCTCAACCGTCTCACCATCGAAGATCGATGGCGAGGAACCATGTTTGTCTGCAAATCATGGCTTCAGGCCTGTAAGGATCCTTCGCTTCATTCCGTTTTCGATCTCGAATCTTCCTTTCAATCGCGGCCGTCTGAATCAGTTAGCTGGTGGCTTCCTGAATTTGAGAGGAAAATTGATAATATGCTTCAATCCGTTGTTGATTGGAGCGATGGAGGTCTTGCTGAAATTAGGGTTAGGCATTGCTCCGATCGATCAATTTCTGTCGTTGCTCAAAGGTATGTATACTTTCCTCAATCTTCATTTTCTCATTATTTTAATGTGTTGATGCTAATATTTTTTTATGAGATCGTTTGCGATTCTTTTTAATCATCCCTGACGTCGAGCAAAACACATCGAATTTAACATAGTATTATCGAATAGCTATAATTTACAGATGAAGAAATAGAAGAGTATTTTAATTTGAGTGATTCAGTTTCCATATGAAAGCTTTGGAATTGTGGAAAATGGTGTTGATGAGCATTTTTGATGTGTTGTTTGTCAGGGAAAATGAGTATAATTGCTAATTTGAACTAGAAATGCTTATAATTAAGCTGAGGAAAAGGGAAGAAAGAATGTTAATTAGAATATTGTGTATACTCTGATCAATTATAGATTTTGTTTCTCCAAATTGTGTTCCCCTTACCTGAAGTTGTTGCAATGGGTCAGCATTTTGATCAATCATATTGGGTATTCTGTTTCTTATATGATTAATATTTTGACCCTAAGCATTTTTATCAATAATGTCATTTGGGTCAACCCAAGTTGACCCATTCCCTGTCTAGACCCATTTCCCAGCCCGACCATTTTGCCACCTATGATATTTCGCATATCTTAATTCTGTGTAGTAATTTATTATTTACTGATCTAATTTTCAACAGGTGCCCTAACCTGGAAGTATTATCCATCAAAAGCTGCCCAAATGTAACTGATGAATCCATGATAAAACTCTCATCCGGTTGCCCCAAACTTAAAGAACTGGACATAAGCTATTGCTATGAAATATCCCACAAATCTCTCATCACATTGGGACAAAAATGCACCAAAATCGAAACCCTAAAACGTAACCTAATGAATTGGTTAGACCCTTCACACCACATAGGAATCGTACCCACCAACTACCTAAATGCGTGCCCTCAAGATGGTGACTCAGAAGTCTATGCAATTGGGAAATTCATGCCTCAACTTCTTCATCTTGAACTTAGGTTTTCCAAATTATCGGCTAAAGGGCTTGCGTTGATCACTCATGGATGTAATAATCTTGAGTATTTGGATCTATCAGGATGTGTGAATGTAACTAGTCGGGATATTGTGAACTGTACGTCGAGTTTGACTAATTTGAAGAATGTTAAGAAACCTAATTTT
This sequence comes from Calendula officinalis, assembly GCA_963853835.1. Taxonomy (NCBI): domain Eukaryota; kingdom Viridiplantae; phylum Streptophyta; class Magnoliopsida; order Asterales; family Asteraceae; genus Calendula; species Calendula officinalis. Next base: position 20,110,432 of record OY970827.1, read on the forward strand.
TATATTCCAAGATCGGTTTTTCATACGGAAAGATATGGGCATTGGAGGCTGTATGATGAACGGTTTCAAACGGATGCGTTTCGTATTTGATTTCGTAAGGAACAATGGAGGTGCTTGTGTTGTGAAGTTTGATGTTATTTATCTCTTTTCGAATGTAATTGTGTTGTGTTAGAAAACTTTGGTTCGGTAACTTGGAAAACTGTGAAGTCGTGAAACACTTTCAGATCAAAGTATTTCGTCGGTACTACGAAATCTTTGATCGGATAAAATCACAATTACAAGAAGCAGAGAATTTTCCAAGAGAGTTATGAGAATTTTGTACCCAATTTCTATGACCAAATCTATGATATCCCACATTCTTTGAAACTGGCAAAAACCGATTAAAACTGCAATGGGGCAGTTAGAACCGCCAGGGGCTCTGTCCCTTGGACCCCCGTTCAGTTGGTGTGTTTTAATCAGAATAAATTCAAACAAGCGTGCACTCCGCACCATCCTTACTTGTTCAATATTTATTAAGATTACATTTGATCAACAAGTTTATCCCATTACACTTAAATAATATTGGTGATACAAATCACCAACATGTTGTTGTGATATATGTATGACTTGCTACTAAAAACATATTTGTTAATGTTTTATATTGTTGTTAATTTGTGCGTGATTTTAAGCTTTACTGCTACGGTTATTATGTACCTCATAAATCTAGTAGACTGGTATCTTATGAATACGGTTTGGAAATTAGGGTTGATAGGAAAGCATTACGCTTGCCGTATTCGCTGATTTATAAGCGTCTTTTAATCATTTTTGTTTAAACAAAATACAATAACTAATAAAGTAATAAGGGTAACTCTTTAAATTTAACAAATCGAGTTAGTTCATTCGAGTGTGCTCCGAATCTGTATTTGAAATTAACCCGTAATTCTTTAGAAATCACAATTGCACTAACTAACTGACAAATGACACTAAAATTATTAACAATCTTCCTCCCTCGTTTTATTGCAATCCTTTGTACGAAGTACTATATAAGTAGATAAAATATATAATACGAACAAAAAAACTCATGTATCAATGAAAATGTCTATACAATTGGATTTTCACTTGGTAAATTACACATTTTAAATATTGGAGAATCGGGATGTCTTTAACGAGTAACGATTGAATTAGCTGACCATTTCAGCTAATTTAATACCTCAAAATAATATACACATAAGTTTATACAACTCATTGTTAATACTTAACGTTATTACGAAGTATATCAATTGAACTTGTCATCAATACGTACAGCATATCATGTGTGAAAGTAGAACCAAATATTTTGTAACTCAGATGACACATTCCATAAAGAGCGAATTATATCTAAGGTCCATTTGGTTTACCACTTATTTCTACCACAGTCACTAAACTTCATTAAGTACACTGGGAGTACCTGGTGTTGCTACTTTGTTGCACCCATAGTCCCTGAAGCAAACGGACGTTAATTAAAGTCGTTAAATCCCCCATGTGCACATCACATGATGGGTAGTATGGTAATTGTCCACCCCTTCCTCATATTTAAACCCGAGTAAATTACATGGAAGGTCTCTGTGGTATACTACTTATTACAGCCTTAGTCCCTGAACTACATTTATTATACCGGAAGTCCCTGGTGTGTACACTTTGGTACACACATGTAGGCATGTAAACGAACGAATGGTTAGTGAACTAGGGTAACAAACATGCGTTTCTTTATGTTCGTTTATGTTTGTTAAGAAAATTTAGTGTTCACGAACGGTTTGTGAACTATGGTAACAAACATAAACGAAAACAAACGAACATAAACAAACACAAACGTACACGAAACAAACACAAACGAACACAAACAAACATAAACAAACACAAACGAACATAAACAAACTCAAACGAACGTAAACAAACGAACACGAACGAATGTTCACGAACATAAACGAACTAACGGACCTTTGTTCGTGTTCGTTTGTTTAACTAAACGAACACAAAATCTTATTTGTGTTCGTTTGTTTAGCTAAACGAACGAACATAAATGAACTCTCGCCGAACGATTCGTTGAACGTTTGGTGCGTTTACAGGCTTACATGTGTGTAACAAATTGTATACACCAGGGACTTTCGGTGTAATAAATGAAGTTCAGGGACTAAGACTGCAATAAGTAGTATACCACAGGGACCTTCCATGTAATTTACTCAGGTTTAAGTATGAGGAAGAGGTGGACAATTATCATATTACCTATCATGTGATGTGCACATGGGGGGATTTAACGGCTTTAATTAACGTCCGTTTACTTCAGGGACTACGGGTGCAACAAAGTGGCAACACCAGAGATTTCCAATGTACTTAATGAAGTTTAGAGACTATGACTGTAATAAATGGTAAACCACAGGAACCTTAGATGTAATTCGCTCTTCCATAAACCACCCAATGAGTTTTTCCAAACAACAATTTACAAAAAGAAATTTGCAAAATAATTTGGGTGTATAAAACATGTGTCATCTTTTTACCAATGCCACTCATTCACCTGTAATTTAAGAAAACTAAGAACATAATGTGTGGTCGAAGATTTTGCAATTAAAATTCTTTTCTGTAATATGCATGGAATTCAATTTGAATAACCGGAGAATGGATTTTATAAAATAACTTTTGATGGGTGATATAATAAAGACAAGAATCCATGTTCAGTCAAACCAAATTGATTAATCAGTGTTCATGAAATCAAAAGAAAGAGTTTCCGTAGCGCTTCAATTTCGATTTCAGAACTGATTTCTATTTCAATGCATTCGTCTTCGCTTCACTTCTTTTATGGACATGACGATATTCAGGTTAGTTACCAAATTGATTTTGTGCTTGTATCGGCATGTTTTTACATTGAATCCTTGCGTTTCAATTTCATGTCGATTTTTAATTAACGATTCAATTTCTCGTTATTATTGTTAGGATTATCAAATGTGTACGATTCTATTGCTGAATTACGAATTGAGAATGCAATTAGATTAGGTTTTCTATCATTAGTAATTTTGGTGTCCTAATTAAAATAATGAAACCAGTTTTGATGCAGGTCGTAATTTTAGTTATTAGAAAAAAACAATCATTCTGTAACGTAGTAATAACTTGTTTAAGCAATTTGTGCAATGCAGTTTGTTCTAGGCAAATTTGGTGATCATAAGATAGAAGATATAAATGCTGTTGAATTTGATTATGGATTCACATGAATCAAAGGATAAATCAAATCATGGTGAAAGTAAGGATGGAACAAAAAAACATGGTAAGTTAAAATCATCATGGGGATTATCAACTGCAGCCCATAGTGTTGGGTTTGTGGCCAAAAAGGTTAACAATAAAATTACAGATAACTTATGGCATTCAAAAAAGAACACTTCAAGTTCTTCGGTTCCATCTGATACACCACCATCATCATCATCATCATCATCATCATCATCATCATCATCATCATCATCATCATCTATATCGAATGCCAAAAGAGAGATTCAATCTCATGAAGGTGCTGATTCTTATAAGTTTAAGTCATCAGTGAATATAGCAAATGAAGAGCCCGAAAGCGAAAATACAACGGGTTTTGATGTTATTAATCGATCAGAGAATTTGAAACCTCCGGATGGTTCTAATATTAATGATGAGTCAGAGAATTTGAAGCCTCATGATGGTTCTAATGTTAGACTATTCGGTCAACATCGGTGGCCTAGCTCAAATGTGGTTGACCATTTCAGAAGTTCAAAACCTCAAGATAACTCACATGTTAGACCAGTTACTCAACAACGATGGCCTAACGCAACGAGTTCTAATTTAGTTGATCACTCGGAGAATTCGAAACATCCGGATGCCTCGTTTGGTAAACTACTTAATCAACATATGTGGCCTAGTACTGTAGGTTCTAATGTTTTAAATAAAAATAGTAATCAACACGATGAAGTTACTATGGATCCTAACCTCAAGAGAACTTCTTTGCAAAATTTTGCTAGTAAGCCTTCACAAGAATCTTCAAGTGATGCTACAAATATATCATCATCATCATCATCAGATAGTGGTAGGTTTAAGATTGACAAGTCTACCGAATCCCAACCATCTTCACCAAACAAGTCATATAGTTCATCCTCAAGAGGTGCTAATCCTACCCCTTCCATAGCCCCAGTCCCAGGGGTCAGCTCTTCACGTGCTCGTAGAGGGGCTAGTCTTATCCCCACCAAAAAGATCAACCCTTTACGTCTTGTTAGGGGGATCAGCGTTACCCCTTCCGGCAAAGGAGCCAATCAGACCCCTTCCAGCAGAGGGGCAAGCCCTACCCCTGCCAGTAGAGGGGCAAGCCCTACTCATACTCTTACCCCTGCTACTAGAGAGGTTGACCCCACCCCCACAGACGTAGGGTCCAGCCCTACGTCTACTTCCAGACCAAGTAGTCCTCCACTTGACTTCCATACTCTGCCATCTAGTCCTTCTTCCAGAGGGGCCAGCCCTACCCCGTCTGACAGAGAGACGAGTCCTGGCCCGCCCGATATAGATACAAGTTCTATACACATTGCTAGAGGGGCCAGCCACCGTATTAAAAATGTAAATCCAATAAAGATGACCGGTACAAGACACTTCCTCAAAGCAAATATAGTTTCCATTTTCACTAAAATAGGTGACAAACAAAAGGAAAAGAATGAAGCAAATCACATGGAAGATTACTCATATCTAGAGCTACTTCACACTATACAAGTGCAGTGGCAATTTGCTAATGCGAGTGCAGAAGCTGCACTAGATCTTCAAAGAGTAACTGCTGAGGTTTGTATATTTAATTTCTCTTTTTAATGCATTCATTATTTTGACTTTTGAGAACCTTGAGACTTAGATATTATGCAGAAATCTTTATTTGATGTGTGGAAAACTATCTTACAACTCCGGGATTCTATAGCTGAAAAGAAAATTGATCTCGCTTTGTTGATACTGCAGTTAAAGCTCTATGCTCTTTTATACCGCCAAGTAATGCATTTTTTTAAACTTTTAACTGCAACTGCAATTTGTTTATTGATATAATTAAATGTACACATATATCATTTTTGTTCTCTTTTTCATGTGCAAATGAACTATATGAGCTAAAATTAATTATTTAGATTTAAAGAGGGTTGATTGAGTATTGACAAAAGGCGTCATTTCACTTAATTTCATGTTCATGATATTAAATGTCTGTGTCTAATAAATGTCTCTTAAAGTATATTGATAATGCCTAAACTCTTTGAATTCAAAATTGTATATTTTATCGGAAACAATATATTTTTTTAATCATACTCGACACACTATACGTTTATAAAAAAGATATATAATTTTGGACAAACGCCAAAAATACCCATTTCGACCCGTTACCCAACCCGCCCGATCCACTCATTGTGCCACATATAGGTGTTTGCGATCCTTATCACTTATTAGGAGTATTTACATTTCAGATATAAATTAGATACAACTAATTATCTAATTATATTTTCTTGTATTTCTTTTTAAAAAAATTAAAATATTGGTTAAAATATATAATTTTGTCATTTTTTTGGCTCAGATGTCCTATATTGATGAATGGGATTCTATTAATAAGGAGTACGAATCTGCTTTATCTATAACCACCAATGATCTACAAACAAGAAGTCTTTCAGTTCCTATTATTGGAGGGATAAAGGTATGTTATTTATTTTTAATTGCTTACATTAATTAATATATTGAGTAATTTTTAATATAAAATTCACAGGCAGATATTGAAGCTATGAAGGTGGCTATTTTCTCAAGTCTACAAGTATTACAAGCAAGTGTAGCTTGTATACATTCTTCAATGTCAAAGGTGAATTTAATTAATTCATGATGGATTAATTCTAGCCATTGGATCATACAATAGATGGTGTATATATCAGAGGTGGCAAGATGGGTGGGTCGGTCTGAGTTAAAATAGAGTTATTTTTATTACATGTCAAAACAGGCTGGATTAGGTTCACCCACTAACACTTTTTAGTCCGTTTTTTTATAGTTTATGAATGTAGCAATGTCATTACTGTCTTATCTAAGTTTTTGAACAAAATAATGCTTATCTTGTATGCATTAAAATTTGGTCCATATTCTTGATTGTATATATTGACTTGAGTTGACTTGTTTTAGTTGGAGAAAACACATTTTCTGGCTTCTGAAGTTGCAAATGTAGCATTACATGAAAGAGCTCTTATTGATGAATGTGAAATCTTTTTGGCTTCTGCAGCTCCTTTACACGTAAGAATATTTATTACTGTCAGTAGGAATTTTATGTTATGAAAAATAGATAAATTTAATATTTGAAATTAGGTAATCTAGTTTTTAAATTAGATGTAAATAGGTTATTTGCCACCTTTATAACGAATAACTTGATTTGTCTTTAAGTTTGGTTCTTTTATTGCTCTTATTTATATGCAGATAGAGGAATGCAGCCTTAGAAGCTATCTCATACAGTCAAACCGGACTAGCATGACCGAATAACTAATAATTTTTGGAGTTAAACTCCACGTTGACTTTAACTTATTTGGTCAAAATGGGTATATATATGCCCGAGTTAGAACTAGTTTAGGTAACATTGAGTTTTCGAATTAAAAGATCACTCTTATTATGTAGCTGCACGAAAATAGAATCTTTGCTAACTTATTTTTTGTTTTATTTATTAAGCAAAGTATCGAGATGTATCACTATTTTTTCACGTTATATATTTTTCTATCAATTTATGAGAGTGAAGATGAAATTAGTTGTTTAATGACTTGTTTATTAAGTGATTTTATCTCTAACTATGCAAACAAGTAAAATTAATAGAATTGAATCGTAAAAGTATATATCAAGTGGGTCGATTTGGGTTATCTTCTTTCTCTTAACGTGTCAAACTATCAAGTTACAAAAAATAACGTATAAGAAAATGGGTCAAACATGTTACATTACAAGAATTAGTACATAAAAAACAGGTGAAGTGGGCCAATTCAGATTATGTTTTATCTAGAATGTGAAATGAGTAAATTTGTTATTTTATAAAAAACTAGCATATAAGGAAGCTAGTCAAATGGGTCGTTCGGGTTAAGTTTCATATCTAATGGGTCAAACGAGTAGCATTAAAGTATTAGGGTATAAGAGCAAGGGTTGTGGTGGCTTAAGCCAAACTGTCACCTCTGCGCCACCTATGCGCCACATCACCATTTCATATTTCACATTCAAAACCCCCCAAATACCCCCTCTACCATCACTTAAGCCATTTGAGCTCCACCCCCTATTTTTCTTTTTCTTTTTTTTTTAAAAACATAATACTTCATTAAAATAAATATTACACAATACAAAATAAAAATACCTAAAAAAGAAAAAAAATTACCGAAAAAAAAAAAAATACCGAAAAAATAAAAAAAAATACCGAAAATTAGGAAAAAAATACCGAAAATTAAACAAAAAAAAAAACTACTCGTCGTCATCGTCCACGTCAAGTTCATCTTCGTCGATGGGGTATTTTTCGCGGATCGCCCTTTTTTGCTTGATAATTCTCGCCTTATCCGCGCGCCCCAACCCCTCGGTGCTAGTGCCGAGGAATCTCAATTCTTCCAACCGCACGAAAACGTCATCCCGCGCCTTTGACCTTTCGTAAGCCGATTGAGCGGCTTCACTTTTCCGCCTAAACTCGGCCATCATAGCCTCGCCAAGATCCGGCGGTGCGGCACTTCCGGCGGTGTTAGCGCCGGATGAACTTTCCGACCTACTTTTTTTTGCCTTACGAGACTTTCCCGCCGGACGTGGTCTCGTATCTTCCCCGAAAAGTTCTTCGTTATCGGAGAGCGAAATGGGTGCGGGGGCGTCCCATTTCGGGCAATGTCGCAAAACTTCCCACGCACCTTCGTTGTTAAATTGTTTTTTTGACGACGACTCGTCACGGTACGCTTGTCGGACACGGGCCATAAAGTCGACCTCATTTTCACCGCTTCGGCTTGTACGTTGTAGACGTTTGTAGATACCGTTGAATTTTTGACAATTACCATTTAAGGTCGTCCACTTCCCCGTCAACAGGTCTTTGGTACGCGGCGTACCAACATCCTTGTTGAACTCAACAAGGATTTTGTTCCAAAAACATTCATCCGATTGGTCGGCGCCCTTTTCGCGGTCCTCGGATGTAACGCCTTAAATTTTCTTTTAATAAATTAATTACTTTGTATTTAAATTAATCAAGTGTTATTTAATTAATTGAGAATATGTGTTGTGTGCAATTACTGTGCAATTAACTTGAGTAATTAAATGCAAGATATTCATTAAATGACTAGAGTGTTATTTAATTCGTGTTTAATTAATCACGAGGATTAATAAATAATAACTAGAGTATTATTCATTTCGTGTTAAGTTATTTAGAGGGGTAACTAATCTAGATGAGTGTTTTAAGTTTCCCCCGAGCTTCAGGATTCTAGAATATGTCATGTGTGACCCAAACCCGAGGCCGGCCGAGTAGGCCAAGGCCTCCCTTGTTTCTTTTAGTTTTAGCCGGGCCTTCCTCGTTTTCTTCCTTACCCGGTTTTATTGAGGCTCGGTTAGTTTGTCTTCTAAAGATTGGGCTCGTGTTGGTGTTGAAGAGCATACGGCCCAACCATGTTGCAAAGCCTGAATTAAATTACCAGCTAATATTATTAAGTCTTGTAAATTCCAATTGCCGAACCCCTAAAACCTGCCGACAATTACCCTAACACCTACTCCTCAATTCAGCCGCTACTCCTTCATCTTCAACCGGTTTCCGTTGAACAATCAGCCAAGAAAAGAGATCGAGCATCAAGCAATCAAGAATCGAGTGGTATTGTTCATCCCTACCCGTTTATATTTTCTTCAAAAAGAAAGAAGTGAACAGCCGTGATTTGTTCCCAATTCGTCTCGTGTGTCAACAGCCCGATGTGTAGAGATTTTCATGGATGCCACGTGTATTGTAAGCAGTAGTATTGCATGACTCCTTTGGCGGTAGAAAACTAGATTTGTGGATCGAAGATAACATGAAGATCGGTGGTCAACAATTCAGGCAATAGGAGACCATGTGATTCTGACATACATTGAATTAATTTTGGTGGTTTTATTGGGCAGTCAATGTTGGTAGCCAAACACGTGGGGATGTTTGAAGTAAAATGGAGCAGCTCTCTTTAGATAGCAAAAGGAAGCAGGTGATGGGAGTACTTCATATAATTGAGACTGGTGGATGTGATTTCGGTGGCAGCATATAATTAACACTTTTAGGAGCCAAGGCCTATCACGTTTTGGGGTAACAATCAAGATAATTGGTGGTTCTGACTGAGCCAAGTTCGAACAGAGTAGGAGATCGAGCAGCTTGTGGTTGGAATCGAGTCTAGAGCTTTCGGGTTTTAACCATTCGGTATAAATCTTTTCACTCACTCATTCAATTCTGTTTTGTGTTTATTCAGAAACTAATTATAATCTGGAGTTTAGTGGTGATCTTGTTCCTTGCAGTCAGCTTAGTGCTCGTATTCGTGATCCCGAGCCAAAAATACATAGCGGCGGTTTTGGTGTTCTTTTCATTTCAGTTGATTGTTTCGTTAAAATTCTTTCCTGTTGCTTGTATTGTTTCGGGTTAATTGTTCATTGTAAAAATTGTTACCGAGCCAAGACTCGGAGAACCTTGTGAGATCAGCTCTCGGGCATCTCATTAGATGCTCGGGATGTTGATGTCGGGTTTGTGAAATGACTTTTAAACAAGTTGAGTTTTTGGGCAGATTCTATGGTCTATGTTCGGGTCTGTTTTTGTCACAGTTAAAGCATGTGTTTAGATTTTTGGCCCGCGATGGTCTCTAGTTTTCTGAGTCCTCTTCCCGTTTCCACTGACGGCTCTCGTCCACCTGATTTGTCATCTAAAAGTTATTGCTATTTTTGGAAACCATCGCAGAATAGTTTCGGTTCAGATAATCTGTCTTGTGGGTCTGTTTTGAACCCCTTTTGTTTGGATTCAAGTCCCAAAGTCTTCTGACAAATTGTAGTCCTCTGAATTATTTAGCTACTGTAAAAATTTGAATAAAAATCTAGTGAACCTTTTGAGAGATATGATTGTTTCCGTAAGAGTGCTGTGTGCTGTCAAATTCTGTTGGAAATAATTTTGATCCGAGTTTTAATCCTAGTCTTGTGATGCATTGTAGGATCCTTTAGGAGCTGAGTTGTGACTCTTGTGCGTGCCGAGGATTCCTTAGGAGCTGACGTTTATCGAGGTGGGTGATCTCACTCTAAACTTGCACTTACATTTGATTCATGATTACGTGCTATATGTTATGAACTGTGATTGATTGAGCTAAGCTTGTTGTTGTGAATGATCTGTGTACTTGAGTTTTGATTATGAGTTGTTATGCACTTGGGTTGTGCTATGTGGTTATATATCTATGAGATGATATACTTGAGTTTGAGCTGTTAGTTTTATATGAGTACATGTTGTAATGGGTCAACACGTTAATAAAACTAACTAACTATATTTGAGATTCATGAGGTAGCCAACTCTTCCCGAGCCAAGTACAATTCACGACTGTCAGCGTGGTACTGCGGGACACTGGTGGGTGTTGGAAGGGGTGCTAGTGACGAGCGCGAGAGCAGGGGCACGCGTTGTGGATTCGTCACGACACTGGCGAACCAATTGAAATTTAATAAAAGGCCTAATAAACGAGAATTGAGTAGAGTCTTTAGGGATCACTTATGTGGTGTGGATTGTTTGTATGTGTATGTTTATTGTGTTGATTATTCACTCAGCGGTGGCTGACCCCAAACATTCCCTCCCATTTTGCAGGTACTAGCAAGGGCAAAGAGAAAGTCAATGGTTGATGAGCTGTGTTTCTATATTTATGGATTTGGATTAAAACATTTATTTCGAGTCAAACATGTTTTGTTTTAAAACCTTTAATTATTCCGCATTTAAACCACGAGACGGTTTTATATTTTATTTATGAGTTGGGACCTTTGAGTTACTTGTACTTTTGAGAAAAAATGGTTTATTTTATTTATTTAAAATTTTTAAATTTCCCCTGATTTTTGGGTTGTTACAAGTTGGTATCAGAGCTCTGGCTTGAGAGAATTGGGTTCACAAGGGGTGAATTCCAAACTCAAGTCGAAGCATGAGTTTTCAAAATGAGTTTTTCAAATGTTTTAATATCAGTCCAAATCCAAATTGAGAAGCAGCGCATCACGACGACCTTATGCCTCTAGTACTTTATTCATGAGATATTTAGTGTATTAAGAACGTCGCGAGTGACATTGATTATTAAGAGAATAAAAGAGAATTAACTCGAGATGAGCGTGAATCGTATGACTATATATGTATATATATACACTATATGTACTGTTGTGAACTACTTGTTATGTGGATGGTATGAGGATGGGAGATCGTGGAATTTTTGAAACTGGCTCGAAACCATGACAGGGGTAGGTGCGGATAATAATAGAGGGCCCCTATTATTATACGCACATGACTCGTGCCTATGTTTCGAAAAGGATTCAAGGAGACCATTGGTCAAACATCTAAGTATCATTAAAACCCTCAATTATTATATATAAGTCGATAATAAAATCATTAAAAGAGATTTATGAGAAAACAGTGCAACCGATTGAATAAGGGAATCATCAAACACGAAATGATAAAGAGCTATGAGAAAATTGGGTTGAACAACATGTCAAGAGAGAGACAATAAATCATATTGGGTTGAACACATTAAAGGATTTAGTTGAGTTATTAATACCTCGAGAACGATTGAGCAATCGTTAAAGCAAAATAAACGAGAAAATAAGAAAAATGTTAAGTTCAAATATATGAGTAAATGAGATGAAAACATCACCAAATCGAGATTTATGAGAAAATAGTAAATAATAAATAAGAGAATCACTAATGATGAAATTGTTAAATTGAGTAATATTAATTGGTCAAAAACCTAAGATAATAATTAAGTAAGAATGATTAAGAATAATTTAATTCGTATAATTGAGAAGTTATTGAAATTAGGAGGAAATTAATAAAGCAAGAACGATTGGACAATTATCTAAAACGAATCAAATAGAGAGATTTTAATTATGCATAATCATTAAATTGAGTAAAGGAGAAACTATGAGTAAATAAATTAATTAAGTCATGAGGGATAATGCAAACTGAGTAAAAGATTTGTGAATTGAGAAATTATATGCGAAGATTTATGGAGTTTATTTTACATTTATGTAACTGATCGGAAAAACATTGAATATTGAATTTATGAAATAAATGAGGACTATTAATTGAGCAAGAGGTAAAAATTTATAAAGTTAATAAAAGTTATAAATATTGAGACATCACTAATTGGATGAGATGAGAAACTCAAGACGAGTTAATAGTCAAAAGAAAAAAAAAAGGAAAAAGAAAAAAAAACATTCGAGGTTTATTCGATACGAATTTAATGAGAATTTTATTTAACGTTAAAACTGTTATATGATAATGATAATACCAAATATGATATGAGTAACCAAAATGAGGATTAACACTCATATTTGATCAAGAGATAATCGTGAATGTGTAATACGAAATAACAAATTTTTGTGCTAATAGGTGTAATAAGTTTGAGTTACGAGGAGTCATAAAATGAATAATTATTAATGAGAATCAACAAACCGAACTATTGAGTGTTCGTAACGAGTTCCTTGAGATTTTGAGTGCGACTTCCAAACTCGGGGACGGGTTTACTCCAAGTGGAGTTGAGTGGTGGTAAAAGGGAAAACTACCAATATTAAGATTGCGGATAGAGAATAATTATAAATTTGTGAATTATTAAATTCGTATAATTGAGCAAATGGAGATTAATAACTCGAGCTAAATGTGAAAAATAAAGTTTGTAAGGAGTAAATTAAGTGAATTACGAAGGGAAAGTTTTGTCAAGTGTTATTATGACCATTTATGTGCATACAACTGACTAAAAAGTTATAAGAGTGATTAATTAACTGAGAAATTATTCTTGTGGGAATATAATGAGATAAAAAGAGATTATAAAATATGAGAATTTATTTTGAATTATTCAATTCAAGTTAAATGGGAAAAACGTGATTACGAGGAGTTATTAAATCTAGTCGAGAAATTCTTGAGCCAAATTATTGTGTTGAGTAATATAAATACACGTGACTAGGGAATTTATAAGAATAATTGAGAATAATTAATTTCATGTGACGGTGTAATTATCAAGTGGTGAGAAATTCATAAATTGAGGGTAACAGTGCAAATGAGAAGTGGCAAGAGTATAATTATATAATTAACTAGAACTTAGGAAATTAAGGTAATAAAAAGATTATTAATGAGCCGGCCATGAGAAGATCGCCGTAATAAATTATGAGGAAAATTACCGAGCTATAAGAAACTAATAAATCAAGTTAAGATGATAAATTATCAAAATAAATCAAATGAGAAAAAATTTAATTTATAAGCAAATATTAAATTAAAACTAAGGAGAATACCGAGTTAAATTATTAAATTAGATGTCGCCAAATATTATACTTTCTTGAGTAATTATTAAATCGAGAATAATTATTAAAATGAACAAACGAAAAAAAAAATAAGTGTATCAAACAATACAAATTTATTAAAATACTATAAGTTTTTAAATCGAGAAAACATTAAACATATAAAGTAATAAAGAAACTTTTAGTTGAGAATGAGAATTAACTGAGTAAATAAATACACGGGGATTAACGAGGTAAGTAATTGACAAATTAATTAATCGAGTAAAGAGAAAAACATTAAGTTGAAATGTGTGAAACTTAAAAATAACACGAGATTTATAAGTGGACAGTTAGTCAGATTGATCAAGAGACAAACTAAATGAGAACAAAGAGAAAAGTTAATTAACGAACTAAATGTTAAAATCATTACACGAGTTGATTAGTATCATTAAAATGAGTTGCATGAGCAATGTTAAAAGAGTCAGTGAGAATTTGTTAAATACAAGTTAACAAGAGCATTAATAATGCAGCTTAAAAGAAAAAAATTATTTCTTCGAGTAGTCTGATAATTAAATTTGATCACGTGAAAAATCGTAAAAGTGAGTAAATGTATACATTGTGTTGACTTGTGAGAAGTCATCAAACGAGATTGGAGTTTATACTGATAATATAAGTTTGTGTTGAGTTAAAAACAAGTTGTAGAGATTTGATATGAGTGCATTTGAGTATGCAGGTTGAGTAAAAGGCATAGGTTGTCTATTATCTTGGGTCTATGTGTGACAAAATACACTTACGTGAATTATGTGATTGTTGTGTCATGATTGATAGTGGTGCGAACAGCTAGATTGTTTATTTTAATTTAAAACAAACCGATGTCTCGTAGAGCAGAGGACCTTGAGATATCATTCTTGGTGGAGATTGATAAAAATAATAATAATAATAAAATAAAAATAAAAATAAATTTCGGTGTAAATTATATAAAGTAACCATGTAATAGAGCTGTGCGGGAAGATGTTCCCATAAAAACTTATTTTTATCGCCGTGAGAAGGCCGAGTATGATTGCGAGCACGAGTTGGACGACCGAGTACTATGCCGATATCATCTGTCGCCACAAACCGAACCGTAACAAATTTCCAAGTGGAGTTGAATCGGAGATTCAACGCAACGTTAACCACTGGGTACAACGACTATGTCCGAATACGAGAGCAAGAAGACGCCTTCAACAGAGTATCGTGGTTCTTTTGTGCTTTTTATCGACTTTTCTTTCCCATCGATAGGCCGAGATCCTTAGAAAGCGTCCCGATTTTTATTTCGTTTATCCTTATCTGTTTGCGTCGTTATAGGCGGAAGATTGTACGAATAGTTGCGAGAGCCAGAGTTTATTCTGATCGTGTAGGTCACCCTGAAGAGTCTCTTTTTCATTTATAACATTATCCTTTTCCCCGTCTGTGGATGTGAGTCGTTAGCAAGCCTGAGTATGAGATGCGAGATTGCTACCCGAAGTTTCTTCCAAGCGATTACTTCGGGGATGAAGTCTATTTCAAGTGGAGTTGAGTTGTAACGCCTTAAATTTTCTTGTAATAAATTAATTACTTTGTATTTAAATTAATCAAGTGTTATTTAATTAATTGAGAATATGTGTTGTGTGCAATTACTGTGCAATTAACTTGAGTAATTAAATGCAAGATATTCATTAAATGACTAGAGTGTTATTTAATTCGTGTTTAATTAATCACGAGGATTAATAAATAATAACTAGAGTATTATTCATTTCGTGTTAAGTTATTTAGAGGGGTAACTAATCTAGATGAGCGTTTTAAGTTTCCCCCGAGCTTCAGGATTCTAGAATATGTCGTGTGTGACCCAAACCCGAGGCCGGCCGAGTAGGCCAAGGCCTCCCTTGTTTCTTTTCATTTTAGCCGGGCCTTCCTCGTTTTCTTCCTTACCCGGTTTTATTGAGGCTCGGTTAGTTTGTCTTCTAAAGAGTGGGCTCGTGTTGGTGTTGAAGAGCATACGGCCCAACCATGTTGCAAAGCCTGAATTAAATTACCAGCTAATATTATTAAGTCTTGTAAATTCCAATTGCCGAACCCCTAAAACCTGCCGACAATTACCCTAACACCTACTCCTCAATTCAGCCGCTACTCCTTCATCTTCAACCGGTTTCCGTTGAACAATCAGCCAAGAAAAGAGATCGAGCATCAAGCAATCAAGAATCGAGTGGTATTGTTCATCCCTACCCGTTTATATTTTCTTCAAAAAGAAAGAAGTGAACAGCCGTGATTTGTTCCCAATTCGTCTCGTGTGTCAACAGCCCGATGTGTAGAGATTTTCATGGATGCCACGTGTATTGTAAGCAGTAGTATTGCATGACTCCTTTGGCGGTAGAAAACTAGATTTGTGGATCGAAGATAACATGAAGATCGGTGGTCAACAATTCAGGCAATAGGAGACCATGTGATTCTGACATACATTGAATTAATTTTGGTGGTTTTATTGGGCAGTCAATGTTGGTAGCCAAACACGTGGGGATGTTTGAAGTAAAATGGAGCAGCTCTCTTTAGATAGCAAAAGGAAGCAGGTGATGGGAGTACTTCATATAATTGAGACTGGTGGATGTGATTTCGGTGGCAGCATATAATTAACACTTTTAGGAGCCAAGGCCTATCACGTTTTGGGGTAACAATCAAGATAATTGGTGGTTCTGACTGAGCCAAGTTCGAACAGAGTAGGAGATCGAGCAGCTTGTGGTTGGAATCGAGTCTAGAGCTTTCGGGTTTTAACCATTCGGTATAAATCTTTTCACTCACTCATTCAATTCTGTTTTGTGTTTATTCAGAAACTAATTATAATCTGGAGTTTAGTGGTGATCTTGTTCCTTGCAGTCAGCTTAGTGCTCGTATTCGTGATCCCGAGCCAAAAATACATAGCGGCGGTTTTGGTGTTCTTTTCATTTCAGTTGATTGTTTCGTTAAAATTCTTTCCTGTTGCTTGTATTGTTTCGGGTTAATTGTTCATTGTAAAAATTGTTACCGAGCCAAGACTCGGAGAACCTTGTGAGATCAGCTCTCGGGCATCTCATTAGATGCTCGGGATGTTGATGTCGGGTTTGTGAAATGACTTTTAAACAAGTTGAGTTTTTGGGCAGATTCTATGGTCTATGTTCGGGTCTGTTTTTGTCACAGTTAAAGCATGTGTTTAGATTTTTGGCCCGCGATGGTCTCTAGTTTTCTGAGTCCTCTTCCCGTTTCCACTGACGGCTCTCGTCCACCTGATTTGTCATCTAAAAGTTATTGCTATTTTTGGAAACCATCGCAGAATAGTTTCGGTTCAGATAACCTGTCTTGTGGGTCTGTTTTGAGCCCCTTTTGTTTGGATTCAAGTCCCGAAGTCTTCTGACAAATTGTAGTCCTCTGAATTATTTAGCTACTGTAAAAATTTGAATAAAAATCTAGTGAACCTTTTGAGAGATATGATTGTTTCCGTAAGAGTGCTGTGTGCTGTCAAATTCTGTTGGAAATAATTTTGATCCGAGTTTTAATCCTAGTCTTGTGATGCATTGTAGGATCCTTTAGGAGCTGAGTTGTGACTCTTGTGCGTGCCGAGGATTCCTTAGGAGCTGACGTTTATCGAGGTGGGTGATCTCACTCTAAACTTGCACTTACATTTGATTCATGATTACGTGCTATATGTTATGAACTGTGATTGATTGAGCTAAGCTTGTTGTTGTGAATGATCTGTGTACTTGAGTTTTGATTATGAGTTGTTATGCACTTGGGTTGTGCTATGTGGTTATATATCTATGAGATGATATACTTGAGTTTGAGCTGTTAGTTTTATATGAGTACATGTTGTAATGGGTCAACACGTTAATAAAACTAACTAACTATATTTGAGATTCATGAGGTAGCCAACTCTTCCCGAGCCAAGTACAATTCACGACTGTCAGCGTGGTACTGCGGGACACTGGTGGGTGTTGGAAGGGGTGCTAGTGACGAGCGCGAGAGCAGGGGCACGCGTTGTGGATTCGTCACGGCACTGGCGAACCAATTGAAATTTAATAAAAGGCCTAATAAACGAGAATTGAGTAGAGTCTTTAGGGATCACTTATGTGGTGTGGATTGTTTGTATGTGTATGTTTATTGTGTTGATTATTCACTCAGCGGTGGCTGACCCCAAACATTCCCTCCCATTTTGCAGGTACTAGCAAGGGCAAAGAGAAAGTCAATGGTTGATGAGCTGTGTTTCTATATTTATGGATTTGGATTAAAACATTTATTTCGAGTCAAACATGTTTTGTTTTAAAACCTTTAATTATTCCGCATTTAAACCACGAGACGGTTTTATATTTTATTTATGAGTTGGGACCTTTGAGTTACTTGTACTTTTGAGAAAAAATGGTTTATTTTATTTATTTAAAATTTTTAAATTTCCCCTGATTTTTGGGTTGTTACATCGGAAACGCTAACCCAACACTCCGCCAATAAAACTTCTTCGGCGGCGTCCCACCGCATGACCTTCCGACTTAAGTTGACGGCAACTTTTTTCCCCTTTCTTCTCGCCTTTTCAACGGCGTCGGTGTCTTGAGGGGGTTGGTGTTGTTGAAATTGTTGTGGTTGTGAAGATTGTGGTTGTGACCATTGGTGTTGTGACCACATTTGAGGAGGGGGTTGGTGTTGTTGAAGGTTTTGAAATTGTTGTTGAAGCATAAAGTGGTTGTATTGATCTTGGGAAAATGTCGGCACCACGGTGTTTTGGGTGGACGATACCGATTGTTGGGACGAAGGTGTTGACGGATTGGACGCCGGTGAGCCGGAACCGCCCCATCCGAGAATACCGTTCATCCAATCGGGGTGTGGTGGTTGAGACATTTTTGAGAGTTTTTAAGAGTGAAAGGGTAAGAATTTGTAGAGAGTTTTTGAGAGTGAAAGTGTACGAAATGGTGTGAAAGAAGGTTATGGTTAAATGGGTTATATATAATAGGTTTTATTTAAAAAAAAAAATTAAAAATTCTGGAAAATAGCCGTTGCCAACGGCTAGTGACACGTGGCGGCTTGGGATTGGCTCGCTGCCTTCGTCGGTCGTCCGGCGCACCCGCTCGCTCGCGTAGCGGGCGGTGCAGTGGCGGAGCCGGCGAGCCCGCGTGGCATCCGGCGGAGGGCATCCCTCGCCACTACACCCCCTTCTCTAAAAGAACATCTCAAGTTGATCGATTTGGGTTGTGTCTTAGAGCATCCCCAATGGTTAACCTCATAAAAGCTTATTAGTTTTGCCACATCAACATTCCACTAACAAAAAACCTTTTCATAAATGACATCTCCAATGGTTAACCTCTCCAATAGCTTATTCTTTTATAATATTTCTAATCTACATTTATCTATCTCAAATGTTTTATAAATACCCCTATATATAATTTGACAATTTTTTAACAACTTCCTAAATATTATATCTTTTAAAATGTCTAATACAAAAATATTATACTACTAATTGACATTAAATATTATATAATTTATTTATTAAGTAATAAAAATATAATAAAGAATTTATATATAACAAATCCAAGGTTTAAATTGAAATGTTATTAAACAAAAGGGGCTAAAAATGACAAACATTAAAAGATGGTTAAAAAGTTAGTAGAGAATAAGTCTTTGAAATAAGCTTTTCAAAAAGTTAGGCATTCCAATGGTAAAAAGTCTTTCAAAGACTTATTAGAATAGTAATAAGCTTTTGAAAAAGCTACCATTGAAGATGCTCTTATCTCTAATGGGTCAAAAGATTGAAATTATAAAAATTGGCATAAAAGGAAACGGGCCAAATGGGTTGACTCAGGTCTCAAGTTATGTTACAGGACAAACAACTACTAAACAACAAACATAAAAGAATTAGCACATAAATTATTTAACAGGTGAAGTGGGTCTATTCGGGTTGTATATTATGTCAAACGGAGTAGATGATCATTTTATGAAAAATAGCATAAGGAAACATGTTGAATTGATTGATTCAGATATCTTTAATATGTCAAGCGAGTAACATTAGAAAAGCTAGAGTATAAAGATTCACATTGATTGTTTCATTAGGTATGGTAGTAAATTTTGTATAAAGATTCGAGGGAATTGTATGAAGATTCACATTGTTGTTGTAGTTGTGAAAGCGTGAATATATAAAATTTGTAGTGGATGTATGTATTTATAGTGGCAAAAATGTTTTTTTAAATAAATTTAATCGGCTATATAGTCGTTGCCTGTGCCAGAAGCCGTTGCCAACGTTCACATCGTCCTTCCTTCGTTGCTTCACCGATACTCACAACCGATGAGCCCAACTGATGGTGTTGGTTTGACGACGAGCCAACCGAACAAGATTCGTATCGTGAATTTACTTTCTAACTTGTTAATATTTAAGTTCTTTTTGTATTTATTATACATTGTGCTAAAGACAAACCAAACTTTTTTTTTTTTGTTCAAAGTTCAAACCGTGAAACCTGCCGAACCAAATCGATTTTAGTTGGTTTAACTTGTTCGATTGAACATTAACTCGGCATGTCAGCTTCAAGAAATGTCAAACCTGTGTTATCGGTTTGGCCAAGTTATTAGGCTCAAACCGGTTGAACTGAAGTACTGAACCATGCATAACCCTAGCGGGTACAATGTTATTTTCAATGATCCATTAGTTAATGATATTGTAACAGAGCTTTTACAACTTTATGCATATTTTGGAGAAAGAAAACGTTGAAATAACTTTAAAATCCAAAAAGAAAAACCATCCATAAAAATCTGAGAATCTCGGTTTTTTTTTTGAACGGCAAATCTTAATCTATTCCTAATAACCACCTATGTCCACGACGGGACTCGAACCCCTGACCACAAGGTCAAGAGGCAAACACCATACCGCTAGGCCAAAGGCCCTTTGGTCTGAGAATCTCTGTTAAGAAACGAAACCACAAACCTTATTAATAGTTTATGCAATAAAAAGATCTTGCAATTAACTTTTAATAAAAGTTGACGACATTCATACTGGCACGAGCACTCGGTGTTAAAAACCCACACCGTGGGTGCGCCAAATTTGTGCCAAAGGCCAACCTCCATACACTTACCGAGAGTTAAACGGGCAAAATACAACGTAAGGCCCACTTTATCTTAACATCGACTCTCACTTTAAAATCCATGGACCTATAACATGAATGTTAAATCATACACATTCCTTCCCACAAAAAAATTCTCATTTCTTTTTAAATTTATCCCACAAATAAGTACTCATTTCTCAAATTTAAGGGTATACTTAATAAAATAATATTATTATAAAGGACTCAACCACTAACTATCTCCTAAAAACACTTTTGCTCTCCAATTTAATCTTATTATTTTAATCAAAATTATTATCATATATCCAAACAGGGGCGGAATTAGAAACTTTCACCAGCAGTAGCACCCTTGTGGTAATGGAAAAAAGCGGGGTTAAAGGGACTGCGACCTCTAGTGGGATCCCAGTGGCAACGCCCCGAAACAAAAACAAATTTAACACAAAAAAAAAGTTATATTACATATCACCCTTTTTAGTTACATACACCAACAAATCTTCAAGAATATATTTCATTAACCTACAAAAGAATTATTAATTATATAAACATATTACGAAATCTAAAATACACACTTTATGTTTTTTTTTTTTGGTTCAAATGTTAGGGTTGTCTTTGAGTGTGAACTATTAACTACTAGTTAGAGGTTTTTTTAAGATTGATTTGAGATATTGAATAGGTTTTTAATCTATAAAAATTTTGGTTTATAAAATTATATTATATTTTATAATTAAAGTATTGAATAAGGAAAATAAAGGGTAATGATTTGAAACGTTTGGACTAAAGAGTTTGTTTTTAAATATATAAGGTAAAAAAAGAAAAAAATTTGAAATATATGTGTTGAGAAAGAAAAAACCCTTGTAATAAAGAGCTTAGTAAGGAAATAAAAATTGATTTAAAAAAAATAGCAACAACAAGAATCGAACTCATGACCTCCTTATACATGCAAGGAGTGTTAGCCAGTTGGGCTAGTAGATGGATGTGCCTTATTTCCCCTTTCCGGATATATATTAATGTATTTAAAATACTATAACAATAAAAAAGTTCCGAAAATTTACCGTATCGAATTTTTTTCGAGTAGTAGCACGTGCCACCGTGTGCTCTATACTGATTCCGCCCCTGTATCCAACCACTAAGTATATCTTAAGAATTTGTGTAGAATAGATGTGAAAACTTTTTTGTGCAATGAATGAAATATTAAATAGCCAAAATAACTTTACCATTACAATGACAACTGTAGATTTCGGCCCATTACTGATTGTTAGGCCCCAACTTAAATTTTTGGCCGTGAATTTGGCCCATTTTAAATCACGTACCGTCGTACCTATAAACCCTAGTTTTTTCTGTTGCCAGTAATCCATTGTCGTCTTCACATCACTCAGCATCAGGTTTGAATCTTCTCCTCACATGTTTATCTTTCGATCACGATCACAATCACGATCGCACACACACGAAAATTGGAAATTTATATGCTATTGTAGAAGTTAGTGCATTAATCGTTAAATTAGGGTTTTGTCTGTACTTTCTTTTTTGTAGAACTAAACACAGTTATCTTTGAATAAGTATTGTTTCTTCGCTCAGTCGCATTCCACATCTTCTATTGTTTGATGCTCAACCGTTTAACATTTTATTGTTAAATTTTCGAAACTTGTTTGTTTTCACAATCGTAATCTGGATGCTAACTGATGTGTGGATAATTGACTTCAACATGGAATATGGATAAACAATGATTCCTGTAGTTCAGTAACGGTTCAATCCTTGGGCTGTTGATTGAATGACTAAATATTCTTGTTTTGTGAAACAAAATTAATTGCATCAATATGCTGTAATGATGATGGACAATAAGTAATCAAACCCTCAACTCAATGTTTAGCTTGATCATCTGTTAGAATACAGAATATAAAGTCTTACGAAATATTACCAAATGATTATTCCTACCTTAATGTAATGGAGAGAGATTTAGGTCAGATTATAACACCAATGAAATATTTTGAAACAAAAATCAACTGAATTTCAATAATTATTAATTAAAGGTAGAATTTTTATCATAGTATAACATTTTGCTCTAAAACTTCTTGTTGGACTGTAATTATTTGTCCATGTTTGTGAGTTGTGACAAAGAAGATGTCAATTCTGGTAACCCAATTATATGTGCCAAAATGTTTATTAAGTAGACTTTTTTCTAAAGTAGGTTAAAATGTGAAAATTAACCATTTTTTTGTCTATGATATGTTTTTTAACAGAAAATGGCTGTCCCAATGCTGGATAAGAAGATTATCAAGAAGCGGGTTAAGAAGTTCAAGAGGCCTCATAGTGACTGGAAAATTTGTGTGAAGGTACATTTGTGCTCATTCCTTTTTAATGACACATTTGTCTGTTGCAAGAGCTATTTTTTAAATGATGACAATATCTTTGATCATATGCAGTTATTTTGATTCTTGCACTGAAACCTTAATTGCAGGAAAACTGGAGAAGGCCAAAGGGTATTGATTCTCGTGTGAGAAGGAAGTTTAAAGGAGTAACTCTTATGCCTAACATTGGTTACGGGTCAGACAAAAAAACTCGCCACTTTCTTCCAAACGGTTTCAAGAAGTTTGTGGTGCATAATCCAAAAGAGTTGGAAGTCCTTATGATGCACAATAGGTACCTCATTCATCCCAAACTAAATGTTACATTATTGTTAATCATATATCTAAAATACTCTAAATAATCAAGCTTTTGAACCAGAGTTTATGATATAAAAGATGTAATTCTGATATAAAAAGATGAAACTTTTACTTTATTTATTATAAATGTGTCAACACAGCTGAGCATCTGAATATTTAAACTTTATTAAACAACATAAGCACATCGAAAGACTATGTTTAACTCTTGTTTCAATTGATTATTTATAATTCAACATTTGCTTTCCCAAAGAGTACATGTGTCCTTGTCTTCTGGTTGAATTTTCATATAAATATTAAACGGTGCCAGTGTTATTCTTTGTATCAATCATATAATTCATGAAATAGATCAAGAACCTAGCAACCATGCTAAAGGTTGCAAAATGGGTCGTCAGGCGGGTTGACACGAAACACTATTTTCTTTGAATGTTATTATGAATAATTTCTCTTAAATATTGTTACGAAAAATACATTACTACTATAATAATTTTTTTTTTGAATAAAGTGATTTAATAGCTTATATGCATTTAAAATGTACTTTTTATTTTTATTTTATCATCAATTTACCTATTTGACTAATTAGTAAATAGGTGTTAGAAGAGTTTTATGGATATTGATGGTTTTGCAGGACATATTGTGCTGAAATAGCACACAACGTATCTACACAGAAAAGGAAGGAAATAGTGGAACGAGCAGCACAATTGGATGTTGTGGTGACCAACAAATTAGCCCGTTTGAGGAGCCAAGAAGACGAGTAATGGTGCATGTTTTTCCTAAAAGCCACTTTTTGTCAATTATCAACATGTTTAATTTTGATTTTGGATCCTGTTTTAATGGAACAAGAGTTTGCTTGTCTGCTGTTACTTCCATTTTGGTATACTTTACTGTTATTTCTATTAACTTTTCTTAAAAAAAAAAAGCTGACACCTTGACTTGTTATATTATTTGATCAAGTTATTAAATCTTACTCAAAATAACCTCAATGGGGGCTGCCAGTGCTGGACCGGAGAGAATCAAGAAGTGAAAGTTGTCTAATGGATCCATCTCCTCTTTAAGAAGACCCAACAATTCTCTTTATCTCTAACTCATCAGTTTTGTCATATGTGCGCCTCTTTTCCCCACTAACATGAAATTAACAAGTTCATGTCAATATCTCTTTCTTCACTATTCAGTTTTGCCACATCACTATCACATATCATTTTTTAATTAAATACAAATCTTAATATATTATTAAAACCATAATGACCAAACTTACAATTTGGTTAAACTACATGGATTATTCTTGCACTTTACTATTTTTTATTATTATATATCTTCATAATGAAACTTGATATATTAATTATTATAGATAGATTATAAAAGTTTAAGGAACAGACCATAAGTATCATGCGTCACCCAAGCTACTTATTTCTGATGTCCCAAATATACTTATATGTAATCACGTTGTGTATAGAACTAGGGTATATTTCATCACAAACCAGTTAAAAATAAAAACCAATCAGCTTATCTAAAGTTAAGTTTATTTATATGAGCTATCTTTAGGTTACCCACATTATCTCTTCAATAATAAAATAGGCAAGTGCTTTATATATTGATATACAAAACTAAATGAGAAAAAAGGAAAAAAACTAATTTGAAAAATGAAACCTAACAAGTCTTCTCCCCCGCCAAAATCAATACCCAAAAAAACAGATGATTTACAGAGCCGTAGCAAAACGCGATCGGAACTTCTTCCTAAACTTGATCAGCACAGCCACCACACAACCCAATCTCCGGCAAACCCACGCTCAAATCATCGTCAACGGCCTTAAATCCGACTTAACCACCGTCACAAAGCTAATTCAAAAACTCTCCGACCACGGCGCCATCTCCGACGCAGCCGTCATCTGTTCCACCTTCCCAAACCCTGATCTTTTTCTCTATAATGTCATTATCAGAGCATTCTCTCGTAATAACGATCATTCAAATTCGCTTTCAATCTACCGCAAACTCCGAGAAGACACTGCTCTTAAACCCGATAGTTTTACTTACGCGTTTGTTATTTCTGCTGCATCTAAACTTTCTTGTAAGAAATTGGGATCTTCTTTACACGGTCAAGCGACTGTTGGTGGGAATGGGCTGGACCTATTTGTTGGGTCAGCTATCGTTGATATGTATTTGAATTTTGGTAACTTGGGTACGCACACAAGGTGTTTGATAAAATGCCTGAACCAGATACCGTGTTGTGTAATACTATGATATCAGGGTTGATTAAGAATGGGTGTTTTCACGATTCTATTTTAATTTTTAAAGAAATGATTTTTAAAGGAACCCGATTTGATTCAACTACTTTTGCAGCTGTTCTTACAGCTGCTGCTGAGTTGCAGGAATTGAAAGTGGGAATGGCGATTGAATGTTTGTCGGTTAAACTAGGGTTTCATTCCCATGTTCTTACAGGGTTTATATCATTGTATGCAAAATGTGGGGATATGTTGACAGCAAGGCGTTTGTTTGAGCAGATTGAAAACCCGGATACAGCAAGGCGTTTGTTTAGCGGCATGGAACACCATGATTTCCGGTTATGCTCAAAATGGACTAACCGACAACGCAATTACTCTCTTTCAAGAAATGAAAAAACTCAAAATACCACCAAATCCTACAACAATCACTAGTATTCTTTCGGCATGTGCTCAAATTGGTACCCTAAGTTTAGGAAAATGGGTTCATGATTTAGCAAAAAAGGAAGATTTTGAATCAAATGTTTATGTTTCGACTTCTTTAATTGACATGTATGCAAAATGTGGAAGTATAGAAGATGCCCGCCAAGTGTTTGATAAAGTGCCTGAGAAAAACGTGGTGACATGGAATGCAATGATCTCTGGGTACGGTTTACATGGGCATGCACACAAAGCCTTAGAACTTTTTAACAAAATGGTGGATTTAAAAATACAATTAACTGGGGTTAGTTTTGTTTCGGTTTTATACGCTTGTAGCCATGCGGGATTAGTAAAAGAAGGTGTAAATATTTTTAATTCAATGGTTAAAGATCACGGGTTTGACCCGTTACCCGAGCATTACGCGTGCATGGTTGACTTATTTGGTCGAGCTGGAGAACTACAAAAGGCGTTGACTTTTATCAATAATATGCCCGTTGACCCGGGTCCCACTATGTGGGGTGCACTTCTTAGTGCTTGCAAGACTCTAAAAAACACCGATTTAGCACGATTGGCATCAGATAAATTATTTGAATTAGAGCCCGAAAATGTAGGGTATCATGTGTTACTTTCCAATATTCATACTGCTGATAAAAATTATCATGAGGCTGCAACTGTTAGACAAGTGATCAAGAATCAAAATCTTGCAAAAATTCCCGGATATACTTTAATCTAAATTGATAAAATCCCGTATGTATTTACATCTGGACAGCAATCTCATGAACAAATTGAAGCGATTTATGCAAAGTTAGAGTATTTGATGGGTAAAATGCGGGGATCGGGATTTTATACAGATACAGTTACAGCATTACAAGATGTTGAAGAGGAAGAAAAGGAATTAATGGTTAAAGTTCATAGTGAGAAATTGGCGATTGCGTTTGGAATCATGAATACGGAAGAAGGAAGTGAAATTAGGATAATGAAAAACCTTAGGGTTTGTATAGATTGTCATAATTTCACTAAATTTGTATCCAGGATTACTGAAAGAGTTATTGTGGTGAGAGATGCTAATAGGTTTCATCATTTTAAAGATGGTCAATGTTCTTGTGGTGATTATTGGTGAAATTATTGTCTTTTTAGACACATAAAAGGTTAAACTTTTATTCATTTCGGCCAAGACTATTATTATAAAAGATATGTTATTTTAAACCTTTTTCTTGAATTATTTGCACAATTAAATGCTAATCATATCTAACTCAATATTGTCTCCATGTGTGTATTTCCTTTTTGTTATAAGGGACTATCGAGCTTTCAATATGACCAATGAATAATAGATGCAACTTGACATGAATTACTACTGTATAAATATCTGGGCAGTTAATATAGGTGGGATCTCAGTGGGATCTCAGTGGGATCTCGGATCTCGGAGATAAAAATAATACAGGTCCCAAATACAGGTCCCAAATATAGGTACCGAGAATATCGGCGATATTGACCGGGATCTCACCGATATTTTGAAATCGGGATCTCGGTTTTTTTCCTGTATTTTTTTTGGATCTGTTGCTTGACTTGGGCACCAATTTTAATAATATCTAACCTAGTTTTTTTGAGCCCATTAAAACAAGTTGATGCTTCAGACGATATTGATTCGGATGCTGAACCTGTGGATTGCAATTAAATTCTGTTTGTGCTATGTTTGTTGTTTAGTTTTTTATGGTTTAGACAATATTGACTACTTTTTGGGACCTTTTGGGACTTTTTATGCTATGTACATGTCTTTAACTCTTTATATATAACTATATATATAATATATAATTTTTACAGTACAATATAAAAAAACCGATATCTCACCGATATCTCACCGAGATAAACGATATCCCAGATCTAGGACCTCGACCTGTATTCGTTTTCTGACCTGTATAACTGCATAGATAAATATGACTATGAAACTTACATTTTGATGTAACAGACTTCCAAAACGTACCTTTTGATGTAATTGAGTTTTATTTCTTTTTACCATTTTGTAGTGACCAACTTACATCATTTTGTAGCATTTGTGTAAGCAAATTGCGTCAAAAGCTAAGCTTTTAAAATCGGTAGCATCAAAAGCTAAGCTAAGCTTTGGAGATTGACTTTAGATAGGCTTCCTACCCAGTTTAATCTCTCTCGAAGAAGTTTAGAGATCGAATCCATCTCTTGTCCTTTGTGTCACCTTGGAACATTTGTTTTTCATATGAAGTATTGCCAAAGATATTTGGAATTCTATTTGTAGGTGACGTGACCAAAAGATTGGAGATATCTTAATACTTGGTGACAAGGATGTGATGCTCTCCCAGTCACGAATTTTAAGAGTTTGAAACGGCAGGTGGTTGGGATAACTACGTGTTGTTGGATATAGAGATATATGAATTCTATTTTTTCAGTTATGGTAGTGTTCGTAAAACAGACATAGTCGATTATGTTATTTTATTTTCGTTTAGTTGGCTAACTCATAGAAATCTAAAAATTAAGATTTTTTGGGTTCATTGGCTAAGAAACCCTTTGTATTGTTTTATTTAGCATTTTGCTACATTCTAGTAATAAATCTTGCTGTTAAAAAAAAAAAAGAATGGTTACATCAAAAGGTAAGTTTACAGCTCGTTACCCGTTTGTCTTACTTCTCCATGTAAAAACAATATTTTAGTTATATTAATCAGTAAATTAAAACAAAAATAAAATAAAAAAATTATTGGTAACTATCTTTATTTACAAAACTAATTTGCCGGTCAGTGTTTTGCTCGAAAATGATGACCTACCTTCCTTCTGCCTCAAATATTTGATTCGGTAGCTGAGTGTGGGGGTTGATCTCCTAACGAATCTAAAATTGAACGTAAGGGATATTCAATTCCAATGTTGATTTCTTAATCAGTGTATGTTTTATGACAAAATTGTCATTGAAATTTAGTATTATATATATATCTTCTTTAGTTGCCCTTGAAGACCAATCGTGCTTCAAGTGGTCTTGGTCTTTTTCATATATGACTAAACGGCCATCAATTTAAATCGAATCCGTTACATGCTCAGGAATTATCAAGGTTTGTTATGGTTAATAAACAAATAGTAAAAATTCAAATGCTCACACACAATTTTTATGTATTTCTAGAGAAAAAGTCAAGTGAAAGACAAAAAACTTGTAATCATTTTTGTCGTTATCACACTTTACTTCGAAAATCAAACCCAAAATTATTGGATCAATTTTCTACAGATTTCCCCAAAAGGATAATAAAAAATAGTCGAATAGAGTTAGGAGATTCAATTGAAGTGATATGGTTAGCCCCACCAACTAGCTGTCACATTTATGTGAAAACTTAAATCACATAATGCCTAAGACTAGTTCTATTCACCATATAAAGATCAAACCGGATAGTTTGAAAACAAATCGAATCAGATTAGAATCGATTTGCATGAAAATTAAACTGAGAGTTGAACCAATATAGCTTAATTTGTTCATGTTCTGCCCGGTCTGATTTGATCCGGCGATTTCAATCGGTTCTCGATTCAGTTTTCATAATCTTACCTAAGCACATCCTTTTTAGCAGTATATATGGTTTCTTACTTTCTAATTTCTGTTATTAAGACTGGGAAAATGATATATAGTGTTAACGTATCACCTTCTTCGGCCTTGCATGGCGACCGAAAGCATGCAAGGTGGCAAACCTCTTAAACGACGACGTCTGGACGGAACCCAAGACATGGGGAACACAAGCGGGTCTTCAGGAACGACCACAGGCGCATTAAATGCGAACGGCGCCGAAGCGTGTGACCAGGCTTTACCCGACGGACAAAGAACCTTCGGCTTCCTGCTTTGTCCAAGGGATATTAGCAAGGCACGGACCGAAGAGTGAAACCAAAGTCTCCCGCCTAAACGCTCCGGCCATAAATAAGGCGTTTAGGTCGACTAACAAGGTACACACGACTGACTTCTTCCCTTTACTATCATATCTACATTTATTACGCCTAACTTCAATTACTCCGATCATTCCACATTCAATTCATTCGTTTACCAAACCTCATAAATACGAGTACTGACTTGATCGTCGGAGTGCCTTCACGAGGAGATCCTCGTGAGGCTTCTGACTTAGGGTTGCATTCGTGTTTGATTCGCATGTTATCAGACGAGACGAAGCTCTCTCCGTCTGCGGAGAATTTGAGAATCAACATTTGGCGCCATCCGTGGGACAATGAACAAAACAACCATCGAATCGACACCAAAAGGAGGGAACGTCCCCCCTGCATCACCGGGGGGGTGATCTCGTCCCTACTCTATCCGCATCGGCCGTCGTCAACGCTACGGTGTGTCCGCCCCCTTCCGGATCTGGGAAAGACGACCCCTCGAAGGAGGAAATCGAGGAGTTCAGACTCTTCTGTAAATTCAGAAAGCTAAGAAACGAAGAAAAGAGCCGAAGAAGGCCTACGGAGGGAATGAGTGGGGTCGGAAGAACCTTAACTTATTCCAGTGAGGAGTCCGCCCAGGAGGAGTCTACGGAAAACGTCTACGAAGAAAAATCCCCGCCAGTCCAAACTAGAAGGACCCGAACTCCGGAAAGGAGAAGAACGCGAACTCCGGAAAGAAGGAGGGCGCAAACTCCGGAGAGAAGGAGACGAACCCCGGAGAGTGAGAAAGAAGACTCTCTTCTGCAGCACTCTTTGGTCTCTAGAAATTTCCGATCTCCGTTCACAGACGACATTAACGAAATGCCGATCCCCATAGGCCTAAAGGGGCCTAGAGTCAAGTCGTATGACGGGACAGGAGATCCGGACGACCACGTAGCAAGTTTCCGTTGGGCCATCAGAATGATACCCATGGATCCGAAGTTATGGTGCCTGTTCTTTGCAGGAACCTTGGAAGGATCGGCTCGGTATTGGTTATCCAGTTTACCACAGAGAAGTATCGCCAACTTCGAAGAGCTTGTTGCCCAGTTTAGTCATAGTTTTATACAACAGAAAAAATATCAGCAACGATCCCAATCCATCATGGCTTGTAGACAACGAGAAGGAGAGACGAACAAGTCGTACTTCAAGAGGTTCAATGAACAGAGTAGAAAGATGCCCGTCCGTGAAGACTCTCTCATCATAGCCGCCTTCACTTATGGCCTTCGCGAGGGGGAGTTGTTCAGGGAATTATCTAAAAGAGATTTCGTCAAGGCGGACGATATGATCAATGCTGTGAACAAGGTGTTGAAACAGGAAGAAGAAAGCGCAGAAAAATTGCGTTTTGAGGCCCAGGAAAAGAATGGGGGACAGAGCTCCCACTCATACCGAAGCAACGATCGTGGAAGAGTTACGGGAAAACCCTTCCAAGCGGGAAGAGGGGCGTACGGACCGAAAGTAGGTGAAGGAAGGTATAGGGGGGAAAGACACAGTTCGCACAGGCAGGAAGTATACGCAGCTGGAGACGACAGGAGGACCAACGATGGGAGGACGGTGAGGAAGAAGTATCCACGAGATCCTAATGCTTATTGTGATTTTCATAAAATCATGGGCCACTCGACGGCAACTTGTGAAAGTTACCGAAGGGAAAAAGAAGCGAAAGGGAAAGAGAAGGCAGATCTGCATGTGGTAGAAATTCCCAAGACAGGTGAAGCAGCATACAATACGGAGATTTTCGCCTTAGAAGAAACAGGTACGTCGCAATCCTTCCGGGGAAAGAGGAAAGGAGGTTCGGTGGAGTTCGGAAGGTCGGAACCCGTTCCAGAAGGCTACGTAGGAACGGAACCCTTGGTGATATTCGGAATCATCGCAAAAACTATGGTTCGGCGGGTATACGTTGATACCAGAAGTTCTGCGAATATCATGTACGACCATTGCTTTGACAAGCTACCCTCGGATGTCAAAGCCCTCATGAAACCTGCAAGTGCTCCTGTCATAGGGTTCTCTGGGCAATCCGTATGGCCGAAGGGTAAAATACACCTTTCTTTGAGGCTTATTGATTGGAAGAAACATCATGGCCGAACCATATTGGCAGAGTTCATTGTCATCAAAGCTCCTTCGAGGTACAATGCCATTTTGGGGAGAACGGGGATGTGGCAATTGCAAGTTGTTCCGTCCACGGTGCATGGCTTGCTAAAATTCCCATCGGAGGACGGAGTGGTTACAGTTAGAAGCATGCCTATGCCTCCGTTAGAGTGTAGTAGCGCAACACACCAAGATAGCTGGACGGAGCAAGAGGAAGCCCAAGTCATTATAAATCCAGATTATCCTCAAGTTCCGATACGAATCGGAGGAAGTTTGCCGGCGAACCTCCAGAAGGACTTGGAGTCGTTGTTAAAAAAGTACCGGAAGGTTTTCGCCTGGGAGCCAAAAGATATGAGCGGGGTCTCGAGGGATGTAGCCGAACATCGGCTAAATGTCAATCCAGTTTTTCCACCGGTGAAGCAGGCTAAGAGGGGAATGGCGATAGAACGAAATGAAGTGGTTAATAAAGAGGTGGAGGATTTGGTGTCTGCGGGAGTCTTACGAAGTGCACAATACCCCGAGTGGGTAGCAAACCCCGTCCTGGTCAAAAAGTCGGACGGAACCATGCGAATGTGTGTGGATTTCAAGGATTTGAACAAAGCATGTCCAAAAGACAGCTACCCACTCCCAGAAATTGAGCCAGAAGGTGGAATCCTTAGGGGGGGTATAAATGGAGATCTTTCCTCGACGCGTACAAAGGATATCACCAGGTGCCGATGGCAAAAGAAGACGAGGAGAAGACAGCTTTTCATACGGCAAAGGGAACGTTCTGTTATATCAAGATGCCTTTCGGCCTCCGGAACGCCGGAGCCACGTACCAACGCCTCGTAGATAAGGCTTTTGACAAGCAGATCGGACGAAACCTAGATGTATATGTTGATGATATGGTTATTAAAAGTAGACAATATACAGATTTATTGCAAGACATAGAAGAAACGCTCCGGCGATTGTTACAGATCAACATGAAACTCAATCCCAAGAAATGTTCGTTTGGGGTAAGCAAGGGAAAGTTTCTAGGCCATGTAGTCACAGTGGCCGGAATTCAAGCCAACCCGGAGAAAGTGGAAAGTTTGATGAGCATGAGTACTCCAAAAACAGTTAAAAATGTTCAGAGCTTAAATGGAAAGCTGGCTAGCTTGGGGCGTTTCTTGGCCAAGTCGGCCGAAAAGTCTGTACCCTTCTTTAAAGCGTTGCATGGGTGTACGAAGGGAGGAAAGGTAGAGTGGACGGAGGAAGCAAACAAAGCTTTCGTTAACCTAAAACAACACCTACGAACTCTTCCTACAATGGCGAGCCCGGTGAACGGAGAGCCCCTAGTGCTATATTTGTCCACCAATCGGGAAGCAGTCAGTTCGGTTCTTATAGCCGAAAGAGAGAAATTTCAAGTACCGGTGTATTTCATTAGTAGGGCCCTCCAAGGAGCTGAGTTAAATTACTCGACCGTAGAGAAGCTTATATTGGCATTGATATACGCTGTCCGAAGATTGAAAAGATATTTCCAAGCTCATCATGTCACTGTGTTAACAAATCAACCCATTAAGGGTATTCTTCTCCAGCCGGAGCGGTCCGGACGAATGACAAAGTGGGCAATCGAGTTAGGCGAATACGACATAGCTTTTAAACCTCGAACGAGCGTCAAAGGGCAGGCACTCGCAGACTTCTTGGTTGAAATGCCTGACGAAGAAGCAGTGATGAGTGCAGAGGAAGAGTTTTGAACATGAAATAAAGGTGGTTGGAGGATGCACACGGACGGAGCCGCCGGGGTTGATGGTTGCGGAGCCGGTATCGTAATCTCGGGGCCGAATAAAGAGCGAATAACGTATGCACTCCGTTTCGACTTCAAGTGCTCCAATAACGAATCGGAGTACGAAGCGTTGTTAGCTGGCTTGGGCCTTGCAAATAGTCTGGGGATACGAAACTTGGAAGTATACGCTGATTCGATGCTGGTCGTCAATCAGGTGAACGGAGACTATGAGGCAAAGGAGGAGCATATGAAAAGATACCTGGCGAAAGTAAAAGAAGTGATGCAGAAGTTCGAGGTGGTTAAAATTACGCAGGTACCTCGAACAAAGAATAAGGAGGCTGATGCGCTAAGCAAAATGGCGTCAATGTTGTACGGCCACCTTACAAAGAAGGTCCTAGTAGAAATATTACCGAAGCGAAGCATAGACGAAAGGAAGGAAGAGGTAGCGGAGACAGATTACGGAGGTGACTGTTGGATGACACCAATACAGCGATATATCGAGTGTGAAATCCTTCCGGATGACGCTCGAGAGGCAGGGAAAGTAAGAATAAATGCTGGGAGATATACTGTTAGAGAGGGAAGGTTATACCGGAAAGGATATTCTACTCCTTGGTTAAAATGTTTGAATCAGACGGAAGGAGAGGCGGCCATAACCGAAGTACATGAGGGCTTATGCGGCTCACACACCGGAGCAAGGGTTCTTACCCAAAAGTTGCTCCGTCTGGGTTACTTTTGGCCGAGGATCTCCAAAGACGTGGAGGAATACGTCAAAAAATGCCCAAACTGCCAGGCTTACTCTAATGTTCCGATTGTTGCACCAGTCAACCTCACGAGCATTCATAGCCCTTGGCCGTTTTGCCAATGGGGCATCGATATAGTGGGTCCATTCCCAAAGGCTCCGGGGGGCTCAAAATTTCTGGTCGTCGCAGTAGACTACTTCACGAAGTGGGTCGAAGCAGAACCGATGGTGTGCATCTCGGGAGCAAATATTGTAAAATTCATCTGGAAGCAAATTGTATGTCGCTTTGGCCTCCCTCACACGATCGTCAGTGACAATGGAAAACAATTTGCTAGCAATCCGTTCAAAGGCTGGTGTGAAAAATCAAGTGTTCGTCAAAATTTCACTTCTGTAGCTCATCCTCAGGCAAACGGCCAGACAGAAGTAACAAACAGAACAATTGTTAAAGGAATCAAAAAGCGTTTAGATAAATCGAAGGGAAGGTGGGTAGATGAGTTACAGAGCGTGCTGTGGTCGTATCGAACAACGTCGAGGCGTGCTACGCAGGAGACACCATACAGTTTGACGTACGGCTCCGAAGCATTCATACCGATAGAAGTGATTATACCTTCTCCGCGAGTGGAAACTTTCCGTCTTGATGGTAACGAAGAGGCACTGAGGCACAATTTGGACATTGTGGATGAAAGAAGAGAAGAAGCCGCGACACGGCAAGCCATGTATAAGGCACTAACAGAATCGTATTACAACAAGAGGGTTCGTCACATCAGTTGTAAAGTGGGAGAGTTAGTGCTTCGGAAAAACGAAGCTAGTCTTCGTCATCCTTTAGGCAAGTTGGCCCACAACTGGGAAGGTCCGTATCGAATCAAAGAGGCCCGTCGAAACGGTTCGTATGTGCTCGAAACCATCGCAGGATCGCAAATTCCGCGAACATGGAACATGAGGAACTTGCGCAAGTTCCATTTTTAATTTAGGTCGATAGTCGAGTTGTAAGAAAGTGAGTTTTGTTCATGTCAGGAGTCGTCCTAGGAAATCACATTTTAAGACAACTCGAGTAATGTTATCATCCTTTCGTAAAAGGTTTTATCTTATCAAGAAGATAAGTTTTCCTCATGTTTTTTATGTTATGACCAAGGAAAAACGAAAATCTCGCGACGAATTAAACGAAAACGCTCATAGCTATGGGCAGGAGCTTGTGAACCGGAAGGTTGCCACGGTCCTGCGACCGGACGAAAACCGGACTAACAAACGAAAATGATCGAACCCTTTCTTTTCGGCTACGTAGGGGACGCCCTACTAAGCAAGAAAGTACGGAAAAATATTTGAACGATAAAATATAACATTACAGTACGATAAGGAAAATAAAGGTAAAATTCCATTACGATGACATTTCATTACAAAACAAGGGAAGCATATTCCCGTTACAAAAGAAAAAGAAACTACTTCTGGTAACTAAGGTTTAGGGTTACGACCGGAGCTTTCTCCAATATCCTCTGGCCCAGAAGGAAGACCGTCCACCAATTTCTTCAACTCATCCAGACTAACAACCCCATCTTCCAGAGAACGCATGAGCTCGTAGTCAGAGGCAATTAACTGGTTAAAAAGGGTCATGATGTTGTTCTCTGCATCGGGGTGATGGTGTACTAACGGACGAGAGCCAAGAAGGTCGTGATATTCTTTATGGGTATCCATACACCCCTGGTAACGACCTAAGTTCATACTTTCTTCTTGAAGAGCCACGTTGTGGTTGACGAAGTCATCGGAGGACAGGAAAACTTGGATCATACCGGAAACTCCCCTCTGAAGCAACCACATGAAGTTTTCGCGTTCTTGAGCCATGGTTTTCTTCTGATCTTCAATTTCATGCCTCAATACGTCGCAGTCCGACGAAACCTTTGAAAGGTTCTGCTCGACATGGTGAAGCTGCAGGTCTTTTTCAACGGCGGCACTCTCAAGTTCGGCTATCCGTGCCCCGGAGGAACTCTGCCCTTTCTCTAGCTCTTCGATATGTTTCTTTAGTAAAGCATTCTCTGCGGACAGACGATCAGAAGACTTGATTAACTCTTTTTTCTCCTCTACCTCGCGGGCGTAGAGAGATTTGCACTTAACCATCAAACTATTCAAACGATCAGAATCTGCAGCCTGATCCAACAGCTTCTGCTCGTGACGAGCATGACGTTCCTGAAGTATCGAAAGCATGTCAGCGGCACTTGATAGGCCGATCTTCATTCTCACGAAAAGATCCGTATCAGAGGCCGCCCCTAAATCAACACCAGCAGACACGGTAACAGGAGAAACAGGTGGCGGTAAGGAAGCAACTGCATGATGAACAACGCTTTGGGTTTCAGAAGGCCGACTTTGAACGTTTGCAGGGTCGGCCTCGGTAAAAGACCTTCTTGGAGGGGGAGAAATAGTTGGCTATTGCCTATTTATCAGTTGTACTTTAACATATTATATACTATAATTTACCAAATTTTGATTGATTCCTAGCCTATTGAATAATATATCTTGTCGTGTTAAAATTAGGTTTACTCTAAATTCACTCTTAATAGAAAAATCATGATTTTAACAATGATTTGAAAAGTGTGTTTAATTTAAAAATATGGTGATTACTAATAATGATTGAGAGATTACTTTTTCTAGTAAAAAAAATGACACTCTTTTAGTCATTTTTTTCATTTTATATAGAAATTAATTAAATTTTAAAATATTCATAGATTAATAAAATACAATTAACATAAAATAGCGTTACATAAAATCATGTTCAGGATTATTTTAATATTTGTAAAACTCTTCCTGACGACTAACATAATGGGTCTTCCCATCCAGATGCAAATATGTAATGTCATAAATAGTCAACACTCGGTTCAACCAACCAACTAATTTAGTCTGAACGATTCCACCATATTTAAGAAATTTTCTAGTTGAATGCAAATACTGATCTTTAATACGTTGCACATAACTCAAAAATATGATATTATATAATACGTTTACGAACCGTGTGAATAGTACCAGGCACACTATTCTATTATTATTATTATTAGCGTCAACTTTGACTTTCTTTTTTCTTTTCTTAATTTTAGCTTTTTCACATATTTGATATTTTGATTTTGAATACTCATATTTTTTTATTACTAGCCGTCAACATTGACTTCCTTTTCTTCTTCTTAATAGCCTTTTAACAATTAGTTTTTGAATACTTATATTTTAACCTTCTTTTGTTTTAATATATTGATATTGTTATAACATTTACCAACTTGATTTTGAAATACAAATTTATGATTGTATGAATGTTAATAAACATTAATTTAAATACCACTTAAATCTCCACACAACATTACATAGGATAAAAATGAGGAATGATATTTGTGCCTATCATTTGTGTCTACTCACGTGCCTACCCATTTAATGATGATAAGTGTCAAAATCAAGGGATGATATGATGAAAGAGAATTAGTGGATTACACATGTCAAGTTTTATGATCGGTAGGCACATTAAAAGACACACATAATAGGCACAAATATCATTTCTCGATAAAAATATACTAGTTAAATGTAACGACCGAAATTTTGAATCGAATAAATTATAAAAAAATATGATGAATAAGGATATATCATTTAAAACACGTGAAAATTGGTTCCGTGTCATTTGGACATCGTATGAGAAAGTTACAGATGAAATCGGGTCAAGACTTGGTTGGAAACAAGTTTGGAAATGAATATGGTATTTCTGGGGATCCTCGTGAACACGAAGATTGGACTCGTGTCACGAAGACCCAACACGTGAACACGAGAATGGACGCGCGAACACGAGTAAGCGGATCAGAGATCGGGACTAGCGGACGCGAGGTGTGGATCACGAACACGAGTTGGACACGAGAATGGCCGGAGCGCGTAAACTCGCGAACGCGAGCTGTGGATCACGAACACGACATCTGTCAGATCATATAAAAATCGGGTTTTTAGGGTTTTTCTCATTCTCTTCAACCCCACAAAGTGTGCAGCCGATTTCTAGAGAGAGAGTGGACGTTTTTGATGTCTTGGAGCTTAGATCTTCACCATCTTGAAGGATCTAAACATCA
Source organism: Calendula officinalis (assembly GCA_963853835.1). Classification (NCBI taxonomy): domain Eukaryota; kingdom Viridiplantae; phylum Streptophyta; class Magnoliopsida; order Asterales; family Asteraceae; genus Calendula; species Calendula officinalis. The sequence goes on from OY970827.1 coordinate 20,148,809, forward strand.
AAGGTAAGATTTCTTGATTGTTGATGTTCTCTAACTAGTTGTGAACTTAATTTGGGGAAAAATAGTGGTTTGGATAACCTACCAAGTTATCTTTGGGGAAGATGACTAAGATAAGTGTAGAATACTCTTTGTAAGCTTAAGAACCTTGTGTTCTTATTGGATTTGGGATTTGATGATGGAAATCTTGAACTAGGGTTTTGGGTTCCACCAAGTTGGATGAACTTGGTGGTTAAGAAGATTGTTATGAAGTCATTGGTAACTAGTTATGGATAATAAGTAGATTTTATGATGATATTGATGGTAGGTCAAGAAGACCTAAAGATTGGTGATATTTCACAAGTTGAAAAGCAAGGATTCGTGTTAATAAACACGATTTGGATTAGGTTTGGCTAAGGTGAGTACATGAAACTTTTACTGAGTACATAGCAAATGATTTTAAAAACTATGATGTTTTATGAGTCTTTATTAATAAATATTTTTAATAAAGATATGATTAAAAAGGTAAGAAAATGCAAGTAATAGACTAATTAAGTATGTCTAAATGGCTAATGATTTTTAAAATATATTATGATAGTGAAAAGTAATTAATAACCCATTATTAATATGATGTTTGATTAAAAGTAATGATTAAGAAAGTATGATGGTTGGTTTATTAATAATATGTATTAATAAAGCTAACAACAATGATTTTCAAGTATCAAGAATTGATTAGTATATTATACTAATAAAAGTAGTGATTGATTTGTTAGGAGAATAAATATAGAGTGACTAGAAATAGATTTGTATTCTAGTCAAAGAGAAGTTAAAGTAGCATGATTTTGACAAATGATAAATATGTTTTATTAAATAAAGGACTTGGTAAAGTCAATATTGAATTTGAGTAAGAAACGAGAATAATATGATAATTAGAATAGATGTATTCTAATTTATGTTTGATTATGAATTCGTGTGGCATAGGCCCGTATTTGATGAATTCAATATGTGTAAAGAAAATATCCGAATAACGATAACCCATTTATGGGGGAGTTGAGATTACTACTTGGGGCGGTACCTCCCTGCGCAAGGGTAGTATATCTATGTGAATGATAACCCGACAATAGGGGGACTATGATAACCCGATAAAAAGGGGGATTACGATAACCCGCGAGACGGGGGAGTTGGAGATCTTGGTAAGTTTGGGAGAACCCCAATTACCATGTGATCTTGTGATGATAACCCACATCGGGGGAGTTTGCTTCGGAATGATCCGTGGCGTATGTGATAAAAGGAGTATGCTTATGGATAGCTTACATGTATGTGATTATGTGATGGGTAAGCTTACGGTTAGCTTACTAGTAAACATGAATAAATGATAAGAGTATAAGTTGATAATTAATAATCGAATAAAGAAAAGAAATGAGCATAATTTTTATTATATTTGAGAATGGGTCGAAAACCCATGTATCTCACGAGACTATTTTGTCTCACGTACTACTTTGTTTTTGGCTATGTACTCAGGTTCGAGATTGAAGGATTAGAAGGTCGCGATAGAGGTGGCCTAGAGATGTTTAGCTCGGGAGCCTATAGGTAGATCCTGTTATCCTATGGTTATGATATTATTTTTGTAACACCGGATTTTAATACTCTGATAATCTTTTCAAAGGTTTTTGTTAAACCGTATTTTTGGAATGACATGGAAATTGTATTTTTAATGATTTTTAAATTGTTTTGAAAAATTGAGGTGTTACATTAAATAAGCAAACAAAAGGTTAAGACGGGACTTTACTCATAATCTATAAGTCATGAATAACATGTTACTCCTTTCACCATAACTAATAGGTTACAAAACCTTTGATTGTTTAATACTTCATCTGTATCACAATAAGTTATACATTTGAGCTTTCATGAATTTTGAGGCAAAAGATTAAAGTATAAGTTAAAATATAATAAAATAGATAGTTAGTGGATGATGGGTCCCACTTTTCTTGGATGAAGTAATATTAATAAGTTTTAAAAATAAAAATAAGGGTATAAGGGTAATTTACTTTATTAAAGTGGATAGTTAGTGGAGGTTGTGTCTCACATTTTTTCAAAATAAGGTAACTTTTAAAGTGTATCACTTATTATGAAACACTCATTTATAGAAAGTGTATCATTTATTGTGATACGGAGGAGGAGGAAGTAATAACTAATACGGAGTAATATCTATAAATCACACACGCCTTCTATCCATATAATTGCTTTCATTTTATTTGTATCTTCATTCATGTCAATGGAGGCCACCGCAAAACCACCGTCACAATCACTCTCCTTACCATGGAAAACACGCATTGCTCTTTCCGTTCTCACCACCTTCACCGACGCATCTTGCCGGAAAAACGGCACCGTCAACCGTCGTCTTTTTAATTTATTCGACTTCCGGAGCCCGGCGACATCAAAATCCGTCAACGGCGTTGCGTCACATGATGTCGTTGTAGATCAGGCTCGGAACCTCTGGTTCCGAGTCTACGTACCTACGCAACACGCCGGTGAAGATCTACCGGTGATCGTGTTCTTTCATGGCGGCGGGTTCGTCTTCCTCTCTCCGGACGTCCTGCCCTACGACGCCGTGTGCCGCCGGTTCGCGAGAAAATTACCGGCGGTTGTTGTTTCTGTTAATTATCGGCTTGCGCCGGAGCATCGGTATCCGGCTCAACATCATGATTGCTTCGATGTGCTGAAATTTCTTAACGATGAAGAAACTAGATCTAAATCGTTGCCGGAGAATGCGAATTTGTTGCGGTGCTTTCTCGCCGGAGATAGCGCTGGTGGAAACCTAGCTCATCATGTTGCTCAAAGAGCATGTGAATTCAACTTCACGAGACTCAAGGTAGACAATTTCATTGATCTATCTGCAGCACATGATTTTATGTTAAATTATGAATTTTTCTTTCTTCCAAAATTTCAGTAATTGGAGTATGAAATCAATATATGGCTCAGTGACTATGTGTGGCTGTGCTCGTTTTGATTAAAACAATATTTTACAAAAATACTAGCAATTTTCCTCCAATAAGCCATTGAGGTGGACCAGAAAAAAAAAATATAGGCTCGCCACATTTATTTTTTATATCATCTTACACTAAAAAAGAAAAACTAATTTTTTAAATTATTCTGCAAGGACTACCATGTAGTACACAGGAGGTCGGCGTCCTTATCGATATGGCAAAGGATAATCACCCATTATTAAAATTACTTCATACGACATTAAGAGTGGTTGTATATTATAGTACTATACTATATGTGAATGTTGAGAAATATATTATCTTTTATACTATTTCATTTTAATATTCACTATAACTTTAATATTCACTATAACATAATATATAACCTATGATTTTTACACTTATCTTAATCAACAAATAATAAAAAATATATCTTTTCTCTTTAAAAGTTGTAATTTAGTGATGCGTAGCGACGCCAATTGAAGTATGCACGTAGAATTAACTTGTACTATCGTGGGCAACAATTAATATTGTTGTCTACGTTGATGTGTCCCCACTTCATTCGGAGGTAGGAAATACCGAAATAACATTGTCAGAAATTAAAATATAGAGCTAAGCATATAAATCTCATTTGTAGTATGTGATGGTATTAACCCTTTTAACTATTTTAAATTTTGTTCATAGCATTAAAGCCTGTTATTATTAGCAAAACTAATAAAAAATTACACCTAAATTTATGAAAATTGTAGTTAGAGCGTGAGTTAAATAATTTATTAAAACTTGCATAATTTTTTAAGGTAATCGGAGTGGTGGCAATTCAACCGTTCTTCGGCGGAGAGGAGCGGACCGAATCCGAGATACGACTCGACGGAGCACCGCTCGTTTCAATAAAACGAACCGATTGGATGTGGAAAGCATTTTTACCACAAGAGGAAGAATTCAATCGTGATTATCCAATTATTAATGTTAGCGGCCCAAAGGCGGTAGACATATCAAAAATAGAGTTCCCGCCAACAATGGTGGTTGTTGGTGGTTTTGATGCTCTGTACGACTGGCAAAAACGGTATTATGAGTGGCTGAAAAGGTCCGGGAAAGAAGTGTACTTGTTTGAGTACCCGAACATGTGTCATGCTTTCTATATCTTCCCGGAGTTGCCCGAATCTACTCAACTTTTCGGGCAGGTGAAGGAGTTTATTCATAAAGTATCGAGTAATGTTGGCACTCCATAGATAAGTTAGTACCTTGGTTAGTAACTACTTTTGTTATTCATGCATAATAGTGGTATCCTACTTATATTACTTCCTTCGTATCAAAATAAGTGACACACTTTCCATTTTGGGGTGTATCAAAATAAGTGACACACTTTGAAAATTTTCCTTATTTGGTAAAAATAGTGGGACCCATACCCACTAACTATCCACTTTAATAAAGTGAAATTACCCTTATACCCTTACTTTTACTTTTAAAACTCATTAATATCACTTTATTCAAGAAAAGTGGGACCCATTCTCCACTAACTATGTACTTTAATCTATTTTAACCTCTACTTTAATCTTTTACCTCAAAAAACGTATAAGCCAATTTGTGTCACTTATTTTGATACGGAGGAAGTATATGGTATGATTTGTGAGGTAGGTACGAATGTTGTATTTGGAACTACATGTGTTTGAACTTAGTAGTATCTAATTACGTGATAATAAAGTAGCACTAAGTTTGACTTGAAGTCTATCACCAAAATTTAGATTAAAACTTGATTTGACATATACTTCCTCCGATTCAAAATAAGTGATACATTTCTCTTTTTGGGGTGATTCAAAATAAGTGATACACTTTGAAAAGTTTCCTTATTTGGCAAATAAAATGGGACCCACACCCACTAACTATCTACTTTAACAAAGTGAAATGACCCCTTTACCCTTACTTTTTACTTTTAAACATCATTAACCTTACTTTATTCAAAAGGTGTGGGATCCATTCTCCACTAACCATCCAATTAATCTAATTTAACCATCATTATATTCTTTTGCCTCAAAAACTGTGAAACCCCAAGTGTATCACTTATTTTGAATAGGAGGAAGTATGTTAAAACCACAAGTTGAGTATCCATCTTGATCTAATTTGCTTGCCTACGTCACCTCTTGTCTAAAGTCAATAATTATCGTAAAGTTAAATGACAATTTTACCCTCTGACAATTTTTCCAACGATCAACTTATCTAATTGATGACTATTTATTATGTCTTGTATACAAATTTAGACCAGAAAGTCGGTCTATGTTGTCCTTGAAAACCTAAATTTTGAATTTATTATTATATACAAATTTAGATGAGAAAGTCGGTCTTTGTTGTCCTTGAAAACCTAAATTTTGAATTATGTTTGCAATGCCGAAACATAGATAAACGATCAGGCTAGTGTGATCAGATGCCAAAATATTAAAAAAAAAAGTCTGATATCTTTCTATCGCATGAAAACGTGTTATAGTTGGTTTAAGTTAGATTGACTGGTTTAATAGCTAACTAATTTGTACGAAAAATATCTGAAAGTGATTAGCAAGAAAATACGATGTCACCGATCAATAAAAAAAATAATAGTCGCCTACTATTAAATATTAGCATTAAAAATGGTAAAATATCAACTGCACTTAAGACCATCTACAATGTATACACTAAAGCTTAGTAGCTTACATTAATATAGTGTAATAGAAAATCAATAAATAATATATTTACCGGAAAAAAAAAATCTCCAATGTACATCCTAAATTTTAACACCAAACCATTTTTATTAATTCAAAATAATGTAACATCCAAATCATTTTTTATTAATTTAGAATAATGTAAACAGATAGATGAATAAAGAATAGATATTATATAATAATGAATAATATTTAATGTAGAAAAATAGCTTTACACAAAATTTGGTTCAATTTAATCATGCTTTTTAGTAGGGTGGCAATTTCTGACCCGATACGAAACCCGACCTGAAACCGACACGAAAATAAACAGGTTTGGGTTGAGGTAAAAAATAATTGGGTCAGTCTCGGGTTGAGTCAGCTGACCCGTTTATTAAACAGGTTAGGTTCGGGTCAATGATAATTTATATGGGTTTAATTTATTAAAATATATTTTAAAACATATATATTTATACTTAATTTATAGTTTACTACATAAAACGTAATTAATAGTTAGATAAAAATTAAAAATGTTACTTAGGAGTTTGGTGTTTAGTATTTTGTTATGAATTTGTGTAATAATAGCATCATTTTGACCTGTTTGACCCGTTTAATTTGTTTGACCTGATAACATGTTTAACTTGTTTTATTAAACGGGTTATATGGGTTAGGTTGGGGTTGAAGTTAAACAGGTTATGATTGAGATACCTGACCCGTTTATATAAACAGGTCGGTTTCGGGTTGAACGTCTCTAACCCGCCAACCCGCGAACCCGAACCCGTCAACCCGAACCCGACCTGAATTGTCACCCCCTTTTTAGTGCAGTTCAGTGTTTAATGTCATTTAGAGCAATGCGTTGAATATGCCCATGGTTTTATTAAATTTTGGCAAACCACAATCCCCTTAATGATGCAAGTTCGAGCTTGCCTTGTAGAAGATTGGAGTTAGATTTGAGAAAGAAATAGCTCATTAACATTATTAACAACTTCGTTGTGATAGTATAAGTTCCATTTCACACGAGTATACACTTTTAACTTTCATACTACCCACCAACTACATACATATACATAAAATAATCAAGTTCAATAAAATTTCTTAAAACTTTACTAGCTATACATTTCAAACACATATTTGTACTTGAATATAGTTCGATATGATCAAGCTTGAACTTTATTTACAGCGCAAGTCGAATACGGCAATATGTCTAGCACGCTATAAAAATGGCTATGAGAAAGTGAAAGTTTCAAACCATAATTAAGGTAAATTAATAAGATTATGAGAATTAGAAGCAATAAACAGTAGAATTGTAAGGCTTACAAAGTGTTATAAATATCGTGAATTTTACAGAATTTTCTTGAAATAAGATTGCTCAATGCACATTTCTTCTTCTACCTTACCAATTGCTGGTTGTGTCGGAATCATGGGGCAGATAAAAATCATCAGGTTTTACAATGTTTACATCCTCAAATTCATTGTCATCTGAAAGTAAGAAAATCCTTAAAATAGTACATAAACAATACTCCCTCTTAGTCTGTCCCAAATTAAATGTCCACCTTTCCATTTTGGTTTGTCCCAAGATAAGTGTCCACTTTCAAGTTTCAACCAATCAAAATGTTTCTAAAATGTCAAGATAATGTTTTATTGGTGCATAGTGTAACGGTCAAAAGTGGACACTTAATTTGGGGCGGAGGGAGTACAATTATATGGAATGACTAATTAGGGCATTGGCAAACATAAATATATCATACACTGATGGTGTTCTTTAAAGGTGGCAATTTCAAACCATTTACTTAAAAGTGGGTCAATATGAGTTGTGTTTTCTCTCAAACAGGTCAAACCTATTGAAACTTGCTCAATGCGACTTTTTGACCTCCTAAACCAATTTTATCCAAAGATTTAGATTAATATTGTAATTATATCGTTTTTATTGTCATTATGACAATTATTATTTTAAAAAATATTCAAAAGAAAGGGCTCGAGGATCAAGCCGAACCCGTACTAGAAATGACCCGTTTTTCAACCCGGACCCATTTTGCCACAGTATTACCCAAACCCTGTCACCCGCCCATCTTGCCACGTCTATTATTCCACAATTTCAGCATTTTGACAAAATGAAAATCTGGGTTTATGATCTCATAGAAAACATACTAAAAGAGTCCGCAAAATGTTGAAAGGACATTTTTATGCAAATGCGAGAGATGTTAAACAAACAAAATATAGGCTTAAAAAACCAAATAAAGAATGCACCACGAAATAAATATTTCTAAAAAAGATGAGGAACGTAACCTTTTCGTAACACAAGTGCCACAACAGCATCGTTTTCAACCTATAAAAACATGAAAGAAAAATGTTAAAACAATATCTTATGAAGGCACTACAAAAATGACTTATGAGTCATGTTATCCCTATTCGCTAGTATTAACCAAGAAATAAAGAAAAATATTTATTTATTCTTCAAAGGGATACTATATCTATATGAACTGACATATATAAAATTAAATGTAGAGGAAAATGATTAACACCTTTTGATCTGCCAGGGTCTTTGAATCATCCAAGACTTCTCCACTTGCTACTAAAATAAGACGTTGATCATTAACTGGTTGATCAATCAGATTATGCAACTTTTGCTTAATGTCTAAAATTTTCTCAGTTGCATCACATTGCAGAAAATACGTTGTCTTATTGTGTTTAACACGAATATACATAGCCTGCTTCCAGGTAAAATAAAAAAAAGTCTGATGTCATTTTATAATTTACAAGACTATTTATAAACGGTTGACTTGAAGCACATACATACACCCATGGAATATTACAACACGTCTAATAAAAATTTAAGATATTATCCTTTTTGGCCATGAATCATATATGTGGGTGTTTAGGATTATTTTTAGAACACAAGAAAGCACTTTAAAGTGTTTAGCTGGTTTATGTGTATCTGCTTATTTTAGCGTAAATAAGTAGTTTTGTGTAAGCAGCTTGGTACCTAATTATTTCAAACTGCTTCTTAAGCAAATAAGGAGTTTTAAATAAGCAATCCCAATACCATTATAATGTGACTCAAAGCAACATATAAACAAAATTACTGTTACCACATACTCCCTCCATCCCAAAATAATTGTCCACCAAGAACAAATTGTTAACAATTATGCAATTAATGAAATTTAATGTAGTTAATAACAGTTTTACCCTTACTAGTATGTACAGTTAATGTTGTTCAGTTTTCTTTTGATGTGTACTTAGAGGTACAATGGAAAACTTGATAAACAATTGTTTGAGTGGACAATTATTTTTAGGCAGATGAAGTAATAAATTATTATAAAGAACACTCTAAATAACAGTTTTTTTTAAGAAAATAGATGTCTTCTCGATGACAAGCCTAATATATAACTGATATAAATGCTTCTGCATTCAAATTGAAGTTGAAGTTGCAATGTGCTTCAGTTTATTTTTTATCCCTCTTTCTGAATTATATTAAGAATTAACTAAACAGAACAAAAAAGCAAAACCATTAAAATGAAATCTGAGATTACTACAGAATTTCGATTTTCAGAGAATATTTGCTAACAATTCCAATTCCGTGGATCTAAACTTCAATTGAAGCAAATCAATATCAAAACTAGAACAGAATGAACTTCAATCAGATTTTGACCATAATTTATAACGATCATAGTAGAAGCTAATCACATCATTCAATATCTAAACAGGTTGATCAAAGTAAAATACGAACCATTTAAATGCTTTCAGATCTCCACCGACGATCGTGAACTGAGAGCGGTAACTCGCCGGAGTCGATCACGTAATTGAGGGTTTCTACTTTCTCTCTCTACAAAAGCTAAGCTGAAATAATTTAATTTGTGCCCCTCATGTAGATTTAAACCTCATTTTAGTCCTCGTATAATACTTCGTAGTTCATTTTGACCCTTAATACTAGCCGTGTAAATAAACCGCGAACCATTCGGTGGTAAAATCGTTTATTTCGTTTCTTTCTTTGTTAAACGAATGAAAATAACTAGATTTTATGTTCTTTACACATAAACAAACATGAACACAGGCCCATTCATTCTTCACATTCATGAATATTCAATAAGCCGCTCGTTAAGCTTAATTTGTGTAAAACGTCAATTTACATCGTTAGATGGACGGAACTAAAACAAACCAAAGATTTTAAAATAGGTATTGCGCCTGCACTTTCGATACCACTGCCATCAAACTTACAATTTGACCAAACCACGTGTATTATTTTCTTTATCAAAATCACTTAACAATCATTAAATCTTTTATAAATTATACATTTACAAACTACAGATTATATTTTTAAAACTTCAAAAAAATATCAATAGAAATATACTATTTTATCTTAATACTGTTATTGTTATTATTATAAGATACAATCCTAAAAATTTTGTTTATATAAATAAAAAAAATCAAATCAGATACAAACAAAATATTGATTTTTGTATAAGAAGAAAAATTATTTAAATTTCCTAACAGCGTGCGAACCAAATATCGCCTTTTAATAACAATTCATGACCACCAACAGACTCCCAGATCCTTAGGATAGCTATAAAAAATAATCATGTGAACCATAACCTTTAAAGTTATGATTAGAAAAGTCTTTATTGTTAAAATAAAATTACATATTTAACCAAACCCGCTTAATAAAGTTATGAATTTTAATGTCCAACCATTTCGAAATGCTCGCAATGTCCAAATGGTTTATAAATGCATGATTTGGGTCCAACAAGTGACAAAGGTTTTCTGCCAATCACGGGCGATTCTATTAACACCAAAAAAATTGACTTTGGCACCGTGACATGATAAATTAACAATATTAATTAATTTAGATTTAAGTTTGTTTTTCTTTAATAACTTTTAATCTATAATGTTTGGAAAAAAAACCGAATATATTGTTGTGTCACATTTATTTTTCTTGACCTAAGATTTGTCACATTCCGAACACATATACTTTGATACTAGAAAATTGCTTAGCCAGGCAGTCTCAGCAACACCCATATACTCAGCCTTAACACATGTTGATGTTTGAGACCATAGAGGGCCTTAAGAAGCCAGCAAACGTGTGTAGGAAAGAATGCATGAACATAGCCTTTATGTTGTTTCATAAATGCCCTTCCAGTATTGGATTCAAGTAACATATCCAACAGAAAGCAATTGCACAACCAAAATTACCAGTAGAAAAATCACCTAATAAAATTGCAGACTGGGAACATAACTTGCAATTATATGCTCAGTGGAGTGGAGGGAAAAGGTGAGAGAGGAAATAGTGAATAAGAATCAATGTTTTTGGAATTACAATCAAACGACGCGGGTCATTTTTAGTAGGGGTCAAAGACTAGGCCAGATTTGTTGACCTGAAACACTTTTTTGAAGTTTCAGATAGCAGTATGGATTTGATTTTGCATCATGATAACTGCATAGCACGTTAATTTGATTACATAATACATATTACAATTATATATATATGAAGTGATTGACGATGTTGTACGCAAGAAAAACTACAACTTGCAAATTTCAGTACTTTTGACCCGTTCGGCCCATTTGACCGGTTTGAGATTAAATCACAACCTGATAGGAATCGAGAAATTGATGAACACGTAATGAATAATAAACACAGAAATTAGAAGGTGACGAACTGAAATTGATATTGAAGAAACGAATTACAAGATAAACCCTAATCTACTAGTAGATTAGTCCAGGGACAATCCCTCTCTCAAAGCCAACAATGGCTAAGAGCCCAAAATCCAAACCCTAATTTCTTTCTTCTTACCTGCGTATCATTTTCTCTCCCTATTTATTCATTTTACTTTACTAACTAGTATAGCATATTTACCCTTTTAACCCTTCTAGTATAATACTTGTCACTTTCCTATCACTACTCCCGCCTTCGAAAAAGTCTTGTCCTCAAGACTTGCTTCAACATCAGCATCATTTACGAGCATATCAATCATATCTTTAACAGAAGTTTGAATTTTAGTTAAACCACCAACATCTTGCCTGCAGCCTCCGTGTCCTTCCTCAATTGCAGATTTGGTAATATCATGCATAGCTATGGGCAAAAACCCTTTCATTGCTTGTACAACATCATCTTTTGTGAAATTAGGTTTCTCATCATTCCAAAAAGTCAACCCACGGGGCACAAATTCACCAATTGCAGCATGAATTGTTCTATCCACAAATATTTTGAGATCATATGCAGCATATCCATCACATGAGGAAGCTATATCTAGCAAGATATCATTAGAACATGGCAAAGAACGTTTCTGAATTTCATGTTCAAATAAAGCATCACGTTTATCAGTAGCAAGTTGCACATGAAAGTCAGACCTACAGGATCCGTTTTGAAAAGCCGCACCACCACCATCACCCAATCCGCCATCCATATCAGTGATGCCATTCCCCTCATCGCAGACAAAGAAAACTTCGGGGAACATTTCTGGAGGGGAAAAACACATACATCCCTCAAACCTTGCTATTCCCGGATCATAAATCAGCTTTGGAAGCTTGCAGAGTTTCTTCAAAATTGCTTGTTTCACATTTTTTACATAAATAAGATGATTGTATAGTTCTGTTTGTAGAGGAGTCAGCTTGCAACATACAATTGGAATGAAATTTGATAGACCATGTTCTTTCTTAATCTCAATGAATCCAGGAAAGAAAACATCCAATTTTGTATTAGGAACACATATTTTCAGAAAGTGAGTTTCCAACTTAACTATAGCAGAAGCCTCGCGTGATGATGAAACACACACCTCATTTGTCCTATACTTGTGATATGAATCGTGATGCTTACTGGATTCACTGTGAGAAGCTGCAACCCCACCATCACCCAAATCGGCTTCCATATCAAAATCAAAATTATCCACACCACCGCCACCACTAGCGGAACCATCATCAGAACCGAAAATATTCCCCAATTCAACCTTATCAGAATCAAATTTAACTTCCATACCAGAAACAATTTTTGTACTTTGATCTTTCAATTTGAAACCTGATTCCACAATAGACTCGGGAATTTCAGAAAATGAATTCTCGGATCCACTGAATCGTTGCACTAACTCAGATTGAAATCGATCCCACGACAAAGGATCGTAAACTTCCTTCACGATTGAAAACCAAATGGTTGCGACGCCGGTCATGCTCATCTGAGCTAATCGAATGCGTAAATCTTCCGGAGTTGCATTAATTTCGAAATAGAGAATCGCCTTTTGCAGCCATCCTTGTGGATCGATACCACAGAATTCAGGTAATTTCTCCTCTGATTTGAAGAAGAATTGTGGATCTTGTTCTTTCATCCATGCTATCATTATTTTACGAAACTCGCGTTCTTCTATTCGATCGGCTTCCAAATTCTTCAGGATCGATTTGATCTCTGTAATATCAGATTGGAGACGGTGAATTTCCTCATCGTGAAGATCCAAACGAGAATGAGTAGATTGAATATCCATCGTGAAGATCCAAACAAATTGCTATTTCACAATCTATTAGCGATTGATATGCAGATCAATTGCTCAAAATTGAGTTGAGGCAGAAAGTAAAGAACGATTCAGCAGGTCTAAGGTACTTTTGGATAGAAACGAGATCGTATAGGCACTTTTGGATAGAACGTGAAACAAAAACACCGATAAGTAGAAATGCAATTGAAACAACGATTGAACTCACAACAACACGTCAAAATGAAATCGAAATAGGATCGAAATTTCAGATTCACAATCACAAGCAAAAATCGACAGGTAATTTCAGAAACAAAATCGAATTGAAAAGAATGGCAGGTCGTTGGCAGGTCGGACCAATGATAGGAATCGAGAAATTGATGAACACGTAATGAATAATAAACACAGAAATTAGAAGGTGACGAACTGAAATTGATATTGAAGAAACGAATTACAAGATAAACCCTAATCTACTAGTAGATTAGTCCAGGGACAATCCCTCTCTCAAAGCCAACAATGGCTAAGAGCCCAAAATCCAAACCCTAATTTCTTTCTTCTTACCTGCGTATCATTTTCTCTCCCTATTTATTCATTTTACTTTACTAACTAGTATAGCATATTTACCCTTTTAACCCTTCTAGTATAATACTTGTCACTTTCCTATCACAACCCAAGATTGAACAATACGTAAGTAGATGAGGTAAAAATTGCCACATTTCCACCATAAACAACTAGTTAAAATACATTGTCTGAATGCAACAAGATTCCAAAATATTTGGTAGACATAAATAGTTACACATAACAGGAAAACAATCCATAGAAAAGGCACACATTTATTAACCAAAATCTTCAAAGAGAAAGAAAAAGATAGACATAAAAGGGAAAGAAAAAGTCATACCACATAATCTTTCTTTGGGTTGAAATCTTCAAGTAGTTGCTCCTATCTGAACAAGGGTCTCATGAAAAGCAAATATAGAAGCATAAGGCCCACCACGAACTTTAACATGCCTGGCTTTTTTCTTTTCAAGATGGTAGCACACATGCCATTTGTCGCCCATATCTAACAACACTTCCTTACCATTATTGAAATAAATTACTACTTTTACAGACGGCATAAATTCATCCTTGACATCAGGTTTTGTCAAATCAATCAACTTACTCCATATTCTTTCATAACCCAAACATCAACACCATAAAACTCTCGATTACACACAGACACCCTCCCAAAACCCCTAACTCTATCGCCACATAAAAATCAGAGTAATCAGCCTCTGGGAGCAATTGCAGGGTTTGACTAGCAAGGTCAAATGCAGCTATCGAGCGATTCATACTTAAGAAGGTTGTAGACACAATAAAGTGGACAGCACCACCAACAAACACACCAGGACCGGTGCGAGGAATAGGGCAAACATGGTAAGGAAAATCACTGATTGCCACACATTCAGTTTTAGACTGTAAACTATAACTTGAGTATCAATCAAACGATACCCCGATCCGCAAAACTGTGACAATTTAACTACCTTATAATCATTGTTTACATGCTATTTGGTCAATCCAGGTGGTCGAATGTGTGTTGGCGCACGTATCAGTTTATACTTTTTGGTTGACGGGTTCCACAACAAAGTCTCTCTATCAAGATCCTCTCTAGATAGACATAGCAACCCGTTGCAACATCAGCCAATGGTGCTATCAAAAGGAGTTTCCAACTTTGCAGATAAACTCATGTTTATGGATTTGATAGATCTGGAGGAATCGGAGACTGTTAAGAAGATGAGTGTTTTGTTTCATTCCATGGATGGAGACTGATAAAGTCAGGGCTGTCAATTAGGGCACACAAAGGTTTTGAAACAGACCTGAATCGAAGAAGAGATTTCACAGGCAAATGCGAGAAAATGTCGCCCACTACTTCCAGTGGAATGTAGTCAGACATCGTTGAATTTTGATTTGATTGAGGAAACGAATAGATTTGGGGGTTACATAGTTACTGTAGTTGCAGCCACCACCATATATAGTAAATTGTATTGCGTAATGTAAACGCTTTCACTTTAATTGTTAAAATCCGACTTTTTCCTTTGAGAAAGAAAAAAAAAAAACACACACAAGTCTAGACCCCTAACACGAGCTTTATGTCACAGACTTATCTCTATGTAACCCAAACTCAAAGCCTCAACCAGGTGGGATCTGTTAACAATGAAGTATGTAGGTTTGTTTTTTGATATATAAATCTCAAGAGAAAAAGGAACCTGGCATCGCATCTCATAGTCACACTGATTTACTGAACCAAAGCAACAGAATCAGTTATATTGAGATGAACTACGCCTGGTGTTTGTACAATCCCCACTTAGAATATCAAGAGATATAAAATCTCAAAATGATACAATCTGCACTGCTTTACACGGTTACACCAACCACCAACAGTCACCACAACTGTTGGATCTCAGTTGATCATTTATGCGGATCACCAGGAAACCAATTCTTTGTGAGTGTTCTTTGGTTATTCCGCAACCAAGAACACATATTATTACATTGTGCTTAATAAGATATTACATATGACGTATATGATCTTGTCTTTCTCGAGGTTATTATCAATATTAGGGTTCGTGCGACCTATCACATAACAAGCTAAGAAGGAAACGGGCCAAATGACCCGAAATGGTCCAAAGTCGTCCGAAATGAAATTTTAATGCATAAAACCTCGTAAATCGTTATGTTCAAATCAAAATATATTATTATTGAAATAAATCGATAATAGTTTACTATTGTAATAATAATATTTGATAGACTAACTATTTATAAGATACTTATAAACTTTGGACAAAAAGTGTTCCACGTCAACTCTACTCAACCCGTAAACAAAATTTTTTGCCACCTCTACAAATAACATAAGAAAAGCTATCCTTAACACATTAACTTTCAAGGACATTGGGCTCTCTGAGCCAAACATTTTTCAATAATTATGAAAGATAATCATAATAATTTGAAGAAAACGTTTTCTAAATGAAAGAAGATTCTAAGATGTTAGATAAACATATATAGTTATATATATCAAAAGAAAACCATCCAAAGATAAGCCACACATTTATTTAGCTAATAACACTTCAAAACAGAAAAACATAGACATAAAATAAAATAAAAAGACTGATAGCATCTTTCACTTCAACTGCTTAACTCTTTCTAAACAAGGCTGCTTAAACTTAAACAAGGCTCTCATGATACACAAATGTGGATAAATAGGTTGCATCACCAAACCTCAAGTGTCTGGATTTCTTGTTTACAACATCATACCTCACAAACCACTCATGACCTAATTCCAACAACACTTCCTTACCATTATTCAAATATATTAAAGGTCTGACACATGGCAAAAGATTCATCTTCACATCAGACATTGTCAATGCAATCAACTTACTCCATGATTCCTTAACTCCATACTCTCCCATCAACCAAACATCCACATTATACATCTCATGATTACCAATCACACAAAGACACCCTCCTAAAACTCCCAAATCTTTCGCCACATAATTATCAGAATACTTAGGCTCTGGGACCAATTGCAGGGTTTGACTAGCAAGGTCAAATGCAACTATCAAGTAATTCATATCTGAAATGGTTTCAGTTACAACCCAGTGGATCGCCCCACCCAGACACACACCATGACCCGTGCAAGACATAGGGCAAGCATAGTAAGGAAAATTAATCTCCACTAATTCCCACAAATTCGTTCTTAGACTGTAAACCATGATTTCAGAATCAATTGAAGTTTGGTCGCGTCCACTAAATTGTGACAATTTAACAACCTTATAGTCATCATTTACATGATCATACCCTAACCGGTCAACCGTAAATGTATCTCCAAAACCAGGCGGATAGTTGACCGGTGGTTCTATCAATCTATACTTTCGGGTTGAAGGGTTCCACAGTAAAATTTCCCTATTATCTTCCCCTCTAGATAAACATATCAACCCGTTGCAAGAGGCCAGAACATCAGGGAAGAAACCAATGCTATCAAAAGGAGTTTCCAACTTAACAAAAATCGGACCGGAATTCAAGTTTAAGAAATAGAAAGAAGTTAAGAAACTGAAGCCTTTTATGAAAGTGAGAATTTTGTTTGTTTTCATGGATTGATTCAGATGAAGATTGGCAAAGTAAGAGGTGTCAATTAGGGCACACCAGGGTTTTGAAACAGACCTGAATTGGAGAAGAGATTTGACTGGTAAACGGGAGAGGATATTGACCAAAACTTCCTGAGGAATGTAATCAGACATTTTTGTGGAATTTGATTTGATGGAAGAAATGAATAGATTGTGGTGCATATATAGAGCTTCAGAACTGAGAAAGGAGTAAATTCGGGGGTTGCATAATTAGTAAATTCGCAACCACCACCGTAATTAGTAAATCGTATTACGTAACGGAAATGCTTTATTTTGTAAAAATCCAAAGGCTACCGCTTTACTCTTAATGACAAACAACCGACCATTAACTTTGAGAGACAAATGAACACTTGGATTGCTTGAGAGAACTTTATAACAGAATTTGAGGTGTCTAATGTCACATGAAATCCGCCCTTGTTTATACTACTTTAGTGGATGGCTAGGATCATTTTACATGGATGGAATATTACTACTGGAATCAAATCCTATCACTAAATTTGAGATTAATTATCCTGTTTACACATGAACAACTTAAATTCTGGGTTTTAAAAGCTATGTAACTAATCTTATAAAATCATGCATAAGGTAAGAGAGAATATATAATTTTTTTCAGTTTCCAGATAGTTGAGATTGCAATTTGTATACTTCAGAACCAATGTTGGTAGTTTCATTCAAAAGGAAACAAAAAATTACCTTTTAACTCGCACGTAATTTGATTTGTTTACGTGTGAATGGCCCGGATTGTTTACATGTGAACGCATCAGATAACATGCGAGTCAATGGATGTCTTTTTGGTTTGAAACTTTTTTGTACTTATAAATGAAGTATTCACTAATTATCACATGCAAGGTTCTAAAAAGCGCGCCATGGCGGCACCAAGGTGTGAGTCGCGACACCGCCGTTACGAAATATCGCGAGTTTTTTTGTGGCGCGTGACGAAACTAGAGTTTTTTATGGAAAAAAATGATTGACATATATAATTATAAATTTAGATACAAAACTTTTTGTGAACTTGATAAATGAACTATCATATAAATTAATAGATGTATAATTTTTTGTGAACTTGATATATATATATATATATATATATATATATATATATATATATATATATATATATATAAATTATATAAAAGAAATTCCCGCCTTAAGTCACGCCTTGAAATTGCCATGGCTTGAGGCTTAATGTTGCGCCACGCTGCGTCTTATGTTTTTTAGAACCTTGTTCACATGTGAATACATATTAATCAGTAAATAACTGTGTGGTTCTAAATTGTGGAGGACTAGACTCAAATTAGCATATGCATATTACCTAGGGTGGCAATTCCCCGCCACGTTTCACCCCTAATCGGAGTTTAGGCGCTAGCCAGTCAAACGGCGGTCAAAATCGAGGTTAGGTAGGTGGTCAAAATCAGAGTTAGGCAGTCAAAATCGGTCAAATCCGGTCAGGACCTTACCAGAGAACACCGGCAATGTAGCTATTGGTTGAGTCTAGTTTAATTGATCATACCAATATGATAGGACCTAAATAATATATTACTGAAATTAATTAAAATACGAGTAAACAACAAAATGATTTGCTTTTGAGAAGCAATCATCTATCCAAAATGACCTAACTAACCCTAATGAAAGATCAAATCAAGCACGTCAAGCCAAATGTCATTGTTCCTACTGAGTTATCATATTATAGATATAATACTTTTAAGTTATTCTACTGTGGAAATATTTCCTTCTTTAATAATCATCCTTAAATAGTAAATGGAGCAAAAAATTAAGAGAAATTATAAAATTAAGAGAGTTTCATACCATTGGTGAGTGGCAAAGACTTCAAATTCCCATTTGTTTCAACCACAAAGACCATTTAAGTGCTTCTAAAACCATATCATTTTTATGTAAAGCAGAAATCGAATTAGTATAAGTAACTCTGTCCGGCGTTTTCCCTCATTTCTTTAACCAAACCAACAGCGTCTTCAACCATACCCACAATCCCGTACGCTTTAATTAACGAATTATAACCACATTTTAAACCACTTTGTGGTGTTCCCCACGAGCCCCCAATTATGAGATGCGTAAATAACTTTATTGAAAACATGAAAACTGAGTTCACAGCATGAATTCGTTTGCATATCGTGTATCAATTGTTCTGCACCTACCCAATCTTGTGTTCTACCCAACACTCTAAAAGCTAATTTATACGCGTTTACACTTTGAATTACTTTCCCGTTTGTTTTCATCAACTCGGAAAACTTTGAACATTCATCATCACGACCACTGTTTTCAAGCTTTTCCAATATAAAATTGCAATTTATACTTGATTTAATCCCGTCTGAATTTAATTTTTCATAGAAAGCATCATCATTTTGAACCGAAATAACATTTTGTTCGACTTCCTTTTGATTTGTGAAATTATGCATCAATTTCTCATCATTTGCTACATTTTTCATACCATCTAATCGTTTCCATATACGCCTCTAGGGTTTCAAAAACTATATTCTCATTACTTATCCACAGACTCGATTGTAAAACATTATCTAATTTAGAAACCCTAGTTTGCTTCAATTTACTAAATGAACTGTTAGTTGCACTAGTAAATGCGAAAATCAATCTGCGATCCGAAAACTGCAATACGGAATTAAATGTCTTCGAATCGTAAGTATCTAAACTAACGCAACATTTAATTGAAGCCATTAAGAGCTCATAAATTACCTCAGCGAAGAAGGTGTGACGAATTTCATTGATTTCATTCGAATCGTTTCTGAAACCCGAAGCGGATGAGATAGACTTGGATTGCGAAGAGAAGTGTAAAATTGTGAAGAGTTTTGATATAGAAAATTTTGGAGGGATAATGGAAGAGAAATCAAATAACCGCAGATTCTTGTTTGTTTGTTTGTTTTTTCCTATTTAATACTCCGGGTTTTGCTAAACATTATTTATGGAGTTAGAGCAATGGAGAGCAATAAAATTGGTTAATGTACAAATTTTTATGCAGAGTTATACTTTAATTATACGCATGAAACAAACAAATGAACAAACAAACATATATCATTTCCGTAACCAAGTTTGGTTCAATTCTCTCTCCGTATTTAAACACATCTCAACTACAAATTCAAATTACAAAACTTAACAAAATCGTTACACACATTCCACCAATCAAAGGAATTCAATCTACGACATTTCGTGAGGTTTAGCCGGTTAAATGTATGCTCAAACCACATCCACCTACAAGTGGTTCTACAAATCAAGACCCACAATCACCTAAAATTGTTTTTTACACTCTTTCAAGATTGTTATTAAGATTCAAATCTTCAATCAATTGCAATTTTTAGATCCACATGCTCCCGAAAGCTTCATCAAGGGCTCGTTTTTTGCTTAATTCTAAGCTCCATCCTCCCGCTTTTCCACCTCGTTCTGCTTTTAATCTCATCATTTCTTCATCATCCATATGATATGCATGCAAGTCATCACCGGACCCCATGGGGAGCGGTTGTGTGGGTCGAGGTTGCGGGATAGTACCCCCTGCAACTGCGGGAACATAATGACCATCTGATGTTGATACCCCAAATTGGGAGCTTGTGCCGGTTGTCTGTTTAGAAGAAGATAACAATGCAGGATATGAAAATGAATTAATAGTGAAGATAATGATTAAGTCATTTTCCTAAAAAATCTTCAAATTTGTCGATAAATAATTAAAGCATCTCAAAACTAATTATCAGAAGGAAAATGAGACTGACCATATCAACTTCAGTTTGTGCAGGTTGTCCCCTGCTTGCTGCCAGTGCTGCTGCAAATTCTTCAGCCTATTTATTTATTAAACAAAAACTAAATATTAGTGAAAATGTTTACAACAAAAAACGCCTATTTCTAGCATTCACACATTTGACAAACCTTACGAGCTTGAGCATTCATAATTTGTTCTGCATTTTCTTTTTGGTAACGTGCGATCTTTGCTTCAATAGCAGGTACGTCTTTTCCTTCAACTAAGTTTACAACTGAAGTAAAAATAAAAAAATTGATGCAAGTGAAAATAGCATTCCTAAATTGGGTATGGTGAAAAGAATTAGAAATGAACTTACTCATGTCTTCAACTTCCTCTAAGTAGTCATTAAACTCTCTTAATGATGAAAAATCCTCCACTCTTTTATTGAATCTGTGAAAACATAATCATAAGATAATAATATAATGCAAAACAAGAAATCAGATATAACAAACTAGCTAGGTTTTCACTCCCCAAGTGATCATGATATTGTGCCATACATAACATTTATGATCAAAGATACAAATCATTCTGAAAATTATATTCAGGTTTAAGAAAGTTATCTTAAAATCTCTAGAAACAGTTTTACAGGTGCCTACATTCACCAACAGTTCCTCACAATAAACAATTATTTATCATCTTTTTCATTCCACATTGTACTTTCTCCAAGTACCATTAGCATCTATATGTTAAGAATATAAATTCACCAGATATAAAAATTTCCATCAAATTCATCACATGTTGTTTCTTCTTTTCCCCGAATCTATAGAACAGAAGTAATTAGATGGAACATATACAAACCGAATTCATTGAGAATGTAACAAAATCATTGTAACCTTAATTAAAAGTTGAAAACTAACCTAAATGTTCAAAGTGAAATTGTAGCGTTTTACAAACAGATTATAATACTAATTTGTGGTATAATTGACGGAACAAATTCAATAGAATCAATTACGCTAAAACGAAATAGAGTTCAAGCTACATCTTATAAACCCCTAAAAACTCGAACCAATAGAGTGTCCAGTTCAAATTCGAAAGTTCACACAAACTAATTTCCACAAAGTACGTCGAAATTTAAACAGTAAACCTTAAAATCGAATCAAGAACATAATCAAGAGAAATAAAGTGAGAATGAGAAGAGAGTTGTAATATTTTTACATGTTGCCGATTCGTTTGCGTATGGTCATCTCCTTCGCGAACGTATTGGTAGAAGCCACCACCATGTTTCTTTATTTATGATTGTTTGTAGGCTTCCGGTGGTGGTTTGCGGCGGAGCAGGGCGGAAAGAATGGAGGAATCACAGAGTGCAATTTTTAGGAGGATTTTGTAGTTCTAGGTGCATCAATGAGTAAAGTTTAACACCCACCGAAAATTATTGTGCTTATTAAACATAAGAAATGATATCTATTGATAAGGAAGACACAATGATATTTAAAAAATTAACCTACTAAATATTACCTATTTATATTAAAATTAAAATTAAAAATATACTACCTCCGTATCAAAATAAGTGATACATTTAAGAAATTGCGGTTTTTGAGGCAAAAGATTGGAAAGTGATTTAAAATAGTATAAAGTGGATAGTTAGTGGATAATGGGACCCACTTCTTTTGGATGTAGTGAAATTAATGATGTTTAAAAGTAAAAGTAAGGGTAAAAGAGTAATTTTACTTTATTAAAGTAGATAGTTAGTGGAGAAGGGGTCCCATTTTTTTGCAAAATAAGGAAAGATTTTGAAGTGTATCACTTATTTTGTTCCACCCCTTTTAGGAAAGTGTATCACTTATTTTGATACGGAGGTAGTATTATATTAAGTATATAATATTGTTATACTAATAATCTAGGAACCAGCCTGTATTTAATAAATAAGTATATAACCTGAGTGAAGTTAAACTATAAAAAATACAAAATTATTATTACTAATATGTTGAGATTTTTTATGTTGAATAATGAAATTCAATAAACATGTGGACTTTAGGCTATTAGAACCACATTAGTTTTTTTTTTTCTTTCTGATCAAACCCTCATAGCAATGACCAATCCAGCAAAACCATTTGGTCTATTGGACCAAACCTAGCAAAATAGGATGTAGGAGATGTGTCGTGCATGGTGCTTGTAAAGGGGAATGTGTCACCAAGTAGGCAGACGAACAGTTCAGTCCTCCTATTACTCATAGTCTTAGATTACATTTAGTGGTCAAATTATTTCACCATCCGCATCATCGTCAAATCAGCATTCTCTCTCCATTTACCTCTCCTCACTCTCTCACATGCTCTCTCCATTTACCTCTCCTCACTCTCTCTCACTTTTCACCTTTAGTGGTCACCTTTCAATTCATATTTAATATATTTAATAAAAATCCAAAATAACATGATATTAGGAAAAATTTATGTTTTTTTAATTAAAAACCTTATTTAAATGAGAAGGGTCCACTTTTGCACACAACACAAGTGGTTGCAGCCCTCACCACTGGTTCCTTCCCCCCCCCCCCCGGTTCACGCGTTACAATATTGAATTTTAATGGGTATGGCGCGTGAATGTGGCATTCGTGACGTGCTTACTACCCCCACTAAATGCAGCCTTACAATGTTATAATTTAAAAAGATGTTAAAAAGATCCATTATCTTTATTATATTATAAAGAGTTTACCCCTTCCATAATTAGCAAGGCTGAAAATTCAGCCAACACACTTGCTAATTATGGAAACTATGGCTTCTATTAAAAATATTAACAGAGACAGGTCTCGACCACGCAACCTTCAGGTAACAGGAACTACGCCATACCAGTTGATCTACAAGCGGATTTGTTATCTTCCTAAACTTCCATCTATTAAACACTAATTATGTGGACGCTTGGGCTCATGTCAACACTAAAAAAACGGGACTTCACAGTGACCCATCTAGGCTTGGCACATGGCAAAACACCGGTGTCCAGTCTGTCTATACTCTATAGCACTGTGAATTCAAACAGACCATTTGAGTTCTTCCTGCCTCCTCGATTCCTTCATCTCACCATTCAATTCCTTCATCTCTCTCCACCCTCATATCAAGTCTCCTCGATTCTGCAAACGACTCTTCGGTTGCTTCACCCATGTGTAAACTTCAATCTTCACCCCAACGCATCGACCAAAGCAGATCTACAACTTCATACGATTCAAAACACAGATTTTCGGATTCGAAACCCAGATGTCCAACAACAATTACGAATTTGAGGTAAGTAATCGCCATTTACCTTAATTATTTTTCGATTTTTTACTCCAAACATGTACTGTTCTTGTGTAAATGTTGCCCAGGCAAGACATGCATAGTTGATTTGTAGTAGATTTTGAGATTTGAGATTATGGGTGAATTGATTTGATTTGTTGATGTAATCTCTGGATTTTTTTGTTTTGTGTTGGTGAGTTCGATTTTGTTTTTAGGGCTTTTTTTTGCTAGATCTGTACTACAATGGTTTATGTGTATCCACACACAGTTTAGTTAGCTTATGATTACGGTTTCTTCTATAGAAGTATGTTGTTAAAGTATTGAACAACTTAAATACTTAATTCTATTGTTTGTTGTATTTTTGCTAAAACTGTAACTAATTTGAATTACGAATTTTGTTGATACAGGTTGTCGAAGATGGAAAGAAGGATTGATCCTGATAAACAACATGATTATGTTGAACTTCAGAACAGGTTTTTCATTTTTTTCATCTTTTATTTGATTGAAACTTTGCTTGCTTAGAAAAAAGCCATCAAATCGCTTAAAATGATTAATTAAAGTTCAAGACAACCTTTTGCTGAAAAAATCAAAATTTTATATGTGTGTTAATTATGCAATTTAATTATCAAGTTTAATGTTTCATTTCCACAACAATTATTAAATGTAACTAAATGGCAATTGCATTTAATCCCAGAAAATGCCAATTGAATTTACATAGATTGTTCCCTAATTTTGACATATCTAATTATGAAGGCACCTAATGTATGCCCCATTAGAAAAACCCAATTATGAATCTTAACTTATAATATTAATGATGGAGATATGAAGTGGTTTTGATGGTCAGATTGTGTTTGTCACTTAGCTAATTTGAGTCTAAAAAGGAAATTGTTTTTTTTATAACTAGACTAGACTTTATTTTAATTTAAGAGAGTTACTTTCTGACTTTATGTAAGTAATTCTAAAAAGGGTGTTACAAAACAAGACAGTTATGAGAATCTTCAAGCCTGAAAGTGATAATTCATTTTCATTGAGTTAATACCTTCTAATTCTTTTGCATTCTGTTAATTATGTTAATACTAATTAATATAATTTATTACTCCGTGCATCTTTATAGGATATGCACAAGGAGGCACCCACCGACCCATTCAAGCATAACTTCATGAAATTTGTATAGATGTTGGGCTTTCAGAGCGTGAGAAGCAGAAATATGTAGTTGGTTTGTTTTATCACTTGGATTTGCTGATGCCAAAATGATTTTTCTGCCCCATGTAGAGGATTTTGAGAATAGTTAGGCTGGCTCATGTAGAGGATTTTGAGTCAAATAATGATCTGGTCAAACCACAGATATTGGACTGTGGTTGAAATGCTCGTGATTTTGCTACAAATGTTATGAAGAAAGAAGAAAATTTATTGATGTTTTTTATGCTATTTTTATTGCTCAATAGTTCAATTCTTTATCTTTCTATTTTCGTCTTGAATTGCGTTTATTAAAAAGATAAATACCTGCCTGGATTTGAACAAACAAAGGAGAAAAAGAAAAGAGCATTCTCTGTGTGTTGGATTTTTATGAAGATGTGAAAAAGACAATTAATAAGTTATACTTAAAATCACTTGCTACTTTATTTATTAGTTTTACTGATGGAACCATTTGACATGTACTTGAGTTTAAACCAATTTCTGTACACTTTGATGGTCGTATAATCGGTTTTTCTGCTTTGTACAAAATATTAGTCACTCGCTTTGTTAATTAATAGAATAGGCATAGAACGAGATTCCCGAACATGGATCAAGTAAAATATTTGATTGTCTTGATAAAATACATTTTTTTTCTTTTTTAGTTGTCTTTATCCATCAAAATGGAAGATAAGTTATATTGTTGCAAACCCACGGATCAATCACAGATGCCAAGTCATAATCAAGAAAACTAGCCGGGGGAAACCCAGCAAACCTCAAAATCATTGTTAAAGACCCAAATATGATTTATATAGTCAAAAGACCAATATCGTTGTTATAATTTCTAAAATTAGTAGGACTTGAACACCCCGGAACTTAAACATGATTTATTTGCATTTATGAAAACATTGACAATCCAGGACTTGAAAACATGCGGTTATGAAGGTGATGAAGGTGTTATAATCAACTGAGTAATTAGGGCATACGTTAACTATTTGACTGCAGTTTCTTATGTACTCTTTTCTTTATTAATCTTTAATCTATATCATCCTATTGATCATCACAACCACAATTATTACTACTCATCACCTCCACCCACCAGCACAATTACTACCGGTGCCGCCCACCATCATTGTGCACCACCAGCCATCACCAATGATATCGTCACCGCCAGTGGCGGACCCAGAAAAAAGTTTGAGGGGTTGCACAATTTTTTATACATACTATATAAAAACATAAAAAGAAATTGGAAAGTACGATTTCATTACATGTATCAAAAAAATATAAATTACATTCTAAAGTTGACATCTTCGTTCTTTCATTTTCTGAAAACGATTGATTACACTTTTAATTGTAGCATCTACTAGACTTAATAAATAAGGAGTAATGAACTTTACTTAATTTTCTATTGAACTTTAATTATATTTTTCTTTAACTATCTTTTTAACAAATACTTATATAGAACATAATATTATTATTTTTTCTACTACATAAGAATATTCATTACATTTTTTTCTTAGGGGTGTCACATACATTAAAAATAACAAAATTAACACTAATTCGAAAAGTTTGAGGGGTTGCCCGGGCAACCCCGTGCACCATACTAGGTCCACCCCTGGTCACCGCAAAATATAGTTATAGGGTACCCGCCGCCGCATTGCGCGGGTACCTGCTAGTGTGATATGAAATCAATAAGATTGCTTTGTCAGTCATCAAGATAATATGTGTGTCATTAATGTTAAATACATATCATAGTAAAGTTAATAAAGCAAATATGTCATTAGGATAGATAAGAAATACAAAAGATTATTTAGCAAATAAATGTCAAAAATATTTTATAAATGAGTGAATGGCTGACATTAATTTGTGATAAATGCACGGGATAGTAAAGACCCTACATTTAACATATTTTTTTAAAGAACTAACTGTAAGTTCTTTTACATTATTCAATTTCATCAGAAAACATTGGTCTTAGGTCATACAGTGTGACTCCGTGATGGAGCGTGGTAATCCAAGGTAGCATCCCGTGATGGGATGGTGTCATACCGTCTTTCATGTGGTGACTCATGGTGGCGAGGGATCGTGGTGCATACCATGGGTATTTGTGTGAAAAAACTTGTTTTTTTTAATTAAAATCGGGATAGTGGTGAGTGTGGTCCACAACAAGGTATGATAAATGATTAAATGGTATTGAATGATGTAGCGCTGATATGACACTTCACGATGTATATGGTAAGCTTCACCACACACTTTGCTCTTATAGTAATCCCATAGTGTTCCCCTCTCACCAAAATATATAAATGCATTTCTTTTGTATTCACAAGTATTTTAATACATTCTACCACAATGAAGATCATACTAATTAGACTGAACGTAATAAGCTATGCATGGTAAATAGTATATGTCTTTATATGCATGGTAAATAATATATGTCTTTATATAATCAATTTTAAGGTTTGGTTGTGAGTTTGTTCATCATTACAAACATTTGGTCATGTATTTAGTCTGAATACTGACGTGGCACTGGTCACGAATCATTACGAATACTCTATTCCAACTTCTAATGTCATTGGTTCCACAGTATTATTTTCCCCGACGAATCACATGGAAAATCCACAATGTTAGTATATGGCTCTGATGATCAAGTTTAATCACCCACATATTAAATATTACTTCTTTAGCATAACCAAGCCTTCGACCCTATAAAAATATATATAATTAATTAATAAAAATTTATGAATAAATTCAAGCTTGATTTGAGAAACCATTACAACATATGCGAAAGTACCTTGGTTTTAATTGCATATCAGCATATCTGACCCATTACAAATAAATGAAAAAAATATCTGAATCGACCCATTCACAAGTAAATGGGTTGAAACTGGCACTTCAAAATAACATTTTTTAAATCTCGATCAAGCAACCATCAATTCTTTCAAGTAAAAAGGGTACCTGAACTAGAAGAATGAGCTCCGTTAGACATATCTTGATGGAACAAACTAAGAGAGCTCGTTTCCACAGTTTCTGATGAATTCTGTATATTTGATGGTTATTCCCAGATATATCTTGAATATCATTAATGGACGATTTTGGCGGGAAATTAAAAAACCATGTTGTCATAAAAATTTGAATTGCGTGTCACAAATTGATTTGAAAAAGAATCTCTAGTTCCAACGGCCAGGTTACACATCACCAGTAATCACCACAAGAGCAAATCCCATTACTAAACCGATGAAACCGATTAGCATCTCTCAACACAATTTCTCTTCCACAAACTTTAGATATATGCTTTATTGCGTTATGACAATCCCCACAAACACGAAGATTTTTAATTACACGAATTGTCATACATGAAGGCGTCTTCATTAACCCAAATGCAATTGCCAACTTCTCACTATGAAAATATAAAGACCGTTCTTGCTCTTCTTCCTCCACATCAAGTAACACATAATCCGTGTCAGGGACATATCCGTCTTTTTTAATCAAACTCATCAAATCTTCAACTTTTTCGTATATTTTCTCACGTTCGCGATGCGATCGATCATCCACAACAAACACATGAGCTTTATTTTTAACATTTATCCAACTAAATCCCGGATCCTTTTTAACATTATTTCTCATCATTGTTTTCCTAGCATCAGTTACTTTGCTCCATTGATTTGAAGCAGCATAAATATTCGATAACAAAACATAAGCCGATGAATCCAACGGTTCTAATTCAAGCAACTTTTTTGCAACACGTTTTCCCGTTTCCATATCTCCTTGAACTCTACAAGCACCTAGCAAAGCTCTATACATTGAACTAGAACCTTCAAAGGGCATTTTCGTAATTACACTTTCAGCTTCTTTTACACGGCCAGCTCGACCTAAAGCATCTACAAGACACGAATAATGCTCGATTTCCGGTTTTATTCCATAATCTTTACTCATTGAATCAAAATACTTATACGCTTCTGAAATTAAACCCGAGTGACTACAAGCTGACAACACACCAATAAATGTTACTCTATCGGGCAACAAATTACCAACTGTTTTTAAATCATTAAAAAGATTTAATGCTTCTTTCCCATGACCATATTGAGCTAAACCAACCAACATAGCGTTCCAAATAACAATAGTTTGTACACGTGTTCGTTTAAATAACCGAAAAGATTCCTCTATGTTACCACATTTTGCATAAAAGTCGATAAGTGAAGTGCTGACATAAGTATCTAAACCACAATCTAACTTGATTGCATTAGCATGTATTTGTCTTCCTTGTTCTAATGCAGTTGAGTAAGAACATGCTTTTATTAATGTAGCAAATGTATATTCATCAGGAAACACACCAGATTTCCTCATTTTATGATATATTAAAAGTGCACGATTCTCGTCCCCATTTTCTACACAACCGGAAATCATAGAAGTCCACGCCACGTCATCTGGAAACGGGATTTTTTCAAAAACATTATTTGCATCAATCGTTTCTCCACATTTAATATACATATCAAGAAGACTACTACTCAGATACAAATCTTGATCAACCCCAAATTTCAAAACATATCCATGAATTTGTCTCCCGAGTTTTAAACTTACCAAAAATCCACATGCTTTTGCAATAGTTGCTAATGTAATTTCATCTGGTTTTTCTCCATTTTTATGCATCATAGCGAAAAGCTGCCATGCTTTATGACTATTTCCGTTATTTATAAATCCAAATATAATCGCGTTCCATGATCCCAAATCAAATTCATGTTTATCAAGAAAAAGAAATTCTGCTTGTTTCATTTTCCCATTTCTAGAGTAGGAATCAACAAGTGTTGTGGAAACAAAAGTGTCATTATCAAGTCCGGTTTTTGTACAATGAGCATGAATTTGATCAGTTAGATGTAAACCTGAAGAACATGCTCTTAATACACTTGCTAATGTAAATTGATCAGGTGTTAATCCTTCACGTAATAGGTTTATGTATAAGTCAATAGATTCTTCCATTAAACCACTTTGTACATAACTGTTTATCATTGAGTTCCATGAAACAATATCAGTTTCCTCTAACTGAAAGAATACTTTTTTTGCTGATGTTAAGCAACCCATCTTTGAGTACATGTTAATAAGACTATTGGAAACGTTAATATTGGTATAAAACCCTGATTTTAAAGATATAACATGAATCTGTTCTCCTAATTTTAGATCATTGAGTGCCACAACGTTAGCAGTAGATACAATTAATGTCACATCATCGGGTTTTATGTTTGATCTATTCATGTCTATGAAACATTTGATAGAAGATAAATAGTCACCAAAGTGGTAATATTGTGACATGGTTTTATTCCAAGAAATTACCTTAGCAAATTCATGTTCCATCAAAGATAACTTGATAGCATATGCTTGTATTTGCTCCTTATAATTGATGTTTGTATCAACATCGTCAGAAAAATGATCAAGAACGCATTGTAGACTGCCAATATCTGGACTTACATACTCACTTCTATGAAAATCTGATAGAAAATGGAATGCTTCCAACTGAAGTCCCGTTTTTACATACACTTTTAACATCAAGTTCCATAAGACTGTGTCCCGATCATATTCTGCCATGGAATCAAAAATCAATCTTGCATTTCTTACTTTTCCAAATTTGATATAAATGTTAACAAGAGCTCCATAAATAAACTCATCTGTTTCCAATCCAATTTTCATAGCATACCCATGAACACATTCTGAAGCCCATACATAATTCGACATCAAACATAACTTTAAAACAGGTGCAAAAGTCATCTTCGTCAAAGAAAGGTTAGGTGATCTGAGAAGAAGTCTAAAAACATGAAAACCCTCTTCTACGTTAGCTAAATTAGAATCACAAAACGAAGCATAAGCTGCTAAAATTGAATTCCATGTGACAAGGTCTCTTTGAGGCATTTCATCGAACAGGTGGCGGGCGGATTGAACAGCACCGCATTTTGAATACATGTTGATGAGATTGTTGATTAGAAAGCGGTCTGATGTTGTGTGCCCGTTCGTTATGATAAGAGCGTGGATCGATTTTCCGAGCAGTAAGTTGTTTCCGGCAATGGCGGTGCGGATGAGGGGAAACCATGGTGATTGTGAAGAGGAAGAGGTTGCGATGGTGGTATAAGGATTTTGGAGAATTTGAGGGGAGGCGCCGGAGAAATTTGATCGGAGAAGGTTGGCAGAAAAAGATCGATTGGACAAAGGACGTCGGAATTTACAGCGCCGTTGCATTTTCGGGTAAAGATTACTCTGCGTCCTGTGTGTTTTCCCTCCAAAACCAAAACGTCATCAAATGTTCAAATACTACTATATTTAAATATTTCATGGTGGTAAATATATTTATTGAATTTATTATTTAGGGTTTTGTTAATGACAACCCTTAAGAGGTAGTTGCTGTCATTAAGAGGTAGCTGCGTGCATAAATCGTTTGTACTTTTATTGTTAATGACAACCCTTAAGAGGTTATTGATTATTGTACAAATTTTTGATGCGTATCATTTTCCTATTATTTATATGGGATAAAAATATATAAAAAATATTTGTTGTGATCATATATAACATAATTTTTTTGTAATTAAAAAAAATAATTGGACAAAATATGTGTCGTTTTGATACATCATAGATACAACCTACTAAATCACTTTACTCTAGCCAAATTTCAAAGGCGTTTGCTTTCATTCAAAAATCTCTTATTTTTTTTCCACACAAAAATGCTCTCATTGATTAGTTATCTCGTAATTTATCAAATATCCATAATTTGTGAAACACTCAACTAAACACATTCAAACATCATCTACTACAAGCTACATCCGATTAATTCACTATTACTTAGCCAATGCTAATTACTCTATATCGCATAATCGCTTTCACTATTAATTATCCAATCCTAATTACTCCATATCGCATTATCACTTTCAGAATATGCATACGAAAACTGTTGGCAAATAAAAAATGTAAGTTGCATGAAACAGAACACGAACACTTGCAAAAGTACGTTGCTATTATACTTCTATATCATTATACTTGCATATATGTAGTATATGTACATAGCATATTACCCATCTTATGTAGTTTCACCAACATTAAAAACTGTTTAACTAACCTATTAACAAAACAACTCTAACTGTTTTGACAACATAAAAACGTTCGATTTTAAGTAAATAAACAGTCACGGGATTTTTCACGAATGCTCATATCAACACTTCCAAATCCCTTTAAAACACGTTCACTTCAATATCTCACCGTTTTCAGAAATCTCAAACAAAAACCTCGGGAGAGATGCAATACGCGGAAGCTGATGCACCAAATCAGCAAACGAGTCATTTCTTGAAATACCCGATTTCTCATTCTCAGGGTTAGAATTGTCATTTTCATCTTGTTGTGCCATCTGACTCGAACCAGGGGTAGAACCGTCATTTGGATAATCTCGAGGAAGCTTTGTTGACAGACAAATACTATCACTACCGTCTTCCTGAGTCGTGTTTCCCAATGTTAGAATCGAACCAGGGGTAGAACTGTCATTTCTCTCTTGTTGTGGGATTAGATTAGGGCCAGGGGTAGAATGGTCATTTCCATGTTGTTGACTATTTTGATAATGAAGAAGGGAGCAGAAGGAATTGACTTTTGACATGAGTGTTCTCTCATCTGAAGCTGCTGTCAATTGGTTGTCACTAAGCAAAATCTCTGAAATGTCTTGTAACATGTTTTTTGGGTTATATTGGCCAGGGGTATTATTGGACAATGGTAAATTTCCGGAGATATTTTGCTTTGAAACATTTACAACATCTGATATTGATACGGTTGACACTATATCTTTTTGCCCATCAATATCCATCGACATACCTGATAAATAAATAGTAACTAGATACCATATGGAAGTAGAGGGACTGAATCAGGATAAAATGAAAGTTGAGGGACTTTATGGTGCATTTACTTGCAGAAAAATATGACACTTTTTAGATAAATTTATAAGGAAAACTCTCTGCAAATTGGACTCTTGTGGGGAAAAATCATAGAAAACAGAAAATCCACTTTCCAGTTTAATAAGTACATTTCTTAAAACTTGGCTTCTATAGTTTTCAACTATTTTTCTTTACAAACAAGTGTGTATCTATCTTTATACAGGAATATAATTGAAAAAGCCAAAAAGTATATAAGTCAAGTTTTAAGAAATTTAATTATAATACTGGTAAGTGGATTTTCTAATTTCTATGATTTGTTGTCCAATTATATAACACCTCTTGTTTTCAAAACTGGAGATTGAAAACATATATACGTGTTTTTAAAAGTTTCAGTAGTTTTCTAGAGATAAAAAAGGCCTCCATTTAAAAAAAATGAAGGAGAATAATTAAAGATTTTTTTTATTGCACATATTTGACCCGTTACAAATAAATGAAAAAAAGATACATGAATCGACCCATTCACAAGTAAACGGGTAACTTCAATATTTAATTATCATCAATTAAGCAACCATCAATTCTATTAAGTAAAAAGGGTACCTGAACTAGAAGAATGAGCTTCTTTAGACATATCTTGATGGAACAAACTAAGAGAGCTCGTTTCCACAGTTTTTGATGAATTCTGTATATTTGATGGTGATCCCATATGTATAATATTATATATTTCTGGTAAATTAAAACTGTCGTTATTCCCTGATATATCTTTAATGGACGGTTTTGGCGGGAAATTTAAAACCGTGTCTTGTTGTTGGCTTAAAAAGTAGAGTCGGGTATCACATTCGATCAGTTTTTCATAGTGTTTGTCTAGCACACCCTGTGCACATTGTAGAACATGTTGCCTGCATAAACAATTGTAAGTAGATGTATGTTACAGGTGGCGGGCCGGGCAGGTTGGATAACGGGTCAAAAAGGGTTCGGGTTGGAACAGTTGTTTTCAGTATGGGTCGTATTGCACTTTACTAGTAACAATTTTTTTATTATTTACTTTTAATTAATAAGTATTAAAATGTGTATAATACTCAGAGTAAACTATGTCACTACAATAATAACTTATAATAAAACTCGTAAAAGAATACCTATGTGTGCTAGCTTCTCCATTTGTAAAGTCTGAAGTGGCCCGCCACTGTGTGTGTTTTCTAGGTTGCGGGTTGATTTCTTTATAAAAAAGTGGTTGTTTATCAAGCTGACCAAAAAAAAGGTACAATGTGAAATTAACCACTTACAAATTTACTAGATAAAAGAGTACAAGAAAAAGTCAAAAAGGTAAAAAAAAAAACTTCACCACAAAAGTCAAACTTCCGGGCCCATCAGGAGCAAAATTTGCCTTCAGGCCAATGATATCGGCCCAATTGATTTCAAACTTTTTCTTTAGTCCACCATCAAGAACTTCCCATACAATTTTATGCTTTGAAAAGTAACATTTTGCTACTAGATCGCCTTCATGTTTTGACACATACTGTCATTTAAAAAGATAATAAAGTCAAAAATAAAAATAAAAAATTGACCTCAAAAGCTTGTATTCGTGAGATAAGAGATAGAGGTAGCAAGATGACAGGGTTGGATAACGGGTCAAAACGGGTTCGGGTTAAAACGAGTCCTTTTAAGTAATGGTCAAACAGGTCGGGCTTGGTTGACCCGCGTACACTTTTTGTCCTTTTTTGTTATATAATTAATCCCTTAATATTGATTACAAAAACAATAAAACTACTGTCCAAATAAAAAGATTTAGGATGCTATTAGAATTAAAATAAAACTTTGGGCGACTTTTTAACCCATTCAATCCATTTAACCATTTACCCAACCCGATCCATCCATCTTGCCACCTTTAGCAAGATGAGAGGGTTGGGTAACATGTTAAAACGGGTTCCGGTTAAAACGGGTCTTTTTAGCAGTGGTTGACCCGCAAACACTTTTTGTCTGTTTTTTATAAGATTATAGAAACAACTTACAGAAATATACCATTGATTAATACAATTTAGGATGTTACATGCATTAACAATAGACTTTGGGCGACTTTTACCCGTTCAATCCATTTAACCCGTTCCCCTTGGCCCGTTTGATATAAAACACAATCCAAATTGACTCATACATAAGTAAACGGGCCGAATTGCCACCTTATTATAATACTAAGAGAAAGCTAATAGAAAATACCTCCCATTGCCCGATCCTTAAGAGTAAAGCTGGAAAATGAGAAGCCTTTAACTTATCAAGGGAACTTGAGACCCGAGCCCTGGCCCTTGACCTTGCTTTTGAATCTCTCTTGGTTCTTGCTTCACCATCATCATCATCGGGCAAATCACCTTTGACCGAGTTGACTTCATTAAGCCTCTTTTGAGCTAGCTCCAACAATGATGGGCTCTTTCTTAACCGCAAACCCAATGGGCTTGGTTCGTT
Source organism: Calendula officinalis (assembly GCA_963853835.1). Taxonomy (NCBI): domain Eukaryota; kingdom Viridiplantae; phylum Streptophyta; class Magnoliopsida; order Asterales; family Asteraceae; genus Calendula; species Calendula officinalis. Next base: position 20,184,507 of record OY970827.1, read on the forward strand.
GAGTGGGTTGTAATGAGAATGTGGGACCTGAAACTAATCATAAAAATGTAATTAGCATGTCAAGATTGGTGTGAAACACTTATTTATGTAAGGTCTAATTTTGTATATTTTAGAAGTAGTATATGTAGTATAGAAGTTTAAGGAAGTCGGTTAAATTTATTTGCAATAAATTCAAAAAGGATAATGAACATCTCATAGCTAGATATACAAAATACTCTTAACTCAAAACATTCAAATTAATGCAAGCCTTGGGAACTTTTTCATGTAACAAAAAAGACCAATGTGGAGCCTAAACCAAGTATATTTGTCAAACAGACACAACTTGCTATTAAGAGAACGAAAACGTGTCACTTTTTTGAACATATGAATCTTAGATAGCAATGAATGAATAATCAAAAATAGAACAGGTTAGTTTTGCATGACGACAATTTCCACCGACTATAACGTGATCCTTCTACAAGTGTCATGATCCACTAAATTTTCATTTTTAGTATTTTGTGTCGTGTAATCTTAATTGTGCATCGCTCACAAAGTGATTCACGTGACTTGTGACGATTCAACACATTGAATTATTAGTGTTTTCTTGCATGAATTTAACTGTAGAATTACACTAATGATCACCGCCTATGAAGCGGTGACTTCATTGAACCATTAAGCCTCTTAGAGTTTATTAATAGCCGTATTTTTTAGCTAAAAAACCCTTAAGTTGATCTAATGTGTCATAATTACAAGACCATAGCAAATATTTATGATTTAGAATACCATAATCATTTTAAGGTACCTTGTAAAAGCTAGTTGTAAATTCGAAACTTGATTTTAAGATATTTTTGTGGTTTATGAAAGAACACACACCCTAATTATTTGAATCATTCAAGTTATCATTTTTATCCCCAAAAATCAAATATAATTCTAAACTGCGAAACTAAAACAGCAACAAAATAGATATATGTTCATAGATTTTTTATGGTTTTCTAATTGAACAAATCAACAACAATTTATGAATTGCATGTTTGGGTTCTCATAGCCATGACAAATTCAATTTCGAAAAACTAAATTCTGCTAATCACAATGTTCTTCACTATATTTTTGGTTCCCAAGTTAATAATTTACTTAAAAAAAGTCAATTTAATATGGAAACAACATAATGTAATTGACTGATCTCAATTAAAAACAGAAACAACATTATGTAAATCAAAACAGAAGTTAATTAAGCACCTTATTAAAACCATAGGGAAAAAAATGCATCGTTCTATTGACTCGTAAAAAATACCCATATTAAAAATTAACAGTGAAAATGAAATCAACCTGAGTAGCCGTTTGAGGAAAAGAAGAAGATGATTTCCACCGTTTAGGAAACGGTTTGTCTTCACCGGTCTCATTGATATACATCGGATTCTCTTCTCCGGCCAACGATTTCGCTTCAGACTCCGGCAATTGCCAGACATTGTTGTTCTCCGACGACATCAACTGTACCATTAAGAAATTATATGGTCGATAATTTTGTAGGAAAAATTAAACAATCAGTAAGAAAAGAAAATTGAATGTGAATAACTTGAACTCGAATTAAAAAACTTACGAATTTTGTGTCCAAATTATGCAAATATCCATATGGAGATTCTGAGAAACCGAGAGAGAAAAGCTGGATGAAGAGTATGGAAGTGTGTTGATACGTGTAATATACAGAAATTTGAGTGTTGGAGTGACGATAATACCCTTAGTGTCATTTGTTTTAACATGATTCTCCATAATCATTTGTAATTGAAATTTAATTCCATTACGGAGGGGTGTTTGGATCGATTTCTTTTTCGTAATGTGATTCCTACTTAATTGCAAAATAATAGTTGTAATTGAAATCAATCCCAATACCCAATGAATTCAATTACACTCATAGTAAACTAACAAACTTGAATATTGTGTATGTATCAGACTTTAAAATCGTTCAAAAATATTTAAAAAAAATAAAAATTTCTTAAAAATTAAAAATTGAAAAATTAAAAATCTAAAAAGTGTCACTAAAAATAAAATAATAAGTTGGAGAGTAAAGCGAAACATTATAATAATAATAAGTTGGAGAGTAAAGCGAAACATTATAATAATATGTCACTAAAAATAAAATAAATATATGATAGAAAATTTTGATATACACTATCATACTAATAAAACATTATACAAACCGAAAGCTTTTATTAGTTACACTATCAACAAAATTTTAAATATCTTATTACTAAAAACACTTCAAACTTAAACTTTTATAAATCATACTTTTAATTCCTAAACTTTTATAATTCTACCTAACCTTATTTAAAACATTTTATTCACTTAACTAAAATCATGAAAATTTTATATAAGTCAATGAACTGAAAGTTAGATAATATTCAAATCAGGTAAAACATAACAACTTCAAATAAAAAATTATCAACCTAAGATATTTTAATTCTAAGGTTAAGTATAATTAAAATAATAAGTTGGAGAGTAAAGCGAAACATTATAATAATATGTCACTAAAAAATAAAATAAATATATGATAAATTTTTTTGATATACACTAGCATACTAATAACACATTATATGATCGAAATAGGAAAAACACTTTTTCAGTAAGAAATCAATTAAAAATCAAAATATATATTAAACATATGAAATTGTCAACAAAATATACTATAATAAAAAAATACAATAGAACTTCATTAAACGTGATAAGTGCATGATTAAACTTGGGCAATGGAGTGCGCCAATCAATCCTTGTAATGTATAATTGTTAGTGAAATTCATGATGTTGTTTTTTTTATGGTTAATGTACACTTAATTTAAGTATTCATTTTTTTTCTTAACCATTACCGTTATGGTTAGCAAAATCCTATTTTTAAATAGGAAAAGGTGGTTTAGTTGCGGTGTGGACTATAACGTGGTAAAAAAAATTGTATTGCTTTCTAACTTCATATTAATCGTAAAATGATTGACATGGATAATCTATTGTTTCTCTTTCCTAATTTCATCCTTGATTTTCATCGTCGCAATTTTGGCATTACTAGTGATTTTTTTTTACGTATCTAAAATTTTTAGGAAAATGATAATGACAGTCATAAAGGCTGTCAATACAAAGGAAAAAGTATAGTAAAAACATCCCTGAATTTTAGGATCACTACCTTATCAATAAATGTACATCCTTTTTATGCATGTTAGAGATAGCCCTTAGGACGGTCATTAACAAAATCTAAATTTTTATGCTCAAATGATTTACGAGTGCTTTTTAGTTACTAAACATCACACAACTACACTGCCTAACGGATATCCACAAACACCAAACCGCTCGTTCCATTATGAACGAGACAATCAACAATGCAATTTTGAATGGGAATTAATTTTGGTATCACATCTTTTGATGCATATAGCACGCAGTACAAGTAAAACTGTATTAAACATGTAATGCAACTATTGTGGTATATGCATCAAAAGTTGTGGTGTAAAATCACCCTCTATTTTGAATACGTACTTTTTTAATATATTTTTTCAATAAATTAACTCTTGTATTATTCTTAATCATCAGTAGCCTTGGAGATGGAAGAGATAATAAAAAAACACAAAGGTACAACAACAAAAGCCGTAGCTTGGAGAAAACCTTCAGTTTCCTTTGAAATCACTCCAATTCTTGACCAGTCTCCACTATATCTGCAATTACAATACAAAATCACATGTTTTTAAGGGAGGTGATTTCTATACCACAGAAACTACTCGTACACCACAATTATTGTTTTAACGTTAATAAGATTTCATTAAAAGGTATATAAGAGACAGATGGATAAAATTAGTAAATTACCCAGCATCAATGAACCCCAATCCAAGAACAGCAACAGCAACTTGAGAAACTATCTTTAGTGAAGAATTGAGCTTTGACTTTTCAGAAAAGTCATCTTTTTTAGCCATTGAAATAATGGTTCTTGTTTTTCCATTGATGTTCTTCGTAATGGGGCAATGGAAAATGGTGGTTGAGATAACATTTTTTTGTGTGGACGGCATTTTACAATTTGAAGTGCTATCTGAAAGCGTATATCATGAAATGTTTATGCATTATTGTTGGGTTTTTTATATTTCTAGTCACACTTTAATTGTCACGGAATTACAATTAACTTGACAAACAATAAACCCGGTTTATAAAACGTTTGGACCGTTAGGTTTACAAATATAAAGCAACTAGATGAATTTAATAAATTGATAATTCGAAACTTACATTCGTAGCACCAGGAGATTGCAAACCTTGCGATCTAGTACGAGCCAGATTATCACACTAATGCTAGGATCCAAGAAAGAATCACTCTATCGATTCACACCCAAGGTTTGGTCAAGACCGAGACGATATACCACAAGGTAGTATAAAACACCCTTGAGAAACAAGCGAACCCCAAAACCGAAAACGATTTCGGTGGTGACGGCGTACGGCGGCGCCGGGCGGAGCAGCGGCGGCGGTCGTTCGACGGTGGTGGTGGCTTGGGCGAATGGTGTAAGGCACAAGAGGCAAGTATCAAAAGTCTATTAGGTTAAACCATTAACCCTTTATTTATAATGTGTCTAATCCTTATTAGAGTCAAACTCTAATTGGCCCAAGCCCACCTTTAATTAAGTCCACAAGTATTAATTAATCCATTAACTAATACTTGGCCCAAATATATTATCTAGTTCATTACCCATTAACTAGATTAGCCCATCTAGCCCAATTGTCTATTTAATTAAACTATTAATTAAACACTACGTTATTCCTCGTGTTCGTTGACTTCTCGAGGGCAACCCGAATAGGACTCTAAAATACCCGAACTGAAATACCGTTTTATTTGATGTGTTGGACACCAATTCCAACATTTAAATATTTGTATTTCATGCACTAATAATTGTATTCGGCATTTCTCTGCCCCGATTTTAATTCCGGGGAAAACCCACCACGTAGATTAGCACGAAAACCTGGGTTCGTCGGTCTTGTAAATGATTTAAAACTTAGATTGGGTTCAGACCAAGAAACGGAAAGCATATTGGGCCGAATCAACTGGGTTAAAATGATGTTTATGAACCGTTTCGAATCAGACGAGTTAAATGTTTATGAGATACTAAATGAGATAGTTAATGTGTATGACTTGTGAGTCTCACTATTTTTTTACAAAAGTGATATTAATGACGTTTATAAATAAAAGTAAAAATAAAATAATCATTTCATTAGATTAAAGGACATAATTAGTAGTTGGCTCCACTATCTTTAACCAAATGTTGTAAATTATCAAAGTATATTACTTATTTTGAAATTTTCAAATATGCAAACGTGAAACAGATGAAGTATATATACTGAGTTGTAAAATATTTTACACAATTGTTTGTGAACCTGAAATCCTCAACGCATAAAGATAACTAGTGGATGGTTCTTAATCAAGTTGGTATCCATACCCTAATATTGATGTCTTATTTGCTTGATTGTTATTTACAACACATAAATCTATAATCCTGGTTCAAATATACATATAAAGTGTATGTATCTGTATCCACGTAACATCTACATGTACATCTTTATTGTGGCTAAAAGCTCATTTACTTTCACTATGTCCAAAATGACAATTCACGAATTTTCGCATGGTGACACAGCCTAAAATTAATCATAAAGATCACACATGAATGTGGTACCTTCCTATTCACAAACACAAATTCAGCCTTCTTTGCTATTGCAAGCATACACTTTAAAGACATGTTCAATGCTTATAGCCTAACGGTATTGATGTTTGGTATTGATTATGGCTTAAGGTTATGGATTCAAGTCCCGCTGTATTAAAGTAGATTTAAGAGCCATGTAAAGAATACTTTATTAAATTAGTTTCTCTCGCTATGTTCATTTTTTATTTTGTTGTCTCAAGATTCTTGTTAAACATATTCTTATGCATATTTAGTTAGATACATACAACATTATTTTCAAATTCCTTTATCCAATTAAGGACATAAATTAGTATTCTGATTTTTATATTTTATATGATTCATAGTACATTTATATTCAAGTAAATTACATTGTTTGTCCTTAGGTTTGTCCAAAATTCCAGGTTCAATATTTATGACCCGGAGTTATATTTATATAAATAGTCATTTTATTTTGAAGCTACATAGGTTCACATGCAATGACTCCCGACTACTTGTGGGTGGCAGCACAAGGACTAGTCGGTGTGTAAAATGGGTCGAAAACATGTTACCAACAAAAAGAGGTGGAATGACAATGAGGCAGTGACTGCATACGGGATTAGAAATTGATATGGATATTTAAATGACTAAACATATAAATTTACCCAGGGAGTTTATATATTCTTGGAAGTGGCAGTTGGAAATTTGGTTTGATTCTTTTGGAAAGCAAGAAACAATTTAATTTTCTATGGTAGATTTGGTTTAGTTCATTTAGAAAGCAAGAAACAATCTAATTTTCAATAATTTCAGCTTATCAATCTCAGGCATTCAAGAGGAGATGCAAGCTACCATCTTATCTTGGATAAGTATAGAGCTAGTTGTAAAAACATATCATGGTCATCGTAGTGTTTTTGCCCTACCTTGTTGATGTAATATCATTTTTCTTGTACTTTTGGCTAGTTATACCTAGTCTTGTTATTATTATACTACCTCCCTATTACAACAAGTCATACATACAGGTGTTTCAAAATAAGTGATGCACTTCAAAAATTATCTTATTTGGTAAAAAAGTGAGACTCATCATTCACTAACTATCTACTTTAATAAAATAAAATTACCCTTATACCCTTACTTTTACTTTTATTTTTAAAACTCATTAATATCACTTTATTATAAAAAAAAAAAGTAGGACTCTTTCTCCACTAACTATTCACTTTAATCTATTTTAATTTTTACTTTAATATTTTACCTTAAAAACAATGAAATCTCAAATGTATCACTTATTGTGATACGGAAGTAGTATATATGATTGTTCTTTGGAGGTAGGTTGAGTTGATGACATTAACGAAGTTCCTATTACTTTCTCTCTTTTTGTCGATAAAAAAAATCCTAACTTAATCTATATATTTTACAAGTATAATAGCTTAACTCTAACAACAAAAAATTGTATCAAAGTTAAGTATTTTTTTTAACATCTTTTAGATTTACCTTAATTTTATTTATAGCAGAATTTTAACCTATAAACTTACACCCAATGTTTTAAAACCCGGGTTATTGCTCGGCCCGGTGTGATGACCGGGTCACGGTTCAACCGGTTCAACCGGTTCAACCGGCGGTTCAACCGTTTTACCGAAAAACATAGGAAAAGTTGCATACGCATGTTTCTTCACTCAATTTGTAGAACCAAAAACAGAAACAAATTAATTTGAGAGAGATATCACTGATAAATTTGAGCAACCAATGAATTTGTAGAACACAACAATTTGTACAATCAATAAATCGGGCAGCAACAATCAATTTGGAGAAATAAATCGGGCAGCAAAGATGATTTTGTATCAACAATCAATTTGAGCAATCAATTTGTAGAACATAACAATGAATTTGTAGAAATAAATCGGGCAGCAACTAATGAAATTACCTTGTGTGGGTGGACGGTGGACGAGCAGAAACGAGCGAGATAGAATCGAAAGTAGTAGTAGCGGCTGAAAAACCACTGATATTAGGGATTTTTTTGTAAATTCCGGGTTTTTACCGGGTCAACGGGTCGCCGGGTCGGCGGTTCAACCGGAAACCCGGCCGGGTCTCAGCGGGCGGAAAATAGGAATTAAACCGGACCGAGTTGACCCGCCTCATGTACCGGGTCCCGGTTCGACCGGTTCAACCGGCCGGGTCAACCCGGGTTTTAAAACATTGCCTACACCATGCTACAAGTGAGTTATCCGAGTCTAGTGTGGTAATTTAAACTAGTTAAGTAGTTATAAACTTATACCGATGCAAATCCAGACCTTTATTTCGGGAGGGACACAAAATGTCAGAAATGACCCCACAACATATTTAATTGTATCTGACCAGGAGTCAAAACAAACTCCATAGATTCATGCACTGATGCTATATTAAATTCAGATATATAATTACACATGTACATATTTTGTATTTGTACATTACGCATAAGGGATGTGTACCTTGCTTTCATACTTACAAACTACACCTATGGGAGTCGGGGCCCATTAACGGGGACGGATGTTAGGTCACGTTAACACACTCTTTCATGGTAAGGGGTATATATGTCCTTTTAGACTAACACACCTAGAAGTTGATGTTTAATAGATTTTTTATTTTTATATTATAGATTAAAGACTCGTTATATCGGTATTTAAGAATTATGATAATGATTTTGACATCTAATTTTATTTCTTTTCCAAATTTTGTTTATTAAGATATATCTCAGTATATAGAATCATTAATTAGAAAAGAAAGCTAAATTAAGTATCTATTAAATCAAAGCCAAACATGTTTTGGGTAAAAAAATAATATATTTTATCAATTAGCATTTTAAATATTTAATTTATAGTAAAGTAATTTCATTTTTTTAATAAAGAGAATTTTTGGAAAAGAAAAACGTAGTAAAGTGAAAATTCCCATTATTTCTAGATTATGCAACATTCAAGTTAGCGCTAATTATTCTTTTATATATTTATTCAATGTTCATAGACTGTTTTCTCATCAAACTAGTAAAGGATGTTTTCCGGTTAACTAGTTCGATGGTTTTAACCGGTTTTTAACAGATACAACCTCATTTATAATACAATAAGTAATAAGTAATTCTGAAAAATATGTATAGATGCTAAAAGATATGGAAATATAATCTTTCGAAAAAAAATCTGAAATAACATATTTTTCAACTAAATTAGCGTCAACCTTAATTTAAAATTGGATTTAAAAATAATATCTTAAAATCCAACCGTTTTCGGTTCCTAATTAATATAGTTCAAAAATCAAAGGTTCCATATTATTCTTTTAACTGGTCACTTCCGGATCAACCTTGCGCCCGTTTTCCATTGTACCCTTGTGTGTAGAATATTTGTGTCGTTGTACTAGTTATTAATCTCATCTTACAAAATTTATGAATAGAATATATTTTTAATCATCGTTAACTTATATCTTTTTTCTTTCTTTCTTTCTTATGAATACATTCATGATACGTCTTACAAAGAAGCCTTTCTATCTGTCGATGGGACTTGTGTCATTTATCGTCCTAACGATGTGTGAATGAATCTGTAAAATAGTGATTGTGGAGATCACGAAGGGTAGGGAAAAAGATGACTCTAATAAACATATGGGGAAATGAAAGGACAAAATATAAGAAGTTTGCTTTGGAGTAATTTTAGCAAAAAATATTGGACTTGTGGGGTAAGTTGAGGAGGGTAAAATGACACTTTACCCAAAGTGAAGGAAGGGTAAAAAGGAGAAATGACTTGTGAGTTACTGGGTTTCATTTGGCCAAACATCGCCTCCTAAAGTTTCTCTCAAACAAGAAAAAAGAACATTCTTCTAGGTATTGCGGACAAGTCCCTTAAGTTTAATGAAACCATACATAAGCCCTTATTTTAAAAACGAATTATAAATAAGTCTGTCCTTGACTCAAAAATAGCTTATTGGTCAACTCCAACAGTAAAATCATGGGTTCAATCTTATCTTTAATCTAGGTGGTATGTCTACAAACAACTCTCCATTAATCGTTAGCATATCGTTGTTCATAATGTTATTAGAGGAACACGTTGTTTAGTCTTCCTTTAATGAACTACAGGGGTGTCAAATATCAACCCTTCATAGTTGAAAGTGTTAAGTGTAACTTTCTTTAAATGTATCAAACACAGTTCTCTTTCTTGTGTGGGCTTTTCAAGATAAGACAAAAATACCCATCACCACACCACCCCCACTCCTTAAAAACCGACCCCCCTCTTCAACCTCTCTCACTGTTTTACTTTTCTTCTTGATTTTATCGAATTATTATTTAATATTCTATTAAAAAACCATTTTCTTGAAGAAACTTTAGATTGAAATGTACAGAAAAAGTTTCTTTGTGCCGCGGAGGAGACTAATTTGGAAAAATCCCAGATTATTTTTCTCGTGTTTTGGTGTTTTTTCATAATATAGGTAGTGTGTGGGGTCTCACCGGCGGAAATGGTGGTGGTTGAATGTCACGAGGGTATTTTCCGTCATTTGACATGAATAAGGGCTTCTACTGCTTTATTTAAGAAAATGGTGTATGGTGGTGATGTGTAAAATACTTAAATCTTGCATTTTGAAGCTGTTTCTAGTGGCCATGCTAGTGGTGATCGGCGGCAGCGAGCGGCGGAGGTGGTGGAAAGATTCCGAGGGTATTTTGGTCATTTGACAGCGACCGCTGCTTCGTCTCAAGAATATGTTGATGAGTGGTTGTTGTGTAAAATGTTGCATTTTGAACCGCAGCTTCTTGCGGTCATGCTGGTGGTGATCGGCGGCGACGGGCGACGGAGGTGGTGGAAAGCTCACAAGGGCATTTTCGTCAATATGAAATGAAAGTGGAGCTCCTTTTTCTGGTGGGCGAAGTGTAAAATGTTACTCTTTAAACCCCAGTTTGTTGTGGTCTGGCTTGCTCACTTCCCGGCTTCCGGCGGTGGTGGCTGCCGCTAACGTCGGATGCGTGGTGGCCGGAGGTGACGTGGGTTACTTTGTCTGAAGAGAATGGATGTTAGGGATTTCTCGTGAAGATGCTTGGCCACTTCTAGAAGTGGCGGCGGAACTCGGAAGTGGCAGCGGCGGCGGCGGTGATATTGGCGGGGACGGCTCAATCTAGATTAATCTAACTTTATTTAATTTTAGCAGGTTTGTCGTATATATTTTACTTTCCTAAAAGCACCTTCTAGTTTTCTAATTACCATTTGGAGCTTGAGCTTTAAGTTTTAACAACTTGTGAAATCATAAATTCGGATCCATTTCTAGTACTTCCTCGATTCAAAATAAGTGATACACTTTTCTTTTTAGGTGATTCAAAATAAGTAATACAATTTGAAAAATTATCTTATTTGACAAAAAATAGTAGGATCACCGCCCACTAACTATCTACTCCCTCCGTCTCTAAATAAAGTTCTCATTTCACCTTCAAGTTTTGTCCATAAATAAAGTTCTCATTTCTCAAACTTAAGGGACCCACTTAATATAATAATATTATTACCAATACTTTCACCACTAACTATCTCTTAAAACACTTTCTCTCTCCAATCATACCTTATATTTTATTCAAAAGTAATACCAAATACCCCACCACTAACTATCTCCTAAAATATTGTGCCAAACACAAATGGGAACTTTATTTAGGGACGGAGAGAGTATTTAACAAATTGAAATGACTCATTTCATTACTTTTTACTTTTAAACATCATTAACCTCATTTTATTCAAAATATGTGGGGCTCATTCCCCACTAACCATCCAATTAATCTAATTTAACAATCAATATAATATTTAACCTCAAAAACCGTGAAACCCAAAGTGTATCACTTATTTTGAATCGGAGGAAGTATTGAAATATATAATATAATATCATTGCACATTAATTACCATATGTTGTCAGAAAAATGAACAAATATCATATCGAAATTTATGCAGTCACATTGTAAATTTACACTTCACATGTCATTATGTCAACTACAAGCGCAACTTTTTATTTCTTTGGTTTGAACTTTGAAAGAACATCCGAACCTCTTTAGTATGAAAATTGATTAATTAGTAGGTTAATAAATCAAATCCGTTCAAAAAAAGGTTAATAAATCAAATCTTATTTTAAAATACTTTCACATAGGTCATAGGTATAGTAGGTTCGTATATAAGAATGACACTCCTCTTCTTGTACCATAAAACCTATCCGTAGAAGTGTCATTCCCTTTTTTGAAATTAATTAAATATTTATTTATCTTCCTCTCATATTAGGGAATTCATTTCTATCGCACAGCTTTTACTTCTTATATCATATTGTACAAATTTTATAGCTAACTGTACAAGTATATAAAATAAGAGTTGTGGTAGATGAAGTAAAAGTTGTGGTATGAACATCACCCCCTTTCATATTAATTAAAATTGAGATGTAAGAATATAACTTTTACTACATAAGACAATGAAATATAAATATAATAGTAAAATGAACGACTAAAGTTGCAACCGAGTCAAGTCGAGCTCGAGTCTGATTTAACTTACCTAGGCTAGGCTCAAGCTCAGACTAATAACTGATCTAGCTATATTCATGCTTGTTTATTTCAGTTACTATTCAATTATTTTTCTACCTATCGTATAGGAGGTAATTTGAATGAGTAATGGTATTTCTTCCTACTATATTACTATTCATTTTGGTTATGACATGTGTCAAAATCAATGGATGGTATGAGGAAAAAAAATTAACTGATGACACATGTCAAGTTTAAAAATGAGTAGACATATTGGTAGGAAGAAAAGCTAGTATGAAGAAAATATCATTTCCCAATTTGAATATACAATTGTTTAACTAGTACGTAAAATGGATTCATTACGTTGTTATACTTGTTCTTTCAGTATATCTTACTATAAAACAACCTAACATGAAATAGTAATTGTAATTGTTTGATTGTTGTAACTTGTAAGCTTATTTATAAAATAATCTTTTCATATTAAGCTGATCACATACAAATTTGAATGTTACTAGAATATACTTGTCACAGAAGAAAATTTTATATGTATATTTGCATTTTTAATTTCTTATTTTTTAAGATGGAGAAAAAAGTAGTAGAAAGTAAAAACTTAACAAAAAAGATAATTTTCATTTGCTTCGCTTTTATCTTAAATTTTATTCAAATACAAGAAAATAAAGTTTCTGTTTTAAAAGACGAATGAAGAATCATAAATATCAAAACAATTAAACAATTAAAATGCGACAACTCATAGCGAAATAGGGGTTGTTCTTACAATGCATTACTTCCTTCGGAGTAATAATAGGGTACATAAGAAACCACGAGCTCGTGGCGGATGAGGTGGCATGTCAGTGGTGACAATTAACAATGGCGGAGTCTATTGGTATGGATTATAGAGGAGAATGAGCGAGATGTAAGAGAATGATTTTTCTTCTTCTTTTTTTTTTAATTAAAAATTGTGGGTATTGTTGGACGTGGATCTTAACATGATATTTATAGTGTGTTAGTGGTAGTGAATGAAAATATGATATGATTATAACCACACCTGATGCTATTATTGAAATCAAAGTTTTCCTATGTGTCTTTATACAAGATTAAATTGTTTACACGGAAGTAGCTTATAGAATAACAAAATTTTAATTTTCTTTCAAACCATGCTCTTTCTTTACTCTCACAAAAGTTGGATAGCCATCGCTTTTCTTGTGTGATACACATACTTTACTTTGCCCTATGGATGGGAATCCACTCCACATACTCAACTATTGCTCGGTGGATGGGAATCCACATACGCACATTTTTTCTTACGGTAGATAGTGTCATAAGGAGACTCATTTCTTATTTTCATACTCATAGAAGGGATCTGTATATAGTGCATGCTACCATGTTATGCATAACTTCAAAACTTTGGTGTACGTGCAATGAAAACCGCAATATATGGTTATGCTATGCTTTCATGTATGCCTTTAGGGATGTAGTACAACTACTTACCCGGTTTTCCTGCAAAAATTACCTAGGTGGTTTTCCTACCAAAAACTGGAAGGGTGCGAGTTTTCAGTTCTAACTGTTTTTAACCGACTTTCTATTATAAATATCTCATTTTCAACATAAGAAAAAATTAACAGGATTCTCTTTATGTTTAAACTTAGATTCTTACCTGAAGTCTAAGTTGAAACACATTCGTCTTATCCCAAATAATAGATTTTGTGATATTTAGAGGCACTTGACTTAGTCGAAATACTTTATTAAGAAAATAAGTAATCCAAGAAGAATCTTTTCAAACTTTTAGTTGTAATTAGGTTGTTCTAGTGTTACATACTTCCTCCGTTTCAAAATAAGTAATATACTTTCCATTTTTGAGTATTTCAAAATAAGTGATACACTTTTAAACTTTCCTTATTTGGTAAAATATAGTGGGACCCATACCCACTAACTATCTCCTTTAATAAAGTGAAATTACTCATTTACCCTTACTTTTACTTTTAAACATCATTAAACTCACTTTAATCATAATATGTGGGACCCCTCACTCACTAATTATCAAATTTAATCTAATTTAACATTCATTATAATCTTTTGCCTCAAAAAACGTGAAAGCTAATTTGTATCACTTATTTTGAAACGGAGGAAGTATATTATTATATCAGTTAAAAAAAAGTTTAAACTAAAACTAATCTACTGCACTAAATTTGCTACTAACAAGACTAGCTTAAATATGGATGATTTCTTGGACGTTTTTATAGTTTAGTTATCAGTTTTTTAAATGTCATATACTTTGATAAATCACACTATGTATTAAGTTGAGTCAAAATGAAATACAAATGTGATTATGTGTCACGATTTGACTAAATATAAGTACCAAAACTATTGAACTGACATTTTTATCTATCAGACGCATTAAAATGCTATATAAGGTACAAAACGATAAAAGTATTCAGTAAATAACTCATACTCCGTATATATTATTATGATGAAAATTAACCGTACAAACAATTTAAAAACATGGTATTAATATTTGCATTAAATAAGATATATCAGGTGTATTACTTCGTATAAGATTTGTATCTCGTGCATGTGTAAGTGTACTTTACATTGATGCAGGTGTACCCTGGACCAATATCCTTGCGTAGATTTTTTATATCACAGCATACTGCAAAATATTAAACTGTAGTGACCCACCTTATCTTGCTCCTCGTTTTTAGATATATTGACTTCCTCACAAGGTTTGGAGTTTAAATTTTGTTAGTGTACAAAATCTTAAGCCGGAAAGAAGGATTAAAAAACGATTACAAAAATATAATTTAGTTAGTCAAAGAACGTAAAAAGTGGTTTCTGTATGAACGTAACAAATTTCCCATTTGTAAGAGATGGGTATCGTCGTGTGGGAAAACTCAGATCGAGTGTACAACTCAAACAAGATAGAAGAAACAAATCTGAATAACAATGAATCACTTCCAATCGAGTGATAATTCAGGTCGAGTTTGGATTCGCGGGTCAGAAAGATCCAAAGTGAACGCAACTTGTTTATATAAACAATTATGATATCTAAACCCTGACATGTCACCTTAAACTTGAACATGACCCACGTAACCGTTTAATTAAACGGATTAAACATGTAAACGATTTGATTAAATATGTTAAACATGTTTTAATAATTAACCGGGTAATTAGCGGGTCAAATCATTTAAATTATGTGGTGTCATGTTAACTGACTGGGTGTAGTGGTGACTAAACCCAAGTTTGGTCGCCACAGTCTCATCAGCTTTCTCCATTCTGACCAAACACGTGACAAATTCCGACCAAACTCTCGTAGTGGTGAAAAACTCACAACCAAAACTTAAAAATGATTTTATAAATATATGTACCACTTATCATGCATAATACACAAGCCCCATTTCACAACCTCCATTGGAGCTACCAAACACTCATGAAAACATTATGGGACGTGTCCTTGATAGGTGATGCAATAAGGACGACACACCAGAATTGTTGGGATGGACGGCGAATTTCGGTGAGGACGAATCATTACTTATAGGGAGTGATTTTTACATCACAAATTTTAATGCATGTACTACAACTATTGCTTAATATAATTATATAATTAGCTATAACTTATATTATGTGATGTATGGTATAAAAATTATGATGTAAAATGAATTCCCATTACTTATAATCTAATGATTACTTATAATTGAAAACTAAAGTCATATGACCCAATTTTGTTAAAAGGAATACAAATTTGGACTGTCTAAGCCAAATTGTTCTTTTAATTTGGGCTTTTTATAATTATAGGCTGGTCCATATCCAACTTCACTGGACCACTGGTTTAATCTAAATGCAATTTTAAAATTCTTTGTATACAAAATCATCTGAACGAACAAGCAATTGCTTTCTTCCAATGGCAGCAAGTAATTCCGCTTCAAATCCAATACTATGTGCTTCGTTCAATCAAGATAACAGGTACTGATTCTGAAAATGAACTTGAAATCGTTGGGGTTTTAGCTGATTTTAGGGTTTGCTAATACTATGAAACGAATTTAGTTGCTTTGTGATCGGAACGAAAGATGGTTTCAGAATCTTCGATTCAAATTCAGGGAGACTTTTATATGAACGAGGTATGATCTGCTTCTGCTTATGAACACAGGATATTTAAATAAGCCATCCCCAATTTATTCAAAATCTGACTATTTTGACAATAAATGATCAGAAAATTAGAATCATAGTTACTTGGAGCATTTGTCCTTATTCTATTTTTTTGTAAATGTATGAATTGAATCAGTTCTAATAAGGGTTTAAAATTTAATTCTTAAGTTATTGGAGCATTTGTTATTGTTGAAATGCTTTTCAGCACTAGTTTTCTTGCAATTGTTGGAGCTGGAGAACAGGTATTATTAATACATATTATAAATTTATAATTGGATTAATTTAATTCTTATTACGCCACAAAGCGTACTTATTTTAATCATTATAATTTCCTTAATATTTTTTGACAAGGCATCTTTATCTCCCAGACGTTTATGTTTGTTCAATACTGAAACTGGAACAGCTCTAAGAGAATTAAATTTCTTAACTTCAATTCTGTCTGTTTCTGTAAATAGAAAAAGGTCAACTTTTAAGTTTTTATTTTTTATACAATCAACTCTGTTACATATTATTGTAGGTTTATTTATATTTTAATCCTCAAACTTTCATTGATTTGGTGTTTTAACCCTTGTGTTGACCGGTTTTTGGTCAAATTTAAGGGTTATAAGTTATAATGTCAAATTAGTGAAAGTTTGAGAATTAAAACATAATCAACCCTTTATTATATTGATACATCATTAATGATTTTACGAGTTGCCATAATATGATACATGTGATACCCGAATTTGTTGTATTATATTATTGATAATTTTTATATATCTTAATGTGGACTTCATTTCATGCATGCAGGCTGATAGTGGTTTTGCAAGGAAAAACATTTATTTATGACATAAATAGTCTCGTTATTTTAGACACAATTGACACAGTGCCAAATTTGAAAGGTGATTGTTCGTTTTTTAATATTATCTTAAGAATTTAATATTTAAAGGTGATGAAAATAAATAAAAAATGATATTACGCTATAATTGCGTATATATTTGCTAATTTATTTGTTCTGTTATTTTTGCAGGACTTTGTGCATTTTCGCCATGTTTGGATGGTTGTTTTTTAGCTCTGCCAGCAAGTACAACGAAAGGGTCTGTGTTAGTCTACAATGTTATGGATCTACATTCACACTGTGAGGTTAATCATATTATTTATTATTATTATTTCATGGATTTCGTTCCATATCCCAATTTGTGTTATATATATCCTGTTATAGCTTCTTGAAATAGCTATTGATATTCTAATTATATTGTTTAATACTCGATTTCCCGAATGAAAAATAAAATTATAATATGAGTTATTAATTGGTAAAATACATTACAGATAGATGCTCACCAGTCAGCATTGGCTGCAATAGTATTTTCTTCAAATGGGATGTATATGGCTACAGCTTCAGAACAGGGGACTATAATTAGGGTTCATTCTATTTCAGATGCAACTAAGGTGTAGTGTAACATAACTACCTTAATATATACAAACTTCATATACACATCCAAATAAATATTACTACGTATGTATGAATAACTGACAATTTTATTTTTTTTTGATGATATTTCAGTCTTATAGTTTCCGAAGGGGAACATACCCATCAACTGTATATTCATTATCATTTGGGCCGTCTGTTGGGCTTCCTGATATTCTTGTAGCTACAAGCTCTTCAGGCTCTGTTCATGCTTTCTTTCTTGGCTTGGCTATTGATCAAAGGTCACACTTTTCTAACCATTAATTACAATTTACAAATTTAATTTACTTATTTTTTCCATTAATCACATTAGAGCAAACATGTCAAATACCTAAAAAGGGAACTAGTCATACTATGTCCTAAATCAAAGATTTAGATTATTTATATTATAATATTGTTTTTGTAATAGTATTTATTCACAAAGTACCTGTTGGTATATGGGATTAATCACAGACTGTTGATATTTAATTTCTCCACCTAAATAACAAAGTATCTTGACAAGTTTGCTCTTGTAATTACAGATATCATGTTGTTGAAATAAGTCAAATTTTAATTGGAAGTTAATGGAGAAATAAATAAAGTTAATACATATTTTTTTCCAAATACTATTTTTATTTATTTATTATTTTTTATTTTTTATAATATCTACCAGAAGTAAAAGGTCAAGTAGCTTTCTGGGATCAATTATACCGGATTCTGTTGGTGATGCAACTCATCATCATGTTCTTCATAATGCTGTTGCACCCGGTGTAAAGAGGTAACAAGATAACATAATCGATTATTTGCTTCTTTGCGTGCGGGTCAAAACGGGTAATTTTTCAATGTGGCTGGTGAAACGGGTCGGATGTTGTCCAATTTTGTTCAAATACTTAGTGTTATTAAAAATTGAAGTTTTTGACGATTTTTTTTACAGTTATGCGGTTATTCGTAAAGTAGACAAAGCTGACAACACGTCTGCATCTGAAGCTGCACGGTCAGTAATTGAATTCACTCCAAAATCTTACTGGTTGCTCCAACATTTTTTTTATATTTGTTTATTTTTCAGAGCCACAATATCGATAATTACATACAATGGATATTTCCTGGAGTACTTTCTTAACATCAACCATCAAAACGAGTCTTCCTGGATGTTGGATCGAGAATTTAATCTTTTAACAGCAATTTCTGAAAGCGGGCCCGTGAGAGAACAATGATCTATGTTCTGTAGGTATAATGTAAATTACTAAATTAACCCTAATTAGAGGCTAAAAATGATCAAACTTGAGCATTTATGCTATAATGACTTGTACTCTATATCGTGATCAAACCAAGACAAATTTATGTGTGATACACAATAATTGGTATATACATAAGAGGGAATTTGTATAGCATAAATGTTTTATTTTTGAATAATTTTACTACACAAGAAGAAAAGATAAAATATAAATGTTTGTAACATGGAATAAAAAACTGTAAAAAGAACACACGCCCATACATAAATGACTAACTGAAATGACTAAATGAGAGACGGTGTTGCTTTTTACTACGTATCTCTTAATTATTTGATTAATATAAGTGTTTATATCAAAGAATGAGATTGAAAAAGAGAACTAATGAATTTTACATGTCAATTATCTTAGAGAAATTGTATTGGTGCCTATCATTTGTGATTATTTATGTGTCTATCTATTTGATTATGACAATTGGCAAAATCAACAGATGATACGAGTAAAGAGAATCAGTGATTACACATGTCAAGTTTAGAAGTGAGTAACTGTATAAGTGGATACAAATGGTAGTCATCAATACCATATCTCGATATTTTACAGGTAAAAGGATAAATTAGAAGGATTTACGTAAAATATCTGGGATCTACTTCGTATCTTCAGACATGTAAGAGAGCGTTTTTTCTTTATCGTTATTCACCATCTTCAAATAAAATGTGATTCTACATAAATTGCTACACTTGCTTTCTTCATAAATTATGTTGTAAAACTACACATATATTATATTCTAATAATGGATTATATTCCAATTTTGTTAACTTTTATTATAAATTAATATTTAGAAGTTATCTACATACTTTGTGTATAAATAAATAATTTGCTATAATAGTAGAATTAGTGTTATATATGTATTAATGTATTATTAAGTAAATAATTAGTATATATCAATTGGCTACCAAACATTACCTTTGGGGGTTCCCTTCAATAAATATTGGGTTCAAAACTTGTTAAAGACATTCATTAGACGATAATAAAAAAAGAGGTGAGGTTATTCCCCCAAAAAGGTGATAGGTTTAAGGAAGGCATACTATCCGTTTCGATGTCACTATCTGATTTGAATCACCTATGTTATAATTGATTCAGTTGCAATCTCTACATTCTACAATGTTACATTGTCGGCTTGTCGCATCAGGAAATAGTCAATCTGTGTGTTATGTCTCCGCTTTAAAAAGTGATAAGGTGTGCGTCTTTCTTCTTAAATTGCTTTTTAAAATTGTTTTTGTATGTTTTTCATTTGAATTGAGTTTTGATAGTGATAGTTCAATCTTTAAGTGTATAAAAAATTGTACAATAATTTATGGGAGTTAATTCCTAAATAAGTTTGTAATAGAATGTGAAAGATTCAATGCAGAACCGATTTAAACTACAGAACCGCAAAACCTTTTCTTAACCAATCATAATTAAGTAAAATAAATTGTAATTATTAATTTTATACCAATTCGGAGGGGTATTTTGGTCCATGCTTGTTGTGGGGATTTTGTTTCCAAACTCTATCCTCTTCCATGATTTCATTTCCGAATATATCATTCCACCATTCATCGTGATTATCATCTACTAGCCTACCATTCTTCATTGTTTTCTATAGAACCTAGTAATCCAGCTACACATTCATGATGAACTAAGAAGAAAATATGCTTACCCCTCACTAGTCATTATGCACAGACATCATCGATACGCAAGGCAGTTCATTTTTCGAAGGCGATATGATTTTCCAGATGAGTTTGAAGAACAATCGGGTATGTTTTTTGTAAGTAGTATATAAATTTACCATAACTGTTTTTAAATTTTTTGGTTAAAATTATTATTCGTTTTTAGTAGATTTACTTCAAATATGGTTTTTCGAATCCATCCAGTAAACGACGTTGAAGATGAAGTTGATGTCGGTTCCGGTGAAGATTACTTTTCAGAATAGTTTTTTTTTTTTTCTATTTAGATTTCCTACACTAGTGTTTTATGCTTTTTTATTTTGTTTCCATTAATTGCTAGATTTACTCTCTTTTTGAGATATTGAAACTATTAATTCGTATGGATTTCATTTTATTTTGGATATGTTTTTAAAAAAAGTTCAGTTTATATTATACATGCATGTTTTTATTGTAACTTTTATATCATGGTTCAAGAATCTAATGTACCCTCAATTTTCATAACAATCTTGATGGTATACATTAATGTATTAATTCTAGAAATAGCATAACCTAATGAATCACTACAGTTTCATGTTACCAATTACATTGATGTTCAAAATACATTAACGTCAAAGTTATGTGAAATCAATGTCAATATTATTTACTTTCATTATTCTCATGTATAAGTTGCAAATAATATCTAAATATGTGAAAACATACATGTCAACATTAATGCCAACTCAAAATAATTTTTAAAAAATATTTAAATATGATACATCTCAAATGTATACATAGATGTCAACATTAATGTAAAACATAGATGTTAACAATATTAATATCAGATCAAATGCAAACCATAAATGTCAGATCTTTGTGAAAACATAGATGTCAACCTGCTTATTACCATATAAATGAAGGATAAATTTCTGAAATCAATGTCATCATTCATAAAGTTACCCTAATATTTCCATCAAGTTAACATAGATGTCAACCTGCTTGTTAGGTAGGAGCGAATTTTCAGGGGTACCATTACCCATAATTTGATATATTAATTTTTTTAAAGATAATTAAAAGATGTTATACCTATTACAATATCTTTTAAGGACTATCATTATCATTATCAAAAGATGTTATGGTCTTTAGTTTAAACTGGTTCTACGTAGATTTAGACCCGTAATAGAATAATGTATAAATTTCTAATACATATTTTATAATATCTTTTAACGAATATCATTATCAAAATTATTTTAATTAGTCTAAAAAAAACTTGGCAATAAAAACATACGCGAAAGAATACTGTTTCTCATATCCTCGTATTTCAAAGCGACTGCCTTCTGCCGTTCGTGCTCCTACCGGCCCGCGATCACCGATTGCATAGCCAGAGAATCTCCCCGAGACGTCTGTTTTACGTTGGCTGTTTGTTCACCGATCGCTTTTTTCCGGTGACCGGTAACTCTCGTTTTCATTATCTTCTTAGCATCAACATAAACTTTTTAATTTCTATTAATCTCATCACTTTGCGGTTTTAATTTTTTCGTTAATATGATCGTTTTGCGAGTTTCTGACCCCCTACTTCATTTGGAACCCTAATTTAGAAAATTGAAACCCCAACTATTTGTAACCTAAATTGAATTGTTCAGTTTTATTCCTTCTGAGCTCGATTGTTGCTCATTTGTGTAATTAGGGATTGCTTTATTTGATTTTGAAAAATTAATATTTAAAATCGGCTGTAAAAGGCAGAATGCAGTCAGAAAGTAATAATTATTAAATAAAATATAATTTGTCATTTATGAGGCCATTGTTTATTGTTTTTCTCACGAAAATGTTAATTTAGTACTGCATTATATACAGGTTGTTATAACTTATTTAGGAATATTAACATTAGCTGTTCATGAATCCAACATCTTGCTTAATATGCTTATATATTCATGTATAGATTCATTTGCAAAGGTTGAGTGTTGTGTTTAGGAATATGGTTTGGGAAATGTTATATAAATGCTTTATTAGTTCATCTAATATGTATGCAATGTAGATAAATTACACTGAATCTACTTCATGTTAGTTATTGCTTTTCATATTTACACACACGACAGTGAGATATTCTTGGCAACTTATGAAGCACTAATATGGATACAACAAAAATGTTAAATGGATAAAATATTTCCAGGAAGAAAATCGATATGTTATGTTATTTTTGAGTTTTGAAGTTTCCTATTACTTTGGTAAACTGTAGCTACATGTAAATGTGCCACATAAATAATAGGCTAATAGTTGACTTTCAATTATGAATGCGTGTATGCATATTAAGTAAACGAGTATAATTTGGAAAATAGTGACTTTGGTGTACCTTTAGTAGTCTTTGTTCCACCAGAATGAGATGGAGTTGGCATTTTCGAACCATTTCTTTATTAATGGGTCGATTTGGTTTGTGTTTTATCTCAAACGGGTCAAATAAATTTTTTTGCTGAAAGGGAAATGGGTCACATGGCTCGATCAGGTTGAAAGTCACCCAAACTCAAAGATTTAGGTTATTTTTGTAATAAAATGTATTTTAAATCATAGTTATAACATTAGTTATCTATAAAGTGTTAAAGATCAAACCAACCCCATCCAACCCGTGCTAGCCCATTTGGACTCTTGTATTATTCTGACCATTTGCCACCTCTAATTCTTCCCCTTATTTTGTTTTGCAGTAAAAGGCAATCTTTTACTATTTCCTCTCTCAATTCTAATACATCAAGAGGGAATTTTGAATTTTACCAAACAAATAGATGTCAACAAGAGGTCGTGGGCCACCAACTTACGGGTCTCGGTCAACCCAACCACCCGGTCAAACCCACCACGGTTCATACTCCAGCGAGTCACAACATCCTAACCATCAAGACAACAAACCAACGGTTCGATCATCTGAACTCGAACAGTTAGCTAGTGACAAACAAAGATTATCAGCTACACATGTAGCCTTACGCCAAGATTTAGTTGCAACCCAACAAGATATTCAGAAAATTCGGGCCCACATTGGAAGTATACAAACCGAAAGTGATATTCAGATTCGTATTCTGTTGGATAAAATGGCTAAAATGGAGGTACAAATACGGGCTGGTGAGGATGTGAAAAAGGATTTACAAAAGGCCCATAGTGAGGCTCGGGCTTTAGTGGCAACTAGACAAGAGTTGATTGATCAAGTTAAACGGGCTACTCAAGAATTGGATAAGGTTCGTGCTGATGTGGCAAAATTGCCTGAAATGCATGTTGAACTTGATGGGTTGAGGCAGGAACACCAGAAGTTACGGTTAGTCGACAACATTTTCTTAATTATTTACTTCAACGTTGGGTCACTTGCTGATCGGAAATAAATGATTTTTTGGTGATAGTAATATAATTTTTTAATAAAATGATTTAAATTGTTTTTTGGTGCATTAATAGTGTACTATGTGTGGATTATGGCTCGTTTGACATGTTCAACCCATTTAAGTTTTGACATGTTTCTTTTCTAAGCTTTTTTTTAACCCATTGAGTCACTAGAGATAAAATGTGAATTACATCAACTTACTTATAAGTAAATGAGTTGAAATTTGTTTAACAGATCGATTTTTGAGCATGAAAAAGGCAAAAACATGGAAAAAGTGGCAGAAATGGAAGTTACGGAAAAAGAGCTTGTGGGTATGGGTAGAGAGGTTGAGAGATTACGAGCTGAGCTTTTGAATGCCGAAAGGAGAGCAAATGGTATATCTTTCTTCCTTTTATAATTTAATAATTAAATTTCTGAAAAAACTTTTACAGTTTCAACTATTTTCTTTTCTAAAGATAGAAAATGAAATCATTTGAACATGTTTTCAAAATCCTTAGTACCTATTTTCTAGAAAATGGAGATTGAAATACTTGAATAAATTTTTTTGCTACTAAAAACACCCTTAGATTTGTGTTTTGAAACCTTATATATATATTTTTTTAATTTTTGGATAAACAAATTCTGGTAAGAGTAAATTAAAATATTTAATTATCCTTCTTTTAACCTAATACCAGACTTGTACTCCCATCCCGGAAGACTTGACTTGTCTGTTTTATGTTCACAAGAATGTCCTTTTTTGCTCATTATGATGTTATGTATTAAATTCTTAAATAATCAGAATTTGTCCAACATTGAAACAATTTATTATAGCTTCAAACAAAAGCACATCCCACATAATCACTTTCACAACGGAAAACTAAACTCCCCTAAAGATGTGTTTAATTTAACAATGCAGCACCAACCGCATACGGTGAGCCCTACATGAACCCTCCGCCACCTCATATGCATGCTAATGGGCCCGGTTATGGAATGATTCCCTATGGTGGACCCCACCTTCGCCCAACCGCTCCTCAATGGAGACCACCACAAATGATCCCCTATCGTGGACCCCGCCCTCGCCCAGGTGTCTGGGGAGTACCTCATACATATGACAACTCTTACTCTAGATCCTGAACAGTTGATAATTGTTTGTTGACGAAAATGTAATGCCATGGTAATGTTACTCATACAGTGTTAAAGAAGGTTTTGATTTTACAAAATCTTGCTTGTGAATTTAGTTTTGTTTTTGCCATTATTCTCTTTCTTAAATTGTCTCTATACAATTCTTCTTCTCACATCAATTTTTAAGACCAGTTTCTTCTCATCAATTTAGTTTTATCTTTGAATTCATCGTTAATTTTACAGTTGTTTGTTGCCATATTTCAGAATTTATACTTCTCATGACTTCTCACCCATTATTAACAGGAAATGAATACAAAACACATTTGTTCGTAAAATTTAGACTCAAAATGCATATCTGCTAACTAGAGCATTTATTACCTTACTAGCAGGGTACCCGCGCAATGCGGCGGCGGGTACCATGGTCACTATATTTTGCGGCGAGAATTTCAATCATGATTTTATATGGTTACATATTTATTCACTTTCAATTGTTGATGAAGGCTTGGATGTAATTTCTAAACACAGTCGTTTCAACCCCTAACAAACTGCAAAAATAAATTAACATCATGTCGAAATATATGCTCAAATTAATACCTGTAATTTCAAAATATCAAAGATTAAATAAAGCATACTACTAATTCAAAGTCAAACAAAAATCCCAATTTGACTTTAGGCCTTTTTTATCTATGACTTTTGACAAAAAAATCATCTACTAACTAAAGTTTTCTTTAGATTTTAACTATTGTTCATGTTGATTTTTAGCTTTTTGGGTTTGCCAAATTAGCGTGGTTGATTTTGTCTATTATTAACTATTACATATCTGGACTTGATTTATATTAAGTTAGCTTACAAGTGAAGGAAATCAGGAATTTGAGGAAGCCAAAGAGAGTATATAAATTTTCGATAAATTTAAGAACAAGTTAGTTAATTTTTATTCTAATAAACGCAAAGAAAAAAAGAAATAATCCAATCTTGAGACAAATCCATAGAATAAGTAGGCTGAAATGAAAAGAAAAAAAATAGTTAGATTAAATAATTTTTATTAAGAAAAGTATTAAATTTAACAAAAAAGATTTACCATTTTTTAATTTGAATGGATCAACAAAATCAAACGCATGTCAAAGGCAATGAAGTCAACTTATGTTTAAATGGTCTGTTACGAAATGTATTTAGGATAACCACAAATGTGTTTATTTATAATTAAAATGAAAGAGTATCAATAATCCTTGTAGTTGAGATGGTAAAGCTTGAAAGTTTTAACCTCCAGGTCATGGGTTTGACTCTTGGACCTTGCATTTTAATTAGAGATGCAAACGGGTACGGGTAATAGCGGGTACTGCAAAACCCGTACCCGTACCCGACCCGCTATTCCTATACCCGTACCCGCCTCGTACCCGGTCAAATACCCGTCGGGTTCGGGTAGAAAAATACCCGCCGGGTACGGGTAACCCGACGGGTACCCGTTCAATAAAAAAATTAAACAAAATAGGTAAAACATTTAATACTCTTAGTTCGTTCAGGCTTATTCCGTTCAATACGTAATGGACTAACGGGAGACGGGCTAGATTTTAACCATTATTAAATTGGGCTAATGAGAGATTAAGTGTTGGGTTAAGTTTGAGTAGTGACTTGTGGGCTAAACTTGTACTAAAAAAATTACACATTAATATATATATTCGGGTCGGGTATAAACTGTGCGAGTATTATAAAACCCGTACCCGACCCGTACCCGCTCTCGGGTATGAAATTTAAACCCATCCCCGACCCGTTACCCGTTTAGACGGGTAATACCCGCCCCGTAAGACTCGGGTACCCGCGGGTTAAATTTGCATCCCTAATTTTATTTAGAGATTGAAAAATTAAAAGGTTTCCTTAAATGGAAGGTTTGAATTAAGACCTATCATTTTTAGAAAAGTCTAATTTACTTTATAAAATAGTAAAGATTACAAAAATAATTCATAATAAATGACTTTAGCCATAGATAATAATAAAAATCAATAAAACCCGAGCATTAAACCTCATGCTAATTTACGTGTTAACGCACCTAACTTTTTTTTTTGACGTTTATGGGGTTATTCGATTACTCTATATAAAGATCGAAGTAATACTATTTAGATGGTTTCATACCATAAGATGTGAGGGACGGTTAACATTTGATGAATTTAAAACTTAACTTGACTTTTGATGACCCATATATCCTTTTGTTTCTAACAAATGAAATAGCCTTTTTTTAATAACTCTTACTAAATCTAACTCAATTTTATCATAGTAGGATTTGAACATATAACTTTAAGTCATAGGCAATCCAAAATTTAATTTACGTTTAAGAAAATGAACGTTTTAAAGCAACGCTACAAGCCTGCAAGGCTGCAACCACAGGCCAAATTGGTCGTATTTTATACATATTACACAGTGCATCGCAGGGTGGCAAAAAATTAAGGACCGAGGTTTGCACACACTGTTATGTTGGTTGCTGTAGAGTTACTCAAACTAGAAGGGGTGAAAATGTAACATTTCCCTTTTATTTTGTCTTTCGTCGAGGTCTATCGTCAAAGTTACAAACTTTCCCCAAAATTTGTGCGCTTAAATCGAAATTTCCATCTTCTTCGAATCCTTTGAATTTAGTCATTCATGGCTGAGGTATTGAATAATGATTCAAATTTGTAATTTTTTTTTTCTATTAGTTTAATATTTTAGATCTATGTTTCATTTTTCTGATTTGATCTGTGAAGAACTCCTCGATTATAAATTTATAATCTGCAAATCTATTCGTTATTTTTCGATCTATAGATTCACGATTTGAAGATGTTTCGCTAAGTGCTGTGAACGATTAGGTTTTCACTTCTATTTTTATTATACGCGCTTATATTTGAGACTGAAATCAGTTTTATTGCTATCGGTTTTTTAGAGTCTAGGTATAGTTTTGAACAACTTGAGAAATGGAATTAGGTCAATAATGGACATTTTCTGGATTTTTTTTGTTGATTATATGAAGTAATCATATTGGAAAATTATGAAGAATGTTGTTTGGACTTTGAACATGGTGTTGTAACATATTCAGAATGACAGAATATATGGGGAGAACCCTAAATTGTTGCAATTTTTTATGCCCTTGTAAACTTGTTGACGAGGAATTCAAATAAAGCAACTAAGAAAGTGTAAGTTTGACTTGCTTGAGGAATTCACTGTTGGTTTTGTGGTCAAAATGGACTAATCCCTTTTTAAGTAAAAGATAACCAATTCATTTGTTTAAATCTTTATTCTGAGATGTACGTCGTTGAGGTTATTCAAATATCCATGGTTTTTTTATTTGTCTCAAATTCTTGCTCTAATGTGGCCAAATTTTTTTTTTGCTTAATTTTCCTTGTTTTGGGTCTTTTTTGGTTAAAGAATGACCTCTTCAATAAGAGTGGTTAAGAGAGGGAATGCAGTTAATGTTCCTTCTTTGCTTATGTTATTGAAAATTTATAATAAAATAAATTACAAGTAAAATAAAAATTGATTATAGAAATCTACAAATACCAAATATATTTTTCAAACAGTTTTTCATGTTGCTTTCAGATTGAATTGAAGACTGCACCAGGTGATTACCGTTTCCCAACAACAAACCAAAGCAGACACTGTTTCACACGCTATGTAGAGTTTCACAGGTATGTTATGACAGTAATAATTTGTCACATACTCACGTATGATAATGAAAATTATTTATACTCTAGTTTTTCTAATAATATGAAAATTGTTTATTCGTTAAATTACACTAATTTTCAACCTGCCTAACCTGTTTCTTTTTTACTATTTTTTTTTCTTCTAAATTTGCTAAAATTATGATCAACTGCAGATGTGTGGCAGCAAAAGGTGATGATGCTTCTGAATGTGACAAGTTTGCTAAATTCTACCGTTCTCTTTGCCCTGGTGAATGGGTCAGTAATTTGCTAATTTTTCCTTGTACACTTTCCTGAAAATACTATTACTATGATGATCTAAATCTTTGAATAATTAATTGATGTGCTAATTATGAGTTTATGACTAGTTAACAAGGTTACTACAATATTAATTTAATTCTTTGAGTAACATGAGCTAGGGCTTGTACATGTATGCAACTTAACATACCCTTCCTTGCTCATCTATGTCAAATTTTCCCCTTGTTTCAGTTTTAGTTGAAAATTGTAGAAAGTTTACAATTATTTCCTTTTATAAAAATAAAAAAACCTTATAAACTATATATTTAATAACTTGAAATGGTGATTTTGTCCTTTTTGATGATGGTGTTGTAATGTTTGTAGGTTGACAAGTGGAACGAGCAGAGGGAAAATGGGGTATTTCCCGGTCCTCTGTGATCTCATCATCTCAAGGAAGAAGATCTAGTGTGGGCATTCTATTGTTTGCTTTGACTTTTGTTGACTTTATTTTATGTCTTCAAGATTATTTGTCTAAATAAGAGGTTGTTTTTAATGGACAAAAATGTCGGATTATATTATATTCTTGATCATGTTGAATGCTTCAAGTGACTGCTCATGCAATCATAGCTCAGTTTTTCCTTGGTGATTTTTTTTAGAACTCTATTCTCTGTTCAAATCCAGAACCTAACGGGTGTTTTACTCTTTTGTTTATTCAAGTATTTTTCATTTAGATCGTGCATGTACTGTATATCTTGTTTCCTTTTCTACTAAAAGCTTGTTCAATGATGAAATCCGCCTCAAGATTTTTTTAAACCTGTATTTTCAAAAGCAAGCTTGACTTTTTCATCACTTGATATGTTATTGGTCAAGTTTGGCACAAATAACACAAGATAAAACTCGATTTAG
Organism: Calendula officinalis; assembly: GCA_963853835.1. Taxonomy (NCBI): domain Eukaryota; kingdom Viridiplantae; phylum Streptophyta; class Magnoliopsida; order Asterales; family Asteraceae; genus Calendula; species Calendula officinalis. The sequence continues at coordinate 20,214,365 of OY970827.1, forward strand.
AACCGTTTTAGCCATAAACCAAACGGTGAACAGAATACCAAATGCAAAGTTATTTAACTTCAGCCCAAAATTAAGCACTTTCGTTTTTCAAATGTTAAATATAGAACCTCTAAAACTAGCAATTGACATAAGTTTTGTGGAACTGATATGTTTTTGCTATTTTGATTGCTTTTATTATGAAAATTTATAGTATAAATTTTAGGACTCGAACCTGGACCTTCGCAAGAAGCTTTAAACAATTGAACTATTATGGCATAGTTAACTACTTGACTGCAATGACTTATGTATCCTATTATTAACTTTATTAATCCATAAACTCATCTCATTAATTATACTGACCACCACCCACCGCCACCACCACCCATCATCATTAGCCACTACCCACATCACTACGCACCACCGCCCACTAGTCCACAACAATCACTATCGCCACCGCAAAGTATAGTTACATGGTACTTGCCATTGGGGATGAGATATAGAACCGCAAATCCAAACCCGTATTCATACCGAACCAGAATCGGTAGGAACTAGATCACTAAAAATCAATTCGGGTATCGGGTCCGACTTTTTCGTGAAATCGGGCATCGTGTCTTTCGGGTTCGGGTATATCAGGTATAGAACAAATCAGGTCAAAATACCCGGAATCGAAATTTAATTAACTATGTACTTGGAATTTGTTCTGGTACAGTACTATTGGTAGTGTTCAATTCATATTTATTACACAACTGTAATTTGTAAATCATCCTAATATTACATGTATAAACTAACTAGTACTCAAACACTCGAAATCGTGTAATAAGTATTTCAGTTTCAATCAGGTATACACCCGCTTTACCCGAACTGGAACCATATTGTGTAAAATGGTTTGGTTCTCGGTTCTACTAATCATTTGAAATCAAATCTCGGGTATTTCAGCTCGTGTCAATTCGGTTCACATTTAGACCCGATCTAATCTCTACCCGTTGTCATATTGCGCGTGCAACCCGGAAAATAATAAAAGGGAAATAAAAGGAATAACTCATATGGATGATTCGCCCAAAAGAAAATAAGAGAAAAGAAAGCGTCTGCTTCGTTAAACATCCATCTTCTTTCCCTGTTCGTCTCGTCAATCACGGATTCACCACTTTTTATTGTTCACACAAATCGCTCCAACAAGGTAGTATTAACTAATCATTCTTTCATCTGCTGCTAGTATCTTACGATTTATGCAATTTACAGTTAGGTCCTTCCAATTTTGTAGTTTAGGTTTATCTAAAAAATAGACTTAGATAGCTGTCAATATTTCTTTGTCGTTAGCAAATCATTATAAACAGAAGTGTTCGATTATGTGGGAAGTATGGAATACGAATGCACAAAGCTTGGTAAAGTTTTGCCAAAACCCCTTAATGAACTTTGTAGTTGCATTTACCTTTTGTAATTCCTTATCTCTTGGAACTAGTAAAGAAGTACACCAAGTGAAAGGCTTTATTGCTAATGGTGAGTTGATGTATTTGTTTCAAAATTGAATATCTGCTTCAGAAAGTTAAGGATTGTAAAAAAAAAATGTTAGTGAGCATAATAAATCAACAATCAGTTTGACCACATCTGGAATTGTGTGTGTTTCAGGTATTTAAGAGGAGATCTGAATGCATGAAAAAAAATGACAAATAGCAATGAAGAAAGGTGAGTTTGGATGAGGAAATGACATCAGTACGTTGTGGTGGATTTGTGGATCCTGGATGGGAGCACGGTAGTGCCCAAGATGATAAGAAAAAGAAGGTGAGATGCAATTATTGTGGGAAAGTAGTTAGTGGTGGTGTATACAGATTGAAACAGCATTTAGCTCGGGTATCTGGAGAAGTCACTTATTGTGACAAGGCTCCTGAAGATGTCTGCCTAAAAATGAAGGAAAATTTGGAAGGATGTCGGGTTGGTAAGAAACCAAAGCAGATTGAATACGCCTATCTCAACTTCCCCCCGTGTTCCAGTCACAATAATAATCATGATATTGATAATGATAATGATGATTTGGAAGAAGACGATGATGATGACGACCAATTTGGTGTTGCATATAATAACAGAAACAAAGGAAAGCAGTTGGTGGTAGGTGGGGGGGACAAGGGTTTGGTTATAAATATTCCTCTTCGGTCATTAGGATATGTTGACCCGGGCTGGGAACATGGAGTTCCTCGTGATGAGAGAAAGAAAAAGGTAAAATGCAATTACTGTGATAAAATAGTTAGTGGAGGCATTAATCGGTTTAAGCAGCATCTTGCTAGAATACCTGGTGAAGTCGCACCGTGTAAAAGTGCTCCTGAGGAAGTTTATCTCAAAATTAAAGAAAATATGAAATGGCATCGTACTGGAAGGCGGCATAAAAGACCTGAACCGAATAGTAACCAATTTTATATCATGGATGACCAAGATGAGGATCTAGTTGTTGCATCGAAAAAACCAAAATCAAATAAAAGTATAAATAAAAATAAAAAGAAAGTATCGGAAAAAGATGTCACGTCTGCTATTTGCAACTTCTTTTTCCATGCGGGAATTCCGGCACATGCAGCAAACTCGCCTTACTTTCATAAGATGCTGGAAACGATGGGTGAATATGAGGGTCAACCATCTTGTTTGTCTTGGGACGGGTGCCTTGAGGAGCAAGTAACAAGTATTAAAACTCATCTATCTGAATATAAAGCCTCGTGGGCTGTCACTGGCTGTTCTATATTAGCAGATAGCTGGAAATATGCAGAAAACAGGACATTAGTCAACATTTTGGTCTCCAGTCCTCGTGGTTTGCACTTTGTTTCTTCACATGATTCCATTGATGATGCACCAACTTTATTCAAGTGTCTGGATAAAGTTGTGGATGAGATCGGGGAGGAAAATGTTGTGCAGGTTGTTACAAAAAGCACGCCAGCTCAGCAAGCCGCCGGAAAGATGCTGGAGGAAAAACGACAGAACTTGTTCTGGACTCCGTGTGCTGCTTCTTGCATCGAACAGATGCTCGAAGATTTTTTAAAGATTAAACGGGTGGCAGAATGTATCGAAAAAGGACAAAAAGTTACAAAACTTATCTACAACCAGATCTGGTTATCAGATCTAATGAAACGAGAATATACACGAGGACAAGAGCTTGTAAAACCGTCTTTTACCCGACATGCTTCAAGTTTTCTAACTTTACAAAGCTTGATGGACCATCGGGTTGCTCTCAAACGGTTGTTTCAATCAGCCAAATGGTTATCATCTCCACTTTCAAAATCCCCTGAGGGTGAGGAAGTTGAAAAGATTGTTACAAATGCTACGTTTTGGAAGAAGGTGCAGTATGTTGGGAAATCAGTGGGGCCCGTTCTGCAAGTGCTTGAGAAGATCAACAATGGTGATGACAGCCTGTCAAATTCCATGGCGTATGTATACAATGATATGTACAAGGCAAAACTTGCTATAAAAAGCAACCATGGTGATGATGCGTCCAAATATGGCCATTTTTGGAGTATAATTGATAATCATTCTCTTAATCATCCTTTGTATCTTGCTGCTTACTTTTTAAATCCATCTTACAGATATCGACCCGATTTCGTACCCGTAAGAAATCATTTGTTCTCATTTCATATTCATATCCATCCATTTTATTGTTTGTTAATTATGTTTATTCTTATGTTGGTGTATTTATTTAGTATCCGGAAGTTGTGCGTGGGCTAAATTCATGCATTGTTAGGTTTGAGCCAAACAATGCAAGGAGGGTTTTAGCATCGAAGCAGGTAACTTCATTTTCTATAATTCAGTTTCCAATGTGTGTCTGATGGATTTGTTGCTTGCAGATTTCAGATTTCAGTTGTGCAAAAGCTGATTTTGGGACTGATTTGGCTATTAGCACACGGGCAGAACTAAATCCAGGCAATGGTTTTTTCTTTTTCTTATTTTAATTGGAATTAAATGATGAATTATTTGTTAATTATGTTTTAGCTGCATGGTGGCAACAACATGGCATAAACTGCTTAGAGCTGCAACAGATTGCTGTACGGATATTGAGTCAAACATGCTCCTCGTTTGGTTGTGAGCATAACTGGAGCATATATGATGAGATTCACAATCGCAGGAGGCAAAACCGTTTGGCACAAAAAAGATTAAATGATTATATTTATGTTCATTACAACTTACGGCTCAGAGAAGGCCAAATAAGGCCAAACACATCGCCTTCTTCTCTTGACAGTGTTCTGCAAGAGAATCTGTTGTATGACTGGATTGTATATCAGGTTTGACTTTGCGATTGTTTTTTTTACGTTGACTTTCAAACATTAATTTGTGTATATTTTCAGAGTGAAATGGAGTATGAGAATGGGTTGATGGAAGAGAGTAGGAAAGGTTCTTGTTCATTACAGGTATTGGATGTTCATCATGAAGATGAAGATGAAGAGGATGACCTGAATTTTCTGGATGATGGATTGGGTGGCATGTCATAATGTATAGGAGTAAATTTTACTACTTTTTGTAATGCAGAATCATGTATTATTTATATCTTCATTTTGTGTATTGGTTCTCAATCATATTTATAGGAAAAATATGTTTGTGTGCTTGGTAGGGCATTACTAGGATGAGGGAGTAGAATAGTTAGAAAATGCATATTTTCACTAGTCATAGCAACTATTTCTTTTATCCACCAAGAATACACATGAAAATGAAATATATTATGACAGGTTTAATTTCATTTGCTCAAAATTGTAGCTATTTTATAGCTATCTATGTTTATGTTTTTATATTTATCATGTAATTTGATTGTAAAAAATGATAATATTGGTGTAAATCTATTTGATTCGAGTGGAAGGTTGGGATCTAGTAGTGAGAAATCGGGATTCGATGCAATTGTTCTTGACGTGATATGCATACAATGCTTCTCTCTCATAATATGGAATTAATTCCTAATGTTTTTTCTAAGTTCAAATTCAGTCGTGTTCTTGAGGTGGCAAAATGATCAGGTTACATAATGGGTCGAAGTTGAGATGAGTTATGTTTTTTAAATATGGGTCAAAATAAGCCTGATTATATTAACCCACAAACACTCTTTTGTCTGTTATTTAACATTTTATTTATAAAAAATTAATGCATCTATTAAGACTAATATAAACTACAATATAACTATTTATGATAACAACTTGGTGGGTAAAGTATTAATAAAATTCAAAATTTAGTTGCTATTAGATATAAAAAAGAATGCTGGATAATAAAATTTTGATATTATGAAAGTTCGTGGATATTTTGTACCATTAGCGCAATTAAATATACTAAAAATATTTACAGCTCTTAAGATAATTTACTAATAATTTGAACTACATTATCTGATTTTTGTTTGATTTTATAAACAAGTGTCAAATATTATTACAATAATAATCTAAACTTTGGTATTCGTGATTGATGAATTTGAAAATTTCTATAAGCCTGCAACTTATGACAGGTTATAAGCTAATGGTATATAATCCAAACATGTTTAGTACTCATGGGTAGGTAGACTTTAAAACTGAAACCAACTGGTAACTAACCAGATTTTCCGGTTCTTCAGTTTTCTGGTTAAAGGTCCGGTCAGTTTTCCAGGTTTCCAGATTTTTTCAACACCCCTAAAACCAAGAACCAGTTTTAGAAAACCCTAGATCAAAAAACATATTTTGAATACATTTAAATCAAGAACAAAAAGAATTGACAATTTCCAAGTACAACGCACAAAGACATCAAGCAACAGATTTTAATTAACTCTTAACATCCCATACAACAGATAGCTTAATGAGGCAGTGAGACATAAGCTTGCATTAAAACTTGAATGAAATGTAACATATGTAAAAACTCTAAATAAAATATGAAAATAACACATAATTGCTTAAAATAGTGAAGTTCCTTTGCCCTTCTTGTCTCCACCAATCTCAAAATGCTTGCATCTCTGCAACCAAATCGTATATAAAACATTTTTATTTATTAACCATGAAATCATTACAATTAAAAAAACCTTTCACAAAAAACAATTGAAATCTAACCTTAATCGGGTGCTGGGACACGTGCTTGCAACCTTGGCATTGCAACCTCAACACAATCTTCTTTGTGGTCTTTGCCTGTTGAGTGGAAAGCAAATTGATTAAATTATACATGTTTGAAAACAAATATCCATACATAAATCTATTTTAAATGCATAATATTATTATTGCGATAATATTCTGTAACAGATCAATTATTTCAACTTTTTTCTAAAACACAGAAAGCAAATGTTGGCAGACCAATCCAACTAGACCCAACCATGTTACCCAACTGTCCATTATATTTGTGTAACAGTGCATTTTAGTTTATACAAGTTAACAAAAAACTAAGAAAATAAATAGGAATAATATAAGAATTATGAATTTACTTTCTTATGAAAGACAGGCTTGGTTTGACCACCATAACCAGACTGTTTCCTGTCATAACGACGTTTTCCTTGAGCAGCCAAACTATCTTTTCCCTTCTTGTATTGTGTCACCTTATGCAATGTGTGCTTTCTGCACTCCTTGTTCTTGCAGTAAGTCTTCTTAGTCTTCGGAACATTCACCTTTAAATCAGAAAAAAATAAAGATAAGTTAGAGCATAAAAATATTAAATTCCTCAAATTAATGTTTGAAATGACTAAACTTCTACTCATTGTACATTTGTCTCCGTTTAATGTCTAAATTGACAAAAAAATTGTGCAAAGATTCACACATTTAACGCACCAGAATCTAATCGGAAAATATTCGAGATCCAATTTATAACGACGCTTGGGAACTAATTAGGGCAAGGTTTTCGAGCTCAATAACTCAAACTACCGATCAAATACGTAATCGGAACTCTAACATACATATGATTGTACTATCGATAAACGGAAAACTACGCGAGATAGAGGTTTTACTTACCATGGCTGAAGAACTCCGATGAACCGAACTGCCGGATGAGAGATAGGAACCACCAGTATTAGGGTTTCGTGTTTCATCCGTATTATCATGGTTAGGGTTTTAGGCCCAAGGCCCATACGAAAATGACACAGCCCGTTTAAACCATTCCTATAACACTAACTAGCCTATAACCCGTGATGAATCACGGGCGGCTTGTAAAGATGTTAATTTGACTTATATTTATGTAACCATTTTAATATTGATTTTATAGAAATAACTAATTTTGAACGAAAAATAAATATATAATAAAACATTCATTGATAAATATATAATTGACAATGTAGAGTTTTGAATGATTGCAATTGAAACCGTATAGAAAACCTGAGAACTACAATATTATTAAAAAGCTAGCAAGGGGTTAGCACTAAATACAAACAAAATAAAACACCAAAAACAACCTACCAAAGAAAACACGTAGAATAAAAAATGCAGCAACCCAGAAAGTTAAACAAAACGGGATATTACATATTATAAAACGACTTATTATAAAAAAGATCAAATATCCTTTACGTAGTGGTGTTAAGACCAATGAGACGCAATTTGCAAATGCGATAATTTTGTTGTTTATACAGAGATATAATAATTGTCTTTATGAAAAGTGATAAGTTTTTGCCATGAAAAAGATAACTGATGCCACATTAACTTGCTGCACTAATAACCATTCTTGATTATAGTAACTGATGCTTAATTATCTTTCTTTTCAAATAATATGCCATAATTATTGTTATTATAAGTGAAGACGTTCACATCTCATTATATTTAGTTTTAAACACGCGTAATCAATGAGAATTAATAAGAATATCACGTTGAGTTGGGAAGGTTACAAGATACATGTCTTATAATCTTTCATTAATTTAGTGACTCATGGATTGGCTTATATATGTGAACTGATTCATATAGAGCAATTTTTATCCATACAGAGCAAATTCACCCCAAATGATAATCATGCCCTTAATGAGAGGGGTGAAATGCAAAATGTGTGCTATTATGATGTGCTATTATGACATGACTAACATGACATGTCAATGTTTTAAAAAAACATTGGTTTAATATATGTATATAGAGATAAAGGAAGGGCATGATTATCATTTGAGATGAATTTGCTCTGTATGGATAAAAGGTGTTCTATACGAATCAACTCCCCTTATATTTAGAGTAGACACGTACAACATAACATGTAGACATAAGTAAGCTTTTAATTGGTGTCTTAATGCACCTTTATTATGGCATGACGTTACAAGATGCTTGTACACGTATATAAGTAAATATCCCATTGATTACACGTCTGCACATAAGCGTGGTGACACTTGCACATCGAATGTACACATAAGCCTCACACATGGCATAAGAAATGATGTGCTATTATGACATAACTAACATGACATGTCTATGTTTTAAAAAAACGTTGGTTTAATATATGTATATAGAGATAGGAGTTGGTTCTTATAAAGATCACTACATGTGAGGTGGCTTAAAAGTGCATATGTGGACTTTTAGGTGGCAATAATGACTTGACATTTAAGTGCCAAGTGGCTTCATACATGGCATAAGGTATGATGTGTCATTATGACATGGCTTTATAGATTTCAAAAAAACCTTCTTTTAATATATATATAAAGATTATAGGATTTTGCTAAAGAGAACTTTGGGGCAAATAGTTATTGGTTAATTATGTTATTAATGTACTTGTTCTTGAAGTATAATCATCCTTAATGGTTAATAATTTTTATGAGGTGATTTTTTTTCTAGTTGATATACACCAGTATGCACTAAATGTAGTTGTTACACTATCTTTTACACTCTCATTCAGTATACGCACGATGTACATTATTTAAGTATAATCAAAAGTAAGGGTTAGAGCATCTCCAACATACACACTAACAATAGTGCAGAAGGAATATGCTTACCCTAAATAAACGTTTACTCCAATACTTTATCTGTTGGGCGGTCATTTTACTATAGGTTTATAATCTACCTTGTGTGATTCCCGTTGAAGCATATGCTCAGGGGTGGGTGCAGGGCGGACGATTTGAACACAATTAATCTTTAATGTAAGCATCTTTTATATTAAATTAATTAAAAGTAATTTGGTGTTAAAATTCGTTTACATTGAAGCGAACTTATTTCGGTGCAAACATACTTTATTTTGATTCCTTATCTTAGACTACCTTAGGGTAATTTTGAATATATACATTGGAGATGCTCTTAAGACTACTTGGTATAATCTGATTTGTAAATTTTCTTTAACCATACACCAGTAACACCACTATCAATTGTTTCGATTGTTTCACAATTTAACTTTACTTGAACACTATTTCAAACTTCCTCCGATGTACACTTTTCTTTTTAAAATGATTCAAAATAAGTGATACACTTTGAACCATCCAATTAATCTAATTTAAGCATCATTATAATTTTTTACCTCAAAAACTGTAAAACTCAAAGTGTATCACTTATTTTGAATTGGAGGAAATATAAGGGTATTATGGTCAAACTAATAATGTTGACGGCATATGAATCAACAAGACGGCGTACAGGTCACTTCCCATGCAAATTGTCTCAAACAAGGCACAACATATCACATATGGCATCGGTATTCGATTCAACAAAATTTAATCACAACACAAACTATCTATAAAAAAAAACGATAACAAAAAACAATACAATGTTCATATGTCTGTGTCCACCTTTAACAAACGAACCCACATTCTCATTTCATCCAGAACCTGTTAAAATACTGCATTCATACTTCTAACGCAGCTTTGTGAACCATGGTTTCCTTGTGGATTTGGTGGCAACTTTTTTCAACAAGTTCTAGAAGCTTCTCTAAGTTCATTGACCATGAATTTAAAATTTCGTTACTGTCTTTAGCTGATTGGAAGGAGACAATACCCATAGGTCTGTCTACCTTTGCTACAAGTGCTTTTGATACCACCATATCAGATAGATGTTTTTCTGCTTCCTGAAATACCAAAGAAAATAATAATAGTAACAAATTGTAGGCATTTTTTTATAAAAATTTATATGCAAAACCGTCCTAAATGAGTTTCAGGATGTGTTTGGATTTGTGTTTTGGAATTGATTACCTATTTTTACTGTTTGTTTTTAAAAATATTATTCTTTTTGGTCATTTAATCTGTTAATTTCTTATATAATTAGATTTGCTAAACACTCAAACACGTGATTATCTCATTATTACATGTTAAACTGAATAGAAAATGTATAACATACCTCAGCAGAAAGACAAAGCAGCTCTGCAAGTCGTTTTACAGTGATCCGTGTATAGTATTTGGAGACAACTAGAATATTCTGCAAAATTATGAACATATAGCAAATTAGCAACAACAAAACACACACACACACACATAATTATAAATGAAATGAAAATTACATGCTCTATAATTCTCTCTTGAAGATCATCAGCAGCTTTGTCACCTAATGAACCACCTAACATGTTCTTTTCATTTTCAAACTCATTTTTAAAGGAATTCCATAAATCAGTCCAACGAATTACTTCCATTGTCATCACTTGTTTTAGCAGAGACCTTCAAAAACACAGAAACAAGCATTATAGCATCAACTGAATTTGGTAATGACCCATTTATGTAAAAATGGGTCGATTTGGGTTATTTTTTAATTTCTAATGGGTCGATAAGAAGCTAAACTTTGGGTGTACCTAAAATGAGGAATTTCTGATAGATTTTTATCCTCCAAGGTGGAATTCAAAAGGCTTGACTGCATAGGATCATGTGGGGACAATACTAAATACCAGCAAATTTTCCTCAAAACCTGCATATTATATTTAATAATTAATTAAATCAACAAAAATTGAATTTACAGAAGATTATATTTTATTCATGAAACAAGAAATGGAAAGAATTTCTAACCGGTATCCATTTAGAAGGATCTTCCTTGACAGAAGGGATATCATATATCGATTTATAACATCGACAAATTTCAAGGTAGTCATTATTGTGTGAGTAGTACCTGTACACATGAAAAATAATAATAATATGAAAAAACATTAAAAGCATACAAATATCTAATTCTTACTATATAAAATCACATAATCACTTTCTAAACAACACACTCTAAACATCCTACTTCACGTTTTTACAACATATCTCAGAATCATAAAAGAAAAAAGAAAATTAGGGTTTTACTTGTACATACCGTATCATTAATTCATAATAAATTCGCTTTAATTCCAATAATGATGGTATATCAGCAGGAGCATCTTCCACAATACTATCACCTTCTTTTGGCTTCTTCTTCTCTTTTGACAGGTCAGCATCAAACACTCTAGGGCTAATTCTCCTAGAAAGAATTTGTGCACGCACAAAATCTTGCCGGTCTAAACATAACCGAACCTAAAAAAACATTAGACTGTCATGTTCTGTTATAATTTATAGTTATAATAATAATAATAAGGGTAAGTAATTTGAGGAATAATTTTCCCACTTGTTCCAATATGAATGCGATCTTTTCAGTTTTAGCCATTGCACCAAAGGTTTCCACCTGTGAAACAGCCCCATAATAGATATTAGTATAAGACAAAAATTCAGGTTAAAGGGAGTGTTTGGATGTGCTTCTGTTGTTTGAACTTTGAAGTTATAATAATAAGATAAATAGATGTTTGAGACTTTGAGTGTTAAGTAAATCTAATTATTTTAGCTATTTATACATAAAATGACCAAAAAGGACATCATTGTGAAGAAAAGAGAGATGTTTTGTTAAATGGGAGTAGAAGTCAAACATTAGGTTAAAAAGGGTTATATTATGCAAAATTAATAATTTTTTCAAATGATCAGAATTCAGAAGCACACTGAAAACTTGATTATTCCAAGTTCCAACTTTAAAAATAGATAACCAGTCCCAAAACGCAAATCAAAACACCTTAATAATTTAAAATATGAAGAGAAAATGAAAGTATTTGTTCGATAAATTTCCATAAAAACTGACCGCAATTTCTTGCATCAAATCAGCTGCTTCGGCTATTTGTCCTTGCTCTTCCTTGATCTTAGCTAATCTCTTAATCAATCGGGCTCTCTCGATCTCCACATAAATCTACCAAAAGAAAAGGTTTGGTTTTTCAAAAATAAAAACAATAAAATGCAAATAAAAAACACATTTAAATTCATATTTATCAAACTCACCTTCCCAGCTGATATACTGTTTAGTGTTTTAATTAGCTCAATCTTAGTTTCAACATCTGGTGTCTGATCAATATATTCCATTGCTTGTTGGACCATCGCAGTGACAGTCTGTACTTAAAAAATTATAATTAAATAAACATTATATATAAAATAGAAAAAAGGTCTTAAACACACGTGCATCTTAGCGGATATTTTATATTGTGAAAAAGAATACACTGAAGTAATAGGGATTCTAAATATAACTTTTATTAGAATGAATCCAACTTTTATTTATTTGCTAATTGTGTTGTGTATATGTAAATTGTTAATGGTGTATTAGGTTTAATTTTGATTGTTTATCCCTTTTTGCTAATTGTATTTTGTGTTCCGCTATCCCTAAACTTATAATTGTTGTGTATCCTTATTTTGTTGATTATTTTGTGTCCGTGTATCCCTAGATGATATCAGTAACAGGCACTTATGATGTTGTTTGAATGACAAAACCTTGGTGGGAACAATTGCAACTTTGCAAGAGTTATTGAATTTATGTTTGATTATGTATCGTATTATAACTACCTGAACTGAACCGAACCCGCTCGTCTTACTCGTTCATTTCAAGTGAATTTCAATCCTACATTCGCCACTATTTACCAATTGCATTAATCTTTAACAACTTCACTAAGAAAAAATCAGCTTGCAGAGTGGAACAAGCCTATTATCCATTAATACATATTACATAATAGTTCCAATTATTTTTCTGCAAACAGAATACACATTCCAGCTGCAAGTAACACATTATCACTAGATCGTCTTCAAACCAAAAGGTATTCAATTTCAATTACAAAAAAGAAGAAAAAAATTACCTGCTTCAGTTGTCCACGACGTTTAGACAATACAACAATTTGATCATTGAGTGTCTTCCAAGCACGAGCCTCAAAGCAAAGTTGTAGAATATCAACCGCAGCTTTCTTCGTACCAGCAACATCGCCGTTAAGTCTCATCTGTTTCTCCACATTCAGCAGTGACTCTATTTTGGAGTCCAAATTACCTCCTCCTTCCTGGAAAAAAACACACGAACAGTTCAATTTTGGTGGAAAAATCAAATCGGTATGATAATCGGAGAAATTGACGCATAAATTTTACCATATTGGACTCGAATTGCGGATCCGAAAGGATGATATCGTTGAATATAGAGCAATTAGGAAGATTTTGATGTAAACCCTTGCGAGATAGAAGGGGAAATTGGGGAAGAAGATCACTGAAGAAGACGTTGTGTAGTATGTATAGCTTGCTGATCAAGACACTGGATCCGGATGTCTTCAACCCGGCCGATTACGATTTAGCCCAAAAGTAATAGCCCATTTCTCAAGGATGTTATCTCTACTATATTATAAAGTGTTTAGCCCTTCCATATTTAGCAAGGCTGAAAATTCCCAACACACTTGCTAATTATGGAAACTATTATTTTAAGTAAAAAATAAATATGCTTGAGGCATGTTTCGAACGTGAGACCTTCGGGACAAATTCAAATGCGCACACCAACTGATCTGTGTTACAAATCTGTTTAGTTACGATTCATTTAACTATTAACTGTGAAAGAAGTGGGTGATGGGCCCAAGGCAAAACTTAAGGAGTAGGCATGAAATTCAAACCAATAAACGCATTTGACCGCTTGCATCCTTACCTGCCTCGATTCCTTCAACTGTCGTTTCCTTCGTCCTTCTCCTCTGTTATCAAGCCTTCTCCTCCTCGATTCTGCAAACGACTCCTCGGTCTCTTCAACCATGTGTGCCCAAAAGCCACCTCGGTTCCTTAAGGCTTTCACAGAATTTCACCTTATAAATTCACCACATTGGCCGAACTGCTTTATCTCAAAGCCATGATCTTCTTCACTCTCTGCTTTCAAAGGTACGTTGTTAATTTCTTGTTAATTATGTGGTTTTGAGAAATTAAATGAATACCTTATCGATCAAATTAATCTGTTTCATGTAGTTACATTTACCGTCTTCATCTTTGTCATAATTTAGCGATTGTTATATTTGTCTTATTTTATATTTTTGTAGGTAACAATTGAACATCCTTGTTGGTTGCTGGTTCTCACCCATCTCAAGGTGATTTTGCGAAATTAACTTAATAAATTGTGTTATTCTACATTAAGAGGTCCTTATCTTCTATGTTTTCATGTTTCCAATTGAACATCCTTGATAGCTGCTCTGATCTGTGGTTTTAATTTAGCTTTGGCTGTTAAATTGTAGATTTAAGGATTTAGTTTTTATCTAATTGTCAAATTAAGCATATAATATGTTTCTATCTATTGTTAAGATATCCATTAATGCTAATTCGTTTCAGCTTTTAGGATCTTGCATTAGATTGGGTAGCAATTTGGTAGGCATGTTATGTTGATTCAATGGTTTTAATAAATATTAGTAATGAGTCAATGAGGATCGAGATGATTTTTTTTAAGACCATGCTTTTTATGAACATGCAACCGCTGTGGGCAGTGGTTGGTATTTTTATGATTTAAGATCATTTTAGTTAAAGAGTTGTTTGTGTATGAACTTATCGAATTGAGTTTATTGGCTTGAATGATACATAAGCTTAAATTGATTAGCCAACTAAATTAGTTAAAAGAAAGTATCTTTGATAGGTGCTTATTTCCACCTTGAGTTTATTGGCTCGAATTGAGTTTATTGGTTAGAAATTAGTTAAAAGAAAGTATCTTTGATAGGTGCTTATTTCCACCTTGATCACATAACCAACTAAATTTTGTAGTTGATCTTAAAATGAGTTGATCAGTGACCAAAAGTGCATATGCAGGCTTCGTTTTAAAGCACAGAAGCATGTAGAGTATTATGTTAGGAATGAAAATCGAGTGTTTTGAATTTAGAACTGAAAATGCCTTTTTGGACATTAAGGGGTCGTTAATGGGTTGAATTTTATCTTTTATCTTTTGCTTGCTTAATTAATAATAGTCAGTTGCCGTTTGTGATTTTGAATTTGTAGAGGCTTGTAGTAAGGGATGTCGGGATTGGGCTTGAGTGAGAGGTGAACGGTCGCCTGCAGAAGAATGGGGTTTACATTCAAGTATTGGAAAGATGTTAAGTAGCTTGTAGAAGGAAAATCAGTTGTTTCATTTGAAAAACTTCATTTAGAAATTGAGTAAGAAGTAAGGTCTATGAAAGCTAAAGTTGTTGAGTATTGGGAACCTGTTCTCAAAATTAGGCGACAATTGAGTTTTTGGGAGATCGATTAGCTGAAGCTCATGAACAACGTTTGGATAAGAGGTGCAAATTGAGTCAAAATTCTTTGTCCAATCTAAATTTTATATGTCTGCTTTGTACATGGAGTGTGAAGATTGATATACTTTCGAAATTGTTATTTAAAATCTTTTATTTGTTGATTTGTTTAATTCTGAATTTGTTCAATCGAACCAACTATGTTTATGTGAGATAAAACGATAATACTTGTTTGTATAAAATTGATGCATACTTAACTATTATAGAGTTACTGCAATGGTTGCATTGATGCATGTTGATGTCTTCAACTTTTGTAGGATACATTTCTTTAGATACTATATTGCATATTTTAATGGGATTTTCTTTACGTAATGCAAAATCTTGCATCAAACAATTAAAGTAGAGGTATGGGAATTTCTACTTGGATGTTTTGATATGTCCTTTGTATCTCCTTACTTTTATGTAATAATAGTTATTGTGAGCACTTACACGACTCTGTATGCATATTATCTGCTGAATAACATATATCTGGGTAACATAAAAGTTTGACAATATTATATTTATTTATCGATTGGCCATTTGATGAAACTAATGTATGTAAAGAGTTGTGTTTGACAATATTATATTTATATATCTGGTGATCCATTAATAGAGTTGTGTTTCTTTCATAAAACTAATAATATTGCTATCAGTTTCTAAGTTAAAATTTTAATTTGTTTGACCTTGAAAGTCAAACTGCAGTAGCAAGGGAACTCGAATTTATCAACCAGGTTTTATCTTTGAAGTACATGAAGAAGGCAAATTTATTTCTAAGTTCTACAGCTAAAATCCACTTAGCCCGATCAAAATTTTTCACTTGTTCGGGTAACTCTTTTTAAAATGCATTTTGATGCAACCTGTAAAGTAAAATTAATCTTTTTCCATGTAACCGAATAAAATTTAAACGCCACGCAAAACATAGTTTCAGGGTACCCGCCGCCGCTTTGCGCGGGTACCTGCTAGTTCTTCCCTAAGAAAAATAAAAGGTTAAAAAGCATGTCTTAATTATGAATCTTGAAACATAACCTTTATGGTTAATGTTGGTTAAAAAAATTAGGTGCAACTAGTGAAATATAATCATTTTAAGAGTGGTTGGTTTATTTATGTTTTTTTATGTAATATGCTTTACGATCTAACTAGTCTCAGAGTAACTAATCAATTCACGGGTAGTCTCGTGTCAACATGGATGAACATCTGTCATGAAATACATGAATATTAGGAAAATCATATGCAATAAAAAAATGAATGCATAAAACAGGGACCAAGACAAAACTCATGTTTTACATGATTTCTTAAAAAAAAGTTCCATTATGAATTTCTGATGGTATACTAGTTAAAGCAGATTGTTTTACCAGAGTTCATCGAACACGCATGAAAATTCACTAGATATTTTCTGGAAAGCGTTTCCATGTGGGGTTTCGGTTTGTCACTGGAGTTAAGACATAATTATATAATAGTAGCGGTGTACCTCACAATACGTCAGCGGGTACCTGTAACTATATTTTGCGATGAAGGTAGTGACGTTGGTGGGTGGTGGTGCGTATAGACTTGGAAATAGAGCAGGTTTGGAGCAGATCAAATGGTGGGTGGTGGTGTTGGTAGTGATGGTGGGTGGTGGTGATAATTTCAAAATTTTAAAGTTTAAGAGATTGAGAAAGATAATTATAGTCAAGTAATGAACATATGGTCTAGTAGCTTAGTTGATTAGACATTGTGTTAATAACGCAGGAGTTGTGAGTTGAAGTCTTGCATTATACATATATATTATAAACACGCATATGTTCAGAAATAATAAGTATGTTAGGCCGAAAATCAAGCTTTGCTAAATACAAAATATCTATGGGTCGTAGAAAAACAAGGCCGCGCGAGCCCACAATTTTGGTGTGTCATTTTTGTCCACATGACGCAGACATGTTTGAGTTCAGTGACTCAAAGTTGTTTTGACCAGAATTGATTAAAAATCTTAATCATATTATCTTCAATTTGAACACATCATGTCTAGTTGCAAAGCTCCCAGAACACAATCTAGTGAACTTTTAACTTTACGAAGTTGATTAAAGCTCAACTTGTCCACTCAATTTCTCAACAAAAGATGGGTCTAAAGATAAGTTTAATTAATCATTTAATTTGGCTTTTCAAGTAATAACAAAAATTATATTTTGCAACTATATATTACATAATTATTAAAAAAATGTATCATATGCATACAAACAAATAACAAATGTACTTTAATCACACATAGATAATCCATATGGTCTATTTATTCATATTGACTAAGCTTATTCGAATAAAATAAAACCTTCCGATCTCAAAATCTATATTTACGTTCAATCAATGTCTTTTTGGCTATTAACTTTTTCTTTTAATATAAAATAAACACTAAATAACACGTTAACCGAACATGCATTGATTTTGACTTTGACTTTGGCTTTTGGAACTGGGAATTATTAGTTATTCCGGTTGAGCGCCACCAATGCTGCCGTCTTCTTCCTCCTCCTTCCAGTGGAGCTCCGGCCAACCACCACTCCTCTTCTCCATGCTCCCATTCTCTCTCTCTCTCTCTCTCTCTCTCTCTCTCTCTCTCTCTCTCTCTCTCACACACACACATACACAATAAGTGGGGAGAAGAAATGATTTAGAAGGTGTATATTTAAGGAAAATATTGGGTACATCCCTGCGGACCTAGGAAAAAACACATGTTGTATATTTTTTTTTTAGAGGTGTCACTTAAACTAACAAAATATATTTATAAACATGATGTATATATATTATGAGGGAGGTGAAATGGTTAAAAGAACAATTCAAGTGAAATTTGCCTGTTTGAAAATCTCTTAGAGTTTGTGATGTAGGCCCAATGATAGAGGAGCGGGCCTTAATGTTTATGGAAACACATGATCGTGTGAGAAGAGGAGCTTTAGTAAAAAGGTACTACTTTTCATACCGACATTTTTTATTTGGGTACTACTTTTCATACCGGCATTTTTTATTTTAATAATAAAATTACACTATATTACTTTTTTATTTTCAACTTTAACCATTTTAAGATTTTTACTTTTTATGTTTTTAACCAAATCGAAGCTCGAGACGAAGGCTACGACATGATAAACGCCATAGGCGGTTTACCTAACTTCCCGGCCCAAAAAGCCTTGTTTTGGACACTTTATTTACATTTTTGTATTTTTTCGTTAAATTTTCGGACTTTGTTTAGGCCCAGTTTTTGGCCCGTTTGTCGTTTTAGGCCCATTCGAAAATCTGGGCCATATTTAAAGTGTATTTTGTCATTTGGAATAATCAGTTGATGAATTTGCAAACTTTGAGTTTTCTCTCCCGAAATTGTGTTTTTCGTGTTAGAACAAGTTTTGAAGACCAATTCACGGTATTCTTTAAAATCAACCTGTTTTGTGTTAGATTAATCCGGTATTCATTTGAATCAACGGATTCTAATCTTTTCTATTGTTTCAGTTCTACATCAGTTTGTTTAACTATGTGTTAATTTTGAGATATCTAATAAACTCAAATTTGAAAAAATATATAAATACACATCACTTAAGTCGAATCTTTTATAAATCTAGCAAATGTATTACATGTATTATTTATTTATTTTTTTGAAAAGTTTAAGTTCATTAAAAGTATCTCACCATACGTGCCCAGGGTACAAATCTCTACTATCTATAATGCATTTAGACCTTTCTCTAAATAGCACTTTGAAAATTCAGCCAAAATTTTTCCTTTTTTGTCTTGAAAAATAGTTCAAAAACTTATGCAATAACCAGGCTTCGAACACGGGACTTATAGCACAAACAACGAATTGTTTACCATCTGAACGGGAAGAACAGACATTAATCATTTCCAAATCGTTTAATTTAACCCTAGGCGTCCTTTTCTCAAAAAAACGCCTCCTCAGTTCCGATTGCATCGATCCCTTCCCTTTGTATATCGGTTCCTTCAAGACACCTCCTCGATTCCCATTCCATTGGTTCCTTCAAGGCACCTCATCGATTCCTTCATTGTGCATCAGTTCCTTTCTCCCCTATTGATTCAATTCTCCCTTAATCCTAGACGCCTCCTCGATTTTGTTGCCTTGATTCCTTCAAACATAATCGTGTGTCTGCCTTAATTTTCCTAAATCTAAATTTGTCTCTCAAGTCTCCCAACATCTCTCACCCACAACCACAATTACAAGACGGAGTCTCTCAATCTCAATCGCTTCTACTTCTTCTTCTTCTTCATTTCCCGCACTCACAAGCACAATTCAATGGCAGCGTCTTCCTACACCAAAATTAGCTACTTTCCTGGTTCTATTCCGGTATGTAGGTGTTAATCTCTTGATGTTTAAAGGAATCAAGGCAAAACCATAATATGAAATAAGAATGCATCTGAACTGTATGAATTGAAGGAAGTTTGTATTTTTCATGCTCAATAGACTAAGCGATTGCTTTGGTAATGACATGATTACTTCTTTTATCAATCTTTGAAATTTTCAATTTGTTTGTGTGGTGGATTGAAGGTTTATCTGGTCACCGTGTATGCTTTTGCAAGCTTTAGTATGAAAATATACATGCTTGATGTAAACATATAAGATAATTTCTTGATTAATATTTAAGTAATCATGTGCTTTACCCTTTATGTTCAGGTTGTCATCACAGATGAAAAGGCTTCAACTATACAACAGGGTATATGAATCTAGCAGGGTATATGAATCTTAAAGACACAGAGCAAATCTGCAAATACCTCAAGTCCAAACGGTACTTGACTACTTGCAATAAAATCGTGTAGATGTTATTGTAATGCATAAGCTGATCACAAATCTTGAACCTGATTTGACTGTTGTTTGTAGGTACAAAAGAAGCTGCTAATGAGAATAGAAACTCAAGGAAAATACTTGCAGCAAGGAATATTAGAAAATGTACTAAAAAGTATCTTGCTCGAAATGAACTCATATGGCGAGCATGATGCAACACGAGTTGAACTAACCAACTTCAACTTAACACTCTCAGATCTCATGGAAAATTTAAATGGAGAACAAAGGGAAGAAAACATTACTAAATTTAGCCTTGATAGTAAAAAGGGAACCACAACCGTAACACACGAAGATATAAATAAAAATCGAGGGCGATGGTGGGTCCATCATTTTTTTATTTGATTACGAGAGGTAACCATAATTTCATTAGAACAAATCAAGGTTTACTCGCACTCGGGTCCATAAGTTGTGATGTAGAATGATGCTTTCATGTTAGGATGCACCCTATGATGTTATTGAGATTTTGTAGATTGAAACCTGAGTCTATGGACTTTCACCAAGGCTCTGCTCTTGGTTTCGATTTAACATCTTTGGTGAGTGATGGTTGTAACTCCATGATTCGTAATAACATCAGTTATTAAAATAAACAAATGATATTGATGTTGATACTGTATTGTTATTCTTTTAATTGTGATGATTACTGTCTATTGGTGCAATTTCTTTTAGTTTTTATATTTTTGTGTCAAATTATTATTCTGAATTAGTGTCTATCGGTGCAATCTTTAGTTGACATAAAGTTATCTTTATTAATCATTTAAACTTTAAAAAGTTGAAATAAATACCACCACCTACAATCATCACTATACACTGTCACTATCACCATTCATCAATTGGTCGCGGCCAAATGTAATCGCAGGGTACCCGCCGCCGCATTGCGCGGGTACCCTGCTAGTAATTAGACAAATCCAGTTTTAAATATTATATAATCATGTATTGGTAATAAATTAATAATGCTCAAGAACATTTACGGTTTTAAAGGCCAAAAAAGAAATTGATATTTTGTTGTTCTCACTTCTCACAATGTTGCAGATTTTTTCGATTTCGGATGTCATAAATTTGTTACATTTCATTCTTTTAGTTAAATTCCAAGATGTTTTTCCACGTTATTACACTGGTTTGGGTATTATTTTCTCACAAACATAAAAAGCCATTATGTTCTCTGTTTGCAGTCTCTTTGAGAAGTATGTATCCTAAGGTCTAAAGATATATAAATTTGGTTGATTAAATTCATAAAATCCATCAATGTTTATGGGTGCCAATATATATAAAACATTAAATATCTTTAAAATTGAATACGATATGAATGGAAGAACGATACATGCATTATAATATAAGTTGTGTGGACGTAAAAAGGCCAAATCTAAGTAACAACAAAGCAATCAAAATCAATCTTAATGATGAATCCCATCAATCAGTCATGCTTTCTATAATATAGAGTAACTCCAAAGTAAGTTTTTTGCAAAACATTTTACTTTTTATACTGTATAAATTTATATCACTAATTAAAATTTTTTATTTTAAAATATTTTTATTTCATAAATCTTTTTCAAAACATAAAAAAATTATATCTAAATTTATATGTATTGAAGTAAAAGATTTTTGAAAGTTTATTTATCAATATTGAATGGAAATGATAAATTACAATTTTAATTAGTCTTTGTAATAGCTTATATACTGGAGATACTCTATGTAAATTTTACAGTTATTATTACGTTAACTTGATGTACGAAAACTATCATTAGAGCACAACCAAATCACCACTTAGAGCCACATAGTAGCACTACTTGTTTCAAATTCACACCCCAAATTATCATTTAACTCATAACTCATCCATTAATTTGGGACCCACTATTTTTTTAAGTAATCAAATTTTAATTCATTCAAATCAAAAATAAACTACAATACATAAAAAAAAGATACCGAAAATAATTTGAAAATAAAAAAAAATTAAAGCAAATTATATAAGGGTTTCTTGATGTCGTTACTAAAGATGTTCCGTAATATTTCTTGAAGTGTTTCGTTTATACGCCTAACATGTAATTCTTTACTTTCCTAATTCGTTGTACTTCGCATCTCTCGATCCAAGTACGTTGTATATTTTGATGTGGACTAATATACAATTCGTTGTAATCACTTGTAGCAAAATTCTGGTCTTTCAAAGTCATGTTATGCGATATGATGCATGTGTATAAGGTTCTAAAGAAATCAAAATGCTCGGAAAGAGGATCATTAGTATAAGTAGAAATACCTTCGACTATTTTTAAAAATAGTTTCCTATTCATGTAATATCGACTTCTAAAATATGACTCAGGGTATTTTGGATAGTAACCAAAACAATCGTCCATTAAACATTGTCCAGCAGCATCACGGTCATGGTATATTAGTTGATGCGTTGGCGAAGTTTGAACTTCTTGTTTTTGTAAATAATTGATATGATAAGCGTAACCATCATCATCCATATATATTATATAATGTTTTTAGG
The DNA here is from genome assembly GCA_963853835.1 of Calendula officinalis. Classification (NCBI taxonomy): domain Eukaryota; kingdom Viridiplantae; phylum Streptophyta; class Magnoliopsida; order Asterales; family Asteraceae; genus Calendula; species Calendula officinalis. Next base: position 20,236,981 of record OY970827.1, read on the forward strand.
TTGGGTTTATATATTATGGGTTTTTTATTTAAAAAGCAAAATTAGATACTCAAATTTTCCTACCCGATATATGAACTAACCGACCCTATCTACCCGAATTCGAAACGGGTCGGGGGTAGAACAATCGAGTTTTGGTTATTTTCGACAGTCTACCGCACGCCTTTTAAAACCATTAAGTACAGATCGAAGGCCAATCTTTTAGGCTGAGTAGGGTCCTAGGTGTTGCTGCCAAAGTCCCCTACGTCCGTGCAACAATACATATAATAACGACACTTTCAGGGCCCATTTCAGTTTCTTGACATGCTGGCATGGTTGGTCGTAATAGCTAAGACAACCTTGCACATTGATATCCCACAATGCCCATGTTACTACCACCACCATAGCCACAACCATAACCATCCAATATTTTCTTTCAAATATCATCCATAAGTTATACTACTCTTTGATTCTATAAAATTCATTACAATCCGTATGTTTTTAACAAATTTATAGCATTAAATCCACATTATCAATTTATCATAAACTACTGTATCTAACATAGAATGTTCATAGATGGTTGGACATAAATGGATTAAGCGTGAAAATGTGATAAATATGTATACGTAGCATTTGACGCGCGAGGGCTTAGTAACGATACATCATATGTCTAAAATTAATGTGAGGTGAACGAGATATCGAGCTCCAACGTGAGGTAGTTGATGTTGAAACAATTGGGTCAATCCGTGACCCATGAGTTCAAACCCTCACCCGTGTCTGTTCTGCTTATTCGGTTATAGCAAGTGAAGAGCCTTTATTTATAACCTGAAGAGCCTAGTGGTATTGGAGTTCGTGTAAGGTGTTGCCCATTACCTATCGGTCATAGGTAATTTAAGTCCCGCCGTGGACAAAAAAAATAATAGATTATGTAGCGTTAAAAAACATGAATAATGTTTTAATCATGGTTTATTAGTGATGATTAATGCAACTTGTTATATAAGTTCATCATCTCTAGCTATTTGCATTTTGACGCACTGGACATCATTAACGAACGGAGCTCTCTTCGTTTTCACGCAAGACACAACTCCAGCAGTATGTTGCTTTAGGTCGTCGTACCCTAGTAAAGAGGCTCGTAATATGTTTTAAGGGAATTGCATGCAACGCAAGCTCTGACTAATTACATGATTTATGTTCTTATTTTTATGTTTGTTTGTAATCACCAATGTTGTTGGTGACCAAACTGTTCTGTTTCCGTGTAATCTACTTATTAAATTCGGTTTTATATTGATTTTAAATATTTTCCCTAGATGATGTAGGATGGAATGTAAGGTAGATGGCATCATGGCAACAACGATTTTTGCATATATCAATTATTGGATTTTGGAGTTTTAAAATAAAAAAAAAAAAAAACGAGAATAGAACCTTAATTAATTGTTCCGAGGCAACTAATTTTTTATCCCTAAAGCAATTTTGCCCCTATCGTTTTGCTTTGGTCCATAACGAATCACTAACCAAGATAAAATGAAGCAATGTATATACCTTATCAACACCGCAAGATGCCGATTAAACTTAGTTAAATTTTCAAGAATTTCAAGAAACTAAGGGGGTGTTTGGCTCAACGTAATCCTCCGTAATGTAATTGAAATCGGTTGTATTTGAATTCGATTGTAATTGAATTGGGTTGTAATTGAATACGCTTACGCGTTTGGTTACTAAAATTTTGAGTTGTAATTCAAATCAATAGTTATGACTTTTTTTAAAAACTTTTTTAAAATTTTTTTCAAAATTTTATTATTTATTATTTTTTTTATTTTTTTTATTTCTTTTATTTTTTAAATTTTTTTATTATTTGTTAACATTTTAAAAAAAATTAAATAGTTTTTATTTTTTCTATTTTTTAAAAATTTTTAAAATTTTTTAATTTATTAAAAAAAATTAAATTTTTTTTTAATTTTTTTAAAATTTTTTAAAATCTTTTAAATTTTTTAAAAAAAAAAATTTTAAAATTTTTTAAAATTTTTTTAAATTTTATAATTTTTTTAAATTTTTTTTAAAATTTTAAAATTTTTTTAAAATTTTTTGAATTTTTTTAAAATTTTTTTAAATTTTTTTAGAATTTTTTAAAATTTTAAAATTTTTTTAATTTTTTAAATTTTTTTTAAATTTTTTTAAATTTTTTTAATATTTTTAAACGATTTAAAAATCTGAAGGATATAAAATATTCAAAATTTGTTAGTTTACAAAAGGACCGTAATTGAATTCTTAGGGTTTTGGGACGGAATTCAATTACAACGAATATCGTAATTCGAAATTACGTCGTAATCGAATTACGAAAAAAAGTGTTCATCCAAACGTCCTCCGTAATGTAATTGAATTACAATTACGGAAGATTACGGAGGATTACGTCAAAACAAACGGGGCCTAATATTCTAGTAGGATGACTATGAATTTGCAATAAAAAAAATACATATATAGTGTTAGTGTGTATAAAAATATATCAACCCCCCCCCCAACAATCTATTGTAATTCACTGAACAATACCCACCGCTAGCTTGGTAATCGAATGAATACTACAAGCTAACCAACTAACATTTGCAATAATCGAAAAACATATCAAGTTGTCAGGTAAATGTCCACACCAAATTGTTTGTTTATTAGCATACGCGTGTACAGGGGCGGTAAAAAGGTAATGTAACGTTGATGAAATGAAACTGGAGAACATGAAATTGTTGGGTAATATATCTTATTTTTGTTTACCCGTTCAACGACCTGTCCCTTATGTAACTTTTTGTGTATATTTTCTTGTAATAATATATATTTACAAAATTTTTGTTAACTTTTTTGATAATTTATTACAACTGTTGTCATGACAGTCTATGTCTTCTTCTTCACTTACACATACATTGATGATAGAAATAGACCAATCAAACATCCAACACCGCATTTCTTATTAATGGTTGAATGTGTGTTAGATTTAATGATGCACACGTGCATAGTACAACAACTTTCATGGGCATAGTTGTATTGATTTGAGTTCTTATATGTTGTCATTGTCCATCGGGTCCGGAACCGTCCCGGACCCGAAATACCCGAGACCCGATTTAGGAGGATTGTAGACCCGAGAACCGAACCGTTTTACATAATACGGTTCCGGTTCAGTTCCGGGTTCGGTTCGGGTAAATCGGGTATATACCCGATTGGAACCGAAGTAGTTTTTGTAGCCGTTTTTTGGTGTTTTTATCATGTTCATTAGTTTATACATGTAATATTATAATGATTTACAAGTAACAATTGTTTAAATATATGAACCACATACTATTAATAGTATTATACCACGATAAATTCCAAATACAGAGTTAATTACTTTCGGTTCCGGGTCTTAGACCCGATTTGTTCCATACCCGATGTACCCGGACCCGAAATACCCGATACCCGATTTCTCGAAAATCTGGGACCCGATACCCGAACCAATTTTTAGTAATCCGGTTCCAAACGGTTCCGGTTCCGGTTCGGTACGGGTACGGTTCCGGGTTTTCGGTTCTATGTCCCATCCCTACATTGTAGTGTATATATGATTCAGTGTACAACCACGCAAGTTGAGTGGGTTCAAAGCGGAATATGTCAATTGGCCCTTTATAACACTACACAAAGCAAAAGGAACAACTTGTACAAAAAAATCGAACTAAACTATATATATCAAGTAAGAGAAATAATATCGATGCCTATCTTTTGTTGTTACTTCATGTTGCTACTCACCAAAAGATAACATGTGTAATCGTTAATTATTTTTTTGTTTTATAGAAAGACAAAAAATAAGAAATTATTTGAAAAATTAAAAGATGGATACGAATACATGTGGGGTTTTTGACTTTAGGAATTTTGTGACGACATATCTTATCAAGATGGTTTTATACGTGTATGTACCCGTCGGTAACGTATTGGGACAAAAGATAGAGGAGAAATGATATTTAGTTTTATCATTTGGTCCTACTAACAGTCATACTCACTTGATAGGATGACATGTGTAGTTCACTAATTCCATTTCTTAATATTATCTTTTGATTTTGACATATGTCTTCATGGAATGAGTAGAAATATAGGTATGACCAAATGGTAGGATTAATTGATTAAAATACCATCACTCTAATAAACAATTAATTTTAACATAGATTCGTACTTTAAAAAAAATAATAAACAATTAAATTTTTATTAACTCAATTTTTAACTATTTATAAACTTACTAATTTATTGCCCGTGATACCCGGATTCTTAATAAAAAAAATTTAATATGATAAGAAAGATCTCGTATTTTTTTCATGGAAATGAAAGAAAAAAAAAGAATTCAAAATTCATATACCAGAATACCAGATGCTATTTATTTAAAATTGATGTAATTACTTAATTGAAAAAAATGAGGCTTCAGCGAATGTCAAGTTTTAGTTAAATTTATAGGACCGTTCAAAATTTTAGTTTAATTATTGTAGCTCTTTAAAAGAAATACATTCCAACTCTTAGTCCTATAACTTGATATAATTTTTCTAAGTATATGGAGATAATGTGGCCACGCTTAGTTCAAAGTTTGGACGTAAGATTTGACGTATGTTAAAGTCCAACTTAGCTCATTTTTACCTGTCATAGGTTATGTTTTTAGGCGTGTAAAAGTATTGAACCATATACACCAAATATATATAGGTATTAGTTATAAAAGTTGTTGAAAATGTCGAAAATAAAGAAAAAGATTGATGAACTATGTTATGAATTTATACTTATATGTTTTTCTATCTTTTTTATAATTGTAATTTAATAAAAAAAAATGGCAACTTAAGTCACGCCTTGGGAAGTCATGGCTCGCCATGACTCCTATGTCTTGAGACTTGTTAGTGACGCCGCGTCGTGCCTTACGTTTTTTAGAACATTGAGTAAAACTCTTTCATGACTTTTTTTTAAATATAAGGGGCAAAAGTGATATTTACGTATTTTTTCTAATGCGCATTTTTTTAACGGCAAAAGTGATAACGGGAAGGAGTTTCAGCATGATCATCACCCCTGAAAGCACCTAAAGAAATAATATATATATAAAAGCTAGCAATAAACTAGCACAAATAAAACCAAACAAACAAAGAAAAACATACAATGAACCTCCTAACACACCATATCACCTATCGACTTACAAATTCTGCCAAACCAAATATGCCTACAAACACCTGAATTTTTCTGGGCCAACAGCCCAACACACTGGAATTTTGCTGGGCCCAAATCCAATTACCCGCTCCATTAAGTCAAAAAGGGCTTTACCGTGTTCAATTTGAAAGCCCAAAGGGAAAAGGTAATTTATAATTTATAGTTATTTACTTTGGTCTATATCTATTTGCTCAAACATTAAAATTTAACAATTAAATGTGAGAGAGTTTTATTACCATAAACGATAAGAGTATTTTGAAATTTAATGAGAGTTACTATCTGCTTTATTTTATACATGATAGTTAAGATAAGTCAAATGGGGGTAAGATGTTTACCCCATCTTTATGGTCAGGTTCAAGTCTCATTATAAACATAAGTAGTATTTAGTAGTATATTAAAATTTGATATTACATCATTAAAAGGGCACATATTCTTTTGTTAGTTACATTTTAGTAATTAGTTTTTTGAACTTTTTTGTGACTTTAAATTCCAGATTAATCGTGTTTTTTAAAAATGTTTAAAAAGTGTTGTTAGTTTCAAGATTTTAGTTAGATATTCTGATTTAAATAATAACTAATATATTAATAACTATCAAACAGTTCTAAGTAATCCCAACACAATCCAAATTTTTTTTCTCAATTAATTTTTTTTATATTAATATAGATGGGATGATTTTGTGGCATGTGAGAACAAGGGGCTACTTTGGCATGTATTAAAGGGTGTGGGGTAGCTCTATGAAAATTTTGATTGAAGGGTGAATCAAGTGTCCAGCTTTATGGGGACATTTGTGTGTGACCCATCCATGTGTGCACATGCAACTCTTACAACCCCTATTTTTCAAAACCATTACAATTTGATCATCAGAACTCACTCTTTTCCTTCTTTGTATTTTCTTACACGTAGGAAATTCAAAATCTAGATCAATAAGGGTGTCTATCGGATTGTTTGGTCAGGTTAGGGCTTTTATCGAATCAAGCTTAATTACATACTCGCTCTTCTTATGTTTTTCTAATTGTCTCTATGCGAATGCCATAATTTAAATATATGATTAATACTTTCGAATTTTTGCACTTAAAACAAGGATAGAAAGACCTATTTCATGGCAGCATGTGTCAAAGGGTGCACACTAAGTTGCACAGAAACGGATACGGAACGGGGAAACGGATACGTACCGGATACGGGAAACGGCAAAACTTAAAAATTCAAGATACGGATACGGCAGAGATACGGCACATAAAATAAAATATATATATATATATATTAAAGAAATTCCAAATAGATATTATTGATGTAAAGTGTATAAACTCTATAAATACTAAATCTTTCAAATGGAATTCATTATCAATAATCAAATCATTTTTTAAATCCGGTTCATCTAGTGACAGATCAGCAACCTCCAAAACCCTACATCTTTCATTAAATCAAAAGCATCTCCACATGCATCCCACATCTTTACATCTTCCATTGAATCAAAAGCCCATGAAAATGTATAAAAAAACACATATACGTTTCTTGAAACGCCGAAGAAACTTCACAGATACGTTTCCGGCATCTGAGAAACGTTTCGGGCAGGTATCCTAGGAGTATCGGTTTCCCAAAGGTTTCCGATACGGGAGCGGCACTCTAGATGGAGTTTCCGTGCAACTTAGGGTGCACAAGCTTGGTTTGCTTCCCACATCCTCATATAACATGATAATTCCATAACTTGTGTAACCTTGTCTCCCATCACTTTTTGATATTGCCACCTAAGATTTTGGACGAAAATGATACTTTATTTGTTTCCACTACTTATATTATTTTTAATTTTTAAACTTTGTTTATATAACTTAAGAATAAATTATTATTATTATTATTATTATTATTATTATTATTATTATTATTATTATTATTATTATTATTATTATTAGTATTATTATTATTATTATTATTATTATTATTATTATTATTATTATTATTATTATTATTATTATTATTATTATTATTATTATCACACTTGTAGAAGACGAGGTAACTTTATTTGTAAATTTAGTTTTTATGTGGGATTTTTCCTTATTTTAATTAGTGGAGTATACATGTCATCATATCAAGTGGGTAGGACTATGAGTATGACCAAATGGTAAGACTAAATACTTCATCCGATTCAAAATAAGTGAAACACTTTCCTTTTTTGGGTGAATTAAAATAAGTGATACTCTTTGAAAAATTACTTTACTTGGCAAAAAATAGTGGGATCCACACCCACTAACTATCTACTTTAACAAAGTGAAATGACGCATTCCCCACTAACCATCCAATTAATCTAATTTAACCACCATTATAATCTTTTGCTTTAAAAACCGTAAAACTTAAAGTGTATCACTTATTTTGAATCGGGGGAAGTATCATTTCTCATTGATCAATTGTATAATTATCTGTATAGAGTTTTCATTTTTTTTTTAAATTTTTATAAGCCTGGATACTACTAAAAAGACCAAAAACGGCAAAATACTATTAAATGTCTTCACTTTGCGCGGATATAATTCTAATTACAGAAAATACGAACAACTTTATTTCAATTTATTTTTTGGTTTTGTTAATGACAGTCATTTAGGGTTATCTCTAACATGCATAAAATGATTGTACATTCATTGATAGAGTAATGTTTTTCTTAAAATTCAGGAGACAATTTTTATATTAGTTTTGTCTTGTTATTAACAGACCTTAAGGCTTCATTATCATTTTCCTTATTTTAATCATAATAATCTCAAATTGATTTCTATTATTATTATTTGCAGAAAACCTGTCTTAGTTAAATTGTATAAACAATATAATCGAAATCAGAAATTAAATAGAAACTGATTTTACTTTTCACATTAACCCTCGTAAGAAAACATAAGTTTACAGAAAACCCTCATTAGCTTTTACTACTATCACTTAGGTGTAGTTTGTTTTTTAAGAGGTAGAAGGTCTGTAGTCTGCGGACCACATCTGCAGAGAAGATTTGAACCAAACATCTGCAGTCTATAAGAAGAAGACTGTTTGTTTTTTTACGTCCGCATGTTGATAAAAAAAAATTAAGTGACAGTATTTATCGTGGGTGGTGGTGGCAGTACATGGTGGTGAGTGGTGGTGGTGGCGGTATGTGATGGTGTGGGTGGTGGTGGTGGGTGGTTGTGGCGGTATGTGGTTGTGGTGGTGGTGGGTGGTGGCGGTAGATGGTGTGGGTGATGGCGGGTGGCGGCGGTAGATGGTGGTGGGTGGTGGTGGCGGTAGATGGTTGTGGCCGTATGTGGTGGGTGGTGGCGGTAGATGGTGGTGGTGGGTGGTGGTGGTGGTAGATGGTGGTGGGTGGCGGTGGCGGTAGATGGTGGTGGGTGGCGGAGGCGGTAGATGGTTGTGGTGGTATGTGGTGGGTGATGGTGGGTGGTGGCGGTATGTGGTCGGTGATGGTGGGTGGTGGCGGTAGATGGTGGTGGGTGGTGGCGGTAGATGGTGGTGGGTGGTGGCGGTAGATGGTGGTGGGTGGTGGCGGTAGATGGTGGTGGGTGGCGGTAGGTGGTGGTGGTTGGCGGTGGCGGTAGGTGGTGGTGGGTGGCGGTTGGTGGTGATGTTGGTATGTGGTGGTGGTGGTAGTTGTAGATAAACTCTTTTTTAGGTGTAGGTAAAGTGTCTTCCAAGCTCGGAAGACTATGATCCAAGTCTTTTCCAAGCAGACCTCAAAAAGACTTTTTCCCATCTTTTGACTTCCAAAAAACAAACAGTCTTTTTCCAAAATGTCTTCGCGCCTGCAGACATAAGACCTCAAAAAGACTTTCTGTCAAAAAACAAACGCCACCTTAATAAAGCGATAATTAAAAGCGTGTCCCCTAATTGGGATCAGTTTTTTATTCCTTTTTTATTTTTAAATATGGACATGAAAAGCTTTGGATTATATAATGCAGGAATATGCATATTATTTTATGATTAAAGCCTACATTTTTACTTAATTAAAATAATTTAATTTAGAATCAAATCAAATCTTTAAATCTTAACTTCAAGTATCCAAGTAGTCAAGTACTACTTCTTGGATTTTAGCCAGGATAAACCGTTGATTGCGGGGGTTGATCCCCACTAACGAAATAAATGAAACCCACCAACCTTTAAAACTTTCCAATATCAACCGCTCAACTTTTAAATTGCTCTAATTTGGTCCTTCATCCTTACTACTTCTATAGTTCTATAACAACTATCAAAACAATTTTATCTTCGAGGTTAAAAGATTTAGAATTTATTATTAATTTTTCTTGTTTTTAATATATCAATATTTTTCTCATTATATTCGGATTTACGGATTTGATTCTTAATTGAAATATTCTTATCTGATCATTATCTTTAACTTTTGACTGATTTTGTAAAAACAAAATTTGAATTTTTTCTAGATGGTTCCCGTTTTTCCTCTCGTTTTCCATCATCAAAATTTTCATCATTTTAAATTGCGACAACTAAATAATTGAAATGATCTTTAGTAAATCGAATTGTCTAGATTAGGTTATTTAATAGGCGAATGATCGTATAATATAAATTGAACTGTGTATATCACAAGGATTATTAAAACTCTATAAACTTAATAATAATGAATCTGAAAAAGCCAAATTATGGTCAATACCGGGGCCAGAAATCAATGAAATTTTAAATTTATTTGTATTTTTAAAATTTGAGAAAATATTAGCTATGATGATATAAAGCTTACCTAAAAACATGGTTTAAGAAATTTTTTCTAAAAATACTCTTTAGAAATATTTCTAAGAATGGCGAATGTCACTTCGAATCTATTGGCGAATGTATTAGAACAAACCTCCGCGTTGGTTCTTTATTAACCTCTACATGGTAATTTTCGAACACAAAGATTTTTCTGTAAAGCGATTGTAAATTCTGCGTTTCTTGATTGATTTGATTGATTCTTTTTGCTATTTCTTCGATTTTAAAAATCAAACAACCCTAATGGATCAATTTCCCAATTGCTTGCTCGTATGTCGATTGAATTTGATAAAACATTACTATGTTGATCGTAACACTCATCTTTACGAAGAACAGTTAAAAACTTAAAATTGATTGATTTTGATTCGACTCAGTGTCATATTGAGATGTAAAACAAATATAGAACAATTACCTAACAGACATAAAACAATTACCTATACTCCCGGAACGATTATCTTCGAAATGATTACTCAAATCTTTTTTTTAATCTTAAAAAATCACTAGTTTTTCATTAAAACATCAAAAGCCATCTAAATTTTGAATAATTTGCGTAACCACCTCTGATTTGGATATTACATTGATAAAAATTGTGCTCTTATACCAATTATGAACTATGAATTCATGATTATTACATAATTAAGCATTATGAAGTTATGATTAGTGGGGTTAGATGAGAGAAATTAGAGAGAAGAAGTGAGATCAGGTAAGAACTCAAAAAATTTAATGAGGATTATGAGACTGATAATAATGATCCAAAATTTCTTAATAATGATCTAAAATTTCTGATAATAAATTTATATTTTTTGACAATGATCCAATTTCTCATGAAGAAAAAATAAAAATCCAATTTATTGATAATAATCCAATATTTCTTAAACGATTGGTTAAAAATTATCGTCGCAGTCCTCACCAATTTTTAATCCCCACCGGATCCTAACCGTTAAAAGAGAAAATATGATATGCATTAAGATTTGAACAAATGATAGAAACACTTTTGAGAATTGCAAAGCTTAGCTTACATGACCATTTCTTTGAAGAAATTCATAAACAGACCAAATTCGAATTCGAAAGTTTGGATTTTGCTATTTCAATATACCCATTAATATTCTTTTGAAAGGATTGATCAATATTGTTGTCATTATCGTTATAGTTATATCTTTTCAATAGCTAGCTAGTATTAATCTTGAGCATTTATGATGTAAACATGAAAAAATAACTACATAAACATGATAAAATATTACTTCCTCCGTATCAAAATAAGTGACACACTTTCCATTTTGGGGTGTATCAAAATAAGTGACACACTTTGAAAACTTTCCTTATTTGGTAAAAATAATGGGACCCATTCCCACTAACTATCCACTTTAATAAAGTGAAATTACCCTTATACCCTTACTTTTACTTTTAAAACTCATTAATATCACTTTATTCAAGAAAAGTGGGACCCATTCTCCACTAACTATGTACTTTAATCTATTTTAACATCTACTTTAATCTTTTACCTCAAAAAACATGTAAGCCAATTTGTGTCACTTATTTTGATACGGAGGTAGTATTTGTTTTCCATCTTAAAATTGGTAAAGTGGAGGATTTAGAGTATTCCCTGCTAGGGTTTTGATGGGGGATATATTGTAATTGTAGGCCATATGCACCCATGTGATTGCATGTGCTGTGTCTTTCCTTCTTAACCCCACCACCTTCCCTCCTCTTCCTTTTTCAGAAAAAAAACAAATAAATAAAGCCTTCAATTAACTCCATTTTCATTTTCATTCTCCAATTCTCTCTTCATCTTCACCTTCTAATCCTACACTTCTATTTTGTTGCATCCCTACAATATTACTTGCAACAAACCTAATTGCTTCTTAGCTGCCATGGATCTTCAACAATAGAAGAACATCGATTAATTAAAAATTAAACAAGGTACATTTACATTGTAGTCATCTTAAAGCTTTTGATGTGTTGCATGTACATCAGCTTTCTATTGTCTCCATCTTTTGACTTCTCTTGATCAAGATTTTGCTTTCCTTTTTCGAACACATATTTTTTTCTTTGATTTGTTTGAAATTGGAAGTTTTTAATAACACGTACGCCTGAATCAAATCTTGAATCCGTCGTTGTTTGTACAGTTTTAGTACGGTACGTTAACAGATTATATGAACGGTAAGTTTCAATGAATTTTTTTAGTTGCAATGTGAAGCAATAAATTAGAAAAGAGAACAATTATTTCAGCATGAATCTAATGAAACTATATTCGGTTTTTAGTTGCTTCTTCATCATGAACATTAATTATTAATTAACTCAAAAAATTAATTATTATATTTTGTCAATTTTTATAGGGATTAAAATATGCATACTTCTAGCCAACTTAAGAGAGAATTTACCAAGAAATGGGTAAAGGGTCTTCAAATATGCTATTCTTCTAAGAAGAAAATGGATATCTTGGAGAGAAAGAAGAAAATAAAGCTTTGTGCAGACATTGCTTTGGCTTCTGCCAAAAATGCCACAACTTCATGGAGCAATGCTCTAATTTGTGATGCTAAAAAAGACGAAAATAACAAGATTTTTGTCACAAGTTTAATAGGGCCCGAGTCACCATTCAAGCCACAAAACACGGTTTGCCAAATGTTCACTTATCATCATAAGAGGGTTAGAAGCAAAAAGATCTTGAAAAAGAGTTGTAGCATTATCAAAAGAATGAAAAAGACATGTCCTCGATCGTCGAATTTAGCTACTTATATCGCGAAAAGATTGGTTAAAAAGAGAACCCAATTGCTTAAAAAACTTGTACCCGGTGGAGAATCAATGGATGAATTCTCCCTCATCAAAGAAGCATTAGACTATATCCTTTCACTTAGGGTACAAGTCGATGTTATGAGAACACTTGTGAATGCAACCGAAGTTTTGAATCAAAGTAATCCAAATATAGTTGATTAATATATAGCTTCATTTCATTCGTTTTCTATCTCAAAAACTGATTATGTTATCGAACAAATCCATGTACAGGATAAAAAATGTCGCATTTCTAGGAAGAGGCTGTTATGTTTTATTTGGATCCATAGTGTCTGGTTAAAAAAAATAAGAACCTTGCTAGTTGATTCAGGATCAGCAGCCTATTTCTCTTGCTAACTAGCATCAAGAATAAGTGTTTTTCTGGCAATTGTGTAAGCTTATTTCATTCTATAATTTTGATCAGGTTGTTTGTCTTGGAGTTGTTTGGAAATATATGTTGAATGTGAAGCAGAAAATTAGACACGTGTTAGCTTGTTACATGATGTAGGGTCCTGATTTACTATTCACCAAGTAATGCCTGTAAGGCATGAATGGCCACTAAATACCTTTTGGATCATTACATGCCTTTGCCTTTTCTTTCTATGTGGCATAAATGTTTTCATCTCTAATTAAATACAGAAGTGAAGTATGGTAATTAATTGAATTCATTGCCAAGTTATTAAAGTGAGACTGCAAAACTCGGTAAGGACAGATTATTAGACTCGAACCTAGGTTCAGTTTTATTTTTATTTTTTAAATTTAAGTTCTTGGTATAGTTTTACCCAAGGTTTTAAAAAGCGAGACATGACGGCATCAAGTCGCGAGGCGCGACTCCGTCTTTTCAAAATACTCCATGACAGTGGTGTAAGATGTGTCACAAAATAAAACGTAATAAGGCGGCATTTTTTATATATATTTGAAATTTATATATTTGTTATGAAATTTGAATTTTCATATATATATTTGTAAAATTATATCTAACATTTTATGTGAACTTCAAGTATAATTTTTATATATAAAAATTGCCACTATAAAACAATCCTCCTTCTTATTTGTATACTGGGTCAGTCATGTCTTACAAAACGTCATGGCTCGCTATAAGTCATACAACTTAAGGTTTGATGGTACTGTCATGTTGCGCCTTACGTTTTTTAGAAAGTTGGTTTTACCTTTTATGTTTTCATGTTAAAACAAACCTAAGTATTCAATTTGCAACTAAAATTGGTTAATTAATTTTTAGTTTTCAACCCGATGACATCTTACTTAAGTATTGAAACCCTACAAGGACTAGCCCAAGAATATGTTCAGTTGTTCTTCGTGAGTAACCGAGGGAGTGGCAACCTTAGGGATTGAACCCGTGACCTACTTTTGCAAAATCATCATTTTCAAGCCCTACTAGAGCCTTTGTGCTTGGGGAATAGACGTTAGGGCTGGCCCCAAAGTTGATGTCCGTAGGATTTGAACTTTAGACTTTCATTACAAAAATCTTTTGCACCAACCAGTAGGTTACACTTTTGAGGTCCGAAATCTCTACATATATAATCACATTTTTAGTTGTGATTATATAAATATAAATTGTTTTATACACTTTAAGCATGTCGAAATTCCAGAAAAAAGTGTGAATAATTGAGATATTAATTTGTTAAAGTGTAAATGTGTAATGAGTATCGGCTACCTACACATTTTCAGCTTTTATATGTATCAAAATATATATAATGGCGTTTTTAATTAAGTAGATTAAATGATTACATGGCAAAAGAACTTAAATTCGTTTTGATAGAGATTTAGTTCCGATTAAGCAAAATTAAGGCAAGTTTTTGAAATTGGGATCGCATCCATTGGTCCAGTACAATAAATATGTGAAATATTTTTCGCATTTTAATTAGGCCCATGGTAGCAGGGGCATCCCCATGTGGGTGCATTGGTAGCCAATGCTACTAGTTAATCGAGTTTAAAAGTAAGTTTATTTAATATTGTGATACCGCCGAATTAATCATGTGCTATCATTAGATTAGTTCTGTGCTACGCTAAAAACAACTAAAATCCCAATAGGCCAATACCTAGTTAATTAAGTAACTCAATTGAGCCCAATACTATTAAAAATAAACTAGTTAATTACAAGGTCAATAGCCAGTTAATTATACATATATTTGATATAAACTTCTTATTCAAAGTGAAATCAAGGATTTCTGAACCCAACTAATATAATTTTTAATGTGTAGTTGTGTATTAAAACAACTTAAAATAGACAGATAATTCATAGTTAAAAGGCTTGTTTTATTTCTCAATTTAACATAAATTAATTAAGCCCACTCTATTATTATTATTATTATTATTTGATTATCTATATATTTCATTTAAAAGATTAAAAAATGTAGAAAGTTATATAGTTGTATTGCTTTTTATTTAGATTACTTAAACATATATAAAAGTTTGTTAAAAACAAAAATTACAGATCTTATAATATTATACAACTTTATTAAAAGATCTTTTAACGTTATTCAAGATTGGATGGAATGGTAAAACATACAAATTAAGGTGTTTTTTTTTTTTTTGACCAGCACAAATTAAGGTGGTTTGGTGAAAACCTTTCTGGATTTAGTCATGTAGACAGCCAATAACATTTTGATTCCATACTTTAAAACCCCCAAAGAATTGGTTGGTTTGATCCAACTTTAACTCAAAATAGATATTTCTCATTACTTTTGAAAATGAAGAAGTATGGATTATACTCACATAAACATGCAATATAATGAAAATTAATTGAATGAAAATGAGTGGCATTTTTCATGAATGGGTCCATGCAAGAACCAAATATGTTGCGCATCGCAATTAAGTTTATTTATATGTAAATGTTGGTTGATGTTAAAAAAAGGACCGAACCAATAAATATATGAAAATTGGTTTGTTTAATTTATCCAAAAATAGATATTTTTCATTGCTCTTGAAAATAAAAAAAGTGGGGGCTATATTTAAAGTAACGTGGCCATTTAATGCTAACTGTTAAAATGAAAAATAACATATGACATCTTGATTCATGTGAGAACCAAATATTTTGTGAGAAGCATGGTAACTGCAAAATTTTGTCTTAAGCTTTACACATTAACTCGTTTTATATGTGAATATAGGTGGATGTTCAAATAAGAATGGCAAAAATGTTGAAAACATAAAAATTTAACTTTAAATTTGTGATTCAATTCATTTGTAAGTAAACGGTCAAGATGAATGTGATAATGTTTACACATGAACACATCAAATCACATGTAAGCTAATAGTGAGATTTATATTTTCTTTAAGCTCTTTCTTGCCCTCATTTGATTATCTAACAACATTCTCATGTAATTAAACTTTATCGCATGAAAATGAACACATTAATGATGTAATTTTCATGATTCTTGCAATTTTCAAGGTTCTCATAGTAATATTCCACTATATGTAATCAATTTCATCTATTTATAGAGAAATACACACAGTTACGTAGTGCTTTCTTTTATGTCATTCATCTATGTTTGTAATCGCTCCAATGCATAGAGGTTCGAACAATTCGGGCATCATACTTTTGTTTTCTACCCTAAGCTTATAATTATGTGATAATGTTTATCGTCTACATGACCTTGTTAATTAGTAAATGAACTCCGTCGAATTAGTAGCTCATCCTAAGTGTTACAAAAAGGGTATTGATGTACAACTTTTACAACAATGGTATGCAACATTTTACACCTCTTACTTAAAATTCCTCTCTTTTTTTACTATAATTAATGCGTCATGCATGTAAGATAATAGCAATTAGTGGTAGGAAGCAAAAAAAGTAAAATTATAATTGAAAAGAAAAGGAATCAACAACACACAAAAAACTTTCCTTGAACTAAGACTACACAACACTCTCCTAAAACACCATCTTTGTAACTATACCCTAGATCAATGCTATAAATACATACAATCAGGTATCATCTGCCACGTATCCTTCAATCCTTAGACTGCCAAAATTTTAATTTCTTAAAAGATGATACCAAAATTGAAATTAGGAGTCATTGCTTTAAAGCATACACAACAACTGATGCTTGAAGTTCTCGGTCCACCTTGAAATGAGCATGAAAAAATCTTTTTATCTGGCAATCATCACATGAATTTAATTTAGAGTGTATTATTATAAAGGAATGTCGAAGGGGAGGTGCCAAATTTCGACTCATTAACTAATGAATGGGTCGATTTGGGTTATGTTTTATCTCAAACAAGTCAAATCAAAAAATTAGTTAAAACGAAAACGGGTCGGACTCAAACAGTTTTAAACTATACCAAAGTCTATTTTTAATGCATCCAACCTTCTAAGTCTTTTTAGGGAAAATATCATAAATTAGCAATATACTTTATGAGATTACCTGTTTTGGCAATTATAACTTTTAAGATCCCTTTTTATGGTTGAAACATTGTGATCTATTTGAAAGAGCATATCGCAAAGACCGGTATATTGCACATACTGATTGATTGTATAGATTGAGTCTCAATTAGAGAGTTATGACATTTGCCCATGTTTTTATTCAAAGTTAAGTTATTATTGTAACAATATGGTATTGAACTCTTTTAGGGACATAAAGTCTTTACGGGTCATTTTGATTTGAATAAGAAATAAAAATAAATTAAAAGATATTATGTCTAAGAAAGACGTACCTCTCTAAAAGAATGAGAGATAAGGAAATCTTGAAGAATCTTTTCTTCATTGTCAAATAGTACAATATGACTTGGTTGAGACCAATTTTTTGTAAATTCAGATACAAAACCAATCGGGTCCATCATAAACCGGTCAGATTCATCAGGGATTCCCTTTGTTTCACTAATACAACAGAACACAAAAAATAAATTTATACTTATAAATATATGCATATCAAGAACTTTTGTAAAATAATAAGATGTTGTAATTATGCAATACCTTGGTGAACAGTCTAGAAAACGCATAGGAAGATTGTGATGTAATGTTGAAAAATAGGGAGTAGAATGACACGGTGTTAGGAATAAGATGCTTTTTATATTCCCGTAACTCGCCTCTTTTGATAGATAATTCATCGCATCCTCTGTTCCTCTCTGGTTACATATTTTTATTAATTCACAACTAAATTAATTATTAAAAAAATCATAAAATAGTACAAAAAGTGTTTTGGTTCAAACCAATTTTTCTAACATTATTTGAAAACGATAAGAGAAAAAAAAAAGGTTGAATTTACCTGGTGAATCATACTCATGTAGAAGGCCATTGGAATATTTGTTGCAAGCAAGAAAAACACTGAAAATTTGAACTTCCAGGAGCTTTTAATTGTATTTTTTTTCTTCATCTTTTTAGTGGATGAATATTGTGGACTTAACATTGCTAATGAATAACCAGAGAAAATTAAAGCTATTGGAAGCACAGGGAGGACAAACCTGTTAGTCATACTTTTATATGATGAGTATCATGTAAAAAGAAACTAATAAAACTATATTTGTAAGAAACCTCCTTTTTGTGAGAGGATATACAATATTTGTATTGTAAGAATGGCATTTTTTGTCCATCTTGCAAAGTGTAGGGGTTGTTAAGTTATAAAAAACTGTCACTTTTTCTAGAAAAGTTGAAGAAATAATTTCAACCATGAAAGGAAACATACCTGAATTCTTTGTGGCCTAATACACTATAAAGTCCTAAAACCCACAAAATGAGTCCCGAAAGCTTCCAATTTTTTGACTGAATAATGCCAGCCACCATAAAGGGTAAAAAGGTAAATATCATTACAGTGAATCCTTGAGTGAAGTACCAGTGCCATGGATGAGTTCCATAATAATCACCACCAGATGAAAAAAAATTGAACTTTAAAAAATTTAGAGGTACTAAAACCCATGAACCGTACATTATACGGTCCAACAAAAATGTAACACCAAGCACAAAAGACCTGAAAAATAAAGATAATAATATAAGAATATTTATTAACCTACAGGTCCCAATGGCTTTTTTAACAAGTAAACCAAAGTTTAGGATAGATATCTTTGACAAAAAAAAGTTGAAGGGTTAGAACGCCAAATCAGTGAAAGTTTGAGGATTAAAATATAACTAACCCTATTGAAAGGAGACACTTTTGACCCGTCAAAAATTAGATTATTGTGGAACTAATATAATTATCGAAATCATATTTAACACATTAACTATTGATTACAATTTTGGACAAAAAAAAGTGATTTAGGTTAACCCAACTCAATCAGACCCATTTACCCGACTTGTTGATTTTTCCACCTCTACTTGTACAACATAATTGGATATAAAACCTACCCAATTGGAATGACTTCAAGAAAAACAAATTTGAGCCTATTTTGTGACCCAAAAAGCTCCATGAGGCCAACATAAATCCATATAATAGCACTTGTGGGCCGAATGGCACAAGCTAGGGCTGCTAAAACCAAGGCTCGTGTTCTAGAAACTGAGGGGGCGTTGACCGAGTTGACCCGTAAACAGGGCCAATAATAGAGACTGATAACCGTAAGAATAGTTTCTGAAGTATTTGATAAAGTGCGTGTGATGCAGTAAAACATAAACCAGTTTGTTAATTGTGCAAAAAGCTGAAATTGGAATTAAGTAAAACATATAATGTTTAAATATTTGGCAAATTCAGATTACTTCAAAAATATAAAGATTGACAGAAAAGGATACAGCCCATTTGGCAACATGGCCACCATACAAAACATGAGACAATTTGAACAAGTAAAGATCACCAAAAGCAGACAGTATAGATTGCAATATTCGTGGACCTTTAATCTGCAAAAATACAAATTATATAAAAACATTAAAATTAAATTTACCTTTTTCATACGATTAACACATACAAATAGAGGTTGATTTGAGTTATTTCTAAATCTACCGGGTCAAACTAGTAAAAATTAAACGATTTATAGTGAGAATAAAGAAAAATATTTTACCATAAAAAGTGGAGTATCAAGATGTAAAATTGAAAGAATTTTATAAAGAATTGCAAATATCATTGGATGCAAATAGCTTCTTATCCCCTTTCTCCACTCCCATGTTAAATGTCCATATCTGTCAGTTATTTTATAATATTAAATCCTTATATAATAGTAAATAAACAATAAACCAACATATATGACAAGAAATTAAAAAAAAAAATTAACATACCCGAATGTAATTCGATGTGCAACTTCAAGTGCTTGCCAATGCTCATCCGGATTGAAATATGTTTGGATAAATAAAGAATTTATTATTCTGAAAATTAAACAAATTAATAAGATTTTTTTGGATGATGGAAATTGGTTGGCTTCTTGTTTGCTATCTTCTTGCAAAGATTTGGGATTTGATAGTCCGTTGCCATGTGTCCGCTTTCTCATTACTGAATTGATAGACACCAAGTAACACAATTACAATTTTCACACTTACTAGTTAAATTAAATTAAAACTAAAACTAAAATTGAATGCAAATGTTTTGTCTATTTGTGGCTGAAAACTTCCGTCAATTTTAGAAATTATAACACAATCGCATAGAAAAGGAAATTGAGAAATACACTCATGTATATATAAACCCTAATCTTAACAAAATCACAATCTCTAATGAAATAAAAGGTCTCAAATCACATTAATTAATAAGCAATGCACCAAGAAATATTATTGTGGTAGGTCAGTGGGAGTGTGATTATCAACATAAAATAGGAATTCATACATGTAATGAACTCGTTTTACCTTGCTACAACTCGTTCAATAGCTTAAAAGTAATTCCAGGACATTTCTACTAAATTATTTCCTATTTTAAACTATTGGCATTCTCTCGGGACTTTCATCGAACACCTCAAAGGCATAAGATCTGGGCAACTTACAGACATAAAATAATTTACGGATTTAGCATTATATCTCAAAAATGAAAGTGATCACTTACTTTAATCAACAATATTGGCATTAAATCCAACAAAATCAAGCAATTTCAAGAAATCGATTTGTCATAAACCCATTGAGGATTTTTGGACTTACCGGATGAATTGTGGTGAGCAAACAAGCAGATCAAAGGACAGACGACAAATGATACGAACTGTGGAGTGCGAGAGACTGCAGATGTAGACGACTGCAGAGTGAGTCTTCTTTCCCCTGTATTACGTGCACTATTTGCAATAAACGAAAGTTTATGGGTGTATAATGGTTAACAAAATTATTTTGCATTTGTTTCATGTTTAGCCCTTACGTTTTCTTCTGTCGTTATATAAGCGCGATGGAGTAACGGTAAATATTTATAAAATTATTTGCTTAAAATTGTGAAAACAGTAATGTAAACCCATCTTTTTACATTCTTTTTTCTTATATCTTATCAAGAATCTTTATAAGATTGGAAGCGCTACTAATGGACCTTTTTGTCCACCATAGCATGAAATTATCGGGCATATCCACAAACATCATTACTAAAACTCATCCAGCTGTCTATAGACACAAAAATATGGTTTATAAGGGGTGTTCAAAACCGAGTACCTGGAGATTCATCAGGTGGTACCGGGTAGTTGATTTAATTTTCAGGTACCCGGATATTTAACAACAGTATTTTAACAGCAAACAGCAGTATAAATAGAACGTCCACCATTCGTTTTATCTGTTAGTATACAAACATATAATCAATATATATTTTTGGTGCACCATTTTTTATGATGAAGACTGCGTTTATGTCTAATTTCTAAGAGAAATAATGGGATGGAGGTCAAACCCCATTGGCGAGAAGAATCGCAGATTTGCACAATTTATACCTTCTTGATGAGGCAAGAGTCAAACTAAGAAGGTCAGTGTCGAACGGCTGTTTGAGAGAGAGAGAGAGGCGAAGATTTCGAACAGCCTGGCAGTGAGTTTTAGGTTTTGGACTTTAGGACATTTGGTTTTGGGTTATGAATTGAAGATTGAATGAGCCGGCCCATCATCACACTTCAATAGCCTTTTATGTGTTTGAGTATAAAATAAAATAGAATATAAAAATAACTTAGAAAAATAAAATTCGGATACCGGGTACCCGAATACCCGAAATTTCAAAAAACCACTACCTGTATCTGATATCTGAAATTCGGGTACCCGGATTTTCAGGTATCCGGATTTCGGGTATCAGATATTTTTGAACACCCCTATATTACCTTGATCATTGATGCGGGTGTAAATGTGGAGCAACAAACTCTTTTGTTTTTTATAATTTGATTTATCAGTTTTTAGCTTGTTTGTTTTTTAGGTCTGTTCAAATATCTTGGGCTTATTTAATGCTTGCTTGAAACTTTTAAAGAGTTAGTTTTTTACCAAAGGGCATTTGGCCTAACGGTATGGTGTTTGCCTCTCAACTGTGAGGTCAGGAGTTCGAGTCCCGTCGTAGACATATGTGATAACTAGGAGTAGATTAGATTTTTCGTTTAAAAATAAATAAAAAATAAAATTAAATTAAATTTTTTCTCTCAAAATTCTTGTTATTGTGTTGAATATGTTTGAATACGCAAATTCACAATGTTCTTTAAATTAACATGGTTTTTAAGACCCATATCCACACTTCAATCTGTTTTATTCGAAGATGGAAATTCAATACCGGTAACAAAATGGTGGACGCTGACTTATCTAACTGTTACCACCCTTTACACCTTGAGAATGTTATGAACTTATGATTACTTAAATTATTATTAAAAACATCATACATGTTTTTTAGATCGCTATGAATAATAAATTCCCTTCAAGCTTTCTTTCCAAGCTTTTCTTACAACCAACAATAGTAATAATTATCGACTTCTCGGATAATCACACCTCATCTTTTTTATAACAATGAAACCCTTGCTTTAACGAAACCCGCAAATATTTTGTAAGATGAAACAAGCCATAGATAAATTACGCATCATAAGTAACACTTGTTATTCAAATTATACATATCCGTTTACAATAAAGATATCATGTTTATTTTTGACAAAAATCACATCTCTAGCTAAACGTGCAGTGTTGCTAAGCTAGAGACAATCCATCGATCAGTAATTGAATTACCAGTAATTAATTTTGATAACTCCGGCAACGGGGTTGGCAATTGTTGCAAAAGCTTCTTTGGAGAGATCTAGGGTTCCGCCACACCCGGGGCAATGATCAACAACTTTCACGGTCACAGTTTTACCGTCATAGCACGGGTGAGGGACCGGGTTGGTGGCACCGGTGCACTGAACGGTGAATGTCTTTCCACAAATAGCCCCGTTGTTCCATAGAGCATCACTTGCTGCAGCTATCCACACTCCCTCAGGTACGTTACCATAACAAGCAGAGGCTGTTGCAACTTGCAAGATTATTTATAAGAATGATACTCTAAATATAAGAAATGTTAATCTTGATAAAGATTAGGAGATATAATTAGTTCATTTCACATTATAATTATTTTCTGAATAAGATGACAAAAGATTTAGTAGGAGATAAATATACAATTTTTCTGTAAAATATTATTTGTTTGTGTTTTTTTTAATTTGTTGTCTTTTTTTTTGTGTAATTAGTTTTATATTCATACAAATATTATTTTAATACAAATTATATATTTTTAGTTTTACATTTTAATCATTTTATAATTTATTTTTAGTTACATATTCTAATTGGTTGAATTTTATAAGATTTACGTAGAGAAAAAATTATTAAAAAACAAAAAATATAAAGTATAAAAAACAAATATTATTATTGTGATTGGATTTTGTAGACGGGTTAATTTATAAGAATACAAATGCAAAAAGAAAAGTATAAAAAACAAACTCTAAATTATATAAAAATAAAAAAGAAACTATAATTTATATAAAAAACATAGATAAAAAGTTATACCAATTATACAATAGACAAATATGGTTATTTGCAATTACAACCAAATGTTCTTTCCTTCCAAACTGGCAAACTCACATGCCTTCAACCTAAATATCCTAGGTTTTCTTGTTTTGTTTTGTTTTGTTTTTGATTTTTTATTTTTACCAGTTTTAAATTACTCTTAATAAATCACAAGAAACTACACTTCCCACCCAAAAATAATATAATTTCTTTTTATAAGCATTAAAATTTTATTATTTTAAATATCATATATTTGAGAGAATATAACAAAATTTATTAGTAAACTGCTTGAGAAAGAAAAAATTAATCAGAGAAAGAAAATGTGTTAAAAGTTTGTAATAAACTATAATAAGGGACGTTATGAGCTTATAGTAATAGTATCCTACATTATACACACTTGATTAGAACCGCACAGTTATAACTAGTACTTAAATTAGAAAAAATCCAAGAAAACTCAAGGCTTAATGTTCTCCCCAATACCCTCCTCCTTAATAACTACCATTAATTTTAATCAATGAAAAGTAAATAATGATCAATTATCATTTTGTTCAAGTGAGGAAGCTTAGAAGTTATACTCACAATAATTCAATTATAACACCCTAAACTTTTATAAGAGGAAGAAATTATGTTGAAATGTTTGTATTAAATTTTAATTGTATTTTAAATATCATCATAAACTTTAATATTACATATATTTATGAAAGAAAATTTTGTATTAAATTTTTTTAAATTATATAGTTTTTCATGAATTTCTGAAAAGTAATTTTTTTAAAAATCTGCCACAACACACGGCAATTACTTTCCTAGTTAAAGAAATAACAGAAAAAAGGGGGATTAATTAATAATTAGAGGGTTTTAGTTAAAATAAAACTTTTAAATTTCAAGTCAGTAATTTTGTTTTTATGGTGATTTTTTCTAGATAAAAAAAAAAATGAGATTTGAGAGTTTGTATAAACATCCACGTACATATATCATATACGTATACATTTTCAAACATATATACAACTATGTACATATATGCATATGATAGGGATAGAGGGCAACTTACGAACATATTGCTGATAGAAAGTGGCTGTCCCTGGAGCTGCACAAGCCATTGATACAAGGCTGAAAACGATAACAATGCAAATAATAGACCTCATTTTTCGGAATTATAACTTACAGTTATTGCATGTATGTTGTACCAATATATATGTAATTCATCTAACTGCGTCCATTAAATAGAAGTGCTTGTATACATATATGGTAACAATACCTAGAGGGCTCATGTAATTATTAGGGGTGTTTATTATTTGAATAACCGGATTATTTAATTGGACAATTTAGATTTGTTCGTTTGGATTGGTTTTTTTTAATCTTTTGGATTGGTTTGGACTTCAGGACTTGAATCAAATTAATAGTTTGTGTTTATATAACTAGCCAACAATTCAAAATATCAATTAATTTAATTGATATTTATGGCAAAAAAAAAAAAAAACAAATAGCCAATGATCTAATAAATTCTAAATATCAATTAATTATATTTCTCCATGAGAATTGTTCAACGTAGTACTTCATTTTCTTGTAGTCTTAAGGGATAAATCTCAATCATTGATAAAAAAATAAATAGTAGTAAAGTTTAATCATATTTTTATACATGATGGGGTATTAGGGACATCTGAGAACTACATAAATTTTAAATTTTATTTATTTTTTTATTTTTTTCGTTATAAATATAATATTATGTGATAATCACATGCGATTGTATGATCACATATGAATATATGATGTTTTTATACAACCACATGTGATTATCAAATAATTTATTTTTAACAAAAACATAAAAATAAAAATAAAATAATTTTAAAATAAAAATAAAAAATTAATTTTTATGACTGTCAAATGACCAAAATACTATTTCATATATAAAATATGTGATTAATCTTGACAATTGATTATTATTAATCAATATTTGAGATTTTTTCCTAGGACTACATAGAAATGATAGACTAGTTTGAACACATCTCATTGGCCCATTTCATAAATATTACTCTCTCTGTCCCACAAAAAATTTCTCATTTCCTCTCTAAATTTTGTCCCACAAAAATGTTCTCATTTCCCAAATGGTGAGGGGCCACTTAATAAAATAATAATAATAAAAAAACTATGGATTCCACCACTAATTATTTTCTAAAAACATTTTCTCTCTCTAGAAAACCTTATATTTTAATCAAAAATATCACAATGGACCTCACCACTAGGGGTGAGCAGAAAAAGAGGGTAACCGGAATTGGAATCGGAACCGCCTCGGAACCTGAGATTCCGGACGAGGAACCTGCTAGGGGGTTCCGGTTCCCAAAATCATGGAACCGCCCTAAGAGGTTCCGGTCCCGGTTCTCAAAATTAAGGAACCTGGAACCGGTGGATACCCTGGAACCGGCGGTTTTCCGGTATATTTTTAATAAATATAATAATATATAAGATAATATACATTAAATTTAAGAGGTTTACCTAAATGTAAAATACCTCACAAACTTAATAGTCTAAATAAAATGGGTTTTATCTTTATTATCACTGATTGAACCATATTTAAACTCGTTGAATATGAAAGTCAAGTACATGAAAGTGATTTTTGTTCACTTATTTCTATTTTGAACTCGTTCAACCATATTTAAGATCGTTAAACGGTATTTATAATCGTTAAACGATATATGTAATTGCTAGTTTGTGTGATTTATCTGATTTATCTTCTTGTTTATTTAGTTTGTAATACTTAAATTTTTTATGAATTTAGAGGCAGGGTAACCGGAACCGGTTCCGGAACCGGCGGTTCCGGTTCCGAAAATTTAGGAACCTGTCTTCCAGGTTCCGGTTCCGGTTCCGAGATTCCAGGAACCTGTGGTTCCGGTTCTGGTTCCGGTTCCGGTCGGAACCGGCGGGTACCCTGTTGTGCTCACCCCTACTCACCACTAACTATTTCCTAAATACTTGTGCCCATTAGAAATGAGAATTTTTTTGTGGGATGGAGGGAGTATTATATATTTTTGTTGTTTTGTGAAATATATTAACGAAAACCAAATGGATAAAAACAAATCAACCAAATTGTAATTTGGTTCGGATTAGTTCATTTTTTAAATTAGTTTGGATGATTTGGTTGAATTTTTAAAAATAAAAAACATTTGGTTCAACTATTTGGTTCGTATAATATCAAACGATCCAAACAAACACCCCTATTAATTATAATTTATAGTTTTTAATTGCATTATATCTTTTAGTAAGTGAAACTAATTTCGTATCGTGCATTAAATATGAATAGATAGTGTAAGTTATTATGTGGAGTATGTATTTATGTTATTTATGGAATTGACTTAAATGTTAGATATTTGGAATAACGAAACAAAAAAAAGCTTACGAAATAGTACTTGGCGTTTTAATGATACATCGTATGTCAGAAAATTTTAGCTCGGTTCGTTAATTACTCAACTTGAGCTAGAATAAGTTTTTAAAATTGTGCTCAAACTCGAATATTTATATAGTATTTGAGCTAGAGCTCAATACTCATTTATGATACCATATTTTTTGAAAATAAACTAATTTACAAACTCGAAAAACTCGTTAATTAATCGACTCGTTAACCCCTATTAACATATGTATATTCTTATACTTATTGTATCAAGACTTAGACATATACTCCATCCGTCACAAAAAAAAAACTTCTCATTTCACCTTAAATTTTTGTCATTCAAAAAACTTCTCATTTCACCTTAAATTTTTATCCCACAAAAAACTTCTCATTTCATATATTTGATGGGCTCCACGTAATAAAATACTATTATTATTAAGGACCTCATCACTAATTATCCACTAACTATCTTTCTCTCTCCAAACTAATCTTATATTATAATCAAAATTATTATCAAGACCCCACCACTATCACTTTAAAACTTGTGCCAAAGTGAAATGAAAAGTTTTTGTGTGACGGATGGAGTATATATTATTATGCAACATTTGTTTAGTTCGTTTGGATTGGCTCGTTAAGATCGTCTGGTACGTTCGCCTCGAGACTAGTAAACGAGTTATCGAACGAGCCGAGTCGAGTATTAAATTATTAAGCTCGGCCCGTGAGAGTAATCGAGTATTATTTTATGTTTGAGCTCGACTCGAGATTGAATTAGCATAAGCTCGGGATCGATATAAACGATCTCGAACTCGAGTAGCTCGTTAAAAGCTCGACTCGTTAACACCCCAGGAACTACAAAGTACAAAACGTTACATTAAATAATTTTGATTTGCATATCCAATTAGGGGTGGCGATTTCTGAATACACTAAGCTCGACCTGTAACCGACACGAAATTAAACATATTAGTGTTGACGTAAAGAAGTTTCAAAGTAAGTTTTGGGTCGACTCAATTAACTGTTTATTCACGTTGATGATAATTTATATGGGTGGAGCCTTACGGTCAACTCTTAAGCTTTTGCAATCCATAACGAAGCCTAGACCAACGTTTTAGAACTATGATTAAATGTACGATTTGATTTACTTTAGTGTAAAAATACAACAAAAAAATCATCTCAAAAGTGTGGCTGGAATATGTAGATGCGGTAAATACATTTCTATCGTTTATCTAACCAGTTAATTGATTTAATAGACTTTAATATTATGAACACAATATGATACTTTTAACCTTTTCTTTATTATAAAAGTATAATAAAGAAGAATTACAAGTGATTGCGGAAAATCACTTGCGAGATGACAAGCTTCAAGGGAACCCTAACTTCTGGATCTGCCGTACTAGGTGCTGAGGAATGAGAAGTGTTACCGGAAGTGGGTGGCGTCGGGTGGGTTGCCGGTTATGATGCCGGAGAAGCAGGCTCGGCCCAAGGGGGCGACAGCCCAAAATCAAATCAATAATTTCTTAGGGGCAGCATAATATTAACCCAATTTATATATATATTGATTTGGCCCAAATAACAATAACTCATTTAGTAAATTAAAAATTTAGACGTCCACTGACTAGGGCAGAAAGAAGAGGCGGACTTGTGAAAGAAAATGGCGCCAATTTGGATTAACTCAACCGTTCTTCGAGAACATTAACAGATTCATTCAAGAAATCGTGTTTTATAGTCAACTTGATAACAATCCCTTTGATGGCGAATTTGGATTTCTTTCAAATGCCAAAGTTAGATATATGTCAGGCATAATTTCATTTCAGTACGTATAGATGAATTTTATGTATTTTTATTTTTGTTTTACTGCACTATTTGAATTTTTATTGTATCGATTGTTGGAATTAATCTTGCTTCAATACTCAATAAACACACACAACATACACTCATAGAATCGACTCTGTTGGGATATAAAACAAGTTACTACTGATTTGCATACTTGTTACTGATATGCAGTTAATGTTGATCAACTACTTAATGCTGCTAATGAGTTGATACTGATTACAGAAGATAATACTGATCTTGGTCATTACTACTGATGTTCATATTTACTACTGACGATGACATATACTACTGATGTCTATATATGGTGCTGATCGTGTCCGAGATCTTCGTAGAGATAGTTTAGAATATCATATCTTTTGTAATTCGAATTGTAATCGTATCCTAGAATAACTAGGGTAAATAGTTAGGCTTCAAGGACTATTATATATAGTTCCTTATGAATTGTAAACATACGTGTGTATTGTATTCGATCAATCAATATACATTGAAGCTTTTTGTGATAACTGAGTTCTTAATAATTCTCATATTATTTACAGTGTATTGTTCTTGATTGAATCAACATAGTGTTAATCCGCTGTAACTTCTATTGTTGAGTAGATCATTGTGTTTATTAACTATTCTGGTTAATCGATCTTGACAAGTGGTATCAGAGCTTTGTACTCTAGATCTACGAATCAAGAAATCACAAAAGTTTTCAATACTTTCACAAACCAAGTTTTCATCATGTCTGAAAACAATGAAAGCACACAAGCAAACAAAATTCCCATCCTCACTCCAAATAACTTTGGGATGTGGAAAAAACAGAATTAAGCAATACATGCTTATTACTGATTACACCATGTGGGAAGTTGTACTTGAAGGCAATAAAACCATTCTAGTTGCCACAACTAGCACAACTACTGAATCCAACAAAATCAAGTGTGATAAAGAAAGGAAGGATAGAGGAATTGAACTAAAAGCTTTAAGCACCTTATTGCTTGCAATTCCTAATGACTATCAACACTTATTTGTTGAGTTTGATGATGCAAAACTGCTATGGCAAGCCTTGGAGAAAAGGTTTGTGGGTACTAAGAGCACAAAAAGAAACATGAAATCTGTGCTGAAACAAGAGTTTGAAAACTTCAAAGGACAAAAGAATGAATCTTTGAAAACTTATTGGTGAACTCAACCAAGTTGGAGTTCAACCAGACAAAGATGATGTCAATAGAAAGTTTCTCAGATCTCTAAGTGAAGAATGGTCTATGTACACTGTGGTATATAGACAAGGTGATGCTTTAGAAGAGAAGGAACTTGATGAACTCTACAATGACTTAAGGGTGTTCGAATCTGAGGTAAGTCAGAAAACTCCTAGTGTAAATTCAAACAATGCTGCTTTTGTGTCCACTGCAGGTACAAATCAAGATACTACAAGAGGAAAGGCAAAGGAATCAGAAGATCTTGCTAGAGAATCCTTCTTCACTAGTCATGTGCATACTGCACTAATTAGTGAAGATTTGGAGCAAATCAATCTTGATGATCTTGAAGAGATGGATATCAAATGGCAGATGGCTATGCTCAGTTTCAGAACAAAGAAGTTTCTAAAAAGGACAGGTAGATCAAGATTGAGCTTCAACAAAGGTGACAGGGCAGGTTTTGACAAAACTAAAGTCAAATGCTACAACTGTAGCAATCTTGGTCACTTTGCAAAAGAATGTCCTAACAAAGATAAAAGGACAAACTCATCTGCACTTGTATCCCAAGAAGGACTAGGATATGATTGGATGTAACATCCCGAGACCCGACTCTTAATATTTTATTACTTTTGGTAAGTAATATCTTATTGTTTATTATTTATTAATTTATAGAATTTTATTTGATTTAATTGAATTAATTGTATTTTTAACCATGGGGTTAAAAATTAAGTAAAACTGAGATATTTAAATGTTAAAATGATTTTTACATATTTGGGTTCATTTCTGAACCGGGGTTCCAAAAATATCTTCGTTGTTAAAATTGGAGTTAGTTAGGTCTAACTAATTTATATGTGAACCTATTATCTTGTACTGTGTTTAAATGAAAATACCTGTGTTTGAGTGAGGGGTGTACGTGTTTTGTGTTAAGACATCTGTCAATTTACTCCTCAATTTCTCTGGTCTCTCTCTCTGTCACGACACACACAACACACACACACACATTCTTGAAGTTTTCTCTCAATTGAAGATCATAACCTAATCCTTTGCTTGCCATCGCTGTGATTTCGTGATTAGAAGCAAGATTAAGTAAGTTTCTTCCTTCTTTAGCTAGGGTTTCATGTTCTTGATGTAGAGATGAACTAGGGTTCTTGAACTAGTGGGTTTTCTTGAAGTTCTTGTTGAATCTTGATGGAAATCCGAAATTGATGATTGATTTGGTGTCTATTTGAGTTCTTGCAAGTATTGTATGAATTGTTGTTAGTTATAGCTCATTTGGTGAAGCTTTCATAGAGCTCCATCAATGGTGGATTTAGGAAGAAGATGGGTTTTTCCCTAATTTTGGTGAATTGTATATTTTGGTGTTCTTGAAGTTTTGTTAGTTGAATTATGCATGTTAGAATGGTAATTGTTAAGTATGTAGATCACTAGTTAACTATTGAGTTAATGCCTAAGAAATGGTAGTGTTTGGCTAGATGAAAATTTGGTCATAACTAGCTAAAATTGTGAATTGTTGACCTTGGTCAAATATGGGAATTTACTTTTGGTCTTGTTTGGCTTGTAAACTTTATTTATCAATTTCATGTTGGAAAATGTGTTAGTTGAATGAATTGTAAGCTCAAGTGTGTAGATTTCATGTCTTGACCCGTTTGGTTGCTTAATTGTGCAATTGACTTAAATAAAGTCAAAATTGGTAATACTTGCAATTGGATGCAAGAAGTATGTTGGTTAGGTAATTTTGATGTTGATCATGTAGTTTAACTCATTGGATAATGTTGTGTGAATGTCCGACATATGATTCTTGTGTGACCCGTTTGGGCCTAAGGTGCAATTTGGCCAATTGGCATAATGAATTGACTTATTGAAATGTTATACCTAAGTTATGGTTATGAGTAGAAAATGCAAGTATTTGGTTATAAGCTCTTATTGCAAAATGTGGTCTAAAGCTTATATTACTTGTTACACAATTGACGATTTCGGGTGACTAATTCGGTATTCATTTTGTACAGGAAAGGGGAAGGAGCCTCAGTGATATAAGATCATTGAGCTCGGCACAAAAAGGAAGCAAAGGTGAGTGGACTTAACCTTCTTTCTTGTGTGATGTACAAAGTTAGGGAATAGTAGAGTTTTGGAGAAAAAGTGCAGGAATTGGGTATCTGAGAGAGTTCGCGTCGCGAACTTGTGGTCGCGATCGCGAACTCGGGACAGAGAAATTGGGGTCTGGTCGTGATGTAGTTCCCGATTCGTGAACTCTTAGTTCGCGACGCGAACTCTGAGTTCCCGACGCGAACTATGTCAGGAACAGATTCTTGGCTGCAATTCTTTTTACAAGTTTATTCTTGGTCTAGTGGTTAATGGTAGTATGTGCACATGTTTTTAGAGGTTAGCTATGGTGGTTTTCGGCTACGCTTCGTTACTCTTGGCAGGGGCGATCGGACTCCTTCGTATTCGTTATGTAAGGAGGGATCACCGTGCCTCTAGTAAAGAAGACATCGGTTGACTGTTGTTGGCCGACAACACTTGAAGGTCCTCGCCCGACCGCCGATCCTCTTTTAACGTCCAATTGCTTGTGGAAGTTTGGACGGGTTTCCCTATTGATTTCTCTCGATTTTTTCTAATTTGTTGTGGTTATGCAAATTGATGTTTATTTCTATTCACTTAGCTTTGTGCTAATCCCTCATTCGTTGACTCTTTTCAGGTTGTGGTTTTAGCTTGACAAGAGTCGGGTTTTGGAAGTCTGACCTCACTCTGATTTTGTATACCGGGTCGAGCCTGTTTTAGTAACACCTTAAAATGTTTTATATATTCGAATAATATGTAAATGTTTTTTTTATGTTGTGTAATAAGTAGGAGTTATGATATTTCTTAAATTCGCTTCCGTATGCTTATTTAAAAAAAAAAAAAAATGGCTCTAGGATTGTGGTGTTACAATTTGGTATCAGAGCCTAGGTTTGGCGATGGTTGCACATTTAGGTGTACCATTCCCAAATCTTGGCTCGAGTTGGTCAAACTTCCATAATATTGGGAGTGGATTAGTCGAGTGAATATGAATTGTGTGTTAGTAGTAGTTAGTAGATAGGTACTAACGATTTAAACTAATAGTTCGTGAGATGTTGTGTTTGATACAGATATGACAGATAACGATCCCAATCCGCCGATAACCATGCCGAATCCCGAACAAGGAATCATTGGTACTTCTCGGGATACAAATGAAGACAGGGAAGATTATATTATAAGAATGGAAAGTCGATTGGAACATCTTCAGAATCTGGTTGATAGCATGAGCCAGAACCAAAATAACCAACCACCAAATTTCCCTCCCGTGTTTACTCCATCAATGTTCGTTCCCTCCATGCAAATTCCCACAACTCCCGCCTTTACCATGACGGTTCCCCTAATGTCAACCACATCCGAACCTCATCCTATAATGTCACAACCACAATACTATTATGTTAACCCAAGCCAAGGTTTACCTCAATATCAATTTACCAATCAACCTTACCCATTCGGCATGAAGCCAAGTTGCACTTTCAAACAATTTTTAGACTGTAAACCCCCTGAATTTAGTGGAAGCAGGGACCCTAATGTCACTATGAACTGGTTAAGAGAAATGGAGAGAACCTTAGATGCTTGCGGGTGTGATGACCAACACCGGGTGATGTATGCCACACGGAAATTAGTTGGTGGTGCTATGAATTGGTGGGATACCTTGATTGAACACTTACCCAAGGAAGTCAAAAGCAGTATAACATGGGATCAATTTAAGGAACAAGTGTGTAAACGTTACTGTAATTCATTCGAGATGGATAGAATTCGGTCTGAATTCTTAAATCTGAGAATGACCGAGAGAATGACGGTTGATGATTTGATCGAGCAATTTAATGAAAAGCTGAGGTTTGTGCAACAATGGGTTCCCGATGAGCCATCGAAAATAAAGCATTTTATTGGTGCTTTGCGACCCGAGTACCGAACCACAACAAGGCTTGCTACCACACTATCACAGGCTTTTGATTTGGCCAAAACTGTTGAAGGTGATTTAAATTCTCGTGATTGGGTGACCCAAGATAGACCCGGGTATCAAAAGTTCAAGTCCACACAATCGGGTTCTCAACAAAGCAAGAAAGGGAAAGGAAATCAAAGGTTTACTAGTCTGAATCGTAAACAGTCGGGTGGAAATTTGGGTCAAAGGACACAGTGGTGTGTTAGATGTAGATCTTCTCATAGTGGGGCTTGTACGGCCCAAACGATGCGGTGTGTCAGGTGCGGTCAGTATGGGCACGAGATGAATGATTGTAAATTCCCAAGAAGTGTTTGCTGGAATTGTCATAAAGAAGGTCACAGAGTCGGTGATTGTCCTTCGGATAGAAGATCGGGTTCGGGTTCTGGGTCGGTTGGGGGATCGGTGGCATCATCTCCTCAAAAGAGGAAGAACCGTCCTACATCAGAGGGTCGAGCTTTCAAAATGACGGTCGAAGAGGCTACCACTACTGATGATGTCATCACTGGTATGTTTCCGATAAATAACATAGATGCTCGTGTGTTGTTTGATTCTGGAGCTAATCGCTCATTTATTTCTGTGGATTTTCATGCTAAGTTAAAATTACCTACATCTGTGGTAACTACTCCATTGGAAGTGGAAGTAGCTGATGGTTATGTGGTGCCAGTCACAACATCTGTGACTGGGGCAAATATTAATATTGATGGGGCGTGTTTTAATATGTTTTTACTCTTAATGCCAATATCTGGTTTTGATGTGGTCCTTGGAATGGATTGGCTTAGTTTAAATAAAGCACTAATAAATTGTGATAAGAAATTGATTTCATTTCCATTGCCTGACGGGACACACGTAGTGGCCCGTGGGGATCGGGTTAATACATCTCTCCCTATTATTTCGTTTATGAAAGCTAGAAAATCTCTAGTCAAAGGATGTGAATCGTTTCTCGCTTATGCCATTGATGTCAGAAAAGAAAAGCAGGTTGTTAGAGACATCCGGGTGGTATCGGAATACCCGGAGGTCTTTCCCGAAGAATTGCCTGGGTTACCTCCTATTCGGGAGGTAGAGTTTAAAATCGATTTGGTTCCGGGAGTCAGTCCCGTAGCCAGGGCTCCGTACAGATTAGCACCGTCAGAAATTCGGGAAATGATGACTCAGATACAAGAATTATTGGATAAGGGTTTTATCAGACCGAGTTCTTCGCCTTGGGGTGCACCAGTTTTGTTTGTTAAAAAGAAAGACGGCACTATGAGAATGTGTATTGATTACCGTGAGTTGAATAAGAGAACGGTTAAGAATAAGTATCCGTTGCCGCGTATAGATGATTTGTTTGATCAGTTGCAAGGGACTTGATACTTTTCAAAGATTGATTTAAGGTCGGGTTATCATCAAGTCCGGGTTCATGAGAACGATATCCCAAAAACCGCGTTTCGAACGAGATACGGTCACTATGAATTTCTAGTCATGCCGTTCGGTTTGACGAATGCTCCCGCTATATTCATGGATCTTATGAACCGGGTATGTCGACCGTTTCTCGATAAATTTGTAATTGTTTTTATTGATGATATACTTATATATTCCAAAACCGATTTGGATCATGAGAATCACTTAAGACAAGTTTTAGACACTTTGAAACGGGAACAACTCTGTGCTAAGTTCTCGAAGTGTGAGTTTTGGCTCCGGGAAGTTCAGTTTTTGGGGCATGTAATTTGTCAAGAAGGGGTGAAAGTGGACCCATCTAAGATAACCGCGGTGATGAATTGGAGTGCCCCGAAGACTCCATCCGAAATTAAAAGTTTTCTAGGTTTGGCCGGTTATTATAGAAGGTTCATCAAGAATTTCTCAAAGATTGCTAGTCCGTTGACAAAGTTGACACGAAAAGATGTTCCATATCGGTGGGGTGATGAACAAGAAAGGGCGTTTCAATTGTTAAAACAATTATTGTGTCAAGCTCCAATACTAGCCTTACCCGAGGGCTCGGATGATTTTATAGTTTATTGTGATGCATCTTATTCGGGTTTGGGTTGTGTACTAATGCAAAGAGACCGGGTGATTGCTTATGCCTCCCGTCAATTGAAATCCCATGAAAAGAATTACCCGACCCATGATTTAGAGCTCGCGGCGGTGATTTTCGCATTAAAGTTGTGGAGGCATTATCTTTATGGAACCAAATGTGTTATATGTACCGATCATAAAAGTCTTCAATATGTTTTCTCACAAAAAGATTTGAATGTAAGGCAACGAAGGTGGTTAGAGCTCATTAAAGACTATGATTGTGAAATTCGGTACCACCCGGGAAAAGCTAATGTAGTTGCCGATGCCTTAAGTCGTAAGGGATCATCGGAAGTGGTTCAGTTTATGCGTATGGAAATTGTATCTGATATTATTGACCGGTTGAGAATATGTCAAATAGAAGCCTTGAAAGACGAAAACTTGAAATCGGAGATTATGTATAAGCGAAAAGATGAGTTGATTGATGATACTCGAAGATTGAAAACGTTTCGGTCACGAATTTGGGTACCGTTACTCGGGGGATTACGGGAATTAATATTGGAAGAATCGCACAAATCACGTTTATCTATTCATCCGGGTTGTACAAAGATGTACAATGATTTGAAAGTTTTGTATTGGTGGCCCTCTATGAAGTTAGATATTGCCCGATTTGTTGTAAAATGCCATGTTTGTGCTCAAGTCAAGGCCGAACATCAAAAACCGTATGGGTCGTTAAAACAGTTAGATATTCCCGAGTGGAAATGGGAGAATATTACAATGGATTTCGTCATGAAATTACCTCGTACCCAAAAGAATCACGATATGATATGGGTAATTGTCGATCGGTTGACCAAAAGTGCTCACTTTTTGGCCACAAACGAAACCGCGTCACTCGATAAATTGGCTAAGTTGTATATTGATGAGATTGTTTCCCGACATGGTATTCCGTTATCTATTGTATCTGATCGGGATCCTCGATTCGTTTCCAATTTTTGGAAGAGTTTGCAAAGAGAATTATGTTCTCGGGTGAATTTGAGCACGGCGTATCACCCACAAACAGACGGTCAGACAGAAAGAACTATTCAGACTTTGGAAGATATGTTACGGGCTTGTGTAATGGAATATGGTGGGTCGTGGGATTCTCATTTGCCTTTGATCGAATTTGCTTATAACAACTCGTATCATTCGAGTATTAAGATGCCACCATATGAAATGTTGTATGGTAGACGGTGTAGAACTCCCACATGTTGGCTTGAAGCGGGAGAAAAACAGTTTGCGGGTCCCGAGATTGTTCAGATAACGGCCGATAAGGTGGCAATTGCACGTGAAAAGTTAAAAGCCGCTCGGGATAGACAGAAATGTATGCGGATCCACGGCGTCGACCCGTAACTTTTGTTGAGGGTGAACGGGTTTATTTGAAGGTTTCTCCGTGGAAAGGTGTAATCCGTTTCGGGAAACGGGGAAAGTTAGCACCGAGATTTATTGGCCCGTTTGTTATTCGTCAAGTGGTGAATGACCAAACCGTTGCACTTAATCTTCCTCCTGAATTGTCGGGTATTCATGACACGTTTAATGTGTGTTATTTGAGGAAGTGTAATAGTGATGAGGAAATACCGGTATTACCGATTGCAGATTTAAAGGTGGATTCGAGAAAGCGGTTAATTGAGGAGCCGGTTGAAATTTTGGATCGTAAGGTAACAAAGTTGAGAAAGAAACAGATACCGATGGTTTTGGTTAAATGGAGACATAGTTTGGGTGCCGATATGACGTGGGAAACCGAATCAGATATGAGGAATCGATATCCGAATTTATTTGATCAAGGTGAGATTCCGGGGACGGAATCTCTTTAAGGAGGGGAGATTTGTAACATCCCGAGACCCGACCCTTAATATTTTATTACTTTTGGTAAGTAATATCTTATTGTTTATTATTTTATTAATTTGTAGAATTTTATTTGATTTAATTGAATTAATTGTATTTTTAACCATGGGGTTAAAAATTAAGTAAAACTGAGATATTTAAATGTTAAAATGATTTTTACATATTTGGGTTCATTTCTGAACCGGGGTTCCAAAAATATCTTCGTTGTTAAAATTGGAGTTAGTTAGGTCTAACTAATTTATCTGTGAACCTATTATCTTGTACCGTGTTTAAATGAAAATACCTGTGTTTGAGTGAGGGGTGTACGTGTTTTGTGTTAAGACATATGTCAATTTACTCCTCAATTTCTCTGGTCTCTCTCTCTGTCACGACACACACAACACACACACACACACACACACATTCTTGAAGTTTTCTCTCAATTGAAGATCATAACCTAATCCTTTGCTTGCCATCGCTGTGATTTCGTGATTAGAAGCAAGATTAAGTAAGTTTCTTCCTTCTTTAGCTAGGGTTTCATGTTCTTGATGTAGAGATGAACTAGGGTTCTTGAACTAGTGTGTTTTCTTGAAGTTCTTGTTGAATCTTGATGGAAATCCGAAATTGATGATTGATTTGGTGTCTATTTGAGTTCTTTCAAGTATTGTATGAATTGTTGTTAGTTATAGCTCATTTGGTGAAGCTTTCATAGAGCTCCATCAATGGTGGATTTAGGAAGAAGATGGGTTTTTCCCTAATTTTGGTGAATTGTATATTTTGGTGTTCTTGAAGTTTTGTTAGTTGAATTATGCATGTTAGAATGGTAATTGTTAAGTATGTAGATCACTAGTTAACTATTGAGTTAATGCCTAAGAAATGGTAGTGTTTGGCTAGATGGAAATTTGGTCATAACTAGCTAAAATTGTGAATTGTTGACCTTGGTCAAATCTGGGAATTTACTTTTGGTCTTGTATGGCTTGTAAACTTTATTTATCAATTTCATGTTGGAAAATGTGTTAGTTGAATGAATTGTAAGCTCAAGTGTGTAGATTTCATGTCTTGACCCGTTTGGTTGCTTAATTGTGCAATTGACTTAAATAAAGTCAAAATTGGTAATACTTGCAATTGGATGCAAGAAGTATGTTGGTTAGGTAATTTTGATGTTGATCATGTAGTTTAACTCATTGGATAATGTTGTGTGAATGTCCGACATATGATTCTTGTTTTGACCCGTTTGGGCCTAAGGTGCAATTTGGCCAATTGGCATAATGAATTGACTTATTGAAATGTTATACCTAAGTTATGGTTATGAGTAGAAAATGCAAGTATTTGGTTATAAGCTCTTATTGCAAAATGTGGTCTAAAGCTTATATTACTTGTTACACAATTGACGATTTCGGGTGACTAATTCGGTATTCATTTTGTACAGGAAAGGGGAAGGAGCCTCAGTGATATAAGATCATTGAGCTCGGCACAAAAAGGAAGCAAAGGTGAGTGGACTTAACCTTCTTTCTTGTGTGATGTACAAAGTTAGGGAATGGTAGAGTTTTGGAGAAAAAGTGCAGGAATTGGGTATCTGAGAGAGTTCGCGTCGCGAGCTTGTGGTCGCGATCGCGAACTCGGGACAGAGAAATTGGGGTCTGGTCGTGATGTAGTTCCCGATTCGTGAACTCTTAGTTCGCGACGCGAACTCTGAGTTCCCGACGCGAACTATGTCAGGAACAGATTCTTGGCTGCAATTCTTTTTACAAGTTTATTCTTGGTCTAGTGGTTAATGGTAGTATGTGCACATGTTTTTAGAGGTTAGCTATGGTGGTTTTCGGCTACGCTTCGTTACTCTTGGCAGGGGCGATCGGACTCCTTCGTATTCGTTATGTAAGGAGGGATCACCGTGCCTCTAGTAAAGAAGCCATCGATTGACTGTTGTTGGCCGACAACAGTTGAAGGTCCTCGCCCGACCGCCGATCCTCTTTTAACGTCCAATTGCTTGTGGAAGTTTGGACGGGTTTCCCTATTGATTTCTCTCGATTTTTTCTAATTTGTTGTGGTTATGCAAATTGATGTTTATTTCTATTCACTTAGCTTTGTGCTAATCCCTCATTCGTTGACTCTTTTCAGGTTGTGGTTTTAGCTTGACAAGAGTCGGGTTTTGGAAGTCTGACCGCACTCTGATTTTGTATACCGGGTCGAGCCTGTTTTAGTAACACCTTAAAATGTTTTATATATTCGAATAATATTTAAATGTTTTTTTATGTTGTGTAATAAGTAGGAGTTATGATATTTCTTAAATTCGCTTCCGTATGCTTATTTTAAAAAAAAAAAAATGGCTCTAGGATTGTGGTGTTACATTGGAGCTTTCAAGCTGAAGAACATGCTCAAAACCAAGCTCTTATGGCCTTCTCTGAATCCAAATCTGAGGTAAATCCTAAACCATGCTCTCCTGAATGCATTAAATTATTTAAATCTCTGGAAAAAGAAACAAAAGAAATCAATGAAGACTTAATTAAAAACAGAAAAAGAAGAATAGAATTTAATGGTGTTATAGCTGATTTAGAAAATCAAATTAAAATTTATCAAATAACAGATCAAAAACTTAAAGATGAGCTATTGCAAGCTGTATATGATAAAGAATATGCTGAATCAAAAGCAAAAGAAGTTATAACCAAATTAGAAGAATGTCAATTAGAATTAGAACAAAATAAACTAACAATTAAGAAATTTGAAAGAAGTTCTAAAATAATTGATGAATTAACAAGCAATCAATCAACTGAAAAAGTTGTTCATGGTGTTGGTTATCATGCTGTCCCACCCCCAACAAATTTTATACCTCCACTTAAGTCTAGTTCAGAAAGAATCTTAGATGAATTAAAATTAGAAAGTCAAACTGAAACAAGTAATGATTCATCTGATGAAGAAAATACTATTAAATCTGATGATACAAGTTTTCACACTACATAAAGTCAAGAATCTCCAAAATACAATTATGAAAATATTCCAACTATTTTAAAAAGGGGAAATCAAAGAAACTTGAATCAGTTAAAAGAACAAAGAAAACCAGAATCCTTAAAATCAACCAAACCTAAATGTCTAATTTGCAATAAAGTAAACCATATAGCAAAGGATTGTCACTTCAATCCAATAAATTGCAAAGAATTCAAGGAATTTAAGGAAAACAAATTAAAAGTAAAAGAACAAAAATTAAATGAATTAAATTTAAAACAACAGTCCGAACCTCCACAAGATGAAATTCCTAAGTTTGGCAGGTCAGCCAAAAGATTTGTTCAAAATATCAGATATGGAAATCCTAAAACAAATCAAAATTTTGAAAAGAAAAGAAGACTTGGTAAGTACAACAAATACCCAGCACACACGACCACAAAGAGAAACCAACAAAGATATCCTACTGATCAGTATCCAAGATACAATGCAGTAAGATATAACTACACAAATACTACTGATAAGTACAAAAAATACTTTCACAGAGTTACTACTGATCCATCAGTAGTAACCAAATCAAAGCAAAGTAAATGGGCACCAAAACAAAAATCAGTAGTAACACCAAAGAGCAGTATCAATCAAACCACTCATGGTACTTTCTTCATTAAAAAGGATGAACCCAAGACAAAACAAGCTTGGGTTCCCAAAAAGAATTAATTTAATCTTCTTTTGTGCAGAACATCCAGGTGAATACATGGCATATTGATAGTGGATGCTCTAGGCACATGACTGGGAATCTACAAATTCTCAGAAACTTTGAACAATATGATGGTGGTTATGTTGCATTTGGTGAAAATCCTAAAGGTGGTCGTATCACTGGTAAAAGTATTGTATCAAATGGTAAGATTACATTTGATAATGTATTTTATGTTGCTGAACTTCAATATAATCTGGTTAGTGTCTCACAAGTATGTGATAAAAAGAACAAAATTCTTTTTACAGATACATAGTGCATCATTCTTTCTCCTGACTTTGTTTTAGATGAAAAATATGTTGTTTTAAGAACACCAAGGAGAAATAATGTGTATTGCCTGGATATAGGGGGAGAAATCATTTCTCCAAATGAAATTAACTGCTTTATATCCAAGGCAAACACAAATGAATCAGAATTATGGCATAGAAGGATGTGTCACACAAACTTTAAAAACATGAACAATTTGGTCAAAAAGAATTAGTAATTGGTTTACCACAAAAACAATTCATGTGTGTTCATCATTGTGTTGCATGCCTAAAAGGTAAGCAGCACAAGACTTCTCATAAGTCCAAATTAATCAACTCTATATCTAACCCATTGCAGCTACTCCACATGGATTTATTTGGACCTACAAATGTAATGAGTATAGGAAAGAAACAATACTGTCTAGTTATTACTGATGATTTTTCTAGATTTACTTGGGTATTTTTTCTCAGGACCAAAGATGAAACAAGTGAAATCATCAAGAACCTAATAATCAAACTGGAAAATACTAGAGATCTTAAAGTGAAAGCCATTAGATGTGACAATGGCACAAAATTTAAAAATGAAAATCTAATCTCTTTTTGTGATCTTAAAGGTATTGACAGGCAGTATAGCTCTCCTAGAACTCCTCAACAAAATGGTGTAGTTGAAAGAAGAAATAGAACAATCATTGAAGCAGCAAGGTCTATGCTTGCAGATGCAAAGTTACCAATAACTTTTTGGGCTGAAGCTGTTAATACTGCTTGTTATGTACAAAACAGATTATTAATAGTCAAACCACATCTTAAGACACCATATGAACTTCTCAACAAAAGAAAACCTTCAATAAGCTTTTTAAAATCATTTGGTTGTCCATGTACTATCTTAATTACAAGAGAACAAATTGGTAAGTTTGACTGCAAAGCAGATGATGGAATCTTTGTAGGATACTCTACTCAAAGCAAAGCATATAGAGTATTCAACAAAAGATTAAGGATTATCAAAGAAAGTAAATCTTGTTAATGAAAAAGGAAATGGTCCAGATTGGTTATTTAATATTGACTCACTAACAAAATCTCTTGATTTCAGTTTTAACTTTAATGCAGGTGACTCAACTAATCAACCAACTAAAGAAGGATCATCATCACTTAATGGAAGTCAAAATTCTCTGCAATATATCATTGTTAATACTGATCCTACAGTAAATACTAAGGACAGTAACAACTCTGATAATACAGAGAATACTAGTGTCAGTAACAACTCAGAAAATCAAAATCTTGAAGAAACAAGAAATGATACTGACACCAGTAACAACTCAGAAACCCTAAATGATGATGCTGCAAGAAATGATACTGATACCAGTAATAACTCTCCAACACTTGATCTCAACAATGATGTTATTGACAACAGTATCAATGAAGAAAATCAAGAAGACCAAGAAGATTCAGAAACTCAAGAATAAAACTGGACTGATGCTCAAGTTCATGAATCCAATGAATCAAATCTTGACAATCAAATAGTTGTTGACAAAACTTCCAATTCTAGAGCTCAAAAGAATCATCCTTTAGACCTTGTTCTAAGTGATGTCAACTCAAATATGCAGACAAGAAGCAAATTTAATTCAAGTTTAAACAACAACTCTTGCAATATAAGTCTAATATCTAATGAGTGTTTGTTTGCATGTTTTCTATCACAGGATGAACCTAAAAAGATCCAACAAGCAATGAAAGACTCAAATTGGATTGAAGCAATGCAAGAAGAACTTTTTCAGTTCAAATTACAAGCTGTTTGGACACTAGTACCTCTCTCAAAAGGAAAAAGAGCCATTGGAACCAGATGGATCTTCAGAAATAAGAAGGATGAAAGAGGAATAGTGATAAAAAATAAAGCCAGACTTGTAACACAAGGATACACTTAAGAAGAAGGAATAGACTATGATGAAGTATATACTCATGTAGCAAGGATTGAAGCAATCAGAATATTTTTGGCATATGCATCATTCAAAAGATTCAAAGTCTATCAAATGGATGTAAAGAGTGCATTCTTATATGGAAAAATAGAAGAAGAAGTCTATGTTTGTCAACCTCCAGGATTTGAAGATCCTGAACATGATGACTATGTATTCAAATTAGATAAAGCTCTTTATGGCCTACATCAGGCACCAAGAGCTTGGTATGATACATTATCATCATATCTGTTAAAGAACAATTTTCAAAGAGGTGTCATTGACAAAACCCTATTCACCAAAAAGGTCAAAGATGACATACTACTTGTTCAAATATACGTAGATGATATCATCTTTGGATCAACAAATGATCAACTGTGCAAAGAATTTGAAGAACTTATGCAGATCAAATTCAAGATGAGCTCAATGGGTCCAATGAACTTCTTTCTTGGACTCCAAGTCAATCAAAAACCAGATGGCATCTTAATCAATCAATCTAAATATGTTAAAGACATATTAGAGAAATTTGCAATGAAAGACTGCAAAAGTGCAAGCACTCCTATGGAAACACATAAACACCTACATCCTGACATTGAGGGGGAGGATG
This sequence comes from Calendula officinalis, assembly GCA_963853835.1. Classification (NCBI taxonomy): domain Eukaryota; kingdom Viridiplantae; phylum Streptophyta; class Magnoliopsida; order Asterales; family Asteraceae; genus Calendula; species Calendula officinalis. The sequence goes on from OY970827.1 coordinate 20,281,149, forward strand.
TAGATGAACACTTATATAGATCAATGATAGGTTCTTTAATGTATTTAATTGCATCTAGACCTGATATTATGTATAGTGTTTGTGTATGTGCCAGGTATCAAGCAAAACCAAAGGAACTGCATTTGCAAGCAATCAAAAGAATCCTTAGATACTTGAAAGGAAAACCATCACTAGGTCTTTGGTATCCACATGACTCACCTTTTGAACTTACAGCATACACTGATAGTGATTATGGTGGTGAATGCTTGGATAGAAAGTCAACTACTGGTGGATGTCAATTCTTTGGATCAAGACTTGTGTCATGGCAATGCAAGAAGCAAACAAATGTTTCAACATCTTCTGCAGAAGCAGAGTATGTAGCTGCATCTGCATGTTGTGCCCAAGTTGTAACACCCTGAAATCAGGCCTAATATTTTTATTACTTTAGGTAAGTAATAAATGTTGTTTGTTATTTTATATGATTTTGTTTTAATTGTTTAAATTTAATTGCATTTTAAACAAGGGATTAAAAATTAGTAAAACTGAGATGTACCTATATTAAAATAATTTTTATATATTTGAGTTAACTTTTAAACCAGAGTTCTAAAAATATCTTCGTTATCTGAAACTTAGTTAGTTAGATATTGTATATTAATTAACTCGGAATTAGATAAGTATTACATTAAATAAAATGAAAATTTAGACCCTTATATGGAGGACACGTAGTATTTGATGTATGTGTGGGAGTTGAGTTGTCAAAAGAAGAAAAAAATCAATTTTTGGGTGTTGCTTTCCTCTGTTTCGTTCCACAACATACACACATTCATATTCTTACTTTTTTTCTTAAACATCAAAGATTCAAGTGATAGCTTTTGTGATTTTCCAGCCTTAACTTCGTTTTTGGTGAAGAAACCAAGTAAGTAATCTTTTTATCATTAAACTAGAGATTCTTAGTTATTGAAGAACTAGGTTTTTTTAAGGTTTTTGATGATTCTTGTTAAAACTGATAGTTTGATGAATTCTTTGAGTTTTTATGGCTTAGTTATGGTTTCTTGATCATTGTAATCTTGAATTGGAGAAATTAGCATTATTGGTGATCTTGGGGATGAACCCTAATTTTAGAATTGGGGTTTTGTGCTACTTATGGTTATGTTAGGTTAAGTGATTTTGTTTAGGATTATAGTTGATGTTGGTAACTAGTTATAACCTATATTTGATAGAATTGTTAAAGTTGAATGAAATTAAGAAATGTCAAAGTCTTATAAATATGTATTTGGTAATGAAGTAAGATAATTTGATGAATTATGAGATTATTAATTGATGTTTTAAGTGTTTTAGAAAAGAATTGAGTTTTGACCCGTTTGGGTCAAGATATTTGAATTTGGTTAAATGCAATCTTAACTAGTTAGACTTTAACTTTATTTATGTCAAAATGATCAAGAAGTTGAAATGGTAATTGAATTATATGATTTGGAGGTATTAAAATGAAATAGTAAGTTTATTAGGGAAAGTGGTGTTGTATAAGTTAGCGTTTGATAAAGATGGTCACTTTGTATTGTGCTGCGTTTTGGGATAGCTTGCTGTCATTATGTTCAGGTCTGTTTTTGACCCTGTTCGGGACAGAATCCGGGCTCCGGGTCTTCTGGACTATTTTAGCCCGATGAGTTAGCTTTCCATGGCCGCTGACCGCTCGTCAATAGGATTTACGGTCTGTGAGTTACGACACTTTTCGTGAAGTGTCGCAGTGCTGAAAACACTGTGCGTTTCTGCTGTGTTGTGAGGCAGTTTCGAGGCTTTTCGGGTCAGATTCGAGCTGAGCGTTCTAAATATGAGTTGTAGAATTATGAGTCTAGAGCAAGCTGTGAAAATTCGGTAAAAAAAGGATGAATGGTTTGAAAGTTATGGCAGTTGCGGTGAGCTGTCACGGGTTTGGCAGATTCTGGTTTCTATCTATGGTTATAATTTAAGTTGTTGACTTTGTATTAAGTCAAACCTGAGATTTTATTATTAATTGAATGATAATTATGATTTGGTAATTGTATTGTAAATTAGTTGTAATAGTAAGGTAATAAGATGGGCTTTTGACCCGTTTGGGTATTTTTGGTTAAACTGGACCAACTGTGTAAGTTTTGATCAGATTTGACTTTCGTGAGTCAAAGTGTCAATGTGCAGGGTTGTAGTGCAGATTTTGAGTTAGTACACTTGTTGTTATGTCTGTATAGTGTATTGTGCAGTTTTACACAATTCGGGTCAAACGATTACTAATTCGAGTGTTACTTGTGATTGCAGGAAAGGGAAAAGAGGCTCAGTGATATTAGACAACTGAGTGGAAAGAGATTTGGCAAAGGTGAGTGGATTTATAACCTTTGTATTGTTTAAATTGCAATGGTTTTGGTTGCAATTGAAAGTGTTTAGTGCTGATTAGTTAAGTTTTGACCCCGTTAATGCTGATCAGTTAGTGCTGATTCCGTTAGTGCTGATATGTTAGTACTGCTCCCTTATTTCTAGACCGGTATTAATGGTATAATGATAATTAACTGGCTATGTGTTAATTGAATGATATGTGCACATGGAATCTGATATGTGCACATGGAAAAGAGTAGAGGACAGTCTGCATGGGGGGCTGGGCTTTCGTTTACTGTTAGACAACGGTAATTGTACCTTGGCATATGTGTTGTGTTTGAAGGAAGCTTTACCATTTCTAATGACTAAAGGGCTTCCGGTAAGCTGTTGTTAGGCCCACAACAGTTGTAAGGTTCTGCAAAACCGCCGGTCCTTTCGTTATTTGTGAATCTGTGAAGATTGTGAATCTGTTAAGATTGTGAATCCGTGAAAATTGTGAATCGAGATTGTTGTACTTAGACAATATAAAATGTTATATTTTCATTCACTTAGCTTCGTGCTAATCCCCCACTATGTTGAATCTCTTACAGGTTGTAGATGGATGGGTCTTTTGGAGATTAAGATTAGGAATGATTGACCAAGACTTAAATAAATGATTTTGATGTCGAGCCGTAATGTTAAGTAACACTATTTTGGAAAGTTAACTTTTGAAAAATTATACATCTTATGTTTTTTTTATAACTTGTGATTAACAAGTTATATATATGTAATTTTGAAAGGCTTCCGTATTTAAAAAAAAAAATGGTTCAGATTTTGCGGTGTTACACAAGTCCTATGGATTCAAAATCAACTCATAGACTTTGGTATGTCTATTCTCAAAACTCCTATTTTTATAGATAATCAAAGTGCAATCAGTATTGTGAACAACTCTGTAAAACACTCAAAAACTAAACATGTTGAAATCAGATTTCATTTCATAAGAGATTGTAATGAAAAGAAATTAATTAAAGTGGTTAAAATTTATACTGATAATCAACTAGCAGATCTTTTTATAAAAGCATTTGATGTAGGAAGATTTAACTATTTAGTTAACAGTATTGGAATGATCTTTATAAATTAAAATCTCATATGTAAAGTTTCTGTATAATATTAATTAAGTTATTAAAAATATTTACTACTGGTTATTCATTTATTACTGATTGTAATTGTTAGTTACTACTGATCAGTCTTTAAAACATTCAAGCCTCAATTACTACTGACGTTTGTTATTACTGATACTTAGTTACTACTGATCAGCGGTTTACTCTTAAAAACGATAAAATTACTTAACTAACCCCATGAAAATAGCCGTTATGCTATGATTCGAAGGGCATTTGTGACTTTTTGCAGGTTAATTTCAAAAACTATAAATAACAGAAGTCGGTTAATCTTACATTATCCAAACCTCGATCTGCTAAAACCCACTATAAACCCTAAAGGTCGGCAATCTTGTTTAAAACCATAAAAGGCAGTAACAAATCTCAATTCAATTCAAAAACTCTCAGACAAACCGAATTTCAAACACAATACAATCAAAAATGGCGATGAGGAAACCTCTAGTTGCTCAAACAGATCTTCTTTACCCAGAATTTCACAACATGGTTGCATTTCTAAAAAACCCAGATGGAACAAGAAATTTTAGGCAAATAGTTATGTTTCTCAAGAAATCCACAATCAAATTTGCCTTAACAATAAATCTCACACTCTGTGAACAAAATATTGTTCAATTCTGGGAAAAAGCTGAAAGAATAGAAGAAGAGGATATCATCAAAATCAAATCAGACATAGATGGACACTCCATTGTAATCAATGAACAAACCATTAGGCAACATCTACAACTCAATGATGAAACAGGTATATCTCTTCTCTCTAAAGAGGATTTGCTTGAAAACATTTTAAAAATGGGGTATGAAGGAAGAACAGATATTCAAACTTTTCGAAAAGGTCTTTTTTCACCCCAATGGAAATTTCTGGTACATACTATTCAACATTGTATGTCACCTAAAAAGAGTACTTGGAATGAGTTCAACAGATCAATAGCATCTGTTGTTGTATGTTTGTGCACAGACCAAGTATTTAATTTTTCAAAAATGATTTTTGAAGGAATGCTTGGAAACTTGTCTGTATCAAAATTTTTAATGTATCCAAGGTTCCTTGCACATATTTTTGACTGTGAAATCCCAAATTTAAATAAAACCAAAATTATTTTTCCTATTCCAGAACTTAATAAAAATGTTTTTCTCAAATATGAACAAAAAGTTCAAATTTTCTGGAAAGGAAACACCTTTGTTTCCAAATATGATCCATGATCAACCCCAAACTGGAGAAGGTTCAAGTCACCCCATTGAACCCCAACCCACTCCATCACTAAATATTGCAGCCCAAATACAATCCCCAATAACCACTAAAACATCCTCACCTCAAGATGTCCTGAATGTGTCCCAGGAACATGTAATAGAACCTCTGAGTGCTACTCTTCACTCTTTGGTAAACCTACCCAAAAGCCAAATTATTACATCCAAATACAAAAGGAAAAGAATCTCCAAAAAGGACACCAGGGGACTAACTGAGTCAGGCCTCAGACTCCAAGAGTTGACTTCCAAGGAGGAGCGAAGTCATGAGGAAAGGGCTCTCACTACTGATGTACCAAAGGTTGGTGCACAGGCTAGTGAGAACATCATTAGGACCCAGACCTCGGCAACTTTGAGTGATGAATCATTTGAGGAAGCACTCAAAGGACCCCAGTGCCAAGAAACCACAAGGGGAGATACTACTGCTTCTTCTAGGAAGAAGAGAGTATCTAAAACTCCCAATGAATCACCAAGCAGTGATGAGGGAAGAATGGAACATATTGATTTGACGGAAAGGATGGAAAACCTTCAAACCAATGTACCAACTCAACCCGATGATGTTCCTAGAAGGACTGAGGGTAGTATGCAACAATCTGAATTGATGGATACGATGGAAAACCTTGAAACCACTGTACAAAACTGCCATACACTCATCAACAATCAAGGTAGAAACATGAGCTATATGAAGCATTACATCAATGTTCTGAACAGAAGGATGCAAAGAATGGATCAAAGGCTTCATAGACAAACTTCAATAATCAGAAAATTGAAGAAGAAGGTTGATATTAGTGATCCACAACAGGTTGAGATCACTAAGGGGGAGAAAGATACAATTCAAGGAATGATTGATACATCAATTGCAGCAGCAGCAGCCTCCCTCTTAAATCTCAAAGAAGCTCATGGTGAAACAGCCTATCAAGCTCTCACATACATTTTTTTCTATGTGCATAACATCAAGACAATGTCTAACATCTAAATGTCTCCAGTAAGGCAATTGAAAAAATATGGACTTCTTTTTCCATATGGCATCATTATCAATACGAAATCTCTTACCCAACACAACATTAATATTTTCAACTCGTGAAAATGTATCAAATCATTTCTTCACCGTCCTGACCTCGACAGTTCCGTCAAACTCAATCGTCTTCTTCCTAAACGGGTGACTCTTGGTAAGGAATCTTCGATGTCCCATGTATACAGTTTTTTTACAATTTGGTAACCACACCGAGCTTGTCTCATCTTCACAAACAGGACAAGCTTTCTTACCCTTCGTTTTGTATCCTGACAAGTTACCGTATGCTGGAAAGTCATTGATAGTACAAAAAACCATGGCCCGCAATTTAAATTGTTCTTTTCTATAAGCATCGTATACATCTACACCATCACTCCAAAGAGTTTTTAAGTCATCAATCAAAGGGGATAAATAAACATCAATATCATTACCCGGTTGTTTTGGACCTTGAATCAACGAGGACATCATAATGTATTTCCGTGTCATGCATAACCATGGTGGGAGATTGTAAATGCATAAGAGAACTGGCCACGTACTATGACGACTACTCCTGTTACCGAAAGGATTTATCCCATCCGAACTAAGCCCAAACCGTATGTTTCTGATCTCCTTCCCAAACTCAACATACCTTTTATCAATGTTTCTCCACTGCGGTGAATCCGCAACATGTCTAATTTTCCCGTCAATCACACGTTCTTCTGAATGCCAACAAAGTAACTTGGCTTCTTTCTCGTTTGAATATAACCTTTTCAGTCTTGGTATAATAGGAAGATACCACAACATTTTAGCCGGTGGTCCATTCTTTGTCACATCATCGTCAACTTCATCTGTATCCTTTTTCCGTTTATACCTCGATGCCTTGCAATGAGGACAGTTATGCAAATTTGCGAACTTGTTCCGAAACAACATACAATTATTGGGACATGCATGTATTCTTTCTACTTACAATCCCATTGGACACATTAATTTTTTTGCTCGATATGTAGAAATTGGTAATCCATTTTCTTCCGGAAGCAACTCATGATGTAAAAGCTCTAATAGGGTTGTGAAACTTGTATCACTCCATCCGTTTTTCATCTTTAAGTTAATTAACTTCAACACAGCATCAAGTTTCATTAATTTAGAACCTTTATATAATGGTGTTTCGGCTTCATCAAATAAGCGATGTAATTCATCTTGTTCACCAACGTCACCACTCATATTAGTATCCAATTCATTAATACTTTCATCGAAACGGTCATTTGAAGTGTATTGATCGTTATCGTGGTATGAGTCATTGTTCAATGTTGTATATGCAGTACTACTACTATCTACATTGCTCGAAGATGTGTTACAATTAAGTCGTGATTCTCCATGACTTGACCAACAAGTGTAATTATACATAAAACCATGGCGAAACAAATGGTGCTCTATATCACCAGTGTTTGTGAATCTTTTAGAGTTTTTACAAACGTTGCAAGGACATAAGATCGAAGGACTTGCGTTCTTAACGCGATTCGATTCAGCAAACCGAATAAAATTTCCAACACCGATGACATAATCGGCGGACGAACGTATAGCATGATACATCCAATAATTACGCTCCATCTAAAAATTAATAAAGCGACAATAAAAATTAATTAATATTATATATTTAAATGGTAATTGAAAGATATATAAGTAAGTCACATATTCAGCCATTTATCAACCTTACAAAAACGAACACATTATATCTTTCTAGCTACAAGATGGTTTTCTGTTCATCATGTGGCAAACAAGCAGTGATTCGCACTTCATGGACACCCAGAAACCCTGGACGAAGGTTTTATACATGTCCAACAAAGGTAAGGCCTTTAATTTGAAGATATTTAATATATAACCATTTTAGAATTCAACTAATTATTAACTATTGTATAATATTGTTTTTTATAGGGTTCTACATGTAGATTTTTTGTGTGGTTTGATCCTGTTATGTGTGAAAGATCCAAACAAATCATTTCAGGATTAATAAACTCGAAGAACAATCTTGAAAGGAAGCTCGAGGAACGTGACTTAATGCTAAGGAAAATGAAATTGTATTTGATAGGGATTTGCATAGTTTTCATAGGATATGCAATGTTTGCATAATCTACTGTATTCTCTATTTTATGAATGTAATGTGTCTATTTTGGCAACTAATTGGAAGATACTTATATTTCTAAGTCTACTTCAAAGCATGAGATTAAAAAAAGAAAACGAAATTACCTTAAAAACAGTAGCAGAACGAAAACAGGATCTCAACGAAGAACAAAGACAACTATTTCAAAATATGTCCGTTGGATATTAAATTATTCAAATTTGTTTTGTTATTGCAGTTCCAACCGCAATAACAAACACACAAACCGCAACAACAAAAAGAATAAGACCGCAATAACAAATGTATGCTAGCCGTTACAATAAATAACGTTAGACAAGTAGATTATGCAATTAAACTATTATAAATTAATCAATTAAACTACTAATATTATTCTGTTAATATTATAAATTAATCAATTGAAATATTAATATTAATCTATTTATATTATAAATTAATTATTTTGAAATTAGACACTCTAAATTTGAAGATAAATTAATTATTTTATCGGAGACTTTGAAGATATATAGATGGTTAACTAAAAAAACTTGAAGATAATATTAACAAACGTGATGCATTACAAGGGAAATTAAAAAGTCACAAAATTTACAACAAAAAACTTATCAAAACAAAGTTACTTTCATGTAAACTCGGCCTTTGGGCTCCATTTTCTCAAGATCAATGGTGAAAACAACCCATTGGTTCCAATGGATGCCCCAAGCCATCCTCAACTCGTCAAAATCCCCATGGATGGTGATCGGGCCATAGGGTCTTTCTTCGATTGGTTTCTTTCGATTACGAAAGACATCAACCAACACGAACCTTGCACTCTTCTCTCCCATCTCAAAGACACAACATGTGCCATAGTTGTAGAGTTTGACATCCTCAACCAGCTTTGCTGGTATAGTCTGAAATTAAGAAATCAACAAAATATTGATTAATCATAAACAGTAAACAGAAAGAAAAAAAATTGAATGCATACAATTTCCCTCCGTTGTATAACTTGGGAGGACAATTTCACAGCAAAGCAATGGATGTGCTCTAGAGGATCCTCCACTTGGTAGTTATTGATATCGTCGTCGGTAGACGACTCGATATCAATGATCTCTTGAGGAACATATTCGTTTTCCATTTAAGATGTTAATAACAAAAAAAAGTTTTTGATTAATAGTTTAATTTCTTGTAACTGCATTTCAGAATAATATTGGTTAACTATATATAATAACCAAGGGCGTCGAAATTGAAGAGGGAAAATTGACCGGCATATAGAATTCACAGTGAAACCGCGGTAACATATACGGAAAACCGCACTAACAAATGTAACAGTGTAACTGCATTTCAGAATAATATTTGAATTAATATTTTGGGATTTATATTAATTTAATGCATCGAGTAAATACACATCAAGTTGGATGGAAGTTACAGCTAGTTTTACAGCTACTTTTTTAAACTTATCCTCTTAACCGCAATAACAAATCTGGAAACCGCAACAACAAATGTTTTTCCTCGATTTTTACCACATCATAAGGTAATGTTGCAGGAGAATCAAATATTTCTTGAGATTATAAAATATATGCGTGATGATAGTTTCTTTGAAATTAAAAGAGAACTAATTAATACCAGCTCTATATATTGTACCATAATTGCCATTATTTTGATGGATCAAACTTAATTTTCATATATATTAAGGTTTATTAAGTCATTGCCTACTGGTGCTGCATCATCAAGATTCACATGTTGCAGCAGATTTTGTTCTCTCGCGAATCTTGATGATGCTGCAGCAGAAATCAAAATGACTATTCACTTGTTTGGAGATGCGGTTGTACAGTATGCGCGCCATAACCCTAATCCCCAATCCCGCCAAAACTTAAGTATATATATAAGCAGACTTCATTCATTCCTTTAATTTGTTATATCAAAAAACGTTTCGTTTTTAAACCGACAAGAACGTTTCAAAGAAAAACTTTTCAAAGTAAGATTAATCGATCTTTTAAATTTCTAATATGATTTCTAGCAGTCTGCATATTGGTGATCACGTTAATAATTTCTTCATCGTAAAATGGTGTGCGTCCATGACAAGAAAAATTGTATGATTTTTCTTTTTAATTTCTTGCTATTATAATTAATTTGCATTATAAATTTAATTTTCATTTCTTTCATCAGACTATTCCAGCAAAATTTGTTAGGGATCACCAACTTTGGAATGAGCGTCATTTGTGTGCTTTGTCAAACCTTGAGATGAGTCCCCCATACATGGTTTTCAATTTACTACGCCACAGTGATCGAAGGAGGCCCAATGTTCGTTTTATAGACCATATGACTATCAATGGTGATATGGTCGACTTCAAACAGAAGATGGGCATCCGCACGAACCAACATGTGATGTTCACCCTTGATCTCGAAACAAAAAACCGTGGTGCTGGAGTTATCTTCAACGTTACTCTTCTGTGAATCAACATGATGTTAGTTAGCTTTGTGTTTAGGTTTTGGTTGTCCTTGTTTTGGTTTGGCTTATAATAGTATGTTACATATATGTAATGTTATCGTTGTATCTTTATGAAATTTATTTTTGTTTGCCAATTAATTAATTAATTTATACTGAAAATTTAGATTGTTGTTGCGGGTTTAGCATGGCCGCAACAACAAATTTGGTAGTTGTTGCGGGTAAGGTATGGCCGCAACAACAAATGGAATTGTTATTGCGGGTTTAGCATGGCCGCAACAACAAATGGAATTGTTAATGCGGGTTTATCATGGCCGCAACAACAAATTGAATTGTTGTTGCGGTTCTTTCTTTGGCAGTGCGAACTGAATTTGTTGTTGCGGTTATATTGTACCACTGCAATAAATAAATTTATTGGTCCGCACTAACAAACCCGATCTGTAGTAGTGTGTGTTTATATTATTTTTTGCATCATTTTTAGTTTTATGTTAATTAATAGTTTGTGTTTCTTAAGAATCCTTTACCTCCCCTGTTTTTATTTTGTCAATGATTTTTTTTTTTTTGGTGAATATGAAACATGATCTTTCCAAATGATGTTATTATTTATGGGCGAGTTACTCTTATGATGCTTTTAAATGTCATAGTTACACTGATAGAAATTCATATCCCCCTTTTTTCTTTCTCATCAATTGTAGTTCTTGTATAATTGCAACAAAAAAAATGTATTTGAGATTTGACACAAATAAATGTATGGTTATTAAAGCTAATTTATTATAATAATGATCCAATTTTTTTGTATAACAATTTAGGTGGTTATAAACTCATGATCACGTCATGGGCTACTTATAACCCGCCGGTTCACGTTGACCCGTTTGAATTAAAATAAACCCAAAATTAACCCGTTTTCTCACAAACGGTTTGGAATTGCAATCCCTAGCTTACAGATACATATGTTCCATTTTGAACATTTTAATTAAGTATATATTGCATGATTTGATTGCAGTTTGATTGGCCACGTGTATTTGCACATACAAAGTAAGTTTCTGATGGTTTAATATCCATTTATAAGTGGTATGATTAAATGTTTGATGTTTTGATTTGCAGGCCAGTTTGATCTATTCATTATATATATGATGTGTTTACCTGCACATGGTGCAGTGATAGGAGCTTCTTTTGGGGCCTGGCCCATGCCACTTGACTGGGAAAGGACGTGGCAGGTACCTTGGGTCGTCTCTTGTTATTAATTTTTTTTTATCTTTTTAACATATATATATGGTTAAAAAATATGTAACCGAACAACATTTATAGTTATGCTAGTATTCTTCAATGGATTTTAACATAAATTGGTATCAAAATGTAAGAAAAATAAAATAAAAAGAAATAGAAAAATGGTTGTAGCGTTGACAATTGGAGTTCAGTTTTTGACGATTTGGTGTCTCGGATATTATTTTTGTTTTTCCAGTTTACAATCGATTTTTGTTGAAGAAAAGATAGGAAAAAATAGAAAGAGTATGTAGAAATATAAATAGAAAGAAAAATAGGAAAAAATATAAACTTCTAAGTTCTAATGGATGTGAACTTCATCTTTGACTTTATTATTAGTATATCAATAAAGCAGTAACATAGGGAATTAGGGATTGGAAGTGAAGTGAACAGGAGCGCCCGACTGCACAAGCTAGGCCAACTTTTCTGGAGGGCCGATGAACGGAAGTGAAATATCTCATGTAATATGTTATGTTACAAAATCGAAAAGTATCTGGTCAGAAGTCAAGAGCTATTTAATACTCCTATGTATGCAACTTCCAATTAGGCTCGGTAAATAGTCTTGGGGGAGTTAATTAATTGGTAATTCATACGTAACTCTTGCAAATTCTTACCAACTGTATCTTTCCTTCCCAATCCACACCAAACAATTACAATTTGCATCCAACAAGCTGTCTGGTTTTATCAAACTCCTAAAAAAATCCTTTCTCAAAATGGAAAGCTCATGGCCATCACAACCATTGTCTACCTTATCCTCTACTCCATCTCATACACTTCCTCTTCCTTCATCCTAGATTTGGTCTTCAAACTTATCTCCTTAGCCTCAGCACGGCCCGGGGACACCCTTGGTTGCTATCCGTGAAGATTTAGGCATCTTTCTAGGACTTGAAGGTGCCTATATTGTTCCTTATCGTGCTTTTCGCACAAACCACCGTTACAATCATGCTACTACAACCATAATGACTTGTCACTCAAGGAACTTTTCTTAAACGTGTCAAAAATATGGACTAGACCGTTTGTTACATCTACGACTTCTTGCGCACGAGTCTCTTCTTTTTGCCTTTCTTGATTCCGTCACTTGTACTTTTTGACCATCGTGTCATTCTGATCACCCTCCTAGTAATCCTAGGTGTTCTATTCATCAGCTTCTATATCGGTTGTTTGGAATTTAGCCATTGTAGTGTCGGTTGTTGAGGATACTTACGGGCTTTTGGCACTTGGGAAAGCTAGTGAAGGGAAATAGGGTGCATGGGTTTCTTCTGAATGTTTTGTACATTCTTTTCTTGGTTGTTATTTTTATGGTTGGATACAAATTATCACCTTTGATGCCGATTGCAATTGGAGCCATTCAGATTCTTTTGAGCGGTTTAGTGACCATGTTTCAGTTCATGGTATACAGTGGATTCTATTACCAATGTAAGAATGAGATGTTGAAATCAAGGGGTTTGAAATATAGCCCATTACCAACATAAATTTTGTCGGGTGATTTCTTGTAGTGTGCTCTTTTATAGTTGCTTATGTCAATATCCAATAATGTATACTCCATTTCCGATCGTGTATTTATATTTCCATACAAGTGTTTAATAAAATGTCTGAGTTGTTGAAGATACTCGTGCGCTGACCGCTTCAAATGAGACTAGAATTCAAAATTCAAAAGTATTAAACTCTATGCCAACAAAAAGGCCAGTGCCACAAATGCAGTCTAACTTGTGTTTAATATGATGTTGATTATTTTTTATTAAACATTGATATATTAATTAGTTGAAGGAACCCAATTATTTCAAACCACCTGCTAATGTAGCCCAAGTGTTCATTTTTTATTTTAAAAACGATAAAACTTATATAAATAAATGAATAATTAAGTTTTGCTTTTATCTTTTATGTTGAATTTATAAATAAATTTGTATATGTTTTTTTAATGGCACTTAATCTACTCATTTGTCCATAAGGACTTGAACTCATGACCTATAGGTTACGGACAACACCTTATACTTTATACCAATATCACTAGGCTATAAGCCTTGGGTCTATACATCTTTATCTCTTTTTATAATTTACAATTTTTTACTTTTGTTAAATTTTGGCGTTGAGTTACTATAGGGAGTAAAGTCACCGTAATAATATATTTAAGACACATGTGTAATCTATTAATTTTTTTCTTAATATTATCATTTGATTTTGGCACATGTGTTGATCAAGTGAGCATAAATATGCACAAAAGGTAGGCATCAATATCAATACCAATACTCAATATTTAATTTTATTAATTAATAGCATAAAAATATTGTTAGTTCCTATTACTGTATAGTGAAGGATTATATTGAGAACCCTGATTTTAAAAAGAACTCTGAGAACCCTTAATTAACCAATCACAAATTAGTAGTATCTTTTTCATTTATTTAATTAAAAGAAATTCGTAAGGGTATTATAGGAATTAACTATATAAAAAAGGTTTCTATATTTTTTATAGTTACCTAAAAAATCCCTACAATCAAGGACTAGTCCACGACTTCTCTCCCCACTCAATCTTATCCCCCATAACATAAACCATCGTTTCCCCTAAATCACAACTGATTTCATAGAATTTTTATCAATCCAACATTTCTCGAGATTGATTACACTTACGGTGGGAACCCGAACCACCATTTTAACCATCATTTTTTCCTGTAATACAGAGGTATTCGCCACCATTGAAGGCGGCGGCGGCGGCGAAATTAGGGTTCCGGAGACGGCGGCGGAGTTACTGCCTACCACCAGATCTGGGTCATTACTCATTTATTATTAACCTATTCCTATCGTAAGTATCATTTTTACATCTTCATCCTTTGATTTTTTGAATTTTAATCCTACGCACAGTCATCAAAAAAGTATTATTTTGTTTAATCTTTGAATTGTAAGATTTTATTGAACATCATCAAAAAAGTATTAGTTGTTTTAAAAACCAAGCTATAGTTGGTCACTGTCGCAAGCTTTGCGTTGGTTGACTCTGTGATTTTAGTGGGCAAAGGATAATAGACAAAAGCACCGTAGATGAAACTTCTGATCAATTTTTTTTAACCTGGCTACATTTTACTTGTGGGTTGTAGTTTGTACATGACATAAGTAGTTAAGCACATATTCCCTTTTGTTTTATTGTCTTGTATTGTGCAATTGCACAAAACCACTTATGCATATCTAGTTCGATGCATATCTAGTTTGTGGTCAATATTAAATTGGAGAGACATATATTAATTTGTGCCATATCTAATATTAATTTGTGTCATATATCTAATATTAGTTTGTGCCATATCTCGTAAATCATATGTGATATTGATTGGATACATAATATATAATAACAAACTAATTTCTATTTGCATATATGCTAATTACTAAAATATGTTTTTTTGTCATAAATGTAACAGGCTCTTCTTGATGTGTACACTATCGAAAGACAAATGGGAAAATTGATGGAATAAAAGTTGGATTAGTAGGAGATCTTGCTAATGAAAGTTAAATGTTCCATATCTTACATGCAAAGAGCCATATTGACGCATATATGTTATTGGTTAAATACATATATGTTTTAGTTGAAATTAATTTTTAATTTTGTATGAATAAACTCAACATGTATGTTCAAACATTTATATTCAACAGAATTTGTATGTGTTCCGTTTATTCTAATAATTGTGTAAAATTTTGATGTAAATTCTATTTGTTCAACATGTATGTTTTATGTTGCATATATGCAAAACCATAAAATTACATATATGCATAACCGTAAAATATATGTGCAGATTCATAAAATAACATATATGCATATATAATCGTAAAATAATATAAATTCGGATTCGTAAAATAATATAAATGCAAAAAAAAAATCCCTGATTTAATGCATAAATTTTAGAAATTTTAAAAAAAAGGAAACAATTAATAATAATGAAAATGTCATAAATACCCCTAGATAATTAATATGAATTAAATAAATCAAAATTAATTTACTAAATTCTGATTGGTTAATAAGTGTTCTCAGAGTTCTTTTTGAAATCAGGGTTCTCAATATAACTCGACCCTTACTGTATATTGTATAATGAATGTGTAGATGGGGTGAATATATGTCCGAATATATATATTATAATAATAGTTTAGGAACTTAAGTATAATTAGTGATAGTTTTAGTAATTTGTATTAATACCTATGTATGCGATTAATTACATGATAAGATTTACCAATAGTAATTTTTCTATCTTAATACAAAATCTAATTCTCTGTATCACTACGATCACTAATCATTAACTATAATCTTGTTTAACAATTGGTATCAGAACCAATTGAATTAAACTGAATATTAGAGATTTAAGTGAGGTTTTGAAGGTATTAGTTCAAAATTTAAGCATTTTGATCAATTTCAGAAAATTAAAGGTATGAACTCAATTTTCGATCCGTTACATCCGTTCTACTTTTAATTTCGTTCAGTTTGATACCAAAATCATCCGAAAGTATTAAATTATTTAAACATATACAACTTTAAAATAAAATTTTGTTTTTACCAATTATATATGATCTGTTAGGATGGTTTTTGTAGTTTGAGATGCATCCCATCATAACTTGCTCGCATATAAAACATCATTATTATCAAAAATGAAAAATATACATAATACATATATATATGACACGTGCTCTAATCTCTTTTCTTTGAGCAAAAAAGCATTTGATTATTGCTTGTAATTTCTTTAGAATTATGTATGTTGTTCATTACAAAGATGGATAACTAGTAAGGTCCACAGTATATTGAGTATTTTGTTCATACAATAACTATGCAAGTCTTTCATAGAAAAGATTATAAAGCACGGAATTATAATAATGACATGAGAAGTCATCAAACAATCCCATCAGAACAAGGACTCGTCATTCTTAGGAAATTAATGTTATATTACAGGACAAATCTATACGTATCTTAACATGTGAATCGTTTAATCTCCATGAGATTAGATGACTCGATAAGCGATAACCGAGTACCAAAAAAACCAGGAATTTTATGCTAACCGCTTAATCAGTTGAAAAAATAAAGTATGAAACAAAAGTACAACCATAGGCGAGTTTTTAATTTCCTGATAATTATAGTCATGTGTTGGTATAAATGAACTTCTTTATTTGGAATACAAAATTACAAAGGGGTTGATAGAGACCAACCAACCAACTATTTATGCTTTTAATCAATATTGTTGTTGTAATGACTTCAATGATTTTGTTTCATTTTGGTCCACTCATTAATATCTTGTCTTTTGTTAAAATGAAATGTAAAAAATTTGCCAAGATAAGATACTTATTTGTACCAATTATCAAAAACTGAAGTATATCACATTATGGTACCTCGCTATCTTTTTTAACAGAAGCCAGTAGTCGTTTCAGCATTTCAACTGAAATATCTTCACTTTCTTCCAAAACCAAAACCATTATATTTTCCATTGATGAATATACGATAGCCCCTGAAATAACCATAATGGAATATTGATATTGTTACAAAAAATAATGTAAAATTTAAAATACATGATGCATAGTGATTGAATAAATAACATACCTCACTGATTTTAGAAAATGTTCAAACATTTCCACAGTCAGTCCATCTCACATTCAAGATCAAACATGATAACACATGATCTGACTTTTGAAACGGTTTTAAGAATTAAGGCTCGTTTGAAATAAGATCAGCTGGATGGGACAGGTCATGTAATTGCTCAAATGAATCAACGGCTAACTGAATAATATCCTGTGAATACAAAAACATTTGGAATGAGAAAATATATGATATGTGTGGTGTATGGTGTACCTTCATTTGGTCATCATCGTAGGATCTGTGATTCTTGTTATGTCACTGATGCAAAAAGCAATTGCAACTTTTATATCAACATCTGAATGTTTTAGAAGACTATCTTGAATCAAAGCCTTCATTAATGGTTTTACTGCATCTAGCATTGACTTTTTCAATAATTTAATCATCCATATCTAATGAAACCTCATGAACCCCAAAAAATTCTAAAAACCTGTCTCTCACAGGAATTTTAACGAACAGTTGGCGTGCAGTGTAGTTTCCAACTGAATTCCAATAAAATCACAGTTTCTCAAATCTTTAATCGAACAGATAATAGTCACACTTAATAAGTTAAATTAAATGTCCACCGTCACAATTCTGCACGAAACCATGTTCCCAACACTTCAAAATTTTGTATATTTAACGCAAAAGAAGTCAAATTTCAGCCTTTCAGTAACCTAATCAAACTGGTGAAACAAAGTTCGTTCTTTTCACCAGAAACGCCAATTCAAATGGGGGTATATTACAAAAAAGATTGGAGAAATTGAAGATATCGGTGATGTAGAAACGCTTACCTGGTATCAATCAGATCCAAACTCTTGAAATACAGCAACTTATATGGACGGATTTTTGAAACCCTAGTGGGTATTATTGGGAAAACTCTTGACTGCGATCCGTGTTCCAGAAATTTTCATGAAAAGAAAAGAAGTGGAAAGAAAAGAAAAGGAACGATGGAAAATAGAGAAGAATTTTTTTAACTTTTTTATGTTCTTGAGAAAGAAAAAATAGCAATTTACAAATTTACCCAAAATATATAATTTAATAATATTATTATATAATTAGACAAATAACGTGATCTAATAAAAGAATATTTGTAAATCTCAAACATGAATTCACATACGTATGTATACTAGTCTTTTGCCCGCGCAACGCGCAGGTGAAATACGAAAATTTAATGAATAACGAACCACCTGTAATTTTAGACCCAAATTAATTAATCATATTATAAGAAAAGCAGATTGGTCTTTCTACAGCAAAATGAATCTATGCCAAATTATTTAACCAAAAATAGGTAGAATGTATTTCAATCAATTAAATTTTATGAACTGAGTTAGTAGCTATTGACAATCCAAAAGAAGCCCATTTTATCAAAAACAAAAGTACTCAAATAGGGTCCAATGGGTAGCCATAATGAAGTTTTACAAAATAGAAACTGTATTAAAAGTTACTCTTAAAATCCTATAATCATCAGAAACAGTATTCAAATACATTAAGACCCATGCCTGAAATTAAGACAACAATTGCATTTTTCACGGTACTGTTTTTTATGACTATTTACTAACACATGGTTTTGTGGTTAAATATCCTTAATCAAGACTACCAATTGAACTAAGGGATGGGTAAAAACACTAATTTATGAATAACACATAATCCAAACAGATTATGCATCGTAAAATATAAATTAAAAATTTGCAATAAATATACATTTGTTGTGATACAAAATAGCCAAAACTCTAAGATTTCATTCCAACGATCAAGTTCATATATTTTGGTGTTTTTTCAAACATACATCTCAACCTCTTTATATAGGCCACAAGTTGGCACTATAAGAGTCATAGAATAAATGACCATTACACAAGTTAATGATAGGTGTAAATATAAGAAAACCAAAAGTCTAGTGAGTTACAATACTCCCCCTTGGTTGCTTAGATTTATATTGAACTATACATGCACTTCATCTTGTATCTTCAGACAATCCTTGAAACATTCGCCTCGTTAAAAACCTTGACGGAGAAAACTCTTTGGGACAAAACTCTGGTTGAAGGATAAAAGAGTACGATCAGGATGTCTTGAGATAGGGAAGGAACCATATATGATGTGCCTCATTAAAACCTTGTTAAGAGAAAACCCTGTGGGACAAAAACTCTAACGAAGGACAAAAGAGTGCACAATGGCTAATAAGTAATCAACTCGATACTCCCCCTGAATTCAGCGATTCTTATTGAGTGTGGGATACAGTTAGTGTCTCATTAAAAAACTTTGTCAAGGTAAACCCAATGGGACAAAACCCTTGAACTAAAGAAAAAGAGCACACAAGCATTCATCGGGATGCTCCCCCTCACATGCACTCAACAGGGTGCAAAGCATACGTCAGGATGCAATTATTATTTATATACAAGTGCATGATACATGTCACTTAGGTAGCTTGGAGAGTTTCCTAAGTCCAATAGCTTTGACATGTTTCTGGAATGAATACTTTGGCAGTGATCTGGTGAACAAATCTGCATGATTCTTCTCCGATCCAATATGTTGCACTTCAATCTTTTGAAGTAACTGTTGTTCATGTGTAAAGAACAATTTTGGAGAGATGTGTTTAGTGTTATCCCCTTTGATGTAACCATGTTTCGCTTGGTCAATGACAGCAGAGTTATCTTCATACATAACAACTGGTTCATCGGGGTCATAAGCTAAACCACATGTACTTCGAATATGACCAATTACAGATCGAAGCCATACACACTCTCTAGTTGCCTCAAAGAGCGCAAGTAGTTCAGAGTGATTTGTCGAAGTAGCAACCAGAGTCTGTTTACAAGACCTCCAGGATATCGCTGTGTTCCCAATGGTAAAGACATAACCAGTTTGGGAACGTCCCTTATGCGGGTCTGATAAGTAACCTGCATCAGCATAGCCAGTAAGGGTTGCGTTATTTCGAGTATCATTAGGGTTTGATCCACTCGACGACGCGTAGGGATAGAATAAGCCCATATCCGCCGTACCTTTTAGGTAACGGAATATGTCTTTAATACCATTCCAGTGCCTGCGTGTTGGCGCATTGCTGTGCCTAGCCAGGCAGTTCACAGCAAACGAGATGTCCGGTCTAGTACATTGAGCCAAGTACAATAATGCGCCTATTGCACCCAGATATGAACACTCGGGGCTCAATATCTCTTCATCGTCCTCCTTTGGACGGAATGGGTCCTTTTTAATGTCTAGAGAACGAACGACCATGGGAGTAGAAGACGGCTTTGCATCATGATGACTAAAGCGTCTTAACACCTTTTGGATGTAATTTTCTTGATGAAGAAAAACACCATCTCTACGTTGCTCGATCTGCAGGCCGAGGCAAAAACGTGTCTTCCCAAGATCTTTCATCTCGAATTCCTTCTTCAGGATTTCAGCAGTTTCGACCAACTCTTTCGAGGTTCCTATGAGATTCATATCATCTACATAGACTGCGATAATCGCATATCCTGAAGTGGATTTCTTAATAAACACGCATGGGCATATCTCATTGTTCAAATATCCCAGTCCGATCAAGTACTCACTTAGGCGGTTATACCACATCCGTCCAGATTGTTTTAATCCATAAAGTGATCGTCTCAGTCTTATCGAGAACGTGTTCCTTGGTCTAGAACTACTTGATTCAGGCAACTTGAGTCCATCAGGGACTTTCATGTATATCTCCGTGTCAAGATCCCCATAGAGATAGGCTGTGACCACATCCATAAGCTGCATATTCAGTTTTTCGGAAACTACTAAACTGATTAAGTAGCGGAACGTTATAACGTCCATTACGGGAGAATATGTCTCCTCGTAATCAATTCCAGGGCGTTGAGAGAAGCCTTGCGCCACTAGGCGAGCTTTGTATCTTACAATCTCATTATTCTCGTTACGCTTCCTTACGAACACCCATTTGTAACCAATTGGCTTAACATTGGGTGGTGTTGGAGCAACAGGTCCAAACACTCTTCTTTTCGCTAAGGAATCCAATTCTTCCTGGATTGCTTGTTTCCATTGAGGCCAGTCCGTTCTACGTTGGCATTCAACAATAGTACGTGGTTCCATGTCATCATTGCTCATAATGTCAGTGGCCACTGCGTATATGAACACATCATCAATGACAGTCTCGTTTCGCTTTAAAATATCGTCTAAGCTAGCATACTCGACAAATATTTCAAGGTTATCGGGATGATGAGAAATTGGTGTTTCATCTGAAACACGCTCCTCCAATACACTCCCGTGATCCTTAATTATCTCATGTGGCAAAACGGATTCAGAAGAATTTCTCCTCTTTCGAGGCAGAACATCCTTGGAACCGACTGGTCTTCCTCTTTTCTTAGGAAGAGCAGCAGACTGGACAGCTGATGGTAGCGTCCTTTGCACGGTGGGTACGACCGGTGCAACATGTTCAAGTGGAACATGGCGTCTCTCAGGGACGTCTATCCTTACAGGCACATTTGCAGCAGGTATATTTGATCTCGTGACATTTGCTAGGTCATTAAATGCGTCTGGTAGCTGATTAGCAACATTTTGTAAACCTAGAATTCTTTGCACATCCTTATCACTATGTGCAGTTGGGGGATCCATATGAGACAAGTTGGGTTCATGCCACGTTATTTCACGTCGTTCCTTATCAACGTTAACGTGCAAATCTCCCCCTAACGACGGGAAGATTGCCTCATCAAAGTCACAATCCGCATGTCTAGCGTTAAAGAGATCGCCTGTCAAGGGCTCTAAATAGCGTATGATGGACGGGGATTCATAACCAACATATATTCCCCGTCGTTTCTGAGGTCCAAATTTCGAACGCTTTGGAGGTTCAATTGGAACATTTACCAAGCACCCAAACACGCGTAAATGTGAGACATCAGGCTCATATCCAGTTACCAGCTGGTACGCAGAAAGTGGTTGGGTGGCCATGGGCCTCAGACGGACCAATGCAGCAGCATGCAATATCGCATAACCCCATGCAGAAATTGGAAGTTTTGTACGCATAACTAAAGTTCTCGCAATCATTTGTATTCGTTTAATGAATGCTTCTGCAAGACCGTTTTGGGAATGAACGTACGCAACAGGGTGTTCAAGATCAATGCCCAATGTCATGCAATAATCATCGAATGTTTTCGATGTAAACTCCGCAGCATTATCAAGTCTAATTGACTTTATTGGATAATCTGGATGATGAGCCCTCAACTTAATGATTTGGGCTAGGAGTTTAGGAAATGCTGCATTCCTTGTGGACAACAAAGCGACGTGTGACCATCTTGTTGATGCATCAACCAATACCATGAAATATTTAAATGGTCCGCATGTTGGTTGGATAGGTCCACATATATCCCCTTGAATTCTCTCAAGAAAACGGGAAACCACTTTTGTAGGTTTTACATGAAGTGGTTTGAGATGTGTCTTGCCAATCGAGCATGCTTGGCATAGGCTTTTTGGTTTAATCACGAAATTTTTACCTCCAAGAGGATGCCCATGAGATGCATTCATAGTTCGAAGCATCGTATTTTGACCCGGGTGTCCCAGCCGGTCATGCCATAACATATAAGTTCCCTCATCAACGGGGGCTCGACGAATGACTAGATTGCTTTCAATGTGTTTTATCGTGGTTAGATACAAACCATTTGACAAACATCTCAACTTCTCCAATATACGCTTTTGGTCGTATTTATCAGAGGTAATGTAGAGGTATTCAATACCATTTTCTGAAGCAGTTTCAATATGAAACTTGTTTTCTCGAATATCCTTAAAGCTCAACAAGTTTCGACCGGAACTTGGACGGTATAAGGCTTCATTAATGGTTAACACAGTACCATTTGACAACGTAAATTGTGCTTTACCAAAGCCTTGAACAAGGGTCGACGGGCCCGAAATAGTTGTCAATGAAGTTACTTTAGGCGTTATGTTGATGAAGTAATCCTTGTATTTTAGGACAGTGTGGGTTGTACCACTGTCAACCAGACAATCAACTGACCCAATATGCATGCCTAAAAGTAAAAATAATTTAAAATCGGTCACACATATGTAGTATTTTCATAAGGAAAAACTTTAAATTATTTCGAGAAATGCGTTCATTGTAAACAAACCATTATCCAAAAGTGAACATTATTTAAACTTGAAAGCATAAAATAACATGATCCAGGAGCTCAACAATAGCTCTAATCTTCAATCTGAGCCACAAAATCAGGTGTCTCAAAAGACTCACGTGTGTTGGTTTCAACCACATTTGCTTCAGCTCTTTTCCCGTTATGATAGTTACGAACTTCGTCGGGAGTAGCCTTACAAACTCGTTGCATATGACCATAATCACCACATTTGTAACAAAGGGTATGCTTATCAGTATGTGCCCTTTCATTGGGACGATTGGTCGTCCTGTTATTGTTCCCAGTACGAGATGGCTTAGAAGCCGAAGGCCTCCGGTCAGAGTTATATTCTGAATCACGGCCTGAAGGTCTTCGGTGCGAGTTATATTCCGAACCTCGACCTGAAGGTCTTTGGTATGGATTATATTCAGAACCTCGCTTCGCTTGGTGAGGTTTACGCTCACCATAGTGCTTCGGTTTTCGGGACGACTGGCCCTTATCTCGGTTTCCGTTCCGCGATTGAGGCCCACGAACATTATTAGCATCAGGCATTGGAATTGCCTTTGTCCCAGCAGGACGAGAATTGTGATTTCTCATTAAAACAATGCTATTTTTCTCATCCAATAACAATTGGGTAATGAGCTCGGGGAAAGTTGTGAACTTGGATTGGCGGTACTGCTTTTGAAGCAAGTTGTCAGAACTAGGAAATGTGGTGTAAGTCTTCTCCAACAAGTCAGTATCAGTTAACTGTTGACCACAGTAGTGGAGAAGTGCACGAATTCTACAAACTTCAGCGTTATATTCAGTAACCGAAGTGAAGTCTTGGAATCGTAAATTGAGCCAATCTTGGCGGGCTTCAGGAAGCCAAATGGTCTTTTGGTGATCGAAACGTTGTTTCAAAGAGTCCCATAATGTCTTGGGTGAGGTGATTGATATGAACTCAGACTTCATCGTGTCTGACATATGTCGACGAAATAATATCATCGCCTTAGCATTCATTTCGCGGGTAACTTCAACCTCACGATTATCCTCGTCATAGATGACATCTAATATGCCTTGAGTATCTAGATGGTTCTGGATATCTTGAGTCCAGTCTAGATAGTTCTTGCCGGCAGCATCCAAGATCGGGAAATCAAGTTTGATAGACATTTTCCTACAACGGGAGGAGAAATACTGGATCAATCATCATTCAAGATGATAAGTTTATATGTTTATGGTTTGTATAAGCACAAATTGTGTGTCGAATCAGCAGGTTCGAAAAACACAATTGATATTAGGTTCTCATTTATCGAACGACAGGTCGATTATGAGACACCGATTCAGCATATGTATATAAACACATTCAGAGAAAAATTATTTAGTCAACCCTTTTCGGTAGCTCTATTCGAATACAACCAGGAAAGACGGTAAGGGTAGACAGCGCTTGTGCGTATCGGAACCACCCTTATTAGGAGTCAGAAAAACCGCCTATCTTTCCTAGACATTGTTAAGAATAGGTGAGCCTAGTTGTGGATGATTAATAACTTTTCAAGGAAGTGCATATAATGCTCATAAATCCACAAGTTCTTTAACTTTTGAAGACAAAAGAAATTGTAGTATAATCACTACATTTAGAAAAGATTAATTTTTATCTTCATGATTTATTTAAGAAAACAACTTTCAACATAAAGAATCTCAAAATAATTTTTATACCAAAAACAAATAATCATTTGAGCATAATACTTCATAAATCATGGATTTTTAAAAAATCATTCTTTTAGAAGAAAAATTTTATTATAATTTTTGGACTTGTTAGCCCAACTCATTAAAAATATTGGGCTAACTTTTAGTTGCTTAAATGTTGTGGTTTTAAAAAAAAAAATTCAATCTGTTTGTTAAATTTTTTTCCAAAAAAGATGAATAATCGGCCAAATGAGTATTACATTTAGAATTAGAAAAACCCATGAACTGAATTAATTTTTGTGAAAGAGTAGCAATTTTTTTTCTTTTGAAAAATCCATATGAAAATACTACATGGAGAAGCTTTGTGACTTATCATATACAAGTATTAACTTTTAGATAGATTAAATGGATTTTTATGTGCTCAATTTAAGCATCATCAAATGAAGTGTTTTTAAAAAAAAAAACAATTGACCAACCCCAAACATGATTTTCAAAACCACATATATTTTGATTTCGATGGATCTTTATCCACTATAATAAAATGATATCAAATAGAGTAAAGAGACGTTGTTTACCTTAATGTTATGAAGAATAGTTGGTGAGATTACTTGGTTCGAGCAAAGTGCCGATAACGTGTTGTGATACAAAATAGCCAAAACTCTAAGATTTCATTCCAACGATCAAGTTCATATATTTTGGTGTTTTTTCAAACATACATCTCAACCTCTTTATATAGGCCACAAGTTGGCACTATAAGAGTCATAGAATAAATGACCATTACACAAGTTAATGATAGGTGTAAATATAAGAAAACCAAAAGTCTAGTGAGTTACAATAACATTTAAATTCTATATATTGATGCAGCCAACTTACAATATACATAGGATAAAAAAAATCAGAAGATTGAATTTCTAATTAAATTCGTCAGCAATAACTTCGATCTAGCATTAGATAATACAAACTTAATAAAATGTTGTGCAAACAGTTAGAAAATCAACAAGTGATATTTATAATTCAACGGCTCAAATGGGTTTAATCAATGAAATTTCAGGAAAAATTTCTTATATTCATTAATTAATCTACATTATTAACCTATAAAAAAGATTGCATCTTTTAAGTACAATGAATATGTAAATACACAACTTTGAAATGAATTTGACGAAGGAACTTCTCTGATTTCTGACGCCAACATCAATCGAAAGTTTGAAATTTCTTCAATTTATGGAATCAGTTGAAGTAAAAGTGTGTTTGTATTCGTAAATTGATCGTGCATAAGCAATTGGATGTATTTGCTGTGATTTTATCTCGTAACATTGTGGGAAATTTGAACAGTTGAAATCATAAAATCAAAATTATTAAAGCCCTAATTAAAGAACTGTAAACTGAAATTCGTACCAGGCATGGAGGAAGAAGCCGACGATGGACCATCGTTGGCAATGACGATATGCCTCTTTAAGTTATCCCCCTAAACATCCGATCGAAACTGCCGGTTCATTGGGTGAATGAGAAGTGATCGGGGTTATATAGGAATGAATCGTTGCGTCGTTAATTTAACGCCGGTTGAAGGAACCGATTCAATGAACGGTTTTGAGGAAAGAGGTGATTGAACGCCGGTATTTGTAGTTGCAGCAAGAGGTGATTGTTGGCGGAAGGATGCGACGGTTAGGGAGGCCGTTGGTTAGGGAAACGGTGGACGGAGAAGGAGAAGTTTATGAACGTACCGGCGGAGGGGAAGGAGAAGACCCTTCAATTCAGAGTAGGGAACGTACCGGTTGAGGATGGAGAAAGTAACGGAGTTCGGAGTGCTTAAATTAATGTTATGACGAAAATGTCCCTATCCCCTTCATGATTATTAAAGGAGTATAGATACTAGTCATTTACTCGCAGCAATGCGCGGGTGAAAAAGACAACAAATATAATGGGCGGGTAACCTTTGACAAAATTTAATTTTACTAAAATAAAAGGGTCAAATGAGTAACCTTATTAAAATGGTCGAATGGTTTTATTTTACCCTTTAAAGATTTTTTTAGGGATGAGTACATTATGAAGAAAACATATTTTAAACGAAAATTTGAAGAATACATACTCATGCAAATAAACAGATTAAACTAAGCAGATTAAACTCGTTAAAATGAAATGCAAAATTTTATTTTCATACATTTTGTCAAACACTTAATATGCATATTAAAGTGTCGAAATTATGTCCATTTTTAGTATTTAAAATTGCAAAGTACAACGTCTAAAGAATCTTTCTTCATGGAAAAGTAATTAACACAATTTGTATTAGATACAGATGAAATTATCATCTAAATTTAAGACTTGCAATTCAGATAAATTAGAGGCAATTAATCGAACACCTTATAGGCAAACTAAAGAAAAATGTGATCATCGAAATAGAAGGCATCCATGAACTTATTGAATACCAAATAAATAAGGGTTATTGTATATGCATTCGGCAGAACTTGTTTTGATTCAATTTCATGGGCATAATTCAAACTGGTTCACAATTAAATGAATGTTGGAATAGTTTGACAAATTCACAAATAAATGAATGAACGACGAATAAAGTATGAAAATTGAAAGGATAGGGCAACTTTCATAAACAGTTTTATAACCATATAAACAAAGAAGTAAGATCAATTGAATCATACGAGTACACGGATATGGACAAGTTCAACACCAAAAGCAATTATAAAACATACAGGGAGAATTTGGCAAATTAACATATCAACCAAGGAATAGAAAAATAGGATATAAAAGTGAAGTGACAACATCACATTATTATTATTACAATGAAGATCTGTAGCGGGAAACGAACGGCCGAATGGGTTGTATGTGAAGGAGAGGATGTCAGGGACGAAGTTGGGGGATGAAGAGGCGTGTTGCTTCATTTGAAGGAGTGTAGGGGTGGGAAAGAAGAAGTAGAAACCGTACATGACGGTTGATGGAGGGGGAGAAACCACCGTAGGGGTGGTAGTGGGGAATACACACCGAATGTATTTCCAAAAATACCCCTATCCCCTTCATGATTATATAAAGGAGTATAGATGTATATCAACTAAACTAGCTTCAAAGCCCGCCCATGATATGTTGGAAAATGACTAAAATATTGATATTGTTTAAATAACATAACAATCCTTAATTGAAATGATGAGAAACAATTTTCATACATGTCAAATGTTATATGAAATTTAGAGACGAAATAAAACTTCTTTATAAACGACATTTGTTGTTGAATTAGTGTCATTGACATCTTTGTCGTAACAAATAACCTCAAATTCTTTCTTGCTCTTAACTCTTGAGACAACGACATAAAATTACCCATATGAGAATACTGGTTTTTGAAGAAACAAACAACTTGCGACAATGTCTAACCTTCGCTTTTATTAATAGTCATAGCAAAACAAACTTGAACATGAAATTATCTCCGGTTCAATTTGAAAGGGATCTTGTCGTCGGAAGGACTAATAACCATGCGGGGTATAATGCAAATTGTACCAACTTTGCCGCCAGATAAGATCTTACCTTCGTTTATATTGATTCTCATTCGTAATATCTGAAGTCGCGTTCCGTTGCATAATCCTGTTTCTGATCAATATTTCGCATACACATTACTGGAGCGCCGATCTTTAACTTCAACCTATGATGCGGGACACCTGACATATTTATACTGTTCAAAAAATCGGTGCTGTAAAGATCCAGGCTAAACATAGTATCATCTTCATCTGCAACAGAAACCGACTCTGATGACTCGTATATCTTTTGGTCTCCGGGAATTAAAGAAAGCATCCGTTCATTGATCATGTCAACAATTTCATGCATGGAAGCAAGAATGGCTCGATCTTGAAAAAAACGGGGGTTCCACGGATTTTGTAGTAAATAGTGCAAACCTTTTTCCCCTAAATTAAAATTTATAGGTGTATTGATATTGAACCTTGAAGTCCTGTTGGTGAATACTCCACTTTAGCAAATGTATAATATTATTACTTTATTAGTCTTAATTAACCTCACATATATCTTTTATTTTGGATACTGATGATGCGATCTAAACATTTGCTAAAGTGTTTTTTATTGAAGTAATCCCAATTGTGATGTCTTGCTGCAATCCATACTATGTTGATTGCCATCTTCTTTTCGGTTGCTAGCCTAATTTATCCAAATATATTTTTGCAAGTAAAATGCAACATTTCTCTCACTATATATGAAACCTACACCTGCATTAGTTTTGCACACTTGTCTATTTAGCCAACCCCCATTCGCCCGAAATGCTAACGTGTAAACTCCTCTTGTCAAAATTTAAAAATTAATTGAAAACCAATATATTACACGGAAATCACCTCCCAAATAAGGGAAGAATCTGCTAAAATTTTGAATTTTCATAAATTTCGAATCCCATGTCAACTAACATCCCTAAATGTTATCAATATATTATCTTCCATAATTATCACTAAATTTATATTGATATAAATTTAGATAAATATAACCAGTATTTTTTTTTAGCAATTATATATAAATGTTAAGATAAATTCCCATTAATCCGGCAAGGAATGGTGATACCGCCGGCGAATGCATCGCAACAGAGAGATAACTCTAGTTTGAGCAAAAATCCTCGAATTTTCTTCATTCTTTCAAAAGATTACAAACTAAAGTCAGGGAATAAAGTTAAAAGTTGAAATTTTTAGAGAAAGGTGAATTTTGGTTTCAAGAAAAAAGCCATGGGTCTGCAACAGACATGGCTAAATGAAACAGAGTTAGGCAAATATCGGAGAGAGAGATGGGAATGTTTGACATATAATATTGTTGTAGCTTACCATCTAATGATTTTAAAGAATAGATTTGGAAGTTTTTCCATATCCATTTCTTTTAATTTCTCCAAACGTTGCTTGGTTTGTGAAATAGAATCTGCTATTAATTAGGTTCAAGGGGTGAGTTTGAATTTTGAAAGTTGCATTTTTGTTGTTTGAATCTCACGTTTTGGGTTAGACTTTGACAAGTGGCATTTGTGAACATTACATCATCAGTTATAACCAATGAAAATTGTTTAAATAGACAAGTTGTCAAATTAAATTCAAAATTATGCCTCATATATAGAGGTAGATATAAATTAAATTAATAAAAAAATCAACTTAAATTAAATTGAAGTTATATACGGAGTACAACACATATGTAATATAAAATTAATTTTTTAATTTAACTAAGTTAATATAGTACATGTAATATTAAATCCAATAATTTCAGACTCACTGCACATGAAAGAAAATTATATATTCCTGCAAACCTATATAGCATACATAATATTATGTTCAATTAAATTTAACTCATCAATGTAAGCTAAATAATGGTACGTACGTGCAAATCGACTTTCGGGAATGCAATTAGAACGACGGCTTCTTGAAAATTGATATGACGTGTATATAGGGGGAAAATTAGGTTTTTTTTTTTTTTAATGGCAATTTAATCTACTTATAAATTATTAAATACGACTTATGTTCACTATGAAACTCGAACCCCAACCGTGAAATATTTGGGGTGATGTGGCTACGTGTCAGCCTTGCATATTTCAAGTTGTAATGCCTGGCCTTCTTTATGTTAACCGCTTCACTCTCAATCAAGGTCTGTCTGTTGAATATCAAAGGGTTTTGATAACACATACCTTACAAACAGAGTCTTTTAAGAGGGTTAGATATGGTCATAAGGGTCGGTGGTCATAAGGGTCGGATTGCCACCTCTGCCGTCACCTATGCGCCACATCATTATTTCATATTTTACATTCAAAACCCCAAATACCCCATCTACCATCACTTAAGTCATTTAAGTCCCACCCCTTTTATTTTTCTTTTTCTTTTTTTCAAAAACAACTTAATATTTCACGGTTTATTCCAACCAATTACATCTTCTCCATAGCTTATGGAATCAAAATGAAAAATCGTTAATGTTTTAAGATTTTAAAGCTTTATATGCTTCAATATGATGATATCAAAATATACGCTTCCAATCCCACAAATATTAAACACCCTTGTTGCCTTTTTCCCAGAAAAAATTAACCATCTTTATAATCTACACCAATTAACAAAACCCCCCTGCAATTTATAAATTCACGGTGCAATTTGTCATTATCTAACCATGTTGCCCTTTTCCCAAATTATATGTCATTGTTGGTTAAAGCTAAAACCCCCGGTGCAATGCAGAAAGTAAACAATTTATAAATTAAGGGTTAAATCTAAGATAGAAAATTGGAACGAAATTAGAACGAGATTGGTTCCCTAATCTGGAACGATTTTCATTTTGGTTTCCAAACCTCTGTAGCGATTGAACTCCTTAATGTGATGGTGGGAAGTTTATTAATGGAGTTAGTTGGAGGAATTTGCTGTAAAAAAGGAGGAAAGAGAAAGTGACGAGAGATAAAGATGACTTAGGGGTTAATATGTAATTAATTAAGGGTTAAAAAGTAATTATCCATTTTTAATGATAGTCGGCTGCCATTATCAAAACTCAAAAATTTATACGAAGTAATAAAAATTACAATGAATTAAAGTGGATAACTAGTGTAACATAATACACCTACCTTCAATCTAATAAAATATAAACCTAATTATATATTGAATAATAATGAGATTATAATACATGACAAATTCTACAAATATTACAAAGATAGATAAAATGAAGACGAAAATGTATTTTAATACCCTGAATTTGGCTGATTGGAATATCTATTACCCTGAACTATTAAAGGTGCACTATGGTACCCTAAACTTGACAAAATTGTCGATTTAGTACTCCGACTCATTAATTTAATCGCGTTTTCTTACTTGATTTAATTTTATTGGAGCTTTAAACATACTAAAAAATATATATTCATCTCAATATATTGATATTAGAAGCAAATCAAATGAGAAAACAATACCAAATTAATAAGTCAGAGTATTAAATTGATTGTTTTATCAAGTTCAGGTACCATCTGATTTTCTAATATGTGTCCCGAGCATATTATAGTTTTACTAAATGTCTTTTATACCTTTACATTAAAAAACTTTATACTTAATTATGATAGGACATACAAGTAAAATCAATAAAATACAAAATCATTAATAATACCTCAGCAAAACTCACGTTTTATTTTCTCAAACTTTATTATGAGCTTTTACCTTTCATACACTCGATAAATGTTGAGTTTCACTTCCTCCGACTCAAAATAAAGGCTACACTTTAGTTTTTATGGGTTTTAAGACAAAAGATTATAATGATGGTTAAATTAGATTAATTGAATAATTAGTGGATAATGAGTCCCATACCTTTTGAATAAAGTGATGTTAATGATGTTTAAAAGTAAAAAGTAAGGGTAAATGAGTCATTTCACTTTGGATTTTTTTTCATAAATAGGCTTCATCGGAGTATGGTTTTCACATATAGGCTCGATTTTTTTTTCGTTTTCAAAAATAGGCTTTCCATGGTCCCCGAAGCCGGCTTTCCATTAAAGCATGACTCCTGGAGGCCGGCTTTGCCTTCCATGATGTGACAACTGAGAAGAGGGACTCCCCGAGGCCGGCTTCACAAAGAATGCCTCCCCGAGGCCGGCTTCAGGCCACACCCGACGTCTATAAATAATATCACACAACACTTCACTCACTTCACCCCTTTAAACATATAAAAAAAAAAACACACTAGTTCTACACTTCACAAAAAAAAAGCATACTTCAGTTGTCACATCATGGAAGGCAAAGCCGGCCTCCAGGAGTCATGCTTTAATGGAAAAGCCGGCCTCGGGGACCCAGGAAAGCCTATTTTTGAAAACGAAAAAAAATCAAGCCTATTTGTGAAAATCATACTCCGATGAAGCCTATTTATGAAAAAAAATCTTTCACTTTGTTAAAGTAGATCATTAGTGGGTGTGAGACCTATTATTTTTTAACAAATAAGATAATTTTTCAAAGTATAGCACTTATTTTAAATCACTCATTTAAGAAAAATGTAACACTTATTGAATCGAATGAAGTATTTTTCATTAATATGTTTACACTTTTACCACTACCAAAAGTCCTAACACATGGAAATATGACAAAAGTTTGTCAAACTGGCAGTCTTCTGTCATCCTATTGGAACTAATCTAGTCTGGATTCTTAAATTAAATTTTACTTTCACTCCCTTACCTTTAAAGGTAGTTGCAAATAGACCCTCAAGTATAGCCAGTGTATGTTTAGCGACAAAGTTTTAAAAAGAGTTTTAAGTGCTTTTACCTTTTATATTCTTTATAATAACAAAATATGTTACGGATATATGATTCTTTTTTATGTGTGAATCTTTTAAAACTACAATAAAATTATGACTGCGGGGCTAGATGTTGGCGTTGGAGGAAAGTTCCTATGCCTCGACAATTTAATGATGTCAATTTAGTCATATATTTTTTATATGAAAGTCAAAAAAAATTTATTTAAAGAATAGTTATATGTATAAAAAGTTTGTAATTTTATTAGTGGATAAGTAATTCTTAAAATCAGGGGTTAGTTATTAATTAATGTACAAGTTCCTAATATATGTCTTAATATATTAATGATAGTTATGACTCTATGAGGGTTGTCGTTATCATTTTTCTCTAATCAATAACGGTATATTGAGATTATTATTTCATTTTGTCACTACCAATATGTAGCTTAATGATATTAGCTATCATAGAGGTATACGTTGTACAACTAAAACATTTACTAATATAAACATTTACTGAAACATTTATGTAATATTTTATTGTTAGATTAAGATATTATTTATAAAGCATTTAGACATCTCCGAACCATGACGCGATTCCTAGCTTGTCAATAGCAACATCACCATCTTCTCTACTGACAGTTTACTGACAAAGTCGTGTCAATAATAACTTATCACTAAACTCACCCCACTTAAAAAATTAACATTATGGTGAAAAATAACTACTAGATTATTATTTGTCAATGTTTGTATTTATCTAGAATAATTAGAGTGATAAATTCTTTTATATCTTTACAAAATCAATAAGTTATCTTTATATCCTTTTAAAATTTATAAATTATTCCTATATCTTTTTAATTTTTTTTAGTTACCTTCATATACTTCCAAACATTAACTCTTTTTTATGTCCAAAAACATATTTTTTTATTTATTAAATCATTATCATAAAATTCATTTATCTAAAAATTTATCTATATCCATATTCCTTTTATAATCATTTAGGGGATAGTGGTAATTTAGTCATCACATTAATTTAAGCACTTTTCCAATCAAACGTCTTCCCCCACCCCACCCCCTTCCCTTCTTTCTTTAACTGCTTTGGATACGTCCCCCCGATCAACTGCCTTCCCCCCCATGGTTGCAACGTTCTCTTCCAACAGTCGCATCCCTTCATTTTCTATATTTCGTTTTCCATTCTATGCGCCATTTCTTAATCGACGACTCCTCGTAAAATTTCCAAAGGTATCCCCAATTCTTCTTCATTTTTAATAATTATTTTCTGTTTAAATGGCTAATCTTTGCACTGTTAATTTTGGTTTTCATTACGTTTTTGTATTAAACTGGTTTGAAGATGTTGATGAATTTGACCATCATTTTTAGTTACACAAACGACGCATTCAAAAGACTATTTAACCATCTTTTTTCAACCGTCGTTTTAATTTTAGAACTTGTTGATTTAAGTTTTTTCATGCAGATTGAGATTATACAAAGTTACACAAAGATTTTCAGAAGAATTACACTATTGGTATTGGAATTAGTGGACATGTTTATGTCTTCGATTTGTTAAATAATTTCACCCATTTGATTTTTTTAAATAGAATTTTTTTTTGTGTTTTTAAAATGGTAATTTAATATTTTATAGTCTAGTCACTTTGATTTACCTACGTTAGTAGGTATGCCTTTAGTTTAGAACAAGGGTAATATAGTAATTTTTAAATAAATAAATGTGATGATAATAACTATTAATATTATAATGCTTTAATAAATATAAAAATATGTTTTTGGACATAAAGGAGAGTTTCAAAGGTTTATAAGGATATTAAGGTAATTAAAAAGTTTAAAAAGATATAGAGATAATTTATGATTTTATAAAAAATAAAAAATAATTTACTATTTTAAAAGGATATAAAGGAAATTTATAATTATAAACCACTTTGAGATACAATTATTGAATTAAGTTTTTAGTTTTACAAATGAATCTTGCATATTGTAAAATAACAATAAGCATCATTAATTAGTCAAAACCATTTAGCATCTATTGACTCTTTATAGACATAAAAATCCACAGAGTAAGAAGTCCAATCGGGTTAGTCAAAATCCATCAAGGTTCTAAAGAATACGTTATGGAGGTGCTAAGACGCGAGACGCGATTCCAACGTTACAAAATAGTTTATTGAAGCAGTGTAAAACGTTATGTAAGTTTTTTTTAGACATGTTATAAAATTTGAATTTTTTTTGGAAAAAAATATATTTTTAAATTAAAAAATAATAATGGGATATATTATCCTATATATACATTAGTGGTTCAAAAGTACTGTTCACATGAATTCTATTGGTTGAAGCTATTTTCATGTTTTTATATATATCAAACTTTGTGCATTTCTTAATAAAAGTTGTTTCTGGCAAAGTGGCAGAGCTACATCCTGACAATTAGGCCACCTGGTGTTCGATCCCCCATTATTACACTTTCTATATTTTTTATATATACTTCGGGGTATAATTCTTTTATAGATACTAGCCTATAACCCGTGATGAATCACGGACGGCTTATAAAATTTTTTATAATGTTTTACTTAATTAAGAATATTAATTCATTGGAAATTATGTACCTTAATTTGAAATAATTTCCTAAGTATCACAATATTTTTATAAATTTTTTTTTGAACGACACCTAATCTACTCCACTTTGCCCCACCAGGGCTTGAACCCATGACCTTTAGGTTATAGGCAACACCAAATTGGTCAAATAGATTAGTGTATTTAAGTGAGTTACATGGCTAAAAGGGATAGTGTAAAATGCATAAAATTGACATAAATAGCATTCGGATAGTAGTTGGATTACGAAAGATGAACCATCTTGCCAACTGAATATTATGGTGAGGGTCATGGTGTAATAGTGTCACATTTCCAGCTGAACCAAACCAAGCATTAACCGATTTTATCTACGGCAATCATTTACTCAAATGGGTCAACCCCGCCCAAGTAAAAATAACACGTAACCACACATACATGATCAAACAGTGGGTGTTGCGCTAAATAAGTAGGGCCCACGGGGCTGTTTTGACTGATTTCTCTCATGAAACTCAAAAAATATTAGAATCGCTTGCTTCCAGTCATTGCATAAAAGTTTTCTACAACCTGCAACATGTGCTAACAAACGAAAATCAAGCTGACTGAAATGTGAAAATATTTGTGGTAATCACTTTGCTAACATTATTATGGTGTAACACCTCAAATTTTAATACCAAAAATCGGCCAAAATAAAACATTTTATAAATAGAAGAACATCCCCAAATTTGGATTTACAAAAACCTTGGTATGAAATCAGAGTATAAAAGTAGGTGTTACAAAATAGATCATAACCAAGCTAAGACTAAATCCAATCTAGTGCTCTTCTATTCTAGGTCCCGCATCTCTATCCATGCGTACCTAAGCCTTCGATCCCGAACCTGAATACATAGCAAAACAAAACAACGTAGTACGTGAGACAAAAACGTCTCGTGAGATACATGTGTTTAGACCCAAGTTAATAATAATAACCGAATGACAACAAACAAACATGTAAGCAATCACCCATCTATCTAGTCACCCTATTGTGACTCTAATACCTTGCTTTCCTAGCAAACATATCTAGTTGTCGGGACATCCCCAACCAACTAGAACCACGTTAACTTATTAACCGGGGATCCCCCGCATTAACAAGCTTCAAGGTAAAGGCAAGAGGGAATCGCCCAATCTACCAATACCTGCCTTACTCGCCGGACTACTTCCAGTTAGCAAGACTACTATCATGGAATGGGCCGATGGGGATCCGCCCAAATGCTCCCCATTCCATACCTCATGACCGGGGATCCCCCGAATCATCACATCATCTCACCATATCATAACTCGATGGTTATGTCAATCTAGCTCTCGGCTATCACGTCTATCATCAAACAAGTTAGTTCAATACAACTATCGGTATAACTAACTACTAGCTACTAGTCTACACAATTAAGCAAATAGACCATAACACAAGTAATAAAAATGTATTTCATAGGCTATGTACTCAGTAAAGTCCACACGTACTCACCTTAGCAATAAATGTTCCAACCGTGTTCTTGACACCAAAACTCTTGCTTCAAAATTTCACCGACTTTCCAAGATGTCACCGAAAGCCTAAAACAATGATCATACAATGTTCAACATCACAATCTACTATCAATGTGTTCATCTACCTCTAGATAACACCCATCAATCCATTTCCCCCAAATATGGTGATTTACCAAACCCTAGGTTTAACCAACCCTTAAGATTCTTACAAATCATAATTATACACTTGTTTCCCTTGTTAAAATATCATCTATTAATTGTATACACCATTTATATCACCATAACTCATAACCCCAAGAACTAGGGTTTCAACCCTAAGCTTCTAAATCCATAGATCTAAAGCTACAACTACAAAGGATTGAAGATATACCTTTAATCTTCACTTAGGAGTGAAATCTATCAAGCTTTGATGGAGAAATCGACCCAAATCAGCTCTTGCACTCCAAAATCGCCAATGGAAGAAACTAGGGTTTTGGAAATGCATTTATGGCTAAAAACCCGAATTTATTGCTCTGGTCGGAAGAGCTCGCGCCCCGCTCGCGCCGAGCTCGCGTCGCGAAAAGACGCGGGTCTGCCCGCTAGTCGCCGCTTTTTACCAGACTTCGCGCCAGGCTCGCGCCTGGCTCGCGCCGCGAAGTCAACGCGACATGCTCGCGTTTCAGCTCTGGTCCCTCTGCTCAACCTCGCGTTTCGCTCGCGCCTGACTCGGGCCGCGAACTTGCCTGTGCAGCAGGGCTGCACTTTTCGGTCTAGGTTTCAACCCGGTTTCGTCCATAACTTTCTCATACGGACTCCAAACGACACGAAACCAATTCCTACGTGTTTTATATGATTTATCCATAATTATCATATTTTTTACATATTTTATTTATTTACAATTTCGGGTCGTTACAACTATCTATCCCTTAAGAAGATTCCGTCCTCGGAATCTCATCATAGTTCACGAAATCCGGGTACCTCTTCCGAATCTCGTCCTTGACTTCCCAAGTCAAATTTGGCCCAAGTGAATGCTTCCACTTGACCAACACCAACTCGATCTCCTTATTCCGAAGCTTCTTTGTTTTCGTTTCCAATATAGCCTCGGGCTCCTCAATCAACCGGTTCGGGCCGTCAACCCGCAACTCTTGCAATGGAATAATATTTTCAACCTCCCCGATAAACTTTTTCAAATAACTCACGTGAAAGGTGTCATGCACACCTTGAAACTCGGGTGGAAGTTCCAACTTAAAAGCTTGAAGCCCGACCCGTTTCAATATTTTAAACGGTCCAACATACCTTGGACTTAACTTCCCTTTCTTACCAAACCGCATTACACCTTTCCAAGGTGACACTTTCAACATGACCATATCACCGACATCCAAGTCGTATGGCCTTTTCTTCAAACCCGAATAACTTCGTTGTCTATCT
The DNA here is from genome assembly GCA_963853835.1 of Calendula officinalis. Taxonomy (NCBI): domain Eukaryota; kingdom Viridiplantae; phylum Streptophyta; class Magnoliopsida; order Asterales; family Asteraceae; genus Calendula; species Calendula officinalis. The sequence goes on from OY970827.1 coordinate 20,319,686, forward strand.
TGGGCGACTTTCATGTTAGTTTGAATAATACCGATCTTTTCATTTGTCACTCTCACGATCTCGGGACCCGTGAGTTTCGTCTCTCCCGCCTCCAACCAACAAGATGGAGTTCTACATTTTCTTCCATACAACGCCTCATAAGGCGGCATCTTGATAGTCGAGTGATAACTATTATTGTACGAGAACTCGACTAACGGTAAATGTTCATCCCATTTACCACCGAAGTCTAACACACATGATCTCAACATGTCTTCAACCGTTTGAATTGTTCTTTCACTTTGACCGTCGGTTTGCGGATGATAGGCCGTGCTCAACCGCAACTTTGTACCCAATTCTTCTTGTAAAGATCGCCAAAATCTCGAGGTAAACCTCGCGTCCCTATCGGATACAATCGATAACGGAACCCCGTGAAGTCGAACCACCTCATCAACATACAACTTAGTCAATTTCTCAAGTGGCAACGTTTCCCGAATTGCTAAAAATAGTGCACTCTTGGTCAACCGGTCAACTATGACCCAAATGGCATCGTGACCTCTACTCGTCTTCGGTAAACCTACTATGAAATCCATAGTTATATCTTCCCACTTCCCGGCCGGTACAACTAATGATTGAGCTACCCCATACGGTACTTGATGTTCGGCTTTTACTTGTGCACACGTGGCACACTTAGAGATATACTTGGCCACTTTTGCCTTCATTCCGGGCCACCAATAAACCCGTTTCATATCTTGATACGTCTTTGTACTACCCGGGTGAATCGAATACTTTGACTTGTGCACATCATACAACAACTCTTTTCGGATGCCACCGAACTTAGGAACCCAAATACGACCGCCTACGGTCCTCAACCCTTGTGCATTTTCGAGAAAATGTTGGTTTTTACTTAACCGTTCTTGTCTTAACTCGTCTTTTCCCATAACTTCTCGTTGGGCATTCTTGATTCTTTCGATGATGCTCGAGACGACTTCTATACGTGTTAAAATTCCCCGGTTCGGGTTCTCATAAACTTTCCGGCTCAAGGCATCGGCCACCACATTCGCCTTCCCCGCATGATACACAATCTCACAATCGTAATCGGCTATCAACTCGATCCACCTTCTTTGTCGCATATTAAGATCTTTTTGAGTAAACACGTATTGTAAACTTTTATGATCCGTGTACAACGTACACCGAGTACCATACAAATAATGCCTCCACAATTTCAAGGCAAAAATAATCGCCGCCAATTCCAAGTGTTGTGTCGTGTACCTTAATTCCGCATTCTTCAATTGTCGCGAGGCATACGCGATCACTTTACCTCTTTGCATCAACACACAACCGAGCCCTTGATTCGAAGCATCACTATAAACCACAAAATCTTCCATACCATCCGATAACGTAAGGATCGGTGCGTTACATAACTTTTCTTTTAACAATTTAAACGCCTCTTCTTGCTTCTTCTCCCACACAAACTTCTCACTTTTTCTCGTTAACTTTGTGAGTGGAATCGCGATTCTCGAGAAATCTTGTATAAATCTCCGGTAATAACTGGCTAATCCAAGAAAACTTCTAACCTCGGTAGGAGTCCTCGGAGGCTCCCAATTTGACACCGCTTCAATCTTGGACGGATCAACCTTAATACCATCACACGTCACCACGTGACCTAAGAATTGTACTTCCCGCAACCAAAATTCACACTTTGAAAATTTTGCATACAACTTCTCCCGTTTTAACACATCTAACACAAGCCTCAAATGACCTTCGTGTTCTTCTTCGGTTTTCGAATAAATCAAAATGTCGTCAATAAACACGATCAAAAACTTATCAAGGAACGGTTTACAAACCCGATTCATCAAATCCATAAAAATAGCCGGCGCGTTTGTAAGACCAAACGGCATCACTAGGAATTCATAATGACCATAACGTGTACGAAAAGCCGTCTTCTCGGTGTCGCCTTCTCTCACCCGAACTTGGTGATAACCCGACCTCAAATCAATCTTCGAGAAATAACTTGCACCTTGCAATTGATCGAATAAGTCGTCAATTCTCGGCAACGGGTAACGGTTCTTAATAGTTACCTTGTTCAACTCTCGGTAGTCGATACACATTCTCATCGAACCGTCTTTCTTTTTAACAAATAACACCGGTGCACCCCACGGTGACGAACTCGGACGAATAAAACCTTTATCTAACAATTCTTGCAATTGGGTCATCAATTCCCGCATCTCGGTGGGAGCTAAACGATAGGGAGCACGAGCAATCGGCGTCGCCCCCGGAACTAAATCAATTTTAAACTCAACTTGTCTCTCCGGTGGCAAACCGGGCAAGTCATCGGGAAAAACCTCGGGGAATTCCCGAATAATTTTTACACTATCCATTGTCTTCTTTTCTTTTCGGCCATCTAATACATATGCAATAAACGATGCACAACCTTTCGATATACTTTTCCTTGCCTTAATGGCGGTAATCACATTAGGCATGTGATGTCGTTTCTCCCCATACACATACACTTTCTCATTCTCGGGTGTCCTAATCGACACTATTTTCTTTCCACACAAAATCTTGGCTTGGTGCATACCCAACCAATCCATACCGATAACCACATCAAACGCCCTAATTCCCATGGGCAACAAATCCGCCTTAAACTTTCTACCGTCTATTTCTATTTCACAATTTCTATAAACACATTCAACCATAGACGTTTTCCCGTCGGCTACTTCTATCTCATAAACCTCATCTAACATTTCGGACGGTACATTCAATTTACAACCGAACTCATAGGACACAAACGAATAATTAGAACCCGAATCAAATAAAATATGAGTTGGCAAGGAGTTAATGAATAGAATACCTGACACCACATCATGTGCCTCCTTCGCCTCCTCCCGGGTAAGTTGGAAGGATCGCCCCTTCACCTTTGCCGGCTCCACTTTCTTTTGAGCCGTGGACACCATCGACTCGATTCCCTTCTTTGGGCACACATTGCTATAGTGCCCCTTTTCGTGGCACGACAAAACACTCAATCTCGGCCAATGATTTCTATTTGCATTCTCGGGCCATATGCCCCGGCTTCCCACAATTGTAACAAGTCTTCGACTCCCCTCGGCACACTCCGGCATGAGTCTTCCCACACTTCTTGCACGAACCAACACTACCTTGCTTAGAGAAGCTCGATGTGAACTTCCCCTTCTTATAAGTACTCGAGCCACTCTCGGCTTTTCTCTTCTCGCCCACATGGGCCCTTTCGGCAACACGTGCCTCATTTACTTCCTCCACACTCCGGGCGGCACTAATAGCCTCATCGAGTGAGACCGCCCTCTTCACTTCCAATTGGTAGTCCCACGGTAACCCACTAGCATACCGGACCACCCTCAACCTCTCATCCGAGTAGGTTTTAGCAACAAACGGGAGCAATCCCGTGAACTCCCTCGAATATTCCTCCACCGACGTATCACCCTTCTTAAGGGTCACGAACTTCTCGTGCATTTTCTCCAAATCCCTTTCGGGACAAAATTTCTTTTTCAATCTCGTGGTGAATTCATCCCACGTCATTTTCTCAACCACCTCCCTCCCGAGGGTCTCATACACGATATCCCACCACACCATGGCATCTTCTTTTAGCAATTGTGACGCATATGTCACCATATCGGTATCCTTACACTTGCTACTTCCGATAACCCTCTCGGTCTCTCGGATCCACCTCATTGTTATCTTCGGGTCCGAACTACCCGAGTACACATTTGGCTTACAAGCCATGAAGGATTTGAACGAACAACCTTCTTTCACAACGGGCCTAGCCCTAGCATCACTTTGGCCACCCGTGGAGGACTTCCCTTCCCCGGTGCCACTACCCCCAGTTCTTTCTTCCGATTTAGCCTCGGATTCACGGTCCCCTCCCGACCTCTCACGGTCCCCAATAATACGGTGCACTTCTTCGGCCACCGTTCCCTTAATTTGATCGATAATAGTTTGGAGATCCGCCATAGTGACCGGAGTCCTATTAGCTCCAACCTCCGACTCATCAACCCGATGCATTGACGGTTGACTTTCTTGCTCAACCACCCTCTCGACAGGGGGTACTTCCTCCTCACGGCCCTCCGGGGCTTTACCACTCCTACGTGTGGTCACCATTTCTTTCAATCAAGACTATACGAAAGACATTAAACATTTAGTACCTTGTGTACAACCCATTAGTCGCATAAGACTCAATACTCGAAATCATATCAAATTCATCGGTCCCCTAGGTTCAACCTTAAACTTAATATAAAGTCTCAAGGTCAACCTATGATCTTAAGGAATCTTATATTCCTAATGCTACAGTCTAAGACTAGGATGATCATCCAACCTAATTCACTTAAACTATAGCTCTGATACCAAGTTGTAACACCTCAAATTTTAATACCAAAAATCGGCCAAAATAAAACATTTTATAAATAGAAGAACATCCCCAAATTTGGATTTACAAAAACCTTGGTATGAAATCAGAGTATAAAAGTAGGTGTTACAAAATAGATCATAACCAAGCTAAGACTAAATCCAATCTAGTGCTCTTCTATTCTAGGTCCCGCATCTCTATCCATGCGTACCTAAGCCTTCGATCCCGAACCTGAATACATAGCAAAACAAAACAACGTAGTACGTGAGACAAAAACGTCTCGTGAGATACATGGGTTTAGACCCAAGTTAATAATAATAACCGAATGACAACAAACAAACATGTAAGCAATCACCCATCTATCTAGTCACCCTATTGTGACTCTAATACCTTGCTTTCCTAGCAAACATATCTAGTTGTCGGGACATCCCCAACCAACTAGAACCACGTTAACTTATTAACCGGGGATCCCCCGCATTAACAAGCTTCAAGGTAAAGGCAAGAGGGAATCGCCCAATCTACCAATACCTGCCTTACTCGCCGGACTACTTCCAGTTAGCAAGACTACTATCATGGAATGGGCCGATGAGGATCCGCCCAAATGCTCCCCATTCCATACCTCATGACCGGGGATCCCCCGAATCATCACATCATCTCACCATATCATAACTCGATGGTTATGTCAATCTAGCTCTCGGCTATCACGTCTATCATCAAACAAGTTAGTTCAATACAAATATCGGTATAACTAACTACTAGCTACTAGTCTACACAATTAAGCAAATAGACCATAACACAAGTAATAAAAATGTATTTCATAGGCTATGTACTCAGTAAAGTCCACACGTACTCACCTTAGCAATAAATGTTCCAACCGTGTTCTTGACACCAAAACTCTTGCTTCAAAATTTCACCGACTTTCCAAGATGTCACCGAAAGCCTAAAACAATGATCATACAATGTTCAACATCACAATCTACTATCAATGTGTTCATCTACCTCTAGATAACACCCATCAATCCATTTCCCTCAAATATGGTGATTTACCAAACCCTAGGTTTAACCAACCCTTAAGATTTTACAAATCATAATTATACACTTGTTTCCCTTGTTAAAATATCATCTATTAAGTGTATACACCATTTATATCACCATAACTCATAACCCCAAGAACTAGGGTTTCAACCTTAAGCTTCTAAATCCATAGATCTAAAGCTACAACTACAAAAGATTGAAGATATACCTTTAATCTTCACTTAGGAGTGAAATCTATCAAGCTTTGATGGAGAAATCGACCCAAATCAGCTCTTGCACTCCAAAATCACCAATGGAAGAAACTAGGGTTTTGGAAATGCATTTATGGCTAAAAACCCGAATTTATTGCTCTGGTCGGAAGAGCTCGCGTCGCGAAAAGACGCGGGTCTGCCCGCTAGTCGCCGCTTTTTACCAGACTTCGCGCCAGGCTCGCGCCAGGCTCGCGCCGCGAAGTCAACGCGAAGTCAACGCGACATGCTCGCGTTTCAGCTCTGGTCCCTCTGCTCAACCTCGCGTTTCGCTCGCGCCTGACTCGCGCCGCGAACTTGCCTGTGCAGCAGGGCTGCACTTTTCGGTCTAGGTTTCAACCCGGTTTCGTCCATAACTTTCTCATACGGACTCCAAACGACACGAAACCAATTCCTACGTGTTTTATATGATTTATCCATAATTATCATATTTTTTACATATTTTATTTATTTACAATTTCGGGTCGTTACATATGGTATTATTAAAAATTCTCCCAACCGACCCATTGATTATACGTATACACATAAGCGTGATGACATGTAGATAGTGAGTGTACACATAAGCCTCATACATGGCATAAGGAATGATGTGTTATTATGACATGACTAACATGACATGTCAAGATTTCAAAAAAACCTTAGTTTAATATATATATAGATAAAGAATTTTATTTGACACTGATTATCATAAATTAAAACTTAATGTAACCGTCGGTTTTACAATAGCAATCATCAAAAAAATATAACCAAGTGTTCTATCGTATAACATGAAATAGAAAAGATTTACACATATTTACATTTAAGATTGTTTATGTGGACATTTACAACCTTAATATTCCATTGCATTGCTTTCAGAAAACATATAACCAAAAAATATAACTAAGTGTTATATCGTACAACATGAAATAAAAAAGATCTACACGTATTTATATTTAGTAAAATATAGGAGTTTGCTCTTATAAAGGTAAATAAAAGTGAGGTGGCTTAAAAGTGGATATGTGGGCTTTTAGGTGGCAATAATGACTTGGCATTTAAGTGCCAAGTGGCCTCATACATAGCATAATGTATGATGTGTCATTATGACATGGCATTAAAGATTTCAAAAAAACCTTCTTTTGATATATATATATATAAAGATTTGTGTTAATAAAAGAAACTTGGTTTTTTTTAATTTTTATATACTATAAATTTTTTAAAGACATTTACGTTTACCATAATTACTAAGTTTTGATATATTTGTATAAATAAGTAGTATGATAGAAATGCAAAACATTCTATGTGCTAAATTTATACAATAACATGACATTAATCATCAAATAAATTTATATGATCAAGTATTTTGATAGTACATTGTCTATTAGCTCAGTTGTTTAGGTCATTGTATAAATAACACTAGGTTATAACCCGTGAAAAATCACGGGCTATCAGTCTTTATACTGATCGTTAAGAATATATAATACAAAGTTTTTTTACCAGATTTAGTTTGACCTGTATTAAATTTTTCTCATATAAAATAAAAAGGGAATATATTCATAACGGGACCAAGTGGGTTGCAAAACACGTACAACATTTCAATGACAAATATCGAAATATAACTAAAAGAAAGTCCAACATCCAATGACAAATTAATAAAAATGTTTAATAAAAAAAATCAAGATAAATTTCTAAATACTTCTTTAAATACTACGTTTGAAGTTTTATTCGTCACACCGCCATCTTTATCTTCTATTAATATCTTTAGCCCTTGTCTGCTTTTTACTCTAGATAAGACTACATACAATTGATCGTGTGAAAAAACAGGCTCTCTCAAATACAGACTCACCTTTGACAATGATTGTCCTTAACTCTTACTAATTGTCATAGCAAAGCAAAGAGAAAGTGGAAATTGCCTTCTTTTAAATCTAAAGGGAATTTTGGCGTCAGATGGTGTCAAAGATAATCTTGTTATAAAAGTACGATATCCAACATTGTTCCCAGATATAACAACTGCTTCTATAACATGGACACCCAAAGCCACAATCTGAAGTCTAGTATCATTCCATAAACCATTTTTCTGGTCAATATTTCTTACTAACATAACGGGAACACCGACTTTTAAAACTAACTGATGATTTGGCAATCAACATATTTTAATACCATTAAGCACGTCTGGTGAGTACAAACTTTCATCAAACTGTTCATTCAAAAACTCTTCAGGACAAATGGTATCTGAACTTAAATATTCCTTGGCTTCTCCGGGGAAAATTGCTAAAAACCGATCATTAATATCCCTAACAACTTCGTTTTTTGGGGTAAGTATTGCTCTTTATTGAAAATAGCCAGGGGTATTTATGTTTTCTAGCAAAGAAGGATAAACAAAATCAATCAACGTACTTAAGGGGGTCTGCAGATGTAGAAATTATACCTTCGCCAATATCCAAAAGCCAATTTGCAAATGATGTGGTTTCTTCAATATCAGCTATATCACTTCCTACTATCAACCTCATGTTTTTTGTTAATGTTTTAACTTTGCAGTTTTCTCATATATATGAAGAACTCAAGGATGCATTTACTATATCTTGTATACTCCCGTTTGGTACAACCGGTAGAATCTGTCTGAAATCTCCACCAAAAACAATAACTTTTCCTCCAAATGATAGATCATTGTTCACATTATTACCATCTCTTAAAATATCTCTCAGTGTTCTATCCAACGCTTCAAAAGCATGCTTATGAACCATTGGCGCCTCATCCCATATTATAAGCGATGTTTTTTTATTAACGTCGCCACATCGTTGTTTGGCGTTATAGAACACATAGAATCGCTTTAATGGTGTAGAGCTAATTAACGATTAAAAAATAAATAAATTTAAATTGACTTCAGTTCGTTAAAAATAATTAGCATAAACTTTTAAGAATTAAGATATACATACTCTATGTTATGCAAAATCATAGTAAGTATGTGTTTACTTTCATTAGGGTTGGATTTATCCAACGTTTCAACCTCAGATATCTCTCCGATGATGTCTAATTTAGATATAAGAATAGTTATTATAATAAACATAAATATTAAACTATATATTCAATATTAAAGGAGATCACTATGAATTTACCAACTGATACATCAACCATCAACTGGTTGGAATTGATTTTTTCAAAATCTTCAAATTGAAAACCATGTTTCGATCCAACAAAGTCAGTACATTACTTAACTTTTGAATTTGCTCCTAAACAAATCTTTTGATGGTGTTCGGTTATCTTGAATGATGTTGGATTAGTACAAATTGATGCACCAGTGATGTAGTAATCATTGTCTTGTTTGAGTGTAGTTTTCAAATATCCCATATTTTTGTTCAAAACAAATGCCTGGATTTTGGATCCCTAGAACATTCCAACAATATAAAAAAAGACAGTTTAGTTGTGTAAAAATTTACAAAGATAAAGTATTTATTTGTACCTCCTCATCCATTAAAATCATCTCTGTTGCATAAATTTTGGTTTTAATGTACCGGTCATATTATATCCATAACCGAATTACACGTACTTTCAGTGTAAAACTATCTTTGTTATCATGGAGTTGGTTGATCAGCACAATGTCGTTTGAAGACATATTTAATATCACCTGTTATAATCACATATATGTTATTAGTACCATGCAAAAAACCTGCATATTAAACCCCTAAAAGCACGTTTTAAAAATTACTATTTATTTAAGTCAAACTATTTTGATACTGGCAAAATATTACAGATTGTACATATGTGATTATAACAGATTGTATATTAACTATTAACAAATAAGTGATTATTTCGTATTTAGTCAATGCTGTTTGTGTACATATGCAGGAAATGGTAATTGTGGCCAAAACGAATATGGAACCCAGAATATTGAAAAACCTAGTACCATGTAAAAAACCTGCATATTAAACCCCTAAAAGCACATTTTAAAAATACTATTTATTTAAGTCAAACTATTTTGATACTGGCAAAATATTACGGATTGTACATATGTGATTATAACATATTGTATATTAACTATTAACAGATAAGTGATTATTTCATATTTAGTCAATGCTGTTTGTGTACATATGCAGGAAATGGTAATTGTGGCCAAAACGAATATGGAATCCAGAATATTGAAAAACTTGAATGATTAAGGATTAACAAATACATGGCCCTGCGTGAAGAAGGTAAGTCAATACTGAAGATGACTGAATTTCGAATAAAAAACTTTAAAGTAGAGAGGGTTTTTATATAGGATGGGGGGATACGTCAAATCTGTTAATTCAATCTTTAAATTGGGTTTTGTTTAAATTTAAATTTTGTATTAATCCCTATAATTATGTAATTTGGTTTAAAAATGGTAACAAAATTCGTTTTGTTTTTATCTTTTTATTTTAAAAATGGCGATTTGTAACAATCAATTTATCTTAAAACGCCTGTAATTTTGGTATTTGGTTTAAAAAGATGAATAGAATATATAGTATCATAATAAATGGCGGTTTATTTTAATTTAGGATTATGTTAATCCTAATAATATGTTTTCGTATCTGTTAATATAGCATCACAATATGTTATTTTTAATTATTAAAAATAATTGTTCTTATTGATTCGTTTATAACTTTTTTATTATATGTTATATTTGGGTATTCACATATATATAAACCGTAGATGTAATCTATATATGAAGGCGTTTTCACTAATTATATAAAATGTGCTCCACCGAGATATGAACAATCCTGTTTTGTAACAATCATTTAAGTTTAAAACGCCTTTGATTATGTTTTTTGGTTTAAAAATATCAACCGAATATATCTTTGTATGACTACATTGATTGTTCTTATCGATTGGTTTTTAACTTTTGAATTATATATTTAATCAGCTAATTGCGTTTGTTTCATTCCGGAATTAATTTTGTTTATTTGTTTTTAAAAACGTCAACAGAAGATGTTTTAATATCTATAATTATATTGAATTATAGATATTTTAGAAATTACATTTATGAATCCTTTAATTTCGGAATTACAGATTTAGGTTGATGTTTCAAGAGTTAGTTGGGATTTTCATGCTTATTTGAAAATTGAAATTGAATTTTTTATGTTTGGGATTAAATAGTTTCCATGTGAAAAAATAATTTATACGACGTTTTTAACTATACGGTTGAATATACTCCTTAAATTGCGCATATATTTAAATTTGCAGATTTGATTTGATTTCTTTTTTTTTTCCGAAATTAAAGGTCTCTATATTTAACACATAATAAACAAAATGCTGGAAATTCTATTAATTTGCCACGTGTCATTCTGCCTCCTAAGATGGTCCACGTGGCCATCTAAAAACTTTGTTTTATTATATAATAGATGGAGCTCGCATGTTCAAGTCTTGCATAGTTCATATTTTTTATAAACACCAATATGTACCAAAATACCAAATGTATTGGCTGGAAATTAAAACTTGCTAATTTGATAATGTCTCAAATAATCATTAATATTTTTAATTATTATTTTGGAAGTTACTTATTTATTAATAGATAAAAATGTATTGATCTCATTTTTTTTGGTTTAAATAGCGTAGGCTTTTGCTCATTATTTATATATTACCTCCGTATTAAAATAAGTGATACACTTTCAATTTAGGGGTGGATCAAAATAAGTGCTACACTTTTAAAACTCACATTATTAGGTAAAAAAGTGGGACTCTTTCTCCACTAACTATCTACTTTAAAAAAGTGAAATTACCCTTTTACCCTTACCTTTACTTTTAAACATCATTAATATCACTTTATTCAAAAGAAGTGGGACTTATTTTCCACTAACGGTCCCTTTTAATCTATCTTAAAATATCTTTTAATCTTTTACCTCAAAAACCATGATTTTCAAATGTATTACTTATCTTTGATACATAGGTAGTATTTTGTTTATAAGAATTTATTTGGGTTTTTAATTTTGATTTTATATTTGATGAATTAAAATTTAATTTACATTTATTTTATTTTATTTTATAGTTTCTAAAGTTAAATTTATAAAAAATTAGAATTATTAAACCCGCAGCGGAGCGCGGACAATACATTACTTGTTATTATAAACTAGATGTAACATTTTTTTTTTGAGAAATCCACACGTGAATATTATTATATAAATAAATAAATTTATAATTTTATTTGAACTTCATACGTATATATAATATTAAAAAAATTACCGTCTTAAGTCACACATTAGAAAACATTATGACTCGTCAAAGCTCGTAAGACTTAATGTTTGATGGTTCCAAAACGTATTGACCCTCTAGAATTAGTCTGTTTAAAAAATTAGTCGATACCCGTTACAAAGAAAAGAAAAGGTATGTCATATTTGAAAGAAAAGAAAACAAAATAAAAAAATAAATAGTTAATGTTCATCTTCATGATAACAAACAACACACGTAAATGATGTTTAGTTTAGCTGGATTGATGCATGGGTTTTACTACCATATGAGGCGTGTGGTCTGTAGTTCGAATCTTGTAAACACCTTTTTGTAATGCTAAATATGAGAGATTTTTCCCAGGAGATTCATTCTTATGGGGTCTGAGTTCGCCTTATAAAAGAGTTCAAACCTGGAGTGCTCGCTAAAATATTACAAGTAAGTTTTCGTTGTTTCATCTATCGTTTCCAAAAAACAAACGGCACACGACTTAGTACAAGATTCGCGCTGAAACTGTAACGTAATGTATACTCAAAGGAACTCCTTTATAAATATGTTTAACTAAAAGGTAGAAAAGGTAAATACACAACGTACGTTATCAAATGCCAAAAGTACGTACCAACACACGTGTATCAAATTTTATGGTCAAAACTGAAACAACACTTCACAGACAGGCAATTTCGTGAATAAACTGAAAAAGAGGGCATATATGATGATATATAATCAATTCGAAAGGCATACTAAATATATTTTAATTATTTAAACAAATAAACAAAAAAGGAAAAAACCAAAAATTTCAAATTCCACCCTCCGCCGGACTTCAAAAGCCCATCTCTCTCGCCGGCCCCATTTTCAACTCACACACAAAAACACACAGTCTCACTCTAGAAAACCGACGGCAGTTTCTTTGTTACTATCGATCGTATATTGACTTTTTTCGATTTCTTACTTGAATTATCCGGAAATCCCATAAAACAGAGTGAGATTAAAATGGAGTCACCGGCGCCGGAGAAGATGGTGAACAGAGTGGCCGTAAGATCTTCAGTGATAGATTCAATTAAAAAGTGTTCATTATCAGGAATAACGATCCCAAAAGAGGAGTTACGGCAGAAGATTACTATGCCGGAGTATTTACGATTTGCTATACGCGACTCCATTTCTTCAAAAAATATTGACGCCGGAAAACGATATTACGACGCTACTACCACCGCCGGCGCCGGCGCTGGTGAGTGTCCATTGATTGTTTTTATTAACTCTAAGAGTGGTGGCCGTCAGGGACCGGAGCTTAAAGCGAGATTGCAGGAACTGATGGGTGAAGAACAGGTTTTTGACTTTTTTCTTTTTAAATTTCAATTTTTAAAATTTCAATTTAATAAATATTAAATTAAATTTTAATAATTGCTTCTTTTTTTATTTTTTTCATTTTTAATGTTTAATTTGCCCTATTCATTATTGTCAATAAATTAAAATTTGAAATTGAAAATCCTTTTCACACACTCTGATATATGTTTAGGTTCTTCATTTCTAGCATAAGAATACTATGAATTTAAGAAAATTAAATTGCTAATAAGGATTATAAATAAAGTTCACAACTTTTAGGGGTTTTGGTTATTGAGAGTTTTCATAACTTAGATATCTGGTCATAAATTAAGATTGATTCCTAATTTTAGTTATGGACAAACGAATTTAAAATCATTTTCTATTTCCTTTTCACCAATTAATTTTTTTTTGTGTGTGGTAGGTACTTGACCTTCAAAGTGTAAAGCCCCATGAATTTGTCGAGTACGGGTTGGGTTGTTTGGAGAAGTTTGCTGGTCTTGGAGACAGTTGTGCCAAAGAAACTCGTGAAAGATTAAGGATTGTGGTATGTCTATCTTCTCATTCTTATTTTTTCATTTTATTACGTCATAATATCTTCTAATTCTTAGTTTTTCATTTTATTATGACATAATATTGACACGCCTATACAATCTAATACAACATACATGTTTCAGATGAGACTTGAACCCACAACCTTTAGTAATTTTTCGTTTTTCATAAATGAATATGCAACATTTAGTTGTGCACATGGTTTACTTAAAGCAGTTTTATTATTTGGGGTCTTTTGATGTCGGTGTTGAAAGTAGTTGTATATGATTATGTTGTTTAAAGTTCTAACAGTGAGATTATTTAATGTTTTCAAAATTTTGATCATTTTACATTTTAATGGATAAAATGCCCAATAATGACGTCATTATAACGAAAAAAAAGGAGATTCATATTGTGAAATGGGAGTAAAAGTGTTTCAATTTATGTCAAAAAAGGGTAATAAAATAATTATTAATTTAATAATAGGTTGCAGGAGGTGATGGAACAGTTGGTTGGGTTCTTGGATGCCTTGGAGAGCTTCATAAACAGGGTCGAAACTCAATTCCACCAACCGCAATTATACCTCTTGGTACCGGAAACGATTTGTCCAGGAGTTTTGGTTGGGTAATTCCTATTATTTCATTTTATATATTTATATTTTCTGTAGGTGGCATGATAGCGGGTTGGGTAACAGGTCAAAACAGGTTTAGGTTAAAATGGGTATTTTTAGTACGGGTCAAAGCGGCCCGGTTAATCGGCAAACACTTTTTTTTGTCAACTTTTTAATTTTTTTGTAAGTATAACTAATCCTTTATTTACACTTACAAAAACAATACTAGAGTAAATTACATAACTTGCCACTATGGTAGGCAGTTAAGTTTTTAGGGACCGTTGATGTTAAGAGGTTTCAAAATTAAAGACTACGCGTGTAACAAATAAGATCGAGGGATGAAATACAAAGTATTCATACAAACCCTAGGTACGGTTTATGCAATATCCTCACAATATTATTTCCAGGGTGGTTCATTTCCTTTTAGTTGGAGAGGCGCCATAAAGAAGACTCTTGATAGAGCCACTTATTCTCCAACTAGTCGTCTCGATAGGTAAATCAAGTTTGTAAATCTAGTTATTTCAAAATTTGTTATTTTATGCATATTCTTCTCGAGTTGATGATATAATACCATCATTTAGTGATATTTATCTTATTATGTAAAGTTGGAATCTTTCAATATCGATGCCATCGGGTGTAAGTTTGGATACCCCTCATTCTTTGAGGCAAACCGAGGATGTTGTTCTTGATCAGGTTTGTAAGATTATGATCTAAAGGATTTATATTAATCTTTTATTAACTTATTATTACATATTCTTTTTGCAGGATATAGAAGTTCTAGGGAACTTACCTGAGAAAGTTTCATGTTATCAAGGAGTGTTGTATAATTATTTTAGTATAGGTAATAATGTACATTTTAATATTTTCTATTGGTTGTATATATATTTATAATTATATCTTATTTTTTTGATACAGGAATGGATGCTCAAGTGGCTTACGGTTTCCATCATTTAAGGAATGAAAAACCTTACCTTGCTCAAGGTCCAATTTCAAATAAGGTCAGAACTTTATGAGCCCAACCCGTTCTTTGACCCGTTCCCAACTAGACTAACGCCCGAAACCAGCGCATTTTGTCACATATATATTATATGGCTATCAGATACCTAGTTGACTATTGTTGATAAAATTTTACATTTTTGTTGACTTTTTTTATTCATTTATCGTGACAGTTAATCTACTCTGGATATAGTTGCAAACAAGGGTGGTTTTTTACCCCTTGTATGGCTAACCCCGGTTTGAGGTAAGAATTCGTCACAATAAAGTAAGCTTTATGTATTATTATTATTATTATTATTATTATTATTATTATTATTATTATTATTATTATTATTATTATTATTATTATTATTATTATTATTATTATTATTATTATTATTATTATTATTATTATTATTATTATTATTATTATTATTATTATTATTATTATTATTATTATTATTATTATTATTATTATTATTATTATTATTATTATTATTATTATTATTATTATTATTATTATTATTATTATTATTATTATTATTATTATTATTATTATTATTATTATTATTATTATTATTATTATTATTATTATTATTATTATTATTATTATTATTATTATTATTATTATTATTATTATTATTATTATTATTATTATTATTATTATTATTATTATTATTATTATTATTATTATTATTATTATTATTATTATTATTATTATTATTATTATTATTATTATTATTATTATTATTATTATTATTATTATTATTATTATTATTATTATTATTATTATTATTATTATTATTATTATTATTATTATTATTATTATTATTATTATTATTATTATTATTATTATTATTATTATTATTATTATTATTATTATTATTATTATTATTATTATTATTATTATTATTATTATTATTATTATTATTATTATTATTATTATTATTATTATTATTATTATTATTATTATTATTATTATTATTATTATTATTATTATTATTATTATTATTATTATTATTATTATTATTATTATTATTATTATTATTATTATTAGCTTTTGGTATAAATAAAATCTTTTCAAAATAGTACTCCGTATTTAACAATGTGATAAATGCAGGGGACTAAAGAATATTTTGAGATTACATGTTAAAAGACTCAATAGCCCAGAGTGGGAACTTGTCCCTATTCCATCAAGGTAACAATTACAAAAAACATAGTTTTATAGTGTTATTTGACTTTTAGTCAAAACCGTAAATGCCATCATAAAAGTTGTAAATGAACATATATTTACTTGATGTTTGATATATCATTTTCCAGTGTTAGGTCTATTGTTGCTTTGAATCTTCATAACTATGCAAGTGGAAGAAATCCATGGGGTAAATTGAAGCCAGAATATATGGAAAAGGTAACTTTTCTTGCTCAATGATTGACTTATTTTGGGAGGGAAATTTTTTTTAAACCCCTTACGATTTAAAAAAACAATATGGAGAAAGCTTGTGGACCAAATTCGATACCAACATTTTGTTTGTAAAGATGATAATATGCAAATAAGTAAATAACTGAATACGTAAGTGAAATGAATTGAATTGGATGATGATTTCATTGATAGAGTAGGGTATTTATACAAGAAATACAGCCCGAAGACAGAATCAATACAGCCTAATTACAGCTAAGAATACAGAAAATAAGGTAACTAGTAATTTACAATAAAAGTGTATCAATATAATATGTAACCGAAATCTTTTATTCTGGTAAGTATATTTCGGTTAATACTCCCCCGCAGTCGAATCTTTGGCTGGCCGAATGGAGAGACTGGAACGAAAGCGAGTGAACAATTGACGAGGGAGCCCTTTGGTGAAGATGTCAGCGTACTGATAATCTGCAGGAACATGTAGTACGCGTATGGAGCCCATGCGAACTTTTTCTCGAACAAAATGGATGTCAATTTCTATGTGTTTAGTTCGTTGATGTTGTACTGGATTTTGAGTGAGATACACAGCTGAAATGTTATCGCAATATATGATGGTGGCTTGACGAACTGGTAGATGAAGCTCAAGGAGTAAGTTGCGTAGCCATGTGTTCAGCGGCGGCGTTTGCTACACCTTTGTATTCTGCCTCGGCGCTTGATCGTGAGATGGTTGGTTGTCGTTTGGATGACCATGAAACAATATTATCTCCGAGGAATACACAGTATCCAGATGTGGATCGTCGGGAGTCTGGGCACCCACCCCAGTCTGCATCAGAGTAAGCAGTGAGTTTTGTTGACTTTGAAGGAGTGATATGGAGGCCATGTTGACTGGTGCCTTTTAGGTATCGCAAGATACGTTTCAAAAAGTTGAAGTGAGGGTCTCTAGGAGCATGCATGAAAAGGAAAACTTGTTGAACGGCATATGCAATGTCTGGACGTGTGAGTGTTAGGTATTGTAGAGCTCCTGCGAGGCTGCGGTATAGAGTAGCATCTTGCATAGGTTGCCCGTCGGTTTCACTTAGTTTGGAGCTGGTGTCGACCGGTGTGTTGGATGGTTTACAATGTTGCATGTTTGCCCGATGAAGAATGTCATTAACATATTGTTCTTGTGTAAGAAAAAGTCCACCATTTTGATGTGTAACTTGAATTCCGAGAAAATGGTGAAGTGGTCCAAGATCTGACATTGCAAACTCTTTGGATAATAGATTAATGAAGTATCGGAGAGTTGTGTCATCGGATGCGGTTAAGATGATGTCATCCACATAAAGGAGAAGATATGCCATTTTGTTGTTTTTGTGGAAGACAAAAAGAGATGTATCGCTTGTTGTACTTTTGAAACCGCATGTTTGAATGTAGGTGGCAAAGCGATGGTACCAAGCACGGGGTGCTTGTTTAAGCCCGTATAGAGATTTTCGCAGCCGACATACATGTTTGGGGTGTTGTTTGTCTACAAAACCTGGTGGTTGGAACATATAGACCGTTTCTTTAAAATCACCGTGTAAGAAAGCATTTTTAACGTCTAATTGATGTATTGGCCAAGATCTTGAAACTGCTAGGCTTAAAACGGTCCTGATTGTTGTTGGTTTCACGACAGGACTGAAAGTTTCATCACAATCAACGCCGACTTGTTGGCATTTACCATTAATAACTAATCTTGCTTTGTAGCGTGCAAGAGTTCCATCTGCGTGAAATTTGTGCCTATAGATCCACATGCATCGTATAACATGAGCATCAGGTGGTCTTGGCACAATTTCCCATGTGTTGTTGTCCATTAAGGCCGTGTGTTCATCGGTCATAGCAGAGTGCCAGTTTGGATCAGACAAGGCGTATTTGTGGGATTTGGGTAGCGGGGAGATGGATGAAGGGGATGTGGTGGTATGGAGGTTTAGTGGTGGATTAGGTTTTGTAATGCCGGCTTTGGAACGTGTGGTCATAGGGTGACTTGAAGTGGGTGGTGGTGGTGGTGTTGGAGGTGTTGGTGGTGGAGGTTGTCTTCGGGAGTAGGTGAGAGGGTAGTATGTTGGTGGTGGAGGTGGTGGTGGTGGAGGTGGTGGCGTAGGTGTTGGTGGGGTTGGGGGTTGGGTTGTAGAAGTACTGTGTGGTTGGAATATGATGGGTGATGGATCAGCTTCTAGAAAAGCGTAAGTGTGTGGTGTGGTAGGGTGGAGATTGGCATATGGAAAAGTGGTTTCATCAAAAGTGACGTGCCGAGAGAGGATTATTTTACCGGTGGTCATGTCTAGACAACGATAACCGCGGTATTGGGCTGGATACCCAAGAAAGAGACACGGTTTAGAGTGAGGTGCAAGTTTGTGTTGTCGTGTAGCTGATAGATTTGGAAAACAAGCACAACCAAAAATACGGAGGTGATCGTATGTTGGATTTTTGAGGTATAGAGCGGAAGTGGGTGTGTGGTTGGCTAATAATTTGGTGGGAAGGATGTTGTGTAAGTAACATGCAGTGTGTAGTGCTTCAACCCAAAAAAATGGTGGTAGGGAGGCATGAGTGATAAGTGAAAGCATAAGTTCGTTGATGCGGCGGATCATGCGTTTGGCAGTGCCATTTTGTTGAGATGTGTGTGGACATGAGAAACGAATGTGGAGGTCGGATGCACTTGCAAAATTATGAAATGAGTGATTATCAAACTCGCCACCTTTGTCGCATTGAAAAGTTTTGATGATGGTGTTGAATTGTGTTTGTATATATTTGAAAAAGTGTTTGATTTTCTCATATGTTTCAGATTTGTATTTGAGTGGAAAACTCCATGTAAAATGAGTAAATTCATCGACGAGAATGAGATAGTATTTAAAACCAGTTTTACTTTGGATAGGTGAAGTCCAAAGGTCAGCATGAACTAAATCAAATGGTTTTAAAGTTGTGGAGGTGGAGTTTTTAAATGGTAAACGTTTGTGTTTTGCAATTTGGCATGATTGACAAAAAGCTTCACGATCAATTTTATTGCAAACAATAAGTTTATTATTATTGAGAAAATCCATTACATTATTGCCCGGATGACCGAGTCGAGAATGCCAAAATGGTGAAATAGATGAAACAAAACATGAGGAAGCTTGTGTTGTGGATGGTTTGGTGAAGGGGTAGAGATCCCTGTGCTATTGTGTCTTGATATGTGCTTCCTAGTCTTGAAATCCTTTATAAAAAAACCATAAGGATCAAATTCAACAGATACAAAATTATGAGTGCAAAACTTTCGAACGGAAATAAGATGTTTGACAACGTGTGGTGTGTGTAAGATATCATTTAGGTAAATGGGTTTTGTAGGGTTAGGTAATGTGGTGTGGCCTGATCCAATAACTGGTACCTGATTGCCATTTCCAACAAAAACAGATTTAATAGAGGAAACACAAGGAGTGGATATTTTACCTGGATCAGGAGTGAGATGAGATGTAGCTCCAGTGTCCATGTACCATTGATCGTCATGTGGGTCCAAAGTCATGGTTGAAAACGCAGCACCAATTTCGGACGGCTCAAGTGGATTTGTTTCAGTGAAGTGGGCTTGGGCCTGAGCATTGTTGGAATTTTGCTGGGCCTGAGTCGGGAGTGTAGCCCAAGGAGTGGCCCAACCTTGCTGAGTTGGGTAAGGACACGGTGGGGGAGAGCCCCACCAGGGGGCGGCCCAGAATGATGGATTGTATCCAGCCCATGGAGAATTAGAAGGATTTGGGCTTCTATTACTGGAGGACGAGTTAGACGATGGACCAGTGGAACGATTAGTACGACCGTGTGCGCTAGGGCTAGACTGTCGACGATTATTCTGCCGATTTGAGACATTGCGTCCCTGATTCTGTCGGCCGATGGGGGATTTCGTGGATTCCGACCTGCGATTAGAGAAATTGCGATTGAGATGGGAAGTAGGAGGCGATGATGGTTTGTTGGTTACGGTGGCTGCTACTTCAATCAAAGAGTTGGAATCACGAGCTTGTTGACGTTGATGTTCAAGTTGAAGCATTGAACAAGCAACATCCCATGAAGGTAGTGTCTGATTAAGATATGCACCGAAAGTGTCATACTCGGAGGGCAACCCTCTGACGAGTTGAAGAACCAGGCGATTCTCATTGACCGGGCAGTCAACATCGTTCAATTGACTGGCTAGGTCTTTGAGACGTTGATAGTATGCCTCTAATGAGGATGCAGATCGCAGATTCATGTTGTTAAATTCATGTTCCAGAGCTGCTGCTCGAGAACCCTTGTTATTGAGAAATATGTTTTCAAGCTTTTTCCAGGTTTTGAAAGCAGTGGTATCTGATTCAAGGACTCTAGCAAGAAGATCGTCAGAGATTGTACCATATATCCATTGAAGAACAATGGCATCAATTTCAGACCAATCTTGGAATGCTGGATCGGTATCGGGAGGAGAATCAGAGCCATCAATATGGGTAAGAACTTTGTACCCTTTAGCATGAAGCTTAAACAATCGAACCCAAGAAGAATATGATACTTTTGTACCATCAAGGGTTCGAATTTTATTCTGGATGTTTGTTACTGTGTAGGCTGGATGAAGAGATTTTGCGGATTGTGGTGGTGGATTTGGGGTCATTTTGTTTGAACCGATAGATGATCAGAATCAAAAATTGCAGCCGTGACAGTGAAAATATGATCAGTGAAGATTAGAAAACAGTGAATTGCAGCCGTAGCTGGAAAAACACTGGAATTTCAGTGAAGAAATTGTACAGCCGGAAGAGAGAAAGAACAGGTATGAGCTCTTGGCTCTGATACCATGAAATGAATTGAATTGGATGATGATTTCATTGATAGAGTAGGGTATTTATACAAGAAATACAACCCTAAGACAGAATCAATACAGCCTAATTACAGCTAAGAATACGGAAAATAAGGTAACTAGTAATTTACAATAAAAGTGTATCAATATAATATGTAACCGAAATCTTTTATTCTAGTAAGTATATTTCGGTTAATAGTAAGTTCCACAAATTTTCTACAGATTTACCTGAAAGTGGTCGAGTTTTGTTGTAATATTTGGTCAAAGGGTAAAGTGACAAAGGGTAAAGTGACGGGAAATTATAACGGGTCAAACGGTATAAAACAAATGCGGAATTAAAACCTTCGTTTGACAATACTTTCCCAACCCGTTTGAACCTATTAGGATGCAAACAATTTGGGCAAACCGAATACACTTGTTGCAGCCCCAAATCAGTATTAAATCAGCCCTGTAATTAGTAATATGGTAAATAGCAAACACACAATAAGAACACCGATTTTTAGCGTGAAAAACCCCAAAATCGGGTAAAAACCACGGGACAACTAGTGCCGCTTAAATCCACTAACCACAAAAGAGCAATACAAAGTCTTCTCTAGATAAAACTAGAGGAATACAATAAACATCATAATCTTGGAATCAAACATCAAGATATATGGCAATAATCAAAGAACAAGAACAAGGAAATACTTCACCAAAAACTGCAGAATCTGCCCGGGAATAAAAACGAACTTCCAGGCCTCAGAATGAAGATCCGAACGGTCAGAACCTTCCTTTATATGTCACGAAGCTGCTGTCCAAATTTGGTGATGATCCGACGGTGCAAACTCTGGTTATCGACGAAACAGTGAGCTGCCCTGGTGGAACTCCGAAAATTCTCTCTTCTTCTTTTCTTTTGTGTTATCTCTCTCTTTTTGTGTTGAATGAATTAACCCTAAAAACTGAAATATAAAGCAAGACAATGGGCCAATAAATTGGGCCTAAATAAGATGTTGGGCTAAACCTAAGTAGGCTAAGAATACCCAACAAATCTCCCCCGTTTTCTGCCTATGAGGATGAGTTCGCCATCCCGGCGATCGAGCAACATACCTTCAACTTTTCTCTTGCTAGAGCCTTTGTCAACATATCTGAAGCATTATCATCAGTATGAACTTTATCAAGTTCAAACATACCGTCTTCAATGTGATCTCTAATCCAATGAAAACGAACATTAATATGTTTTGTTCTTTTATGATACATCTAATTCTTAGCAAGGTGAATAGCACTTTGATTGTCACAAAGAACTGCATAACGTTGTTGCTTGAAACCAATTTCTTGCAAAAACGTTTTTAACCATAATAGTTCTTTGCACGCTTCCGTTGCCGCCATATACTCAGCCTCTGTTGTAGACAAGGCCACACATTTTTGCAATCTAGATTGCCATGAAACAGCTCCCCCTGCAAAAGTCATCAAATATCCAGAAGTGGATTTCATGTTGTCTTTATTTCCAGCCATATCTGAGTCTGTGTAACCAACAAGCATTGCCTGATCATTCCCAAATGTAATACCCAATTTGGAAGTACCTCGCAGATATCTAAATATCCATTTAACAGCTTCCCAATGCTTCTTACCAGGATTTGACAGAAACCGACTGACAACACCAACTGCATGAGCTAAATCCGGCCTTGTACACACCATAGCATACATCAAGCTACCAACCGCTGAGGCATATGGAACTCTATCCATCTCTTCAATCTCATTCTTTGTAGTAGGGCAATCTTTATCAGTTAGCTTAAAGTTGGTAGTAAGAGGGGAACTAACCACTTTAGCTTTATCCATGTTGAACCTGCTAAGCACCTTCTCAATGTATTGCTCTTGTGATATATGCAGCTTCTTGGCAATTCTATCTCGAGTAATTCGTATGCCAAGGATTTGTTTTGCTGGCCCCAAGTCTTTCATAGCAAAAGACTTGCTCAAATCTTGCTTCAATTTAGCAATTCTTTCAATGTTCTTCCCAACAATCAGCATATCATCAACATATAGCAACAAAATGATGAAATCATCATCACCAAACCTCTGAAAGAAAGCACAGTGGTCTGAAGAGGTCTTCCGACAGCCTTGCTTCCCTATGACCGACTCAAACTTCTTATACCACCGTCTCGGTGCTTGCTTCAACCCATACAAACTTTTCTGAAGTCTACAAACGTAGTCTTCCTTCCCCTTAACCTGAAAACCTTCAGGTTGCTCCATGTAGATTTCTTTATCCAGTTCACCATGAAGGAAAGCTGTCTTAACATCCATTTGTTAAACCTCAAGATCGAGGCTAGCCGCTAAACCAAGAACAACTCGAATAGATCCCATATTCACAACTGGAGAGAAAATCTCATCAAAATCAATACCCTTTTTCTGAATGAAGCCTTTAACCACCAATCTAGCCTTATATCTAGGTCTAGAAGTATGTTCTTCAGTCTTCAATTTGAAAACCCACTTGTTTTTCAAAGCTTTCTTACCCTTAGGTAACTTCACCAACTCAAAAGTATTGTTATCATGCAAGGAAGTCATCTCATCTTGCATGGCCTCAAACCATTCTTTCTTGTGTTCATCTTCCATAGCTTCTTCATAACACTCGGGTTCTCCCCCATCAGTGAGTAATACATACTCACTTGTAGAATATCGTGTGGAAGGATGATGATCTCTAGTAGAGCGCCTAAGCGGAACAAATGGTGGCATATATGGTACTGGTAACTTAGGATGAACGTCTTCATCTAAATCTGGTTGCTCTTGAGCATTAACTTCAACATTATCAGTACCATGTTCTTCATCATTCTGAACATCATCTCCTAACTGTGAGTCAACATGTTTAGGAGGAATTGGATCCAAATCAGTAAGATCATCATTAAATTGAGGAATTGTTTCTTTATCAGTCTTCTCAACATCTTTTAATGTTTGATCTTCCTCAAACACTACATCTCGGCTTCGAACAAGTTTCTTTTGAACTGGGTCATACAACCTGTACCCAAATTCATTTTCACCATACCCGAGGAATACACATGGCTTAGTCTTCACATCAAGCTTTGATCTTTCATCTCTGGGAATATGCACAAATGCCTTGCATCCAAAGACTCGTAAGTGGCGGTATGAAATATCTTTGCCGCTCCAAACCCTGTCAGGAACATCAAAATTCAAAGGAACACAACAAAATTCAAAGGAACACAAGGGGTTAAATTAATAACATGAACCGTCGTATTCAAAGCTTCACCCCAAAAGGAACCGGTCAAGCCTGCATGTGAAAGCAAGCATCTGACTCTCTCAACTAAAGTTCTGTTCATCCGCTCTGCTAAGCCATTCAACTGCGGTGTCTTTGGTGGAGTCTTTTGGTGCTGAATTCCATGCTCTCTACAATAAGCATCAAACGGGCCAATGTATTCACCTCCATTATCAGTATGAATACATTCAAGTTTCTTCCCTGTCTGCCTCTCAACCAAAGCATGAAACTGCTTAAACACATCTAACACTTGATCTTTAGTCTTCAAGGTATATACCCAAACCTTTCTTGAGTGATCATCGATGAAAGTGACAAAATAAGAACACCCACCAAGTGTTCTAGTCTTCATGGGACCACAAACATCGGAATGTACAAGATCAAGTATGTTCTCCATTCTGAAAGAAGAACGACTCTTAAAAGCAACTCTGGTTTGCTTTCCTGCCAAACAGTGAGAACATTTCTTCAAGTTAATATCATGCACACCGGATAACATATTCTTCTTTGAAAGAATAGACATCCCTTTTTCACTCATGTGACTAAGTCTCTTATGCCATAACTCAGCCATATCATCATTTTCTCCAGCATTGACAATGCTATTTGAGATCTTTGGATGTGCCACATATAACTTTGATTCCATTTTACCTCTTGCTACAATTAACGATCCAAGAGTCACTTTCCACAAACCATTACCAGAACTGTTGTAGTAACCGTCTTCATCAAGTAGACCTGTGGAGATAACATTAAGTCTCATATCTGGGACATGTTTTACATTATGAAAAACCAATTCCATCCCAGTGTCAAACTTCAAACAAATCTCTCCAATACCAACAATCTTTGATAACCCGGTATTACCCATCCTAACAACACCGTAATCACCTGGAGTGTAAGATGAATAATAATCTTTTCGTGTTGCAACAAGACACGAAGCTCCACTGTCAAAAATCCAACTCGAATCATCATGAGCAAGATTAACCATATCATAATCACAACAAACAAAGAACTCATCTGTGGTGGCATTTACTTCAACGTTGTCATCACCATTATCATCTTTCTTGTGATTGTTCTTCTGGTTGTTGTAATTTTTCTTCTTGTTCTCCTTTTTCAACTGTCTGCAATATCGAACAGTGTGTCCTTTTCTACCACAGTTATAACACTCATAATCAGCAACTTTTCCTTTGCTGGAACTACTACGGTGATTACCTCTATTGCTTGGGCCTTTACTTTGACTTCTCCCCCGCCTTTCTGTGACCAAGACTTCTGAATGTGAAGAAGAAGAACCCTGAGTCTTTCTTCTCATTTCTTCATTTAGAATACTGCCTTTAGCCAATTCCATAGTAATAATACCATCTGGTGCAGAGTTGGACAACGATGTCCTAAAAGTCTCCCAAGTATCTGGTAGTGTGCCAAGAAGCCATAAACCTTGTATCTCATCTTCAAACTTAATACCCATACCTGCAAGCTGATTTATAATACCCTGAAAAGCATTTAAGTGATCAGTAAGAGGAGACCCATCATTATACTTTAATCTCATCATTTGCTTGATTAAGAACAACTTGTTATTTCCAGTTTTTCGAGCATATAACTGTTCAAGTTTGTTCCAAAGAGTACGTGCATGTGTCTCCTCACAAATATGGTTCAACACATTATCATCAACCCATTGCCTAATATACCCGCAAACCTGTCTATGCAAAATAGTCCATTCTGCATCTGTTTTGTTCTCAGGTTTATCAGTAGAAAATACAGGCAAGTAGTAATCATTAACATACAGGAGATCTTCCATTTTTCCTTTCCAAATATGATAATTGGAACCATTCAAATTAATCATCCTACTTGTATTAGCTTCCATTGTTCAAATAGGTTAAGTCCCAAATCAATAGCCTAAAGCTCTGATACCAATTTGACGGGAAATTATAACGGGTCAAACGGTATAAAACAAATGCGGAATTAAAACCTTCGTTTGACAATACTTTCCCAGCCCGTTTGAACCTATTAGGATGCAAACAATTTGGGCAAACCGAATACACTTGTTGCAGCCCCAAATCAGTATTAAATCAGCCCTGTAATTAGTAATATGGTAAATAGCAAACACACAATAAGAACACCGATTTTTAGCGTGAAAAACCCCAAAATCGGGTAAAAACCACGGGACAACTAGTGCCGCTTAAATCCACTAACCACAAAAGAGCAATACAAAGTCTTCTCTAGATAAAACTAGAGGAATACAATAAACATCATAATCTTGGAATCAAACATCAAGATATATGGCAATAATCAAAGAACAAGAACAAGGAAATACTTCACCAAAAACTGCAGAATCTGCCCGGGAATAAAAACGAACTTCCAGGCCTCAGAATGAAGATCCGAACGGTCAGAACCTTCCTTTATATGTCACGAAGCTGCTGTCCAAATTTGGTGATGATCCGACGGTGCAAACTCTGGTTATCGACGAAACAGTGAGCTGCCCTGGTGGAACTCCGAAAATTCTCTCTTCTTCTTTTCTTTTGTGTTATCTCTCTCTTTTTGTGTTGAATGAATTAACCCTAAAAACTGAAATATAAAGCAAGACAATGGGCCAATAAATTGGGCCTAAATAAGATGTTGGGCTAAACCTAAGTAGGCTAAGAAAACCCAACATAAAGTTGTTAAAAAGAGTTTTCAAATACTCTTAAATTGTTTTTAGCAAAAGAAAAATTAGATTATTACTTTTAAGAATATAGTTTTTATAATTTGAAAATTATGTACTTCCTCCGATTCAAAATAAGTGATACATTGTTGATTTCACGATTTTTTAGGCAAAAGATTATAATGAGGGTTTAATTAAATTAATTGGATGGTTAGTGGAGAATGAGTCCCACAGTTTTTGAATAAAGTAAGGTTAATGATGTTTAATAGTAAGAGTAAGGGTAAATGGGTCATTTGACTTTATTAAAGTGGGTAGTTAGTGGGTGTTGAACCCAGTACTTTTTACCAAATAAGGTAAAAATTTAAAGTGTATCACTTACTTCGTATTTTAAATCACCTAAATATAGAAAGTGTATCACTTATTTTGAATTGGAGGATGTAATAAAATTTAAACAACGGATATACAAATGTTTCGAATGCAGAAAGGCTTTGTCGAGTCTACTGCAGATGACGGTCTCATAGAAGTTTTTGGACTCAAACAAGGATGGCATGCATCATTTGTGATGGTCGAGCTTATTTCAGCCAAACACATTGCGCAGGTAAAACACTACAAGAAGAGCGACATTTAGCGACTCCTATTATATTGAAAAGTGCTAATAACTTTTAGCGGGTGTCACTAAATGAGATCTATCTTGTAGTGAAATCTTTAGTTACAGATTTTTTATTTTTAGTGACAGTTTGTTGACTTCTGCTGACAGTTATCAGTGTTCAACTAAACAATATTTTTACAATTGGTGTACAAAATGGTTATCTTTTAAAACTGAGTGATTTTTTTTTATTTTTTTTTTTGGTTTCATCAGGCTGCTGCGATTCGATTTGAATTAAGGGGTGGAGCATGGAAGCAAGCTTTTATGCAAATGGATGGTGAACCGTGGAAACAACCATTGAAAAATGAGTTTTCAACATTTGTTGACATTAAACGGGTCCCCTTCCACTCTGTTATGATCAATGCAACAGGAAATTAACGCACATTCTTAATTAAATTCATTTCTATTTGATTTGCTGGTAAATTAGCTGTGTTATATTAATTACTAGGCAGAGCAGTTGTGTTAACGCACATCGATGTAAGCATTATGTTTGGTTTGTATTTTGTAATGTGTTGTAATCTTATTAAAAAGTTAATGTAACCGCATTGTAAACACTCATTGTACCTCTTCTAGCTAGTATATTTACAATTTTGACGTATTTAGTTAAGCACGGTCAATTCAAGTCATGTGACGGGTGGGCCAAACAGCAATTCATATTTAGTTAAGCACGGGTCAATTTGAGTCATGTGACGGGTGGGCCAAACAAAAGCCTTTAGGTAAATGTCTTCAAAGCCGTCCAAAATGTATTGTTAGTAAACATTATTGTTAGGAAACATTATATATATATATTAGAGGCAAGTTTATAAGTTAGTGGTTCGAGCCTAGATAGTGATATCCACAAGGGGCAATATGCCTTCCCTTAAACACTCCACATATGGGGAATAAACCCACACCTTTTAAACTCCAAGTTTTACCTCCAACATTTTTTTATTAACAATTTGGCTTACTAGATGTTAGTTACTACTTTAGTGATGCACCATGACGTGCATGGGGCGTATCTATATGGACTTAAGAGGGGTCCATGGCCACCTCTTGGTAGGCCAGCCCATATGCAAAAAAATCTAATCAGAAGAATTTTTATTAGGAAATTATTATATGGTCCCACTTAAATAGAATTCATGGTTGAATCTGTGAAAAAATGAAAATACCTTGGGGGACAATTGTAATATTTAACTTTGTTTTAATGTTTTATGACATTTTATTTTCAGTTTTTAATTGGTAAACTATTAATGGACCCCGATTAACTTTAGACCTGGATTCGCCACTGTATGTTGTCGGCAAATAATTTTTTTGTGTCGTCGGGATAGGGTCATTTTCTTGTAGTGAGATTCGATCCCTCTCTTATTAAACAATTATTAGATGGTCAGAAGAAAGTTCTGAAACGACAGTTAGGACTTAGGTCGCGTTCATCACGACTTATTAAAAAGAAATAAAAAAAATATTTTAGTCTAGGGGACTTTGATTAGTCCAACTGAGATGTTTCGAAGAAAGACATTAAGGTTTGACTTTTCCTAATAAAAAAACTATAATTAGTATGTTTTGACTGTCCACTGGTGCATTAATGGGTTAGCGGAGAAGGTTCACCCCTTGGGTATGGTCAATGGTTTTCTATGAAATCCATGACCAATTTCTCTACACTTATCAAATCAGCTAGCAGAGTACTGAACGTTAATAAGTAAATTGATAATACCCAAATTAGGGTCAAATACTAAAATTATCTTGTTCATAATTTGTTTATATCTAATAGTAACAAAGTTCAGATAACCCAAAAATAATATTGTTAGACAAAGAAAAAACACTGATTGCTTCGGGCATCTTCTATTCAAACTCCAGAAGGCATTGCTAATCGAAGACTTTGCAAGCTAACAACATTTTTGTATGTCAGCAAGTACTCATCCATTATTAATCCAAGAATTAAGTATTCATTTTCGTTTCAAATATTTATTATTTTACTAGCTTTTTAAATAGCACACAAGATGTGGTCTCCCTTCAGATATATCTCTATCCTCTAACTAATTCTTAACTTGCAACTACTTTGAGTAAAATAATCAAGTTCTCAATTATGTTTTAATCAGCAAAATACTACATGGGGGAATAACCTAAAACAAAAGCACCCAGATTCTATGAACAATATATACAACACTATAGTTATGAGTTTAATCAGGTTTTTTGAGCTTCAAAACTTGCTGCTCGACCTATATCTCACTTAAATTTTCTATGTCAAAGTGACGATATAAAAATTCTGCCATTTCATTGGCTTTTGAGTCTTAGCAATTTTTCGGGGTCGAATTGGTTACCAAACATATATAAAAACTAACTGTTGGAGTGGATTTACGCGTTGAAGAATTGGGAATTAACAAACTAGTCGTTTCGTATCCATATATTATCAACTTTTTTAAATAATTACAAGAACAACATAGAGTGATGGAATGCTCGGCTGCTCTGTTTATCATGTATATACAAACCTACTCAAATGTATATTTAAAAACATACTAATCAGGGATCTTTACTACCACGTGAACTAGTTCATATATCTTAGCTTCATATTTTAGCTCTTCTTCCACTTTTTCATCTCCAACTTTATTATTTCTAAATCTAAAAGAAATTTCTGATGAGATAATAGCGGCTAAAGTCACAATCCCCTGAACAATCCAATAAAACTCTGAACATCAAGACTTCGGGGAAGGACTTTAGTACGTTGTGATGTAAGTGTAGAGAACCCAAGATACTTCTTCTTCATGTCCATCATAATTTCACTTTCAGTTACATTTATAACTGCCCTAGAAAACAATTCTAGAAACGGAGTTCCATGAGTGAATGCCTGCGATAATATTAGACAAATTAAGGAAGTTAATTAGAGATTCAATTAAGGTCTTGGCTCCATGGACTAAACTATTACAACCCAATTATATAAATGAGCCAAGATCCATTAGGGTTCGTTTACATAATTGGGTTGAATATAAACTTCTTGGAATTGAAACATATAGTGACAAAATGCTTATTACATGCAAGAGAGTGAAAAAGAGAGACTCACAAATGCAATTCCAGATTCCTGGGCCCAAATTTCATGTATTCGGACCCGTATTTTGTAAGAAAGAGATGGAGCTCATCAATTACAGCATTTACACTACCACTATCCAAAGCATTTTTGAATTCTTCATAGCTGTTGAGAGACAACAGAATCTGGCCAGAACAGTACTTATATCGTTGCACGATAAGATCCTTAATGAAGGAACCACCTTGATACCCAACATTTTCAAAGCTTGAAGGTAATCTGGGACGCAATTGATCTAATGTCAACCATGAGGACAAAGTAGCCGTAAAAATCTGAAGTACTATGAATAGCCACATCACAAGCACAACTTTTGAGCACTTGTTCAGTATCTTTCCTGCAAAGAAATAACTTTACTAATTAGATGCCTTTTTTCTTAAATTTGTTTCCTAAAAAGAAGGCAATATATGTAGCTATGAAAACAATTGATATTATTAGAGGTAGCCAACTATCTATGTATTTTGAAATTACACATGGAAGAAGAATGTCAAACCAAATAACCATTATGAGTTGCCTGCATAATGGGGTCGTGAATTTGGGATTCCCAACACGATATTCCAGTTAAGATACATGCACAAACTATAGTGATCCATAGTCTAATGGTAAAAGGTCGATCTTAAGAAGGTCCAGAGTGTTTGGTTCCATTCATGTTGTGCATGCACAAGCATATAAACTTCGGCGCTTAGATACGAAGTTGTAAAAGACACATGTTCCTCTTAGTCACATCTCCGGCCACCGCCTCGCAAGTCTGCAAAAATTAAATAAAATGAAGCTTTGATACATTAAATTGTATTTATTCATTACGTAGTGGAATTCCAGAACAATTTTTATCCATATATAATAATTTTATGTCAAATGACAATCATGCCTTTAATAGGAGGAGTGATGATAAAATGAAAAGAAATACATAATTGTCTTTTGATATTAAATATCAATCAAATTGTTTGTAAGAATCAGCTTCTATATGTAGTAATATGGAAAGTGTACCTGGCCTTGTATGTGATTTATAAGTTGATCATTCATCTGCCCCGTGTCATTGATGAAAGGTTTGAAGATGGGTCGAATATTGAAGGGTATGTAATAATTGTAAGGCATGACAGAAGATCGCTATGGAGAATCCACCTTCGACTTCATTGTGTTGGTTGACTTTGACAAATTCCGTGAATCCTGTTTTTTTTGGCACCCACACAACTAGTGTTGGACATGGACTTTTCCCTTTCTTTGTCATGTTCCATGTTGGCCCTATAATGTCTTGTATATGCAAAAAAAAAAAACAATATCGATTTGTAAAAATGAAAAGAAAGCATAACATCGGTCAAACTAAAAATAACTATAACCATAACAACATCACTAGCAAGTTCTGATATTTAGGCTTTCTACAAAAGCTCCGGTGATCAAATTGAGACGTTTGACATACAAGTGTTTTGCCTCGATCCCTTGCTTGATTTGTTGTGGAAGTCAATGATGATGATGATTATGCAACAGAGTTGAAGTCAATGATCGTTTTGTAGTGGAAGTTAACTTTATTGTTATCTATATATGTGTGCAACTTTTATCCAGCCTTGTTATTTTCTCTTGAAACTGCCTTATCTTCATCAATATTTTAATCTTCATCTTGAAGATCAACAAATTTAAACTGAAATTAAATACATAACAAAAACAACTTTTCCACATGCATATCTCTATGTATCAAACATGTATACTTATTGTTCCATCTGATTATTATGATTCGATCAAGACAAATGTTGTTTTAAACATGAAATATCAAAATATTCTTGCAACATATTACCTGCACATACATCTACCCATCCAGTATTAGCTTGCTCCTGCGGCTTGGTTTATTAAGGTTGGAGAGTTTTCCCGAAACACAAAGCAACGTCAAAAAGAACACCAAGGAAGCAATACCACCTTTGTCCTTCATATTAATTTTCAAGTACTATGCATGTATCATGAAGAATATATCATATCATATACTCCTATATGTTAGTTTATATACAGATTCAGTATTTGAGTGGCGTAGCTTGAAATTTGTTCTTAATAATAAGAGTAAATTACACAAGGTATTGCGAGTTTAAATTCATAGTTACAGTCAATCTCATGTCACAATTCAAATCAATAATGAACGATAAATTATTCTAACTTAATTAATAAGTCGTTCGTTTTCTCTCCTTGCAAGTTATCTCATTTTAGCAAGTGTGACATAGACCAGTTCAACTGAGCTATTTCCAAGAAACATCTTGCTTCTTGACTTTTAGAAACTAAAAATCAATATGTTATAATCTTCCACCGACTAAATGACGTTCTGATAAATTAAGAAATTTACAATCATAAATTTCTTCAAGCAAATTTGAACAAATCAAGAAAACGACGTTTCAATGCCTCAGGAAGCTAGTAGTGATCATTTTTTTAAGATCTAAATAGTAAGGTACATTTAGTTCGCAAGATTCCTTATGAATTTGAGGGAATTAAAATCCAATTTCTAAAGATTCATATGTTTGGTCGGAGTAATTAGAATTCAACTTGGGAAACTATTCCATCAAATCATAGAATTTTAAACTGCCCACCGCCACTACCACATGCCAGCACTACCATCACCACCTTTAAATGAATAAGGGCAAATTCATCATTTTACATAATTTCAATTTCATTTCCTAACAACCAAACAAAATATTGAATTAAATTTTAATTCTATTTCCTGCCTACCAAACAGAATATGAAATTGGAATCAAATTCCTCACAGATTCTAATTCCTTCATAGATTCTAATTTTATCAGAAAGCGAAACAAACAACACCTATAATTTAATTTACGATTTTAACAAATGCTAAAGTATTGTAATACATAAAGCCCACTTATATAAGCCATATCCAAGTACCAACCCGAATATTCAAAACGAAGGCCCGGTGGCCCAGTAAAGGCCCACAGCCACAGCGTCTCAGCCTCTTCCATCGGCTGATGGATAAACCCCGACGGGAAAAATCTCTTCCACAATCTTACCCAAACTACAATATACACACAACACTTCACTTCACTTCAATTTTTTTGCCATCTTTTTTCAAAGTGAGTAATTTCCGCTAAGAAGAACTTCATCCGCAGGTATGTGTGGTTTACGGTGGTAGTTTTTGCAGATTTGATGTCCAATTTCATATGTTATTGTTGTTCATGACTAGTTTCAAGAGAATTTCTCGATATTATTTTGAGTAAATCTCTATCATTCGGCTTTTTGTTTGTAGTTCTTAAATCTTGAAGATGTTAAAGTATGAATTTTGTGCTTGTAATTTATGGCATATGACTTTGTTGAAGATGATAGTGTGTTTTTGAAATTGTATTATTATTTATATAGTATTTCTATCTGAAAATTTTGAATGCACACCAGGTGTTTGATGAAATGTCTTAGACAAAGCTGTAGCTTTACAACCTGTTACACCTAGAACAAAGAACAAGACTTATAACCTACATGTTCCACGTTATATTTATCACAACTTTCAAACAATCATATCTATAGTCTATTTTGACCGAGTTATTAAGATGTCTCACTGCCCAAGTATGAAAAGTCAATAAGAACAAATCTATATATATGTTTAAACCATTGATTTGATACTATATTTTGTTATTGTGTTAAACAATTCATAAATTATTTTGAATTTTATGATTTAAAACTTCAATTTTATTGGACAGAATCCTGGATTTACCAATTTGCCACTGAGTTTTTGAAAAGCTCAAATGATGGCAATGCCTACTTGCAATGCAATATCACATTGTCATCACAGGCTTTGGTTGCAACCAAACACTTCAAAGCTTCCTGTTTCTTGTTTTATGCCTCCTCCTTCAATAACAGGTCAATGATATCCCATTATTTTTCTTAATTTTAATTTAGATAATGCTAATTTCTGTATATTTCCTTTGATATCTGTCATATGTTTGGTTGATGGTAAAGTGGGAATAAAATCACTAAAAAGAAAAGGGTTAGTTATGATTTAAGATTTTAATCCTCAAACTCTCAATGATTTGACGGTTTAAGAATTAGCCTATAGTTAACTCTATGAAAAATTACACCTCAACACAAAACAAAATGACTGATTGACCAGTAACATGTCAGCAAAAGAATTTAAAGTTTAAACACCAAGTCAACAAAAGTTTTCAAGGTTAAAATGTCAAATTAATGAAAGTTATAGGATTAAACCACATCTAACCCTATGAAAAGCTACACCTTAATATAAAATGACTAGTTTGATCGGTAACATGTCAACAAAAGGGTTAAAACACCAAGTCAACAGAAGTTTAAGGGCTAATACGACAAATTAGTGAAAGTTTGAAGATTAACCAATAAATGATGTATAATTATGTAGGTAATTATGGGTCAAGAGTAGGAAATAAGAGATCTGGAAGATTAGAAGGAGCTGGAAAAAGCATGGAAGATTCGGTTCAAAGAAAAATGGAGAAATTCTATGAAGGATCAAACGGGCCGCCACTTCGTATCCTTCCAATTGGCGGTTTAGGAGAAATTGGAATGAACTGTATGCTTGTTGGAAATTATGACCGTTATATTCTCATTGATGCTGGTGTCATGTTCCCAGAGTAAATTATCTTTCTTTTTAACTTATATTTAACTTTTTTTTAATTATTTTCTATTTTTGAGAGTACATTGTGCTAATCGTCCCTGTGGTTTGTACAAAATTATGGATTTTGTCCCTCGACTTGTTTTATTACACAGATAGTCCTTAACTTTTTTGAAACTTTTAACATTAATGGTCCTTAATTTAATAATTTACACATGTTTTTCTAGTAAGTTGATTTTGATATAATTGGTATGAATGATTTTCAGCTATGATGAACTTGGTGTTCAGAAAATTATACCAGATACGACATTTATCAAAAAATGGAGTCATAAAATTGAAGCAGTTGTTATAACACATGGACATGAAGATCATATTGGTGCCTTACCTTGGGTAAGTTTTATTTTTTATTTTTTTATGAAGTGATTGCTTTTCTTCACTTTTGTTTATTATTTTATTTTATGTGAATAATTTCTCACTATTTTATGTGCTGTTTAACCAGGTTATACCAGCTTTGGATTTACGTACTCCAATATTTGCATCTTCTTTTACAATGGAGGTTCGGATGTCTTCTTTTTTTTCATATATAATTTTTTATGTATAAGTGTTTAAATATATGCATAGAAATTTTGTTCAGATTTTGGTTATTTTTTTGAAGTTATATCTTCAATTGGTCAAACATGTAAAATCCAAAAGATGAGCTAAAACGAGTTGAAACTTTCTAAAAGTTTGTTTTTAATGCATAAAATATCTTGTATCATTTTATTTAGACAATTTGATTACTATTGAAATTATATAATTTTGCAATCATATACAATACACTAATTATCTCCACAATGTTCACAAAATTTTGGCAAAAATTGATATGGGAAAGCCCAACCTGGCCCGTTAACCAAACCCACTCACCCGGCCCGTTTGGCCACATCTAATAGAAGTAATCATGTTTTGAGCAGCTAATTAAGAAGCGTTTGAAGGAATCCGGGATATTTGTGCCATCTAGGCTTAAAACATTTAAAACAAAAAGAAAATTTGTTGCTGGCCCGTTTGAAATAGAGCCCATTCGGGTCACCCATTCTATTCCAGATTGTTCTGGATTGGTTCTTCGGTGTTCTGATGGTATTATTCTTCATACCGGGGACTGGAAGGTAATATTATTTACTTTCTTATGTTTTTGTCTTGTTCTTTTTTATCATTATTATTTAATAAATTAAAAACTTAATATTTAATAGATAGACGAGTCACCATTGGACGGACAAGTTTTTGACCGTGAAGGTTTAGAACAACTTTCAAAAGAAGGGGTAACTTTGGTAAGTCTCCTTATATATACATATACATATACATATATATAATATAACTATTTTATAATTTATGTTTTTTAGATGATGAGTGATTCAACAAACATACTTTCACCTGGAAGAACAACAAGTGAAGCTGTAGTAGCAAATTCATTAATAAAGCATATAACAGCTGCAAAAGGAAGAGTTATTACCACTCAATTTTCTTCAAATATTCATCGACTTGGAAGTGTCAAAGCTGCTGCTGATTTGGCTGGCAGAAAATTGGTATGTAATTTCATGTGCTTATGATATTTTCTTTTAGTTTATTACAAAAGAAATTTGTATTATGACCATTGTACCTTTCTTCTCTTTAGAAGATCAAATATTACATATATCCACAACAAAAGATCAAACCTAAAATTACTAGACAAATTAATATATATGTACATGATAGAATTGTAATAGTCTAGGTTTTCAGTTAATACAATAAATATTTAATAATTATTTTTAAATACATGATAAAATATTTGTACGAAAATATTTATTGGATGGTTGTAGATCTATGATATATTTGTAAGAAAATAAGAAAAAACATTTATTCTGTTAGTTTCTTAAGAGGTTTTTGTCTGAAATTCGAAATTTCATTTATTATAATAAGAGATGGTTCTAAAGTCTGAAAGCTTAATCATATAAAACTATTTGTTTTCTAAAGTAAAGAAACGCCTAAATATATGATGTTTGACTATTTTACTCTTCAAAATGTTAAATTTTCTAATTTTTAAAATTACAACTGTGTCTAAATATTATTGATACGGAAAATCAAATTAAAAATAATTAAACAGCTTTAACTAATTTATTTTCTCATTTTTTCTCATTATTGCCCGACTTATAGAAAAACTTTCAATTTTCATTATATGTTTATCATAACTAATTCATATATTATAAATGAATATTATGTTATTCCTTTATATTACGCTTGTATCAAGATAACAAAAGAAAATTCAAGTTTTTTGTGTTTTCAGATGAAATAAGAGCCTCTTAATCAATATGAGGTTTAAGAGATTTTTCAAATATTTTAGAGAAGAAAAAAAGATATAAATCTGAAAACCTGTTAATAAATAAGAGTTAAGAGGTTTTTAGAAAAAACAACCGATACCTAACTCAATTTGGGCCATTAAGATAAAAGAAGGGTATGAGTGCATAAATATAAACAAAAAGGTATATTTGTTATTTTGAAATTTGATTTGGGTTATATGCAATTCTCCCTAAAAAACATGATGCGCGCGCACAGGGTTTCGTTTTTTTTTTTTTTTTGCATTATTTCAAGATAGATGATTTTTTTACTAAATAAAAACTTTTGGCCCGTTTACATATGACTGGTTTGGATTTAGTTATCCTATTTATTTTAAATTTATATTATTTTTTTTATTTCAGGTTTTTGTTGGGATGTCTTTACGGACATACCTAGATGCTGCATGGAAAGATGGAAAAGCACCAATTGATCCTTCAACTCTTGTAACTACCTTTATCAGAACTTTAATATCTATACTTTTTATTTATCATATCATTAATATTTTATAGTTTGTATAGATAAAAGTTGAAGACATCGATGGTTATGCTCCAAAAGATTTGGTAATTGTCACTACTGGTTCTCAAGTAAGTTGCAAGAATTTCCACAACTGGAAAATCAAATGATCTTTTATTTTACTTTCTTACTTTAGATAGTCGCACAAAATAGATTTGACATGCTATCTATATAGAACTAATTTCAATTTTTTTTGACAAAAAGTATTTTGGGTCAACCCATCCGACCTATTTTGACCCGTTACCCAACCCGTTTTTGCCACTCATATATGACTCCATCATTGCGATAACTGTATTTTGATGTGTCAGGCAGAACCTCGTGCTGCGCTTAACCTTGCATCATATGGAAGTAGTCATTTTTTCAAATTGAACAAAGAAGACACTATTTTGTATTCGGCAAAGGTAAATAATTATTTTATTATATAGTTATTACAATAATTAAAATAGATTCTAATACCGTGTGTGTCTTTTATAGGTGATTCCTGGTAATGAATCCCGAGTAATGAAAATGATGAATCGTTTATCGGAAATTGGGCCCACAATAGTAATGGGTAAAAATGAGCAATTACATACATCTGGTCATGCTTATCGTGAAGAATTGGTAAGTGTTTTGTATTTATATGTTGCATCAAGTGAAGGACCCACAATTTGGATTTTTATTTTTTACTTTTTTATTTTATAGCAAGAAGTGTTGAGGATTGTGAAGCCACAACATTTTCTACCCATTCATGGAGAACTATTGTTCCTCAAGGAACATGAGTTACTCGGAAGATCCACTGGAATTCATCACACTGCTGTAAGTTACTTTTACTTCTGACCTACCAATTATCACAAGTTCACACACACACTCATATTATATATATATATATGTGTATGTATATTTAAACGCTATGTTAATTTTGTACTAATAACAGGTCATAAAGAACGGAGAAATGCTCGGGGTTTCTCATTTGAGGAACAGAAGAGTGCTGTCCAATGGTTTTGCAGCCCTGGGAAAAGAGAGTTTGCAGGTTCTCCTCTCTCTCTCTCTCTGTGTGTGTGTATATATATATATATATACATGTATATATATGTGTGTGTAATGTATATACAGTCTCTAATGAAGTCCCACAACTGCAGTTGATGTATAGTGATGGTGACAAAGCGTTTGGTACATCTACTGACCTTTGTGTAGATGAGAGGATGAAAATAGCAACAGATGGAGTTATAGTTGTCAGGTTAACTCTCAATACTAGTCTTTCAAATTGGCCCGTTTAAACGGGCTGGGTAAGGGGTTAAAATGAGTAATTATATATAACGGGCCAGGACAACTCAGGTTCTTTTGACCCTGAACACATTACAAATTTTATATTTTTTTATACATAATTAACATGTCAAATATGATTACAACAATTACATTGTTTTTTA
Source organism: Calendula officinalis (assembly GCA_963853835.1). Lineage (NCBI taxonomy): Eukaryota > Viridiplantae > Streptophyta > Magnoliopsida > Asterales > Asteraceae > Calendula > Calendula officinalis. Next base: position 20,359,506 of record OY970827.1, read on the forward strand.
GTAAACTAATTTTATTGATAATTTGCTTTAGAAGGTTTTATGCATTAAAATAGGACAAACTGCACAAAAAAGTACATTTTATGCATTTTTGTGTTTAAAAAATACACTTTGGGTGATGTTTGACCCGTTAGACACAAAACATAAACCAAACATTAACATTTCTAATATGCAAATTAACTCTTTTTTCAGCATTGAAATCATGCGCCCACAATCAACAGAAAGTATATTCAAAGAAAACATAAAAGGAAAAATAAGAATAACAACCCGTTGTTTATGGCTGGATAATGGGAAGCTTCTAGATGCTTTACATAGTGCTGCACATGCTTCATTATCAAGTTGTTCAACAAAAAGCCCATTACCACATATTGAAAGAACGGTTTCTGAATTTTTAAGGAAAATGGTTAGGAAATATAGTGGAAAAAGGCCCGAAGTTATTACACATGCAATTGAAAACCCTGCAGCTGTTCTTGCTGATGAAATTACTGGAAAATTATCGGGTTTGCAAAATGGGTTTGAGACTAATTTGGGGAAAAAAGAAAAAGTGGATGGAAGTGTGAAAAAGAAGCGGGCCAATAAGGTTCAAGAAGAAAGTGAAAATGTTGATTTATCGATGGGCCCGCTTGAAATTAAAGGTACTAGATTCATTTTCTTGAATTATTTTCTATTACTTTAGTTAATCAGTTGGACTGATTATATATTAGCTACAAAAAATTATCACAACTAATTAGTCAACGCACATTTTATTTTTTTGATATATACATATATATTTTTTCACAGGCGATATGATCAATGATGACACATTATTGTCTGAGGAAGAAATCCCAACAAGTTCCGAGTCAACTGATAACTCGGTTTCCGATTCCGACTCAACTGACGATTTCTGGAAACCATACACAAAACCCGAATCTGTAAACCAATCAGAAAGTGCCACCTCAGATTCCAATACAAAAAAGCCTATAAAGAGAAACAGATGGAAACCAGAAGAAGTTAAAAGACTGATCAAATATCGCGGGGAATTAAATAACAGATTTCAAGTAGTTAAGGGAAGAATGGCACTTTGGGAAGAAATTACTGTCAATCTTTCAAATGAAGGCTTTAGTAGAAGCCCGGGTCAGTGTAAATCTTTGTGGGCTTCCTTGGTTCAAAAATATGAGGTTTGTTTTTTGCTATTGATAATATATTTTTGAGTAAATTACAGAAACTGTCTGTCCTTGTGGTATTCTGGATTCTAAGTTTTCATCCCAAGGCTTTTTTTCACGGCAATTTTTGTCCCTGAACTTTTCAGTTTTCCTTTATTTCGTCCTTTTTTCGCATAAAATGACCAAAATACCCTTATTTTTAATTTATTTCCTTTTTTTTCCATATTCCGGTTGTCTTGTAATTCAGAGAAAGTTTTTTCGGGCCTATTTGGTTATTATTTCTTACGCTTTTAAATGCTATATTTACCAAAACACACTTTTAACTAGTTTGACGTGAATGTCATAAAATAGCTATATACTATAGAAGGTGGCCCGTTTCGTTAATTTCTAACTATTTATAATCTAATTTGGCAATAACAAGTTTTAATAAAATTTGTGTAATCATATTTTCTAATTATTAAACTTTTGACAAAAAGTACACCCATCCCTGACACCCAGTCGTACCAATTAATAGTTACCTGTTTTGACCTAAATTATATGCAAGTAAATTCTGTTTTTTGATGTGTAACATATCCATGACACTTTTTTACAGGAAAGTAAGAATGAACCTGAAAGCAAAAGAAGCTGGCAATATTATGATGACATGGATAACATCTTATCCACTCCTGATGCCATGTCAACAAAATGATCCAAAGGCACAAAACAAATCCGTTTCTTGTGACCAAAATGGACTTTGCATCCGTTAGCAAACGGTATTCTTTAAGCTTGGTTGTTAGAAGAATAGTAAGACAGTTAAAATGATAGTGTTGAGTAGCATAAGTTAGTTGATTGAGCATATTTTTGTAACTTCTATATATGCCTCATTCTTGTATGTTATGTATCTGTACAACTTTGTGGCTCTAATATAATACATTACAAGTATTGATTGAGAAAGTTACTATGCTATAGACTACTCTGATTAGAGGTGCACAAACCGGTTATTTTCAAAAACCGGATCGGTTTTTAAACCGGATCGGTTTTGGTCAACGCCGGTCAAAACCGGTTTTGACCAAACCGGTTCGGTTTTGAAACCGGTTTTACCCGAGATATACCAAAACCGGTCGAAACCGGTTCGGACCGGTTTAACCGGTTCGGATCGGATCGGTTTGGTCGGATCGGATCAGATCGGTTTTCGATTTAAAAACCGGTTTTGACGGGTTTTTCTAATTTTAAAACACAAAAAAACGGTAATAAATCGATTCCAAAGGCTTTATAACTGTCAAAAAACGGCTGGATGTTCGGCAGACCCGTAAACCGGTTTTTAAACCGGTTATTAAACCGGTTTTTGCACCGGTTTTAAATCCGGTTTGGCTAACGGCTATATTTATCCGGTTTTTAAACCGGTTTTTGTAACGTCTCGAAAAATCCGGTTTTTAAACCGGTTTTCTTAAACCGGTTTTAAATCCGGTTTGTGCTTTGGAAAGGGTATCCGGTTTTGATCCGCAGGTTACGAAACCGATCCGGTCGTGTGGCTATAAAACCGGTTTCAAACCGGTTTTAAACCGGTTTTTAAACCGGTTCGGTTAAAAATCCGGTTTGGATGTGCACCTCTAACTCTGATAGTCCCAATTTTATTTAGCAACGACTACTAAGTGTTGCTAATTCCTTTTAAACAAATTTAGCAATGATTGTTGAAAATTATTAATTCGTGTTTATTAAACTTTACATTTATTGTTTGATAGGATAATAAGTGTGACAATGTTGGATATTTAAGAGTTGCCACGTGATTACCAAAACCGAGATTATTGATACATAAGGATTCAAATTGGCAACAGAAGACATATTTAGATGTGATTATTGTGAACACAAAGAGTATTTATTTTTATTAAATAATAAATATGTTAAGAGATTATAAGTATGTTACGTATATGATCAAAGACTTTGGCCTCATCTTTTTTCCCTAGTGAGTGTAACGAAAAAAATAATCAAAGAAGGATTGAAACTACAGATTGAGAAGCTGAAGACTTTTTTTGGTCTCCCCGATCAATGATAGAACCGTTGCTGCAATATGCTTTGGGCTGAGACCCGCCTCTTCTATCTGATTAGGTTGAGCCCCATGTTCAATATATCTATCGGGTAGCGTCATTGCCCTCCACTGAAAACAAACAAACCAAACCAAGATTAGTACATTAATTGTGCAATAACAACTTCAAAATTGACACCTTGAGGTTTCCATCGAGTAATCCATTAGAGGCCAAAAAATGAGAAACATGAGAGCTGAATCCGCCTATAGATCCTTCTTCGAGTGTGATTAGGACCTCGTGTTCGTTTGCTAGTTGTTTGATCAAATCTCCATCGAGTGGCTTGCAGAATCGTGCATCAGCCACTGTCACCGAGACACCGAGATCTTGAAGAAGTTGGTGTGCTTTCAAACAACTTTGTACGATGGTTCCATAGCCCAATAAGGCCACTCTATTCCCCTCCTTAACAACTCTTCCCCTTCCAACCTAATACTTTTGGTTTAATTACTTGTACAAAGGGAACAATTAATTAATGTTATTATCAAATAAATAAAGTCAAGTTATACCTCCAATGGGGTTCCTTTGTTATTTGGTGGGATTAATGAACCAATGCCATTGCCTCTGGGGAACCTAAAGCAGCTAGGACGGTCATCGATAGCTGCAGCGGTTGCAACCATGTTCATGAGCTCGGACTCACACGAAGGAGCCATTACAACCATGTTTGGTAAACAAGCCATGAAAGTTGTATCAAATGCACCACAATGAGTCGGACCATCCGCTCCTACTAAACCAGCCCGATCCAACGCGAATCTCACTGGAAGCTTTTGAAGATCCACATCATGAACTACCTGAAGTACTACCATCACATAAATATTCATGAAACCACTTAATTAACCAAATTATAACTTACTTGATCATAACCTCTTTGGAGGAAGGATGAATAGATAGCACAAAATGGTTTGAGCCCTTCGGTGGCTAAACCGGCAGCAAAGGTAACAGCATGTTGTTCGGCAATCCCGACATCAAAACATCTAGAAGGAAACCGTTTTTGGAACGTGTTAAGGCCCGTGCCTCCTCCCATAGCCGCATGAATAGCAACTATCTTATCATCTCTCTCTGCCTCACCAACCAAAGAGTCGGCAAAATATTGGGTATACGACAGCGTTTTAGCTTTTGCCTTAAATTGTTTCCCAGACTGAGTATCGAATTTCACAACACCGTGCATCTTGTCGGCTGCAATTTCTGCGGGCGGGTACCCTTTTCCTTTCTCGGTAACGATGTGAATTAGAACAGGTCCGGAATCCGGCATTGACTTGATCTTGGTGAGAACATAGACAAGATCTTCAACGTTGTGTCCGTCTACTGGTCCAACATAGTATAGTCCGAGCTCTTCAAACATGGAAACTCCCGCCATTCCCCTCATGTAAGACTCCATTTTGGCTGCAACTTCATGTGTTTTATCCCCCAATTTCTTTCTCACTTCCTGTTCATCAATTTTTTGACAACTTTTTCTTAAGTATACTTTTATCAACATATTTTACAAAATATTAGTAGTGACACTTTTATGTGTAGTGGGTCACTAAATGTCGCTTTTGTTGTAGAAGTTGCACCTTTGTGACTTCACGGAATTTGCGGCTAGTTTGTAGCCTTACGAGGGAACGGCTGAGGGCACCAACCGGAGGAGCAGGGCCATCAAGAGTGGCGGTTGGTAGGGACACCTGGCGGTTGTCGTTCAAGATTATGATGAGGTTTGAATCAAGGTACCCAGCATTGTTCATAGCCTCGTATGCTTGTCCTGCTGTCATTGCTCCATCACCAATCACTGCAATTACATGGTTGCTCTTTCCTAGCAAGTCTCTACCAACAGCCATCCCTAGTTAAATAAAAGATATTATTTAAACAAATACTACACCTTTACAAGATTATGCAATGTTAGATGAATAAAATACAAAAGGAGCTAGCACACCTTACTTTACTTATATCAATCACTTTTTGCCACTTTCTTATCTTGCGATTTAGAAATAGAGTTTTCTGCCCGGGATATAAATTAGATGCAATTAATGAAAATCATGTTTCCTTTTAATTAGAATCGTATTTTCTAAAATGGTAAAGTTCATTAATATTTTTCAAAATATATTAGGAAATGAAATACTTCATTAATTGCATCTAACATATGCCCCGGAGAAAAACCCTTAGAAATATATAGTTTCTCCCGGATATATATTGATTTATAACGGAAAATAGGAAATTTTATACTGCTTCCGTCCCAATTTAAGTATCACACTACTATTTTGCGTGTCCCTAACTAATTAAGGTGTGTTCTTTTCCAAATAACAACTAATCAATTTATTTATAAGTGGGTAACATTGGTAAACATTATAATAATTACACTTTTCTAAAACATGGAAGTGGTACTGAAGGTCATATAGATAATGCTAGCTTATATTTCAGTTTAACTAATAGATTAAGTGTATTCTTGAATTGTAGCTCTAATTTTATGGAGATAAATTTAGGAAGGTACCTAAACCAGCAGAAATGCTAGTAGAGCTGTGACCAGCACCAAAGGCATCATGTTCACTTTCATCTCTCTTAGGGAAGCCCGCAAGTCCACTTGTTTGTCGCATTGTCCCCATTCTCGACCTCCTTCCCGTCAAAATCTTATGTGGGTACGACTGCATCAAATTAACAACAACATAAATTAGTAACACTAATTTATCATTCATTTGTCTATTCAGATAGCATATATTGCATGAATTTATTGAAACTGATATTGGTCATGATTAATTACCTGGTGGCCAACATCCCAAATGATCTTGTCGTCAGGGGTATTGAAAACATGGTGGAGTGAGACCGTTAGCTCAGCCACCCCGAGGTTCGAGCTTAGGTGACCACCAGTCTCAGAAACGGTATAGACAATCTCTTCCCGGAGCTCATTAGCCAACTTCTGAAGATCCTATATATCATAAAAAGGTAAGGTTAATTAATATATTACTTTGTTTATGAATTTTTATAATGTGCTAAATTATGATTAGGATAATCTTAGGTACAGTAGCATCTGGTTTGCATTCTAAAATAACTATGGGTATGAACTTATAATCAAGCCCAAATTTGTAGGTTTAATAGAGGGACACATTATCAAAATTATATTTATTGTGTGATAAATTTATATTTAATTTCACCTCTAGTTATTAATAGTTAACATTTTTTTTTCCCAATGGTTAACACCCCCCTTAAATCTACATTATTTTTATCCATAACAAAACTTAAATCCATAACCTTACGGGACGTACACCTAAACACCAGATACCACCGTGTTATACCAAAAAGTTAAAAACCCCTTTCTTCCATACGTCTAGCTGCTAATTGTGTGGCACAATATTTTGAAACTATAGGAATCATCCAAACAAAAATTCTTTAAAAAAAAACTAATTTTTTAGAAACTTCTCATCAATGAATAAATAAGTGGTCCAAAAACTCGTAAACTATCTAAGAAATATTGTTTCATGTATGTAACGTATGAAGTATCCTAATCATGTGGAATATTATAACAAGAATATTGGATGACACAGCCAAAATAAATATAATCCCGAGTTAACGAAATTTACCTCGACACTAAGATTCTTCATATTCGTTGGTTGATCGATCGTATCCAATATAGGAGTGGTAGGCTTCTCCCCGGAGTATCTGATTGAGGTTTCCGGACTCACTCTTTCTATATGTGCAGTTTCATTAATTATAGTTCGCTTGTCCTTTGCAACAGCCACGATACTCGTAAACTGGTACAGAAAAATAATGTTTTTAGCTAAGGTAATTAATTAACAACATAGGATAAATCAACTGAAAATTAACGACAAAAAAGTGAAACCTTTCGATTGCTCGAGTGCCTGGTTCCGTTGGCCGATGTATTAAGCAAAGTAGAAGGATTGTAACCATCTTGAGCTAGACGCGATGATAGAAATACACCCTTCAAAGCAGCACAAGAAGCCATTTTTAATAACTGGTCAGTTGTGACTTTTGTGTAGCTTTAAGAAATAAAGAATGGCTGGCAGAAAAAGGAAGTGGTTAATTTCCTGATAGAGTTTTGAAGCAGTTTTATAGGCAATAGCCAGAGTGCATGGGTTTAATCCAAAATTGAAAACATGATTATAAAACAAGTTGAGGATGGCTGCTGCATGTACCCTTTGAAATTATTGTACACATGACAGTCAAATGTTTCACAACATGCCATTTACGATTTTGAATATTTATTTCTTGTAATAAATATGTGTGGCGTTCTATATTTGGTCATGTATTAATTTATGTTTTTTTATTTAAATAAAAAAAGTGACTGGACTAATTTTTAATTTAATTTGCTCTAACACGGCGTTAACGTACTAAAACTTTTATAAACAAAAATGATATACTCCCTCCGTCCCACAAAAAAGTTTACATTTCTCCTTAAAATTTTATCCCACAAAAAAGTTTACATTTCTCAAATTTGAGGGGTCCACCTAATAAAATAATATTATTACCAATCATTCCACTAATAAAACACTTTCTCTCTCCAATCCAACCTTATATTTTAATCAAAAGTATTACAAAGTACCCCACCACTAACTATTTCCTAAAAGATTGTGCCCAAATGAAATGTAAACTTTTTTATAGGACGGAGGGAGTACACTACTACTAGTAGACTATCTGCGTAACTACGAAAATGAAAAAAAAAAAAAAATTAAGGTCAAACGTGTAGAAAATAAGCAAATTTCAAACTTATCAACGCGTAGAAGTAATATTAAAATATCTGTATTTCTAAATTTGTAAAATAATTATGACTGGATTTGAAAGAATTAATACTCCGTATATATCTACGGTTAAAAATGCGGAGTTTTGAAAATCTGAGTTATTTTTAATTTTCCAATAAATCATGCAAAAGTGAAGCACGATGTTATTGACAACCTTTTTCTACTAAAATAATGGATTTATAATCACAAATCAAAAGGATAAAGGAAAGATACAAAATAGAAATGAGAAACGTGTACAGAATTGAAAGTGCAAATCTTAAGTGAAGCTCACTGTTATTGACATTTTAATTCATAATTTTAATACTACTTCATCTCTGATTCAAAATAAGTACTACACTTTCTTTATATAGGTGATTCAAAATAAATGATACACTTTAAAAAGTTACCTTATTTGACAAAAAATAGTAGGACCCACACCCACTAACTATCTACTTTAACAAAGTGAAATGACTCATTTACCCTTACTTTTTACTTTTAAACATCATTAATCTCACTTTATTCAAAATGTGTGAGACTCATTATCTACTAACCATTCAATTAATCTAATTTAACCATCATTATAATCTTTTCCCTCAAAAACCGTGAAACCCAAAGTGTAGCACTTATTTTGAATCGGAGGAAGTATATTAAACTCACTCCAACCGTACAACATAGAACCATAAGACCACCGTAATTGGTTATCACGTCCGTGCATCTCCTTCGTTCACGAAGTGTCACTCCATTAACCAAACCAGAGTTTTTTGCTAAAATAGTGTCATTTCTATTAGAATTAGCGTTTCTAATGCAGTTTTTTTTTTTTCTTTCTTTTTTTTTCAAATCTAGTCATGTTTCCGGGTTCGGTGGTCTCGGATTCATCCCCAAAACGTGCCACGTGTCCAGTACTGACGAGACTAGCTGAAACACTATGAATCCAGGTCCCCTGGTTCCAGATTTAATCCGAATCCCCTGAAACACTACGAATCCGGGTCCCTCAATATACTACAAAGAACACAAAATACTAATACCCATAAAATTATTCTAAACTTGTGTATAAAAGTCAACAATGTTCCACCAATATTTGTATTATATATCTTTTTTATTCGTGAGGAATTTGTAGATTCGATGGAGTTCTATCTAGCTATATATTTTTTAATGGTCAATATATAAAAGCTAGCAAGCTAGATGCTAGAACCAAACACTAGGAAGCTTACATCGATGGGCTAAAGCCTACATGCCATACAAGAATTACAATTTTAAATTCAAACAAACCAATCCACCACTCCTAAACCTCCGCCATATCCAAGACAATGATTCTAAAACCACAATTTTGCAGATCTTTTAACCAACCCATTTTGGTGTTCATGGATTTGGATCTGGTGTTGTGTTCAAATATGGGTACGCCTAACATCATTCAGAATTATTGCCTAGTCAACAACAATGGCAAATTATCCAATACTCAAGACATCATGGTTCCTTAACTTAAATAGTTGAACGAGACGGGAATGTTGGTCATTACTAATAGGTTAAACTACAGACTTTATCTATGTCGTCTTTCAAATTTTGGAGTTTTGTCACTTAAACATTTTTTCTAGAATTTATTTCATCCAAGTCGTTTTGATTATTAAATTATTTTGTTAATTTTCATCTGGCCCTTTTATTAGTTTATCTGGATTTTTAATCACTTTTAATTTATCTGTTCTATTTTCTTTAACCTTTTTAATTTTTATTTTCTTAAATCCTTCATCCTCTTTTCTTCCCTTGTGTTATTCGTCCTCTTTTCTCCCTTGTGTTATTCGTCCTCGTTTCTTTAACAAATGAAACTTAATCCCATTGAAACCCATTTCCTGTAGCCACCACCGCCATTAAAATCATAAATCGAACACATCTTGAAAACGTGTTTAAGCTTGGAATACTAGATCAGATTATATATGAACCAATATGAAGAGGGGTCATGAGATTAGTGACCAAATTATATGGAAAGCAACGCGATTTAAATTCTGAAGTAATTAGAGAACCAAATCGAAAACCGCGAAATTAGGTTTATATTGTTGACAAGATTAGATAAAAACAAGTCCCACCTTGAGATTTCGAGTCTGCTGAAGAATCGCCGGAATAGACGGAAAAATGGTGGTGGTGAGGTAAGGAGAGTCGGATGGTGATGGCGTCGCCCTAGGAGGTGCAGATTAACGGAGAGGGTGGAGGGGTAGTGTCTTCTCCGGCGACTAGTAATACTTCGAAAATCAAGATCTAAAAGCTGAGACTATGGGAAGTGAGATCGCAGGACTTGAGGCGAATGAGCAGTGATCGACCGGTGGTAGGTCTTATTCTGGTTTCCGATTGATTTTTGGCTCTTGAAACAAATAAATTCTAGTTGAATTTTCAACTTAAGTACAAATAAACTTATATGAAGATGCCCCTTAAATAACATGTTTGAATATGTCCTGAAATTTGGTTTAGAGTGAACATTCTCTGTTTGTTAAAAGAGGATCAGGCCTCATTAAAGTATGACTCTAAAAATAATAATTTTGTCAAATAAATCTTGTTTTATCTCGACACGTAGAAGATGAATTAATGTAGTCAAGATCGGCGTATGTGGTCTAAAAGGCTAAAACCATGCTTTGGATTACATGCATGTTTCATTACATCCATGGTGGATATTAACTAGTGATCCACTTTAATTTGTTGTAAGAAGAACTGCAATGTGCATGTAACCAAAAGAGACATATATATCTCCCAACGACAAGATAACCTTTGCTATGGATTTTATACATATCTATATATCAACAAAAGACCCAAACTATACATTAACAACTTGGACACAATCCTTCTATTAACGATAGAACCGTAGCTGCAATATGCTTTGGGCTGAGACCGGCCTCCTCAATCTGGTTAGTGTGATCCCCATGGTCGATGTATCTATCGGGCAGCGTCATTGCCCTCCACTACAATAAATCAATAATAAGGACTAGTACATGTAAAACAAAAACGTCGAAAGACATATATACCTTGAGGTTTCCATCAAGTAATCCATTCAAGGCCAGGAAATGAGAAACATGAGAGCTGAATCCTCCAATAGATCCTTCTTCAAGTGTGATTAGGATCTCGTGTTCTTTTGCTAGTTGTTTTATCAAATTTCCATCAAGCGGCTTGCAGAATCGTGCATCCGCCACTGTCACTGAGATACCGAGAGCTTGAAGAAGTTTTCTTGCTTCTAAGCAACTTTGTACTATGGTTCCATATCCCAATAAGGCCACTCTGTTTCCTTCCTTAAGCACTTTTCCCCTTCCAATCTATTCAAATATTTTTAGAAAAGTGCAAATTATGATCATGTATACAATGTGAATTTATATTATACAAACTAGAGTACCTCGATTGAAATTCCTTTGTTATCTAGTGGGAGGAATGAACCAATACCATTGCCTCGCGGATACCTAAAGCAACTAGGACGATCATCAATGGCTGCAGCGGTTGCAACCATGTTCATGAGCTCGGACTCACACGAAGGAGCCATCACAACCATGTTGGGTAAACAAGCCATGAAAGCTGTATCAAATGCACCACAATGAGTTGGACCATCCGCTCCTACCAAACCAGCCCTATCCATAGCGAATCTCACTGGAAGCTTTTGAAGATCTACATCATGAACTACCTGCATCAACTGATTAAGAATTTAATTTCCCCAAGCCTAATTAAATCTTACTTGATCATAACCCCTTTGGAGGAAAGATGAATAAATAGCACAAAATGGTTTGAGCCCTTCGGTTGCTAACCCTGCAGCAAAGGTGACTGCATGTTGCTCGGCTATACCAACATCAAAACACCTCAAAGGAAACCGTTTTTGGAACGTGTTAAGGCCCGTGCCTCCTCCCATAGCCGCATGAATGGCAACTATTTTATCATCTCTCTCTGCCTCAGCAACCAAAGAGTCCGCAAAATACTGGGTATACGACAGCGTTTTAGCTTTTGCCTTAAATTGTTTCCCAGACTGAGTATTGAACTTGCCCACCCCTATAAGAAATCACATTATTAGCAATTGTTTCCTTTTAAAATTTCTAAAAAATTACTCCCCTTCGTCCGCCGAAATTATTATCAATTCAACCAATTAAAAAACTGGTAATTAAAGATAGAATTATATTAGTTACATAGTATAATAAATACATTTTTGTGTGATTTTTGTTTGTCAACAATAATTTTGGGGCGGATGTAGTATTACCATGCATTTTATCGGCGGCAATTTCAGCTGGACGATAGCCTTTGCCTTTCTCAGTGACAATGTGGATAAGCACCGGTCCTGCATCGGGCATTGACTTGATCTTATTGAGAACATAGACAAGATCTTCAACATTGTGTCCGTCTACCGGACCAACATAGTACAGCCCGAGCTCTTCAAACATGGACGCCCCTTGACCACCCCTCATGTAAGAATCCAATTTCGCAGAAACTTCATGTGTTTTATCCCCCAATTGCTTCGTTACTCCCTATATATAAAACATTCACACATCATGTTTTTGTCTTTCTTTTACTTCGGACATTAATTAATGTGTACTAGAATTTAATTAACCTTTGCTACTTCTCGGAGTTGGCGCAACTTCCGGCTGGTTTGGAGCCTTGTGAGGGATCGACTGAGGGCCCCAACCGGTGGAGCGGGACCATCGAGAGTGGCGGTTGGTAGGGACACCTGGCGGTTGTCGTTCAAGATTATGATGAGGTTTGAATCAAGGTACCCAGCATTGTTCATAGCCTCATATGCTTGCCCTGCTGTCATCGCTCCATCACCAATTACTGCAATTACATGGTTGTCCTTTCCTACCAAATCTCTACCAACGGCCATTCCTGTTATGAAAAATAAATAAATTATGTATCTGCAGCTAAAAAGCACTACGCATCTAAAGAAACGACAAAATACTTACATCTATCTTTTAAAAGGTTCATTTTTCATATTTATTTTGATTATGTTAAAATTAGATGTTATATTCAGTTTTTTTTTTAAAGTTTATTTATTATGGCCATTAAAGTATATTATATTCAGTTATCATTTCGAAAACTTAAAAGGACCATTAAGGTTTATTCTATGGGAAAAGCTTTTAATATAAAATGCCCAATGGGCCTAAAAAGAGTATAAACAAGGCTGCGGATGCAAGCCTCTCCCAAAAGTTCAAAATAAACAAAATAAAAAGCCCAAGGTTCAATATCACACACTCTACCACTAAGAAGTCTCTCTTTAATAATGTTCTAGGATGTAATTAATAAATATTAAAATGTCACTGTCCACGCTTTTGTAAATGTATTATAGGAAAAAAAAATAACATTATTATTATTAGGGTTTTGCTAACTAGTGCCCTTAGGCTATGGGGTATGGGCCTCACCTTAACATCATTTTTTCTGCCACATCATGTGCCACCTCAACAACCATACCACACCACACCACTTTATTCAGGAAATACCCACCACACCACACCACACCATTTCTTTTCCATCTCATCATTTCTTTTCTATTTTTTTTATAAAAGATATCCTAATATTTAATTTATAATGCACATTGTCAAAATTTTATAAAAAATCATATTATAATTGACCTCTATTTTTTGAGTTTTTTTTTTATAAAAGGAAAAAGAAGCTCAGATTTTAAATAACAAAAAGCCTAGATTTTTTTAATTAAAAAGAAGCCCAGATTGTTTTTTAAAATCCCAAAAGCATATTGTAATTAAAAGCCCACTCTATTTGTTTTAACCTAAAACTTCATCTTGTACCTCTCGCTTTCTTCCATACGATCGGCAGCTTCAACTCTTCTCCGGCGAATGCAAAATCCGGCCACCAGGTACGTTTTTTTATATATATATATTAAAGGATAAAGGTCAAAAACACCATGAAAATCCGTTCTCTCTCTCGAACACCTCGCACCACGCCCGTTACTAGCCGTGACCGTGGCCACCTCCGCCCACCCCGCACCCCCACGCCGTTAAGGGGGGCGGTGCTCCCGTATCCGACCACGCCGTTGCCCTTGTCCACCTCAGCACCACGGGCACGCAAATGTGCCCATACCGTTCGGCCTTAGGGCAATGGTTAAGAGCAATTAAAGTAGTTAATGTACAAGTATTTATGCATACCCACTACTAGGTGGTTAGTGAAATTTAGGGGTGGTTTTTTATGTAATTAATTGTACATAATTTTTAAGCATTGAAATTTTTTTAACCATTGCATTAAGGACACTTGTTAGCATTTCCCTTATTATTATTATAGGTTTTGTTAATTACAGCCCTTAGGGCTGTCATTAAGAGGTGGTTACGTGCATAAATCGTTTGTACTTTCAGTTATGAGGGTTGACTCCTAAAATGCAGGGGGCGGTTATTGATTATTGTACAAGTTTTTGATGCGTGTCTTGACGTCTTAGTGACAGCCCTCATTATCATTTTCCTATTATTATTAAAACGTGTTGAATTTTCATATACGTTACGTTATCCCATTAATTAATTACCTAAACCAGCAGAAATGCTTGTAGAGCTATGGCCAGCCCCAAAAGCATCATATGGGCTCTCGTCTCTCTTTGGGAAACCTGCCAGTCCGCACGTTTGTCGGATCGTCTCCATTCTTGACCTCCTTCCAGTCAATATTTTGTGTGGGTACGACTATTATACGAAAACATTTTTTTTATTTAAGAAAGATAATATTACAATATAAATAATCAAATTAATATTGCAATTAAATCTTGTGATTAATCACCTGATGACCAACATCCCATATGATTTTATCGTGAGGGGTGTTGAAAACATGGTGGAGTGAGACGGTTAGCTCAACTACCCCCAAGCTCGAACTCAGGTGACCCCCGGTCTTTGATACCGTGTACACAATCTCTTCTCTTAATTCATCTGCTAGCTTTTCAAGCTCCTGAAGTGACAATATAATATGCAAAAAGCGATATTTAATTGATTGTCATTAGATCGAATAAGATGTTACAATTATTTGTATGAGATCTTGGTTTACCTCGACATGAAGATTCTTCATATGAATCGGATAATTAATAGTATCCAAGATCGGAGTTTTGGGTTTCTCCCCAGAGTACTTGATGCTAGCTGCTATGCTTCCATTCACCTTTGTTAGGTCCTCTTGTTCATTAGTAGCATTCTTCTTTGCACCAGCCATGATTCCGGTAAACTAGTAAAATGGAAAACAAAATATGTAAGATCAAAGCATAATCATATCTTTCTTCAAGCATCTCATACTCTCAGTCTGCAACCATACTTCCAGATACGAAGACTGTCTTCATCTTACCCCTCGGGATTATGTAATATTGCTATCGTTATCCTAGTCTTCGTATCTTTCTTCAAGATAATTAAGAAAATGCAATAACCAAGCATTTTATTTTTGAGAAGAAAATTGAACATTGTTCTATTTGCAAGAAACATATATGATAAACAGAAGAATATGGAACCTTTCGCTTTTTCAATGGCATGACTGCGTTGGTTGGTGAATTGAGCAAACTAAAAGAAGTGTAACCATCTTGAGCTATGGACATTGGTATAAACGCACCCTTCAAACCACTACAAGAAGCCATTTTTGCTAGTGTGTTTTGGTGAAGTACGTTTCGAGTAGAGAGGGGTAGGTTCGTAATGTGAATTTCTGAAAAAGGTCTTAGAGCATTTTATAAGCTATAGAAACAGTAGAGGGTCCCATAGCATGCAACAGGGTTTGTGGGAAATTCCATGTCAAAGACATTAGAGCACATGTTAAAAATTACTAATATTTTACAATTTAATGTCCCAACAGAGGTGGGATGCGGGTTGAATCCATGCATTTAACAATTTTTTGGGTTTATTTTTATGTACTATGAAATACAGTCCTTCACTCATTTTTAATTAACTTTGAAATACGATATAAGTCCTCTAAAATGAAAAATTCCTATTTCATATATATGTGTTATAATTTTAGTTCTTTTCATGGTAATTAACTTGCATATGGCCTCCAAAATCGAAGGTGTGCCCTGATAATTTAGTTATGTGTAATTTCTAATTATGTGGGTTTTTTATTCGTTTTGCGAACCAACTAATTCTATAGCCAGAAGGAGTTTCCCATTGAATTATTGAAAGCACGTTACTATGTTGTGTGAGGGTGGTAGTGGTCACAAATAATCACTTTAAAACGTCAAGAAGTGTGTGTTCTTGTCTTGTCTCACTTACATTTTTGTTAATTATTTAATCAACGGTAGTTATTAATCGATGTCATGATTTTGGAATTGTGGAAGTATCCTTTGTTATAAACTTTTTCGCATGTGATTATAGACTAAGGTGCTTTTGGTAAGCCTCTTAATGATTCAGATAAGATGACATCCTCTTAATCGGACAGATTCAGAACGTTTGGTAAGACCTCTTAATCAGCATCTGAATCAGAAATTGAACATGTTCTGCCTCTTAAGCGGACAGATGTAAGGGTAAGTCTGAATCATTCAGACTTTCTGCATCATTCTGATCTTAATCATTCAGATGCTACCAAACAACACCTAAATATTGATCATTAATTAATGCCTTTCACGAAAACCAGGTTCTACATAATATATTTGGAAATAAAGTTTAACGGAAATTGGCCCATTCATGTTGACTTGCTAAATGGTGTATGTTAATTAACTCGTTAATAGCCATATCCACATCACAAGAAATTATTCTTTCCCGACTACGACACGTAGTCGATATAAATTTGACAAAGGTTTATTTTATTTGAAGCTATACCGATGATATATTGTCAGGATCGATCAATGGGAAATTAGAATTTTTACCGGGGGTTCTGAAAATTTATACCGCGGACATGTCGTTAGGATAGATAAAAATAATACTTTAAGTTTTCTTTTGTCGTCAACGTAATAAAAAACGACGACATTTGTTAAGAGCTATAGCAAGACATGTAGTCATATGGTAATTTTTGTTTTTTAATAATAATTCTGAAAAAATAGAAATGACGTCGTTTTTTGCACCCAACGATGACATATCGTCGGGATAGGATGCTCATAGAAATTATATACACAGTTCGCCTAGCCATTCAATACATGTCTTACTAAATAAATGACACTTTTCTTATAATGGCCGAGTTTTAAAATCTTAGGCTATCTCAATATTTATCTAGTTAGCATATCGATTTATATAAATTAAACTTATCGCCGTTCATATATAGGACCTTGGTGTAGTGATAAATTAAATCCTTCAATTATTGACAAAAAATAAACCATGCTTTATTTCCTTCTTTTGAATAAAAGAAAAGTGTTTAATGTGAGTCTCGTGTTCCATATGGCACTCGTCTTACACATGTTAGTCGATCATAGGCATCACCACCACAAGTCTTGTGGGTCCGTCAATGCCAAACTATTTCTTCGAATTAATACCAAATTTAAATGATTCGATATGTATGTACATTTATATAGAAAAATATTTAATTAATACCGATTTTAGATGATTCGATGTGTATATAAAAATTATCTTTGATTAATACCGAATTTAGATGATTCGATGTGTGTACATGCATATAAAAAAATTTATTTTGTGCATATATAGATACGTAACAAGAACCGATATTCTAGTAAATCGTCAATAAAACTGTTTTAACAATACATTCTCTAATGTTAACAATGTTTTAAGGATACCAATGTAAACATGTTAATATTTTTCCTTTCTTTCCAACTCGGGAACACAAGAAATGATGATTTTCTTTTCTTTTTTATCCGATCTGGGAACATAAAAAGAAAAATATTTTCTTCGTAATATCTCTTCTTAATTTTCTCTTCGCTTCTCTTACTTTCTTTTCTTTTCTTTCATTTAAAATTTATGAAACACCGCGTTAAAGTTTGTCGGTAAGTGAGAATAGACTATGAGATGTGGAACCACACAATATTTACGTCTTTAAATTTTTGTTCCATAACAATTGAGTTTCGTTATGTGTATTTTCATAATAAATTTTCTTTGTATTCTTACCCGAAATCTAGCTACAATGTAGACACACAAAGTCATATAGACGCATAAAGTTACAAATTCATATATTTCACGTTTTATACCTCAAGTATATGTGAAAAGCAGATAAACTGAGACATAAATCGACAAAATTATAGCAGTATAAGCGATGTTTCCTGATATAAACTATAAGCCCAATTAGTCATTTTCAAAATTTAGGGCCCATTAGTCTATGTTTTCCTCTTCATGTCCATTTAGTTCCACACAGGATTCAAAGGGCCTAAAGAAACTTCAAACTTTGAATTATTAAAATATCAATGAATTTGTCTCAAAGAATCAAGTTTTTATGAAGTTTTTTTTTAGTTACAAGGAGTTTCAAAAAGGTTTTGAAGACTTAAAGTTGAAATTAATAAAATTGGTGACTGTCATCTAATTGTAAATTCTTTATTTCTTAATAATCTTCATTTAACGATGCATGTGTTATATACAAATTTTTACTTAGTTGGGAAAAAATTACTTTAGCTTCTTATATATGTGTCCAAACTCTAAAGTGAAGATGGCAGTGCGGGTGTAATTAGATAAGGAATTCATCAATATTCACTACTAAGCTTGAGTGTTTGACATTGAAACTCAAATTGTATGTATTTCACTATTTCTTCATAACGGAGCATAGATATAAAAGTGCTCGTAAATGCTTACGGCACTAGATCATGTGCAATTTAAGGGGGTGTTTGAATGTACATTTTCAGCCCTCAAAGTTTACACGAAACGTCAAACCGAGGCAAATTAGTCTGGTCGGTTTAGAAAATAGCACAACGTAATTCAATATTTGGCACATTACCGGTTTGAGGAGGTTTACGGGGCATGTGGCCGAACTAGAAGAGTTCATAATAAAATATCTACCTTGTTATAAAATATGACAAGGTTCAATACATAACCAATCTTATAGATAGAACTTACCATTGTGGAATATTTGTCTTCAAATTACACATATTATAAAGTTCAAGGGCCATATGTGCCAACTGCTTAAAACTTAAATTAATTCCTTTATATCTCACGTGCACTTGAAATCAAGACTAGAAGGGTACCCGCGCAATACGGCGGCGGGTACCAAGGTAATATATTTAGCGGTGACGATATTGATAGTGGCGTGTGGTTGTGCTTAGCGATGGTGGGTGGTGTCAGTTCTGTCGATTAATAACTGAACCGTATCGAAGAAGTGGTTCCCAAACTTTAAGACTCATGTGACTACGGTTCGATTCCAGTTCAGTTCCGCCGGTTTCGGTCCTAGATGCACATGCCTAGTGGTGAGTAGCGATGGTTGAGGTAGGCGGTGGTCATTAATAATAAAGATTACACGTATTGTCGAGCCACCACAAATTGTCTTTGAGATTAGGGAATTCATTTTCACATGAGAACAGATGACCGTTGTACTTTTCCCTAATCAGATTACAATCATCCTTGAACTAATTCTTTTGGGTTTATTGGTTTTAAAAATTCTAAAAAACCAAGCCAAAAAACCGAGAACAGGCCCACCTATTAAAAGCTACATACACATAGAATCTACGAACTAAAAAAGAAAACAAGCACATCACCAACACAACACAAAATACATCCAACGAATCATCGCTATAACTTTTTCAATTGTCGACCTTGGATCTGCTTTCACCGAATCTGACATCAGAGTGCCTTTATGCAATCTTTTCAATATCCTTTCGAAGCTCCTGATCTAATTTCGTTTACAATTGTACCTAAATGCTTGAAATTATATAACCATTTTATTAAAGGATATTTAGATTGGTATTCTAATAGTATAGTTATTGTAGTTTAATCACTAATTTTTTATGAAGTTCAGAAAAGGGGACATGGGTCAACTGAACTCAACCCGACCTGTTTTGAACCGAGTCACCCGACCTTGATGTGGCCCATTACTTAACTTGATCCGCCCATTTTTCCACCGCTAATCAAAATCAATACATTTAACTTTTCACCTTCTTTTTTCAAATCTACATATTCTTCAATTTACCTGTATATTCAAAATCAACGGTAAGAATTGTCATCCTGATTCCAGAAAAAACACATATATAAAAACTTATTACATATTAATTAATTGTCGTCGCCTTTATAATTAAATAATAATAATAAAAATAATTGCAGCTTTAAGAAAGATAATTGTTGCTTGTGATCTATTTACAATTCCTACAGCTTTAAGAAAGAAAGAAAGAAATTGCAGCTTTAAGAAAGATAATTGTTGCTTGTGATCTAAAAAAAAGAAAAAAACAGAAATGATATTAGTTGCAGCAAAAATAAGAAATATGTCCTAATTAAGACCAATAGTTGCTAAAACTGATCGTATTGAAGAGAAAATTCTTCTTGCATAAATAAAAAAGATGTTAGTTTTTATAACATCTGCTTGTGATCTATATACAATTCCTACACATGGATGTTGCAGAAGATATGATCCGCCTTCAAGGACCTTTTAACACGCAAAAAATAAAACATTCACAAAATAATAGTAAACCATTAAAAAAGGGAACTCACATCTAATGCATTAGTTCCTTTAGGCGTAAGAATGTAAGATCATTCTTTGTCGACATGCCAAACATCCTTTCACTTGGTCCGTTTAGGAATTCATAAGACAAAAAAAATCAAGAAATAGATACATAAGTTTAAGAATAACAAAAACATTGTAAACAAACATACCTAACGGATATACCTCGTTGGCCCGTTTGATAGCATCAGATGCTGCAATATCTTGATTTGCAAGAGATATTACTAAAATGATGGAATTGGGCTGAAATTCATGTTAACATCATTAAATATTTGTTTATAATCGGGAGTATATATTTAAATTACCTTTTCAACATAAGCTCTAAACCATGTTTTCAATGTCTTCAACCATTTTCTATATCTTCAACAATAGTTAATTGGTGTAATCATCAATATTATAAACAACAAAAAAGGCTTTCTTAATTTAATGAAACTGAGATTAACAACGAACTGAAAATTACCAACATCAACATTTGTTAATCCAGGTATATCGTATAATGAAACAATCAAAACAAATAAACTAACATGTATGCACATATGACTGTTAAGTATAAGAAGAATGAAAAACCTTCTCTTGCGGGAATGAGGCGGCAATTTATGAAAAACCATGGTGGCCGCCCTTATATGTGATGATGAAGATAGGGTTTTATGCGTTTCTACAGATGTGAGTAACGGCATAGGCCAAGGAGCGGTGAAGGTAGCCATTCGGCGGCGAGAGGGGGAGGAGAGGGCGATTTAAGCGCTGATCTTCATGTTCTCTTAGTACTAATCAGTGATCTGCATGTTCTCTGCCTCGATGTAAGACATTTCACATCCCGATTGAACCACCCTTCCACTTCCCCATTTGAAGACGGCGTTTGGAATGCCCTAGTTTGAAAGCGTGATTGCATTTTTCGAGGTTGAGAGATGAACATCGAGGGAGGCCCGTGTGTGTAGTAGGCAGTATCCAGCAGGCCGAAGGGCGAAACTGTTTATTTAAATAAGTTTTGAATTTAAAACGCCATCGGATGCTACACCATGTGGTTAGGTGCATGCCAATTAAGCGGGAGGTCATGGGTTCGAGGCATGACTCGTCCTTTTTTTCTTATTTTTCTTAAAATCTCAAAATAGAAAGAAAATGGCTGAATTTTCAAATGGGTATTTATAGAAAGGTCCTAAATGCTTTATAAGTAGTAGAGATAAACAATTCACAATTGATTTTGACCTACGGCGCTGGCCCCTTACGTACGCTGAGTTGCGGCGATTTCACGACGGGTTTTCTTACGAACGTACGAATTAGGGGTTTTAACCCTAATTGATTCTTTTACCATTCATTCACTCTCTAAGTCTATTTGATTCAAAGCTTTGTAAACACTGCAAGATGATAGTGGATTGATTCTCGGCTTCCTCCGCCCGTGGTTTTTTCCCGTTTTGGGTTTCCACGTAAATCTTTGTGTCTCTTTATATTTATTGTATTATATATTTCGTTGTGTGGTTGATTGCATATTGATAGGTAATTTTATTCCGCTTATAACTAATATTGATTATATCACTTGGATTCGGGAGAGGGTTTTGATATTATCCTAGTTTCATTGATTAAGGTGAAATTAGTGTGTCAGTTTTTACCCATATCTTACTACAATTGGTATCAGAGCTTCCGGGTTTTAATATTAGTTTATTGAGATTATTTATCGTGATTAATCATGTCTTCAATGAAATATGATATACCGTTATTAGATCGAAACACTCGGTTTCCTTTATGGCAAGTAAAGATGAGAGATGTGTTGATACAAATGGATTTACACAAGGCACTTTTGGGTATTGATAAAATGCCCGCTTCGTGGTCCAATGAGGAAAAGGAGATGAAAGATTTAAAGGCACTATCGCAGATTCGTTTGCATTTGTCTAACGATGTTTTGCAGGATGTTTTGAAAGAAAATTTAGCAGCGGCTTTATGGTTAAAATTGGAGCAATTATTGATGACTAAGAGCTTACCTAACAAGTTGCATTTAAAGCAACGGTTATTCAATCTTAAGATGATGGAAGGGAGTTCTTTAGCCGAACATATATCGACTTTCAAAGAGTTAGTAGGTAACTTGGAAAGTATGGATGTCGAATATGATGATGAGGATTTGGCTTTATTTTTATTGTCATCTTTGCCCGATTCTTATACTAATTTTCGTGATACTATTATTTATATCCGTGGCACTCTTGTTTTAGATGAAGTTCTTACAGCTTTAGATTCAAAAGAAAAGATGAAACATATTACAGGTGGTGGTTCAAGTGACGTGAAAGCCGAAGGTTTAAATATTAGAGGAAGATCGACAGATAGAGGTAAAACCTCTCAATACTCTAATAGACCGAGATCGAAATCTAAGGTGAAACGAAAGTTTTGCACCTATTGTCGCAAGAAAGGGCATATTATCGATGACTGCATTAAGTTGAAGATTAAAGAGAAATCAACAGCAAATGGTAAACAAGGTAATACTTCGAGTGAAGCCGATGTTGCAGAGGTTGGTTGTATCGGTGAACTTCTTACAGTTTATCCAGATGACGTTAAATCTACTACAGAATGGATACTCGATTCCGGTTGTACTTTTCACATGTGTCCCAACATAAATTGGTTTTATACGTTTGAAGAGGTAAACCAGGGTCATGTTTTGATGGGCAATAATACTTCGTGTTCGGTTCTCGGAAACGGCTCAGTGAGATTCCGTATGTTTGATGGAGTTATTCGAACCGTGGAAGATGTTAGATATGTTCCCGACTTTAGACGTAACTTGTTATCACTTAGTACTTTTGATGAAAAAGGGTATGGGTTTATTGGTGAAGGTGGAGTTATCAGGGTATTCAAAGATGGTTCTGACAAATTAAGAGCCAAACGAAAAACCTCAAATCTCTATTTTCTTTATGGTCAAACTATTACTAGTGATGCAGCTGTTGTTTCAAAATCCTTATCTGATGCAGATCAGTCTAGTCTTTGGCATCTTCGACTAGGTCATATGAGTTTTCAGGGTATGTCTGAACTAAGCCGAAAAGGTTTACTTGGTCAACAAAAGATTGTCGATTTAGAATTTTGTGAAGACTGTGTTTATGGCAAGGCAAAACGAGTGAGATTTATGAGTGGTATTCATACAACAAAAGGACCACTTGATTATATCCACTCGGATTTATGGGGACCGGCTCGTGTTTCTTTTAAAGGAGGAGCTTATTATATGCTTACGATCATAGATGATTTTTCCAGGAAGGTATGGTCTTTCTTTTTAAAGCATAAATCTGACGTATTTTTTACTTTTAGAAATTGGAAAGTACAGGTTGAAAAACAGTCAATATTAGTGGTACAGTATCTTCGTACGGATAATGGACTTGAGTTTTGCTCAGAAGAGTTTAATGCCTATTGTCGAGAAGAAGGCATCACTCAACATCGTATTGTAGTCCATACACCTCAACAAAATGGTGTAGCCGAAAGGATGAATCGCACCATAATGGAGAAGGTCCGTTGTATGCTTTCGAACTCTAAATTGCCGAAGTCTTTCTGGGCTGAGGCTGCATCGACTGCTTGTTATATTATCAACCGATCACCGTCACGAGCAATTTTGAAGAAGACTCCATTTGAGTTATGGTCCGGGAAACCTGCCGATTATACAGATTTAAAACCGTTTGGTTGTGCAGCTTATGCACGTGTTGACAACGGGAAATTAGAACCGAGAGCAGTTAAATGTGTATTTCTTGGGTACAATTCAGGGGTAAAGGTTACAAATTATGGAGTTTTCAATTGAAGAAGATTATTATATCGAGAGATGTTACTTTTGATGAGACCGCTATGATTCGAAAATCCGTAAACTCTTCTGTTAATACAGAATAATCATCCGAAGCAAGTAAAGAGAAGACTCAAATTGAGGTGGAGCTTCCTACCTTTTCTACTACCGAGCCGAGTACAGTTGAGCATCAACCGTCTGCTTCGTCTGATGAGCCTATAGTTGTTGAAGATTCATCAAATTCACAACCACAAGCTACTACATCGTGCATTGCAAAAGAAAGACCGAGAAGACAAATTGTACCTCCTAAAAGGTACGCTCACGCTGATATCGTTGCTTATTCTCTTAATGTTGCTGCAAATATTGAGTTAGGATTTGAGCCAGTAAATTATGATGAGGCTATTAATTCTGAAGACTCAAGTGATTGGATGATTGCTATGCATAACGAGATGGAATCTTTGCAAAGAAATGGTACTTGGGATTTAGTTCCTACTCCGAAAGGTAAAAAGCCAGTTAAATGCAAGTGGGTCTACAAACTCAAGGAACCGATTAACCCGAATGAGAAACCAAGGTATAAAGCTCGATTAGTAGCTAAAGGTTACAGTCAGATTCCAGGTATCGATTATACTGATATTTATTCTCCGGTTGTTAAACATACTTCTATTCGTGTATTGTTGGGATTAGTTGCTTCAAATGACTACGAGTTAGAGCAACTTGATGTTACTACAGCTTTTTTAAATGGTAAGCTTGAGGAAGAGATATTTATGCAACAACCCGAGGGTTTTGTTGTTCCGCGCAAAGAAAATTATGTCTGTAAGTTAAATAAATCTCTTTATGGCCTCAAGCAATCTCCAAGACAATGGTATAAGAGGTTTGATTCATTTATGACCAGTCACGAATTCAAAAGGTGCACCTACGATAACTGTGTTTATTACAGGAAGTGTGATGATGGTTCAATGATCTACTTACTTTTATACGTGGATGACATGTTGATCGCAGCGAAAGATATGAAGGAGATTCAAAAACTAAAAGACCAATTAAAAGCTGAATTTGAAATGAAGGACTTAGGAGCTGCTAAAAAGATATTGGGTATGGAAATTTTGCGTGACAGGAAATCTATGTAACGACCGGAATTTCGGTTAATATATTAAATGGAAATATTGAGGAATAAAGGTGGGAAAATATTTAATCGAGTCTCCGTTGTGTTTTATCGAGTGTTTGGATGTTTGGGACTTGGGGTAACCAAGTATGGGTCAAGGCGTGGATGGAAACAAGTTTAAAAGGCAAGAAACTGACCCCGGACAGACCTCGCGACGCGAGGCAGGCGCGAGTCAGTCGCGAGTTCAAACAGCAAGTTCAACGGCCAAACGCGAAGGTCTCACGTTGACTTCGCGTTGACCTCGCGTTGAGGTCGCGGCGCGAGCCAGGCGCGAGCCTGGCGCGAAATCTGGAAAATTGCGGCAACCAGCAGGCGAACCCGCGTCACCTCGCGGCGCGAGGTGGGCGCGAGCGGGGCGCGAGGAGCGTCTGGAATATATAATCTTGTGTGTGAGCTAGGGTTTCATTTCTCATTCAACCCCACACATAGTGCAGCCGATTTGGGAGTGTTCTTGGTCGTTTTTGGAGCTCAAGAGCTTAGATCTTCACCATCTTGAAGGATTGAAACATCAAGGGTAAGTATTCTTGATTTTCTTACTCATCTACCTTGATTGTGAGCTTAGTTTGGGTAAAAATGGTGGTTTGGGGAACCAACCATGTCATCTTTGGGGAAGATGACTAAACACGGGTGTAGAACACTCATTGTAAGCTTGTAATCGATGTGTACAAGTTGGATTTCGGTTTATTGATGGAAATCTTGAACTAGGGTTTGAGATTCCACCAAGTTGGATGAACTTGGTGGTTAGGGTTGTAGATATGGATTGATTGGTGATTAGTTATGGATTATAACTAGTTATTGTGATGATATTGATGGTAGGTCAAGAAGACCTAAAGATTGGTGACATTTCACAAGTTGGAAAGCGAGGATTCGTGTTGTTAGACACGTTTTGGAGTTAGCTTGGCTAAGGTGAGTACATGAGACTTTTACTGAGTACATAGCAAATGATTTTGAAAACTATGATGTTTTATGAGTCTTTATTAATAAGTGTTTTTAATAAAGATATGATTTAAAGGATAAGAGAATGCAAGTAATAGACCATTTAAGTATGTCTAGATGACTAATGATTTCTGAAAGATATTATGATAATGAAAAGTAATTAATAATTCTTTATTAATATGATGTTTGACTAGAGTAATGATTATGAAAGTATGATATTTGGCTTATTAATAATATGTATTAATAAAGCTCGTAACAATGATTTTGAGTATCAAGTATTGATTAGTATATTATACTAATAAAAGTAGTGATTGAATTGGTAGGAGAAATTAATATAAAGTGACTAGAAATAGATTTGTATTCTAGTCAAAGAGAAGTTAAAGTATATGATTTTTTTATAAATGATAAACATGCTTTATTTAAGTAAGGACTTGGTAAAGTCAATATTGAAATTGAATAAGAAATGAGAATAATATGACAATTAGAATAGGTGTATTCTAATTTATGTTTGAGTATGTATTATTTGGGCATAGACCCGTATTTGATGAATTCATTATGTGTTGAGAAAAGGATCCGGATCACAGATAACTCACACAAGTTGGGGGAGTTAGTGACACCTACTTGGGGCGGTACCACCCTGCGCAAGGGTAGTGTGTCGAGAAATAGATAACCCGGAAAGCGGGGGAGAAATAGATAACCCGGAAATCGGGGGAGCAATAGATAACCCGGAAATCGGGGGAGCAATAGATAACCCGGAAACGGGGGAGTTTACCTAGATAACCCACATCGGGGGAGTTGCTACGGAGAGGTCCGTAGCGTATGTGATAAAGTATGTGTAAGCAAAGGTTAGCTTACAAGTATGTAATTATGATGAGAGTAAGCTTATGGTTAGCTTACTAGTATATATGTATGATAAGATCACGAGTTCATAAGAAATAAATGAATAAAGAAAAGTAATGAATACGACTTTTATTATTTTTGAGAATGGGTCGAAAACCCATGTATCTCACGAGACTATTTTGTCTCACGTACTACTTTGTTTTTGGCTATGTACTTAGGTTCGAGATCGATGGATTAGAGGGTCGCGGTAGAAGTGGCCTAGTGTTGATTTGCTCGGGAGCTCGTAGGTAGATCCCGTTTATCCTATGGTTATGATATTATATTGTAACACCGGTTTTAGTACTCTGATAAACTTTTAAAAGGTTTTTGTTAAAGCGTATTTTGGGATATTAGACTTTGTAATATTTTTATTTAAATATATGTTTTAAAAGATGTTTTGAAAATTGAGGTGTTACAACTTGGTATCAGAGCTATAGTTTAAGTGAATTAGGTAGGTTTGACCTTCCTAGTCTTAAGCTATGCTAAGTAGGACCATATGTTTCCATAGGATGTCCATGATTAGTTGGTTGAGGCCGTAAGTGCGAGTGTGATAGGGTCGATCCCTAAGAGAAATGGCACGATCTGATATAAATGTGTTTTATTTGATTGTTAAGTCATCGTTTGAATTGTGATTGTGAGACTATTGTTATAACAAAAGGGTGAACTCGAGGAGAGGACAAGCTCCTCTAAGACAAGAAAAGGAATCATAATTGAGTTTCGTCATGTTGGGTGATGATGGGAGTGATTTCAAATCGGAAGAAAGGGGACGATGATCGTTCAAGACATTGATGGCGTGTAAGCTGGATGTGTATTTGGGAAGTACCGAACCGGAGGTCGTGATCCGGTGGGTTCGTGAAACTGAGCAAGTTCTAAGGAGTAGCAAGTGTTAGTAGGGAGATGTGGTGACTTCTACGGCTCGTCTTCTGATGGGTGATGCGTTGTCACGGTGGAATGCGATGTTCGAAGCATTGAAAAAGAGAGTATGATACAAGATATCTGGGAAGGAGTTCGCGAGTAGACCAACGGGGAAGTTTTGATTCGAATAAGTAGTTGAAAGAGTTGCTAATAGAGTCTCTTGTTAGGAATGTGGAGGAAGTGATTCACCAAAGGATCCAAGAATCATCAGCAAGTGGAGAAAAGAGGAAGCTCGATGGTGGTTGGAGTCAACAAAGAAAGAAAATTCATTTACAGTTCGTCGATTCATGTTGATGTGGAAAGTGCAAAGTGTGGTAAGTGTTCCTCAATTATATAGTTTAATGTTATGTGGTTTGGGGTTTATTCGTTCAGTGGTCATTCGGTTTGGTGCTTAAGTGAAATGGCCTATAGAAATTTGGAAGAATCGTTGATATGGATCTGTATTTGGGGGATAATCTCCCCGGTTCGTTATGTAAATAGGAATGTTATATTTTAACGAGTCGGTGTGCCACGACACAAGTAGTAAGGATAGAAAGTATTATGCTATCATGGAATATCAAAAGGTGAATCACGGGAAAGGTGAATGTGTTCAATGAAAGGGTGGAAGTACAAGGAAGTACTAAGAGTTAGCGAGAATTGTATTTTTGGATGGGGAACCATAGAAGGGAAGAGTTCCAAAGTAAAATTGTAGCATTCTGTGAGAATAAGGATAAGTGATGTGGCATTACCATATGATATCGGTAAAGAAAAGAATGATGTAAAATATAGTGAAGTTTCAAAACCGTAAATGGAAAATATGTGGAAAAGAGTAAGTATTGGGAATGACAAACTTAGATATTGGATATGGTTGAGTAAAAGTTGGAAATCGGTCATAGCAAAAGTTTGTGTCATGGATGATGGATTCGATGCTAAGGGTAAAGGGATAATTAATGGTAAAATGTCCTAGAAATGGTATGTTAAGTCAAGGGTAACAATTAATTATTGGGAAAAGGACATAGAAAAAGTGTGATAGCTTATACTTGGATTATGGATCGGAGTCAATTGGTTGACTTGAATTAACCGGGTGATGCGGTAAAAATGTGGATAATTGAATGTAATGGTGGTTACCTAAGTAGTGAAAGAAAGATTGGAAATTTTGATAATGGGAAAATGAATCGACTAAAGATGATTGATAGATGAGTAGATTGGTGGAAAGCACTAGAAATGAATATGTGAATACCAGGTGGTATAAAGTGATAAGTGGGAGTAATGGTCTATAAAAAGAATATGATTTGAGGAAGTTAATAATATGTGATATTTGGGGAAATGTAAATTGAATAGAGAATGTGATTAGTTATGAAAGAAAATGATGGCATGATGCTATGTGAATGATGCATACATGAATTGTATGCAAGATAGAATGGTATTGTATGGATCTTGTTAGATCGGAGGCTTTCCGGTTAACGAGATTTGATGAGTCACTATGGATTGGAGGCTTTCCGATCATTGTGACAGTTTGGAATCGTGATGGATTGGAGGCTTTCCGATCATCTCGATAAGATAGTTAGAGTATGATTTGTTATATCAGGGATATGATGTTTGTATCTGACGTATGCAGAACCGTATGTCTAGTTATTGTTATGATTTTTATGACAAGTGAGAACTTGGGTTGAAAACGCGGGTAGTGTTTAAGTATAAGTATGTGTAGGAGATGCCTACAAGTTCATGGCTTATAAAAAAGGAATGCTTTTAGGAAGCAAAGTTTGTTAGTAACCAATGAGTGGTGAAAGGGGTATAATGGGTGGTTAGGCCACAATTCGATATGATTGAGGCTCTAAAGCCGGTAATCGGGAATTACAAGTATGGTATAAGGATGTTTGGAGGAAATTATAATTAGTATAAGCATTCGAATGAAAGTTAAAAAGTAATAGAGATCGGTAATGCTCTAGATGGAAATTGTGAATCGATTGAGAAATAAGAAATCGAGGAAAATAGAAACAATTGAGAAAGGGGGGTATAGAAATTGGAATCGGGAATAAAAAGTTTTGGAAGTGATGTCTCACTAGTAAGGAGTTCGTTATTGTAACAAGTTATGGTTGACTTTATGCATAAGTAGTCAAGATTGGTCAAGATTTGTGGATTGTTGACTTTAGTCAAAATTGGGTTTTGACTTTCGTTTAAAATGGTTAGTCAAGGATAAGGGCATACTATATCATCTGCATGTGTATGATAGTGGTTAAATGGATTGATGGAAATAATGGTAGTCAAAGGGTACGACTTGACCGTTGGGTATTTCGAGTTGAAATAGAGGATCGAGTATGATTGTTGTTGGACCATGAATGTAAGGTCGATTGTAAAGGAATTGATGGTCAATGGAACCACCAGTGGATAAAGAAATTATCAAGATATGGTTGACTTTGTGCTTAAGTCAAGGATTTGGCAATGTTGACAATTTGGTCAAAGCTAGGCATTGACTATCGTTTTGGTCAATTGGCTATTAGTAATGATTGGGTTATATCGTCCCAATGTAGATATATGAATTGGTAAAATGATTGAAAATGTTAAGGTCAAGTTGTGAAATTTTGACCCGTTCGGGTATTAGGGACTCAAGATTGGGTTTTTGACCCGTTTGGGTATAACGGAGTCAAGTAAGGCAATCAAATGCATAAGTATTATTGGATCATAATTTGGAAGTGTAATGAGGATTGGAAATCCTTGAGTTGATTCCGAGGACGGAATCCTTTTAAGGGGTGGATAGTTGTAACGACCGGAATTTCGGTTAATATATTAAATGGAAATATTGAGGAATAAAGGTGGGAAAATATTTAATCGAGTCTCCGTTGTGTTTTATCGAGTGTTTGGATGTTTGGGACTTGGGGTAACCAAGTATGGGTCAAGGCGTGGATGGAAACAAGTTTAAAAGGCAAGAAACTGACCCGGACAGACCTCGCGACGCGAGGCAGGCGCGAGTCAGTCGCGAGTTCAAACAGCAAGTTCAACGGCCAAACGCGAAGGTCTCACGTTGACTTCGCGTTGACCTCGCGTTGAGGTCGCGGCGCGAGCCAGGCGCGAGCCTGGCGCGAAATCTGGAAAATTGCGGCAACCAGCAGGCGAACCCGCGTCACCTCGCGGTGCGAGGTGGGCGCGAGCGGGGCGCGAGGAGCGTCTGGAATATATAATCTTGTGTGTGAGCTAGGGTTTCATTTCTCATTCAACCCCACACATAGTGCAGCCGATTTGGGAGTGTTCTTGGTCGTTTTTGGAGCTCAAGAGCTAAGATCTTCACCATCTTGAAGGATTGAAACATCAAGGGTAAGTATTCTTGATTTTCTTACTCATCTACCTTGATTGTGAGCTTAGTTTGGGTAAAAATGGTGGTTTGGGGAACCAACCATGTCATCTTTGGGGAAGATGACTAAACACGGGTGTAGAACACTCATTGTAAGCTTGTAATCGATGTGTACAAGTTGGATTTCGGTTTATTGATGGAAATCTTGAACTAGGGTTTGAGATTCCACCAAGTTGGATGAACTTGGTGGTTAGGGTTGTAGATATGGATTGATTGGTGATTAGTTATGGATTATAACTAGTTATTGTGATGATATTGATGGTAGGTCAAGAAGACCTAAAGATTGGTGACATTTCACAAGTTGGAAAGCGAGGATTCGTGTTGTTAGACACGTTTTGGAGTTAGCTTGGCTAAGGTGAGTACATGAGACTTTTACTGAGTACATAGCAAATGATTTTGAAAACTATGATGTTTTATGAGTCTTTATTAATAAGTGTTTTTAATAAAGATATGATTTAAAGGATAAGAGAATGCAAGTAATAGACCATTTAAGTATGTCTAGATGACTAATGATTTCTGAAAGAGATTATGATAATGAAAAGTAATTAATAATTGTTTATTAATATGATGTTTGACTAGAGTAATGATTATGAAAGTATGATATTTGGCTTATTAATAATATGTATTAATAAAGCTCGTAACAATGATTTTGAGTATCAAGTATTGATTAGTATATTATACTAATAAAAGTAGTGATTGAATTGGTAGGAGAAATTAATATAAAGTGACTAGAAATAGATTTGTATTCTAGTCAAAGAGAAGTTAAAGTATATGATTTTTTTATAAATGATAAACATGCTTTATTTAAGTAAGGACTTGGTAAATTCAATATTGAAATTGAATAAGAAATGAGAATAATATGACAATTAGAATAGGTGTATTCTAATTTATGTTTGAGTATGTATTATTTGGGCATAGACCCGTATTTGATGAATTCATTATGTGTTGAGAAAAGGATCCGGATCACAGATAACCCACACAAGTTGGGGGAGTTAGTGACACCTACTTGGGGCGGTACCACCCTGCGCAAGGGTAGTGTGTCGAGAAATAGATAACCCGGAAAGCGGGGGAGAAATAGATAACCCGGAAATCGAGGGAGCAATAGATAACCCGGAAATCGGGGGAGCAATAGATAACCCGGAAACGGGGGAGTTTACCTAGATAACCCACATCGGGGGAGTTGCTACGGAGAGGTCCGTAGCGTATGTGATAAAGTATGTGTAAGCAAAGGTTAGCTTACAAGTATGTAATTATGATGAGAGTAAGCTTATGGTTAGCTTACTAGTATATATGTATGATAAGATCACGAGTTCATAAGAAATAAATGAATAAAGAAAAGTAATGAATACGACTTTTATTATTTTTGAGAATGGGTCGAAAACCCATGTATCTCACGAGACTATTTTGTCTCACGTACTACTTTGTTTTTGGCTATGTACTCAGGTTCGAGATCGATGGATTAGAGGGTCGCGGTAGAAGTGGCCTAGTGTTGATTTGCTCGGGAGCTCGTAGGTAGATCCCGTTTATCCTATGGTTATGATATTATATTGTAACACCGGTTTTAGTACTCTGATAAACTTTTAAAAGGTTTTTGTTAAAGCGTATTTTGGGATATTAGACTTTGTAATATTTTTATTTAAATATATGTTTTAAAAGATGTTTTGAAAATTGAGGTGTTACAATCTAGAACTCTGCAGCTTTCTCAGAAAAGTTATATCGAGAAAGTGTTAAACGTTTTAATATGCATGATGCAAAGACTGTCAAAACACTATTTGCAGCTCATTTCAAGCTATCATCCGCTTTGAGTCCTACTACTGAGACTGATATGGAGTACATGGCACGTGTACCGTACTCTAGTGCTGTTGGATCTTTGATGTATGCTATGATCTGCACGCGCCCTGATTTGGCTTACGCAGTAAGCATGGTTAGTAGATATATGGCGAATCCGGGGAAAGAACATTGGAAAGCAGTACAATGGATATTCCGTTATTTGCGTGGTACGTCTTCTATGTGTCTACATTTTGGTAATTCTAATAATGGGGTGTTTGGTTATGTCGATTCAGATCATGGTAAAGACTTAGATAAATGAAGATCAATTACAGGGTATGTGTTTACTTTAAATGGTGGTGCTATTAGTTGGAAAGCCCAGTTACAGTCTACAGTTGCATTGTCCTCTACTGAGGCAGAATATATGGCGATTACAGAAGCTATTAAAGAAGCTATTTGGTTGAAGGGGTTATTTAAAGAACTTGATGATGCAATAAAAGTTAATACTGTTTATTGTGACAATCAAAGTGCTATTCATTTGACAAAAGATCAAATGTTTCATGACCGCACGAAACATATTGATATGCGTTACCATTATGTGCGGGATATAATTGCTGATGGTGATTGTGTTGTTAGCAAGATTGATACTAATTATAATCCCGCTGATATGTTCACCAAAAGTCTTCCAGTAGCCAAATTCAATTTATTTTTTGATTTGGTTGGTGTTTCTGGTCGCAATTGAGCCGTTTGGCTCATGGCGGAGGAAGTATTTTTAATTTTCAGAATCATTTTATTTTTCCCTATATATGGAGATTGCAGGTTCTTATGAAGTGTCAGAGTTTGATGTGGTATTGGTTTTTCGTTTATGTTCGTGTTTCGATCTATGTCGTTTGGCGTGTAATTTTGAAGTCAAGGTGGAGATTGTGGAATATATGTCTTCAAATTACACATATTATAAAGTTCAAGGGCCATATGTGCCAACTGCTTAAAACTTAAATTAATTAATTTATATCTCACGTGCACTTGAAATCAAGATAAACAATTCACAATTGATTTTGACCTACGGCGCTGGTCCCTTACGTACGCTGAGTTACGGCGATTTCACGACGGGTTTTCTTACGAACGTATGAATTAGGGGTTTTAACCCTAATTGATTCTTTTACCATTCATTCACTTTGTAAGTCTATTTGATTCAAAGCTTTGTAAACACTGCAAGATTATAGTGGATTGATTCTCGGCTTCCTCCGCCCGTGATTTTTTTTCCCGTTTTGGGTTTCCACGTAAATCTTTGTGTCTCTTTATATTTACTGTATTATATATTTCGTTGTGTGGTTGATTGCATATTGATAGGGTAATCTTATTCCGCTTATAACTAATATTGATTATATTACTTGGATTCGGGAGAGGGTTTTGATATTATCCTAGTTTCATTGATTAAGGTGAAATTAGTGTGTCAATT
Organism: Calendula officinalis; assembly: GCA_963853835.1. Classification (NCBI taxonomy): domain Eukaryota; kingdom Viridiplantae; phylum Streptophyta; class Magnoliopsida; order Asterales; family Asteraceae; genus Calendula; species Calendula officinalis. Next base: position 20,394,064 of record OY970827.1, read on the forward strand.
TTTACCCATATCTTACTACACTTACCGAATCAATATTTTTTTTTATTTTTTTTTATTGTTATTCTTTGAAACCAATTATATTTACCTTACTAAATGAGCAGGTTAGACTTGTCGAATATCTAGTTTAGATTAGTTGAATTTTACAATATCTCTACTATCTATAATGCATTCAGGACTTTCCATAATTAGCTGGCTGAAAATTCAGCCAAATAATTGCTAATTATGGAAACTATATCTTTCAAATATAAAAAAAATGGGCATCAGGTCTCGAACCTGCGACCTAAGACTTCTAAAGGCAGCAACCAAACCAGCTCATCTACTAGGAACATCTGTTAAGGCATCTAAATTTAGGATATTAAAGCTCTGTGTCCAACCTCCTCGATTGGCACAATTGTCCAATGTCCAACCTCCTCGATTGGCAGACATGTTCAATGTCCAACCTCCTTGATTCGTTCATTCATCCCTATCCCCTGTCGATTGAAGCCACCTCGATTCTACAAACGGCTCTTTGATTCCTCAAAGATTGAAACCCTATATATACAGAACAAACGACGAACACAACGGCCGAACAGATCTACAATTCAAATTTGACGTAACGATGAAAATTTATTCACTTGTGCGTTCTTCCGTCAATAATCTCAGGTTTATCCTCGGTTTCCTTCTTTTTCGTTAATTTCATTCAATTTTTCACATGATTTCGCTCCAGTTTATTTCATAATGTATTAATTTTTGTGTTCTTCGCATCTATTATCTTTTGCATCTCTTTGATCAGTTCCAGTCAACAGCTCCTATGTTAGAATAGTAGAAGGTAACTTTGAGAAACACTTTTGTTTAATTCCATCAAATCAAATCAATTCAATTGATTCATGGTATTAGATCTTTGATTGTTATGTGCTAAATGTTTCATGTTTGTGTGTATATCTACTGAATCGTTAGTGATTTATTCTTATATTTGATTATTGATGTTTACATAAGTTTCGTAATCTTGTGAATTTAGAGAGATTTAGACCATGGCTACCCACTCTTTTGAGTTTAAGATTATAATTGTTATTATTGCCTTATTAATATTTTGATCATGATTTTTTTGATATTTGTGAGTTCTATACGAGTTTTGGGGAAAACACATGTGATTTTGGAATGAATCGGAAATGGAAGCAAGTGTTTAGCCATTTGTGTGACTCTGTTTGTGTTACTACAACTAACCTACAATGGAGCTGCACAATGTCTTCCCTGTCAGCTATGTACTAGGAATTCATCATTTCATATTAGTGATTTCCCACATTTACTTTTGTAATCAAGCATAGTAGCATTAACATGTATCTTTTACTGTTCATAAGAAGGGATTGTTCTTTCTTTGGTTATTGTTGCACTTTTGGCTTTCCAGCGTGTTACACGAGTGGTTACTTTTAGGATGGCTAAGAAATCATAAAGCACCTTGTAAGTATTGACAACATAATCAACATCCTTTTTCAGATCATTCATGTGTTTTTACACGAGTATATCTGCTTCTACGAATTGTCTATGAGAAACAACTAAACTTGGGGTATTTAGAATGTAAAATTTATGTAAATAACATGTCAAAGTTTCAGAAGGGGAAATGTTATATCGTTGCAACTTATTTCTTTGAAGTAATATGTTATTTGATAAACACAAACTTACTCTGAACTGGTGACGTTAAATATGGTTACTGATTACATCGAATATGTTGCTGATATAATATATGGTGCATTTTGGATATGAGAAACGGTATAATGTGTAGAATCCTTCTGATTGGATGTGAATTGACATTTTTATTTTGATCTGTTTTGATTGATATGTTTAAGATTTAAGGGTATTTGTGATCTAAATTAGAAAGACTTAATTTTTAGCCAATTGACTTTTTGAAATGGACTTTCTATTTCAGGACAAATTTATTTTTATCAAAATATGCATCGTGCAGGATTTTTACCAACCGGCCTACATAATGTTACTTGACAAAAATTTAACTTTATTAATCTCTTAACCTTAAGAAGTTGAAATTACACCACCACCGTCCGTGACCACCACCACCATCAACTTCCGGTTGGTCGCCAACAAATATAGTCACAGGGTACCCGCGAATGCGGCGGGTACCCTGCTAGTCTTTATATAAGACAAAGCAAAAACTTAATTTATTTATTAAATGATTATTAATTTAAATAATCAAATCTTCCCCTATATATGCAGCTACACATGATTCAAATTTGACACCTCACCCGTTTCAAGCTTTTTGATTGGTTAATAATGCCACATGTAATTCATTGATTGGCTCACAATTTCCTCACAAGTTTCCGTAGACTTGATCTGATGCAGTTACTTCTATTCGGATTTTAGGGAAAAACCCTGATACTAAAACCATTCTCTCCACCGTCTCCTTCCTCAGCTCCTCCATTTATTCGGATTTTGAAAGATGCCCGTTCCATTCTTCACTCTCCTTCCCCCAATTTCAACCCTAACCACCTTACCGTCAAATCACCAATCATCCCGTTAACCACAGTTACCACCACCAAGTTTCTCTCTCTGATTTCTGGAGAAAAGGTTAGTTTGCTAAGTCATCTGCTACAACTATCCTTGTGATTACTTTAATTGCTCATATTTTTTGTCGATCGTCTTTGTTTGTGTTTTTATTGGGGCGATCGTCAAGGAAAACTCGAATAATCCTTGCGGGGTTTCTATTTCTTATCAGACGTGTGAATTTTTTGATTTTGAAGACTTAAAAACTTGATCATTGAAAAGCTTACTATTAGGGTTTTTTTTATTATCTATCTTCAATTTTGTGTATTCATTTGTATAATAGGATTATGCTGATCAAAGTGATTATGCTCATGGATTTACTTTAGAGCAAAATGTGTAAATAGAAGAGCTGAATTAAGTTTAAGTATTTAACTTTTTGAACTATGGTCAGTGGTGCTTGGGAATTTCATTGCAAGTAGACAGATTGGTGTTAGAGTTGTGTATTGTAACACCTCAATTTTTCAAAACACCTTTTAAACATATTTTTAAATAAAAATAATACAATGTCCAATGTTCCCAAAATACGGTTTAACAAAAACCATTAAAACATTTATCAGAGTTACAAAATCCGGTGTTACAAAGATAATATCATAACCATAGGATAAACGAGAACTACCTACGAGCTCCCGAACTGATCAACACTAGGCCACTTCTAACGCGACCCTCTAATCCATCGATCCTGAACCTGAGTACATAGCCAAAAACAAAGTAGTACGTGAGACAAAATAGTCTCGTGAGATACATGGGTTTTCGACCCGTTCTCAAAAGATTTATAAAATATTATTTATAACATTAAAAATACTTATCCTTATCATTTCTTATTAATTCAATATTCATCTTCCATTCATTTAACCGTATAAACTAATAAGCTTACCGTAAGCTTACTCGTCATCTAATCACATACTTGTAAGTTATCTCCAAACTTACACTTTCATTATCACATATGCGACGGACCTCTCCGAAGCCAACTCTCCCGATATGGGACGTCATAGGTAAACTATCAAGGTAATTGGGAACCCCCATTTCACCGAGATTCATAAGCTCTCCCCGTTCCCGGGTCGTCATACTCACTCATCATTGAGTGTCGTAAACTGTGACATTCTACTCTTTGCGCAGGGAGGTACCACCCCAAGTAGACGTCTCATGCTCCCCCATTTCTGGGCGGTCTTATTCCGGATTTTTCATTCACATATGAGCCTCAGCTCCTTTCATCAAATTTGAGCATCAGCTCCTTTCATCACATATTAGAATACATTTATTCTAACTTATCATGCTATTCTCTTTATTATTTCATTTTAAATCTTGACTTTACCAAGTCCTTTGCTAATTTAAAACATATTTATCTTTTATCAAAATCATGATACTTTGACTCTTCTTTGACTAGAATACATGTTTATTACTAGTCCCTTATTACTTATCCTCTTAGTATTTCAATATCTACTTTTATTAGTATAATATACTAATCGATACTCATTACTTTAAAATCATTGTCTCAAGCTTTATTAATACATATTATTAATAAATCGATTATCAAGCTCTTTCAAATCATTATCTTTATTCATACATCTTATTTATAAAAACTCATTAATTACTTTTCATAATCATAATCTCTTTCAAAATCATCAATCATTTAGACATACCAAAATAGTCTATTACTAGCATTTTCTCATCATATCAATCATATCTTTATTAAAAATGTTTATTAATAAAGACTCTTAAAACATCATAGTTTTCAAAATCATTTGCTATGTACTCAGTAAAAGTCTCATGTACTCACCTTAGCCAAGCTAACTCCAAATCGTGTCCAACAACACGAATCCTTGCTTTCCAACTTGTGAAATATCACCAAACTTTAGGTCTTCTTGACCTACCATCAATACCATCACAATAACTAGTTATCATCCATAACTAATCACTAATCAATCCATATCTACATTCCCAACCACCAAGTTCATCCAACTTGGTGGGATCTCAAACCCTAGTTCAAGATTTCTATCAATAAACCCAAATCAAACTTGTACACATCATTTACAAGCTTACAATGAGTGTTCCACACCCATAATTAGTCATCTTCCCCAAAGATGACATGGATGGTTCCCCAAACCACCATTTCTACCCATACAAAGTTCACAAACTAACTAGATAACATCAACAATCAAGAAATCTTACCTTTGATGTTTAGATCCTTCAAGATGGTGAAGATTTGAGCTTGAAATCACCAAATCCGACCTTTCTCTCTCTAGAAACGGCTGCAAGTGTTTTGGAGGTGAAAATGAGCAAACCCTAGCTCAAACCCGATTTAATACTGCTCGCCCAAAGTTCGCGTCGCGAACACAACTTCGCGTCGCGAAGTTCCCGTGTCGTGACCCCTTCGCGATCGCTAACTGGTCGTGAACTCTGATCGTCAGATACCCCAATTCTCTGTTTGATGTTCCCGATCGGGAACACCTAGTTCGCGTCGCGAACTCTAGCAGCCAGCAGGGCTGCACTTTTCGATCTTCGTCTCGACCCGGTTTCGTCCATAACTTTCTCATACGGTGTCCAAACGACACGAAACCAATTCCTACGGTTCTGAAATGAATTATCCTTATTTATCATATTTTTCCCAAATTTTATTTTATTCAAATTTCGGGTCGTTACAACTATCCACCCCTTAAAAAGGATTCCGTCCCCGGAATCAACTCAAGGATTTCCAATCTTAATTCCACTTCCAACTTATGATTCAATAATACTTACGCAGTTATTTGCCCCTTTGACTCCGTTATACCCAAACGGGCCCAAAAATCCAAACTTGTGTCCTTAACACCCGAACGGGTCAAAATTTCACAATTCGACCTTAACATTTCTCATCAATTAACCAAACTCCCTACTCCCATTGGGATGACATGACCCAATCATTACTAATAACCATTTGACCCAAATGATAGTCAACCCCTCGTTTTGACCAAACTGTCCACATTGTCCCATCTTTGACTTATCACAAAGTCAACCATTCCTTGACAGTTTCCTTACTCACTAGTGATTCCATTAACCATAAATTCTTTAACAATCGACCTTACCTTCATGGTCCAACAACAATCATACTCGGTTTCTAAATTCCATTCGAATTGCCCAAAGGTCAAAGTCGCACCCTTTGACTACAATTATTCCCAATAATCAATCAACCACTAACATACACACATATATGCGATACATTATGCTCTTATCCTTCACCAACCATTTTAAACGAAAGTCAAAAATCCAATTTTGACCAAAGTCAACAATCTACTAGTTGACTAACCTTGACTTATGAATAAGTCAACTTACCTTGCTAAATTCCACATATTCTTTATTACTAAGGCATTGCTTCCCAAGCTTTTCGTTCCTGATTCCAATATTTAAATTTCCTTTCTCAATTGTTTCTCTCTTCTCTGATTTCAATTTTCTACAATCGATTAACCATTTCCACTTGAATCAATACCAAATTTCTATTACTTTTTAACTTTCATCCAATTACTTATACCTTTTATAATTTCCTTCAAACATCCTTATACCATACTTGAATTTCCCGATTACCGGCTCTAGAGCCTCAATCATATCCAATTGTGGCCTAGCCACCCCTTATACCTCTTTCACCACTCATTGGTTATTAACAAACTTTGCTTCCTTAAAGTATTCCGTTTTCATAAACCATGAACTCGTAGGCACCTCCTACACTTACTTATACTTAAACACTACCCGTGTTTTCAATCCAAGTTCTCACTTGCCATAAAAAAAAAAATCATAACAACAACTAACCATACGGTTCTACATTCGACAGAAAGCCTCACAATTCTGCTACATCAGTTCATACTTTAACTATACCACCGAGATGATCGGAAAGCCTCCAATCCATCAAGGCCCAAACTGTCACAATGATCAGAAAGCCTCCAATCCAAAGTGACTCATACAATACCATTTCATATTGCATACCATTCATGTATGCCTCATTCGCTTAACATCATGCTATCATTTTCTTTCACAATCAACCACATTTTCTATCCACATTTTCACTTTTCCACTTACACCCAATACCACACGGTATGCACAAATTCACTAACCAATTTATTTATCAATCGGCCTTTACTAAACATGCTTTCTCAACATTAATATCTTCCGATCTTTCATTTACCACCAAGGTAACCACTAACACCCTTTTAATTATCCATATCTTACCGATTCACACGGTCCTTATGAGTCAACCCATTGACTCCGATCGATACCCAACCTTGAACTATCTCTTTTTTTTTTTTTTTTTTTTTTTTAAACTTTACCAATAACAAACTATTCACCCTTGCCATTGCATACGTCAACCCTGACTTGAATATCTGCACTACTTATCAGGATTTCCACCGAACACTAAAGTTCTATTTTCAAAATCATTATTTCTATAGCTTTCCATTCATACTTTACTAGTCTTACCGAAACTTAGTACTTCAATGTACTACTACTCTTTCTTTGAGCACAATTACTATTATTATGATTCACCTTCCGATAATTTATAATGACATAATCCTTTCTATTCTTATTTCCCGCGACATACCGGTCGCCAACCCATAACTATACACATAGTAACCCGGGGAGATTATCACCCAAACTTATTTTTCACATCATATATTCCATCTATAATTATTTCCATACTTATATCACATAAGCACCAATTTGTGCGACATAAAAGCAATTAAATTCCGATTATCTACCAAAATTTCATAAACGAATTACCTGAAGCGGCCCCACGGGTTTCCTTCACCCGATTCCTGTTGGCGGTTGATGCTGACGTGTCGGTTCTCTTCCTTGGGCACGCACTACTAAAGTGTCCCACCTCGTGACAAGTGTAGCATTCCACTTCCTCGAGGTTCCTTACTTTACAATCCTTTGCTCGGTGTCCTACTCGACCACACTTGAAGCATATAGCCGAATTTGCCTTACATTCCCCATGATGATTCTTCCCACAACTTTGACAACTTCCAATACCACTATGCTTTGACGAACTCGACCCCAATCCTTCTCTCTTTGTTAATCCCAAGCTACTATCAAACTTCTTCTTTTCTTTTCCTGATGCCGACTCTTGTGCCCTTCGCCGAAACACCCTTTCAACACTCCGAGCGGTACTAATGGCCTCATCCAACGTGGTCGCTCGCTTGACTTCCAATTCAAACTCCGGTGGTAGTCCATTCGCATACCGAACCACCTTCATCCGCTCCGTAGGATAGGACTTGATTACAAACGGAAGTAATCCCGTAAACTTTTTGGTGTATTCTTCCACCGACATATTTCCCTTCTTGATGAACATAAACTCTTCTTGTAACTCTTCTAGATCTCTCTCGGGACAAAACTTTTCCTTCAACCTTCTCGTGAACTCCTCCCACGACATCTTGTACACTTTCTTTCCCAAAGTTTCATACATGGTATCCCACCATGTCAACGCTTCATCCTTCAACTGTCGGGATGCATAAACGACCATGTCTTTCTTTAAACACTTGCTACTTTCTAGCACTTGCTCGGTTTCCCGAATCCAACGCATCGTGACCTTTGGTTCCGAACTTCCATAATACACTCCGGGGTTGCACGACATGAATGTCTTATAGGTGCATCCTTCTCTTTCCTCCGAATCCGAATCGTCGGTCTCCTCGGTCGATGGCTCCACAGTACGGGTCTTGCTACCCGAAGACTTACTTCCCCCACGGGACTTAGAATTATCATTCTTCTCTTCATTGAACCGGTTAGTCAAGATCCGGTTCACATCCTCATTCACCACTTCCCTTATTTGGGTAAACAATTTCTGGATAGCTTCCATAGTTACCGGGGTTTGATTTGCATCCAAACCGGAACCTTCTCCATTATTACCGGGATGAGTCGGGATTCGATTTGAATCCGTCTCATGATCTCGTGGAATCTCTCCACTTCTTGGGTTCACCATTTTCTATATCAACATAATAAACCATCAAAATTCAAAGATTGACTTATTAGTCAAACATAACCCATATAGCCCAAAACATTATCCTTTCACTTAGGGATCGACCCTAATATACCCATACTTTACTGTCTCAACAGACTGATCAAGGACATCCTATGGAAAACATATGGTCCTACTTAGCATAGCTTAAGACTAGGGAGGTCAAACCTACCTAATTCACTTAAACTATAGCTCTGATACCAAGTTGTAACACCTCAATTTTTCAAAACACCTTTTAAACATATTTTTAAATAAAAATAATACAATGTCCAATGTTCCCAAAATACGGTTTAACAAAAACCATTAAAACATTTATCAGAGTTACAAAATCCGGTGTTACAAAGATAATATCATAACCATAGGATAAACGAGAACTACCTACGAGCTCCCGAACTGATCAACACTAGGCCACTTCTAACGCGACCCTCTAATCCATCGATCCTGAACCTGAGTACATAGCCAAAAACAAAGTAGTACGTGAGACAAAATAGTCTCGTGAGATACATGGGTTTTCGACCCGTTCTCAAAAGATTTATAAAATATTATTTATAACATTAAAAATACTTATCCTTATCATTTCTTATTAATTCAATATTCATCTTCCATTCATTTAACCGTATAAACTAATAAGCTTACCGTAAGCTTACTCGTCATCTAATCACATACTTGTAAGTTATCTCCAAACTTACACTTTCATTATCACATATGCGACGGACCTCTCCGAAGCCAACTCTCCCGATATGGGACGTCATAGGTAAACTATCAAGGTAATTGGGAACCCCCATTTCACCGAGATTCATAAGCTCTCCCCGTTCCCGGGTCGTCATACTCACTCATCATTGAGTGTCGTAAACTGTGACATTCTACTCTTTGCGCAGGGAGGTACCACCCCAAGTAGACGTCTCATGCTCCCCCATTTCTGGGCGGTCTTATTCCGGATTTTTCATTCACATATGAGCCTCAGCTCCTTTCATCAAATTTGAGCATCAGCTCCTTTCATCACATATTAGAATACATTTATTCTAACTTATCATGCTATTCTCTTTATTATTTCATTTTAAATCTTGACTTTACCAAGTCCTTTGCTAATTTAAAACATATTTATCTTTTATCAAAATCATGATACTTTGACTCTTCTTTGACTAGAATACATGTTTATTACTAGTCCCTTATTACTTATCCTCTTAGTATTTCAATATCTACTTTTATTAGTATAATATACTAATCGATACTCATTACTTTAAAATCATTGTCTCAAGCTTTATTAATACATATTATTAATAAATCGATTATCAAGCTCTTTCAAATCATTATCTTTATTCATACATCTTATTTATAAAAACTCATTAATTACTTTTCATAATCATAATCTCTTTCAAAATCATCAATCATTTAGACATACCAAAATAGTCTATTACTAGCATTTTCTCATCATATCAATCATATCTTTATTAAAAATGTTTATTAATAAAGACTCTTAAAACATCATAGTTTTCAAAATCATTTGCTATGTACTCAGTAAAAGTCTCATGTACTCACCTTAGCCAAGCTAACTCCAAATCGTGTCCAACAACACGAATCCTTGCTTTCCAACTTGTGAAATATCACCAAACTTTAGGTCTTCTTGACCTACCATCAATACCATCACAATAACTAGTTATCATCCATAACTAATCACTAATCAATCCATATCTACATTCCCAACCACCAAGTTCATCCAACTTGGTGGGATCTCAAACCCTAGTTCAAGATTTCTATCAATAAACCCAAATCAAACTTGTACACATCATTTACAAGCTTACAATGAGTGTTCCACACCCATAATTAGTCATCTTCCCCAAAGATGACATGGATGGTTCCCCAAACCACCATTTCTACCCATACAAAGTTCACAAACTAACTAGATAACATCAACAATCAAGAAATCTTACCTTTGATGTTTAGATCCTTCAAGATGGTGAAGATTTGAGCTTGAAATCACCAAATCCGACCTTTCTCTCTCTAGAAACGGCTGCAAGTGTTTTGGAGGTGAAAATGAGCAAACCCTAGCTCAAACCCGATTTAATACTGCTCGCCCAAAGTTCGCGTCGCGAACACAACTTCGCGTCGCGAAGTTCCCGTGTCGTGACCCCTTCGCGATCGCTAACTGGTCGTGAACTCTGATCGTCAGATACCCCAATTCTCTGTTTGATGTTCCCGATCGGGAACACCTAGTTCGCGTCGCGAACTCTAGCAGCCAGCAGGGCTGCACTTTTCGATCTTCGTCTCGACCCGGTTTCGTCCATAACTTTCTCATACGGTGTCCAAACGACACGAAACCAATTCCTACGGTTCTGAAATGAATTATCCTTATTTATCATATTTTTCCCAAATTTTATTTTATTCAAATTTCGGGTCGTTACATGTATGGCCATTCAATGGAGTAATCAATATAAATTTCAATAGTTTTTTGGTGTTTATAAACCACGGGTTTTCAAGGGTTGATTTGGGTTTTATTTTATCCATAATATTCACTAATATTGCAGCACTTTCTGATTTGTATTGTTACAGGCTGAAGTTGATATTAAATCATCAGTTAATTCAAAGTATGTATTCTCAGATCATTTGCTTGCTTCATTTTCATGAATATTTAACAATAGGATAAGTTCAATGGCTTTTAATAAGAATGAATTACAATAGGATAACTTGATTTAAGGCTCACACCATTGAATACATACATTGTTGATGCCTTTGACCATGCTATTGGTCAAAGCAGCTCAATTAAGGACAACTCTGATTTGGAAAATTTAAATAACAAAATGATGAATTTGATTAGGAGGATACATCAAATATAAAAAATTAATTAGAAGGAAAACAAGTCAAATTAAAAAAGTTTAGTTAGAAGGAGAAGGGGTCAAATCGGCCAAACAAACAAGTTACAAGTTGATTAGTGTTATATTTTATAATGGTTAAAGCTAATTAAAAAAATGTATAAATAAGTTTTTTATTGCCAATTTTTTAACACGAAAATGCAGACTCTTTATTCAGTTAGTAAGTTTCGTTTTATTCTTTTATTTGAAGCCTTAGTTGTGGTCAATCGAGGTTCTTCTAATTTTATTTACTCAATAATTATTTATGTTCTATAAATTTTTTATTTTCATAATTGTTGCTAAAGCTTTTGTGATGCTTGCTATTAGGTATCTTCTTTGCTGATGCCACTTGTCCAGTTAGTTAAAACTGGTTTTACTAAAGCAGCACAACGGTTGGATGGTATTTATTCGTTACTCATTGTGTTGAAAATTGCAGCTGCTGATATGGTGTACCATTTAACCTCTTTTTTGTGTTTTTATATTTTAAATTTTAAATCTGTTTCCAGTTACAGCTATTAATGTTTGTTGAATGTAATAACTTCTATTTGTTGCAGATGAAACTGTGTCAAAAGAAAATGTATGGTCTTTGATCTCGCAGAATGGGCCTTCAGGTGTGGTCTTTAGAAAGAAGTAATTACTGGGAATTTTGAATGAGTATGAATCGTCATTTTTGGAAAATGTGAAAATGTGAAATTGAGTTTCAGAATTTCATAGTGTTTTAATTGTAACTTTAAATGGGTTTGCCAAATTAATTCTACACAAACAATTTCTTGAACACAGTTGGTAGGTTTAACCTGTTTACGATCTGGACCTTTTCTCCATCAAGATTTGTAAATATAATATGATCCATTCACAACATTTTTTTATCATTTATAAATAATGACCAATTGTGATTGGCAAATTTCCAAAAATATTGATACTAACAACCTCAAGTGTCTTATATCATTTCAGGATGATGGATGTTAATTGTTGACAATGTCAATAACTGAAATGTATTACCTTGCTCAAGTTAACTAAACCATAAATTCTTGAATCTATATTTCCAAATAGAGATCATTAATTTGTACTTTTATTATTTTTAACATATGATCTCACATTTCATTTTAAATTAACAGGCCTCATTCACAAAGTCCACATTTTCTTTAGTATACTCTTATGTTGTTGCATCTGAACATAATGAGCCACAACAAATTTCATAAAGTTGTGAAAATAATGGAGGATTAAGTAATCTTGGAATCATGGAAACATGTGCTGCAAAGAGTGTATACTTGTGAGAAACTTATTGATATCAACTCAATATATGTAAAATGTAATAGTATGCTGCCTTATTTATGCATCTTATAAGAGTTAAAAATCTTAAACTTTTTTTATTGTAATTTAATTATGAATGCATTTGTTTTCTTTCAATTTGGTAGACACTTAAGTGTGTTACATATTGATAAATTTCCATTAACTTTCACTTTCATGATAATTTTTATTATAAAGAAGTTTTATTTAGTCTCTAGATTTTGTGTAGCATTTGTGATATGTATCAAAACACGTTTAACATCATTTCAATAATAGATTACTGTGTTTATTTCTTTAGTTTTTTGTTGGTATATTCCTTTTTATTTATCGATTGGGCGGGCTATGAAGCTAGTAAGTTATAAGCTTAAACCTTTTTAAATATTTTTTTCCCAAACACTCCCGAGAAAGGAATAACTACTTATTGAGCTTTTAGCCTTAAAATTATAAAACTTAGAGGAATGCCAACCGTTCCTTCAGTAAGGTTCGATTGGTCTTCGCTTTGGAGACACGGTATCGCTAGTGTTATCCAATAGTCTCGACTGGATTGGAGACAGAGAAGGTGACGAGTGTTCGGGGTTTTTTGTGGATATTGGTATTTTATGTGTGTGTGTATTTTGTATATAAAATATTAAGTGAAATGATATTGTTAGTACGTTCAGTTGGAGTTGATTTGACAAAAAACTAAAATATCTATCGGTCAGGAGACGTCTTATAATCACTTGACATTCACCAAACAACCTATTATGATACTGCAAACTGTCTTAAAATTGGTTTTATGACTTTATCATATCAAACCTCCATATTTATATCACACCACCAAGTTCTTAATAAGATAAAACGACCGTTTAGTAACACTTTAAACCCACGTAGATATCAATTAGTAAATTTTGGCACAAAACTGAAAGAATATACAATAAATAAATTAAAAAAATAAAGGGAGAAAACACACACATGTATATACATGTGTATGTATATATAGGCATGTGATCATGAAGTGACCACACATAAATTCTCTCATCCATAATAAATGGGAATTGATTTGTTCAAGGCACTTATTACTTCATATAAGGCAAATTAAAGTTATTTTACATGATTATCCACAATTAATTATTCATTATAGCATTTCATAATTAATTATAAGGGTATAAATGTCAAATATTTTTAATTTTGCCGTGAATAAAAAATAAATGCCTTGAACAAATCATTACCCATAATAAATCAGTAAGGTTTCTCACCAATAAAATTGCCAGGAGGATCATAATTACAAATCATGAAAACACCCCTACCTTGAGAACACGTCACCCTAGAGCACCCAATCCTCCTACTCGCCTTCCAAACAATCTGTGTATAATGCCCACACTCCTGCCCTCCATTGCACGAATTCGACCCATACGTGTACCACCGCTGCTCCGCCACCCATGCCGCCGCCGCCTGAGCTGGGCTCCACCCGTCACCGCTGCCCCAAAAGATGTTCTCCCCAAATGGCCCATTTGAATGTTTTAGCAAGCAATCTTGCTTCCTTTCCCTAGCGTACAAGTTGGCATAGCGTGCTAGTTGTGTGTCCCACACAAGTGGCGGCATGCGGTGGGCGGCTCGAGCTTGGTTTTGTAGAGATATGAAGTCGTTGATGACTTTTTTGGAGAATTGGTTTTTATCGGTGATGGCATTGGTGGTGAAGCTTAGGAGACCAAGGAAGACCCCCAATGCGATGGCAGGAAACCACATTGGGAGATAGTGTGATGTGTTTTCCTTGGTGGTAATTTTTTTAGGATATACAAAGTGCAAGCTTTATATAATATGATTTAAAAATAAGAAATGGTTATATAATCAAGATGTAATATAAAAGGGTAGTTGGATTTGTGGAGAATTTAAGTGGCACCCATGATCGAATATGATTGCCATAATCTTTAGGATCAAAACTAGATCATTTTTTCAACCATTAAATGGGTCAAGATCTATACAAAACAAATAAATATTTTTTCGATTTAATTTTTATAAAATAAGTTAACTTGAATTGTATTTTGTGCCGGGTTTATGTCACTAGATAGTAATCAAGTTTCATTATTATTCCATGCTCAATCTCTTGTCCAATTATAAAAACTACTTAAGTTTTCAAACTATTCTAGCGTTGAGTAGTTTTCCGTAAATTCTAAAATTAAGTGACTTATATAAAATAATTTTGAAACTTAGATAATTGGTTTTTTTTTTAAGTCTTATCTAAAATAAAATAGCTACTGTTGGGCTGAGTAAACAAACATCTTGTTGATTCAGAGGGCCAGATGGGGCTGATGCATTTTAGGGTGGGCCAGATAAGTATATTGGGCCTAGTATAAGTTTTGGGCCTGAAGTAAACTCGGACTTTGGTTCATTTGCTGGGCCTGGTCTGAATGTTGGCCCAGTTCACTCTGTTGGGTTTGGGAGTCCTAGCCATCATATTGACCTTGGTATTTTAATGGGCCATGGCACCAATATTAATACCAAAACTGGGCCTGGCACAGGAAGCCCAAATTTGATATCCAATCAGTCAGGTTTCAGACATGGAGTTTATGAAGTTTTTAGCTACTGATTTCATCAAAATCGTAAATTGTTTATGTTATGACAACTTTGATATCCAATCAGTCAGGTTTCAGACATTTTTTCACACAAAAAAATCACCTAAATTAATCAAATAACGAAGATTTTAGTCAAATTAATGAAATTTTGAGTTTTACGATCTTTCACGGTATTTTTTTAACCGCCAAAACTTTCGTGGCATTATTTATTTAGTTCGCAACATTTATAAAATTGAGGCATTTATAGGATTTTGCAAGTTTTCATATCGCGAATTGCGATGGTATAGAGTATAGACAAAAGACTTGTCAAATTGTGGACCAAATATATTGATATAACAACTAATTAAAAGTTTGCATTTTGCAACTTTGTTAATTGGTCCCGCCTTAACAAGTGTTCTAATAAAAATTGCCTTAAAAAAGAGATGTTTACTATTAAACGATATTTGTAAACGATATTTAATATTAGCTGGTTGGCTTCCTAATTTTATTTGATAGTCAAATTTTATAGCAGTTATCTTTAATCTATTATTTAAAGTTAATTATAACAAAAGTTACAACATTATCAATATCGATTAACCAGATTTTTTTTGAATTAACCAGATATAACCAACGTTATGAAACGTCCTCTAATAGGTTTCCTTGGGAAAACAACTCCCATATCTTGGAACCACCGTCGACGTTTCATTTTCCCATACAACGGCAATTATTAAACCTAAAGGCACCCTCTAAAGCCATTGCTTTTCCGGTTTGCGGCGTCGTAGTTGTTCCGGCGGTGGCTTTTGCGGTAATTGCTAAGGCGGTGCTTTGTATCGCGGATGTACAAAAGGAGGTTCATTCTGAGGCTCCAAACTTTGGTGACGGTGCTACAGCTGTTACATTCATTGCAACCACCGCTGCCTTTGCTTTTCCGGTTTGCCGTTGCTACGGTGGTGGCTGTTGCTGCAACTTCTAAGGCGGTGAAACTGGTGGTCAAACAGGCCTGATAGATCTAATTGAAACCAGTTTATTTAATTAGGAATTTAATGTACGTTTTTGTTTATTGTGAAATGACTCCTCGATCGTATTTTGGCTATGCATCTTGATTTTCATATCAACGTTTTCAATATATTAAGTGGTGCTGGTGATTCGCGTCATTTTAATTTATCTTTTTTTTTTGTTTCCATGCATGATTTAAAACTTTGTTAGTTTTGCACAAAACTATTGATTCAAAGATTTTTTTCAATAGTGTTCGGTGGATCATTTTTTATTTTATTAAAGGGATATTGTTTAATTTTCATTTAGATATTTTTTCATGTGATAATTGTAGGTGCATATATGCTTAAGTAATTACTAGCAGGGTACCCGCGCAATGTGGCGGCGGGTACCCTATGATGATAGTGATGTCGGTGCCAATAGTGATGGTGAGTGGTGGTGCATAGTGATGGTAAAATGGCGCCGCTAGTGATTGTGGTGGTCGTGGTAGATGAGGTGGTAAGTGATGATGATAAGTAGTGATGGCGATTACGTTCAATACAATAATGAATTAAAGAATAATATACATAAATAATTGTATTAAAGTAATTAGCATCCACAGTAGCTCAGTTACCTAAAATGTTAATAACAATATGCTAAATAAGTCATATGCTAATAACAATATGTTTGATTATTGATCATCGCCGGAAAATTACTGAAACAGTTTTGTAGAACACTTACATATCCATTTAATTTCATTTATCTGAAATCCAACAAAATATATGCTCGATAATTAGTGAAACATTAAAATGTTCAAAAAGTTGAAGAAGTTCCCGTTATTCAAACATGTTTTTGACTTGTTTATTATTACAAAATCGGATACCTAGGCATAAACAAATTTAAATAGTTTGACTCCTCCAGAGAAAAAAAGTTATATACATCATATGTAATTACCTCCTTAGGCATGTTACATTTTAGTCCCACTTTGAAACTCTTTAAAAATGAAACACATGGGTCATGTGATAAGGAAATAAAACACAAAGACTAAATTAAGCTCTTTATTGAATTTAAATTTGTCGAAAGATTACATTGAATATGTACTATACAAATTCTAAATGTTTCCCCAACGACCAAGAAAATAAACAAAAAAGAATCGAAGAGCTACAAAACTCTGACCCACTTGCCTAACAATATAAGACCACTTTGGTCCAATTTAGTTGGGTCTTTAACGGAAAAAGAACCACCACCATGTGCACCTCACTCACCCACCATATGTGTCGATAATGATGTTCCTCCCGGTCCAGCATCCCCTTAAGCCAACCGATCACAAACTGGCTCAATGGGTTAAAATGAAAGATGCTGTCAACTGTCAAGAAAATACCTCAAGCGTTGACATGGAACCAATTCTATAAATCTTGTCACCAGGGGTTGTATGAGGTCACATTATTTCTACAAGTACAAAATAAACAAAGATATATTATAACTTAATTTTGCAAAAAGATAAAAAGAAACACTGACTTCATGTAATATCTAGAAAGCATGTTGAATATTGTTGCTGATAAAGCTCTCAATATTGAAACAATCAACAAGCGGCTAAATATTTTTCATGAAGACCTTGTAATCCTTTTGGAAATGATATTAAATCACGATCATAACAAGTAGATAAATAAGGTTGAAATTCATCATAACCAGCATAAACAATTGATACATTTACTGCATTTAATATTAAAAATCCCTCTCTTTGATCATCAAACAAACCATCATTTCTTGAATTTGAGTTTGCGAATTGAAGGCTAGCAAAAACCGTGTAACAGTTTCAGAATCTAAATAATAAGTATAAGTTTCTGAAAATAAAAGAAAAAGAGTAGGGAAAGAGATTCCTTTGGTTACCTTATTCACCATATGGTAATTAATGGGCTTGTCTATGAAACACAATTTTTCCACTATTTAAAGCAACTATAGAACGATTTTTAATTGTTCTTTTAGCACAGTATGTATCAAAATGATGAGCATTGACTGAGAGGAATTAAGTAAATCAGTTTGTTTAAAGTGGTAACACAAACCGACAAATTAATCCAGAAACATATAGATTACATAAAAAAACATACCTGATGATTCATGGCACGTTGATTAAGATTCAAGTCGTCTATTCAATTTAAATTAAACACTGCCTGGTGTAACAAATTCTACATGGTCATGTATAAGGGCCGATCGTAAAACCCTAGGTTGCCTTTGCTTGGTTGGTTGTTGTTTTTAATTCTCAATTTGAAGGGGAATTTGAAGGGGGATCGTAAAACCCTAGCTTGCATACAAATGTTCTGTCAATAAAAAAGTAATCAATCAGTTAACTGAAAAATGAGTTATATATTGGGGGGAATCAACATCCCTTCGTAAATGTGAGTATTAAGAATTTCAACCAGAACGATAGAGATTAAACTGTGCAATTAGGGAATACAACATTAAACATACCTCAACCGTATTCGATACCTCAAATATATGCGTTGTATAAATATGGTGTAGAGTGATACTCATGCTTGAAGTAACCGAAGAGGTTAATTGCATAATTACTTGAATCGATGACACGCCATGTCTCTTCAGTTTTATCGGCGGATTCGAGGAGGGCATGTGAACAGGCCGATGAAGAACAGGTGGGGTGGATGAAGCATGATGATTGATGACTGAGCCGAATAGTAAATGATGGGTCGAAGATGCTGAATTGCTTTAGTGGGCCGAAGCCCACCCAATTGTGAACATCCGTATCTTTTAGCAATTTATAAGAGTTATGTTAGGAGTGATATTACAACAAGACGACAGATCAGATGGTATGGGCGCTTATATTTCTCCCGAAGGTTGCGGGTTCGAATCCTTTCAGGGACAAATTTTTTAGTAAAAAGATTTAATTCCAAAAATAGCAAGATTTTGGCTGAATTTTTAGTCTTTTATTTATAGAAAAGTCCTAAATGCATTATAGATAGTAGAGATATATACTACTCTCTTCGTCCCAAATTAATTGTCCACTACACAAAAGGCATACAGTTTTAAGAAAATATAATTATTGCACTGTCCATCAATAAAATCTCATATTTACCCACTTATAATTAATATGATTGGTTGTAATTTGAAATTAATAATTATTTTGGGACAAACTAAAATAGTAAGGTGAAGAATAAAAATGGGACGGAGAGAGTAATAAATATGAACCTTGAATTTTGATTTTAAAAATACAAATTATAAATAAAAAATAAAGCACCTCCCTGGAAATGGAGTCGTTGGAAATTTTGGATCAATCTCTAACGACTAACTTGGCACCACCCTGTGGTTAAAATTTTGGTAGCTTTACATATACATCACGAAATATAGCACAAACCAACATACCTTTGAATACGTCATAATAAGGTTGAGATATACTTCCTCCGTCTCACAAAGAAGTTAACATTTCTTTTAGGCACAAGATTTTAGGTGATAGTTAGTGGTTGGTTCAATAGTAATACTTTTGATTAAAATATAAGGTTGGATTGGAGAGAGAAAGTGTTTTATTGGTGGAATAATTGATAATAATATTATTTTATTATGTTGGCCTCCCAAATTTGAGAAATGTAAATTTTTTGTGTGACAGAATTTTAAGGATAAATGTAAACTTTTTTGTGGGACGGATGGTTTTTTGGTGTATATAAGAGGGCTAATATAATTCATATACTTCATCCGTTTCAAAATAAGTGATACAATTTCCTTTTTGGTGTGTTTTAAAATAGGTGATACACTTTGAAAAGTTACTTTGTTTAGTAAAAAAGAGTAGGACCCATATCCACTAACTTTCTCATTTAATAAAGTGAAATGACTCATTTACCATTACTTTTTCCTTTTAAATATCATTAAACTCACTATAATTAATTCAAATATGTGGGACCCATCTTCCATTAATTATTCAATTAAATCTAATTAACTTTAATTATCATATTTTGTCTCAAAAGATGTGCAACCTCAAGTGTATCACTTATTTTGAAACAGAGGAAATATCATTGTTGATAAACTATAGTTTTGTTTAAAAGGATTAAAAACCTAAAAATATAAAAAATCACCCCGTAACCCTAGTGCGTTCAAGCCTCTCCGGTAGCTTCACCCTCTTCGATAACCTTCACTGCCAGCTACCTTCAATACCTCCCGGAAATGGGCAAGAAAAACGCATTTGATCCCATTAGAATGAATAAGTTTATGAAATGCATCATTGGTAAATTCATAACTATTGTCAAGTTTAAAGGTTTTGATATCAATGCTATCAGACAGAATATAATCTAAAATCGATTTTACATGAAAATTAAAACACGAAATGAATTGATATAACTGTCCAATCCGATTCGGAGCTTCCAGTTAGTTTTTTATCCAGTTTGCAAACATCGTACAATCAAAGTCACATTTTCATTATTATTTGATAAATAGTCTTACATTTACCAATAACCCATTAAATATTTCTTAAACTTGAACTACAATAACCATACATTTATATATGTTTTCTTTCACAGTTGTAATAGGAACTACATATTTATATTTTATCAACTAATCTTAACATATATATGAGGCCTAGGTTTGATTTTATTTTGCCAGCTAATCAATTTCAAGCTTTCTCATAGGTCCACAATGCCACATGCAATTACTCTATTGGCCACGTGAAATCCTCTCTACATTTTACAAATTGTTTTATCTCTCCTCCTAAATAAAATACATGATATTAAGGGAATGATCACACAATTAATAGGGATTATCACGAAATTTTAGAACATAATCATTTTTTGATTCTTTCCATTTTTCTAGATAAATGTTTTCCATTTAATACCCAACCATCTTAGGGAAATTATATTGCAAAATCATTTAAAAGATAGGTACTATAACTACTTTAATTTTAAAAGCTAAAAAATCAGAAATTATGGGATTTTGAAAATCACATTAATTCTCTCCTTTTTTCCGGTTCTGATTCCATACACAATTTAGACGAAAATTTACAACATTAATGTATGACTTTTATAAATCAAACCGATACCAGCTTTATAACGATGCCAACTTTAAAAAAATAATAAAAAAATTAAATATAAAAGACCTATATAAGATAACTACAAAAATTACGGAATTTTTGAAAATCACATTAATTCTTTCCTTTTTTCCGGTTCTGATTTCCATCTAATACAATTTTCAACATTAATGTAGACTATTATAAGTCAAACCGATTCCAGCTTTAAAACGATGTCAGCTTTAAAAAAATAATAAAAGCATTAAATAATCAATCAAACCTAAATAAGATACCTACAAAAATTACGGAATTTTTGATATCACATTAATTCTGGCAATAAATTAGGCGAATTAGTAACTACCTAAATCTTTACCATCTATAAGATTTTGATAATAATTTAACCCTATTTAAACCATACACCCTATTAGCTATACGACTTACAATTTTAGGCGCTACTCTCAAGCTCTGCATTACTAAGCATCATAAGGTAAAGTGATTTTCATGTAAAGTTATTCAACTCTTCAACTTTTCATTTACACCAACTGTTTACTTCTTAAAAAAAATAAGTTCATGCATCGAATAGCAATACAATCAGAACTGTTTTCACTAAAAGTAAAATTATATAGAGTAAAAATTATATGTTACTCTTCAGGAAACGTCTTTGCAGTAGCAGAGGACAGTCTTTAGATACCAGGTATCTTCAAAACAACACTATTCTATATAATAACTTATTAAAATTTTTTCGCTTTTTAACCTGCATTTTAAATTATGTTGCTTATATTCCACATTAAACATATTAAAGAAAAAATAAGAAAAAATAAAAAAATCAAATCTGATTATAAATATTAACAGTTTGCCAATACAATTTCACTGTATCACTGTTCATTATTTTGACTATTATATTTTGGTGATTTAGATGTTATAACAGGTGCAGCAAACACAATATTTTAACTGATTTTTAACCATACTATAAAGGTCAACATTAAAAAAAAGTCTACCTTATAGCAAAAAATCATATGCAGTCACTTTAAATAGTGTTACATATACTTCAGTATGGTTACAATGGTTTCTCTAAATAGTGTTACATATTTTTCAGTGTTTTTAATTTTTTTAGTAAGAATTTACTCCGAATTACTAACTGCAGTTTTTTTATTGTTTTTTAATTTCTTAAAACACTGTTTAATAAAAACAATTAAGCTTCTTAATTATATAGCATGGATTGTTTTTAATTGTCTAACAACAGTATTGAAGGTCATTTGTTGTGAGAGGGATGACAATTATACTAATTTAACAACAAATGTCGTTTACAAAGAAGTCTTATTTCGTCTATAAATTTTCTGTAATATTTATTCATGTATCAAAATTTGTACAAACTTATCATTACAGCTATGGATTCTTATGTCATTTTAAAAGTATTAATATTTGTTGTTATTTTTCTTTAATATATCTCTTGAATCATGTCCGCCCAGTCGGGCGGGCTATGAAACTAGTATTAGAAATAAGAGGGCTATAACCTAGTATCAAAATAAAATGAATCACTTGCTTTAGATCGAATTAGAAAGTCGTACATAGCAATCGACTTAAAATTATAAATAAGTCGTTTTTTCGCCTCATGGTGCCAAAAAGGCAAGTAGCGATATAAGATGAGAATTATAAGATGAAAAATGATCATCATATATGTTTTTACACGGAGATGCTAAATATATATTATATCATTGCCCGCTAAAACAAAAGACAATAATACTCGTAAGAGTTACTCCATTATATACAAAGACATTCTTCCACGACCACTCTCAAATCTCAACCTGCAGATGACCATTTTGGACACTACTTTTGCGATTCTGGATATGGGTTGTGAGGGGTAAAAGTGTCAATTTACTTGACATTGATGGCTGCAGCCATGGTTCTTAATTTGTGAGAAATTTCAGAAAAAGATGGTCTTTCTGCCGGGTCAGCAGACCAACAACTTCCCATTAAAGCTTTCCATTCAGGATCACACCATGTTGGGATTGTTGGACGTAATGAGTTGTTCACAATTCCTCCTATAACATCAATATCATCATACTTAAGCTCGGTTCTTACCCTACCCATTGTATTTGTTGTTGAGTAACAGAAAAGACATACCAATTATTGAAGCACAATGCATATCTCCATAAGGTTCATCTCCAGTGAGCAATTCCCACATCACAATCCCGAATGAGTAAACATCAATCTGCATTATATTATGCACACAAAAATTATAATAATAATGAGAGAGAAAGAGGGTTGTTTTAAATTTAATGTACCTTTTCTGACACCATGTGAGTTTTGCCACTAAGCAACTCAGGTGCCATCCAGGGTAATGTTCCTCTAACACCACCAGACACTAAAGTGTGTTGTTTAACCTTAGACAGCCCAAGATCTCCTATCTACAATTAATTAACCAAACATAAAATATTAACTTAAATCAAATTAATCAAACATACCTTGCAAATTGGTCGATGTGGATCTCTCATGTTCACTAGCAGGTTCTCACATTTGAGATCAAAATGCACAATATTTTTCCCATGCAAATATTCCATCCCAAAAGAAGCATCCATTGCTATTATAAGCCTCTTACGCCGGTCAATAGTTCTGTCTTTTTTCTGTAAAAACTGCTTCAGAGATCCATTCACCATGAATTCTGTTACAGTTGCCAAAGAGCTTTCTGGTCCATCCCGAACTATACCATAGAAAGATACAACATTTGGATGATGCAATGAGCTTAGTATTAACGCTTCCTTCCAGAAATCTGCAATCTGCATATTTTAATTTAAATAAATATATTTTTATTAAATAACAAAAATCTGTCATAAGAAACATTAAATATTACCAAACGTTCTCTTTCAGATGGCCTCCCAGCAAAACAACTGGCTTTAATTCTTTTAATTGCTACATCTGAACCCTTCCATTTCCCATGATAAACAGCTCCGTATGTACCAGATCCCAGCTCCCGTATTTCCTCCAAATCATCGTTCTTAATAGTCTAATAATATATATAAATACAAACTAAATAAATAAAAAAACATTTTTACATTAAATTTGAATATAAATAAGGCTAGAAAAAGAACCTGCAAGCCCTTGGCAACAGCTTCCTCCTCAGCCTTTGTTGGTTCGATCTTTGCATTGCTTTGAGCTTCACTATCAGAATCTAATTCCAAATCACCAGCTGCTTCCTATAAAAACAAATTAATACCTTTAAAACTCATTTTCAAAGCTTTTAGCTACTACAAGAGGTACCCTTTACTCACCACTGCATCAAATTCCTGCACAATTTCTTGTTTTTTGTTACCATCAATCACTGCATTTTCTTGATCTTCATCTTTAACCACCTCACCACCTTCTAATTCTGCTTTCTTTACAGATTCAATAGGTTTAATCAAACCAACAGCAACTTGTTCCTTTTTTTCATCATCATCAGAATTCAAACCTCCAATTATTTGATTGGTAGCTGAATTCATCTTTTCTCTACCCAAACTAGACATATTTCTTGCTTCTGTATTCAATGTGTTCACAGGTTTTAAGCAGTTCGGTAATCCGGGAGTAAATTGGACCCGTTCTTGAGTCATTTCAGGAGTAAAATTAACCGGGTCAGAAGTAAACTGAACCGGGGCAGGAGTAAATTGAATCATGTCAGGTGTAAATTGAACCGGGTCAGGAGTGAATTGCACAGGTGTAGGCATGCATTGGGGAGATTCAGTTGGTAAGTGATGCTGATTCTGATTCTCCATTGTAGTCCTTACAAACCCTAGATTATTATATGCAACATTTTCTTGTTGTGATACACCTAATGCTTCATAAGATGGATGTCCATGCATTGGACTTTGACTTTGACCATTTCTCCACAAAGCATTTGCACCAGGTGACGGTGCATGGTAAAGATTCTCTGCGCCATAAGCATTAGGAAAACCAGTAGCCATTTGTTGATCATGAAAAATCTCATTCCCAAATTCAGGACCGTGACGAATATAACGTGCACGGTCATCATGATGAACATAATGTGGTGCCACATGATTTCCATCTGGATATTGTGTGTGCCCAATGTTCATATTCATATTGTTCATATTATTATAGAAATTTCTAGGATCGTTTTGATCTCTTGGATAAAATGGTGGAGGAAATTTTGCTTCTTGATTAGAAATATAAGTTTCCTTACCAGGAGAGCATTCAGCACACGGGCTAAAACCCTGAGGAGAACCACTACCATGAAGTATGTTACCAGGAAAACCAGAATTATCACCCGGAATAGGTGTTGGTGGTAACCAAACAACGTTTTCTGGTAATTGTGACTGTTGATCATATTGTGGATGATGATGATTAACATGTTGTTGTCTGAAATAATCTTCTGGTGGAACTCGATCAAAAGTTTTATCAATTTGATCACCATAAGGAGAATGATAACGTGAAGAAGGTGAATTTGGGAAATCGTTAACATTATGTCTTGGAGAATAATAAGCAGGACTCCATGGGGATTCCATTTCACTGTATCTTTGATTAAAAGATTGTTGATGAGGAATTCTTACATGTTGTAAATTAATCGGTGAAATTGGTATTTCAAAATTCCTCTGATTATGTGGATTACCATCTAGACTTAATTGATTGTAGTATTGTTCTATTAATTGATCATCTAAACCACCAGTTTGCTGCTTTCCAAAATCAGGGGAATCATTATGACTGTTTAAAGCATCAACATATCTTCTTTCATTATCTCTTTCATCTCTGTCTACAAAATGTATTGAATCATCTTGTTCGATTCCCGAAAACAAAAATACCCTAAGTCGAGTAAAACCATCTCCAGAACCTAATTTTTCATATTCTTCCATCATATTTGTTACGTCATCATCATTCACAACAGAAACAAGAGCATCAAGGTCTTCATCAGGCTGTTGATATTTCAAAACACTTGCACCATCAAACAATTCCTTCATTTTCCCCATAAGTTCTTCAAAACCAATATCTCTTGGAACACTCACAATTCGTGTTTCTCCACCAACATACCTAAGTTTTCCATCTTGTGGACGAGGTAATATGCTGCCATTAAAGCTACACAAAAACTTCAATTGAGGTTGATCCTCATTCGAACTCATAACTGAATTAGGGCTATCCATTTCAACTTGCGTGTCCACAATTTCCACTAATGATTCATCCAAAACCCTAACGCTTCATTACACACGAAATAAAGCCTCCAAATTCCAATTTTCACCCCCAAAATCTCGCGATTAACAACACCAGACTTCAATACACAATCAATTCTTCGAATTAACCTAAAAATCCAATTGAAAAACAATTTCACTAGAAGAAACAGAGATCAAGCAATAAACGAAATAGAACAGAGTAGGAAGAGTGATCGATTAATGAAATCTATATTCGAATGGTTAACAGCGACTTACGTTGGAAATTTAGATCCAAATCTCGTGAGAAACGCAAAGCATGAAAATTGATGAAGATAAGATGACGATTGAAAGAGAAAATTGAGAGTCAGTAATGAGAGAAGATGAATGTGATTAGCAAAAACGCCATGTTTGGGTGGGGGGCTTTCCAGCTAGGGCCACACGGGTGACATCGTATTCTTCTACAGTCTGCGCTACGCTACCATAAAGCATCTATTTATCGCATATTCCATGCACGCGCCAAAGAGGGGCGCGTTGGATGAGAGAGAGGGCTTTCATTTAAGAAAATTAAAGTTAGATTTACCGCTAAATTGGTTGGTAACTTTATGATGTTAAAAAAAAAAAAAAAAAAAAATTTATGATGTTAATTGTTTATTGTGATATTTGACTTTTATCAATTTTGTTTGAGTTTACTAACTTACTACACGTTATTTTTTTTTCTTGGAACGTACATTCCCTTTGGATTTTTTTTGAAAAATCAGGAAATACCCAAGGCAAGCAAACCAAACATAAAAACATATAATACCTAACAAAACGCTAAGAAAAAAGTACATATCAAAGAATAGATAAATGATCACAACACCAAATCGACCCTAGTAGATTAATAATACATTTACCCAAATCTAGCTCAAGTATTGAAATACACCAGAAAATCTTTAATCACACGGGAAGTAACGAAAACTTTACTATTGAACACCATATCATTCCAACCCTTCTAAATAAACCAAAGATTACATTTCCTTATCATCATCCTCTTATATTTGGTGGACGGACGTTTAGTGATTGTGGGAGTAATCGTCATAATGTAGGCTTGGGAGTGGTGAAATTTTAATCTAATGGCTTTGTGTTACAAGATGGTAAGTTATGAAGATCATGGATTGAGTGGTTCTTTTGTTTGGGCATGCATAATCTTCGTATGTTGCCGGACTCTCCTATAGATTTCGTAAAAGCTATGCTTCTACACCAATATAAAATTTTTATAAAAATTTGAACTTTCTAATTTTTTTTTCTATTATATTATTAAGTTGACTTGAGTTTTAGTATTATATATACAAAATATATATAATAATTGAGTCCATAAAAATATGGGCTCTGTACAGCTGCACCTCCTCAAAGACACCCCTGCCTCAACCAAATTGGTTTCATATGTAAAAGTTCGTTAAAATTATGTAAGATTATGCGCAGTGGTAACCAAATCTAAGTTTGATCACTGCTGTCATATTAGTGTCACATCAAGTTTTCCTCCTCCGACACTGAATAATAACAATAGACGCAAACTTATTGTAGAGGAAGCATAATAAAAGTGACAAATATCTGCAGTACTACTTTTAACCATTAAGTTATTACATCCTAATCAAACAACCAGCTAGTGAAATTTACAACACATAAAACAAGAACATCTATATCTATGATTCTAATAATTACGACATCATAATGCTGACATGTCAATCAATTGGAAATAAAAAATGTCATAAATAAGTTTCTTCTGTGGTTCTTTAAAATTGTTCAAATGATATTGATATAAACATATTTTAACAAATACATAAGTTGTTCCTTTCAAAGAAATATCATGGTTCAAAACACCAGCCATAACACATCATTTTTCTCTTCACATCCTCATAAGATTCCACCATATCTGTAGTTCAACATAATAAGGCATTATAATAACCGAATTTTGGTCACTGACTGCACAAAATAATAACCGAAAAATAAAATAAAATAAATAATTAAAAAGTACGATTTCATTAAAAATGAGAAACAAGTTACCTTTTCGCGTTCAAATGATATTGACAAAAATAATTTGTCTGATTAAGAGACTGTCCTCTAAACTGAATCATTAAGAGGTCTACCAAACAGCACCTTAATCTCATTAAACCCCTCAAAATCTTCATCTTTAATCACCCACTTAAACAATAAGTTTCATCAAACCAACTGTACCCCGCATTTTTAACCGCCTTTTTTTCAATCATTAACTCCCTAATATCCCTAACTTCTTCCCATCTTCCTAATGAAGAATACATATTAGCTAAAAGCACATAAGGAGCCGAATTACACGGATTTAACCGAAAAAGCTCTTCAGCTGCCTTTTTTGCTAACCCTACATTTAAATGCATTTTACACGAACTAAGAAGCACTTCCCATAAAATCGGATCATTCACACACGATGTTTTGATATTATCTAAAATAACCTCGATTTCATTAAATCGGCCTGCACGACCCAAAGAATCGATTAAACAAGTGTAATGATCCGAAATCGGTTCAATACCGTGTTCTTGAATCATGGAATTAAATATTTTAATCCCGTGATCAATCAAACCCGAATGACTACATGCGGTTAAAACCGCAATAAACGTTATGGAATCCGGTTTTTCTTCTGATTTGTTTATCATTTCTTGATAAAGTGTAACACCTTCTTCTCCACGCCCGTTTTGGGCATACCCGTGAATCATTTCATTCCATGTAATCGTGTTTTTAATTGGCATTTTATTAAAATATAATCTTGCATCATTTACATCTCCACATTTTGAATACATGTCAATTAGTGCACTCCCGACTATAACATCGTTTATTATTTCGTTTTTTAGCGCGTGTGCGTGAATTTGTTTTCCTTGAGATATCGATGATAATTTCGCACAACAACTTAATACGGTAGCGTACGAAAATTGAGTAGGAAACATTTTGTTTTCCAACATTTTCTTGAATAATATAAAGGCTTCGTTATCAAGATTATTGATCGATAATCCGGATATCATAGAATTCCAACAAACTATATCATCTTCCTCTTTTATTCTATCAAAAATACATTTTGCAAGCTCAATTTTATCACATTTGGAATACATTCCAATAAGTCCACTAGCAACATAAACATCATCACCAAAACAAAATTTTACCGAAACCGCATGAATTTGTTTTCCACCTTTCAAAAGTCCCATAGAAGCACACGAGCTAAAAATAACAGCAAAAGTTGTTCGGTCACCTTTAACATTACAAAATTGCATTTTTCTAAAAACCCTAATTGCTTCTTTATGTTTTCCAATTTGGGTATACCCCGAAAGCAAAGCATTCCAAGAATTTAGGCTCGGGTGTGACATTTGATCGAATATTTCTTTTGCAGTTTTAATATCTCCCGATTTAAGACATGCGGTTAGCATATTAATGTAGGTTACATCATCAGGTTCAAAACCGAATGTTTGCATTTTTTCTATACAATTTATCGCCTTTTTAATTTGGAAATTTTGGCCATACCCACCGATCATTACATTCCAAGAAACAACACTAACTTCTTGCAAATTATTAAAAATCATTTCCGCACTGTTCATATCCCCATCTTTTGCATACATATCTAACAACGAATTACTCAAATGTAAATCGTTTTCAAGCCCGAGTTTGACCGTGAGAGTATGAAGTTGTTGACCAAATTCATTAATCCCACTTCTAGCACACACACCAAGTATACTAGATAATGAAATAGCATCAATTTGAATCCCGATTCTATGCATTGATCTAAACATGTGAAAAGCGTCTTCAAAATGATCAGTTTCCCCTAATGCACTCATCATTGATGTATACGAAACTGTGTTAACTTCAGGTAAATCCTCAAAAGCTTTAACCAAATTCTCACTATGCCCACATTTTGCATACATACCTAATAAAGCATTACCAACGTATATATTTCTATCAAGCCCAATTTTGGTAGCAAACCCATGACACAAACAACCTAATTTCAAATCCAATAACGACCCACATGCACTAAAAACACTCGCCAACGTAAAATTTGTTGGCAAGAAACCTGATTTATTCATATCATAATACAAATTCAATGCTTTTTGTTCCAAACCACCATGTACTAAAGCACTAATTAAAGTGTTCCATGATACAGAGTTTCTCTCAGGCATTTTATCAAACAGTTTGTGTGCTTCATTTATATCACTAGTTTTGCAATGAGCACTTAACATTGCGTTCCATGAAAAAAGGTTCTTGTGTGGCATTTTATCGAACACTTGGCGTGCGTTTATTAAGCGACCACATTTGTGGTAGAATTCGATTAACCGATTTGACAGAAAGGTATCAGTGAAGAGACCAGTACGGAAGATATGAGCATGAATTAGCTTTCCGTTTATATAGGATTTTTTGTCGATGCAAATTTGCAAGAAATTTGCTAATTGGGTTGTTGTTCTGATTTCCATTGAAGATGGTAGCTGGGAAGTGATTTAAAGTCTCGAAATTGTTAAATTTGTGTAATAGACTAATAGGTTTCAAGTATCATTACCGATTATAGCTTTGTTTTCCTAGTTTTGGTCTCTTTCTGCAAGACCGCGAGTTTTAAACCGATTACGTGATAACGAGCAAATTACATTTCACACCCTTGTGAATCTCTAAAATTACAAAAAAAATCCAAAATTTTATACTACGAACTACGAAGGACTTGTTAATATGACATAATGGAGACCGGCTTGGGAGGTGGCGAAATGTTATTTGATTTGGAAATTCTTGTATGATATGGTATTTAAAAGAAATGGCAACATTGAGAGAGATGTCTTCTTCCAAGTTCAAATCAATGCATTTATATGGCTGAAACACACAGACAAAAAAATCACTTTCAGTTAGGCTAAACGGTGTTGTGGGCTTATGGCCCATAATGAGTATAGGTGGGCTGTCGGGTTGGATTGAGTCCCGTCACTAGGCCGCCAAAGAGCAAATAAAGTGTATGTTCAAATGCATCTTATGATTTGTTCAAGGCAATTTATAATTCATACAAGGCAAATTAGAATTTTTCAAGGCAATTAAATAACTGTATTTACCTTAAATAACTTTATTTGCCTTAGATAAGTAAATTATGCCTTGAACAAATCAATTCCCATATTTAATGGGTGGAGATGTCATGATGGTGTCGAGTTGGGAATGATGGAGTAATGCTAAAAGAAATAAAGGATATAAATGTATATAATAAATAAATTTCCTTCCAACTTTGGATTTAAATTCCATCAATTTTTGGATGGAATTGACTTTCCTTCATTTAGTGAAATGTTATTTTTATTTAGGATTCTAATTCTACCATAATTTCTTAATCAAACACTGAAATTTAGTGAGATTAAATTCTAATTTCCCGAAATTCCAGCGAATCAAACACTCCCTTAGTCTAGGGTTCTATCTATTTGTTATTTAGTGTAGACCGCGAGTTTTAAAAAATTGTGTTACCCTAGACTTTCATGCTTGTCCGACTCCACACCTCTCTCTTTCTTTCTCTCCTTTTTTTTTTGCTTTGTTCGTCGTTGTGTTGTGAACTCTTTTCATGGTTTAATGCCTTTGTCTTCCAAAAAAAATACTACCTCCGTATCAAAATAAGTGACACATTTGGGAAATTGCGGTTTTTGAGGCAAAAGATTGGAAAGTGATTTAAAATAGTATAAAGTGGATAGTTAGTGGATAATGGGACCCACTTCTTTTGGATGTAGTGAAATTAATGATGTTTAAAAGTAAAAGTAAGGGTAAAAGAGTAATTTTACTTTATTAAAGTAGATAGTTAGTGGAGAAGGGGTCCCACTTTTTTGCCAAATAAGGAAAGATTTTGAAGTGTATCACTTATTTTATTCCACCCCTTTTAGAAAAGTGTATCACTTATTTTGATACGGAGGTAGTATATATAGTAAAAATATCTGGTGCAATAATTATTAGGTCAAATTATTAATACAATATACATTTACTATTGAAGAGTTTACCGTTCATTAAAGTATATAACACCGTTCCGTTCTATAACTGAGATTCCTTCACGCGCTTCTTCAAATAATAAGAACTGCATGGCCAAAACATATTACTCCCTCCGTCCCTAAATAAAGTTCTCATTTGTCTTGGGCACAAGATTTAAGGAGAAAGTTAGTGGTGGGGTCATTGGTAATTAATTTGATTAAAATATAAAGTTGGTTTGGAGAGAGCAAGATAGTTAGTGTATTGTTAGTAGTGGGGTCCTTAATAATTATATTATTTTATTAAGTGGACCCCATCAACTTGTGAAATGGGAACTTTATTTAGGGACAAAAATATAAAGATAAATGAGAACTTTATTTAGGGACGGAGGGAGTATATTATTATATGATTTATATCAATATTATTTATTACTATTAATATTATTTGTTACTATTTTAAAAATTCAAAATTATAATGGTCATTAGAGGAGATGAGATAATAAAGTATAAATTTCTTTATATAGGAAAACACGAAATTTGATAACCGTTTTTTTTAGATTTAATAGAACTCTTTTTCTGATAAACAAATATTATACAATGCCTCACTAAATATCAAATAAATTTATATATCTAAGTATTTTGATATTACACATATAAATATATGTATATTAATTTACAGTTATAAAAATTTCATTTATAAAGTTTGAAAGTAATTTATGGTTTTTAAATGATAAAAATTTCAACCCGGGTATATTAACACTTGTTTGGCAACAAAATTAAACAAATGAATATAAAATCATCCCTCGCTGGCATATCGGTTCTTAAAATGGAAAGATACAACTTTCACCATTCATTCAGAAATATATGTATACATTTTTGTTTGTTTAATGGGTTTTCTAGTATAGAATACAAATAGATGAAATAATTATCTATACATTAAGAGAGGTTGGCGTTGGAATATATATTAATATTATTGTCGATGCCTAAAGCTCGCTGGAAGTGTTGATTCTGTAAAATACTCCTTTTTCACATCCTCTACCGAGCAAAACCTTACCTTTAACGAAAACATAAGCATGGAAACACAAAGAATTAGGATGCTACTCATTGTAATTAGAGAGGGTAAGTAAGATGGGCGCCTTGGTTAACAAGTCAAAACGGGTTGGGCCAGGTTTACACACCTAACTTACAAGCTTTTTTTGTGTGCCTATTTGTCACTTTTTAGTTATTGTACAAAGTTAACTTTGTCCAACTGGGACATTAAAAAGCTAATTTTGTGTCCTAATTAGATCATTAAGATATGTTTTTTTTTTAAAAAAAAAAACTAATGTTCCAAAGGTGATAACTTCTGTAAAATTTATTCAAGGTTTTTTATAAAAACGCTAAATTTGTATAAAATGACAATTATTATATATAAATAATTCATTTGAAAGTTTATAGTGATCCAATCGGGACGCAAAACCATCTTTTAGTGACCTAATTAGACAAAAGTTTGTACAATGGCTGAACAGGGGAAATTGTAAAAGTACGGTAAAGTAGACACCAATTTGCATTTAAAAATAGACTTTAATCAACGTTTAACCCGTTTGGCCAATTCGACCAGTTCCACTCTCACCTAATTTTATTTGACCCGATTGAGATAAAATCCAACCCAAGTCGACCCATTCATAAGAAAATGGGTCGAAATTGCCACCTCAGTGCTAAATTATGGAAATATAATTATTAAAAAAAGTAAATACCAGAGAAGCATATGACTTGACTATGGGTTTGGCAAGCTGCCATATTGGCTGGAATGCAAAAGGAGCATCAACGAATAAAATTTGCCCCAACCGCCTAGGGTAATAGTAATATAATGCATCAAACTGTCAAAATTAAATATAAATGTTATACATAGGGAGCTTCTAAATTATTTCAAAAAATAATTAAATAAATACACAATGAACAACAGGATGCTTAAATCATTTTATTAAAAAAATGTAAAATATATTCGAAATCATATCATTTTCATAAACATATTAGGTGCCACATACATAAAAACTTGAGATATTTTGTCACAACCCGTACAAAATTACCCAATTCAAAGGGAAATTTTTCATGGTGAATCAAAGACAATAAGCAGGTTTTTTATAAGTTACCAAAAATGTGAGGAATTTAAGATCGGCATTCTTCAAACCAAAATCACGAAGGTCAAATATTGCAAGTACTTCTTCTTTACCATCTGAGAGTCTACTTAATGCTTTCTCTATCAAAAACACACATAATCTCTCATCCTCTCTGCGATCAAACATCTGTAACCGAATCATACAAGGTCAAAGTCAAACAAGTTTCACTCATAAAACAGTCAACCGTTGATTGACTAAAACAATTTTTGTCCAAACCTTTTGACTTTTTTTATAAATAATTAGTGTGTCATACACGCTACTAATTAGACAACTTCTTGAATAACATGATTTAGTAAATTGTATGCATTAAAAAAAACTCTTGTGCGACCCGTTTCATATAGCAGAACTTTTATTATATTTAACGCAATTACCTAATGTGAAAGTTTTTGGTACGCGTCGGGTTGACCCGTTCATAAATAAAATGGGTCAAACCTATAGTTATAGTTATATTACCTCTGGTATATGTTTTGAAGCAACTACTATTAATACTGGTCTGCCATAAACATCAAGTGAATCATGAAGATAAGATTTCCCGGTTGCAGCTACTCTTTTCACTGATTCTTCTGACAGTTCTGACACACCAAATTCTTCTCTCCATTTCTATAAATATCAAAAATTAAAACAGCAGAAAGTAATAAAAATATACAAAGTTGAAGTAAATACAACCATGTAGTTGAGGAGAAATTGGGGAAGGAGTTGAACATTACTTATTTTCCACAACCAAGAAATTATGGTGATTCAAGCTGAAAACAAGAGGTGGTAATTTAATTCCAACCCATTTACATATAAACGGGTTGATTTGAGTTGTATTTTATCTCTGATGGGTTAAGTAAAAAGATTTAACTAAAAAGAAAATGCCAAATCCATTGAATATAACAAAAAGAAAGAAAAAAGGGTATAAATAATTACACACAATTGCTTTGGTCAATTTTGAGATAGCCTCTTCAACTTGAAAGCGTCTGTCCTTTAAAAACCAGAGAATCAGTTCCTCATCATCTCTTCCATTCTTGCCTGTAGGGAGATTGTAATGATCTTTCTCAAGTTTCTCTTTCACTTTTATTACTAGCTGCACAATTAATTAACTAATTACATTCAATTTTGTATATCAGATACATTTTCATAAGGTCAAAACATATACAAATGAATTCCTATCATCCAATATTCCAAATGTTCAATTTAGAAAATCATTCAAACTAAACCTAATCACACACCTCCGTAAAACTAACCATAAATTACTCAGATAAAACCTTAAAATACTCAAACATTCATCACACACACCAAACTGAAAACAAAAATTAATCAACTAACACAATATCAAAATGAAATAAATCCTAAATTTACCTTGCGTGAATTGGTGTCGGAAGAGTGATTTCTGACGGAAAACTTAACATGTGAACGGGGGGAAGATGATTTAGTGAAGAGTTGAGTCTTCGCCGTCGCTGATTGAGCGGCGGAGAGGTGGTGGAACGGAGTAGGTGGCAACCGGAGGGACATTTTCGAACGCCGACTAAATTTAAATAAAAAATAAATAAAATAAAAATTTAGTTGAAATTTCGGTTGATTCTGATTGGTTGAAGATAGGTGTTCCATGGTTACGTTTATATATAGTCACCATTTCACCAAACTATAATCCCGTTACGTTACCAAATTAATGTTTAGATAACATCATTCGAGAATCGAGGTGTGTTTTACACATTTTCTAAACCATAATATCTTTATTTGACTTATCTCTAAAAACAGTCTTTTTTATTTTTAAGAAAATGTGTAACTTTTTATATGTTATGTTTTTCATATTTTTTTAAAGAAACTAAATATTATATTTATTGTTGTTGCTGGTGAATGGAGAATACGTAAATCTTATAATAATTAATCTATCCATAAATTTTTGCAAGTCGTTAGAATTAAAACCTTATTTCAGAACCATTTTCATTTTTTATAAATTCAGGACTCTAAGTTCAATTTGCAATAAAAATCTGATTTAAATGCTTCATTAAAGGGCTGTTTGATTTATCACTTCTGAGTATAGTATGAGTGACTTATAACTTATTCCGAGTTAGACGTTTGCTAAGTTTCATTTTCACATCTCACTCAGTCAGAGGTTCCGACCCAACCTCGACTTGGTTGAAGAAAAAATTTGATAACTCATAAGAACTGTTCTTGTGACTTTTACATGTTATGTTATGACTTTTATTTTATTTTATTTTATAAGCTATGACTTTTACTTTATTTTAACACTTAACATGATATATAAATAAAAAGAAGGGTAAATAGTCATTTGAGCCAGAAAGTAAGAGACATAGTCAAACAACATGCTTTTTGTATGTAGATTTAGTAGTGTTAATGCACATTTAAGTTACTAAACTTTGCAAGAAAAGTTCAATTTGCCAATTTTTGGTCATTGTAATTTGTGAAAAAAAAATTTAATGTTGGTAAATTGTTGTTAACAGAAAAGATTAGATGCTGTGCGGGTTTAGAACCGCACCAAGAATCAACGCATCATCAAAAGAAAGCCCCGCATCAAAATGGAAAAATCAATAAATATCTCCACCTGAAATAAAATGACCTTTCGCCTAGCGGTATGGTGTTTGCCTCATAACTTTAAGGTTGGGGGTTCAAATCCCGTCGTGAACATATGTGGAAAATACTAATTAGGTGTAGATTAGGATTTGCCGTTAAAAAAAGGAAATATTTTTGGAAGTTAAAAAGTTTATCGAAACACACAGCTTGTTCTGTCGTCTCCCTTTTTTATTATCTGCTTCTCAACATAACCAAATGGTTATTAATTTGCCACTAGGATTGTTTTGGGGGATTTTCTTTAAAAAAAGATCTTGGGTTTAAGACCTACTGAGAGTATTCCTCGGGAAATTAAAAAAAATAGAGTTTATTCCTCTAAAAAAGTAAAAAAAAAAAAAACATATATTCAAGGAGCACCGCTCTTTGTGTGCGAATTTGATTTGTTGACGTGGCCACCGCCGTGTAAAAGTTTAGGGGCACGCACCATCAAACCTTTTATGTACTAGTGGTGAAATTTTTTGGAAAGTACCATGACTAATTGTAAGCTAAACATTATTGAAACGAATCGAGAATTTAAGATCATGTTAATTAGTTAGAAAACCTTGTTTAAGAACATAATGCCATCAATACCCGTTCCTTGGATGCAAGACGACAAAGATTTCACAAAAGTTTACGTATTAATAAACGACCTACTTATTTTGTATGTAAATCTAGAAAAGTATCCTTTTCAACGATCATCCCATTGAGCAAAACCTTGAACATGACTATGACCAATTTTTTTCTTGTTGGTTCACTAAAATCGGTTTGGTCGATATAAACGGGTTGGGAAGGCAAATGTGGTCACCAAATTCAGTACTATAAACCCACAAATAGATAATGATACTAATGACCAAACAACGATTAGGTCATGATGTGAGGATAACAGAATATTCTTTTCCCATTGATAAGCTTATATGCGATTAAAAGTAAGTTTGTCGATCTTTTCAAACTTTAATAAACACATAAATGATTATCATAAGTTTACTACAAGTTACAGCCATAAGTCCGTAACAAACAATCCACACATGCTTAAACAAACAGTCAAGGCATGTTTATAGACCAAAATTAAGATGACTAGTTTGCATTGAATCAAACACAATGCCCTAGTTCGTAACCCTTCTATTGATATATCTACACCATAAAAACTACTTTCCTTACCGCGCTATACAAGTTGTAAAGCATATTGAATAAGTATATCAAAACATTAGTTGTGATGTGTGAATAAGTTTTTTGTGGTGCACCTCCCTTCACAAAACTTGTCGCACAATCCACTCTTGATGTACAAGACCAACATTATAGCTTTCTCTATAATACAATCAAACCTAAAACTTATTTCTTCATGAATACATAAAGAGTTATTGCCACTAAACCAACAAATTTAATGCATTTTGCTTTGAGGTACTATAACACGGCGAGGAAAGTACAAACATTAGTTGTTTTACTGGAATTCATACCTTATTCATAGTTGACAAAAAGGTTAATAAGTACAAAAGGTATCTCCCGCCCATGAAGAGGAGTAACTGTTCAACTACTACATGTATCGTATGTTGACATGTGTCCTGGTAGTTAAGGCATTAAATATAGAAAGTTCACTATAAATAGAGAAGTAAATGCATTACTTCACCGGTTCTCTCGCATATGTAACCATTTATACTTTTCTAGTATTAATGCCTAAGTGTTGTAATTTCAACCGAGTTTATCTTCCGATGGTATTGTGAATCTGAGTGTTGTGAGCTAGTGATGTCATCTAACACTCTTCATTAAATATGATAGGACGAAAAAGAAAACACTCTCTCTCCCTATTGAACAAAATGATATGGTTTAAAGTTGACAAATTAAAAGTTAAAGATATCATGTACTAATATGAGAAAGCGTAATTATAATTGTGATTGTAATAAAAACCATATTTGAGTAGGCAC
Source organism: Calendula officinalis (assembly GCA_963853835.1). Taxonomy (NCBI): domain Eukaryota; kingdom Viridiplantae; phylum Streptophyta; class Magnoliopsida; order Asterales; family Asteraceae; genus Calendula; species Calendula officinalis. The sequence continues at coordinate 20,432,934 of OY970827.1, forward strand.
ATTGGTTGAAATATTAACAAACAGTTGGATTGCAGTTTTGAGATTGCTATTAAGACAATGCTTGAGCCATGATTGAACGATGAGAGAGCTGTTGTTGGTAAAGTTGTCTGAATATTTGGTATTTAGCATCATGGTACTTTTTCACTCTCGGGTCTGTAGATGGATGAATCACCTATATATAGATTAAAAAAAGAACAAACAAATATCAATATTTTAAAGTTTTTAATTTGATTGGACAAAAGGAGTTTTATAATATTAGAATTACAATTACAGTTTACCTGGCCAGCTGCATTTAATGCTTTCATGGCTCCTCTGAGAGTAGAATACTTATTTGCAGCAACAGAACCAAGAATTGCAGCACCTAATAACACTGATTCACTTTCTCGTGGAAGAATTATAGGACAACCTGTATTGTATGTATAATAACATTTGGTCAAAATAAATAACCTTAAACTACCTGGCCAGAATAGGTATTTTACATGGGTCGGGTCGACCCATTTATATAGCAAACGGGTTAAATTGCAACATCTAGTCTATGAGGAGAGAGAGAGAGAGAAAGAGACCAATGATGTCAGCATGCTCTTGAATGAACAAGGAATTCTTTGAAAGTCCACCAGAAGCAAGCAGTGTATCAATCTAAACATGAAAAAAGGATTAAAATATGCATACAACCCATAAATAAAGAAATATACTTATATTACTTATCTAGGAATCAAGAGTAAACTGTACTATAGAAACAGAAAGTAGAGATGCTGATGTATAACAGCACCCAAACACATAGTAAAAGCACACACTTACTTTGTGTCCATGTTGGTTGCAATGCTCTATGATATGACGTGTACCATATGCAAGGCCCTGTATAGTGGCAAAATATAGAAGAGCCAACTGGTTTTCACTTGTATCAAGATTTAAACCACTAATCATTCCTTTTGCATTTGGGTCTGCAATTGGAGACCTAAAACAAAAAACCTACAAATTTTAGCAGCTTTCTTCCTTCCGTTCTTCATATATGCTTTTTCAATATGAAAAATAAATGCAAAAGAAAAATGTTTTATTACCAAGGTTTACCTGTTACCATGGAAATCAGGAAGGATATGCAGATCGGCTGTTAAAGCAGACATAAATGGAGTGCCTGTATCATTCATCATTTGTGCTAGCAGATTGTTCAGCATTTGAAACAGAGAAATATCTGAAACAGATTAGATACAGTTAAAAATATTTCCAAATATTAAATTGAAGAATGAAAACTTACTTTGAGAAGCAGCCAGATTTGCAAGATATGAAGATGCAACATGATTATCAACTATATAATCCAATGATGCACCAGTTGCACTCTGCCCGCCTTCAGTTAGCCAATACTCAGGAACCATAGCTACAATTTCCAAATATAAATATTTTTAACTTTAACATATTATTTATTTATAGTCAAGGGGTCAAAAAATGTACCTGACCAAAACGGGCCCCAAACACCTGGAATGAACAATTTGGTCCTCGAGACTGCCATATGACAGGTGGAAGTTCCACATACCAACACCATACGTCGACATATAGCATCTTCATCATCTGATTCTGAGAAATAATAATATTTTTATAAATACAAGATAATTGTAAATAAATGTATTGCATCAAAAACTGGAAAGAGATAATGAAGGGGAAAGTTTGACCATTAGTTTCAGATTCGGGCACACTTTCCATGACTCCAACACCACCAGCATGAGCATCAATCAGTGAAGTTGCAACTGGAGTACCCGTTACAAGCCCTAATTCCTGAAATTCTTAATCGCATAACTTTAGAAGTTAAAAGATAATGCATTAATAAACCAAGGGCAAAACTGGTATTGTAAAAAGTTAAAAGACAACTCAAATTAAGTAAATGTGTCAATTTCTTGCCTCGGCAGCATCAGGTGTAAGACCACTGCCCAGAGCATGACCAGGGAAAGCTACACTTCTTCCTGCATATCAAGCACCAATGCAGGAAATAAATTAATCAAAAAACATTAATTAATAATAATAATAATAATAATAATCAAGATTAATACCTATTTTGGAATGATGGCCATCAACAAGGTCATGTAAACCAATTTCTTCCCAAAAATCATCATCCCAACCACAGGCTTCCATATCTCGAGAGCTGTTTTCATCAACATGCTGCATGTGTGCATGACCTAAATATGTCCATTTGCAAACTGTTGTGCACATACTTCGAGTATCATCTCCTGTTGCCCTAAATTAATTATTCAAAACCAAAAAAAAAAAAAAAATTAACATTTCTGTTACGGATTCTGATAAAAAAAAAACAGAAATAAGTATGCTTCAAATCAGAAAAAACAAAACTACCCTTGTAACTTGGCTTACCTGTATGACAACCAATCACTCAAGTCCATCCACCTCCACGTCATTGACCAAGATTCTTTCAAATTCTCTTTCACCCACAGAAGCTTACATTACAATAACAATCAAATTCATTATCCACAAAATATCTTACCATAAAAGGACCAAAAGTTTCTTTAAATCTGAAAAAAATATTAAAAAAAAATTAGTATTCAAATTACCTTAGGTGGCTGCATCTCGGGAGATATTGAACCACCACAATACTGTAAAACAGGTGAATTACATGAATTAATTTTTTCAGCTTGCTTTACAGCTCTATGATCCATCCATACAATTACATTTCTTCTTGTATCACCACTCCAAGATACTGAAACAGGTTCACCTTCTGAATCCACAGCAACTGCATTAAAAGAAATCAATATTACCACTTTATTTACCCAAAATTTTATAAAATCATCTAGTAAACTAGCTTAATTACAACAGATTTAGTGTGAACTAACCAAGAGAACATGTAGCTGCAAAACCCATCCCAGTTACTTCTTCACCAGCCACATCAGCGAGAGATAAAGCACGTTTAACAGCAGTGCAGATTGCAAGCCAAATATCAGTTGAAGATTGCTGGATTTGTATTTTATTATATAGTAAACACCAAAGCATGATATTTTTATGGTCGAAAATAGTACTAAAGAAACTATTATTATCACCTCAACGCAGTCTCGTTCTTTCCAAATTTGTATTGGGCTGCTAGCAGAACCTAGAAGTTTCCCAGCCTCATCAAAAAGGCCTGCAATATCCAGTAAACTATAAAGACAGGCTGCAATATATAACAAAGTTACAGTGTTCTTTTGCATATATAATTAAATTTACTTTTTTGGTGATTTTTCAATCCTACTTTACTTTTCTGCCCATTAGCAATTGATTATTAGAAGTTTAGGACTTTAAAAATGCAAACATAAAGTTCATCATTTCTTAGAAGTTAGAACACAATACCACCTGCGAAAGTTTCTAATCCTATAAATTACACGGTTTCTTACTCTTCAAAGTTATGAATTTTGCAATCTCCATTTTCATATTGTGGATATATTTCCCCTTACAGGAAGATAGACAAAGACAGGACCATACAATGGAGAGTTAGATACATATCAGCAAATCAATCGAGCTAATTTCAGATGTTTGTGTATCAGTATGATGTTTCAATACTAACCGAATTCTTTAATCACTGCTACAAACATATACACATACTTACTTACAGACTTATGGTACTGTGCATATAGACTATACATGATTACATGCATATATTGAACATATAACTTTCCAAAAGCAAGCTGTTACTGAAATTAGTCATAAATTTAGAACACTTGCAACAAATTTCTAAGTTTAACTAACACAATTCCCAACAAAGTCCTTAGAATTCGCATTAACTATGCTATCAAATTACATTAGTTGACTTTCATAACCTACATGCATTTCCTCCCTAATTTAGCACGAAAACTGAAACATTCACCAGTAATAAACCAGAAGAATCCAATTCTGAATTCTCTAATCAACACAATCGTATATTCAAAAGAAGCGTGTGTGTGTGTGTGTGTGTGTGGGAGAGAGAGAGAGAGAAGGAGACCTGCACGAGCGCTACCGGTGCCGACGTCGACACCGAGAAAGACTGACCGCCGGGGAGGAGTAGAGTCGACGGCAGTGACGGCGGTGCCGGTGGTCATGTTGGAAGAGAAAAGGTTGTGGTTGTTTTGGGCGGGGACGAGCAGCGGTGCTGCATCAGACCCGGCCCTTTGTAGAGCATATCTTATACGCTTTTTTAACATTTAATAATTACTTAATTTCTTTCAACATAATCTTTTACTAATTGTGATTAATTACTGGAAGAGGGGATTAATCATCTGAATTACAAGAATAGTCCCTATCTTCATTGTCAGCCTTCATTCTTTAGTCTCATTAGTGAATCAGTCTCGGTTTCGAGTTAAATCTTTTAATATGGCTTTTATCTAATTTTCATAAATATGTCCCTTCTTCTCATGTTACAGTTGCAAATGGAACTACCTCTCCATTCAACGATGAACGATCCACGCACCATCTAAATTGAGAAAACGTTATTGTATTAGATTAAAAGTTCTGAAGTCTAAAAAATTGTACAAAAACTCATTAAACTAAGATAAAACGGTAGAGTTACGAAAAGGTGAATTTAAAAGACAAAATATAGGGTTTATAATGACATGACATAAGAAAAGTCTATTTTGAATTAATACCTATTCATTTATAAAGCTTTAAAAGGTTTATAGATGTGCTCCTTGTAACAATTAGGCCCCGTTTGTTTTGACGCAATCCTCCGTAATCTTCCGTGATTGTAATTCAATTACATTACGGAGGACGTTTGGATGAACTTTTTTTTTTCGTAATTCTACGACGTAATTTCGAATTACGATATTCGTTGTAATTGAATTCCGTCTCAAAACCCTAAGGTGGCGTTTGGTTCGTTGGAATCCCCTGGAATTACTGGGAATTGGAATCTAATTCCAGAGCTTTCCTGCGTTTGGTTCACTATTTTCAGGATGAAATTGGAATCCAGTGCACCAAAACTTTCCTTCAGTTGAGGGAATTCAGATTCCTTCCCACACCCTAAGGAATTCAGATTCCTTCCCACTACCAGAACTCTCCTTCACCTGATCGGGTGTTAATTGAATTTCCGGTTTATAGGGTCGGGTTATAACCGAACCAAATAACTCAACCAACCCGATTCAAGTTCGGGTTATAATCGGGTATGTTATTTGGGTTTCGGGTGCACAAAAAACTCGAACTAAAACCGGACCCGAAACCGAAAACCGAAAAGCGAACCGGCCAAACCCGGTTTTGACCCAAACCGGTTCGGTATTTTAAACCGATCGGTTTCTAACCGGTTACCCTTCCCGAACGTTGAACCCGATCCAAACTGGTTATTCCGAACCCAAAACCGGTTTCTAACCGGCTATAAATCGAAAAAAAACCCGAAAAAAATATTACATGATTTTAAAAACCCACAATAAAAACCATTAAACCCGACCTAAATGGCCCGAAAGTTCAGACCGAACAACACCCCTCGATGGTTGTGAAGTGATAGAACTATATTTAAATTCCAATTCCTAATGACCCAACCAAACACAAAAGGCAAGGAATTGGATTCAAATTCAAATTCCTTCAAATTCCAATTCCATCCCAGATTCCAATTTCATTGGAAAACATTCCGCGAACCAAACGGCCCCTAAGAATTCAATTACGGTCCTTTAGTAAACTAACAAATTCGAATATTTTATATACTTCAGATTTTAAAATCGTTTAAAAAAATCAAAAAAATTAAAAAAAACAAAAAAATTAAAAATATTAAAAAAATTATAAAAAAATTTAAAAAAAATTAAAAAAAATTAAAAACTTTTAAAAATTTTAAAAAAATTTTAAAAATAAAAATTTTAAAAATTTTAAAAAAATTAAAAAAATTATAAAAAATTAAAAAAATTAAAAAAATTAAAAAAAATTATAAAAATTTAAAAAAAATTGAAAAAAAATTAAAAATAAAAAAGTTTTTGAAAAATGTATACATATTGATTTGAATTACAACTCAAAATTTTGTTAACCAAACGGGTAACCGAATTCAATTCCAACCGAATTCAATTGCAACCGATTTCAATTACATTACGGAGGATTACGTCGAGCCAAATGCCCCCTTAGTAACCATGCAATAAGCTCAAAAACACCTTTATGTTTCCCAACTTCATTACATAACAGATGAAATAATAATCTCTCCCCATATTTTAACCAAGAAGCAATAATCTTGTTCACTAAAAGTCCTCTGAATTAGGTGTTCTCCATACAAGCAAAGTGGTAGGTTATTAACATAATGGTATTTCTTGGGCGAACTGATCAAGTCTCGTGTAGAGCGTCTCCAACATTTGCAAGCAGACGTGAGGGGATGTGCATGGCCCGCACATCATGTAAATGACGTTTCCCAAAGGCCGCATGAAGATACCATCCTCACGAAGCTTTAAGAGTAGAGATGTTGCAAATAATGATGCATACCTACATCAACATTAAATACATAGGATAAGATGAACTAAATGAATAATAAAGCAAAGGTAAGGAAGGTTACACACCCCGAATCATAGTCTTCTACTTTAAGCTCTACAACAAAGAGAGTTCCTAATGAAACAACTCTTTCAACTGCTGGATGGAATGAGATCTTCTCAACTACTTCTCTATCCCATAACTGCAACAGTATAACTATTTTATGCACTACATTCATTAAATTTCAATCACAAAAAATATTCTACCTCTCTCAAAAGATTTTGTTCTGGAATCAAATTAGGGTTTCTTTGAGGATTCTTGAACCATTTAATGGAATTACAAGCAGCTGCACATCCCAAGGCATGTGCTGAATACGAGTGTCCATGCAAAAGAGCCTTTAACTGCCACACACAAAAAAACAGTTTTTAAAACAAAACAAAAGCAAAGATATATGCTAAAAACGAAAGACCTTTGAGTCTCCAACAAATGATTCAAAAACATCATTTGTTGCCAATGTAGCAGCCAATGGAATCATGCCACCTGTCATTAACTTTGCAAAACAGGCTATATCTGGTTTGCATACAACTAACTCTGATGCAGACTGAAAACCAAAAAATTATGAGCAAAACAAATTAACCACCACTAAAGTATAAGCAACAAACCTCCACTCCTAAGCGCCAATAACCAGTAAAAACTTCATCAAAAATAACTGGAATCTTTCTGTTTTTACATTCTTTGACCAGTATCCGTTGGAACAGTGGGTCAACCATCAGCATGCCACCAGCACCTTGTATCACTATAAAAAAAACCACAAAAAAAACAAGATTTAGAATTTTCAACTGGAAAAATAAAAGCTTTTAAATTAACATAACATTTATACCATTCGGAAGTTGAGTAAAATATGTCTTCAAATATATGGAGTTTTGAATTTGAATGTGCGATTTTGAAAGTGATTATGTGATATTGAATTAGAATCAATTAATCACCTACAAATACGAGTTGTAGCAAATTGCATATGGAAATGCTTTTGTTATTTGAAGTTGTAATAATTGGACCTTTGAGTGTTTGATAAATTAAAGAATTACTTGAAAAAATAACAAAAAAGTTGTAAAATATCAGAGACATGTGAAATGAGAGCAAATCCTCTCAAATTAGGTTTAAAAAAGGGGGTAAATACTGATTACCAAAAAAAGGAGAGTTACCTGGTTCTATAATTAAGGCGGCTGCATGAGAAAATTTAGTTGATCCTGAATTCAGCTGCAATTCTTGTGATATGTATTTTGAATAAAAAGAAGCAAGACTTGAATCATCTCTGCTTTTATTAAAAACTTCATCACGAGTCTTAAAGCCTGTATAATTTTTTCATGTATTTATTTTCATAGGTATTAGATAACTTCTCAATTTAATTATTATTGGACATTAATAATAAAGATACCTATGCCAATTATCGACCCTTTTTCACTTACATTTATCTTCCAAAATGACATCTTCTGCATGCGTTATTCTAGGAACAGTTATTTTCCAAACTCCATCACGCATAGAAACCAATGGTGGGTCCAGAAAAAGACCTCTTCCAGTGTACCTAAAAAATTAATATTAATAAAAAAACTAAAAATATATAAATTAAAAAAAGAAAGTAAAAAGGTAGCATACCATGGTTGCTGAAGAAATCCAGTGTAGGGAGATGGGGCCTGTGCATCCATAGCACCTAATGTATCTCCATGATAAGATCCTCTAAGAGCTACAACCTAAAAAAGGAACAATAATTAGCCATTATTCTAATAAAATAAATAAATAAAATACCTTAAGTTCAATACTAGTTTCATCATTGTTATCCTGAGCCTGAGAAAGCAACTGATTATCAACCAAGAATTTCCTAAATGCCATTTTAAGAGCTACTTCAACTGCTGTAGATCCATTATCTGAAAAATATGCTCGAGAAGCCCATCCTGTAAAAATATAAGTCAACTGTAAATCTCTCTATTTTTAACTGTTTACAGAAAAAGTAAAAATTAACTAACCTTTTCCTACACCTTGAAGCAGTAATTCAGCACATTGGAGTGCTGGCTCATAAACATTTTCAGGGAACATTACATGCCCAAACCTTGCAGCAGTATAACCCAAATCCCGTGCTAGCTTAATCTGAACCCACCTAAACAATTAACCACCATTAAATATAATTAAATTCAGATAATTACAAAATCATAGAATGACCTGTAAAGCAGCATCAGGGCCCTGTGTCCACCAGCTTGCACAAGCATCAAACATTTCACTAATACGCCCATTATCCTTTTTCACCTGTAAAAATTATTAACAGTTAATTAATATACAGGTAGATTACATAATTCAGGGTACAATAGGGATAGGCGGCTCAAAAAAAAATATTATTTTTTTGAAATTTTCACAAACATTATTGTTGATATAATCATCCAGTAATTTCATAAAAACGACAAGGACGATTTATGCAATTTACCCTAAAAAGTAAAAGATTTATGGAAAACAGGAGATGTTAGAAGACAACCTTGTGAACTGCAAAATTTTCTCCACAACGAGAATCAATAACTGTGACTTTTTCTTGTGGAACAAGTTTGTGTTGAGTAAATGGCCACCAAAAGATCTCTTGAGCTTTTTTTGGCATTTCATGTAATCTATCGATTCTTTTTTTATGTGATGATAGCATTATTTCCTTTAGTGAGTCGAAAACACTGTGTGATTCATCAAACCACTGCATTAGGTTGTCTGATGGATCTTTTGGGATAGATGGAAGAACAAGAACCGGGATCCTGACAAATATATGGAAAAATACCTATTTAAGTTTTTGTACCAATTATACATGGAAATAAGTACAAGTGGCAAAATTATATGAACCTGTTTCTCAGATAAGAAGACAATGGCACTTCATTTTTTAGGCCATGATCTTCTAGCACAATAGCAACAACATCATAACCTCGAATTATCAAACTTTCATATGCCGAAATTGTCCCCGAAATACCCCCTAATCTTCCATCACCCACAAGAATAGAAGGTAACCGAAAGGGCCTAAAAAGATATTTATAAAAAGTTTGATTTAATTTATAAATTTACCTTGTAACCGTTAGCGCAAAAAGAAAAGATACGGTTTTAAAAAATATGTATAAAGATACTAAAATCACTCACCGATACAAGTCACATTGAAGAGAACCAGATGATCCTGGACTAGCAACACCTCCAGCGGTCTCAACCAAACTTAAAACCCTAATTCCATCATCACCCCCAATTTCCAAACACTTTTCTAACAATTTCAACACATCAGAATCCCCAACACCTGCATCTTCTCTCTCAGCAGCCAAATGAGGTGAAATCGCTTCTTTCCATGCATACATTGTCTTACATATCAACTCAGAACCTACCTCCTTCGCATCCCCGACCCTTTTCTCTTCATAAAAACCAAAATCCACAAACCCGTTCTTACAATATTGACCTAGTTCGCTACGATGCTCACCGAAATTTGATTTTCCTGCGGGAATTGAGACATTTAGGGTTTGGTTAGAAGCGAGGAGAGTTAATTGGGGATTACGGTGATGGAGAATTTGGGGGATTCTACTGTAAACGAATGCGGCATCGGAATCGAGAGGGAAACCAGTTTGTAGAGGTTTGATGTAAATTAATTTGGAATTATTGGCGACGGCGGAGGCGGCGATTCCGGCGGAAACTAGGGTTTTGCCGAGACCGGTGTTGGCAGCCCATATGGTGTAGATAGGGTGGGAAAGTGTGTGGGAGAGTGTTGAGAAGAAACGGTGGAGAAGTGGCGGTGATGATCGGAGGTGGTGGCGGTGGCGGCGGCGGAGGAAGTGGCGGTAGTGAGTGAAGAGAAACATTCTGGGTGTGGCCGTGTGGTTTTGGGATAACGGCTATGAATTTTTAAAACTCCGTATATCTGTCATTTTATTTAGAGTAAATTACACGGATAGTCTATGTGGTTTGACCTAAGTTTTGAATTTGGTCCCTAAGTTCTAAAAATTATACTGATGGTCACTAACTATCGGACTTCGTATCGGTTTTGATCCCTAAGGTGGATGTCTGTTAAAAAAGCTGTTAACTTATATTAAATGCCTAGAATACCCTTCTAACATTTTATTTATTTTTTATTTCTCGCTGGAGATAAGCATAGATCCAGCCACCTACTGCAACGTTGTCTTCTTCTCCGGCACACACCACCGTCGCCCACCAGACACCTTTAAAACCACCCCCTCCCCAGCACACACCTCGCCTTCTTTCTCTCTTCTCTTAGTCTCATCCCTTCCACTGTCTCTCTCCTTAATAATTGCAACAAGATCTGTAGTTTTTTTACAGAACCCCACCCCAAAGCAATGGGTGTATCTCTACACACAAAAAGCCTCTCTCTATCTCTCTCCAGCGACTATCAGATTGAAGTATTATGTACTAGTCATTGTGATTGTTGATCAGTTTATCAGAAGCGATGAGTACATCAATGGCGTCCAAGATCTGGTCGGAACCCTTGATTTTAAAATTAGGAGGAACCCTCGATCTGGTCGGAACACTCAGTGATTTAAAATTTGTTCAGGTTATTAATTAGTAAGTTTATTAATTCCAGAATTTCTTATTAGTGGCATGATGATGAAATTTATAGTAAGAGAAACGATACAGATTACAAAGCAGTTGACTTTTGATTATACAAAGCTTTTGTGCAGATGTCTTTAAAAACCAATTTTAATTATGAATTTTAACAAATTATTGTAGGAGAGGGTGGATTTAGCTGGTTGGAGGTGGTGAGAGACTTCTATCACCCTCCTCCAAAAGCAGAAGCAAAATCGTCCCTAAACGGATGAAATCCATCTCCGGCATAAACCACCATCGTCTTCTCTTCTCCGGCAGCTTAAATGGATGAAATCATCCTCGACTTCTCCGGCAGAATAACAGATGTAGTTATGGACCACTAAACCTACTAGTCTCACGAGTGTGACAGAGCATCTCCCTGGTTCCCAACAACACCGCCGCCGAACTGCTCTTCCATTACTAGAAAACCACCATCTTTACTTTCAAAACCCCTAAAATCAAGCATACAAATCGGTGACAGAGTCAGGTGGTGAGTGACAGTTGTTGTTAACGACATCAGGGTAGTGGCGAAGCTCTCGAAATCATATAAATCATATATCTCCGGCGAGCATCACATATTTCCGGCGACAATCACATTTCTCCCGTGAATGGAGTGGATGAAGATGTATAATTTTGTTTTAATTAAAAATTAAAGTATAAAGGGTAAAATTGTCATTTGTGAAAATTTAACAGCAAATTCTGACGGCTGTTAGGCTTAGGGACTAAAATCGATACGAAGTCCGATAGTTAGTGACCATCGCTGTAATTTCTGGAACTTAGGGACCAAATTCAAAACTCAAGTCAAACCACAGGGACTATCCGTGTAATTTACTCTTTTATTTACTTCGGTTTAATGTTATTTAGCCGTTAATGGTTAAACGGCTTCTAATAACGGGAAAAAATAAAGTTTACTTTTGCAAATGATGGGAAGTAAAGTTATCAATATCAAACACTCAAGTCTTGAAATGATAATGGTGTAAATTATTGTCCAAATATTAATAGTCAAAAATCGGAGGAGCCAAATTTGTTCGATAGTTTAGCCGATTGAGCTTGGACAACTAATTCGGCTAGTTTACTTTTAAAAGTACTACAAGGAGGTTAGCAATTTGGCTAAGTTTTTAAGTTTAAATGGCCAAACTGAATCATGCACATTCCTACAATTTATAGATATATAAATATAAATATAAATAATCGATGTAACTTCATACGTGCAAAATTACACTATAATAAATCATTTATTTACCACTATAGAAACCATGTCTTTTTAAGAGTGGTTGGGAAGAAAGAGCTAAAATTGGAGAAGGTCCAACCAGTGCCGGTCCATATCTATGCCGCCTTCTAGAACAACTTAATGCCTTTGACTTTCCCTATGCATGCTCTAAAAACCGCGTTCACCTTTAATTCTTTTCGGTGGTTGTTAGATTTTATTGGGTTATATTAGTTTGGGTCATTGGTCTAGTGATATGGTGTTTGACTTATAAATTTGAGACTGAGAGTTCAAGTCCCGTCGTGAACATAGATGGAAATTATGTGTAGATTATGATTTGCCGTTAAAAAAAATATATATATTAGTTGGGTCACATGTTTAACCTATTAGCTAGTTAGCTTTTCTACTTATATTGTATGTTATTCTCATTGTAACTTTAACTTGACGTTTGATAATCCTATGAAACACTAGTCTCCTTTTGTAAGTTCACAATTGTTACAATGTAAACATGGTTGCTGCCAGGTGGATCTATTATGTAACACGGGTACCCGTATAACTCTTCAAAATTTTCTGAATATTGAAAAAAAAGTTAAAAATTTAGTGCAGATGATTTACACCCCTAAAAAATGTGAAACTAATGATACTTTTTTTTTTTTCTTAGATCTCTCTGGTGCGGGTGAATGTGGTTTAGGACCGCTGACCCACCCTCGACCATTTATTTTACTAACAATTTATTTTATTAGTCTTATATTATTAAAATTACACTCACTTTCCAGCTGTTTTTATGACTTTCATTAGCACCTTCTTGAAGAAATTTCCCCATATAAATATCGAAATTGTCACAAGAAACTAAACACAACAATATTTCCAACAAAAAATAATGGCTTCATTTTGGTCTAGCAAAATTATAATTCTACTGTCATTGGTATGCCTTTCGTGTACTTCTTTTGTTTCAGCCAACTTCTATAACGACTTCGATATCACCTGGGGTGATGGGCGTGGTAAAATACTTGACAACGGCGATCTCTTAACTCTTTCTCTTGATAAATCATCTGGCTCGGGATTTGAATCAAAAAACGAGTACTTGTTTGGGAAAATCGATATGCAACTCAAGTTGGTGCGCCGGTAGTGTTACTGCATATTATGTAAGTGATATCTTTGTTTCTCATTTTGTTGGGCTTGTTATGATTATCGAGTTAATTAATGATTTTTTGCAGTTAAGTTCAACGGGATCAAATTGGGATGAGATCGACTTTGAGTTCTTGGGTAACTTGAGTGGAGACCCATACATTCTCCACACAAATGTGTTTACCCAAGGCAAAGGCAACCGAGAGCAACAATTTTATCTTTGGTTCGACCCAACGGCTGATTTCCACACCTATTCCATTCTTTGGAATCCCCAACTCATTTTGTACGTATTATTCTCACCTTAACTATATATAAAGTAAAACGAATTAACACATTACTTAAAAATGTCTATTTTAAGTTGGTATAATTGGTTTAACGTATATTCAATTTGCTAGATTCTCGGTTGATGGCACACCCATTCGAGAATTCAAGAATGCAGAGTCAAAACGTTTCCAAAGAACCAACCAATGAGGATACATTCTAGCTTGTGGAATGCCGATGATTGGGCCACAAGAGGCGGGCTTGTGAAAACGGATTGGACTCAAGCTCCTTTCACTGCTTCCTATAGAAACTTTAACGCGCTGGCGTGTGTGGCGACTTCAGCCACATCGATATCTTGTGGTGGTGGCTCAGCCTCCGGCAATGCTGCCTGGTTATCGGAGGTGGTAGATAGTAGCAATCAAGAGACATTGAAATGGGTACAAGAGAATTATATGGTTTATAACTATTGTTCGGATTCTAAAAGGTTTGATATCCATTAGAATGCAACATGGGTTAGGTATTTTGGTTACACCTTATTATAATTGTGTATCTAATGTGCAACTATGATGGTTCGACTAGCGTCTCTAGCCATTTTGAATTTTTTTGATTGTATGTATTTTTTCGTATCTAGTTTTGTAATATGAATTCTTTATTTATATACTCTTTGTTAATATATAATAAAGGTTATCTGTGTATCTTTTATATTCTCTAACTTTATTAATTTGTCATAGTTTGATTTTACTATTTATAACATAAGAAAATAGTTCCGAGATTCATGGAATCTGCAACATTTTGCCAAATGGTAGTTCCTAATCCTACTTTAAACGCTAATAAATTAAGTTAGAAAAGGGTGAGACCTCAAGAAAGAAATTGACAAATATGAGACAGAGAGATATGATCGGAGGTGACATCATGTTAGACCGTGGCAACCACACCACTTTCCACCAATGGGTTTGCGATCGTCATCATCATCAAGGCTATCGGTCTCAAACACTATCGTGCCATTGGTGCCAACTACATCCCGTTCTTGGCTTTTCTTTCGATCTCCATTTTCTTCCTATACAAGGTATTTTTTTCATTGAATCATTTCATCAAACAGGTTGTGTGCCTTCCTCGTTTAATGATTTTTGTGGAACAGGTGGACGTATATATTGCTCACAGCAGAAGAGGTCCTCGTCGTTATCAAGCTACATCTTACGTTCATAGTCCCATTTCCTACATTGAACCAAGGTACCATCCTTATATGCGTTAGTACCCCCTCTCAATGCACAATGCTATGTCTAACCAAATCAGTGCAGCCGATCTAATCAATTTTTAGGTATGGACAACAAATTCTTAAAATGCCCCCTAAATCATTTTTATTCCATATAAGTATAATCCCCCCCACACACACAAAATCAAAACTATCGCACAAATCCTAATTTTTTGGTGCTAGTTGTATACTTGATATGCTAACAACGTTGATTACATGTGGAATTTTGATTAAAGGGTTATAACAAATGGAACTTTTGATCGATTGTTCGAGATCACGTGGGGAGAGGATCATGCTAAAATATCGGAAGATGGGGAATCACTCGCGCTCACCCTTGACAAACGCTCAGGGTCGGGCTTCCAGTCTAAAAATGAATATTTGTTCGGCAAGATCGATATGCAACTGAAACTAGTTGACGGGAACTCTGCTGGTACTCTGTAACGACTTATTATGTAAAAATCCTACTAACTTAGTCAAACATTTTTATTGCCACTCAATTATTTCAAGGCTCAATGCGCGTTTCAAAAGATGCTTTTATCTAGTCGCTAAATACTAGAGGTTGTTGGCAAATTGAGTGAATAGGTGAGTTTAATTGGTAAATTACTAAATAACTAGTATATAATTTTAAAACCCCAGAGCACGGGCTCAATACTGGGAACTTTTGTGATTTAAAAATTGAGTGAATAGGTGAGTTTAATTGCTTTTACCTAGTCGCTAAATACTACTCGTTATTTACCAAATACCAATATGTGAAAAAGGTAACTGAATTTGGCTTAAAAACTAATTACCATTTTTTTTACCATTTTGAAACAAGTACCCAACATAAAAAATGTTCACGCTTTCTTGGTGTTCAACTACACCTCCACAAAGGAGGCTTTAGCGACTAGACATCAGAAGACCATAGAGACGTAAAGGCTCACAAAAAATCAGTTTTCATTTTATATTTGTGTTTGCTTAGACCAATTCATTCTGATAATTTGTTGTGTTTCGATGGTTTCGTATGTCAAAGTTGTCATCAGAAGGCGATTTTCATGACGATATAGATTTCGAGTTCTTGGGGAACTCTAGTGGCGAACCTTACACACAAATGTGTTTAGCCAAGGAAAGGGCGAACGAGAGGAACAATTCTTCCTTTGGTTTGACCCCACTACCCATTTTCACACGTATACCGTCATTTGGAACCCTATTGTAAGTCTAAAAACACTATTATAATCAAATAAACCCAATCTTATACTCTTATCACCAAAAGAAATATTTGGACCAAATCTATAGTTTTTATTCCGTGTTTCTAAAAAGTATAGGTAAAATGTTACAGTATATTTTTGGGTTTTGGTGACACTTTTGTTGACCTCTCAAAAAGGTTAAAGAAAACCTATGCCACATTCTTTTTTGTGTCACGACGTACAGGTTTTTACCGACTACATACTACTCTTACTTTTTCTATGCGTAGTTAAAACGGCTGGGAACTTTTGTGATTGATTTTTTTTTTACCTTTAGTGATACTTTTTTTTTTTTTTTTTTTAGTGAGAACTTTTCTATATATCACTAAACAACAATATTTTTTATGGTACATGCAATGAGAGGGCATTATATATCTTTTTTACATATTGGTTTCAGATTTTATGTAGATGATATCCCGATTAGGGAGTTTACAAACAATGAGGCATTGGGGGTTCCTTTTCCAAACACACAACCAATGAGAATACATTCAAGTATATGGAACGCGGCCCACAAGGGGCGGGCTCGTGAAAACAGATTGGAGTCGAGCTCCATTCACACAACAAGTTCACTGCATTTGGTCCTCATCGAGTGGATCTTCTTGTTTGTCAAACTCAACAAGGAGACCATGGTTTCGAGAAAAACTTAACACGGCGGCTAGGAGAAAACTGAAATGGGCTCAAAAGTATGTATAACTACTGCACGGATAAGTGGAGGTTCCCAAATGGTCCAGCCCCAGAATGCAAGTTTTAGGTAATTGACGTAAGGAAATTAAACAGAAAGAGTTTGGGACATTATATGTCATAACACAAATGAGTGTACGGGAGGTATATATATTACATGGGGACAGCTTCTAGAACTAATCACACCTTTTCATTATCTGTATATATGTATCCAGTGTTAACATTTTAATTTGTAGATTGCAAAATTGTAATTCCATAATCAATTATCAATAAAATCTTAAGACTTATTTCATGTCAATTTTGTTTTCGATCAAACAGAGTCAATGAGTGTGGTCAACACTCAACAATAGCAATACCATGTAGTATTTTATTAAGAAAATGGAACTAAATCAGATGTCGAAGTAAAACCAGTCACGTTCCTTCGCGTAAAATCTCCACCAGCAAGCAAGCATGCTCTGAAATCTCAACACCGCATCTTCCCTCAGATCCACCAAAAAATGGCGTACAACGAACGAGACACCGTCCCCCTCAACCAAACCTCTCAATCCGACATCGATGAAATCGAAAACCTAATCAACTACACCGTCCAACCCGGCCCCGCCCGTCCACCATCTCCACCACGAGCTTCAATTCCAGTATCTTCTTCCCCCTTCATTCCCTCCAACCTCCCTCCACCTCCTCAGAAACCGGCATCTGTCCCACCGCCGTCGACTAACCGACATGCTAATGGTCAACAACAGTCAAACATAACCGGATTCGGATCGCCGCCGAATACATTGACTGAACCTGTTTGGGATACGGTGAAACGAGATCTATCGAGGATTGTTAGTAATTTGAAGTTAGTGGTGTTTCCGAATCCCTTTCGAGAAGATCCGGGAAAAGCGTTGCGCGATTGGGATCTGTGGGGACCGTTCTTCTTCATTGTGTTTCTAGGGCTTGTTCTATCGTGGTCTGCATCAGTTAAGAAGGTGAGTTTGTGATCTATGCTTATTCTGTTACATGGTTGTTGTTCCTCTCGTAATGTTAAGGCAAATTAGTGGTTTCTGCTGCTCACTGTACAGATCTAGAATCGCAGATTTTTAGGTTATATGGAAATCGAACTGGATCATAATTCAATTCCTATTCAATTAACTGGATCTCGTTAAAGCTTTCGAATTGTTGATGAATAGTTGCTAAACCACTATAAGAATTATGTCTTTCACTCTTTAGCTTAATTTTGACTAGAACTGGTTTTGGAAAGGAGGGGGTTACACATTATACATGTCTATGCTATTGGGTTGTTACTTGCTCATCGATTTGGAATCAAATATTAACTCCTTTTAGTAGTACTATTGGAAATTTGAAGTATATCTATGTTTAGGGGTATTTGTGCAAAATCAGTGCCTAATCGTAAGCTTTTACTTGCAACTTCCATTTGTTCGTCCATTTATTTCCATTAGCAACTAATCACTGATTTAAGCATCCAAAAAATTGGAATATGGATTTATCGACTTTCTCAGTTTTTTCTCATCGATCCGCTCTTTTCGACTTGGACATATCTTTAATGAGTAACACTATCATGGAAAAGGGAATGATAGCTTAGAGTAACTCAGCACAAAATTTTCTCATATATTTAGGTATAAGTTAATATTTTGTCTAGTGCCTATTTTAAACCCTTGCTTAACAATTAATCTGCTAGGTCATTCAACTCTTTAACCATGCTTATTGCTTTCTAAAATACAGATGATCATACATATTTGAAGCTTGCCACCCCAATTAGCTCTGATTTCCATATTAGTGTATTTAAGAATCATAATGCTATGATCAAATATCAAACCTTTGTTTGTAATTTGCCTGTTATTGTGATGCAGTCTGAAGTTTTTGCTGTTGCCTTTGCACTACTGGCAACCGGTGCCATCATTCTCACATTGAATGTCCTGCTTCTGGTAATATACTCTTCTCTCTCTGTGTGTTATGAAACTGATATCAAGTAGCTATTACCAGTTTCTGGTGTTTGGACAAATGAATCTCGTTATGATTATTTACACGTCAAAGCTAAAGGGAAATTTTTAACTACTTATTTAACCCTCACTTTTACCTTAAATTTGTACACTTTTCACCCCTTTCTCTTTGTTTAATAAAAAATATTAGCCAAAAACTAATGTTAGCATTGTAGATGACAAATGTTGCTAAAACAATTGGTAACCTTTATATGATAATCGATGCCAAATAACTTGTCATATTATTGATTTTTATTTTTCCATAATATATGAATGTCATTTTATCCATTAGCTCTTTAAATAATCAAAATTGTCAAACCTCGACTACAATTTATCTCACAATTACAACTTCAAACAGCAAAAGCACGTTCAAACAGTTATTACCACTCATTATATTATTTTGATAATTAAGTATCATATAATTACTTTCAAAATGCTCATCCAAACACACATATGTACACTTTATTCCATTTTGGTTGTATATATGTAGGGCGGTCATATAATCTTCTTCCAAAGTCTGAGCCTATTAGGGTACTGTCTATTCCCACTCGACATTGGAGCCCTAATTTGCATGCTAAAAGACAATGTCATTTTAAAAATCGTGGTGGTGTGCGTGACATTAGCATGGAGCTCATGGGCAGCATATCCATTCATAAGCATGGCGGTTAACCCTAGAAGAAAAGCCCTTGCTCTTTACCCTGTTCTACTCATGTATGTATCTGTTGGTTTCCTTATAATTGCTATTGATTGATTTCTTGTTAGTAGGACCCACTAAATCATAACTTTGTTATACGAAAAAAATTCTTTTGTTGGATGATTGTATCGGTCTGATGCGTATATTTGATGTGGGTTGTTTTTATATTTGTGTAATGTGTAAGAAAGTTTTGAATGATGATTTTGTTCTATTAAAATAATAAATGTACGAGTGTGCAAAATGTGGGAAAACTGTAAAAATGGTAAACAAAACGAACTGGTATACTTGGTCAAGTTCCTGGTTTTGTTATAGCAAAACACTGGTTTTCATATCGGTCTATAGTTGAAACTAGATTTTTGCTTACACTTTCATGAAACTACGTGTTTTTGGTGAGAAATTAGGCTTGAATTACTTGTCCGAGGTGTTTGTTTTAGATCATTTGGTGGGCTTATTACCCTATCAAAACTCCTTAAATAAGGAGAAATGAATAAAGTAAGGAGATCATTATTTATTCAAATCTCCTTATTAAAAAGAACTAATAATTCAATAAGAAGTTTGATAAGCAGTACCAAACATTCCCTTATCAGAAGAATATGGTCCATAAACTCAAGTTTTTACTCAGGTTAGATGAGTAATTAATGATGTCTAAATATGAATTCAAGTTTGTATGAACATATTTAAAAAATACATTAATTTATGCCAATAAAAATATTAAGATTAAAAGTGAATTAGTCTATTATTTTTTGATAAAAAATTTTACAGTGAGTAATTGCAAACGAGACAAATTAGTTAATCAAAATAAAAGTAAATAAATTCATTATTAATAAAACTTAATAATAATATCAAACTTAATACAGTAATACTAATTGCATTCCGCTGACGTAATGAAACCTGGTAACAATCATTCTGCTTTCAAGTTAACTTTAAAGACATCGATTGTTTACATGAATATTCTATATTAAAATTTTGAAAAGGTTGGCTGTATCGGATGAGTCTCAAACTCAAAATATTTTCGTTGATTACAAAACAGTCCTTGATGATATCATCGCCAGGAACCTCGTGATGTTCATAATTCATTTACCAAATAATTTGTAGCCTAATGTTATAAGGTTTTAGTAGATGTGCTCTATTAGTTTATAGTCATATGTTCAATTCCTACTATAAACAAATGACAATTCTAAAGGGTACGCGTTGTTAAAAAAAACTCATGATGTTTATTTAATGATATTTTTTAATATGTGCACTAGGGCACCCATTATAATAAATGTTAAATGTATTTTATGCCCTGCATTTAATACATAAAAAACATCATTTTCAATTATGGTAATGATAAAATTGGTATAACAGAAAAACATTAATAACTTATTAATATCATTTTACTTTAATTAAGGAAATTTTACGTTTGTTATACGGGCACGAAACCCTTATTTAATTTCATTGTGACCCTAAATAATTAGGACAAAACGGTCATTTTATCTACCAAATCTAGAAGAGATGATGTACACATCATCATAAATTATGATCTCATGTCACCATACCCTCCGTTCTACGTAATCTGAACTTAAAATTTTACGAAAAAGAAATATTCATATATATGCTTAATTTAAATGCACCAAAATTGTAGTTGAGAAAAGGAAAGATTACTAAATTAGTTTCAACGAGTAATGGGTGCCCGCGCTTCGCGGCGGGGTGAAAATATATATATATATAATATATCCTATACACACTTACAAAAATGTCCCTTGCAGAATCTTTTGATCATATAATTATTACATAAAATCAATTTCAAACTTATAAAAAAGCTACAAAATTATCATCACCAAGTCATATTAGTCTTACTAAATAACCAACCAAGAAAAAGATAACTCACCCAATAACAAAAAGGCATCAAAGAGAAAATATGATTTGCCATCAAAACTTCCCGTTCTTCGAGCTATTTTGGCCCCGGCTAGTCCAGCGCCAACAGCTAGTTCAATCTAAGTGTTAGCTAGTGTCATACTAAACTAAATCCTGTTATAAATTTAAGTGTTGGTGTAGCTAAGCCTGTTATAGATTTAAGAAAAATATTAGAAAGAGATTAAAAGTAGATATGAAACCTGAAAGCCACCAAGATATATCCCAATTAGCTTTAAAAAATTGTTATCATTTTTATAACCCCTTGCTTCATTATTTCTCTTTCCCGACCATAAGCATCATCACAAATCTTTGATGTCAATCACCTGCTAAAACATGGCTTGCAAGTGGATTAAAATAACTCTATCAAAATGTAATCCACACCACATACTACTGTTGTCTTGTAAATCCACAAACTTTTCTACTAAAGTAACAATTAACAATTCCTTATTTCACCTTATTGTGCATACTACAAAGATACAACAATACATAGACCTCAATGAAATGACAAAAGCACCATGAAATCTTAAATCTATAGAAATATGGAGCATAAAGGCAATTTTGCATTGTTTTCTTTACTTTTATGCATATAGTGATTAGGTAAAATTTTGCATACAACATTTTTTAGGTAAAATTCAAAATTAGATCATTCCAAATGAACTAACATCAGAACATAATTCATTTGAGTCTCAAAAGGTCAAATACAAACTTTCTTGGGTAAATTGTGAATCAATTTTTTTTGGAGTGAACACACCAAACAACTATTACAACGAACACATTATAACCACCTAAAGTTTACATATATTTTAATATTCAAGAGTTCTTGAACACAAATTAAGATTCTAATTTTTATCATCACCTCATATTTGATGTTGCACTTGAAGTAACTGCAGCAACAACCATCTTCCTTTTTTCAGCAATCTTCAATCTTGGTGATTTTGGTTTAGTTACTCTTTTTGATGACATAATCACACAATCCAAAAACTTAACAACAATTTTTATCTAAAAAATTCTAGATTATATTTATTATTAAAAATATTCCATACTTTCTAGGTAAAAAAGGTTTTTTGAAATTAGGAATTGGTCTTGCATGTAATACCAATGTTCTTCTCAACTGTTTCAAAGCTTTCTCTTCTTCCATCTATACAACATTAAATTCAAAACAATATTTCATAAATATATTTAAAAAAAACTAACTTAAAATTTAATTTATATATAAAATAAATACCATTTTTTACAGATTCTACTTCATCTCTATATCGTTTATACATCACTTCTTTCTCTTTGACTTTTCAATGTCAAACTCAGCTCTATCAACAGCTCGGTGTTCAGCTTGTAAATCGAATTCTTGCACTTCAGTAAGTGGTCTGCGAATTTTCTCAGGAACCGGAATTGGAACCCTGCAATTTTGACCCAAAAAAGTCAGATGGTAAAAAGGGGTACCCACCCCTATCGGCTCAGTTTTAGAAAATTTCTAGCATCCAACCTGATCCGAACCATTCACACAATCACACCCTTAAGTTTAGGTTGTGTAACAAAACTTGCAACATGTATCTATGTTTGTTTTCTAGTTTCTTTTGATTGAGAGTATTTGTAATTCTGTAGACTCTTGATTTACATGTCAATAGCCTCCGGTTTGATCCTGGACATGAATTCTTTATCATCATGCTATCCAATCAAAAAATTCTAAGTGGATGAATCTTATGGATAAACACATAAAGAGAAGTATGAAGTTTATTATATTACTTTAGTGAAAAGTCAAATAAACCTGCATCTCAATAACTTTAACGATAATCAGTATCTGATATCTCTCTTCCATTAATTTTGATCACTATTTTCAGGTTACTTAAATTCAAGAGAACAATGTGTTGTATTCATGTTGATATCAAAGTACCATGTTGTTGATTCCATATCATTTACTTGTCATTGAATTTGGTGACCTACTCCCTGCCCGAACCCTAATTTGCTGCAAATAATCACAGAAATTTATAGGAGAATTACCTAACGTTGGATAATATTGCATGGAGATCTTGTTGATTGAGGTTTTACAACTGAAATACTTGCAATTTTTGTTGACCTAGTGTATTTTGATCTAGCTCGCTTATGTACAATACTATTCAGTGGGTTTAAACTTCATTATCACGCGATTTTGACATATATACACAAAAACCCCAAAATCGCTAAAGAAAAAACGCAAGAAGAAAAAAAAACTCACATGAAATTTTTTCCCGTCGCTAACCCTAACCTTTCGCTTCTCTAGCTTCTTCATTCATGCTTACTCAACCTCATTCCTAATCGCCAAAACCCCTAAATCGCTGAAGAAAAAATAGATAGCGTGAAAAGAATAAATCAAAAAGAAGAAATCAAGAGCGGCTCTGAAATAGATATCCTTACTTCCGTACGAAGATGATGAAGAGGTGGAGCAGAGATTTCGTGCCGTCTCCACTTTTGAAATATAAGATTGGAATGGAAGAAGATAAGATGAAAGAGACGCCCTTTTCCCGGATGAAAGAGACGTAAGAAGAAAGATATATTCTCTATTCATCAACTGTAGATGAATAGGGTTAAGCAAAAGACAATTATGCCCATATATTCCCTATTCATCAACTGTAGATGAATAGGGTTAAGCAAAAGACAATTATGCCCATAATACTATTCATCAACTGTACATCATCCTGGTAAATGTTAATATAGATAATTCCTTAAACTTTGGGGCATGTAACCTAAGGGCGTTGTTAAGGCCGCAGTACTATCAGCCGATTTACAACTCAGAAATCCAAGTACTCTCCCTGAACATTTCCGGTTAGCCGGAATTACATCACAAGATTCCGAACTACTCCGGCGAACCTGCCGGTTCTTTATGTCCCTAAGATCCATCTCCGGCGGGGGCACTTTCACCAATCCAAATAATAAGACGTACCACCGTGAAGATTTCTTGCCGGAACCCTCACGTCGAATCTCAGGGGCCGGTTCAGAACTCATGCTCGAGTTCCGGTTCAACCTTTTGTGATCCAATGACCAGCTGTTTCTGATGAGTGGACTTGTGGATATGCTTTTCACCGCCGATGTTGACTCCGATCTTGATCGCCAGTAGGCACTACAACAAATATATGCGTAAATTTTTGTTTGCATTTATCAACGTTCGCATATATAGAGTGTGATAAAAAATTAAAAACTGTAACATGACTAGATAAATTTGTCACTCGATCAATTACTTCACCACAGAATTAATCATTTCTACATATTTAAGTCCGTAAATACATTTTGAAAAAAGTGCATACTCTGTTGATTTCTCTGGTGACATTTTTCGCTTTGTTGAGGTGGTTTTGTAAGTTGGTGTTGTTCGTTGATGGGTACGAGTTTACCACAAAATATGATGTCTTCTGCATGAGCCATCATTTTCTCTTCGGAATAATCGCTTCGGAAGAACTCAAAAAAGTCTCCGGTGGAAGATGACGATGGAGGATTCCGGTGATCTTGAAAGGAGGAATCATTATGATGTTGTGTTATTGGGAAATCGGTGAGCGAAAGTGTGTCGATTACTTCCTTTTCTTGATCATCCTGAAGATTGTTGTTGATAATTTTGTCACCCATTTACAGTAAAATGGTGTGTGTGTGTGTATGTTTGAGAGAATGCGTGTGGAGGTTGAGAAATGGAATTGAAGGAGAACAGAGAAGAGTATAAAAAGGATTTGAATGGAGGAAAAGAATCAACGACTTACAAAATTTTCTTTTTGAATAATCTATTATTGTTTTTAATATTTATTATTGGATAAAAAATGAACTTCTATTTAGTTTTGGGAGATGTTATCTCCATCATAAAAACTTATTTACATAACACATTGTATAACCTTTACAACAGATTGTGCAAATATACTAAAACATAAGTTGTAACATGTGGATAAGTTTCTCTAATGTAGATGTAACGACCCGAAATTGTAAATAAATAAAATATGTAAAAATATGATAATTATGGATAAATCATATAAAACACGTGGAAATTGGTTTCGTGTCGTTTGGACACCGTACGAGAAAGTTATGGGCGAAACCGGGTCGAGACAAAGTCGAAAAAGTGCAGCCCTGGCTGCATCAGGAGTTCGCGACGCGAACGTGTGTTCCCGATCGGGAACTAGTCCCAGGGAGTTTGGCCTTTGGACGCGATAAAGTTCACGCCTGATTAGCGATCGCGAACTATGGAAATCGCATAGTTAGCGACGCGAACTATTGTTCGCGTCGTGATCTTTTGTCGAGCAGCATTAAATCGGGTCTTGGCTCATTTGAAGCCATATCAAAACCCTATTTTTCTCTCTCGAGTTTGTGAGCGATTTTGGGTGTAAACCATCATTTGGAGCAGATTTCTTGGTCAAATCTTGTGATTCTTCACTCCTAGTTGAAGATTTAAGGTATATCTTCAATCCTTTGTAGTTGTAGCTTTAGATCTATGGATTTAGAAGCTTGGGGTTGAAACCCTAGTTCTTGGGGTTATGGGTTATGGTGATAAAAATGGTGTATACACTTAATAGATGGTATATTAACAAGGAAAACAAGTGTATGATTATGATTTGTAAGAATCTCCGGGTTGGTTAAACCTAGGGTTTGGTAAATCAATATATTTGGGGGAAATGGATTGATGGGTGTTATCTAGAGGTAGATGAACACATTGGTAGTAGTTTGTGTTGATAATCTTATTGTGATAATTGTTTTAGACATTCGGTGAAGTGTTGAAGTGGACGAATTGTGAGCAAGGAACCGGCGGAAAGAATACGGTTAAAGCATCTTTATTGCTAAGGTGAGTACGTGTGGAATTTTCTGAGTACATAGCCCTTTGAAATATTTTCATTACTTGTGCTATGGTCTATTTGCTTAATTGTGTAGACTAGTAGTTGATAGTTAGTTATACAGATGATAGTATTGAACTAACTTGTTTGATGATAGACGTGATAGCCGAGAGCTAGATTGACATAACCATAGGGTTATGATGAGGTTGAGATGATGTGATGATACGGGAGACTCCCCGGTCATGAGGTGTGGATTGAGGAGCAGTTGGGATGATTACCCATCGACTCTTCCACGTTAGTGGTCTTACTCATTGGACGTATTCCGGTGGGCAAGGCAGGTATCGGTAGCGTGGGCGATCCTTTTGCCGATACCTTGTTTCTAGTTAGCTCGGGGGCGACCCGATAACTAGATATGTATGTGATTCTAGCTAGTTCGGGTGCAACCCGATAGTTAAACGTGATTGCTAGGTAAGCAAGGTTGATAGGGTCACACTAAGGTGACTAGATTGAATAGTTGGATATATATGTATATTGATTGGTTATATGAAACGTGACATTTCATTTTATTATCGGGTCTAAACCCATGTAACTCACGAGACGTTTTTGTCTCACGTACTCCTTGTTTTGTTTTGCTATGTACTCAGGTTCGGGATCGAAGGCTTAGGTACGCATGGATAGAGATGCGGGGCCTAGAGTAGAAGGACTTTAGATTGGATTTACGCTTAGCTTTGGTTTTGATCTATTTTGTAACACCAAACTTTATACTCTGATTTTCATACCAAAGGTTTTTGTAAATCCATACTTTTGGAATAGTTCTTCTATTTATGAAAAATGATTTATTTTGGGCAAATGTTTTGTATTAAAATTTGAGGTGTTACAACTTGGTATCAGAGATATAGTTTAAGTGAATTAGGTTGGATGACCATCCTAGTCTTAGACTGTAGCATTAGGAATATAAGATTCCTTGAGATCATAGGTTGACCTTGAGACTTTATATTAAGTTTAGGGTTGAACCTAGGGGGACCGATGAGAATTGATATGATTATGGATATTGAGTCTTATGCGACTAATGGGTTGTACACAAGGTACTAAAATGTTTAATGTCTTTCGTTTAGTCTTGGTCGAAAGAAATGGTGACCACGCATAGAAGTGGTAAAGCCCCAGAGGGCCGGGAGGAAGAAATACCTCATGTCGAAGTTGTGGTTGAACAGGAAAGTCAACCGTCGATGCATCGGATGGGTGAATCGGAGGTCGGAGCTAATAGAACTTCGGTGACCATGGCGGACCTCCAAACTATTATTGAACAACTCAAGGGAGTGGTGGCCGAGGAGGTGCACCGCATCATTGGAGACCGGGAGAGGTCGGGGGGAGATCGTGTATCCGAAGCTAGATCGGATGAGAAAACCAGGGATGGTGGCACTCGAGTGGAGGAATCCTCCACAGGTGGTTGTAGTGATGCAAGGGCGAAACCCGATGAAAACAATGGTTGTTCTTTTAAGTCTTTCATGGCTTGTAAGCCAAGTGTGTACGCGGGTAGTTCGGACCCGAAGGTGACTATGAGGTGGATCCGAGAGACCGAGCAGGTCATCGGAAGTAGCAAGTGCAAGAAAACCGATATGGTGTTGTATGCATCGCAATTGCTAAGAGAGGATGCTATGGTATGGTGGGATATCGTGTATGAGACCCTCGGGAGGGAGGTGATTGAAAAGATGTCATGGGACGACTTTACCACGAGGTTGAAGAGAAAGTTTTGCCCCGAAAGGGATTTGGAGAAGATGCATGAGAGGTTTGTAAACCTAAAGAAGGGTGATAGGTCGGTTGAGGAGTACTCAAGGGAGTTCACGGGATTGCTCCCGTTTGTTGCAAGAACTTATTTTGAGGAAAGATCGAGGGTAGTCCGATATGCTTGTGGGCTACCTTGGGATTACCAATTGGAGGTAAGGAGAGCGGTCACACTCGATGAGGCCATTGGTGCCGCCCGGGGTGTGGAAGAGGTGGATGCGACAAGGAATGCCGAGAGGGCCCATGTGATCGAGAAAAGGAAAGCCGAGAGTGACTCGAGAACTTCTAAAAAGGGGAAGTTCACATCAAATTCCTTCAAGCAAGGAAGCGTTGTCCCGTGCAAGAGATGCGGGAAGAACCATACCGGCGAGTGCCGAGGAAATTCGAAGGTGTGCTATAATTGTGGAAAGACGGGGCATATAATTCGGGATTGTAGATCCAAGGCGTTTTCCGAGGTGGAGTGTTACTCGTGCCATGAAATGGGACACTATAGCAATGGGTGCCCGAAAAAGAGGATCGAGCCAAAGGTGCCCGCGGCTCAAAAGAAAGAGGAACCGGCTAAAGTGAAGGGGCGTTCCTTTCAGGTGACTCGAGAGGAGGCAAAAGAGGTGCACGATGTAGTATCAAGTACTTTATTCATTAACTTCATGCCATCTTCTATATTATTTGATTCGGGTTCTACTTATTCGTTGTGTCTCACGAGTTTGGTAGAAAGTTAAATGTGCCGACCGATGTTGTTAGATGAAAAATAGGAAATAGTGGTAGCCAATGGGAAAATCTCAACGGTCGAATTTGTTTATAGGAGTTGTGACTTAGAAATAGATGGGAAAAAGTTTAAAAATTGATTTATGTCCATGAGAAAGAAGGATTTTGACGTGATTATCAGTATGGATTGATTGGGTATGCACCAAGCCGAGATATTGTGTGACTATAGCTTAATGGTCGCACGGATTGATGGTTATAGGAATTGGAGGTAAGTTGTATGACGTGAATATTTATTTTGGGGAATGATTTTCCCGGTTAGTTATGTGTATGGAAATTATATTTTTAGAAAGGAATATGGTTCGGTGTGTCGCAGATAGTAAGGATATAGGGGTTGATGTTATTATATGGTATCAAAAGATGAACCGCGAGGACGGTAAATGTTTCCAATAAATGGATAGTAGTATAATGAAGTACTAAGCTTTGGTAAGAATTGTAGTAATGATGGAAATTTGGAAATAGAAATCTTGGAATTGAAACTTGAGTATTTGGCGGGGATCTGGATAAGTAATGTAATGTTAATATATGTAAATGGGAAAGAAAAGAATGATTAAAGGTATAGTGATGCCTTGGAACAAATAAATGTAACATAGGTGGAAAGGAGTAAGTGTCAGGAATGGCATATTTTAATTGTTAGAAAGAATTGAGTAAAAAAAAAAAAAAATTGGCATGTAGCCATACCAAGTTTCGTGACAAGGGATGATCGATTTGATTTTAAGGGTAAGATGACGATTACGGGCAAGATGTCATAATAATGATGTGATATAATATGACATAGTGTGTGTGATGCTACGACTGGGAAATAAATATTTCAAGGTATCGCGATGTAGGAAGACGGGAACAAAGAATGTTGGGCTAATGGGTGCCAAGTCATGGGTTACAAATGTAGACCGAAGTCGATTGGTTGACTCAAAGGTGACCGGGTTGGCCGGTGAACTTTGGTTAAAGGAATAGATTGGTGGTTACCCCGGTGGTAATAAAAGGATTGGAAATCGGTAATAAGGAAATGGACCGGTTAAGGGTGGTTGATGTGTAAGTGAAACGGTAAACGACAATCGGAGATTTTATTGGTATACCCGCGGGGTACAATGCATGTGCACTATATGATGGCCTTGGAAGGCATATAATAATGGAAAGATAATATTATATGAAATGTGCTAAGTTCTATGTCCGATGGGGGACATATGAATAGGGAAGAAAACGATAATGCGATTTTTATAGGAGAGATGCTAGAACGCACGATGAGCGATTCGATGATCGAATGGGTAAGATAGTAGCGAGGCTACGCGATGCGAAAAGATGGATGTCAGATGACATTGGCGTGGCATATGCACATGGTTGTATATGTGCACAATAGATACGTTTAGATTGAGTTGGCGTGATATATATATATATATATATATATATATATATATATATATATATATATATATATATATATATATATATATATATATATATATATATATATATATATATGTAGGTGTGTATGCTTATGCATTTATATGACGAAGATAGCACCATGTGGTTAATGAGTATTGCTATTATGTTATGGTAAATGAAAATTTGGTGGGAAATGCGGGTTGCATTAGGTCATGTATATGTATGGGATGCCTACGACTTCTCGAATATGAGAAAAAGGATGCTGTTAGGAAACAATTGTTATTGAGAACCAGGATATGGTCAACTTGTGTGAAATTTTGGTATGTGAGGCGAAGATGATTGAAATGGTTCTAGGTAATGGTATAAGTGACCGAATGAAGGTCAAGAAACGGTAAGGATTGATGTGACCATAAGGTAATGTGAGAACTCGGAGAAATGTGAAAAGATGGGAATTTTGGAATTATGGACGATTGTTAAGGAAACATTAATGGGTGTAACCGAAAGTGATAAGTCGAGAATGAGATCTCGAGGGTAGGGAATCTGTTAAGTGGAGAAAGTATGGTTGACTTTAGGCAAAAGTCAAGATTAGTCAACATGTGATTAGTTGACTTGGTTAATGATGGGTTTTGACTTTCGTTTCGAATGACTCGCGATGATGGTAGTATAATGTATTAGTTGTGTGTATGAGAAAGGGGTAATGAAGTAATTAAAAGAGTTATGGTCAAATTTTGTGACTTTGACCCGTTGGGCGTTTTCAAGTTGAATTTGGGAATTGGGTATCTAATGGTTGATAAATCATAGCTAGAGGTCGATGGTAAAGGAAATTGTTAAAGTATAGTTGACTTTGTTCTTAAGTCAAGGGTTAGACGATGTTGGAATATGGTAACTTGGTCAAAGCTAGACTTTGACATTGGTGTTGGTCAATTAGTTGATTATAATGCGTGGGTCATGTCATTTCTATGTGTATAAGATGATCGGTTAAAGGATTGAAAGTCTTGCGGTCAAAATTGTGCAAGTTTGGCCCATTTGGGCACTAAAGGCTTAAGATTGATTTTTGACCCGTTTGGATCTAGCGGGATTAATTGAATGTTTACATACATATTGTTGACTAATTCGGGATGAGAAAAAGTTTGACGGTAATAACCGCGGGAGAATGAGAATGGATACTCGGTAGAATGTGGATTGAAATTCTTAGCGATTCCGAGGACGGAATCCTTTTAAGGGGTAGATAGTTGTAACGACCCGAAATTGTAAATAAATAAAATATGTAAAAATATGATAATTATGGATAAATCATATAAAACACGTGGAAATTGGTTTCGTGTCGTTTGGACACCGTACGAGAAAGTTATGGGCGAAACCGGGTCGAGACAAAGTCGAAAAAGTGCAGCCCTGGCTGCATCAGGAGTTCGCGACGCGAACGTGTGTTCCCGATCGGGAACTAGTCCCAGGGAGTTTGGCCTTTGGACGCGATAAAGTTCACGCCTGATTAGCGATCGCGAACTATGGAAATCGCATAGTTAGCGACGCGAACTATTGTTCGCGTCGTGATCTTTTGTCGAGCAGCATTAAATCGGGTTTTGGCTCATTTGAAGCCATATCAAAACCCTAGTTTTTCTCTCTCGAGTTTGTGAGCGATTTTGGGTGTAAACCATCATTTGGAGCAGATTTCTTGGTCAAATCTTGTGATTCTTCACTCCTAGTTGAAGATTTAAGGTATATCTTCAATCCTTTGTAGTTGTAGCTTTAGATCTATGGATTTAGAAGCTTGGGGTTGAAACCCTAGTTCTTGGGGTTATGGGTTATGGTGATAAAAATGGTGTATACACTTAATAGATGGTATATTAACAAGGAAAACAAGTGTATGATTATGATTTGTAAGAATCTTCGGGTTGGTTAAACCTAGGGTTTGGTAAATCAATATATTTGGGGGAAATGGATTGATGGGTGTTATCTAGAGGTAGATGAACACATTGGTAGTAGTTTGTGTTTATAATCTTATTGTGATAATTGTTTTAGACATTCGGTGAAGTGTTGAAGTGGACGAATTGTGAGCAAGGAACCGGCGGAAAGAATACGGTTAAAGCATCTTTATTGCTAAGGTGAGTACGTGTGGAATTTTCTGAGTACATAGCCCTTTGAAATATTTTCATTACTTGTGCTATGGTCTATTTGCTTAATTGTGTAGACTAGTAGTTGATAGTTAGTTATACAGATGATAGTATTGAACTAACTTGTTTGATGATAGACGTGATAGCCGAGAGCTAGATTGACATAACCATAGGGTTATGATGAGGTTGAGATGATGTGATGATACAGGAGACTCCCCGGTCATGAGGTGTGGATTGAGGAGCAGTTGGGATGATTACCCATCGACTCTTCCACGTTAGTGGTCTTACTCATTGGACGTATTCCGGTGGGCAAGGCAGGTATCGGTAGCGTGGGCGATCCTTTTGCCGATACCTTGTTTCTAGTTAGCTCGGGGGCGACCCGATAACTAGATATGTATGTGATTCTAGCTAGTTCGGGGGCAACCCGATAGTTAGACGTGATTGCTAGGTAAGCAAGGTTGATAGGGTCACACTAAGGTGACTAGATTGAATAGTTGGATATATATGTATATTGATTGGTTATATGAAACGTGACATTTCATTTTATTATCGGGTCTAAACCCATGTAACTCACGAGACGTTTTTGTCTCACGTACTCCTTGTTTTGTTTTGCTATGTACTCAGGTTCGGGATCGAAGGCTTAGGTACGCATGGATAGAGATGCGGGGCCTAGAGTAGAAGGACTTTAGATTGGATTTATGCTTAGCTTTGGTTTTGATCTATTTTGTAACACCAAACTTTATACTCTGATTTTCATACCAAAGGTTTTTGTAAATCCATACTTTTGGAATAGTTCTTCTATTTATGAAAAATGATTTATTTTGGGCAAATGTTTTGTATTAAAATTTGAGGTGTTACAGTAGATATTACATCTATTTGTTTTTAAACTATAGAGTGTATCGCACACAATATTGCGGGAATTTGCATACAAAATTCAAAAGATTGTTAACGTAAGTAAATGTTTAAGTTGTACAACGTCTAATTAAGTATAAATATGTGAGGCCTTTGTTATACGATAGCCGAACCGATTTTTAGTATTTCGGTTCGGTACGGGTCCAGGTGGTTCTATATCTCATCCCTATTATATTAACATGTAATTGCAAGGTATGAGCGCAATGACATTTATAACAAACTATTTGGTCCTACCTATGAGACACAAACTTAAATAAACTAACTGGATGATTCGACTAAGAATCAACATGAAACTCAGTACGTATTACAATCGAACAAGTAAATTGCAAAGGAAATGTGATTTAACACACAATTCCAAGATACGTGTTGAACTTTGTTCTTCACATGGGATTTAATCGTAAATGATGTAATTGCTTAAATCATTCAGAATCAATAAGTCATACGAAAAACATGTGGGTAACATATTCTGTTAGGGTTTTAATATTATTGATAAAAATTAGTTCTTCACTTTTAACATCTTGCCTTCATCCTTGTATCATTCTTTATCAACTCACACCGATACTGATACTCCACACTGAAACTTTTGCCACACGTTGATTCCGTATGACTTGATATCTCTTTAGCTTTACTTTCACAAAGTTGTCTTGAACTTGACTTGATGATCTTCATAATGTTCAATCTAGTACGATAAAAGCATACGTTATAAAATTTCAAATTTTGATAAAGTTTCAAACCAACGTGAGTTTAATGTGGGTATTGAATTATGTCATTGCTCAAGTCTTGCATGAAAATGTTTGATTTTGTCAATTTTGGTATTTAATTAGTCAAATTATTAGAAAAGTTTTGTGGATAATTATTGCTTTCTAGAAAAATTTAGTTCGCTTCTCCTTTTGTCTTTTCGATTAAAAATGGTACAATAAGTTAGAGCCGATGCTTGGGTTGACTTTTATGTGTTTTTCATAAAGAGTAAAAAAATCCGTTTTGAGTTTTTTTTTCTCACACATACTTGTTTATGTATTGATGCGAATATATAATTGTTTTAATTGCGATTTGAATACTCTTGTGTCTATGTTTAGATTAATATTAACATAATCGGTAATGTTGTTTCACATTAAAACGTGCGGGTTTACAAAATTACCCATTTATTAGAGCAAATAATTTATAGTTGTCAAACTCCGACCGGCCCACAAGAGACCCACCTTATAGACGCCACATGTTTTGGAACTTATGTGAACTAATCCCGCATTGGTAGAAGAATGAAACATTACATATGTCATTAATTATCGGACCAAGTTATTAGTAGTAGGTTCGGGCTTTTGGGCTTAATTGAAAAAAAAAACCACAATGGTTATTACTTATTACACATTTAGTAGTAGGTTCGGGCTTTTGGGCTTAATTGAAAATATCCTGAATAATTGGAGAGGTATATATTAAAGGTATGTTTGAATGATTATTGTCATCCTTTCAAACACTACATATATAGCTCCAAATCCATCATGAATAACGTACTTGAATTGATTGTTGTACCTTAAAACAGTTTAAAAATATAGGTAAAATTGTATTACTTGAATTGATTGTTGTACTTTAAAACAGTCACACCAATTCAAGCGAAATTCTGTTTTAGGATACTGCTTAGAGCTCAATTACGTTATTATAACCTGAATTATACACCTGTGTTACCATTTGTAAGGTCCTAACAACATGTGGGTAGGTAACTCGTGGCTAGCGCAGGGGATGCAAACTGATCTAAACGCCAAGTTAAACTATAAGATAAGCAGCCCACTATTTTTTTTTTTCATATGAGACAAACATGAGTGGTTATATTAATATCAAAGTTAGAATTAATTCAATCAGACAACTTTGATATCACCTGTCCACATTAATGCCGTTAGGAGAAGAAATATTGCTTTAATTAGTAAGAATTCTGCAGCCTAAAATTAATATTGTGATTAATGACGAAAATTAGTTCAACATATAACATCATGTTTAGACATTTTGTAACAAGATTGCATTAACTGGTAAGAGAGGTATCCACATCCTTATAAGTCATGTTTCGTTCTCCTCTCCAACCGATGTGGGACAGATGTTACAATCTTACCCCCTTCGGACACAACGTCCACATTGTGCACATCGGTCCGGTGACTGGCTCTGATACCATCTGTAACATCCTAAAATCTCGTATATAGCATGATATTGTCGGCTTTGACCGGAGACGCACAGTTTTGTTCTTGGTATGGACCACTCTATCCAAAATGCCTCATGATAAGAGAGTTGTCCACAATCTTATAAGGCATGTTTCGTTCCCCTCTCCAACCGATGTGGGACAGATGTTACCATAGATCCACCAAAACACATATTAACTAGTCAAAAGTCAAAACATAGACATTTAATCGTATAAATAATCATTTTAAGCTAATATTTGACCATGCAATCGGTTTGAGTTGGAAAAAATGTGACATGACACTTGAGTTAACGAGGACAGTGAGCTTGTGCTTTACCTATTTTATTATTACTCCGTATTTATCAAGTGTATTATTAACAAATTTTAAAGAACGAAAAGGATTTAGAGCCTTGATGGAATCGAGACCAATCCGCTACATAACGAATACCATAAATACATTTAAATCTTGCCAATTCATTACAAAGAGAGTTTTAATACTTGCTACAAATATGTATGTACAAAGCTATAAGTATCTCCTTATAAATTACAAATAGGAAAAAAAAAAAAAAAGTTTTCAAACCATGAATATTAAGTTACAAAAAAGGTAGTCAATTATAACACAAAAGTTGATAAAAGAATTTCTGAACACATCGCTATAAATACGCTTTCCCATCTTACACGGGGTAGTAAGAAAGATCATGCGATCTTTCATACTACTCTTTGCTTAAATCCGAATATTAAGTTTTCTGTTTATTTATTTTTTTTCTTTTTTTGCATAGGGTTGAAGAATGTGAGTGAAGGCTATTTACCAAACATCACGTAGGTATCTTCCAGACATTTGTAGATTCTTCACATAAAGTTCTGCCTTCGATGAATCTAGAGATCCCTGGAATCCACAAAATTATGGTTTTATTAGTTGATCATAAGGAGTAAAGGAGATAACTTATCGTATTGGTATCCACAAAACACCTTTTGCAACCTTTTATAATTAACTATTGTCAAATATGAATATATAACATATATTGTTTCATTAATTATCTAACTGATTGAATAAAACAATTTAGAAGGTTTTATCCGAAATGCACTTTAAATGACTTTTCAATTTGTTCGAAGCTAATCTTTTTTTATTATACCCATTTGGCATGTTGGGAATTAGATAAAATAGGCCGATTGAACCTGTTTTTAAATAAACGTGTTGAAATCAGCTATGGGCCCATGTCCAAATAGCCCACAACTAATAAGAAGGTTTTTGGACCATTGCCAAGATCCGGAAGTATTTAAAATTTGAACTTTGACCCATACGCCTAAAAGAAAATAATATTTATAAATAATATGACACCACAAAAAATGATGTCAGTTATCATGGGCCATATGGTGTATTATTTTCAATTTGTGGCACTTATTAAAGTAACATGGACCCCAAAGTAGTTAAAACCATATATTCATAACTGTCACAATCATACCCGATTCCAGCCATATAATATTACCTACTCCTAATAAATGTATTTATATAGATAAATAAATATATTATTGAGAATGAAATATAAGAATATTTATTTGTTTAATAAATGAATGAATAATATTTTTTTGTTGAAAAATTCAAAATTACCTGTTCTTGCACAATTGTGTGGAGAGTTCGGTGTACATCTTTGGCCATGCCTTTGGCGTCACCGCATACGTATAGATACGCTCCCTCAGAGAGTAAGTTCCATAAATCAGAAGCCTGCAGACACATTTTCATGTACAAACATTGATATATAATTTTTAAAAAGTTATAAAATTTAAATTAAAAAGGTTGGTTTTTTTACCAACCTTTTGAGTCATCTTGTGTTGCACGTATTCCTTAGTGGGACCCTCACGGGAAAAAGCTACAATGAGCTCGGAAAGAGCACCGGTCTCAACAAAGTTATTAAGCTCGTTCTCATATATAAAATCCTGAAATAAACAAAATTATTGTTAGGCTTAGATTTTGCCACATGTTGGGATTATGAAAAAGTTCATGAAAAAAATGAAAAAGTTTATAACATACCACTTTCCGATTTCTGCACCCGAAGAACAAAACGGATGACCCGAGTTCAGTTCCAGCTTGTTTCAAAGCCAACCGTTCCTGAAGAAAACCTCTAAAAGGAGCCAACCCGGTTCCCGGCCCAATCATGATAACAGGGACTTTAGGATCAGAAGGAAGTCTGAAAGTTGATGTTCTCACATAAATAGGAGCCCAACTGCAATCTTCACTTTCTGTCGCATTCTGAAAGAAAAAAAATTAATAAAATTAAAATGAAATTAGGGTTGATCGAAACTGTGTTTCTAGTTTTAGTTTAAGGAAAAGGGATGATGATTAGTTATTACCTTCATCCATGTTGAACAAACTCCTTTATGAACACGGCCTGCTGGTGTTGTCTCATAAACTAAGGCACAAGTAACATGAATCCTGTCTGGTGCCATCCTGTAAAATATAAAATGCATATCAATTGTTGGCCAAATTTCATCAAATCAAATATAAACTTTAATTATAAAAAGTATACTACTATTTTATGACATTTGCGCTTTTTGTAAATATAATTTGTGAACCTGAATTTAGGTAAAGGTACCTTGGGGAAGAAGAAATAGAGTAATATCTAGGCTGCAAACGTGGGGCAACAGATGCAAAGAAAACCCCAAGTGGAGGCTTAGCAGATGGGAAAGCCTCCATCACTTCAAGAAGACTTCTTTGGCTTGCAACTATCCATTGAGCATATTCATCCTTCAATTCAATAAATAAATTAAATCATTTTCTACAATAAAAAATATATATTATTAATTACACATTATGAAATAAAACCAACCTTTCCAGCCGGAGACGCAAGAAACTTCAATCTATCAGCTTCAGTAGGATCAGTAGCATGAGCAGCAAGAGCAAGTAAAGCCGACTGAAATACATAAACATTATAATTTTCATAAGTATTTCTAATCTTTAGAGTTTAAATTTAATTTATTTTTTTAATATACACGAAAAAGGTACCTTTTTGGGAGAAGTCAACACATCTGCATAGCTAGTCAACGCTTTTCTTAAAGTGCAAGGAGGGAAAGGTGGTGGTAAAGAGGCCCCACCGAGTGGTGTACCGTCTTCTTTATCAGTATGGATTGAGAAAAATGTGTCTGGTGGTAAACCAACTAATTTTTCAGCTTCATCAACAACTTCACTTAGATTCTCACAGTACACCCCAACATGGTCCCCAGTTTCATATCTATAAATATGTAAATTAATAACCAAATAAATACATATAAATAATGTAACAAGAATTTTCCAAAATAGACCAACTTACGATAAGCCAGTATTGGAAATGTCGAATTCCAGATGAGTGCATGAACGATCGGATTCAGGAGTGTGGAGTTCCTTTTTGACAGCAACATTGGATCTTTAAACAAACATGATTATGTTAAATTGTTAATGTTTAGCTGCAGATGTTTTTTGGTATTAAAATGGGAAATTTTAGAAGGTGTGATACCTGCATGGATGTTGAGCATCATGAAAGGTATGACCATTTGTTTGACTTTGGTCTTCGATGAATGTGTCTGGTTTGTCATGGAATACAACACGGTATTCAGAAACGGCGGCTGTGTAAGGAGTGGAGACAGTTGTATCATCTTCGTCACGAAGTAATTGGTCTAATTCGGGCCATACTAATTCTTTCCTGGAGAAATAAAGTTTAATAAAACGTTAAATATTCATTAATTGACTATCAGACTATTTTTACATATTAAATATAAATAAAATGTATTATTCTTTTTATTATACCATGCGGTGAAGTCATCTTCAATACATTGATCATCATCTCCCATTCCAACAGGAACAAGACGCTTTGCACCTATAATTAGTGAAAACTTATTAATTAAAGCAAGAAAGCAATTTATCATTAATCATTAACACATCATGTAATCTTCAATGTTGTAAACAAATAATTAATGTCATCTTGAATACCATAGGCACATTGAGAATTCTTTTGAATCGTACATAATTTTTAGTGGCAATTTTCTTACAAAAACTGTTGTAAATTAATATTGGAAATGTGAGGAAATAAACATACCTTGCTCTGCAAGACTGTCATCAACCACCTTTGCAATCTATATATAACAAAAAATAAAAAGAAAAATATTTAGGATAAAGTGGCATGTAACAAAACACTAATAATGTTATGGTTGTTAATGATCAAAGGTGACAACATGCTATCAACAATTCACCTTGTTGAAATGCTCGTATTGTCTATTTCCAAGGCCAAATACTCCGTATTGAAGCTTTGTAAGCCATTCTCCTTTCGCATCGCCCTACATCAGTAACGAAATATTTATAAATTAATATTTTTTAAAAAAAAAAAGCATGGTTAAATACCACTTTGATCTACTAATTGCATAATATTTACCTCAGTAAACCATTTATAGAATCTAGCTGCATTATCTGTTGGTTCACCATCTCCATATCTACAAGGTCAATCATCATTCCATAATTCAATTAGTAGAATAGTAGGTACTTACAATTCACCAACCACCTACCACTATCTTTATAGTTTTGTACTTTACACAATTATATATATTATCAGATTTGCAAAATTTGACCAAAAGATTTGGTCAAATAAATCATCACAGCTTGAAAAAGCTTCCAAAAATGAGAATCTTACAAGTTACAACTTAGATCGAGATATATCAATAAAATGATCAAACTTACGTAGCCAAAAAGAAAAAAGCCAAAGATTCTTTCTTTAGTTTCTCCTCATACTCGTCATCATCAGCAGCATAATCATCCTACATTTTATACGAATAAAATCAATCAAGATTCACGAATCTATATTTCCAGATGAAGTATCAAAAAATCTGATCAAGAAAGTTAATACTCACCAAATCAATTACTTTAAACACTGCCTTTTCATATCGAGCTTTAGCTTCCTCAACAAGTGCCTTTAAACAACAACAAATAAATGTCAACTCTAACCAAAACATATCAATCACAAATTGTTTATTCTTCTCGTATTGGTGGTTAATGTCCACTGAGAATTAACAATTTAGAAATGACTAGAAGAGACGACAACAAATTAAGGTTCCATAACTTATTAATTAAATTTGTCATTATTCTAGTATTGTTGGGATCTAAGATAGGAACCGGTACAAGATTAGAAATGATTAAGGAGAGAGATAAATTTAACAATTAATTTTGGATATTAAATTAATGAATTAGCAGAAGTTAATTCACCTTAGCAAAACCTTCAGCTGTTCCAGTTTGTGTACCGAAGAACACCGTAACTTTTTTCTTACCATCGTCAACTTCTTCTTCTTTGACTCTTTTCGGTACAACAATCACCGGTGACTCCAAAACCGATTTCTTCGTAGAAGATCTCCGCCATACCAAAACGACGACGCATCCAATCAACACAGCAAACGACGTCGTAAGTATCATCAACAGCTCACGATTCTCCACAATCATCGCTAACGTCGGCGGTAACGTTGATTGTCCTGATTCCGATGCGTTCGATGTGTCAAAAATTTTGCCGTTAATTAACGCGCTCATCAGATCAAACGGCGAAATCTTAACGGAGTTAGATTGCATTATTTTCCACAAAATTACAAGAATTCAACAATTAAATTCACAAGCTGGAAAACGGTAGATTCGAGAATTGGTGTTTAGAGAGAGAAATCGAAACAAAAACAAGAGTAATATTGTTAAGCTTTCTCTCTCTAGATCCTCAGAGAAATTGAAACCGAAATTGAATTTGGAATTGGTAAGGTAGTTGAGAAAAAACTCTTGACTTTGGGGTTTTTATGAGATTGAGAAGTGAAAGGAGAGTAGTAAGAGCCTACCCAACTAGGCCGGTTAGCCGCACCTACTTCATTTAACCATGGTTAGTTTCGTTAATCCCAACTCATTTACGTAAAACTAGGGTAAAACCCACGCGATGCGGCGGGCTGCGAACTATATATTCCTGGCGATTAAAAGTCCATTTGTTACATATTTTTATAACGAATACAATACATAAGCATGAAAACTGTGTATAATAAGTCTTTTACGACTCATGACCCGACTATAGTCAAATTAAGTCTTTGGGAAAAAAGCACTGCAACCATTCAGAATTCAATTTAATTAGCAAACCACAAAAAACACCATGTATTTAATTAAACCAATTTAGCAAACCACAATCGGTTTAGGCAACTGAGAATTCAAGTAAAATTCATTAACTAAAGCAAAATAACAACAAAACACACCATCATTTAATTAAAAAAATAATGTAACAACTTATACCTCACTAAAAATTCATTACAAAAGTACAAAGATATACATATACAATTCTACGAGTTCTTTTTGTTTCATTCCTATTCAATTGTTGATGGAGGCTTGCAAGTAATGTCTAGCCACACTCGGTTCACCCTACAAATGCTTTTGCAAATTTTTCTTGACACTCATCATGAAACTTACGTTCATAGTAATACCTTAAATTTTAAAACATGAAAAATCTAATGAAAACATTTTAGATGTTTTACCCACTTAAATAACACTTTAGAGGTTAGTCGTATCCTTTTTTACCGACTTGTGAAGTGTAACTCATTTGACCCGTTAAGAATAAGACATAACCCATATTAACACATTTATAGATAAAAGTAGGGTACCTACGCAATGCGGCGACAGGTACCCTGCTAACTATATTTTGTGGAGATCAAATGTTGTTCGGATATATAAATTTTGCTATTATGGTATACGCGATAAAAGAACAATGGTGGTGAAAAGAAAAGTTGTATTCGCAAATAACATGTCATTTACAATACTTATGTTTGAAGGAAATGATGTCGTCTTCAGCAGCAACGTCATTGTGTTTCCAATGCTTAAAATCAGTCAAAGTGCATTCTTGATTTTTTTAATATTTTTTTATATTGTAGGCTCAAGAAAGTCATTGCTCAAACACAAGAAGACCAGAATTAGTAAAACACGTAAACCCTAATTGAAATAGGAAACTTCAACAAACAACATAATGCCATGACAATATACACTTGATAATAAAGACTGACCAAAGGCAATATACACTTGGTAATAAAATAAACGTCTCAAAATGATATTGCCAAAATGCCATTAACTTAATAGCAAGTCAAAATGATATTTCCGTCAAAAATTGTAATTCGCCAAAGGCAATATACACTTGCTAGGTTAAAATCCGCGCAATGCGGCGGGTACCCGGAATTACATAATATAGCGCGTAAATGTTGTCTGGCTACATATAATTGCACACATGGGGCTTCTCTTGTTTGAAGTTGTCGCTAGTGGATATATGGGCAGGTGTGAGTGCATGTACCAAGTAACCTGTATAGTGGAAGAAGAATATGTATACATGTAGCAAAAAATGTCGTTCGGTTACATTTCTTTAACAATAAATGTACAAACGAATGATAATTTAAATTAAGATGTCTCGTAATCCAGTAATATTAAGATTCCATCGGTTGCTCAAGCGGTACCAAGATTATGTCTTGTAGTCCACTACTTCACTTCCTCTTACTTTATGCCCACTTCCTCTTACCGAATACATATGCGTTGCAGATTGCATCAATCCATATGGTGCCTTTTTTCATAAGGATGGGTCGATTCAGATTATGTTTTATTTGTAATGGGTTAAACGTGTAAGATAAAGGTGGAAAAAACTTAAAATTGGATGTGCACAATGCCCGATTGCCCGTACCAACAAATTACCCATATTGATATTTTTTTGAAGAAAAGTGATAATTTAAGGTTTTTGACGTCTTCATAAGTTGGTAGTCTGCTACATAACACTATCAACTTCTCAAACTTTTAAATATTTTAAGAAATAAAGATGACTTTTCTTTTGGGTCCCTTGCTTAAAAGATATAGAACAATAAATGGCAAAAGTGGTTTAAATATAGAACAATAAATGCGAAATTTTAATGTAGGCAGTTGACTCTTATGGGTTATGTTTAAAATCCGAGTTAATGGTATATTAACGTAAGTTAACAAAACCATAACAAAAAACCACATTGCCCAGTGGTTATCATCTTTGTTGTTTTCCGAATGGTCTTGGGTTCGAATCTCAGGTAAGGCATATTTATTTTGATTTTGAAGGGTGCTTGGACATTGCTAAAAAAAGAAGTGTTGAAAATTCAGACTTCCTCTTTTAAAAATGTCTAGAATGCTTTTTAAAGTAGTAAGATATAAATCAAATGGGATAAAATTAATTATATGTAATTTTAATTCTTCAAGTCAAATCTATTAAATTATTTGTAAGCAAATGATTCGTGCATAAGTGTGTTGATGATTGAGGGTAACAGGAAAAATAAAATAATACCAAGTAGATGATTATGTAGATCGTAGATTTAGACCATCTCTAATGGACCAACACCTCAATCTAAACCTTTTTAATTAAGTTTTGGAGTTTATTGTATAATACATACAAAATGTAAAAGTATAAAATTGTAACTTTATAATATGTGTTCTGATTTATTTTGCGAGCCGACTAATCTTATGACGACATCAATTTTGCGGGTAACACAGAGTCGTCGTGGGTGAACCTTCTTGGCTATAAATGGGTATTTTTTTTGCTCATATGAATTGACCATTTGATTACGTGGAATTTCAACTTTATACTGACAAATTATAACCATTAGGTCACCACCCTTCTAGTTATTAATAAATGGTCTAACAAATGTGTTAATAAATATAAAACCTTAGTTGAAGTGATGTTATATATGATTTTCACATGGATCAAGATGTGTATACGTAATTCCCTTAACTTATATCGCAGTTACTTGTAATGTTGGCTTTTACATGTACGATTCATTTTTTATGTAAAATACTTAAATTAAATTACTATACATTTAGAAATTATTCTATTTTGAATCGAAACATATATGTAGAGTAAGGGTTAAATGCAAATTGTGGGAATCTATCTCACTGGATTTCCAATTTAGTCGATGCATTATA
The DNA here is from genome assembly GCA_963853835.1 of Calendula officinalis. Taxonomy (NCBI): domain Eukaryota; kingdom Viridiplantae; phylum Streptophyta; class Magnoliopsida; order Asterales; family Asteraceae; genus Calendula; species Calendula officinalis. Next base: position 20,477,056 of record OY970827.1, read on the forward strand.
TTAGGCAATATACCTTTTCATTCACTGCAAATACGGAGTAATATTTACCATATTATCAAGAGAGAGTTGAAAAAATACCATGGCGACAATTATTTCACGTAAATTACGAGCAAAATTTGACAAAACCCGTCATCAACAAAAATTATTAAAACGTAAGCATTTTTTGCGGTTACTTATTTTTGTTGGGTACTACTACTTGGTGTGTGCGTGTTTGGGTGGATTAACGTGTCCTGCGTGTGTTTCATGTCTTCTTGGATTATTTTTGTTGACATGTGGTTCTAAAATTAAGAATTTTCAAATAAATCCTTAAGAACATGGCGTATAAAACCCTAAAGTATTAAGAAGTTTGCGCATAAAACTCTGTAATAAAAAATTTAAAGGCGTCTGGATTTGGCATATGGTCTAACATGCGACATGCCTACACATTAAAGGCACGCGGGTTTGGTTTCAATTTTCAACTAACCCCAAATGAATTATTTTTCATGTATTACGAAGTATTATTATTATGAATTAATATTACCATTTGGTCCTACTTATAATCTTACATACTTGGTAGGATGATCTGTGTACACCAGTAATTCTCATTCTTAATATTATTTATTAATTTTGACACATGTCTTAATCTATTGGGTAGGATTATAAGTCGACTAAATATTATTACTCTATTATTATATGCACACATTAAAGTGTATAGCATGTGCATATACACTTCTTCATTCGAAATCATTGAATCACATACCAAGTTAATATCAGTATAGTGATGTAAGGTTGATTCTAGCTTTTTGGGTGAAATTAAGTTAAATCCTTACGAGTGAAAAAAATCTTCCCTTGTGATCATAGAGGTTTACACATGATGACTCCAGACTACCATCAAAGCGGGTGATCGCCCTGAAATTAGTCAGCTCGCAAAACGGGTTGGAATTTGGAACTCATTTTATATTTAAAAAAAATACATTTTGGGTGTAGCATGTGAAGGGTTTCATTATACTGATCAACCCATAGGGTCAACCTCCTAGTTCACTTGGTTTGAACCATACTGACAAGAACATGAACTTGTTCTTGCCGGTTAAACCAACTAGCTAGTTTAATCCCTAAAAGCGAAACTGATATTAAACTTAATCCTTAAACCCTAAAGGATTGGGATGTTGGAAATCTAGACTAGATTAACAAGAAAGAAACCTTGTACGAAAAACTCGAAAACACACACACACACACACACATACTTGTGTGTGTTCGTCGAACACCAAGAACCCTAGGGTTCTTGGTTCGACCGATCGGACAAGAGGGGGAAGGAAAAAGGGTTTTCCAAATCATACATTAATCTTGCTTAAGTAAGTCCACTGATGATGAACACGACGAGTGATCTTCTAGGTGAACCTTGTAACGATCTTGTACTTCAAGAACTTTGAAGTATACGAAGAACGAGCGAAGAACACGAAGAACACAATGCTTGTGTTCTTCCCTTGTTGCTCGGCCGAACTCAAGAGAGGGAGGAGGGGGAATTTCGTGGACTTCTAAGGGGTTTCTAGGGTTACCCTAAACCCCTTATTTATAGATAAATAAGTTGCACTTTAGGTCCCTCTTGTTTAATTAAGATTAATTATTAATTAAACTTTCTTTTTTACGTTTTCTTCCCTTATAGTTTAACTAGTATTAGTGTTGCACTTAATTATTAAATGTCTAGTATTTATACACTTATATATTTCGTGTATATAAATATACAAAATATATATTTTGTATTTTATACTTTAATAATTAATTATATAATAAACTTTATATAATCTAAACAATAATATTATCCAAACACCATATGATTTAATTACTTTAAATCATATTATGGATAATCTGTAACTAACACATTGTAAATTTACTCAACTAGTAAATGTACGAATACTTGTATTAATTAATTAGTTAAACTAATCTAGTAATAAGTTAAACTTAATTTAATACTTAAATGATTCATAAATGACTATTATAACCATTCCTCTTCCAAGTATCCTTACATATCCTACTCGTATTACATGTACTCACCGGTGTGACCCTTAAGTGTTTCGTATGCATGAATATATCACCATAAGTTGACTAACTGTGAACATAATTCCAACAGCATGTACTATGAAGAGATTGAGAAGAAAACTTAAGTTCAATTATGATTGGTGGATGATAGAACACTAAAATATACTCCCTCCGTCCCACAAAAAACTTCCCATTTGATATAGGCACAAGTTTTAAGGGGATAGTTAGTGGTGGGGTCATTGGTAATAATTTTGATTAAAATATAAGATTGGTTTGGAGAGAGAAAGATGGTTAGTGGATAGTTAGTGGTGGGGTCCTTAGTAATAATAGTACTTTATTATGTGGAGCCCATCAATTGAATGAAATGGGAAGTTTTTTGTGGGACAAAAAATTAAGGTCAAATGAGAAGTTTTTTGTGGGACGGAGGGAGTAAAAGGTAAAAAATTAATTTCTAAGTTATTTAAATTTAAGGTTAAACAGCTACATTTTTATATGTAGTACAGATAGAGATACACATTTTGAATTTACAAAACGTGTGATTGATGACCCATACATTAACAAAGTTGGGGTGTAATGGTGTAAGTTAAGATATACTCTTTCCGTTCCAAAAAAACTTTTCATTTCACTTTAAATTTTTATCATACAAAAAATTTCTCATTTCTTATATTTGATGGGCCCCACACAATAAAAATCTATTATTATTAAAGTCACCACCACTAATATCCACTAATTATCTTTCTCTCTCCAACTCAATCTTATATTTTAATCAAAAGTATTATCAATTATTCCACCACTAACTATCACCTAAAAACTTATGCAAAATGCAAATGAAAAGTTTTTTATGGGACAAAAGAGGTACTTTGTATAGATTTTTGACAACAATAGGTCAGTAATGACAACTAAGTGAATAACTAAACTCGGATATGAAATGAGCATTGAGAACAACCATTTAAAATTGTAAACTAAAAAAAAAAAAAAAAGTCCGACCCAAGTAAAGACTATCACCATGGTAACTATTATTGAGTTCTTGTTCTTGATTAAATAAGTTCCATTCCTCCTCAGTCATCATTGGTTGTTCTCAATGCTCACCTGTTCAAAAAAAAAAAAATACTGCAAGGGAGCAAAACAAACCGTAAAATTCACCTGTTCAAAATAAAATTAATAAAAAATAAAGAAATTAACTCGTCCAAAAACAAGTTCACAGTCGAGGATCAATTAACAAACTAAGTTCTAATCTACTAAATCAAGCAACCGTTCCCCCGCAGCGGCGCCAAAAACTTAATGTGCTAAATCTAGTTATAAAAATATATTCCAATTTACACCTAATCTAGACTACCACACTCATAGGCAAGTATACATAATCGCGGATAGTATAGCAAAGGTAAGTAAGAACGGGTTATCGTCTCCCCAGGGAACAGTTAATCTGACTCGTAAAACTAGAACTAAGTGAATTAATCTAAAAGTAATAACTGCAAAAGAGTTTTTGTTTTGTTTATTAAACTACTAATTAAAATATTTAAACTTAATAAAAAGTAGACAAATGAAATTTGGTAAAACTCTAAGTGTCGGAGAAAATGGTATTCACAATGATAGAATCCTTCTAAGTCTACGTCTGATTACTAAGCTCCGATTAAATCTAGTGTTCTAGAGCTAGACACAACTAATAAGAATTTCTTCTCTCAAAAGTTGTAATCTAATCACACCTCGGGTTGTTGATCTTAATAGGTTTGGATCACCTAAACCCTCTAACTTAGAACTTCCATTACTACGGTTAGACTTCCGGTTTATCCTAACTTATTGGAATTTAATTTCAATCCTTATTCCTAGTGAATCGTCATTTAGGTCACTTGAGTGAAAAGATAAGGATATTAATAATTAGTTCAAGTGTTGTCAATAATTAAACTAATCACCAATAAACAAATTAAACAACAAATATCTAAGGTTAACACTAAAAGATTAAATTACTAACCAACAATTGTTCAAACAAGAGAAATAAATCCTAAAATTAAACCAAACTTAAACCTAGAATTCATCAATACATAGTGAATACAAAACGACTAGCACATATACATGCTAGACGAACCAAATATCAAATAATGACAAAAAGTTAAAACCATTGTTAATAAGAATAAGGAATTAAACCAAATGCTTGTTGTAAGATCCTCTCTAAAATTGCGTCAAGCGGTTGTTCTGTACTTCGTTCGTATGGGGATCTTTCGTCGACAGCCTAAACGGCTGTGGTTTCTTCGTTCATAACCTCCCAAAAACGTCCAATCCCACGTGAACTGTCCGTCAAAAAGTTATTTCCTTTTAATAGTTGTGACCGACTTCAAATTAAGTGTGGACTGCGATTCCCAAGTGGGCCGGTTGGTCTTGTTCAATTAGTGGACCGAATTCTTTCAAATAATTCGTGTGGCCCATCTCAAAGAACTGATTTTCCATTGTTAATTTGTTTGACCTCCTTGGATGCTTGCTAATTTATTTTACACAGACTCATGTTTGGTTGCTTCTTTTAGTACGTGGTTACCACAAGAAAATACATGGGCTCTAATTAATAGTTGTATTAAATGGTAGTTATGTCTTCAAGAAACTTGTTTTAATTAACTTGGTCTTCTTTGATTAATTTGATCAAATCAGCTTCATTTACGCTCCGACCGATCACGAGCTTCCGTGTTTTTAGAATTCTTCCTTTTAACGTATATTTGGTCCGTTTCTTGTGAACTTTGGAGTTATGACCTGCAGTTTATAATCAATACACATTTAGGCATAAACAAGGTATTTACTTTACAAAACAAACATAGATTACACAATATTGGCGGATTTAAACATGTATAAATTCGCCAATATCAATGTTTAAACTTTTTCATCTTACATGTTAAGGTATGTTTGAAAAAAAATATTTAGTGTAATTTTGAGCTTATTAATCAAATAAAGTTAAATGTAAAGCCCCTCAAAATTGATTTATCTCAATTGTGTTTAAATCAAAAAATTCAAATTAATAATCAAAATATTCAAATTTATTTAATAAAAGTTCAATTTTCAAACTGAGATAAACCGTTTAACCTTTATCACCTAGAAAACAACCCACCGTTCTGATCTATCAACACCAGTCTTCCAAGTCTTGACCCGTGACGACCACCTTCAAGCCGCCGATCACCCTCTCCATACATTCCGGCACCGGCGAACCGAATGTCCTGAAGATCCGTACATCGCAACAATGGCATCAACTGACACTACAAATTTCGATCTCAGAGTATCATCTCTCATCTATAAATTTCATTTCATTTCATCTTTAATTTTTGCTTTTGTCATTTATCGTGCTCAATTATCTGTTTTTTCGTGATTCTGTTACTTCGATCTGTTATCTACACAGTCTAGCTTTGGTGCAAGGTAATATTCACCATCTTCATTTTATATTATATTGTTTTCAGTTTTATTATGAGTTAGGGTTTCATTATACTGTACAATCTTGCAGCGAGTACACATTTGCTGATGTCGGAAATTTGGATCATTGTACAAAGTATTTGAACCAGACCCTAGTCACATTTGGATTTCCAGCTTCTCTTGATCTGTTCGCAACCGATCCGGTACATAATTTTTTTAATCTTATATATGTGATTTTGTTGTTTCAGATCATCTTTTGTTATTTGTTACTTTTTTTTTATGTTTGTTTAGGTTTCAATTGCAAGGACTTGCAATTGTTTATACTCACTGCTGCAGCAGAGGCAACGTGATATCGAATTTCGAGAATCTACTAATGATCAAAGGCAAAGGTGAGCTTTTTATTACTAAATGCATTTCAATTTACATGTGACATTTGGTCAATTAAGTATCTAAGTTTCATTTTGGGAAGTTAATCTTTGAAGTCCCAACATTTTATCCACATTTTAGTCCATACTACTATAATTGTTATGTAATATCTAAGAAATAAGAGCCATTTATTGATCATCAATTCATCATATTGATTGTACATGAAAAATCTTGCAACTATTGAGTTTTAGGGTTTTCTATAAATGGTTTTAAAAAAACATAATGCATCTCTTATTATAGTATGTGAAGATTGTTATTTGGCCGAATGTAGCATTTGAAATCTCTTGAACTTAATATCAAGCTCTACTAAGTACTAACCTCCACTCTTTTTTTATGGTTTATGCATTTTATTGAATTGCTAACACATGCTATACTACTGTAAAACTATGATTAGGTTTAGCTTCTTTTGCAACATTTTGTTCAACTATGTTTTTGGTTTTAATTTCTTAGTTCATTCTGACAAGTTTTTGATTTTCTTTCAGACTTTCTTCAGACATATCAAGACTAGAAGCTAAAGTAGAGAGGCTGGAGTCTCAACTGTCTGCTAAAGATAGAGAAATAGCAACAATTACCCGAACGGTGTGTGTGTGTTTGTGTATGTGTGTGTGTAAGAGAGTGCGTGTGTGTTTGTGTATATATATGTGTATGTGTGTGTGCATATTATTATTGGGTTATTTCTTTAGTAATTTTCTTATTGTTTCTTATATTCAGGAAGCTAAAGCGAAAGCAGGTCTTAAGGCCCACATTGACAAACTGCAACAGGAAAGAGATGAATTTCAAAAGATGGTTATTGGAAATCAGGTAAGATTCTAGACACCTTTAATTTTATTTTATTTTTAATTCTCATCTTATGTTGTTTCTTTTGTGAATAAATCATCATTTTTTCAACTTGCAAAAGCAAGTCAGAACTCAACAGATACATGAGATGAAGAAAAAAGAAAAAGAGTACATTAAGTTGCAGGTATTTATTCCTTTATGATTTGAGAACACTAGTTGAAGTGGTTATAAATCTGACAGTAATTTTTTATTTCTTTACAGGAGCGATTAAATCAAGTTATGATGGAGAAAAAGAAGGAATCTAGATCAGGCATGGAAATTATGAATTTACTTCAGGTAATTACTCAACATTTAAATATATTAACATATATATGAAATTAAATTATTAACTATAACTTTTCCTGCACTACAGAAAGAAGGGAGGCAACGTGGGACATGGAATGGGAAGAAGGCTGACAACGATTTCTACAAAAAAATTGTATGTTTTATGAATCATTTTATTATTTTTTCTTTTGCTTCAAATTATATATAACAGATATTTATATCCTATTTTAGGTGGATGCATATGAAGCAAAAAATCAAGAGTTGGTCACAGAGAATTCTGATCTGAGGGCATTGTTAAGATCAATGCAGGTAATTTAATAACTTTATACCTGTGAATTATTGAATTGCTTGTTTATATACCTAAATTTAAAAAGAATCTAAATTCATTCCTCACATCTTTTTTTAATATCTATAATGCTTATAGGTGGATATGAGGGAATTTTTAAATGCTCCAAATGGTTCATCCAAACATCCTTCCCCTGTTCATGAAAGAAATGTGGACCCCTCACAATCCCCATTGGGTGGGAGAACGGTATGATTCATTGTCTAAACATCTTTTAAATTTAATCATTCTTTTCAAATTAAAGTTATTCTGTAAGAAAAATAAATTAAAAGTTTTTAAATATCAGGATGTTTTTGACCTGCCGTTTCATATGGGTAGAGATCAAATAGAAGCATTTCTTCGAAACAAGGTGGCTTCAATAAAGGTAGTTTCATATATTACTTTGTGCATTTTTAATATTTTGTACATATTTAATGTGCATTGTAAAGGAGTGTGTTCGGGTCACACATTATAAATAATGACATTATTTTTAATAATATTTTTTTAAGGAGCGTATGGGTCAGCTACAAGATGCACAAAAAGAAGCTGAAGTGACTTCCGAAGCAACTGAAAGAGAGCTTGAGTTAGAAGCTCAACTTGTTGAAGCAAGGAGCATAATCCAAGAGCAGGTATTATAAATTACACTTAATTAGAAAAAATAAATTTAGATTTTAGATGTATTTATATTTTATTTTAATTATTATTGTGATCTTAATATATTATGCATTAAACAGTTGTCATCTGTTTTCCACTAGACTTTCACATATAATTCTTTTTGCACATTCAAAAAAACTATGACTTATTAAAAATAAAGTTTTAATATGGACACCAACTTCTTAAACTTCAAGTGTTTGAAAAGTTTAAGATCGTTATAAGTTTTTCTTGTAAAAGTAATTAAGCTTCATACTTGCTCTTAAAAAGTCATCAAATAACCTATTGCCTCAAATTAGTAATCAAAAAGGTAATTGTGTTTTGTGACTTAGTTATAATTGACAAAATTGACTTTTTCAAATCCATGTTAAAGGATGGTTGGTTCCCTTTTGTACCAATTTACTTTTGTTGGGTAGTCACAGGAACTAATTGTAGGGTTTGTGATTTTCAGGCATCTATCATGTCTAAACACCTTGCAAAGTCTGAGAAACCAAGGTATATATTTAATTACATTTAATCTATTACTTTACCTGTTTTCCTTGTTATCCTGACATGTTAGAGATAAAAACATAACCTGATTTAATCCATTTGTATGTATGTAAATGGGTAAAAAATGTCACCTCTATTTTAAAAGAGATTTTAATGATTGAAGCCATTGTGCAGGAGGCTGAGTGGTCATTTAAATTCTGAAAGGGATTCCATCAGCCCATCTGCTGCTGAGGTAATAAAATCTTTATTTTTTCATACCAAACCTTACAACAAAAAACAAAAATAGAAATTCCTTCCCATTTTGTCTCATATATCCTGCATTTGTTATTTTCCAGTGATCTGACTTGGTTTGTGATACGCAAGTTGCTATCGACGTTCCAAAAGAGGTTTGACTTCATTTATATTGCTAATATGTGTTGTGTAGCCTTTATTAATTCATGTCATTAGTCTCTTTGGCATTTTATTTTTGTATTTTCTTTTATATTTATTTATAGTAGTAGAAATGTATTTGCTACCAATAGGAAGCAACGACTTAATGATATGGATAGTATTCAAAATTCTTACTTCCTTTTGGCCATGTTTAATATGATTCTCTCAGAATCATACTTGACACAATTATGTATGCATACAAACTTCGTTGTTAAATTTCTACTTACCTAAATGACCATTTTACCCTCTATACGTTCGCATAGACATTCATGTTGTTGTGGATGGTTTTGGGTCGTTTCCTGTTGTTTGTAGCGCATGTTAATGTCCTTTTTATATTGTCAATGTCATTCTTTTATACGGAGTATGAAATTTTCAATAAGCTTGTTTTCAACTCTAATACATATATTTTCTTGAATCATTTAGATGTACTATCATTACCATTACATCAATTTTATCTTTAATACAACTGTGATGTGCTAAATGAAACTGTGAACAATAATCTTTTTTCTAAAATGCACCATCTGTTGATTTAAGACAAATATTAAGGTTCCGTTTGATTACGGAAAATAGTTCTCGTTTTCTGTGAAAAGTTTTCTAGGAAAAAGAAATGGTTTTCATATTCAATTTTCCATGAAAATTTTTGAAAACGTATTTGGTTCAAAACAATGAGTTTCATTCTCCAATTTTGGAAAACTAGAAAACTTGTTTGGTTGAATATTTTCCACATATTTTCATATTCTAATTTTTGTTATTTTAAATAATACAATATACAACATATTTGCTCACTTACATCAACTCATCTTCCATATCTACCCCATCCACCCCACCACCTACCTACCCTAGGGATGGCAATCAACATCCGCTCTGATGATCATCCACCCGATCCGATCCATCGGTGGTGGATATGGATGAAGTTAAATGAGTGAATATCGGATGTGGATGTTTATTGGAGCGGATATGGACGACGATTTTCAATCCATAGATGAATCCACTTAACCCGAAATAAAATTTTCTATATTATAATTTTACATAATTAAGAAACAAAATTCTTTCGCCATCCAACGGATGTCCATTTACCCGCTCTAATCCAATGGATATGAATTTGGATGGATGAAACGATTTTAAATGAATATGGATATGGATGTGAATTACTTACTGCAAAATAAAAAAACTTATAATTAATCCTTATAATATGTTGTTAACATAGTATTGAATAATTCAGTTCTTAGTTATATCCAAAATATGCATCAATTAAAAACCAGTTTAACAAACTAATTTAATTCTAAATATTTCGGTCCACCATTAGAATAGTAGTATAGAATTTTCGAAAACCTTTAATAAATAAAGATTTAAATCATAAAATTGATACGTACTTCCTTAATTACTTATATTAAAGAAGTTTTATTTCGCTTTTAAATTTTCGGTAGCAATTATACGTCTATAACAACAAAAACGTTTATTCATCATCTCAACAATACACTTCCGATCGATAAACGGAAGCTTCAAATTTTAATTGTAAGTAGTTAACTTAAATTCACAAAGTTATGAGTTTAGATTTTTGGAATCACAAAGTTAACTAAATTCACCAGGGTTTTACTCACTTTTTGATTGTGGTCATTAACTGACTGAAAGTTATGAGTTCGGATTTATATATGGCTACTTTCATTATTCCCGTATCGCACGAGTATTAATTATCATCACTTGATAATTTAATCGTGTAAGACGTTTCATACTTTATTTTTCATACTGTTTAATTTGGTAGAGTTAGTGTATCATTATAAATTTATATCTTTGATTTGTGTGTGTGCGTGAGTGTGCGCGCGCGCGTGTGTGTGTGTGTGTGTGTGTGTGTGTTGGGGATGGGATGGGGTGGGTGGAGTTAGGGATGGAATCGGGTCCGGAACCGACCCGGATGGACCCGGACCCGAAATACCCGAGACCCGATTTAGGAGGATTAGGAGACCCGGGAACCGAACCGTTTTACATAATACGGTTCCGGTTCAGTTCGAGTAAATATGGTATAGACCCTACTGTAACCGAAATAATAATTGGAGCTGATTTTGGGTGTCTTTATCATATTTATTTGTTAATACATATAATATTCTACTGATTTACAAATAACAATTGTGTAATTAATTTGAATCGAATACTAGTAATAGTATTATACCATAACAAATTCCAAGTATATAGTTAATTAATTTCGGTTCCGGTTCTTAGACCCAATTTGTTCAATACCCGATCTACCCGGACCCGATTTACCCGGACCCGAAATACTCGATACCCGATTTTCAGGAAAATGTTGGACCCGATACCCAAACCGATTTTTGGTAATCCGGTTCCAAACGGTTCCGGTTCAGTACCGGTACGAGTTCGGTTTTTCGGTTCTATATCCCATCCCTAGGTGGAGTGGAGTGGAGTGAGAATGGGTATGTGTATATTTTAGAAAAGTTTGGAAATGGAAAAGTATGGAAAACAATAAAAATCACATTTTAAAATTTTTCTAAATCCTTCACAATTTTGAAAAACATAAAATTTACATTTTCTTGGAAAAATTTGGAAAACTCATGGAACCAAACGCGTTTTCCAAATTTTTTTTTTCTTTGAATTTTTTTTTGGAAAAGTGAAAAAATTTCCGTAACCAAACGGAGCATTAGGCTCCGTTTGGTTACGGAAAACGGTTTTCATTTTCTATGAAAAGTTTTCTAGGGAAAAATTTTGGTTTTCATTTACGTTTTTTCATGAAATTTTTTGAAAACGTGTTTGGTTCAAAACATTGAGTTTTCATTTTCCAATTTTGGAAAATTAGAAAACTTTTTTGGTTGTATATTTTTCACATGTTTTCATTTTCTATTTTTAGTTATTTTAAACAATACAATATACTTTAAAATACAATATACACCCTACAACCGACCCCCCCCCCCCAACCCATACCACCACCCCTAACCACGATATTTATTGTCGGGCTACATTGTTATTTCAACTAAACAACATCAACTAAAATAAACAATCTTTTGTATACTTGCAACACGTTACCTGTTTCCATTAGTAATTTTAAAGTAATAAACGTATGTAATAAGATTCGATTCAAATGACAGTGAATATATGTCATTATGCAATCTTTTTGTTATCAACTTCATTCCTTAATATGCTTGAACATATCCAACTCATTTGGTTGCATTTGATAGTTTGTTATATTCGTATCCAATTGCATGACATATTAGTATAATATTTTTGTGTTGGTATATGAAAGCAACAAAGTAAAAATGTAGATAACCACTTGCAAGTAATTTAAAGTTCATGAAGCCTATTGTATTGGCTATTTTAATTTTGATTGTCTCCTCCTGTCACTATTAAGTGAGGCAAACATGTAGTAATGGTATCAAGATTGCAAACGTCTTTGACGACGTTGCACGTATTTTGCCCATAACATATCAGCAATTGAATCTCTAACTTGAAGCATTTCATCTTGACGAGTCATATCCAAAGGAAACCCTTCTTGAACCACATTTAAACCCTCTTCAAGGACTTCAATATTTTCATCACCAAAGGTGGTGAATAAAGTGTCTGCCCTATCTTCCATCCTTATGTAGTTATGCAATGCACAACATGCATGCGGAATTAACATTTGACGCCTTAACGAGTAGTTTGGTATATCTTTCAAAATGTGAAATCTTTTTTTAAGAACACCGAATGACCGTTCTATTACATTCCGAACTGATGAATGTATGAAATTGAATAATTCTTTTTTTAAAAACAATTATGAGCCCGCCCGGAAACAGGGAAATGAAGAAGGCTACAGCCATCGAAATCATGACATCGAAATCTGTTTTTTTTGTGTTTGTTGATATATAAGTTTAACGAAATCTGTATTTACAATAAAAAGAAATATCGTTATAATGAGATTTCTTGGTTGCATTTACAGAACATTTTGTAGAAACGTAATGATAATAAAATGTCTAGGTATTGATTTAATATTGTAGTATTACGTAACATTACTATAGCCTTGATAAAAGTAAAAGCAAGGGTAAAAGAGTAATTTCATTTTATTAAAGTAAATAGTTAGTGGAGAAATGATCCCATTTTTTAGCAAATAAGGTAAGATTTAGAAGTGTATCAATTATTTTGATTCACCCCTAAATAGAAAGTGTATCATTTATTTTGATACGTGGGTAGTAATATTTTATAATATGTTAACATAGTATACAATTATTCAGGTCTAAGTTACATCCAAAATATGCATCAATTAAAAAGCAGTTTAAAAAACTAATTTAATTCAAAATATTTCAGTCAACGATTAAAATAATATAGTATAGAATTTTCGAAAATCTTTAATAAATGATTTAAATCATTAAATTAATACATTTACTTATATTAAAGAAGTTTTATTTGAGTATATAATTATTTGAGTGTGTGTGTGTGTTGGGGGATTGGGTGGGTAGAGTGGAGAGTGGGTATATGTATATTTTAGAAAAAAGTTAGAAATAGAAAAGTATAGAAAACAATAAAAATTACTTTTTAAAATTTTTCAAAATCCTTCACAAATTTGAAAAACAGAAAATTTTCATTTTCTTGGAAAAATTTGGAAAACTTATGGAACCAAACGCGTTTTCCGAACTTTTTATTTTCTTGGAAAATTTTCCCGGAAAAGCAGAGAATTCTCCGCAACCAAACGGAGCCTAAATGTCTGGAAAATGGAACTGTTAACAATAATATTTTTGCTAAAATGTATCATTTGTTGATTTAAGACATAGTAAATGTCTGGAAATAAAACACGTTGGTTCAGTGGGAAGGTGCATTATTATTAAGCTAAGGCTATATGGTATGGATTGGTGTATTTTTTTTTTTTTGAGAAATAATATTTCTTCGTTTCTTCCTACCTTTTTTTTTCCTATTTATAACTCTATTCACCTCTTAGCTTGACATGTGTCATCCACTACTTCGCTTTCCTCATATCATCCATTGATTGATTTTAACATTTGTTAGGATCAAAATAAGTAGGAATATGATAGGAATAAATGGTAAGAAGAAATACCATTTTTTATTTTTATTTTGTATGCAATGTGAAAGGCCTCCACTAAATCTTTGCTTGTTTCTCACAAAAACTAGTGAAGGGCGGTGGCCACTCTTCTGAAACCCTCCACCGGGTGCCAACTCAGCTTCTACGCTGTGTTTTGTGGCCCATATTAGGCAGCGTAAATGTTCCATGTTCCAATCTTATATCCTGCATTTTCTTTAATTAAATTATAACCTTTTAATATTAAGAATTTACAACTGCGACCCATCTTATATGCTATAATAAGAAAATATTATTAAATTATAACCTCTTTTGGTGTTTATAATTTGGTTGTTATAACATTAAAATAGCTTTATAAGTGATATGCTAACATCATTTTTACCTTTTTAGTGTCATTTATAGAATCGTAAAAACGAGGGTATAAAAAATTAAAAACATACCTAATTGGCCCAAACAGATAAAGATAACCAAGTAAAAAACTTCGGGCCTGTAAAATAGGCCCACAGAAAAGTGACGACAGTCTTGGGTAAAATATACGAAGTACGAAGTATATGATTTTCATGGTTTTTATTTTACCTCAACTAGAACTTAAAGCATCCATAATGATTAATCTCTCCATTGATTTTTTTTTACATTATCTAATAACCTATTAATTAAAAACCCTTCAAATGGTTAACCTTTTAAAGACTTTTTCTTATTAATATTACTAATTTATATTTATCTATATCAAATGTTTTATAAATGCACCTCACTTTATAAACAACTAAAACCAGATCTCATTTTATATACATAATATACCGCAAAAAAATAAAAATTAATCATCATGTGTGATCTTTCTTAAAAAGTATTGAAATATGATAAAAGTTATAATTTATAGAATTAATTTATAAATGATTCACATATAAATATATATAAGGTTTAAAATGTAAAACTATTAAATATAAGGACTAAAAGAATCAAACATTTAAAGATAATTAAGTGGTTTGAGTAGAATAAGTGGTTGAAGTGAGCTCTTAAAAAAATCATCTATTCCAATGGTAAAAAGTTATTTTAGAGGTTATTTAAATAGTAATAACATCTTAAAAAACCTCTCATTAAAGATGCTCATATTTGCACATAAGAGTAGCACTTTTTACAAGGCGTAACTAGAAGTTCTTATGTAATAATCAACCATAAATTCAGATCCTTTATGAGAGCATTATACAATAATTCTTAGCTTCATACCAGGGACGGAACGAGAAAAAAAGTCTAGAGATGATAGGATGGATGAGGTGTATAACATGTCATAAAATAACCTTAATTCATCATTTTCCTAACATAACAAACATTGCAATATAGAGGGGGCAAGATTTGATACGTAAATGAGCACCCCAATTTCTCTATCGCTTTTAATGAACTTCTCCAAGTTAAAGTAGTTTACTTAAAAAAAAGTTAAAAAGGCTAAATATATATAAAAAATTAAAAATGAAAGAAAACGAAACAAAATAATTATTTTTGTAGGCAAGTTGGCCAATAAGCACTCTCTCAATGTAATCATTGATTGGCATGGTATCTTTAGTTATTATTATACACAATGTATTATTGCTTCAATTCCTTTATTATTACTATTATTATTCATATATGCTACACCCACTACTATCCTCCAATTATAAAGAGATAATATAAGATAGACCCACAACATTTTTTTTCGTAGCTAGTTGTGTCCTTTCTGTAGCCATATACCAATATGCATAATTTCAAATTTGCCCTTTTCCTTCAAAACCATTAAAGTAAAACACCCTCAAGCACAAGAATAAGGGTAATGGGCGCAATCGAATGGGTTGTATCTACCTTCGCGACGTGTCCCTTCTATTACGTGATCCCACTGAAGATTATGCACACAAAAAATAAGTATTACTTGTAATTATGTATAGTTAGTGGTACATGTATTAAATAATCATTTTTAAAGTTTGACCGTGACTTGAATTAATATTTCTCTAATATGTCCATAGCGAGACTTGAAGCTATAACCATTAGGTTATGGGTAACATCACACACTTTACACTAATACCATTAAACTACAAGTATTATTAGATGAATTAAATGAATTAGTATAAAACTTTATTAGATTAGATTCCGTGGTAGATAAAGTTATAGTCAATTGGAATGAATGGAGTTAAATAAATCAAGCTTTGTGAATGGCGATGACATTCAGCCGCTTTTATCCTTCAACTCAACTAACACTCTCTACCTCTATTTATTTCGATTACTTTTCTCTTTTTCTCTCATCGAATATCTCTCCCTCTAAATTTTATTTTAATTGAAAAATTATATTATTTCTTATTAAATGTTTGATTTGGATTTGTACATTTGTATTGATCAAATAAATATAAAGATAAATTGGAAGATTTTGTAGGAACCATTATTTTTTGGGATTTCATTTCTACGCCACAAACATTTATATCATACACCACATTGTACAAATTCTATAGCTAATTGTATAATTAAATTAAGTATTGATTGTGGTAAATGCATTAAATGTTACTTAATGATGTAAAAATCACCCGTATATTTTTTATAGTAGCTTGCACCAGGTCCTGAATAGTATACTTTAAGGACCCATTTCAAGGATTCCTTCCTACTTGCAGCACAATTTCTATTACACCATCTCTTTCTTCTTCTCATTTCTCTCTCATAATTTCTCTTTCTTAAGTTAACCTTTATTTCTCTATGTATTATTCTATTGTTGCAGCAAATCTTATAGAATTATTTGCTGGAGTTATTCTGGTAATGTGGTGATGGGTTTCTGTTCCTGATAAACATCATGGATTCTTGCTCTTTTGAAGGTAATCAATCAATTTCTTAATCAATTCGTCGAATTACTCTACTTAATTTGATCTTTTTCTTGATGGGGTTTCTAATTCTTTAACTTATATTTCTGGGTTTTATATAAAGATTTATTTTTAATCAAAGATTTTTATTTTTATTCTTTTGATTTTTTGTGAAGAAATTCACCTTTTTAATCGGATCTACTTTTGATTTAGGAATACTGCATGTTTGTTTTGTTATGACCTCGTGATTCACATCATCTCCCAGCTAATTATGCACAGAAATTATGGGTCCTATTCTTGAGATTTTAACTAAACCAAGACAAATCTAACAAATACTTCCAAAACTCAAGTGGTTTCAAAGATAATTCACAAACCACTTGATTCTTATTTTCTTTTTCCAATTTCCAGTTAAAAAAAACAAGTTTCTTTTTCTTTTCCTATTTTTATTTATTTTCAGCATATTTCTATTTTTGTTGTGTTTTTTGTTTTTACCTTAGATTAACAAAAGTAGTTTTTTTATCATTCATTATAGTTAAGAATGTTTAAAACTGAATATCTGAAATTTCGAATATCTAAATACCCGGTCTTTTGATATTTAAACTTTTGAAATAAACGTAAATTACTAATAGTTGCACTTACAAACTGATAAATTTTAGTCTTTGAGTTTATATGCTCTTTTATAACACTAATTAATCTGAAGTTTTGTTTTCAGTTCCAAGCAGACAAGTAGTAGTTATTTAGTAACAAACAATATGTTAAATTTCTTGAATGAAATTTTGATTATCCGAATTTTTGTATAATTTTAAATCGAATATTTGGATACAGATTTTCTGAACTCCCTTTCGTTAGTTTATTTCCATTTATCAAGTATTGTATACACATATTTTTAAAGTCCATATACAATACTTGATTAATGAAAATGAATTGTAAGGAAATGGTAAAAAGGAAAGAGGGAAAAAATCTAAAAAAAAAAAAAAACAATAGAAATAGAAAAATGGTTAAAAAAGAAAGAGAATTTGTCATCACTGTTATAAAAATAATCGTTTTTGGATAAAATGTAGATTATACACAAACCCTGTTTCTGTAGCACAGTACTATGCATGGTTAGGCTGTCTTTATCAGTATTATAGTCAACTATTTATATTTATGTTTTGATGCAACCTTTCTGTATTTTATATATTTTTAAATATAATATAAATATGCATGCATAAACTTGTGCAATAAATACCACAACTGGCAATGACATAATAATTTAGAAATCCATTTAGACAAAAGTTTTGTCTAAAAAAGCTTCATTCATTGTGGTTTCCTGAGACCATGACATAATGTTAACAAAATGATTTCACGTGCTAGTTATATTTTAATAAAAAACCATCATTTTGTTGTTAACTTTAAAATGTTCTTGAATTAAAACTCTCCATGTGTTTGACTTCCTCTTAATCTTTGACTTATGTTTAGGGTTTGTACTTGATCCATCAAAGTGTAGCAAGTTAAGTATGGATGAAAAAAGAGAACTTGTATACGAAGTATCCGAATGGTCTCAAGGTGCACCCGAGCTCCTACAATCATGGAGCCGTCAAGAAATTCTTCAAATTCTTTGTGCCGAAATGGGAAAAGAACGAAAGTACACGGGATTAACAAAACTGAAAATTATCGAACACCTTCTAAAAATTGTATCCGAAAAAAGATCACACGACATCAACGATGATATCATCACAAATCTTGAATCATCACAAGCCGATCATCAAAGATCGGCCAAAAGACACAGGAAATCTGATAATCCAAATCGTTTAAACGTTACATCGGATCATAACATTGTTGATCTAGATGATGATGATGATAATGTTGTATTTTGCAAGAATTCGGCGTGTAGAGCTAAGTTAAGCCAAGATGGGATGTTTTGTAAAAGGTGTTCTTGTTGTATTTGTCATCAATTTGATGATAATAAGGATCCAAGTTTGTGGTTGATTTGTAGCTCGGATCCACCGTTTCACGGGATTTCTTGTGGGATGTCGTGTCATCTTGAATGCGCGATAAAACACGAAAAATCAGGGATCTTAAAAGATGGGGAAAGTAGTGGACTTGATGGGAGTTTTTACTGTGTATCTTGTGGTAAAGTGAATGATTTACTTGGGTAAGTTTCTTTCCATGTTCCAGTTCTTTTAGCTTCATGTTACTATAAGTGGTGGATAAAAGGACCGTTGACCGGTCAACTGGTTAAACTTTGGGTTAATCAAAATGAATTGGATCAGGTTGACCAACATTAATTTTCTTATCCATTAAAAAAAAGGATTTATAAATAACATAGGTCAAAATGAGTTGGAACGGTTTGACCCGATATGACCCATTCTGACCCGTACTTTACATGGGTTGCTGCAACATTCTGGCTATTGTTACCTTTTTTATTTGTGTATATTCTTGTTGATTAAAGCTTCAAACTTTTATACAGATGTTGGAGAAAACAAATGACAATAGCAAGTGACACAAGACGGGTCGACATTTTGTGTTATCGTGTTTCTTTAAGCCAAAAGCTTTTAATCGGGACCTTCAGATACCAAAAGCTTCACGAACTTGTAAGTGAAGCAATGGAGAAACTCGAAGCTGAAGTGGGCCCGTTGACTGGTTTGCCAGTCAAACGGGCCAGAGGTATAGTCAACAGACTCTCTTCGGGACAAGAGGTACAAAAACTATGTTCTTCTGCAATTGAATCCCTAGATTTAATCCTATCAAACACAACCTTTGATGGTACATTTTTCTCTCCCTCCTGTTTATGGTTAAAAATTAGTTAGTTTGACTTTGACTTTGACCTTAGATTTTAGTTACTAAAATTTCTGCAGATCCGAGCATCTTGACACCATTTGCTAAATTCGGAGACATATTTCCCACATCAGTTTCTGTAATTTTGGGTTCAAAAGATCAATCTTTTACAGATAACTTAAGAACACATAGATACATAATGTGGCATCGAAAAACTGAGGAAACATATTATCCCACAAAACCAACTTGTACATTGTTTGCACCAAGTTGTACCAAATTCCTACTCTCGGGTTTAACTCCATCAACACAATACGTTTTAAAAGTCGTTCACTTTGAAAACACCCGTGAATTAGGAAGTAAAGAAATTTCATTTAAAACGACCAACGATAATGAAAAAAGCCCACCAACCAATTCTAGTAGCCTTTCAAATCCATCTTCAGTTGAAGATGAGAACAATAATATTGTTAATAAGCAAAAGGACAAAGAGCCTGCCATTAATATTGATGATTTAAACATCATCAAGAACACTTCAAAAAACGATGAAAATGATGAAAACAATGAAAAAGATTTTGACCCTTTTGCCCCTAGTACTTGTGCTAAATTACCCATTACTCCTTGCAAGACGGAAAGCCAAAAAGACTCAATCTTGGCGAGAAAAACACGAAAAAAAGCATCAAAAAATAATCTTGATAACACATCTGAGGAAGAACAGAATGGATCAGATGATCGGGATTTTGGGTATTATGTGAAAATAATTCGGTGGTTAGAATGTGAAAAACACATTGATGCCGGTTTTAGGAAGAAATTTCTCACTTGGTATAGTTTGAGAGCAAGTCAACAAGAGATTAGAATAGTCAAAGTGTTTGTGGATACTTTAATGGAAGATCCAGCTTCACTTGCAGGACAACTTGTGGATACTTTTTCTGATGTGATTACAATCAAGACATGTTCTTCAAAAGGACTTTGCCTCAAGCTTTTTCATTGAATTGAAACTGAAATTGAATTCCAGGTTAGAAAAATCTAATCTGAATTATTCATGAGTTATATAATTTATTCTTGATTTAGACTGTAAAATCATTCCAATTCGATATCATTATTGTTGGCTAAACATTATTGGTATTAATCGATGTAAAAAGAAATGATTATGTACATAATTATATTCAAATTTGTGTTTGTGTTGTTTTTCGAGATGGGCTTTTGAGCTCTAACTCGATTTGGTTAAAGGATTTGATTACCGTGAAACAAGACAATTCGGGCCGAGTTTAGGTTCAAAACATTCAACCTGAACCCGACATGTTTATATAGACGGGTAAGATATTTCAACTCTAACTTGTTTACTTTCAAACTGAACACGACTCATATAACTCGTTTAATTAAACGAATTAAACAGGTTAGCAGTTTGAATTGTTCAACCGAGTCAAACATGTCACTTTTTAAACGCGTATGCAGTTCTTACTAAAATATATTTATTTTTTAAATATATCTTTAAACTATTAAAATATAAATATATTTATTTTAAACAATTTTTAATAATTAATTAGGTTGCCGGGTCGACCATTTAAATTATCATCAATCTGAACATGACTCCTTTATTATTGAATTCGACATTTAAATCTCGTTTAAATAAATGAGTCCATTGAGTAGACCAAAAACTGACCAGAAATTTGTTTGCTTCAACCATAACCTGTTTATTTTCATATTGGTGTCAGGTTGAGTTTCGTGTCGAGTGAGAAATTGCCACCCTAAACTACACTAGATAATTACATAACCCTAACTATAATGATGCAATACTCAAGGCTTGATGCATGTAGCCTAGTGGTATTGATGTAAGATGTAAAAATGTTGCTCATGACCTAATTGTCATGGGTTCAAGTCTCGTTGTGTACAAATTGGAGACGTTAGAAAAAAACTTATTAAGTCAATGATACTCATAAAGTTTGTAACAAAAGGAGACGTTTAAACTTCGAATCCTCTAAACTTCAACAACATTGTCCAAGAAATAATATTGAACATTCAAAGTTAGTCTAGAATTTCTACCATTCCAAAATTAATTAAAAGGCATGCCAGTATGCCACGATTAATCATCTATACAAATGTTTCTTTCTGAGAAATAAACATCGTAGAGAGTAGAGACTCCAATATCTTAAGACTTCTCTATTAGATACGAGTATACGATTAACGATCCAATGTATCGATGGGCTTAACATATGCATACTCATCATATAGTTTCCATTACAATTTACAAATATTGATTAATTTATACTTCAAGGCCCAAGACCTCAGCTACCTCCAACATTGGGCTTTTAACCCGATAATATAAACAACACTTGGCCCTAAATATATGATTACCTTATCAGTTTGCACCCACGAGAAGATAATCATACAACATTTGAGGGGTCATTGGTTCAAATTGGGTGCATATTTGATATTTCTATCACATGTGCAGTATTTTAATTGTTGCTGAAATAGAAGTTGATATCTTAGTATGAGAATTTATCCGGTCAACGTTCGGGTATAAATACTCCCTTCAACAACAAAAGTAAATATAGATTTACAAACACTCAAACATTAAACTCTTGACACAAGTATAGATCTTATTCTCTCTGTAGTGTACTTGTTGATACTTGCTAGCTCCTTAACAAAAAGTGCTAGTTTGTTTGTGTAGTGAAGACACTTACTTTCAATCAAGTTTTAATTTAGATACGTAGTTATGTTAATTCCGTAAATAATACTTGTAATTATTTATTACGGAGTATTTCTTAATAACAATTAAATATTGAAAATTACTTAACTTTAAAGCGTATTTAACCCGGCATTATTTTGAACTTATATTGTCATTTAAACGTTGTATTTAGTCTCAGGACTAACAAATTGAGTGTAAGACTATAGTGCTGGTAAGGGTGTTTAAAATTGGATGTCTGATAGATTTTTGGAATCCAAATCTGCATCCAAAATTCCGGTTATATGAAAATTTCATATTTTTGAATATCTGCATACTGGCATATCCGAATATCCTAATTAAATTCTTAATTTTATTGTCAAATTATCCAAAAAATCTTAAATACAAAAGAGCGATCAATTTTTTTTAACACTAAATATTAAAAAATTAAACTTATTAAAAATTGTTATAAATGCCCAATATTTACTTGTATTCATTTGTTATATTAGTTAAAAAATATATAAAAAGTAAGATTTTTTTTCCACTATCCAAATATTTGATAACTTTCAAAATCACTATCCAACTACGAAATTCTAGATATTATAATATGAGTATCTAGGGGTGAACATAGTCAAGAAATCGAACTAAACCAAAATCGGTAGGACCGAAACCCATAATGATAAATTTTGAAAACCGAAAACTAAACCGATTACATGTTTTCGGATTTAGTTCGGTTCGGTTAAGTAAGTCCAAATGCTCAACCCTGCCCGATAACTGAACTAAAACCGAAAATCATGTAATTATAAAACTGAAAAAATTTCAGTTCACTTTGTTTTTAGTTGTTTTTTGGGTTGGTTTAATTTTTCAGTTCAATTGCTCACTCCTATGAATAAATTTTAGATAATATGAATATTCAGATAATTTCAATTTGGATTTAAATAAGGAATGATAGATTCAAACACGTAATTTTTTTTAACACCACTCACATCAGGTGCAATCAACTATGTGTGATCGGCTCTCCCAGATTTTTCCTCTAATTTTCTAATGAAGAAGCATTGGAAGTGGTTTTAACTTTTAACCTTAAAATAATGATATAATCCAATTATTAAAATACAAAAATCTTTTATTAATGAACGAAAGTTTAAAAGCAACGCAAACACTACATAGGATGAATAATTATTTTAAAATATATCATTATGGTTCTTCATTAGAAAAATAGACGAAAAATCTGGTGGTATCCATAAATATTAAAAATTTGTTAGCAACGTGTGCAAATAAAAAAAATTGTTCATTTTTTAAACACACCACTAAACGAAAGGACCAATATGCATGGTAGGGTTTCACTTAGGTTTATTCTTCCTTTTTTTTCTTGGATTTTGTTAATAACAGTTCTTAGGGCTGTCTCTAACATGCATAAAATGATTGTACATTCATTGATATAATAGTGTTCCTAAAATTCAGGGGGCGGTTTTTATATTAGTTTTGCCTTGTAATTGACGGTCTTAAAGACTGTCATTATCATTTTCCTTTTTTCTTTTCTAAGTTTATTTATTATTATACACAAACTTGTAAGACAAAATTCAAATAGAAGTATAGCGGTGTATAGAAGATGAAAATTCATTTCTATACCATAACTTTTACTTCCTATATCATACAATACAAGTTTTATAGCTAATTATACAAACATCTCCAGCAATGTGGTAAATGAAATAAAAGTCGTGGTATAAAGATCACCCCTCTAGAAGATGTGGAAGTGACGTGGCTAGCGATCATATAATGAAGTTGTGGAAGAGAGTGATTGAGAAAAAGATCAAGACAAAATACAACAATGTCAGAAATCGTATTTGATTTTAAATAAGAGAATTAATTTATATACTATAAATTTTGATGTCTATACCACATTGTACAAGTATTCATGGATATTGTATAAACATATAATGCAACAATTGTGGTAAATGAATTATAAAGTATGGTGTAAATCATCACCATCTTTTAAATAAGGACGTTCAACAGTGGAGACTATACACATTATCAGAATACTTGTGAAAAAGTACATGAAAAGATGCAAACATGTACGTGACATTCTTAAACCTAAAAATAACTTATTATAGTGTTCATGGGGAGTTGATTTTGGAGATCCTAATTCCTAAGGGATAAAGGAGCCTCATTGAGTTTAACAGCCACAAGGGATATGTAAAAAAAAGCTGAAAACTTGTGTAAAATCTCATGCGGGAAACAAAGATATTTTCCAATAAAAGTAGGTGTTCACTTGATCATCTCTTAGCCCATATTTTTTTACCTTGAATTTGGATATTCAAGATTGTAAGGTCCACCAACTCCGACCCCTTTGGGGATCTGGGCCGGGCCACAGATTGAAGTTTCGCGACTAATGTGGCGCTGCCGTCCCGGCTTGTGGCGGCTGCCGATGTCGACATGCACGCCTTTTCTTCTACATTAGCCATTTTAGTCAAAGAACTATCGATTTGAATTAGTGACAGATGATGCGTAAATAAAAAGGTTTACCAAAAAGGTTTATTCATTAACAAACTGAAAAGAATAACTTTCTACAAGAAAGTACATTAAATTTTTTGTCATGTGGTATTTGTAGTCAAATTGTTTCATTTATTGCGTTTGTGGTCCAAAAAGGTTTTGGTATAAAAATTGGTCCATGTTTTAAATGAAAGAAAGAAAAAAAACGGGCCCTGTTGAAAACGAGTTAAATCAATGGCGCATTGCAGCGAGTTTTACCCATTTTTTTACTAATAGTTGCAATGTTTTAAAAACCAGGTTGAATTGACGGTCGAATCGGCAAACATAAAGGTAGTAAGTCGAAATAAGCCGGTTAGATCAATGATTGTAGTTCGGGAGGAACCGACCGGTTGAACATAAAAATTCGGTTGAATCAGCTTGTTAAACTGGAAAAAACCATTTTTCTAAAAAATAGATAAAAAGGAGACATATTTTCTATATAAGCCTATTAGAAAGAATGATCGGTGTAATAACCATAAGCGATTTTAGTATGTTTCTACTATTAGGTAGGAACCTGTACAAAGTCGTAGCTGGTTGGTATACCTTTTCATTTCCATTGTCAAGTATTTAAGTTGAATATGTAAATATCCAAGGCTTCTAGTTCTAGCCTAGTGGTATTGGTGGAAAAGTTAAGGTGTTGCTCATGGCCAAGGTCATGGGTTCAAGTCCCGCCGTGGACAAATGGTGGGGTTTATTCCCCATAGGTGGCGGGTTCGAGGGAAGGCATTGTGGATGTCACTGTCTAGACTCGAACCACTAACTTACTAACTTACCGTTCAAAAAAAAAAAAAAAGTTGAATATGTAAATTTTTTCATAGTTCGGGACTTCGGGCTCCATGTTATTTGCATTTTCATTTCCGGATATATGTAAATTCAGTTTTAAGTATATATTTCAATTTAAATAGATTATTGATGAGGAAATATTTTGTACAACACTAGTGAAAATAAATATAAGACCAAATTGTTTGAATTTCTAAAATATTATATAACATCTCTTAAAGAAAAATATATACTTTTTCAAAATGTAGAATATATTTTTTGCCAAATTTAAGTGTATTGTAGATATTTGAACACATATATTAATTACACAACGAAAAAATATTATATACGAAAACATAAAAGAGTAGTAAGATGAAAAATATATTTAAATGGTTTATACTTGGTACAAATATAAATATGGATATGATAGACGCAAACAGCCCAATTTGCAGCTGAGTGTCCCCGGTTTAAATACAACAATAAAAAATCTCTCAATGACAGTGATCTCATTTCAATTTTCCATCCATTTTCATGTGCTAAATACGTCCCCAATTAAATTCGAATATATATTGTTGGCAGTTTATGATATAGGTTCGAACTACTAACTTACTAACTAGCCGTTCAAAAAAATAAAATAAAATAAAATAAAATACGTCCCCAATTAAATTCGAATATATATTGTTGGCAGTTGATGATATAGGGAAAACTGAAGTGTCAACTGCAATCAAGGTTCTAGAAAGTCTAAGAAGGTGTGGCGTGGCAGCGATAGATGTTATGGTCAAATGCCTTACACATAGAAAGGGTAGGAGATATATTATCTTACTACTATATAAAGCATTTAGGCCTACCCCATTAGGTAAGTTTAAGGAGCTCCTTAAACTTGATTTTAAGGACCTTTCCACTTTTGTTAGTTAGTTCTCTACCTTAAAAAAAAATCGCGGCTAATAAGATTCGAACCCAAGACCTCTCCTAACTTATCACTATGTGTTAACCACTTGCTATACATTACACTTTGGTAACACCAACCACACTTAATAACAAAAGTCTGTTACTCGAAAACCATTTTACCCAATAACATTAAATATACGACGCTGTAAATCATCAACTCTTACCAAAATCCACATTTCCTTTTAATTATTTATTTCTAGCAACAATTATTACCGTATAAACGAACAACACTTGCTCGCCACGAAATATGGTTTCTGGGTACCCGACGCCGCATTGCGCGGGTACCCTGCTAGTATAGAGTAAAATACACTAATTACTCCTTAGATTAAGGAGGATACAAGGAAAACAAATAATTACATTGATTACATATTAAAGACTAATATTGACCAATATTTACGTTTATTATCCCCCGTCAATCGAAAGGTGGCGGACCTAACCGAAGCATATTGCGAAAAGTCTCAAATTGAGATTGTGGAAGACTTTTTGTGAAGATGTCGGCCACTTGAAGATTGGTAGGAACAAACTTGGTTACAAGTTCGTTTGAACTAACGAGTTCCCGTATGAAATGATAATCCAAGTCTATGTGTTTTGCTCGTTTGTGTGCTACCGGATTTTGAGTCATGAATAAGGCACTCTTGTTGTCACATAGAAGCGTTGGACGGTCGGGAGGTAAAGCGTGCAACTCACGCAATAAATGGGTTATCCAAACGATTTCTGCGGCGGTGTTTGCCATTGCTCGGTATTCGGATTCGCAACTCGAGCGAGAAATGGTGGGTTGTTTCTTTGCACTCCACGAGACAAGATTACCACCTAAGTAGATTGAGTAACCGTAAGTGGATCGACGTGTGTCCAAACATCGGGCCCAATCGGCACCGGAGTAACCAATTATTTTGGTATTTGTTGGACATGTATAGGTGAGACCAAAAGGTATAGTACCCTTAACATACCGAAGAATTCTTTTAACGGCTTGAAAATGATCATTGGTCGGGACTTGAAGAAATTGAGAAACTTGATTTACCGCATAGGATAAGTCTGGTCTAGTGATTGTTAAGTATTGTAAAGCGCCAACTAGTGATCGATACATAGTTGGATCGTGAAATGGTACCCCGTCTTTAGTAAATGAAACATGTGGAGATAAGGGGGTAGTGGCCGGTTTTGAATCGAAAAGTTGAGCACGTTGAAGAATATCCGTGACATATTTAGATTGAGTGATGAAAAGACCATTTTTGTTACGAACCACTTCAAGTCCCAAAAAATAGTTTAAGTCTCCAAGATCCTTGATAGCGAACTCACGATTGAGTGCCAAGATGAATGCGTTTTTTTGGGTTTCATTATTTCCGGTAAGAATAAGATCATCAACATAGACCAATAAATACATGATGCAATCGTGAGCCTTATAAACAAATAAGGAGGTATCGGCACGACTACATTGAAACCCATAAGAGTGAAGGAAGGTACTCAATCTTTGAAACCAAGCTCGTGGTGCTTGTTTAAGACCATAAAGAGCTTTTGAAAGTTTGCAAACATGAGTTGGATTGTTTGAATCCACAAAACCAGGAGGTTGCTCCATAAAAACGGTTTCTTTTAAGTCTCCATTAAGAAAAGCATTCTTGACATCAAGTTGATGCAACTTCCAATGATTAAGCACCGCAAGTGATAACACAATTCTCACGGTGGTTGCTTTAACCACGGGGCTAAATGTGTGAGAAAAGTCAAGTCCCGGAATTTGTGGGTAACCTTGTGCAACAAGGCGAGCTTTGAATCGTTCAATGGTGCCATCCGATTTGTACTTAACACGATATACCCATTTTGAGCCAACAATATTTGTGGAGGTTGGTCTAGGAACCAAAGTCCACGTTTGATTTTTGTGAAGAGCTTTTAGCTCATCAAGCATGGCCTCAACCCATTTTGGATCTTTAGATGCGCCCTTAAAATTGCTAGGTTCAATCTCGGCATTTAATGAAGTATGAAGAGGGTTAGTTGCTAAAGATGCAAGATTTGCAATGTGTTTTGTTTTTACGATACCCGATTTGGATCGGGTATGCATCGGGTGAGTGGAGGTAGAGGGAGGAATGATATTGGACTCAGGTAAATTGTTGGGCTCAGGTGGTTGAGGTAAAATATTGGGCTCAGATGGACTGTTGGGCTCAGGTGATTGAGGTAAAATAATGGATTCTGGATGGTTAGGAAAGTTAATTTGCTCGGTGTGAGGTGGTGGACTGTTGGGCTCGGTTTGATGTATAATGGGCTCATTTGTGTTAACAGTGGGTATGGTGGAAGTGTACGAATTAGTGTTTGGGCTTGGCGAATCTAGTGGTGGTTGGGTATTAAAATATGTGGGCTGGTTATGAGTGTCAAGGTTTGGAGTTTGGGCCGATGAGGTAGAGTTGGTGGGCGGGCATATAGGACAGTGTGTTGTGGGTGGAATTTGTTGAGGGTGGGATTGATTTATAATATTAGGCGTGAGAGCAGGGATGGGTAATTGGGGTATATCGGTTAAAAAAGTACTAAGCTCTATATTTCGTATATTTGAACTTTGAATATCACCTTTGAAAGGAAAAATTCCTTCATTAAACCGAGCATGTCGGGTAACAAAAATTCTCGATGTAGCCGGATCAAGACAATGATAACCTTTGTGTTGTGTACTATAACCAATGAAGACACAAGGAATGCTTCTCGGTGCAAGTTTATGAGGTGAGTAATCACGTAAATACGGAAAAACTTGGCAACCGTATGCTCGGAAATTTGCATAATTTGGAGCTTTATCAAAGAGAAGTTGAAATGGCGACTTTTGATCTAATATGGGTGTAGGAACCCTATTAATAATATATGTCGCTGATGAAAATGCATCAACCCAATAAGATGCTGGTATGCTTGCATTGAAGAGCATGGCCAATCCGGTTTCAACAATATGTCGATGCTTACGTTCGGCACGACCATTTTGTTGTGGGGTATATGGACAAGAGAATCGATGTAAAGTACCATTGTCTTCAAAAATTTACGAACCGTGTGATTCACAAATTCCGTGCCACCATCACTTTGAAAAATTTTTATTTTCCGTGAGCACATTGTTTGAGCAAGATTAATAAAAGTTAATAACACCGAATAAAAACCATTTTTCGTCTTGAGTGGATAGAACCACGTAAACCTGGAAAAGTCGTCAACAAAGATAACATAGTAGCGATATCCATCCTTAGAACAAATAGGCGAAGGGCCCCATAAATCACAATGAATTAAGTCTAAAGGATTAGAGGATCTAGATGAGTTATTATCAAATGGTAAACGACTACTTTTAGCTAGTTGGCACGAAGTGCAAATAATAGGTTTAGGTAACAAGGACGAAATAGATAATAAACCTAACTTATTCAAAAGTGAAATAACATCAAATGAAACGTGACCTAAACGGGTATGCCAAAGTTCATAGGATTCTTTTTTAAGACTTTTGGTAGCAATAAAGGCTTGGTGATCATCTTGAAGCACATAAAGTCCATTCTCACATGTACCACTAGCAAGGACCCTTTTTGTTTTCCGATCCTGAATATTAAAAAACGGTTGAGAAAATAACACATCAACAGGATGATCAGTGGTTAACTTGCTCACCGAAAGAAGTTTCTTGGTGAGATTAGGAATAACAAGTACATTGCGTAACGTAATATTTTTAGTAATGTGAGAAAGTCCCGTGTGAGTAATTGGTAATGACTTACCGTTACCGAAGAACACTTGAGAGTTACCTTTGTAGGGACCCGTTTGTTGAAGATTATCACACGAGTTAGTCATGTGATCCGTGGCTCCCGAATCAACGTGCCACTCAGGAGCATTTGTGGTAACATGGCATTGTGCATGAAATGCTTGGGCAAGAGATGCATCTGTTAGAGGGGCTTGAGTTGCATAATTAGCGAGATTTGGACAAGCGGATGCATAGTGGCCATTGGTTCGACATAATTGACAATGTGGGGGCCTTTTATTTGGACCACGACCCCTGCCCCTAGTGTTCTGTCCACGATAGTTTGATGATTGGCGTGGATTGTTTTTAGTTGGTGGCTCATTTTGTGCATGAAAAGCAACAGTAGCATTAGAAGTACCATGCAAAGACATCAAAAATAGTTCATGACTTTCTGTTTGAGAAATAAGGTCGCGGAATTTCGGTGCATGTTTAGTAGCACGTATCGCTGTGGAAAAGGTCTCGTAAGAGGGACCTAAACCACAGAGAAACCAATGTAGTTTATCAATTTCGAAAACGGGATGCCCGATAGCCGATAATTGATCGCAAATGGTTTTGAATTTGCGACAAAATTCCGCAACTGTTGAATTACCTTTAGTGAGATTCCGGAGAGCATCGCATAAGGAATGAACTCTTTCAACCGAGGCATTGCTGTAAACAGCCTCTAGAGCGGACCAGATTTGATGTGCCGTAGTGATACCGAGAACTTCCGCAGCAGATTCTTCAGTGAGGGAAGATTGAAGGAGAATAACCGCACGTTGATCAGTCTCGGACCAGGTAAGAGCGGCTGGATTCGGAACAGTTTTATCATCGATGGTTATGGTCGCCGGTGGAGCAGCGATGGTGCCGTCAATGTGTCCGATCAATTTCTGGTACGTAAAAATGTAACAACCCAAAAATCAGGGGAAATTTAAAAAATTTTAAATAATAAAATAAAACAATTTCCCCAAGAGTACAAGTAACTCAAAGGTCCCAACTCATAAGTAAAAATATAAAACCGTCTCGTGGTTTAAATGCGGAATAATTGAAGGTTTTAAAAACAAAACATGTTTGACTCGAAATAAATGTTTTAATCAAAATCCATAAATATAAAAATAGAAACGCAGCTCATCAACCATTGACCTTCTCTTTGCCCTTGCTAGTACCTCGTAAAATGGGAGGGAGTGATTGGGGTCAGCCACCGCTGAGTGAATAATATCAAAATAAACAAATAAATACAAACAACTCAAGCCACATAAGTGATCCCTAGAGACTCTACTCAATTCTCAATTACTCAAGTTTATTTTCTCAGATTTTAGATTTATATAGCGCGCTTGTGTGACTTGGGACGAGAGATCAACCTCGACCCGCCTCACACAACTCAAGGCTCAACACCTGTACTCTTCGGTGTTGAGTCAAAACGTCTGGCACCAGTACTCTTCGGTGCCAAGACAACTCAAGTATATTATGTTTAATGTTTTAACTCAAGAACTCAAAACTCAGATAACTCAGGCTCCAGATAACTCAAATCACAGATAACTCAAATAAATCACCCAATCAATACTCAAGCTCAATCAACAAGACAAGTCACAACACATAGCACAAAATCATGAATCGAAAGTAAGTACAAGTTTATAGTGAGATTACCCACCTCGAATAACCGTAAGCTCCTAAATATCCTCGGTACTGAAGAGCGTCTCTAACAAGTCCTAGAAGGTCCTACAATGTACAAGGAAGCTCGGGTTAGGATTAGACTCAAAGGTTGTTTCAGCAGAAACTAAACAACACTCAGCACTTTTGCGGGAACGGCTATAACTCTCAAACCGATCACTAGATATTATTCAAATTTTTACAGTAGTTAAATGACTCAGAGTTTACAATTTTACAGAAGAATTTGGAAGCTAGATCCAAACAGAAAAGGCTCAAAACAGGCTCACGAGACAGAATAGCTGAACCGAAAACTATCCAGCGAAGGTTTACTAAAACAACAATAACTTTTAAACCGTAAATCAGATTGACGAGCCATCAGCGGAAACGGAAAGAGGACTCAGAAAACTAGTGACCTGCACGGGCCAAAAATCTAAAAACGTATTTTAAGTGTGTTAAAAACGGACTCTAACTCAGACTATACATTCTGCCCAAATTTCAGCATTGCGTTTAATAAAACCCGTTTTGAATCCCGACAACACCCCTTTTATTCCCGAGGCACCCGACTGCCCCGAAATCCATTCTTAACTCAGAAGTTCATATTCACAAAATCTCATTAGTTTATTTAAGAAAGTTATTCGGTTTAGGAAACCAAGAACCCTACGGGTTCGGTTTCCGGTTTTCGGTTATCAAAACTTTAGTTAAAACGACAACGGTTTTACCCAATCCCCAACCCGTCACCCTCTGAAATCAGTGAACAAAACCCACGATCAAGTAGGATCAGACATATTACTCTAGACTTGATTCTAATAAATTGAAAACGTCACATAATTTGATCGGAGTTGGGACACAAAAGGAGATGCTCTCTAGGTTTTTGCGGCAGCCGATCCTCACACCACGGGACAATTAAAAAAAAGGTTTACCCTAATCCTTAAGTTAATGATTTCCTTAATCAGTTACGGGCTCGGGCTTAAGCTTCTCAATTTGCGGTGGACTTATCAGCTTGGGCTACACAACCATCTCGGGCTAACACGAAACAATACAAAAGAAAAGGGCCTTGGCCGAAGGCTGGCCCCTCCCACTTCTCGGCTCACGCACACACCCCACACACAAGTGGGCTCGGGAAATAAACGTCGCTAAATAATTCACACTCTTAATTATTCGAACACGAAACGTCTCACGTTTAATTATCTCGATTAATTGCACATTAAATCACCGAATCACAAAATCTCTAATAAGTTAATAAAACGTAATTTATTTCAATAAAAAGAAATAACTAAATCAATTATCAAATTTTTAGGGTGTTACAAAAAATGGGCAGCATATTATTGCGCCAGAGAAGGTAGTTTGAAGAATTGAGTTTGATTGTCATCATATGAAGCAATGTGTTCATAGAAAAGAGGCTTTCGGTGGTGGTGGAGGAAGAAGCGGCAGCCGACATAGTGAGAAATAGGTTGCGGAATAAGGAGAAGCGGAGGTTCCAGGGAGAAATCGAAGATTGCAGCCGCCGGATTTTAGGGTTTGTAGGAAAAAAAATCGATTGAGAAGGGGGAAGTTTGTTAGGCTGATACCCTGATAGATGTTATGGTCAAATGTCTTACCCATAGAAAGGGTAGGAGATATATTATATAGAGTAAAATACACTAATTACTCCTTAGATTAAGGAGGACACAAGGAAAGCAAATAATTACATTGATTACATATTAAAGACTAATATTGACCAATATTTACGTTTATTAGGCGGCAACATCAAGCCTCAAGCCATGACGGGCCGTGACGTTTTTCAAGACGTGACTTAAAGCGAAAATTTTATGTATATACATATATCAAATTAAAAAAAATATTATAGATCTATTGATCTATATAACAATTCATATATAAAGTTTACAAAAAATGTTATACTTCGTATTCAATTTTATAATTATACAAGTCATCAAATTTTTTTAAAAAAATTTTAATTTTCCTAGCCGACATACAAAAAACTCGTCATAAGGCGCCCATTATCTCACGCCACGCCTAGCCTAGGCACCATGATTTATTTCGTAACGTTGACGCCGCGTCTCACGTCTTGACGCCGCCATGACGCGTTTTTTAGAACCTTGATTGCAATCATAGATAGGGGTCATAAACTCTATTTACTGTGGTGATTACTTTTCAAATCATTGGGTGACCACTCTATCTATCACAATTCGTGTTTTAATGGTACATTTTAAGCACTAGCTTTATTAATAGCATATAAACTAGGCTTTCTATTATTAATTAATTGGATTCAGAGAGGTCAGAGCTTGTTGTCTTGCATTTCCAAACTTGTGTGCAACTAATTGATTGATTTTACCACTTAGTTTATATCATTATCATCTCTTTGGAATCAAATATTTCATATAAATTACGCAAAAAGGTATAAAACATATATATATATATATATATATATATATGTATATGTATAATAAATGTATGTATATATTCATACTAGCTTCAAAGCCCGCCCGACTTGGCGGACATGCTTCAAGAGATATGTAGAAAAATAACAAAAATATTGATACAGTTTAAGTGACTTAATAATCCATAATTGTAATGATAAGTTGGTACAAAATTTTGATATATAAATAAATGTTATAGAAAATTTTGAGATGAAATAAGACTTCTTTATAAACGACATTTGTTGTAACTTATTGTAACAAATAAAAAATTATAACACTAAAAGTATAACATTCTTAAAATTCGTGTATAGAAAATATAGGTATAGATAGATAAATTGCATTGGGCCGATTTGATTCCTAGTGCTCTATGGGGTTGTTTAAACAAATCGTGGGCACCTATATTTACTATGAGATTTGAACCCCCAACCTTAACCTTATGGATGGAGGCTAACACCTTACCGCTAGATCAATAGCCTTTTGGTAAAAACCTTCTTGCTGACATGAACAACCATATTTGCATTTCACAAAAGCATACTTCCTCAGTCCCATAAAAAATTTCTCATTTCTCATTCAAATTTTGTCTCATAAAAAAGTTCTCATTTTTCAAATATGGGTCCACTTAATAAAAGAATATTATTAATAATGATTCAACCACTCACTATCTCATAAAATATTTTCTTTCTCCAATCTAACCTTATATTTTAATCAAAAGTATTACCAAAGACCCACCACTAACTATCTTCTAAAATCTTGTGCCCAAGAGAAATGAATTTTTTTTTTGAGACGGATGCAGTATAACACAGGCCACAGCGTACGCCTAGGGCTAGGAACCATCGTCCGCATCCATCCTCCTAGTGCTAGAGAATCATCCGCATAGGCTAGGATTTTTAGACTAATTTCGAATTAGGGCAATGAATACCTTGAATCAGAGACGGAATCACAAAAACTTCCTCCTTCGATCGCAAGATTACGGAATCACAAAAATTATGTCTTCCTGAAAATTTCAGAAATTTTCGATAGTACACAAGAAGGTACCGTTCAACTCCAGATATAAATTTGTTAGTGAATTTATCATTTTACAATTCTTTTAGTGTTTGGTTACAACCATAAAACGAATTATTGATATTTTCCTACATTACATCGATGGCTAAAATTATTGATTTAGTTCTTGTATAACCAAAATCTGTTGAAGAATGAAGACACCTCAAAATTAACATATGAAAAACATTGCATAACCAAAATTTGTTTTTGCCCTACTTGACTTGTTAAAGTTATGAATTGTTAATGCCCTTATCTGGATGGGATTAGAATATCTTATATGTTTGTTGTAATGCCCTTGCCCTAAACTTAGGAATTGTTAATCCCCTACTCGACTTGTTAAACTTATCAATTGTTAATCTAATTTGCAGTTTTTCAAACTATATCGTAAAATCTGTTTTTGCCCTACTTGTTATGAATTATGTTATTGAAATAGAAATAAAGCATTTAAGGTGATGATTTTAAAAAAAGCATTTAAAATATCTTGCTGAAACATCGTGAATGATTTGAGAATATTGATATTGCAGTGATATTGGGATTGACAGGTGGCAATTATTGAGGATTACATGTCAGTATTGGCAGCCAATGAGAGAGCTCTAAATGGACAAGTTGGTAAATTCAAATCAAAATTAGGCATCATATATATCACGTAGATGGTTAACCTAAATTCAAATATGGTAAAGAGATTAACCAAATCACGGGATTTAAGGATTTTAAATTATACCGTATATATGACCGAAATTTAGGTTGATTAGTTTTTTTATATGATAGAATAATATATCCGAAATAATACAGCTGTATTAGTTATTGTATTTGAATGCAATTTATATTATAGAATAATTTCGGGTATCTTTTGACGTGATTATAGTTTGTTACCATAAATGCAGGAGTTTTGATTTGAACACAAAACGGATTTGTTCATGAAATGCGTGGGCCAATCGGAGAATTACACGTGGCAAAACCGGCCAATGAGAGAGCTCGGAATTGCCTAGTTGTCAAACCCAAGTCAAATTAGAGCTCATATATAGGAGAAGATATTGGGATTGACAGGTGGCAATTATTGAGGATTACATGTCAGTATTGGCAGCCAATGAGAGAGCTCTAAATGGACAAGTTGGTAAATTCAAATCAAAATTAGGCATCATATATATCACGTAGATGGTTAACCTAAATTCAAATATGGTAAAGAGATTAACCAAATCACGGGATTTAAGGATTTTAAATTATACTGTATATATGACCGAAATTTAGGTTGATTAGTTTTTTTATATGATAGAATAATATATCCGAAATAATACAGCTGTATTAGTTATTGTATTTGAATGCAATTTATATTATAGAATAATTTCGGGTATCTTTTGACGTGATTATAGTTTGTTACCATAAATGCAGGAGTTTTGATTTGAACACAAAACGGATTTGTTCATGAAATGCGTGGGCCAATCGGAGAATTACACGTGGCAAAACCGGCCAATGAGAGAGCTCGGAATTGCCTAGTTGTCAAACCCAAGTCAAATTAGAGCTCATATATAGGAGAAGATTTTTTTAGGAAATGCTAACGATTAAGGTTGTCTTCAAGGTAATTTCATGCTTGATTTGTGATATATTAATCACCATCAATTCCAACTATAAAGTACAATTATTTTAAACACAAAAAACACTCACTAAAGATTGCTCTAGGGTTGTCGCTAGTAAAATCGCTTTTCTAATAGTAAAAATATATACACAACAGGTAGCTTTATGGCGTGCCTGCAGTATTGCTTCGTCAAAATTTACACAAGCGTAACCCTATGTTATTTTACCACCATGAAATACGGACACTTAAAAGAAGGTAGTATTGCTTGCGTAAAGATAACTATACACAATTATGCTTTTAGACCGACGCCAATGTCACTCGACTTTTGGTTGTCGGTTACGTCGGTTTGAAGACACTGTCTCGTCACTTTGCTCGTTAGTTGCTTCGTCACAGGTTTTATTTGATTAAGCGCCGAACTTCTTCGGATATATGTGTGTGTATATATATATATGAATACATATATGTGTATATGTGTATAAAATAAAATGATGAATAAAATGAATAGGTGTTGTTAGCACATACTCCCTCCGTCCCACAAAAAAAGTTCCCATTTCTCCTAAAGCTTTTGTCCCACAAAAAAGTTCTCATTTCTCACATGTGGTGGGCTCCACACAATAAAATATTATTATTATTAAAAACTCCATCAATAACATCCACTAATTATCTTTCTCTCTCCAAACCAACCTTATATTTTAATCAAAATAATACCAATAACCCCACCATTAACTATCACCTAAAATATTGTGCCAAAGGGAAATGGGAACTTTTTTGTGGGACGGAGGGAGTATATGCTAGTTGATATTTGTCTAGAAGTAATACAGGTCCATGCTAACAGTGGCATCTTGAACCCGTCAGTAGCCATTTTTTGGCCGTCAACTAGTGATGCCACGGTGCCCTTGTGCATCGCGTCAGTAAAAATGCGTAGTGGTGGCGATGGGTTTCTGAGTGGCGCTGTGGGGCTTGTGAGGGGGTGGGGGTGTTTGAGTAATATTTTAATAATTTTTTAAGTGAGGATAAGTTAGTGATGAGTTAGTGATGTTTTGTTGTTGGCACGACCTCGTCATCTGTAGGGATGTGTTTAGTGACACGTCACAGGTGGGAGTGGCCTAATTAAGTTACTTGTTCATTGTTTTCCCTGCCTTTAGTCTCTTGTTAAAGGTGCAACTTTAATGAATTCCGTTGTTAAAAAAAACGTTTACAAAAGGGACTAGTGTGAGTAACACCTGCCTACCACTCAAAATGAAAGATTAAATAAAAGAAAATGATTATTAGAATGGAACTCCTATATAAGGTAGTGAAATACATCTACATTCTGATCATCCAATTACACCCTCCCCCATTCTTCTATTCCATGGCAAGCGGTACGATAACCCCTAGAGTGATTTCAAGGTATACACTCTTGTCGAAAAATTAGTTTTTTTTTTTTTTTTAAATTTTTATGCTTTATGTATCATGGTCTCATACTTGAAGGGATGTTTTATGCTATTTAATTTCCCTTAATTAGATTGGAAGGAAAGGTAGCACTTATTACCGGTGGAGCTCGAGGGATTGGCGAGTCAATCGCAAGATTGTTCACTAAACATGGAGCCAAAGTGATAATTGCCGACATCCTAGATGATTTGGGTAACACCGTTTGTGAAAAAATAGGCCACGAAATGGCTTCTTTCGTACACTGTGACGTGTGTATCGAGTCAGAGATTGAAAGAGCCATCAATTTCACTATCGAGAAACATGGTAAACTAGATATTATGATAAACAATGCTGCTATTGCAGGTGATCTAAAGTTTAGTATCCTCGAAAATGAAGTAACTGATTTTGAACGAGTGTTAAGTGTGAACGTGACGGGTGTTTTCTTGGGAACCAAACACGCTGCTCGGGCCATGATGCCAGCTGGCAGTGGTAGTATTATTACAATTGGGAGTATTGCTTCAAGTGTAGGTGGTAATACTTCTCATGCATATACGAGTTCTAAACATGCTATTGTGGGCCTCACGAAGAACGTTGCGGCTGAGCTAGGTGAATATGGAATTCGGGTCAATTGCGTGTCTCCATACTTTATGTTAACACCAGCCACAAAACCGATTATTGAGAAATTACCCGATTTATATACTAATGTTTACTCCAACCTCAAAGGAGTGGTTCAATGTGAAGAACATGTGGCCGAGGCGTGTGTTTTTCTTGCGAGTGACGAGTCAAAGTTTATAAGCGGGCATAATCTCGCGCTCGATGGAGGATTTACCGTGATCAATCCATCATTTGGATTGTTTTCAAAAGTTAGGGCAACCTAGATTTCTAAATGTTCTAGCTAGGCATTTGAAATGCCAGTGGAATTAATTATATGTGGTGTTGAAAATTGGTGTTATTTGTATCATTTCTTTTACTAAGGTTCGTAGAAAAAGTAGGGAGTGGACCAAGTGGTGAAATTTTTAATGGTGTTTGTACTATATATGTGACTCTTTGTGCAGGTGTACTCTTTGTGGTTTTGTACTATACGATGTATATATTGCCCGCAGATTTTTATATTTTGTCTTTATATTATAATAATAATTAGAGAATTATAACAATTTAAAATATTTTGATTTACATTTTAGTTGCTATCTAAAAATCTGACAAATATTTATGTTACATTTTGAACAAAAAATTAAGCACGTGACAAATATTTTGAGTATAAATATGATTTTAATATTATAGCTGTATTTTTTAGCCATTATAAAATAGTTGTAGCAAGTAAAAAGAATTTAAACGCATTTAGCAAATCACCTCCTGACTATACCACACGTTTTGATCTCAATTCCCCATCTACCGTTTATATAAATCACCAAAGGAATAAAATATTAATTAAACCTTATGAACACTTTGGGTTTTACGGTTTTTGAGGCAAAAAATTATACTGAGGGTTAAATTAGATTAATTAGATGGTTAGTGAGGAATAAGTTCCACAATTTTTGAATAAAGTAAGGTTAATGATGTTTAAAAGTAAAAAGTAAAGGTATAAGGGTCATTTCACTTTATAAAGTAGGTAGTTAGTGAGTGTGGAGCCCATTACTTTTTACCATATAAGGTAAAATTTTAAAGTGTATCACTTATTTTAAATCACCTAAATGTGGAAAGTGTAGTATTTATTTTAAATCGGAGGAAGTATATAGAAATAGAAATGTGACTTTTTAATTATAATACCTTTGCATTTATTTTAGGTGTGAATAAATATGTGTTTACAAGATGTGAAATTTTTACACATAGACAAGCAGCCTGCTCGGCTGCTCACATTAATAAGTGTACGTGTAAAACAAGTATAATAAAAACTTCCACACTTTAAAGCGTTTGCAAATAATAAATATGTAAAAGCCAATCAATTATCAATAGATTAGAAAAGTCCGCACATAAAAAACGTTGGTATGTAAAAGTTTCATAAACAATAAAATTTAAAGTGTGAAACTTTAACAGAGTTTTTCTGTTTTTAAATGTGATGATTTAAAAGTGATTTGACGCGACATAGATGTTATCAATTAGTCACGCTAGTAATTTTTGGATTTTAGTAATAAAAATCCTAAAAACTGTAAATAAAAATGATATATTATAATTGTTAGAAAAAAAAAATTAATTACGTCGTAAATGTTTATCGCATATTAATGGAATCATGGTAAGTTTATATTGTAAATGATTAGCTTAAATGAATCATGGAGATAAACACTAATATTATATAGAATCTAATTAGTTTTAAAATTTTGAAATCAAATTATTTTTATTTAGAGTTGTCATCAGTAAACTCCTTAATTCTTTGCTGATATTGTAAAATTTAAACATTTTGAACATTTTTTTAGGTTGTCAAATCTTCATGCCATTATAAAACTGATATATTCTGAGATGCCAAAATTAAACATATTAGGCCAAGAGAAAACAATACATTTTCTAGCAAACAAAAAGTCCCAATGCGACATATGGAATAGTTTGTATTCTTACGAACAACAATATTAAGGTGATAGTCTAGGTTGCATTCGAGTGCATGAAAATGTTAGCAAGAAGTTGGAGATTTTTGAAATGGTGCCCTTGATTCTAGTAATTTCAAAGGTATTTCGGATTCTGTTATTAGAATTAACTCGACTAGAGAAGTGATGACAATTTTTTTTAACAAAAATGCTCACATGCTGATCATGAAGTTGGGCTAGAAGTTACAAGGTATGGGCCTAAACGTTTAAATGCCGAAAGCTACTTTTAATAGTGGGCCTAAAACATTATTGAATGCAAAACAGATTTGGACCTAAATATTGATTTCAAGCCTTATTCTAAATATCTGTTTGCAAATCATACCTTGGCCAGCAGTGGACAATCGGGGTTTTGCCACCGCCAAACCACACGGTCTCACGCGCCAAATCTTACATCTATTTTTTATTCTTGCAATGGGTTTGAATATATCCGGATTAAATACATGACATAACTAACTGAAGTTAGAAATCAATTGCAAATCTATTATATAGTTTATATAATTATTGATAATATAACTAAAAGAGATAATCAATTACATATAAGTAATCAAATCCTTGACATCAATACATGATTGGAGTTTGTCCTCTCTAACAACCGCAGTGGCTGCCAATCTTCATCGTCGATCATAGAAAAACACTTGCTCACCATTTCCTCGTCCACTAACTCCAGTTTTGACGGGTACCACTATCAAAATCCGAATAAAACTTACTAAATAAATTCAATCAATAGAAAATTAGAAATGAAAGCAAAGAGGTGATCATATATTATTCTTACCTGTGGATTCTTGTCTTTATCAACTAGCATTGCTCTAGGACCCTGCGAAACAAATTATCAGGATTTCGCCTTTAAGAAATAACAATAACCAATAAATTAGAGTATTAATGAACCTCATAAAAATCATCATTCACTGTTCTTCGTAGAAGATGGCTAACAACAAGATGTTCACGAGAAAGACATTGTTCCAGTTTTTGTGATCGACCTTCTCTAATCTAATAAGATGCAATGAGTTAAAAATATTTCAAACCACTTATATTTCTAACTTGGAACAAACCTGCTTACCAATTTTAACGAAAGTTTTATACACAGTGGAGAAGTTGATTTCATCGACTTAATTGCATCAAGAATCCACTTTTCGGGGTTGCTCGCAGCAATATTTTCCTACATAAATTCAAGTAAAAAACATATAATGTGTTGATCGAGCAGGTTATATAGAAATAAAACGATATCTAAACAAAATTGTAGTTTAATTAATGAACTTACTAATGATAACAGTATATCTTCAACTGTCTTCTTTGAGAAGCATCGGTTGATAATTTCGAGCTTAGCACCGAACTTACTTGGGCGTAGGTCGGTAACGTTTGCATATTTATTAATAATTTCGGAAATTTTTGTTGCATCGGATGAAGCCATCATGCTAAGTGCCTTCTCCAGTGCAGTTAGATCCTGCAACAGTTTAGTCAAATCAAATCAAAGCCTTCCGATTGATACTTTTTTTTTTTTTTGGTACAGAGTGCCACAGATCCAATCAATTTTCAGACGCTGAACATAATCATAAAATGATCCCCTAAAAGATTTTTTTTTTCCAAAAAAAATTAAAAATGTAGCAACAATCTCAAAATTATATGTCTAGTTTTTTTGGCAATTTAGTATATCTATTTTTAATATTTCATTAGATTTACTTTGATTCAAGTGAGTTTATAAATATATACACTACTTTTTTAAAGTGAGCCCTAAGGAGCCCCTAGTGGGCTATTCCTAGGACCAGCTCTGCCCTTGTAAGATCATTATAGCCAAATGGCCCAAATTGACAAAATGATAAAGGATGTAATATTTACATCATAAAAATTTATTCGCTCATCCTTGTACAAATTTTAGATCATGTATATCAAAACCTTATTATTGTGTGTGAATAAATTTATTTGCGGTATATATCATTACCAAATGATAATTTTGAAAGCGAATTAATTACCTTTGAGAGTACATAGTGAGTTGCGAGACCACATTCAACCATTTCAATCCCATTCAATCGAACTCCAGTGAGCGCCACATATTCGCCTACATACACAATCAGAAGTTTTAGAATTGTATAAACATAAAACCACAAGTAAAATATTTGATCTTCTTGACATGGGTTTTAGTGACACCTTTAGGAGTATCATTTTCTCAGGTTACAGTTTCTATAAAATGTTATTAAAATACTTTTTTCAAAGAACTAAAGAATTTCTATTTTTACCCAATCTTAAATGACATTTTTT
This sequence comes from Calendula officinalis, assembly GCA_963853835.1. Lineage (NCBI taxonomy): Eukaryota > Viridiplantae > Streptophyta > Magnoliopsida > Asterales > Asteraceae > Calendula > Calendula officinalis. The sequence goes on from OY970827.1 coordinate 20,519,970, forward strand.
ACTTTGTTTTGTTACCTCTAGTGGCGCGTTTGCGAGTGTCACTAATTACATTTATCTTGTAGTGATCACACTCTTTACTCACTTTTTCTGTGTTGGTAAAATATTTGAACATTTTGTACGTGTTGTTTTACTTTAGTGACACTTTTTAATTTTAGTGACAGTTGCTCTACGCTAGCAATTTTCTTGTAATGAAAGTAGTATATCAAACAGAAAGTTTCAATTTCATGAAGTAAATTACCATAAAAACCAGGAAGTCGTGATAGAAAATTAGATGCACCAACATCAGGAAACGATCCTATTGATGCTTCGGGCATTGCAAATAATGTCTTCTCTGTGACGATTCTAAACGTTGCATTCATCGACAATCCAGCCCCTCCTCCCATCACGATTCCGTTTATTAGAGCAATCTATTGATTACGAGCCATTGAATACAATGTATAAGTATATATGTCGAAAAGTTCTTAAGGAATATATACAAATATTGTGAGTAACTTACCACTTACCAATGGCTTCTTATAGGTACCAAGTAAGTAGTCTAGACTGTATTGTTTTAGAAAGAAGTTTGCACCAAAGCTCCAGTATCCTTTCAAAGCGAAAAGGCATGATAGTAATTTCAGTATTAGTCAACAATGCTACAAGATAATCTCATTAGTGACACTCATAAAAGCGTCACTAAAAGTAATAAAGTAATAAAAATGTCATTAAAAGTCAAAAAAAGTGTCACTGAAGAGTGGCTAGAAATTAGAACGTTTTTATTTCTTTTAAAAAGTATTTTACCTACGCATGAAAATGTGTGAGTAAAGGTGGAGTAGGTAAAAAGAACTACTGTGTAATGGGAAAAAAAAAGTGTATGTAATAAAAATTTTAAACTTTTAGTGACACTGACATTTTGTTAAAATGTTTGAGTAGAACTTCTTTTTTACTTTTATTCGTACGTTAAATAAAGTATGAGTAAAATTTGTAAATTTATTCTACATTTTAAAAAAAAAGTGTCACTAAAAATCATATGCTAACATTTTTCGTGCTTGATGACAAGTATGCTTGATTGCTTGCTTTCCATCAAGTTACTCTTGTTATTACAATAACGTAAGTAGATTAACTCCGTTTTTATTCAAATTACAATAAAATAGCTAATTTGATGGTGACAATAGATAAGTGTCACTAAATAGTACCTGCGTTCGTGAGCGACATGAGAGAGGTAACATCCCCACCAGCACAAAATGCTTTTCCATTTCCCTGTTAAGTATTAACAATAGCACTTAGAGGTTTATAGTATAACTTACCAACCAATTTCTTTATTCTTTTTTAAACTCACAAACTCTAGTTACCTTTAAAATCACAAACTTGATGGTTGGATCGTTCTCATACATTTTAAACATCTTTAGCATTTGAACAATCTGCAAAAAGATCATTGATTTATAGGAGAAAATACACGTAACATAATTATGCAATCACGTATACAAGAAAAAGTAAACATACAAGTTCGTAGTTTAGACTATTTAGTTTTTTCGGTCTGTTTAAGGTCACTTTCATGCCGCCAGGTATTCCTTCGGAAGTTACCTACAAAATGAAACTCACGATTACAACGAAGATCAAATCATAGCAAAAACTACACTGCAATATACAAAAAATATCAGCTGACACTACAACCGGCGTGATTAATTTCCGATGGCATATATGCTTATAGAGAAAAGATGAGAAACCTACCAGCATTTCTTCTTTGGCAGATGAAGCCATAGGTGCCCGATTAGATAATGACTATGTTATTTTAACGATAAGTATGTAGATAGCTAGTGAGAACGAAATGCAAATGAATTAGAAGGTATTCATTTATAGGCAGATCGAGATGGAAATGTCATACAGTTGATTGTGGTGTTTGTTATGTTAAACAACTAATATTTATGTTGAATACTTTAAAAAATATAAAATAAATGATGGCATGCTGTGGTACTTTCTTTACCAATTCTTGATAGAGACCTTCACAACAATTGTAGAGACTATTAAGACTATATATAGGTGATAACGACCGATCATCACCTACCCCATGACTACATCCCTTCTCATGCACTGACCAAAAATGACATGTCCCCTAGCCATTTTTCATTCAGTTTGGTTTTGGTTGATCAGGTAGCCAGAATTGTGAGTGTGTGTTTATTGTATTATGTATAAGGTGTTATATCTTATGCTTTGATGATAAATTAATGTAAATTTGATCCTACGATGATTTGATCACATGTTTAGTAATTGATGAGACGCTAAGTAACCAAATCCATGATTGATTATCATATCAGGTCTATTATGGTGAGTTTAATAACAATGATGAAGCAAAACTTGATTGCTCAAATAACTTATGCACAAAGCAACGCGTAACAATAATATGAAAATAAAATGATAAACATATGAAGTTAATATGGTTAACTCGATCGGAATGATCGGCTATGTATGTTTATCATTTGAACTAGGGAGATTTTATTATATTTTGGTATAAAAGATAAACAATTAAATAAACTAATTTGAAATACCATTACAAAAAGTAATTTCTAAAAGTTTTAGATGATTTTCTAATTATTCTTTTTGCTAAAGTTCAGAAACGATGTAAGAAGAACAATATACCAACATAAAAAAGTGTTACTAGCGACATAATAAAAATTTTCATTATAACTGAGTTTTCAATATTTTATATGTTTAAGGTAAAATGTTATAGTTAGGTGTACGAAAAAATTATGTGACAAAAACGTCAAAAAAATTATTGATACAAATTCAAATATAGAGGAATGAACCTTTTTTTCCCCTGTAGCACATGATCATGTGAAGAAAATGACTGTACTGAAATTGGTATAACTTTTATATTTTTAGTTTTGGAAACTTAGTTTTTGACTCATTTGTGTTTTTTTGGCCCGTTCGAAAGTCTTAAGCTTATTTAATGTTTGTTTGAGACTTTTTTTTGGTAACTAGGATTCTGACTCGCTTTGCGAGCCAACTAATCCCAGGGTGACCATCCGCTTTGCGTAGCCCGGAATCGGTGCAGTTGAACCTTCGTGGCCAGAAGGGGGTATTTTTTTGCTCCTAGTAGGGATTGAACCCAGGACATCCTGAGAGTTTCACTCTTTAGGAGACCAAGTTCAACCACTAGGCCCACTACCCTTATGATTTGTTTGTTTGTTTGAGACTTTACATGAGTTAGTTTTAAATTTTTTTAAAAAAAATGTGTTTTTTTCTTTGCATTGCATATGTTTTGAAGATTATATGTATTCTATAATAATGATAATATTATAATAATATTATAATAATAATAATAATAATAATAATAAATGGCCGGTCGTTGGTCAATGGATTAATATTGTTGATATAGAGTTTGAAAGATGTAAATTCCTGTTTATTTGAATGGTTTAAATGGAAGTCAACATTGGAGTGATAGGCTGCATATGACTTTAGTAGTACATGGATGGATCTTACTTCCAAATTAAGAAGACAAAGTCTGTTTTACTTCTAATACGAAGTATTTCTTTTTGTCACATGGCAGGCGCAAATTTAAGGTAAATTAATTCCACATTTGTGGATTGGTCATGGCAGCTACAAAGATTGTCAAAAAAGGATACTGCTATTTTAATTATTTGGGCAAAATTTCTGGCGGCTTGGAGTTTTAAATTTTTTATGATTGCCGAAAGAGTTGCCTTATATAATTCCACATTTTCTCTTGTAGTCTTTTCAGTGCATCATTTAACAAACCAAAACTCTTTCACCACAGCAAATTACAACAGTCAGTATACATGGCGTCTCTAGCTATTGGGTCACTTTGCAAGCCAACTTCACAACGATTTTCAGAAGTCGTTAGATCATCTTCTTCACTCTCCACAGGTAGTACTTAATTAATTCATGTTTCACATTGATGAAATCTTTTCAAATTTATTAACCTTGTTTCATACTAATTAATTTAGGAGCACAAGCTTCAAAGTTTCTCAAATTTGATAAAAATGGCTCAATGACATTGCAAAAAAGGCGTTGTGAGAGCATCAACGAATCGTTTAGACTAAACGAAATGAACAAAGAGAAGTTTAGATTAAATGCAACATCTGCCGTTGATGCAACTCATGATTTGATGAATCCCATGAAATCTGTTATCAATTTCGTGGATGTTTTATATAGGTTTATAAGACCATACGCAGCAGTTGGAACGGTTAGATTTAATTAACCAAAATTAGTTAAATTATAATATAAAATTTTAAATTAATACAAACCTGATCTTTTAGGTTTTAAGTGTAGCTTCAATGTCTCTTCTTACTGTCGACAAACTTTCAGATTTCTCCCCACTATTCTTCATCAAAGTGTTGCAGGTAAACTTAGATTCTTTAACCAATAATGATTTCAGTATAATTAATTCTTAACACTTAATTGTAATTCAGGCTCTTGTTGGAGGCATGTTCATGCAAATGTATGTATGCGGTTTCAATCAGATATGCGATATAGAACTCGACAAGGTATACTAACATATAAATTTGTCATGGGTTACAAAAAGATCGATGGACTGCTAATTACTATTGTTGCAGGTTAACAAGCCAACTCTGCCATTAGCTGCTGGGGAACTATCTATGACCACTGCTATCGTTGTATCCGCACTATCAGCATTCTTGGTACTGAATATATATTTCAAATTTGATAAAATGTTTTTGATTAAATGTTTTGATGCTTTTTAGAGTTTATCGACTGCTTGGATTGTTGGTTCTCCACCATTGTTTTGGGGATTTGTCGGGTGGTTTGTGGTTGGGACTGCCTATTCAGCTAATGTGGTGAGTTTTTAATGGAGTTCAATGACATATACCCAACACATAATTAATTAACTAATTTTTTCTTGTATCATTACAATTTCTAGTTGCCTTATTTGCGATGGAAAAGGTTTCCTTTCACAGCGGCTTTTTATATGCTAATTGCTCGGGCACTAGTTGTTCCGATTGGATATTACTTGCATATGCAGGTCACTTGTTCTTGCTTCTCTTCCTGTTAAAAAATAATTTATATTGCCAAAACAGAGAAAAAAAAAAGTACATGTATGTCACACTACAAGATAAATTTCAACTAGCGACACTCATAAAACTGTCAGTAAAAGTTTCAAACTCTCACTAATAGTACACAAGTGTCGGTAAAAGTCGGCTAAGTAAAGTGTGACTAAAACCTTTTCTTTTTTACCGACACATGTGTGAGTAAAAGTTGGAACTTTTCCTACAGTTGTCACTAAAATACACATATAGTCACTTAAACATATGTTTCTCTTGTACATTTAGAGTTTACATCATTTGTTTTTTGTGCAATCTACAGAACTCGATCCATGGAATATCCACATTACTTTCAAGGCCAATAATATTTGCGGTAGGAATGCTGAGTGCATTCTCAGTTTCAACTATATTCTTTAAGGTAAAAACCATAGTACCTAGACTTCTAATTTTATTTATGTTGAATTACTAATTAAATTAAATTTGTTCCCGACACTTGTACTAACTTGATCATTGTTCTGACAGGACATCCCTGATATTGAGGGAGACCGTATGCATGGAATAAAGTCTCTTGCGATTAAATTAGGTGAAAAACGGGTAAGTTCATATATTTGTCTAGGATATTACAAAATAATAAAACTAAAAAGAAAAACAGTCTTGTTGGAGACTTGTGACTTGTTGGAGACTTGTGAGTTATATATATTCCTCTCTTCGTTCTAAAAAAAAATTCTTATTTCTCTCTACTTGCAGATGTACTGGATTTGCATTTGGATTCTTGAAATCGCTTACGTTGCTGCTGCTCTTGTGGGAGCAACTTCACCCATCACTTGGAGCAAATACGTAACGGTAATCTATTAACTATAAATCTTTCCTATCTAGAAAAATTTCATTTCGAATATCAATCATCTTGTTAGAAATCGTAAGCATATATATGGTAATCTTTACAAGTTTGTTTCCCGTGTAGATCATTAGTCATTTAGGGATGGGATTATTACTTTGGGTACGCGCCAAATCAGTAGATTTGAAGAACATGGAAGCTGTTCAGTCGATGTATATGTTCCTTTGGCAGGTAAATTCCTAAACATTTCTACGGTAATTTATTTCTGGTTTGTTTTCACTTATCTCTAGTTTCAAATGACGTCGTTTTTGCATATATCGCAGCTATTCTACGCCGAATATGGTCTTATCTCACTTGTTCGCTAAACAAGTAATCTTGCAACAAGAAACAATTCATCATATATCGTCGCTTATTGACGTCGAGCTTCACGAGGAACTTTTACTCTGAAATTATAGATCTAGGTTCCAATGAATAACTATTTTCTTTATCATCCAATTTTTTTTCTTCTTCTTTCGATTTGCTTTTTGCTATATATAAGAAGTATATTTTTTTTGTACATCATGTCTTTCAACCAATTTATCGAGTGTACGTGATCGACTTTTGACATAATTAAGATTTAAATACAAGTCAATTAGTCTTATGCACCAAATCATTTATATGATTTAATTATAAATATGTTGTGAGAAATTAGATATATATCATACCAAAATATGGAGAATTGAGTTAAAATCTACACACATAGGGTGTGTTTTGTATTAAATTATGCTGGATTTATTATGTTGCGCGTTTGGTTAACAAATTTAGAGTTATATATTGAAAGATCTAAAATTTAATTATATCAAATGACAATAATACTCTTTATCTGAAATCTTTGTATCCGGAAATCATGATATCTAAAATTCAGATACCAGATCTTGATAATGTTTTCAAAAAATTTGGATATTGGATATCTGAAAATTATTTGAATCCGAAATGTCCAAAAATTTGAATAATTTGTCTTTTAGATATCGGATATTTGGATCTGGATATTGTTTTCAAAATTATACAATATCCGAAAATTATCTAGAAATATCAGAAAAATATCCAAAATTTCTAAATAAATTCAAGTAAATTTTTTCTTCATATATTCGAGTTTCAGATGTCGGATCTAGATATTTTTTTCAAAAAAATTGGATTTCTAGTATCCGAAATGTCGGAATTTTTTTGAATAATTTATCTTTTCAGATATTAGATACCCGGATTTTGGATAATCATATTTCAGATATCCGGATCTAGATATTATTCTCAAAATTTTCAAATGTTCGATATTCGAAATATCTGAAAATTATCAGAATAAATTTAAATAATTAGTTTTACAAAATTTTAAATTAAATATAAAAAACGCATAAGTATGGATTTGAATTATAGCTAGAAATTTTATAGCCAAATGTGTAACAAAATTATATAACAAAAGAATTCAATTATTAAGAATTCGGTATGTTAAAATTCAATTTCATTTCTTAGTATGACAGCAAATCAAACACACCCTAACTATTTCTATTTCTCTTTTTTGGATCCCTATCATAAGTTATAATGTAAAGTACGTTGACATGGTGTTTTAAAATTTGGGTTCGACTGGCCGGTCCGACCGGAAAATGAAACCGAATAAATCGGTTTAACGTTCATTTATGAACCGCTTTGAACCGGCCGGGTTAACTGTGAACCCCGGCCGGACCATATTTTTAATTTTAATCTCACTTTTTTAAAATTAAAATGAATAATTTTTATTATTTTTTAGACGTTTGAAGCTTATATGTTTTATAGAGTTGCGTTCAATGAGGTCCATGATTTTTACAAAGTCCCGAGGAACAAATCTCAACCATTGATCAATATGATCTAATGGTCAAGATTAATCACATACTTTATACATGGAGGGGTATTTTGGTCATTTGGCACTAAACAAAATTTTATTTTTAATTTTTCATTATTTATTTTTTTTATTTTTAATTGAGGGGTATATTGGTCATTATGAAAAAAAATATTTTTTTTATTTTTATTTTATATTTTATAATTTTTATTTTAAAATTTTATTTTTTTTAAAAAAATTTTATTTATTTATTATTATTTTTAAAAAAATTATTAATTTTTTATTAATAACACATAATGTGATAGCATAGTGAATCACATGTGATTGCATTCTGAATCATATGTGATTTAACTAAAACATCAAATGTGATTAAATATATAATCACATACGATTTTACACTAAATTCACATGTGATTTTACACTAAAATCACATGTGATTACACTAAAATCACATGTGATTAAGTTATACACGTAATTATTAAATAAATATTATTTTTTAATAAAAAATATTAATATAAAAATAAAAAAATAAAAAAAATCGAAATTTTTTTTAAGTTCCAAATGACCAAAATACCCCTTCATAATAAAAAGTAAAAAAAAAATAAAATTAAAAATTTTAAAATAAAAAAAATAGTTTTTTTATTTTTTAAAAAATGACCAAAATACCCCTCAATATATAAAATATGTGATTAATATTGACCATTAGATCCTATTGATCAATGGTTGAGATTTGTTCCTTAGGACTTCAAAAAGATGATGGACCTCCTTGAACGTTTCTCATGTTTTATAATTTAAAACATAAAGTTTCTAATTGAATTTAAGTGTTATGTCTCTTTCTTATTACAGATCGTAAACTCAAAGTGTTAAATTTTGTTAGAAAAATAAATTTTTAATTCAATTTTAACCGGATTCAATTATTAAGAAATTTATGTTTTATAATTTAACATAAATATTCAATAGCATTGTAATCCGGTTAATCCGCCGGTTGAACCAGTCCGACTGGTTCGACCATTTTTAGAAGATCGCCCAGTCCGATTCAAAATCCGGGTTTTAAAACATTGCATTGACATAAACACTTGTAAATGGAGCCAACAAAACATTAAAGGCAGCCATGAATTTGCTGCCATCGGGTGGTGTTTTGTTTGTATTTGGTATTGGAATTCAACAAATGCAACCCCAATTTTTCTTATGCTATAATTTCTTTTTTATCCAATGAGAATGATAGTTGCCAATTAAGAATATATTATCTTTTTTATAATAATAATAATAATAATAATAATAATAATAATGATAATAATAATAATAATAATAATAATAATAATAATAATAATAAATGGATGACATCAGTAGAAAATAATTTTATGATTTTATTGTTAATATATGTTGACATTTTTGAAGGTATTCTTTGTAACACCTCAATTTTTAATACAAAATATTTCCGTAAAATCCTTTTTAAAAACATTAGAGTAATTGTCCCAAAAATATGAATTTACAAAATCTTTGGCATTAAATAAAAGTCGATAATTGGTGTTACAAAATTATATCATAACCAAAGCCAAACGTAAATCCACCTTGCTATCTCTACATAAACTCGTGCGCCTCCACTAGCAAACGCACCTAATCCTTAGCTCCTGAACCTGAGTACATAGCATTACAAACAAACATAGTACGTAAGACAAAATTGTCTCGTGAGATACAAGGGTTTTAGACCCAACATTAACATATAAATAATCACATTTATTAGATACATAAATATATGTATATATATACTTTAGTTACCTCCGTGGTAACCATATCTCTTTCATATACACCGATCACCTCTTCGGTGATCCTATCACATTCATTTATAACCTATTCGACCCGTCAAGTTGTTCGGAATGCCTCCAGTCCAACAAGACCCCAATTTTGTCCTACTAACCAGAATGCCTCCGATTCAGTAGAACCCCCATTGTCACAGTGTTCAGCCAAAGTGACCTATCTTTATCTTACTAACCAGAATGCCTCCGATTCAGTAAGATCCAACATCTTGTTGGGTGATCGGAATGCCTCCAATCCATCAGTTTAAAGATACCATGATAATCCAGAATGCCTCCGAATCTATCACGTACCTGTCCTATCTCAATCTACCCGTTATAACCACTACATGTGACTATATGTCACATCAATCAACAATGCCGTATAACCGTCACACAATATATATCCATATACTAATCTTAGTTAGTATTCACACAATTAAATCATCTAGTTCGTAATAACAATAAGCAACTATTTAAACATTAGTAATCACAAATTATGAAAATACTTCTTTACCGCTATGTACTCAGTTTTAAAGTTCACATGTACTCACCTTAGCCAAGCTAAATCCAAATCGTGTTTATCAACACGAATCCTTGCTCTCCAACTTGTGAAATATCACCAATCCTTAGGTCTTTTTGACCTATCATCAATATCATCATATAATCTAGTTATTATCCATAATTAGACACCATTTATTTATTATAATACCCTTAACCACCAAGTTCCCCAAACTTGGTGGAAATCTCAAAACCCTAGCTTGAGGTTAATACAACAAATCACAGATCCATCAAGAACACAATGTTCTCATATAATCTTGGAGTGTTTTACACTCACCATATACATCTTTTAACAAGATTTCCAACATAGACTCTTCATACCCAAGATTTACCCAAAACTCAACCCATAAACTAATTAGAAGATGGAGATACCCTAGATCTTTGACAAGGGTTGAAGATCTCCAAGAATGGTGGTGTTCTATGCTCAAGAACACCCAAAATCGTCCCCTCTCTCTAGAAATCGGCTGCACAAGTGTTGGGTGAAAAAAATGAAGAAACCCTAGCTCAAACCCGATTTATACCACCAGCTAGCAGTTCGCGCCGCGAACTTCCCGCGTCGGGAACTCCTCGCAAACGTGATCAGGTCGCGAACTCCGATCTCCAAAAACCCCAATTCTCTGCCCGATGTTCGTGATCGAGAACAAAAGTTCGCGCCGCGAACTGCCTGTCCCTGACAGGCTGCAGTTTTCGTTGATCATCTCGACCCGGTTTTGTCCATAACTTTCTCATACGTTATCCAAACGACACGAAACCAATTTCCACGTCTTTTAAACGATTTATCCTTATTTATCATATTTTTATATAATTATTTATTTACCAAAATTTCGGGTCGTTACATTCTTATTTATAACGGGTTTTCCCAGGTAGCTAAGATTTGCTGGTGATATAAATGACCTATTGTTGATGTGTTGTTTAACATGCCCATGATCTGGTAATGTTTAGCCAATGAAATCGTATTCATGATCTTTAGTAAGTCATTTCAAGCGCGTATACTATCAGGTAATTGCCAAACGGTTTGTTAATACATGTTGACCTTTCTAACTAAATGCCTGCAATTTATTGTTACTATTGCTTCAAAAAGTAAATAATTGCGTTGAAAATTAAATAACCATAAGAGAAACGCTAAACGTACACATAGTTCATACTGTTTTTTCCTCATTGGTTCGCTTAATTAATTAAACACATCTGCTCCCATATATAAAATCTAAAAGAACCTGTTCGTTATTGACTTATGTAGTGATAAACTAAATCTATATGTCAGTTGCAACTAGTCAAGAAAGGATAGTAATTTAGAGGGAAGGAGGGAGGAAGCTGCATTTACTTTTATTTTTCCGTGAAAATAGATGGTCCAAGTCTTTAGTTATGTTCATGAACTACTACTATGCCGGTCATCATGGTATATCATTTGGCGTACATAGACTACCTGACAAAATAGAAATTTATGTCCACATTAGGTGAACTTACTCATAATATTTCAAGTACATACCCAAGAATTGGGTTGATTAAAATAGAATATAGCTGTTTATGTTCTTTTGTGACGACAACAAGGAATCACCAATTCACCACCCAAGACACAAGCGGCATAGTTAGTATAACTAAACTAATTATAAAACGAGCTAATTAATATAAATGAAGCACTATATCACACGAAACTATTAAAAATTAATTAAACACAAACTCTGTGACATGAGAGGAAAAAAATGAATCTATATAAAAATTAAACTGATTGTTTCAACATCTCAATGAACCCTAAAATACATCTAGATTTTTTAATGAACTAAAAAGATAAACGGGCCATAAAATAGGTCCACAAACAAAGTTTAAAAAAAATAGACAAAAAAACATGAAAATGCAAATAACTTTCAAAATACAATGTTTTTTTTTTGGCACAAAAGTTCATTAACCATGACGTCCTTAGCACCTCATTGAAAACATCGATTTATGTGGTCAGGGCTGAAACAGAGCTCTGTAGCCCGAAGTGCAACTATATATTCATATGATATATAGCTTTCAAAAAACATGATATATTTCTCTAACACTTGGACCTGTACCAATAACTAAAAGAATAGAGATTGCAATGAAATAGTTAGACCGGAACTAAGTATTTTTTTTTTATTTTTTTTTTCCGCATACTATTTGATTTGCAGTTTAACTATTAAAATAGTTACTGGTTAAGGTAGTTATTAATTTTTTGTGATCAACAAATCTTAACCATTGATCAATAATAATTAGAGGTCAAGATTAATCATATATTTTATACATGAAGGGGTATTTTAGTCATTCGACACCCACATAAATTTTAATCCCAATTTTTTTATTTTTAAATTATTATTTTTATTATTATTTTACTATTTTATAATTTTATTTTTTCCTTTAAAAATAATATTATGTGATAATTACATGTGATTATATACTTAATCATATGTGATGTTTTTTGTATAATCACATGTGATTGTATAAAAATAACGAATGTGATTAAGTATACAATCACATTTTATTATCACATAATATTTTTTTAATGAAAAAAAAATTAAAAATAAAACAATAATAAAAAAAAGTTATGTGAGTGACAAATGACTAAAATACACCTCTATGTATAATATATGTGATTAATCTTGACAATAATTGTTATTGATATATGATTGAGATTTATCGCTTAAGATTACATACAGAATAAGAAATATTTTGAATATATCTTTAAATACTCCCTCCGTCCCTAAATAAAGTTCTCATTTCTCTTGGGCACAATTTTTTAGGAGATAGTTAGTGGTGGGGTATTTGGTATTACTTTTGATTAAAATATAAGGTTTGATTGGAGAGAGAAAGTGTTTTAGGAGATAGTTAGTGGTGAAAGTATTGGTAATAATATTATTATATTAAGTGGGGCCCTTAAGTTTGAGAAATGAGAACTTTATTCAGGGACAAAACTTGGAGATAAAATGAGAACTTTATTTAGGGACGGAGGAGGGAGTATAAGATAAGATATTACAAAAATTAAATCAAACATGTGCTTAGTTAGGCCTCTCCCAACCGTGACGCGTCACTAAAAACATCCTTACTGACGGGTTACTGACGAGGTCGTGCCAACAGCAACACATCACTAACCCATCACTAACTCATCCCCCTTAAGCCGTTCAAAAAAAAAAAAAAAAAAAAAAAAAAAAAAAAAAAAAACTCATCCCCCTTAAAAAAGAATATTAAAATATTAAACCTCCCCACACATTCCCCACGACGCCCCCCTCTGCACATCCCCCACACGACGCCGCTCTACTGACGCGGGGCTTTGACGCGTTGCTGCCAACGGTGACGGAGGAGGAAGTGAAAAAAATGTTTGTAACGTGTTGCTTGTGACGCCCATTGGCATGGGTCTTATAACTCACTATTCGTCATATTGGGGGTGAGAGGCTCCACTCCTTCTAGGTGTACGAAGGCTTACAATTTATTTCTTTTGAGGTGGGATTCATCCCACATTGCTACTAACAAAATTTCACACCAAACTTACTCTACAAATTAAAACATCGATCTTTACCCTTGAATTAATGTGGATTTTACATGGGTTGTAAATGAAAACCGGGTTGCGTGTGTAACACGAGTTTGACCCCAGAAGCCGCCAATTTTGACCGGTTCAGCTGCCTAGTTGACCGCTGCAGCAGCAGTGGACTTAGCACCGGATTCGGGTTTAACCATTTAACTGGGCGATTCAACTTGTTTTTGAAACATTCGTTTTTAACATATACTCCCTCCGTACCAAAAAAACTTCCCATTTGATTTTTGCATAAGTTTTTAGGTGATAGTTAGTGGTGGATCATTGATAATACTTTTGATTTAAATATATGTTTGGATTGGAGAGAGAAAGATAATTAGTGGATATTAGTGGTGGGGTCTTTAGTAATAATAGTTTTTTCAATTAAATATGAGAAATGAGAAGTTTTTTGTGGGATAAAAATTTTGAGTGAAATGGGAAGTTTTTTGTGGGACGGAAGGAGTATTATTTTAAAATTTAAAATACTTAAATTCACATACAATAAAACGACTTGTTATTTTTAATATTCTAACGTTAATCTTAAGAATACAGTATGTGATAATTAAAAGGCCGCAAAGAATACACTGGTTATAAAACAAGTGGCACACGTAAAATTTTAAAATTAGTATTTAAAATCTTGAAAATGAAATCGGTGTATATGGAACATCGACTCAACTGACTGATTTTGATATCAAGGTGGGCTCTTTTGGTCAAAGATGGGAGCCATCTTTACAAACCTGTTAGGAAGGAAGTCAGGAACCTCTTTTGGAAAAAAGAACCAAATTCCACATTCTCTTCTCTACTTTAATCCCACAATAAAATAGAAGCTGTGCTCACTGAAGCTATAAAGCCAAAAACTTTTTCCAACCAACACACAAATTTCAGAATCTGCATCCAAACACAACTCAAGTGCATTCATATTCCATGGCAAGCATGAACATAGCACCTGTCTCTGGAGCAGCAACTCCCCAAAGGTACAAATCATTATAATTATCCTTCACATATATATTCTAAGATTCTTCCGTTCCGGCCGTAAGCTGATGTGGTTTGGTCACCATTACAGATAGTCAAAGTTGTACAAGCTACAAATACTATGTTATATCATTTAATGTAGAATTAATACATAATGGTCTAAGCAAGTATATGTTTTGGTTGCTAGATTGGCATGTAGACTAGCACATATCAAGAGTGGACCAGAAACCAATAGTAGCTCTTATATAACAACTCAATTACATCCCAAAGTCAACATTAAAACCCAACAACTAAGATCTACTCGTGTTCGAGTGAATAACCGCCAATCTATTTCGAATTCCATGAGAACCGAACTTGATTTAGAACATGGAACTACCCAAAGGTATAATTTTTTAGCGTTATTACAGCTTTGACTCAATTTACAACTATCATATTATAAAAGTCAACCCTTATAGTTGACCAAAATCCAGCCGGCACAACATTATGAAAAAGGGACACCAATGTTATGACCATTATGCATTTATAATTTCAAGCAGACTAAATTTCATCTAACAAATATCATGTCTTTGTAAATTAGGCTTGCAGGTAAAGTAGCAATTATAACCGGAGCGGCTCAAGGAATTGGAGAAACCACTGCTCGGATTTTTGCTAAACATGGAGCCAAAGTTATAATCATCGATATCCAAGATGATTTAGGTCAATCTGTTTGTGAAGACATAGGCCTTGAAAATGCAACTTACATCCACTGTGATGTAACTCTAGAAGAAGATGTAGAAAACGCCGTAAACTTCGCGATAAAAAAATTCGGCAAACTAGATATCATGATCAACAATGCCGCTATTCTAGGAGAAGCAAGACTAAGCATTCTTGAAAACACCAAATCTGATTTTGATCGTGTTATAAGCGTCAATCTAGCCGGTGTTTTCCTAGGAACAAAACACGCGGCTCGTGTTATGATCCCAGCTGGCAAAGGGAGCATTATGTCAGTCGGGAGTGTGTCTTCTTCAATCGGCGGTGTTTCTCCTCACGCGTATACGAGTTCCAAACACGCAATTATTGGACTCACGAAAAATGTTGCCGCAGAGCTTGGGAAACATGGAATTCGTGTGAATTGTGTATCGCCGTATCTTATCCCGCCATCTGTCCCGGAAGAGATTACCGACCGTTATCCGGATATATTTAAGAACATATATTCAAATATTAAAGGAGTAGCTCTCAAGGGAGAAGATGTGGCTCATGCTGCTTTATACTTAGCCAGTGATGAATCCAAGTATATAAGTGGGCATAATTTAGCAGTTGATGGAGGGTTTACCACAATAAATCCTGGATTTGGCCTCTTTGCACCTGCTAAATCTTCTTAATTTGTTTATGATATTTGTTTTGATTTATGTTGTTGTATTGAAGGCACTTTTTTAAATTCTTACAAATGAATTTCTATTTATGGTAATTTGATACGGATGTTTGTTAATTTCTTTGTTTATCATTGTAATGTTGACATACTCTTTAGTCTTTAAGGGTTTTTTATCTATTTTCTTCCCTGTTTTCCCCCAATCTCTCGACCTCCCTTTCTGGATCTTTATCTCTCTTGTCTACATCTCTGTCTCAATCTCTCCACCGAATCTCCACCGGAAAACCCTAATAAAAAAACCACTCACAAAGAAAAACCTAAATTAACCACTCACCTACATTTTCACCTTAATCGGAGAATAAGAATCAAGGTACGTGAGCTCTGTCAAGGATGAGAATCTGGAAACCTCCGGAGAGATGTAACGCCGGTGGTCGTCTCCTCCACACCACCGCCACACATCCGTCGCAAACTCACATACCTTACTTGAATTCCCTTAAATTCTTAATTTTGTCCAATTTCTCTCTTTAATGTTGACCTAATTTCCGGAATTTCTGAACGAATTTGGGAGTAATCGAAGAATTTCTTCTCAGGCAAGTCCATCTTCTTCGGTCGTTGTTTGAGGAAGTTGTGATGGGGGGGCATTGGGGTCGGTGGTTTGTTCAGAAAAGAGAGAGTGGAATGGTTATACGACCAAAATACTTGTTGGGCTAACACAAAAGTTAATGGGAAGAGGAGTAATGATATTTACCATTTAGACTTATTTATATGCCTACTCATTAGATGAAAACACATGTTAAAATTAAGAGATAATATTAAGAGAGAATTAGTGGAATACATATGTCATCCTATCAAGTAGGTAGACCTATTAATATGTCCAAATGATAGAACTAAATATCATCTCTCATGTGAAGGCCTACATGTGCAAATTTTTTGAAATAAAAACTAGCAATATAATTTTTAAAATTATTATATACCACAAAGGATGAAGGTAGGGACGCAAATTTGACCTGCGGGATTGGGTACCCGCGGGTACCCGAGTCTTACGGGACGGGTATTACTCGTCTAAACGGGTAACGGGTCGGGGATGGATTTAAATATCATACCCGATAGCGGGGACGAGTCGGGTACATGTTTTATAATACCCGCACTGTTTATACCCGACCCGAATATATAGTAATGTGTAATTTTTTTTAATACAGGTTTAGCCCACTAGTCACTACTCAAACGTAGCCCAACTCTTAATCTCTCATTAGCCCAATCTAATAATGGTTAAAATCTGGTCTGTCTCACGTTAGTCCATTACGTATTGAACGAAATAAGCCTGAACGAACTAAGAGTATTAAATGTTTTAGTTATTTTGTTTAATCTTTTTATTGAACGGGTATCCGTCGGGTTCCCGTACCCGGCGGGAATTTTTCTACCCGAACCCGACGGGGATTTGACCGGGCACAGGGCGGGTACGAGTATGGGAATAACGGATCGGGTACGGGTTTTGCAGTACCCGCTACTACCCGTATCCGTTTGCATCTCTAGACGAAGGTTATCATTTACTCAAATTTGAGTAATGATATTTAGGCCTATTATTTAGATCTGCTCATAGGCATACTCATTAGATGAAGACACATGTCAAAATCAAGGGATAATATTATGAGAGAGAATTAGTGGATATACATGTCATCCTATCAAGTATAAATGGTAAGTACTCAAATTTTAGTGACACAAGTTTGGACGAGACACAAATTTAGACGTGTATAAGTTAAAGGATCAATGTAACGGTGGTGAGAATTATTGTGGAAACTGAAAAGTGAAGTAAGGTTTTAATTTACACGCGATCTTTGTAATTTCAAAAAATTAGGTATGAAATTTCTAATTTGGTACAAACGAAACAACAAAGACTACTTTAGTAATCTATCCGCATAATAACAACAAAGATGAAAATATATAGATGAAATATATAAAATTCATTTTAGTTGAATAAAAAATATTAATTAAATTATAAAACAAAAAATAAATAAATAGAAAAAAAAAACGATACAAAGTAATAATGAATTACTCACAAGTGGCAGACACTTTAAATTTTGTTCTGTGCCCTATTTTTGACTGCTAGTGAGGATAATTTCTTGTAAGGTTCCCGTTTGTCATATTTGGACTATTCGTGACTCGTGATGATAAATTGATAATGTATTTTCGGTTTGACTTTTGCTAGAATAAAAAACTTGGGTGTCTACATACAGAAATATTGTCTATTTTGTCATCTAAAAATATCATATAATATCATCTATTTTAATCAAAGTCTTTAATCAAACAAGAATTCGGTTATATATTATTTATTGAGCGGCTAAATGCCGTCCTAATGAATTTCTAGCAAATAAAGCAATCCAATAGTAATGGAACTCATTTTACTATATTCAAATAAGGTTTGTATAAGTTATACATTAAGGCATAAGTTAAAAGATATTGTTTGTTTAAACTCTATATCTAAATTCACTAAATATATATATAGTCCTATTATAAATAATTAAAAAAGGCTCTACATATTTATTTATTTGATAATCACATAATCTATACATCGATTAGATTGAACATAAGCGCCTAATAAGTTTGACTGGTCTCACGAGAATAATTTTATGAATCTTTTTCGTTTTCTCCGGCCTTCTTTTGGCTGCTCATGAGAATAAATATTTGGTTTGACTTAATTTCGGGTAAGTTATGCAAGCAACTTGGGTGGCTACATCACATGTGACTATGTGAGTGACCTTCTATTTTGGCATGCAGGGTTCTTTTATATTATTGAGTAACTGAGATATATTTATAATAAAATTAATACATTTTATATAAATGGAATGAAGTTGACGTTTATTCATTTCCCCGTCAAGAAAATTGAATAACTGTGTGGCTATTTATTATTTGTTGAACAGCTAAATGCCGTAATATTAGAATTCTTTCAACATTGGTACCTAAATCATTTTTGGTGACAAATATAATACACATTTCATATATAAATGTTGGAACTTTTGGTTGCAAAATAAATAAATAATAAATAAAAATCCATAAAATTTTAGTCACGCAATATTCCATGCCACCCAAATTTAATTTTAACTTTGAACTTAGTTAATTCGGATAGTCGAATTACCCAAACACCTTTTTAAGCCATTTTAGTGATTCATGTAGGATAATTTTGATGAGTAGATACATATCTGAGTTATTCCGAAAACTATAGTTGAATTTTTGTTATTCAGACTAAGTTATTAAAAAAAGTTCTAACGTTAGGCTAATTCAAGCTTCAAAGGGACTCGGCTAAGAAGACACAAAACTAAAACCAAACCATTAACCAAAGGATTTATTGACAATGCATGGTATATGAGTTTCCTATCAACTAAAAGCCGTGTGTTTAAATCTAGTTAGAAACATATATGTTACTTAGTTGTGTGTATTTACATTTCAAAATGAAAACCTAAACAATTAAACTAATTCATTTATTCGGTTTTAGCCATAAACCAAATTAAACCAAAATCAATTACCTAAATTCAAACAACATAAATCCAAACAACACAAATAACAAAAAAAATCAGGTGTTGTATCACCAAAGTTTAGTGATTAATCAATTCATTGCCTTGACTTATAACAGCTTGAATTATCATCATGCTAGCAACATTGATGCCGTCCAAACATGGACAACCGAGTCTTTTTGTATATGCGGACATCGCATTAGAAAAGAGAATTTACTAAATTGGGCATAACTTGGTCTATGGAGCTTTGTTTCAGGCTCACGACCAATCAAATCGAAACTTGCAACGAGGAGAACGTGAATACGTGATTGTAAACAACTACATGAGGTTCACAGAACTTTCAAGGCCTAAACACACTGTATTTTGGGAGTCGTTTGCATTCTAAAAAAATTTTGGCTAGTTTTTGGACTTTATTTGTAGCCTAGTTTTCAGTCGTTTATCTTTTTAGGTCCATACGAAAATCTAGGTTTCATTTAGATGCCTTAACTTTCAATTTTGATTTATATCAAAGTTAATCTTTTTCTCTCACTTTACAGAATTTGTATTTGATTGAAAATTTATCGTGAAATTAATATTAGATTATTTTTTTCTAGTAAACAAATTTATATTTTCAAAGAAGTTGTTCTTTCTAAATTTTCTTGTGCGAGATAATTAAACATACTTTTATATTGCATAGTCATACAAAAAAAAAAATACATTTTCAAGAATGGGTAGCAATATATGGAATATATATGTATCCAACCACACCACCTTCGTTAGATAGACCAGATCAAAACAAAGGACATCTAAAACCTTCTTCTCTGAAAAACAATAATGACAACTTTCTTCAGCAATAACCAATCAAATCACATCCCTTCTTCACAGAAAGTTGAGTCACTCAATAAGCAAAAGCAGCCCATTGATCTTCCTCAATGGTATTCTCCAGAAACTGGAATATACAACAGCAAACACGAACCAATAACCCTTCCCTCTGACCCCTTTACCGACGTCGTATCCCACATATTTTCACACAAACACAATGGCAAAACTTCCTTCATTGATTCCTCAACCGGGTACTCGATGTCGTACTCGGAACTTCAAAAGTTAGTGAAATCTATGGCCTCTGGGCTTCACCACCAAATGGGTATTTCAAAAGGTGACGTCGTTTTAATGCTTTTGCCAAATTCCGTACACTTTCATATCGTGTTCTTAGGCGCTGTGTATCTCGGTGCGGTTGTAACCACAATGAATCCGCTCAGTAGTTTCTCGGAGATTAAAAAACAAATAAATGATTCTAATGTGAAACTTGGTTTCACATTGCCTACTAGACTTGAAGAATTGAGCTCATTAGGAATAGTTCCCATTGGTGTACCACAAACCCCAGACTTCGACCCGAATCACGCCCATTTCGCACGTTTTCACCGATTAATTTCGAGTAATCCAAACTCGTTGCCACCTGTCAAGATCAGCCAAGACGACACTGCTGCTATACTATATTCTTCTGGAACAACTGGCGCGAGTAAAGGTGTTGTCTTGTCCCACAAAAACTTGATTGCGGGAGTCGAACTATTTGTTCGATTTGAAGCCTCGCAATACGGGAACAATAACGAAGAAAGCGTTTATTTGGCGGTTATACCGATGTTTCATATTTACGGCCTCACGCTTTTCACGTTAGGGATCTTGTCTCTGGGTTCATCCATTGTTGTGATGAACAAATTTGAGCATAATGAGATGGTACAAACCATTAGTAAATATGGTGTCACCCATTTTCCAGGTGTACCACCATTGATTGCAGCATTGACCAAAACAGGAAAGAGTGTTAATAGGAGTCTTTTGAAGAGCTTAAAACAGGTATCAAGTGGAGCTGCTCCTATAAGCACCAAATGCATCAAAGAATTTGCACAAACGTTTCCTAATGTCGACTTCATTCAGGTAGTACATAATTAATTACAAGGTTAATTTGCGTACGAATTAATTTAATTATTTTTTAGGGTTATGGCATGAGCGAATCAACGGCTGTGGGAACACGTGGATTCAACACGAGATACATCAAGAATTACTCGTCGGTAGGACTTTTGGCTCCTAACATGCAAGCGAAAGTGGTAGATTGTGCTAATGGTTCGTGTTTGCCTCCTGGGAAAATCGGAGAGCTATGGTTACGAGGACCAGGAATTATGAAAGGTATACCACAATATATAAATCAAAATTTAACATTTATATGCCATATTGACACATTTAAAAGTTGAAGAACTGAGAAGTATTGTAAATATGTACTCAACTAATACGATATTTATTTATGTTTGCTAGAATATCTAAACAACATGGCGGCTACTTGTTCTACAATCGATAAAGAAGGGTGGCTACGTACAGGGGACATTGTCTATTTTGACAATGAAGGCTTCTTATACATTGTTGATCGAATGAAGGATGTGATCAAGTACAATGGTTTTCAGGTAATAATTAAAACAACACATATATAGCCAATATCCTAAATGTAATTCAAATCTTTCAAAAATGGATGTTGTGTTCCAAATATGCTATTGTGCTAATTATAACCGGGATTTATAAATTGTGTTGCAGATTGCTCCAGCTGATTTAGAGCATGTATTGGCTTCTCATCCGGATATAGAGGATGTTGCGGTAATAGGGTAAGTAAGACGAATTCAATGTTGTTTAATTATCATATAAATCTTTCTTAATTAATTTTAATTTGGCAACTAAATATGGTTCAGGGCTACGGATGAGCAAGCCGGAGAGATCCCAATGGCATTTGTGGTGAAGAAACCTGAAGCTAAGATTTCACAATCTGAAATCATGGCTTTTGTTGCCAAACAGGTTGCACCTCACAAGAAAGTACGGAAAGTGAAATTTATTAACGCGATACCAAAGTCTGCAGCTGGAAAGATTTTGCGACGAGAACTAAAGAATTTAAATGATCAATTAATAGCTTCTAGACTTTAGCTTCTTGCTAAATCCATGTCTACCCAACATTCGTGATTTATCTTTGCCCTTAACTGTACGTGTAGTGAACATCTTGAACTAAAACCAAGTACTTCGTAGCATTGAATTGGCGCCTTTTTTTGTTTCTTTATTTGTCAACTATATATCGAACACTTGAACATACTGTAAAACTTGTAAAGCGATTCGATATATGTTCATGTCATTGGTCACATATTTTAAGTACCCGAGGTTCACTATGATTAATAAATTAATTGTTTTTTAGTTTTTTGAGTATTTTTTGAAAATAAGATAAAATTAAAGGTAGCACGAAAATATAACCGTCAACTCTAGTTGCACGAAAGTAGAACCGCACAAAGAAAAATCATCAAAATTTATACTTCAATTGCTTATCACTCGCACAAAAAAATTCCACCTATCAAAAAATTGACACTCAGTCTATTTAAGAAAAATGAAAGTGAGGCCATTTTGTAAAATTCGGAAATATAAGTGTATTTTTGGAAATGGCCCAATAAAAAATCTACAAGGCTTTTTTGATGGACTTTTCAACATAAAAACATAACAGTTCCTAAATCGCCACAAAGCTCGATAGTGTTATGTATGGCACTGCTAGTATATATGTTATGCTAGAACTGACGAAGAAAAACAATCAATGTATATCATGTGGTTCCACTTATCCTCTCCTTTTATTTTCACCGTTGATTTTGCCACATGTCATTAGTATTATTATACCTAATTAGGCACATATTACATATTTACATCTTTCTTCATTTTAGGTGCATAATACAAAAGGTTCTCGCACAAATTACTTTCATTTGGGTTTAGTGATTTCACATTGGAACTATTAAATTGATTCTCAACATCTTCACGTCCTTAACTTTTCTTTGTACGAGGCAACATGGCCCGTGCGATGCACGGGCTTTGTTCATGATAAAACGCTATTTAAAGGTAAATCGAATACATTGTATTGGTGTAACGGGCAGAGTACTAAAATCAAGATCGCTAACATGTTTAGGTTAATTGTGAGTGCTCTACTAAATAAGCAAAATTTGTTGGAAGAAAATACAAAGTAACAAAACCGTTATCAATTTTTTATTAGTGCAATACAAAACATGTTATTTATAACATATAAGTGGTACTATGAAAAACTTCATGGTTTGTCTTTTATAAGTGAAACTATGAATCAATAAAAATATATTTTCAACTAATGTCGATTAATGCAAACATTATGTCAGACTTCTAATTGTACATTTTTCTCCAAAAGTACGTAATAAAAATTAGAAATTTGTACAAATACACAAAAACACATGTATCTCTCTAATAAAAATACTAACAAAATCGTTATCATCACACTCTTTTTTTACGTGGATGTTTTATTGGGGTAATAAGCTAAAATCAATTGAAAACTCAACACCATTTGCATCTTCATAGTGTGCTATTTATAGTTTATAATATGTAATTTCTAATTAAATGAAAAGACTATTATTTAATTGAATTTACTACTATTATTTATGTTAAACTCTTTGTCTTATTTAACTGAGGCTTGATTATTTTTTATATTTCGAACTTGTTTTTAATTAAATGCAACATCTAGTTCTTCCAATCCAACAAAAGGTACATGTTTATTGTAGATTGTGATATTTATTTATTGTATATATGAAGTGAAACGGTTATTGAACGGTAAATTGATTAGGTTGTATATGAAGTGAAACGATACTACAATATTTCATCCTTTAATTCGGATATTTATCATATATTGGGTTTAAATATTTATATTTATTGTAATTCTCCATATCTAGCACCATTCAACCTCTGAACTTCTAAAAACGAATGAGGATGTTTAATATTGAATTGAAATGGTAAATTGATTATTATTTCAAAACTTTTCATATGACAATTTGAGTTTATTAGTCATATCTATTTCTTCAACTTTTAAATATATTAAATAATTATAATTAAATTCTACTTATTTTATATGGTTTTTAGTACTTATTTTAATTTACTAATAATTATTTCAAGACTTTTCATATGACAATTTGAGTTTATTAGTCATAATTATTTCTTCAACTTTTAATTATATTAAATAATTATAATTAAATTATACTTATAATTTTATTATAAAATGATTTTTATAACTTATATTAATTTACTTATAATTATTTCAAGACTTTTCATGTGACAAATTGAGTTTATTAGTCATAATTATTTCTTATTCATATTTATGACAAAAATTCAACTTTATTATATATTAAATAAATGTAATTAAATGCTACATTAGTTTACACATTATTTCATGACTTTTGATTTTACAATTTGATGAAGTTATTAGTTTTTATTATATATTTTTTTATTACAATAGTCTTTTTTATTACATTAATATATTAATCATATTTATGACAAACTATACATTAGTTTATTACTCGTAATCATTTTCTAATAATTATTCTAAAACTCATGATAAGTCAATTTATTAGATTTTATTATAAATACATGAGTTTATTACTTATATTCATTTACTAATAATATTATTTAAAGACTTTTGATAAAGTTATTAGTTTTTACTATATCTTTTTATTACATTAAATTCTTAATTTTATGACAAAACTCAACTTTTAAATATATTAATTTATTTATATTTACAAAGCGAACACTTATATGAAAATAAAGGATCTTTTTTGTAACGACCCGAAATTTGAATAAAATAAAATTTGGGAAAAATATGATAAATAAGGATAATTCATTTCAGAACCGTAGGAATTGGTTTCGTGTCATTTGGACATCGTATGAGGAAGTTATGGACGAAACCGGGTCGAGCCAAGGACCGAAAAGTGCAGCCCTGCTGCACTGGGAAAGTTCACGGCGTGAACTTTTGTTCACGACCGTGAAGTAGCTACAGGGAGTTGAGCATGTTGGCGCGAACTACTTCCCGACTGGTTACCGATCGCGAAGTGCCAGAGACGCGAAGTTCGCGTCGCGAACTTAAGTTGGCGATCGCGAACTATTGACGAGCAGTATTAAAACGGGTTTGAGCTAGGGTTTCTTCATTTTTCCACCCAACACTTGTGCAGCCGATTGTAGAGAGAAATGGGGCGATTTTGGTGATTCCAAGCTCAAATCTTCACCATCTTGAAGGATCTAAACATCAAGGGTAAGATTTCTTGATTGTTGATGTTATCTAGCTAGTTATGAGCTTTGTTTGGGTAGAAATGGTGGTTTGGGGAATCATTCATGTCATCTTTGGGGAAGATGACTAATCATGGGTGTAGAACACTCATTGTAAGCTTGTAAATGATGTGTACAAATTGGATTTGGGTTATTGATGGAAATCTTGAACTAGGGTTTTGGGGTTTCACCAAGTTGGATGAACTTGGTGGTTAAGAATGTTGTTATGGGTTTATTGGTAGCTAGTTATGGATAATAACTAGATTATATGATGATATTGATGGTAGGTCAAAAAGACCTAAAGATTGGTGACATTTCACAAGTTGGAAGGCAAGGATTCGTGTTGTTAGACACGATTTGGAATTAGCTTGGCTAAGGTGAGTACATGAGACTTTTACTGGGTACATAGCAAATGATTTGGAAACTATGATGTTTTAAGAGTCTTTATTAATGAACGTTTTTAATAAAGATATGATGGATATGATGAGAAAATGCTAGTAATAGAATATTTTAGTATGTCTAAATGATTGTTGATTTTGAAAGAGTTTATGATAATGAAAAGTAAATAATGAGTTTTTTTACAAATGAGATGCATGAATAAAGATAATGATTTTAAAAGAGCTTGATAATCGGCTTATTAATAATACGTATTAATAAAGCTTGAGACAATGATTTTTAAGTAATGAGTATCGATTAGTATTTTGTACTAATAAAAGTAGATATTGAAATACTAAGAGAATAAGTAATAAGTGACTAGTAATAAACGTGTATTCTAGTCAAAGGAGAGTCAAAGTAATATGATTTTGATAAAAGATGAATATGTTTTAAATTAGTAAAGGACTTGGTAAAGTCAAGATTTAAAATGAAATAATAAAGAGAACAGCATGATAAATTAGAATAAATGTATTCTAATAAGTGATGAAAGGAGCTGATGCTCATATTTGATGAAAGGAGCTGAGGCTCATATGTGAATGAAAAATCCGGAATAAGACCGCCCAGAAATGGGGGAGCATGAGACGTCTACTTGGGGTGGTACCTCCCTGCGCAAAGAGTAGAATGTCACAGTTTACGACACTCAATGATGAGTGAGTATGACGACCCGGGAACGGGGAGAGCTTATGAATCTCGGTAAGATGGGGGTTCCCAATTACCTTGATAGTTTACCTATGACGTCCCATATCGGGAGAGTTGGCTTCGGAGAGGTCCGTCGCATATGTGATAATGAAAGTGTAAGTTTGGAGATAACTTACAAGTATGTGATTAGATGACGAGTAAGCTTACGGTAAGCTTATTAGTTTATACGGTTAAATGAATGGAAGATGAATATTGAATTAATAAGAAATGATAAGGATAAGTATTTTTAATGTTATAAATAAAATTTTATAAATCTTTTGAGAACGGGTCGAAAACCCATGTATCTCACGAGACTATTTTGTCTCACGTACTACTTGTTTTTGGCTATGTACTCAGGTTCAGGATCGATGGTTTAGAGGGTCGCGTTAGAAGTGGCCTAGTGTTGATCAGTTCGGGAGCTCGTAGGTAGTTCTCGTTTATCCTATGGTTATGATATTATCTTTGTAACACCGGATTTTATAACTCTGATAAATGTTTTATTGGTTTTTGTTAAACCGTATTTTGGGAACATTGGACATTGTATTATTTTTATTTAAAAATATGTTTAAAAGGTGTTTTGAAAAACGAGGTGTTACATTTTTTATTATAAACTTTGCTACATATTGATTATTAAAGTAATGTACAATGTGACTTGCCTTCACCTTTGATCTTCACTTATTCCTTTTATTTTCCCATTTGCATGGTCGTCGTGCCTTGAGTTGCCCAACGATCATATCGCCAACCCACATGTTTAACTATTGGTGTGTGTCATATATACTATCTAGGCTTTAACACTTGAGTATAAGATATAATTAAAGAATTATATAATCAAAGAATTAGACGATATCATCAAAGAATTATGAGGAACTAAATCATACCGATTTGAGTATAAGATATTTTGAAATCTTCATAATAGCACTGCCGGAGATCCTACAAAATAAAAAAAAACTTAAATTAAACGATATATCATTACACAAAAATCACTTAGAAAACAATCGTGACATATTTCATAATAGGAGAATAATCACTTAGAAATTCATAATAATAAGAGAATAGATGAATGAAATTAACAACCACACTTGCCTATTTATACTAAATGTATCATTTTTATTTTGTATGAAATTTTTTAATTAATTAATACATTTAATATGTGTCTTTACACATGCTAGAAACTAAAACCTATATATTAAGTATAACAATTTAATTTAAATTTATTAATCTTAAATTGGGACACTTCATCTACTTGAACTAAAACCTATATATTAAGTATAACAATTAAATTTAAATTTTTATCTTAATATTAGAAATTTAACATTAGTAAATTAATATAAGTAATAAACTCATGTATGTTTATAATAAAACTAATAAATCGACCTATTAAGACTTCTAAAATAATTATTAAATTGTTTTTTATCTTATAATTGATTTATATATATATATTAGTGTTATGTTTATAAATATGATTTATTTATGGTAAAACTTTTTATCTTATAATTGATTAATTTATTATTTCTTATAAATGGATTTATTACATTATTATTATTTTATTTATGGTAAAACTTTTGATCTTACAATTGATTAACTTATTATTATTTTTTATAAATGTATTTATTAGATTATTATTATTAATATTAAATGCAAGGTAATTAATACAACTTCAAACTTGAAACTCAATTTTTATATATATATAGATTCTGTTTTAGGATCTTGAGTGATTGTGATTTAACGAAAGCACAATGCTAGAAAATTTGTGTGTTGTTGAGGTTATTCCGGATCTTAATCTGGTAGTTATTACATGTACTTCATTAGAAACATCGTGTAAAAATTTGATATAACACGAGTAATTGATCAAATGATCGATTCCCATGATAAAACATGAGACTGATATTCGTGAGAGGAACGTGATCGAGGTAGCTTGGAGCTCACGCATGGGATATCAGTCTAATCAGTATCTTTTTTATTAAACATTTGGAAAGACGAGAAGCCTATTTTTCAAAAAATTGATAAGCTAATATACATATAAAATAAGCTAAAACAAACACAAAGTTGGTTTGTGTTCAGATTTGAAGGATGAACTTGAGGGGTGTTTGTTTTAACTTGTGAAATAAGGTTATTACTTATAATTTATAAATACTTATAACATGTAAATTATATACTCCCTCCGTCCCACAAAAAATTTCTCATTTCACTCTAAATCTTTGTCCCACAAAAAACTTCCCATTTCCCATATTTGATGGGCTCCACACAATAAAAAACTATTATTACTAAAGACCCTACCACTAATATCCACTAATTATCTTTCTTTCTCCAATCCAACCTTATATTTTAATCAAAAGTATTACCAATGACCACACCACTAACTATCACCTAAAAACTTGTGCAAAAGCCAAATGAGAAGTTTTTTTGTGGGACGGAGGGAGTATTATATAAGCATTTATAAATTATAAACTTGTAAACTCTTTCTAAAATGTTTGTTCTAGCTTAAAGGGTACAATAAAAGTGGATTTAGGGTATAGTAGTCATTTGTTTTTATCTCACCTCAAATAAGTTAATAAGCCACAAATTTGGGGTTGTGAATTCCTGTAAAATTTAATCAAAACAAAACACAAGTCCAGTTGAAAGGGAGAGCGTAAATTAAATATTAAATGAATTTCAAATTCCTTTAACTGAAAATGAAAATGCAGATACAAGAAAACATGCTTTCGGCATTTGGCAAAACAAAACACGACACTTAAAGAAAAGTTACATGCCTCATACCCATCACAATAATAAGATTGTCGGGCACGCAAAAGAGATCCTCGTAAATTTGGTGTGATCCAACCTTAAACAAATCATAATTTAAGTGACTTTTAACATAATCAAAAAGGTTCTGAAGGTGCCTTATCCTGCATAAAAACATATATCATTGAGTCAGTAAACTTATATTTCGTACAACACAATTAAACTAGAGGTGGCAAATTGGGGAAGGTTGGAGAGTCTACTTAAATAAAACATAACTTAATTTATAAGCCAATGGGTGAAAATTGGCACCATTAAATTAACTAAAGAATTTAAGTGCAACTGAATAATGAATATTTTACCTGCCCAACAAGCATTTCATACACTTTGTGCTTTGGTGGATGTATCTTTAACTTTTGCATCAACTTGCTCCTGCATTTTATAAGATCCAACTCTTTTACTACAACGGTATAGTGGTAGAATTAGATTATCAGGCAATGTTCAACCACTCGCAATTTGGTTAACCTAAAAATGTTTATTCTTGAAAATAATCTCATACGCGCGTCATTTCACTAAAAAGCCAAATTTCAACCCTAAACTCATCTTGTTTAGCATGCGTTTAGTTAATGGTTACTATCTATAACCATATTGATTCCAACGTTACAATCAATAATACTCACTAGACTATATAAAAGTCACAGATCTTTACAGTGAACAATTCAAGATTTCTTATAATATGTAAAAATACATAATTTCATCACTATTTTCGCATCAATCTTACCAATTTCTTTCTGTCTGTATAAATCTTGATCAAATTTTACAAACAAAATGTTGTTAAATTTGTATCAATTCCAAAGGCAAAAGCAAAACATTTGACCAAATAAATCATGGAAATTTAACCACAAAAACTTACCACTCCCTTCTTTTCATAATAATCATCCAAAGCCCACTGATATTTCGATTGATTCAATCCAAACCAACGAGCCACATGATCATCCAAACTTGAATGTGCTGTTATACAAATGTCATATTAGAATTTTAGCCAAACATATATGTTATATAAACAAAATCGCAAATCTCAATCGAACGCATAATTAACAAGAAATTGAACAAATTAATCAGAAATTTAAACAAATCTAATACAACTTTATGATCTATCCGACACAATTTCAATTCCAGTTCATTTTACATGCAGTAAATTCAAAATCTAAAAGAAAAAAGGAAACGGTTAAACAGAATGATACCGTTTTGAACTTTAGCAACAGCATCCCAGAAGAAACCGAACTTGGAGTCGTAAGCTGAAGCCGATTTCTCGTACTGAACCGGCGGAGGAACAACCGGTGGAGCCGATTTCACCGGCGGCGGCTGAATTGGAGGAGACGATTTCACCGTTGGTGGAGAAGATTCGAATGAGGGTTTAGGGGTAGGAGGAGGTGTAACGAAGACAGTGTAGGGACCGATCTTGCCGATCATCGGCGGAGTCGCCGGTTCTCTGTTGATCGGCATTTTCAATTTGAAGAAAAAGGAATAGTTTTTCAGCAAAGTTAAATCGGCAAATGTTGATTTGAAAAATTGTGATTAAAAGGGTTTTTGATGATTGTAGGGATGAGTGAAAGTGAAGTGAGAATCTCGAAGTGGAGAGTAAAGGGTATTGGAGAATATGGTGTTGCAGCAGCTTCACACACATACAGTGGAGATAGAGAATGAGAGATGTTTGGTGGGGATCTTTGTCTTAATTTTTTTAGTTTTCTAATCAATTTATCCTCAATTTTCTAATCTGAGTATTGTTATTAACATAATAAGATAGGAGTACATTAATCAATAGGTGGTGAGAAATACACTACAACTTTTAATGAATATATCACAATTTATGCTTTATTTAGTTATATAATTAACTATAAAACTGGTAATCTGTGGGTGGTGTAGACATAAAAAACAAAAATTAATTCTCTTAATCAATAACTAATTTCTGCATTTTAAAAATCATTATTTCATAATTAAAGTTCACATTTATTAACCTGTACAATTATGTCTAACTAAGATGTGTTATGTGTTGAATGTGCAAGATAATCGTTTTCGTATATTTTTGATGAGTTTGACAGGATTGGTGAAATTATTGTGAAGTAAGTAGTATTTTTTTAATGACACATATTTTACTCTAATTTATTTATGACGGAACTTAAACCCATAACCTATAGGTCATGGATAACACAAATCTTACACCAATATGCTACAAGTGAGTTGTATACCGAAAGCATGCGCCAAATTTTTTGTAAGGTTTTTCTAATAGATTAATACACGAATGATATTAAAAAAATTATAAAATTATTTTAATACATAAATAATACTCCCTCTGTCACACAAAAAAATTCTCATTTCTCTTGAGCACAAGTTTTTAGGAGATAATTAGTGGTGGGAGTCCTTGGTAATACTTTTAACTAAAATATAAGGTTAGATTGTAGAGAGCAAATGTTTTATTGGTGTAATCATTAGTAATAATATTATTTTATTAAGTGAACCCCTCACATTTGAGAAATGAGAACTTTTTTGTGGGACAAAATTTAGAGGGGAAATGAAAACTTTTTTATGGTATGGAGGAAGTATTAATGAAAATAAAGTATTTATCTAACATCTGCATATATTATCCTTATTTTTTATCAAAGTTGCTAGTAAAGAACTTGTATCCTAACAGTATAATATGTGTATAATATGTTGAAGGGTACAAAAACATAGTCCATACAAAACCAATACACCCCCACAAAATTGCAGCCAATATGACCCAAAAGCCAAAAGAAAATTAACGGAAAGAAAAAAAAAACTGCCAATTAGGTTGTATTATGTTAAAGGGTAAAATGGTCCTTTGACATTAACTTTCTTTGTGGGAATAGAAGTTTTCCTTGAGCAAATCAGGAGCCTTTATATATCATCATAGCTAAAAGATTAGTTCAGCATATGCATAAATGCGTTTGCTTTTAGACCGGTGCCAACGGTCCGCCGGTTTGGCACCGCCGGTTTTCCGCCAGTACCGGCACCGTTGACACGGGTCGTCGGTGGCACCCCCGGTTTGGGTGCAGCCGGTTTGGAGATGGGAGAGGTAGCGAGCGCCGGTCGATTTTTTTCTTTTTCTTTTTTTCCCCCAACGGTAATATTACCGTTATATATATATTATATATTTTTTTTAATCCTTTTAAATCTCTATAAATACCCACTTTCATTCTATAATTTTCACAACAAAAATTCTCTCTTCTCCCACCCAACCATACTTATGAAATGTCTAATGTTTCTGATTCCTCTACCGAATATGATTCCGATTTGGAAGCTATTTTGACGATAGCAAATTCTTACAATGCCGAGGAAATGGTCGCCATTGTGAATGCTCTTTCATCTGATACATAGGACGATGAAGAGATCGCTCCGATCCCCAGAGCGCCGAGAAGGTATGTGCCACGAGATCGTGAAGGTGCCGGTGAGCGTTTGTACGCAGACTACTTTGCTGAAAATCCCACGTTCTCGTTGGATTATTTTAGGCGACGTTTTCGTATGGCCCGTTCGCTGTTCCTCCGTATATGTGTCGGTATAACTTCTTACTCTGAGACTCCTTTACCTGCGCATTTTTTGTATTTTCGTCAACGGGACGATGCTACCGGAAGAGCGGGTTTTAATATTCTTCAAAAATGTACATCCGCTGTACGACAATTGGCCTATGGTTGTTCTGCCGATTTGTTTGATGAATATCTACACATGGGACAACAAACATCGTATGATTGTTTGGATAATTTTGTCAAATGTGTATTCCATCTATTTGGTGCTGAGTACTTAAGAAAACCCAACGCGCATGACGTCGAGCGCTTACATCAACGTCATGCTGAGGTGCATGGTTTTCCGGGTATGCTCGGCAGCATCGATTGCAGGCACTGGCCTTGGAGGAATTGTCCGGTGGCATGGAAAGGACAATACACACGAGGTGACCAAGGGGAGCCAACGATCATGCTAGAAGCGGTTGCGTCTTATGATTAGTGGATTTGGCATGCTTACTTCGGCCCAGCTGGTTCGAGCAACGACATCAATGTCCTTAATGCATCAGACTTATTCAAGGACTTGCTGCAAAACAGAACTCCCACTATTCCTTTTGTCATTGTCGGGCAACAATTCACTAAAGGATATTATCTCGGTGACGGGATATATCCGGAATGGTCAACTACTGTGAAGACATTTAAGTATCCGCTGTTTGAACAACAAACTCGGTTTAAAAGGTATCAAGAAGCCGCAAGAAAATATATTGAACGAGCATTCGGTGTTTTGCAAGGACGTTGGCAAATCCTTAAAAACCCGGCAAGACCATATAGCGTCAATAAAATAAGTCGAATCATGTATTGTTGTATAATTTTACACAACATGATAATTGAGGACAACGGTCTCAACATGTGTCCACTTGAGGAGGCGTATATGGATAACCCGGCAAACACGCCGCAAAGCTCGTGAAATGAGAGAGTTGCAACACACGCTCGAATGGCCAAAGAACTACGGGATCAAGCAACGCATCATAGACTTCGCAATGCACTAGTAGACCACATTTCGCAACTCCCACCAAATTTCCGCCAACGTTAATTTATGTTTTTAAATTATTGTATTTTTTATTTTTTTATTTTTTTATGTTTTTAAATTATTGTAATGTTTTTTTTTTATTTTAATAAGAGTATTATGTTTTAGTTATATTTTTATTTTAATTAAAAAGAAAGTAAATTAATTAAAGTTGGTGAAGTGACGGAGTGCTGTTGGCATGAGTACGTCAGTTTAGTGTTAGTTAGTTTGTCTGCTGACGTGGCGTTGAGTTGGCAGCAACTGACGGCGTCAGTTGCCGCCACCATTGGCACCGGTCTTATCATTGATCATTGTACACGACTTCCCATTTTTAGACAACTATTACGTGCACTTTACAAAAATAACTTAAAAATAGAGCAGATAATTGTGCAATTGGCAAAAAAATTATAAATATCAACATTGCATTAATGAGTATCAAGTTTTTGTCACGTTGCGGGCGCTCTTAAATGTGGTCCTGCTACAATATTTTTCGAGATGTGTTTTTTAAACCACTAAAATTAGTTCACACATTATAATGTATATATATTATAGCAAATTATATAGTATACTAAATACATTATACATACTAAAGATAAAGATAACCATTAAATAAACCATAATAAAGCCAACAAAACGACAAACTACGTCCTGCCAAAACTTACACAGATGAAAGCCAAACAACGACCTGAATACAACTTTCAGTAAAGAGATAGGACAAATTTGTCATTTGGTATATACAAGCACCATTAACAATTTAGTTTTAGGTTCAAAACACACAAACATTACATGACATTATGAAAACAAGACCTATAAAACCCTACTCAATCTGTCAATTACTTCTTACCAAAAATCACCAAAGTAGAGATACAAAACAACCATTTCCTTTCTTTCTGCACAAAATTCATACCTTTACTCGGAATACCCTCTTCATGTGTTGACCCGACGTGTTGACCAACAAAGCACATTCGAATCATTGTTTTAATATAAATATTTATACCTTCTTTTAGATAACCGAACTCGCTAAAGACAGCTCATGCAGGTCACTTAACATCCATTCTTCACCGGTTTGACCACCGAGAACAATGGCTCGGGTCCCACCAACCACACATGTACTGTGACCCCACGCGAACCGTGGGGGCCGCCCGGGTACATTCAGTATCCTCCATGTGGGTTTCTCTTCAGTGGGGTCCAGTATATAAAGCTGTGAAGCTGAGTGTAGTCCCGCAACCGAACCGCCAAACACAAGTATCCGGCCTCCAGGTAGGCTCACGGCTACATGGTCAAGCCGGGGCGGTGGACCGATCCCAGCCGGGTTGCCCGCCCCGGGCATCCCGCTGCCCGTAACAGATCTCCAACACGGCTCGTCCTCACTTAAATCCATAGTGAAAACATCACTTGACCGGAACCGTAGGGGGCCACTTTTAGCAAGACCGCCAAACATCAAGATCTTCCGACCACCATACACCGATAATGTGTGACCTAAACGTGAAGGTGGGGTCCATGTCACGGGTATTTCCCGCCAAATTGGTTTCTCCAGTGACAGATCGAGTAAAAAAGTGTCGCTTAAAAGCACACCGGAATCTGCACAACCACCGGATACGATTAATTTTGACCCATCGAGAGTGCACGAACTATGCCAAGAGCGCGGAAGTGGAGGGGCTAAACCCGAAATTTCACGCCACGTAGGATGCTTAGCATCTAAATCCAGCACGAATACATCATTAAGCAAACCCTGGGTCCCACACCCGCCAAACACAACCAAATTGGACCCATTCACACACGAAAGCGTGTGCCCCCAACGACCGGGGGGTGGTGACCCCACTTTCACGTGTTGCCACTCGGGTTTACTAGAATTCAAATCGAGCACAAAAGTATCGTTCATGGGTTGCATGTTGACACCCTCACCGCCAAAAAGAACCACACGGTTACCAACCGCACACGCACTGAAGTTACACCGAGACGGTTCGACCGCACCCCCAACGCTTAGCTTCCCCCATGCAGCCGCTTCAAGAGTGGTTAGCTCACGAGCTAACCGACCCCACCCGAGACGTTTCGCCCCAGGAACCGTTTCCAAAACACGGGTCGTCTCACTACCCCACGCGTTCTGACACACCATCCGCCACAAATCCTCGTTTTTCGCAACCTCGTAAAACCGCCTACAAACGGACCCCACAGACGCGATATCCCGAGGGGTCAACCGGGAAAGAATCTTCAACGAAATCACTTCATCACTCAACTGAAGAATCCCGCAAAGCTGACGGGAAGAATTGTTGGGTGATAACCGGCAAGAGAGAAGAGTTGACTGAAAGCGGTCGGTTGACTTTATGGTGGACCCGGGGAGTGGGCCCAGATCAAGATCGACTTCTGTGAAGAACTGGATACCGATTATATGGGTTATTATATCATCATCACCGTATATTGGGGTCATACGTAACCGGTTCATTAACGGGGTGCCGTCTTTTGTGAAATTTAAAAGTTGGCCTTTGAATTCGATTCCGTCCTCTAGACATCTTCTGATTTCTGAGACCACTGTTGAGTCTACTAACGGGTGTCTTCTTTTTGCGTATGGACCTCTGCATTGTAAGAAGCGGCTGCAAAACAAATTTATATATTAAAAAAATAATAGAAATACAACAAACATATTGTAAATGTTAGAGAACATGTTTTGATTTGCAGTTGAGAAAAGAAGATAAGGTTTCTATCTCTGGAAAGTAAATTAGTTGAATTATATAGAAGTCAATTTTCAGTAATTTGGTTATCAAAAGTGGGTCAGTCAGTCAGCACAAGCAATACAAAATTAAGTTCATATCACAGCCAATCTATTCCTCAGGCTAAAACATCATTTGTGTAATCCATAAGTCATAACATATCAAACTCAAAATTCAACTCACTATAGAACTAAGTTTCAATTAACAAGTTGTGTACGCCTTAGTCCCTAACATATGGTGATCAGTTTGTTTCTTCATAAAGTTATATATCATGTGTGTGTGTGTGAAGGTTACAACTAGAAAATGCAGATCACTAAAGAGCAAACCTGAACTAGACCAACATATCTTTCACCTATAAAAAAAACCTAGCAAATCTTCAAATATGATGTTTTTATCTCAAGATAAGAGAGTGAAGTAGTTTCACAACCATACAGTCCCTGTCCACAACCATACATTTTAGCATAATAAGCATCAAATAGAGTTACAAAGACTAATTTCCAGTTTACTACTATGAATTTACTTGCAATTAACTTTCCCAACAGCCTAATGGAAAAACCATTTGCTGCATCGACAATTTACTGCATAACCCTGAATATAGTAAAAACAAAGAAAGAAATCAAACTACTGTTCCTATACTATGGTTCTAAGAGTAGGATCCAGGTGCATTGACAATAAGAAAGTTTAGCTTAAAGTTGTACCTTTTATGTAATCTTAAACTACCGAGAAAAGATATTATCAAGGGCAAAACTGCACCAGCATTTGTCCAACTTTATACGTTTTATTATTGTACTTCAAATATACCTTATAAAATACTAAACTTCAAAACTTGCCTTTTAATTTAATCAGCTTCTTTTATAAGCATTTTAATATAACCAACTTACATCTTGTTTTACTATTTGGCATACCCATAGTCCCATATTACATCAAAATAAAAGTTTTGGAAGTTTAGTACATCAAAAGGTAAGTTTTGAAGTATGATTAGGGTGTTATAATGTTATGTTCTTCTTTATAGTTTATACTAAAACCCCCTAATACCCCTACGCATCAGTACCAGAAGGTTGATGATCTCAAATGGACTAAACATTAGTTTAATATCCAAGAGCCCTAGTTATTACTTTAACGAGCAGATATTAACTATAGCAAGATATAAATTGAGCTTCTTTTGATTCTTAACCCCAAAACACATAAACCATAAACAATCACATCATTCAGCACCAACAAAGAAAGCTTAACTCACAACAGGTAATCCAAAATTAAACTCACCAGTTACGACCTAGAACTTCTTCAGCACGATAACCAGTTATGATCTCGAAAACAGAATTGACGTAAATGATGGGCTGGTCAGGTTCCAAAGCATCAGTAACAACAAATCCACACGGTGCCGGTTGAAGCAAGCTATCGACGGGGAACGGCAGTGGACCTCCATCATTCAATAAAAACCCTTCCTCGTCTCCGCTCAGATCAGAATTGCTGCTATCCCACTCCATAAAAAAGTATTATCAACGAAGAAACGCTTCACCCCATTAGAAACCCTCGAAATTAACACCAGAAAGCGAACGATGGATGGATGAATCGAGTGGAGAAGAAACAGCGAAGAGAAACGCCTGAATTCCAGCAAAATCGAAGGAAATCCCGGTGAATTAGGGTTTTGGTGTTGGGAAATTGGGGGTGATTTTGGGTTGTGTAATGTAAAATGAGTGGTGTGGACGAAGTTTGGCGATACCGACTTACCTATCAAAGCAAGTGCAACCCACCGAGTTAGCTTACACCCACACGGCCACACCCATCTTCACAAGTTTCTCGGTTGGGAAATATAAATTTCATTTTAACTCCTATAAGAGCTTTATCTTTTTCTTTTTTTTTATAAATGCTCGGAAAAGAGAATATTTATGTTTTAATATTTATGTTTAGTTATATGTTTACTCACTTGATAAAGATATATGTTAAAATTAAGGGATGGTATATGAAAAGAATATTAGTAAATTATATATGTCATTTTGTAATGAATAGAACAAGAAGTAAATACATATAATAAGCATCAATATTATTTCTCATAAATAAAATAAGGGATAATTGCTTTTATATCTTTATAAAACTCATAAAATATTTCTATATCCTTCTCAAATTCATAAATTATCTATATGTCCTTCTAAACTTTATAATTACATTCATATCCTTCTAAACCTTTAAAACTCTTTTTTATGTCCAAAATTCTATTTTATTATTTATTAAATCGTGATAATATCAATAATACAGGCAAGTATACATGATTTTTAATACATAATTAATCAACATATATATTGCATACTTATTTGATAATTATTGATATTGTAATGATTTAATAAACATTAAAATATGTTTTTAGACATAAAAGAGAGTTTTAAAGATTTAGAAGGATTTTGAGGCAATTATGAAGTTTAGAATGACAGATATAATTTATGAATTTAAAAATGATATAGAAATAATTTATGAATTTTACAAGAATATAAAAGTAAGTATCTCATAAAATAATGTATAATTTTACTTTGAGTTAATTACATAAATGGTCCTTTTAAGTAAATTGAAATTGCAAAATTTGATCCTTTGTCCCAAAAGTTATGTCCGCACACATTTATTTACCGTTTTGATGTATATTTGGTACTTAACAGACTTGATTATTCTTTTCCTTCTTCAAACAGATCTAACCAATTTGTAAAACTTACAACATCATCTCTAGAATAAGACTCTCTGATCATATCAGATGATAATATACTAGTTTTGGACTCCTAGTTAGAATTCATAATTGAACTCAGGATACACTAGAATCATCATTTTGTGTCACGGAATTAATTTTTGGGTCATCTTCAGCCCTTCTAAAATCAGAGGATATTGCAATAGAATCATCAAATAGAGTTTTAGATGAAGAACCATCTACCGTCACAGCCTGACGTCACCTATCAACACATATTCTCTCTGCATGCATTCTCCTTGATGACAAGAAGAATTCTGATTGAGTTTTCCAGGCAGTACAAAAGTGCTATGATTGATGTATCCTCATAAACAAACGATTAATACTTCCTCCGATTCAAAATAAGTGATACACTTGGGGTTTCACGGTTTTTTAGGCAAAAGATTATAATGATAATTAAATTAAATTAATTGGATGGTTAGTGGAGAATGAGTCCCACACCTTTTGAATAAAGTAAGGTTAATGATGTTTAAAAGTAAAAAGTAAGGGTAAAGGGGTAATTTCACTTTGTTAAAGTAGATAGTTAGTGAGTGTGGGTCCCATTTTTTATGCCAAATAAGGAAACTTTTCAAAGTGTATCACTTATTTTGAATCACCCCAAAAAGGAAAGTGTATCACTTATTTTGAATCGGAGGAAGTATGTTTTAAGGGGATTGTGTCAAACACTAGAATCAGCCAAACTTTATTTCTACTCTTTCTATTTACATTATTGGTTTGTTTTTTTTTTGTATTGTATTTTATTGAATAAAATTGTTATTAGATTTACAGAATTTTGCTTTACAACTTCACATTTGGAGTTACTACTCTCTGTTGCACGGCCTCAACACCTATCTTGCTAACTTATTTTCCCTGAAATTAGTAGCCAATTTTTTCAAATTTTCTAAGTGTCGAGTGTCTAACAACAATATTACTAGCTAGCTTGATCAATATTTGTAGCTGAGAATTAAAGTGATCACGGTATTTTGTTTCGTTCAAGAAAAATACTATGTTTGTTTTAGCCTTTGAAACATACTGAAAATGTGAACTTTTGGATGATATTTGACCAGCCAT
The DNA here is from genome assembly GCA_963853835.1 of Calendula officinalis. Taxonomy (NCBI): domain Eukaryota; kingdom Viridiplantae; phylum Streptophyta; class Magnoliopsida; order Asterales; family Asteraceae; genus Calendula; species Calendula officinalis. The sequence continues at coordinate 20,560,345 of OY970827.1, forward strand.
TAGCTAGTCGTTTGTACTTTTGGATGTTCCTTTGAATTTGCTAAAAATTTGAGCAAATGAACTCTTGCCAAGTGTCATAACAACCCCATTTTTGTTCCTTTCCCTCACTCACCAGCCTACTGAATTTTAATTCAGATGGAAGAGAAAAAGAATCAGAAAGAAAATACAAAAGTTTTGTGTTCTTAGATTTATTTTTTTAAATGAATAGAAAAGAAAAGGAAAGAAAATCTTGCTAAAATTTCTTTTATAAATTTCCTACTAAAAGTGAAAATATTTGGAGAAAAAAGACTTAGTTAAATATTTAGAAAAAAAATTATTACCAAATTAGCTTTAACTTAATCTAATTAATTTGCATTTAAAGGTAAATTACCAAATTAGCACACACAAAGTTATATATCACTCGATCACCATAGTTATAGAAATATGTATACCTTATATGTTATCTATTAAAATAATAGATAATACTCGAGTGGTGATTCTAAAGTAAAGAATTTATTCTTACAATGAAATTTAAAGAAAATAGATAATCCTACCTTTAAATTTGGTATTTTCATATTAAAATAAAATTATATTTAGGAATAACATTATCCATTTAATTTATATTTCTTTATGAGAATTAATCTATTCTTTATGTAAATCATCACTCTTAAAATAAATGTTACTGCAACTTAAAACATAAAGATCATCATTTGTAATGTTTGGTAAATTATTATTAAGAAATTTATCTCAAAACATAAATTATGCATGTGAAAAATATGAAAGTCGAGTAACCACCCCTCTTATTTCCTTCTACTACTGGTAATATTCCCATGTGATGCAATTAATATTAACTACTACTGGCAAAGGATTTTATAGTTAAAGCTAAGGCTGGTAAAGTAATTTATACACAATTACTTATTGTCATACACCATCAATATATATTCTATAAAATTATACGTATAACTGTCTAAAACACGTGTAGAACAAAAAATGATATTATATGAATCACCACCTTTAAACTAATTTTCTAGTTAAACATAAATTTGCATAAAATAAGTATATATTTTTTAATTAGGGTCATCTCAAAAAGGTATACGTATTGTTTTGGCAATGTTCTAAACATAAAAATCCAATTATTAAAGTTCAATTTGTGAAATACTTAGCTCTCCATTACAAAATACTTCCTCCGTCTCAAAATAACTTATACATTTTTCATTTTAGAGTGTTTCAAAATAAGTGATACATTTTGAAAGTTTCTTTATTTGATATAAGATAGTGGACCCATACTCTCAAACTATCTAGTTTAATAAAGTGAAATCATTCATTTACTCTTACTTTTACTTTTAAATATCATTAAACTCACTTTAATAATAAGGAAAATGATAATGACAGCCATTAGGGCTGTCAATAAGAAGGCAAAATACATATAAAACCACTCCCTGAATTTTAGGATCACTACTTTATCAATGAATGTATAAGCCTTTTATGCATGTTAGAGACATCCCTTAGGGCTGTCATTAACAAAACCCTTATAATAATATATGAGACTCATCACTCACTAACTATTTAATTTAATCTAATTTAATATTCATAATAATCTTTTGACTCATGAAACCTAAAACCTAAAGTATATTACTTATTTTGAAATGAATTAATTAAGGAGGTAACTGTTTTCCATGGTCAAACTTGGGGGCAAGCTGGGTAGTGCAGCGAGAGTGTCTATGTCTATACTCTATAGTCTATGCATGTTTGTCCCTTAATACCTTGTACTTTTATATTCCCTCCGTTCCTAAATAAAATTTTCCATTTCTTTTGGACATACGTTTTAAGAAGGAAGTTAGTGGTGAGGTTATTTGTAATAATTTTAATTAAAATATAAAGTTGGTTTGGAGAGAAAAAAATAGTTAGTGGATAGTTAGTATTGGGATCCTTGGTAATTATATTATTTTATTAAGTGGACCCTATCAACTTGAAAAATGAGAACTTTATTTAGGGATAAAAATTTAGGAAGAAATGAGAACTAATAAAGTTCTCATTTCTCTTGGGCATAAGTTTTAAGAGATAAAAAGTTTAATAAAGTGAAATCATTCATTTACTCTTACTTTTCCTTTTAAATATCATTAAACTCACTTTAATAATAAGGAAAATGATAATGACAGCCATTAGGGCTGTCAATAAGAAGGCAAAATACATATAAAACCACTCCCTGAATTTTAGGATCACTACTTTATCAATGAATGTATAAGCCTTTTATGCATGTTAGAGACATCCCTTAGGGCTGTCATTAACAAAACCCTTATAATAATATATGAGACTCATCACTCACTCACTAACTATTTAATTTAATCTAATTTAATATTCATAATAATCTTTTGACTCATGAAACCTAAAACCTAAAGTATATTACTTATTTTGAAATGAATTAATTAAGGAGGTAACTGTTTTCCATGGTCAAACTTGGGGGTAAGCTGGGTAGTGCAGCGAGAGTGTCTATGTCTATACTCTATAGTCTATGCATGTTTGTCCCTTAATACCTTGTACTTTTATATTCCCTCCGTTCCTAAATAAAATTTTCCATTTCTTTTGGACATACGTTTTAAGAAGGAAGTTAGTGGTGAGGTTATTTGTAATAATTTTAATTAAAATATAAAGTTGGTTTGGAGAGAAAAAAATAGTTAGTGGATAGTTAGTATTGGGATCCTTGGTAATTATATTATTTTATTAAGTAGACCCTATCAACTTGAAAAATGAGAACTTTATTTAGGGATAAAAATTTAGGAAGAAATGAGAACTAATAAAGTTCTCATTTCTCTTGGGCATAAGTTTTAAGAGATAGTTAGTGGTGTGGTCCTTGATAATAAATTTGATTAAAATATAAAGTTATTTTAAAGAGAGAAAATGTTTTTTAAAAGATACTTAGTGGTGGGATACATGGTAATAATATTATTTTATTGAATAAGTCTCTCGAAAAATGAAAATTTCTTTTTGACACAAATATTTTTGGACTTTATTAAGGGACGGAGACAGGAATTGATAAATACAAGTACCACCTACCACCGCCACCACCACCTACCGCCACCGCCACCACCACCCGCCACAGCCACCACCACCTATCGCCACCACCACCATCACCTACCACCACCGTCACCACCACCACCACCTACCGCCACCGCCACCATCCACCACCTATCGTCACCGCCACCACCACCCTCCACCACCACCCACCGCCGCCACCACCGCCACCACCACCCGCCGCCGCCACCCGCCGCCGCAACCACCACCACCACCCACCGCCGCAGCCACCGCCACCACCCGCCGCCACAGCCACCGCCACCACCCGCCACAGCCACCACCACCTACCGCCACCGCCACCATCCACCGCCGCCGCCACCACCACCCGCCGCAGCCACCACCACTTACCGCGACCACCACCACCACCACCTACCGCCACCACCTACCGCCACCACCACCCTTCACCACCACCCGCCGCCGCCACCCTCGCCACCACCACCCATCGCCGCCACCCTCGCCACCACCACCCGTCGCCGCGACCAACCGCCACCACCACCTATACCGCTACCACCACCACCCACCGGCGCCTTCGCCACCACCGCTGCCACCACCCACGATCACCACCACCACCCACCACCACCAACCAACCACTACTAGTAATAAGGGTAAATTCATCATTTTAAATAATTCCAATTCCAATTCATGTCAACCAAACAGAATATTGAATTGGATTCAATTTCCCTTCCATGCCAACCAAACAGACTATGGAATTGGATTCAAATTCCTGACGGATTCCAATTCCTTCCTAGATTCTAATTCCATCATAAACATTCTGCGAACCAAACAGCACCTTAGTTGCCGGTGAGAGTGAAGGAACAGGACAAAATTTGAGTTGTTCAGGAACGTAACCAAGAGTAGTACAACTGGTGAGTTTTTTCGGCAACTTCAAAGCAATATCCAAAACTTCAGATAGCAACTCACTCAATTGGTCAAACATTACCAATTTTTTTATTTATTATAATTACTATTAAGATCTAGGCCTATAAATAAGCTCAGAAATCACCATTTCAAATCACATCCTCACTGTGTTTCAAAATCTAAAATAAGCTCAGTGATCATTTCACACCCACAAAACATTCATCTAGCTAGCTAGATAGCAATATCTGAGCATATTCATACTTGTAAAGGTAATTATAGGTTTGCAATATGGGTTCCGGCGGACATGCGACGGTGAGAGGTAATTCCGACCATGAAGTTGTAAAGCGAGCCCCATCGTGTAAACCACCGTTTACTCTCGGTGACATAAAGAAAGCCATACCACCACACTGTTTCAACCGTTCATTGCTCCGATCTTCATCCTACCTTTTCTTTGATCTCTTTTTATCTTCCATTTTTTACTTTATTGCCGCCGTTTACATCCCTCGCCTTCCGGCAACCCTTTCTTACGTTGCATGGCCCGTTTATTGGGTCCTTCAAGGTTGTGTCCAAATGGGTTTGTGGGTCATCGGCCATGAGTGTGGTCACCAAGCTTTTAGCGACTACCCATGGCTAAACGACACTATTGGTTACTTTCTCCATACGGGCATGCTTGCTCCCTATTTCTCTTGGAAATATAGTCACCGTAGGCATCATTCCAACACGGGTTCACTCGAGTACGATGAATCTTTTGTCCCGAAAAAGAAATCTAGCCTTGATTCGGTTGCTAAACTTCTCAACACCCCACCCGGCCGTCTCTTTAGACTTGTGATTTTGTGCACCGTAGGTTGGCTCTTGTACGTTTGTTTCAATGTTTCGGGCCGAAAGTATGACAAATTCGCCAACCATTTTGACCCAAAGAGCCCTATTTATAACGACCGTGAGCGGTTCCAAATACTCATAACCGATATCGGGCTTATAGTAACAAGTTACGGGCTTTACAAATTAGGGTTAGCACAAGGGTTCACATGGTTAGCATTGGTCTACTTTGGCCCGTTGGTTATCGTTTACGGGTTCCTAGTCGTCATCACGTGGTTGCACCACACTCACCGATCACTACCGCATTATGACTCAACCGAGTGGAACTGGTTGCGGGGAGCATTGTCGACAATCGATAGAGATTATGGTCTTTTGAACACGGTTTTACATCACATAACCGATACACATGTTGCACACCATTTGTTGTTTACGATTCCTCATTATCATGCAATGGAAGCAACAAAAGCAATCAAACCTATTTTAGGAGAGTACTATCAGTTTGATGACACCCCAATAATCAAAGCGATGTGGAGAGAAGCAACTGAGTGCTTCTTTGTTGAGGCTGAGGAAGGTGAAGACAAGAAGAAAGGTATCTATTGGTTCAGTAATAAGATGTAAAATTAGCCATAATTAATCTTGACATGTGTCATGATAAGAGACATCATTTTTTATGCAAACTGGTGTTTATATGTTAGAGGGTTCACTATAGTAACCTGATTGTATATCTATCATTTGCCAATTTAATGGCATAACGTACCGTTTTATTGCATATTTATGCTAATTAATCACAGAAGCCTTTGAATGATTTCGTGACGAGATTACATATATGATGATATGTAAATATTTGATATGTTTCACAAATATTCATTGTTACTCTATATTAATCAATCTTACTTATTGATTTCAAATAAGTAGTTATGAAGATCTCGGTCTAAATCTTAAAACTTTAGAATTTTACCGATTTCATGTTTTTTGTCTTCATTATTATCTCATTACCCTTTATATACAATTGTGGTACAAAAGTACTGTTCACTCAGCCTTGATTGGTTGAATTTTTTTTATAATGTAAAAATATATATGGCTATTTGCATATAAAAGCAGATATTCTTTCCTGCCAAAGTGGTAAAGGCACATGATTTATACCTAATCATCCCGTGTTCGAAACCCAATAGTTGCCTCCTTCAATTTTCAGTTTGACTTTTTTTTTTCTTTCCTTTTCATGTTTCCCAGTTTTAAATTATAATATGGGAGGAAAAAACAAGGACGTAAACATAAGTTGCAAATCCCATTTGGTAGAGTTGAAGATTTTGTTTAGGCCGGTCCTGTCTTCGATTCTTTTGTGGCTGCCTATCGTTATTATTATTATCACTATTATAATAAGAAGTTGTTGATGATTTTTTTATTTTTATTTTAAATCTATTAAACGAAGTATTTATTAGTTTAAATTCTTAAAGTTACATAATATACTTTTAACTACTTCATTTCAAATCTATTTATTTTTATTATATTATACCTATAATACAAATATGATAGTAAAAAATTAATATAATACTGTTCACTTAAATTATACCTATAATATAAATATGATAGTAAACAACTAATATAATACTGTTAACTCAAACCTGATTGGTTGAAATTTTAAATTTTAAATTCGAAAATTATATTGATATATAGTTATAGACTAAAAAGTAGTTGTATTCTTTTTTTTCTCTTCAGATTTTGTTATTTAATTGTTGATATAAACTAAAAAGAATAAATGATTTTACTAGCCGACCTGACAACCTATTTGACCTGATATATAAATGTGTACTTTAGTAGAAACCCGTATTAACTCCTTTAATATAAAAGTTTAAAGTATCTACTCGATAAATTTTACCAAGTTGATAAGTAATGTAATAATGTGACTTATATTTGACATTTAGTTGACTATACTCAATAGATTAACATTAATTTAGCTTTACATTGTTTTTTGTCATGAATAAAAAATCAAAGTCAAAAATCAAATAAACCGAATCTAAATTTTAACGTAAAAAAATGTATGTTTTAAATCCCGCAGCATCGCGCGGTCACCATTACACTTGTTAATTATATATATCAATTAAATTATGTATCACAACTAAATTAACACTAAAGGCGCATGTATATCATATGGGTCTATAAGATAGTTTAATTAAAATACATACTCCGTATTATTTAATTTTCTTTAACCATCGATAAGATTCAAGTGTTGAGATGTGTTGTTCTCTCCCAGAAAGAAAAATTGTTACTCATCCCAACTCAAGGAGATATTATTTAAGCCAATGTTGTCGTGGATTTTTATTTTCTTTTTATTATAATTGCCCGTGGATAATTTTTACCACTCAAAATGGTAATCGGTTAAATGACAATTTTTACCACTCAAACCGGTAATAGGTTAAATATCAGGACAAATGGGATTAAAAAAACAAACTTTTAACGACTAAATGACAAAACAAAATACATTAATCATAATTTGAGATAAAATAAAAATTACATATAGTTTATTATGAAATTGCTCTTATTTATATTGCTATATGTTACTTTATTCAATATGTTACACATAGAAACTGGCAAAGTTTATTCTTATGGATCCTTTAATCAAAATGAATACCGAGAAAGTCTGGCGCCTTCATTGACTTGTCACACGTCCAACATCATGAAACATGTAAATCACTAAATTAGCTTCAAGTATGATCATGCATCTGACCAAGTTACCGAGGTTTCACCCCATTGACTTGTAGGCACCCCAAGAGCCTTCCAAACGGCTTTTGAAGCAGCCACAATATCATCTTTGCACCCTCTCTTAGAGTCGCACTCGTCTACCACCTTAGCTTGTACACTTTTATCATTATAATTTATATTAATAAACTTGAAGCACCTTTGTCCATGATTATACCACCTTGTAGACAACGCTACAATTAGCGTATTGTCTGAGTGGTAATGGCCATCACATTCTGATGGCCCGCCACCACTCCCCCCTTCTGAAAGCTATTAATCGTCATAGTGGCATCTGTGTTACTAGATTGGGCATTGATGCACGAAATAAATAAAGTAAAGAGGACGATATGGACAATTGTGGAGTGTTTCATTTTTTTTAGGTGTTTTCAGTATGTTGATGGTGTGAAGAAATTGGTGTTCGGAAAATTAAATATATAGTGATAGGATTTTTGTACTGGTCTCACAATGGTTAAACTTACAATGCTAATATAACAGTTTTTGGAAATATTTGATAGCTTGTATTATTAATCAAACACTTAATATATGTTAAAATAATGAAAGTTAAGATCACGAATCTTTGTAATCTAAAGTTTTTTTTTTTATCTTAATTTTTTATTTTTATATGTAATATCCAATATAATTGGCCCTCCTGGGTGGTCGAGTTTTGCTCGTAATGTACGTTGTCGGGACCATTTTCGAACTTCCCCTAGTCATCTCATAAATGTTTACCCGGGAAAGGATCTAATTCGTGACTTCTAGAAAATCATTCCCCTTAACATTAGGTTATCACAAGAAATTCACATACAACAAATATTTTTAGAATCCCTGTTGTACGTTAGACTGGCATACTAATATTAGCATAACTTGCATCAACAAATTTAACCGTCTGAGCACAAGACAAAAACATCATCACCATCACTCGAGTTCTTCTTGCCGAATGACATCAACAAAATATAAAAATAAAGATAAAAATGATGAAATTAATGCTAAAATCAAAAGCGCAAAATCTGTTTTACATTACGGCATATGTATTGATATGTTTGTACAATCTGCTTTAAGACTTTCCAGTGTGGTCAATAAAATATTTTTTATGATGTATAGATTACATCCCTACATAATGATTTAGCATGTAGTGTCTCTCATGACTCATGAGGGCTTTAAATTATTACTTGGAAAAAGAAGATAGAGATTTCTAATCTATATTTAGTTATGAATTCCTAGTTATACTTTTTGAAATGAATTTGAATTTGAAAAAAAAAAAACCATATACGTGACACATTTTGATGATCGATTTAAAAAAACACAACTCTTTCCATGAAACACAACTACTGTACATCCAAAATGATCCATCAAATGACAAGAAAGAAATACAAAAAATATTCATTTAAAAATGATTGGAGTAGGCTTGTTGAATCTAACCAAGATTTGGACAAGAACAAGAACAACTCTAAGTGATTTTATTACTATGCGACAAATACTTATAATACGTACCCAACTTGGTGGTCTAGTGATAAATTTGGTTTCAAAAAATGGTAAAATTGAGCATCTCCAATCATGAACTTTATAAAAAGCAATCTATCTCTATAAATGATGGACCCATTCACTTTAAACAACATCTCAACTTCAACCATAAACTCTATCCATTTCTTCAAAACCTTTTTTAATTAGTGGGACCCACATTCCACTAATAATTACACTCACAAAAAAGTGTGGGGTCCATGGATAGAGTGAGTTTCTCTCACTCTAAATATGGAGTTAATTTTAGCCAACTCTATATTTAAAGTTATGGATAGAGTTGGGTTGGAGTGAACAAAACTTCAAATATAAAGATAGAGTTAGTAGACATCAAGTTCAATTCATATGAGCAACAAAATTTTCCCATTTGTTGTCACAGATGTCCATCTGCGCCAATTACAAAGTACGGACTATCCTTAAAGCAGATGGTCATCTTGATATTAGTCGATCCGCATATAGAGTCAGAACCTATATTACTAGAAAAGTTATACTTATATGTTTTGGGTACCTATTCAGAAAAACAAGAAGATACAACTTCTAAAAAATTTATTCTTCAAGTAAATAAAAGCCATAGTTAAAGGACCAAAAGCATAAGGTTTCAAAATTATAATAAGTAACATCTTTTTTCATTTTTCCAAATTAAACAATGAATATGATTTCAAGCACAATCACTACACTCGTTCATCTCATCCAAATTACTCACATATGGACACAATCCAAACAAACATCCATCCATCCATGACTCCTTTCTTCAATCTTGAACCACAACTAGTCTTACCCAATTCATAAAACCCCCAAATTTATCCCCAAAACCCCTCAAAATTCAATCTTATTTTCCGCAAAAATGGAGGGCACTTTCCTCCCAAACAGACCAGCTCTCCCTCTACAATTAACAAAACCAACACAATCAAACCAACAACAAAGAATCGGGTTTAATCCGACAACTTTACCACCGCAACCACCGTCACAACAATCATTTCCGATTGACCCACTCCTGCAACACCTCATCCACCTCTCATCTCCGCCGTCAACCGCCGGCCACAAACAGAAGCCAATTCAATCGGTGAAATCGAACAACACCCAGTTCCCATCTATTCGCAATGCTTCAAGAAAACACGCGATTAAAAGAACCCATTTCAAGAAAACTTACTCAAGTTCACTTCTTACACTTGAAGATCCTAAAATCCAATTGGCGGAAAATGGTGACGATGGGTCACTTGATTTTCTTTCGGAAGAGTGTAAGTTTATATTCGATTGTATTTTGGAACAATCTTTATCCAATTTGAATTTATATTTTTATTCTGTTAAGTTTAAGTTGATTGAGGTTGATTTGGTTAGTCTTATAAAGGGTTTGGATCGTTCAGGAAATTGGGAAAAAGCCCTTAGTTTGTTTGAATGGGTAGTTGAGAATTCAAAGACTGATCAAAGTTTTAATCTTGATAATAATGTCATTGAATTAATGGTGAAAATATTGGGTAGGGAATCACAACATAAAATTTTGTCAAAATTGTTTGATGAGTTTGATATTGATTATTCGCTTGATGTTCGTGCTTTCACTACTATACTACATTCGCATTCGTGCAGTGGACTATACGAAAAAGCCATTGACTTGTTTGACCGAATGAAAGCAATTGGTCTTTCTCCAAATTTGGTTACTTACAATGTAATGTTGGATGTTTACGGGAAAAAAGGTCGTTCTTGGGATAAAATTGTGAATCTTTTGCAAGAAATGAAAACTGAAGGGCTTGAATTTGATGAATTTACATGTAGTACGGTTATATCTGCGTGTGGTAGAGAAGGATTATTAGAAGAAGCAAAGACCTTTTTTGCAAATTTAAAGTCTCAAGGCTATAAACCGGGAACTTATACTTATAATTCTTTACTCCAAGTATTTGGGAAGGCGGGCATGTATTTAGAAGCATTAAATATCCTAAAAGAAATGGAGGAAAATAAATGTCCACCCGATTTAGTTACTTATAACGAGCTTGTAGCGGCTTATGTAAGAGCGGGATTTCATGAAAAAGGTGCGCATTTAATCGAGACAATGACTCAAAAAGGCGTAAAACCGAATGCAATTACATATACAACGATTATAGATGCGTATGGAAAATGTGGGAAAGAAGAAAAGGCATTGAATTTATTCAATTTAATGAAGAAATCGAGTTGTGTGCCTAATGTTTGTACTTATAACTCGATTCTTGGAATGTTAGGCAAAAAATCAAGATCCGAAGAAATGATGGAAATTCTTCTTGATATGAAAACGAATCGAATTTCACCAAATCGTGTAACTTGGAACACGATGCTTGCAATGTGTGGGAGTAAAGGTATGCATCATTATGTAAATTGGGTATTACGTGAGATGAAAAGTTGCGGTTTTGAGCCCGATAGAGATACGTTTAACACGTTAATTAGTGCTTATGGTAGGTGTGGTTTGGAAATTGATGCTAATGAAGTTTATCAAGAAATGATTAAAGTTGGGTTTAATCCGTGTATTACAACTTATAATGCACTTTTGAATGCTTTAGCCCGTAAAGGAGATTGGAAAGCGGGCGAATCGGTCATTTTAGACATGAAAAGTAAAGGGTTTAAACCGAGTGAAACATCGTATTCTTTAATGCTTCATTGTTACTCAAAAGGGCAAAACTTAAAAGGGTTAGAAATTATAGCAAAAGAAATATATGAAGGCCGGATTTTTCCAAGTTGGATGCTTTTAAGAACCCTAATTCTTGCAAATTTCAAATGTCGATCACTTCTTGGAATGGAGAAAGCATTTCAAGAATTGCAAAAACACGGGTATAAACCCGATCTTGTTATATTTAATTCAATGATTTCAATCTATGCAAGAAACAAGATTTATGACCAAGCTCGTAAAATGCTAAATTTAATCCATGAAAACGGTTTGCAACCGGATCTTGTTACTTTCAACACGTTAATGGATATGTATGCAAGAACGGGCGAGTGTTGGGAAGCTGAAGAAATCCTTAAAAATATACAAAAAACAGGTAGAAAACCAGATCTTGTGTCGTATAATACGGTTATTAAAGGGTTTTGTAGACAAGGTTTAATGGATGAAGCTAGAAGGGTATTATCGGAAATGACAAATAACGGGATTCGGCCATGTATTGTTACATATAACACGTTTGTTGCGGGATTTGCGGCTCAAGGGTTGTTTTTAGAAGTTAATGATGTGATTAGTTATATGATTAAGCATAATTGTAAACCGAATATGTTAACTTATAAGACAATTGTGGATGGATATTGTAGAGCTAAAAAGTATCAAGAAGCATTAGAGTTTGTGTGGAATATTCGGAAAAATGATACTTCTTTTGATGAGCAGAATTTGCAAACACTTGCTTCTCATGCTCGGTCAAACGTTGCGTTATTATGACCAAAGTTGACTTTTTTGGTCTTTTGTGGGCCCGTGAAAAGAAGGGTTTTATTTGTGTTAATTCAAGAATTATGGGTCTTGCAATCAAAGGCAGACGTTGAACCTCATGGAAGGTATTTGACTTTGACCTTCATTCTAACATCTTCATTCACAGGTCTGGAATATATATTTCTGTTGATTTTATAGCTGTATTGAATTATTGATTATTTTAAAAAAACATTGTGGACAAAAAAGTGTTTGCAGGTCAACCCAACCGGATTTGGCCCATTTTGACCGGTACTAAAATGAGTAAATGACCCATTTCAGACCAGGCCTGATTTAGGCCGTTTTCCAACCCGCCTTGCCTCCTCTAGCTAAGTCAATTTTGGGTAACGGGTCAAAATGGGTTTGGGTCAAAATTGTATTTTTTTTTATGGGCCAGGTTAGACCGCTGCAAATTCCTATTTGTCGCCTCTTTATTGAATTTTATAAACAAGTAATGTGGTTACATATAATTATCATGATAATCTAATTCATTTTAATGAAAGAAATTATGAGGTTTTGTACATTTTGGATACACTTAGGGTGGCTTTCAACCTGTTTTCATTTTAGCCAAGTTTACCCAGTTAACCTTTATGGAAGATAAAAACAAAAACTTGAATCGACCTGATTTAACCGCACATGGGTCAAAATTGTCAGCTCAAAATAATTTCTTACCCTCAGATTGAGCATTTGCGGTAAACACGTAACTTCTCAAATTTTATATTAACATAAGTTTTTTTTACAAATTTGACATTAAAATTTTTCTAGTTGTAATAGTGGGCTTGAATATCGATGGTTAGATGTACTTTTTCTAATTATCCAATTTTAAGAAGTTCAATTCTAAAAGTTATTAAATGCTCTGTTTTGACCTCAAAAGTCAAACTTCACATCTATTTTAGCAAAGTAACCGCTGCTATTGTTCTCTTCAACTTTGTCTTGTTCTTAGGTTACTTCATACTCTAAAATTCATCACTTTTTGAGTTCCAATATTTATCTTAAAATGCATATTCATGTTCTTCTTACCTCTGCAAAAAAAAAAAAAACCCTTTTATGAACAAATTTTATGTGTTTTTTTAGACATGTTTTTGTTCTCAAATGTATTACGGTATTTCCATATTTATCCAATTTGTTCTTTGCAGGAAGCAAGGTTTCAAGCATCATTCTGAAGATGAAAAGGTGGTATGTTGTATAGAGTCCAGAATTTCGAACCGACATTTCTTTATCTATACAAATATCAATGAGAACTCATTCGCGTCTCTTTTTGTATGTAGTAAGTTTATACCAATCGGCAATGTTCGCTTTTAGATTTAGAGTTTTGTATGTAAATGTTTTCTTAATAAGAGCTACTAATAGTTTTATGCTAATTTTGAATGGGCTTTTTGCATTTGAGGTTTTGTTATAAAGACTTTTATCTTACGCAATGAAAGTTATACGTTCTTATAAGTTTTTTTTTTTTTTTTTTTGGTATCATGACTTCCAACCACTAGCCAGAAAAGTTAGCGTGAGTGAACCTCCGTGACCACAAGAGGATATTTCTTTTTGCTGCTAGGGATTGAACATGAGATCTCATTAGAATTGAAACCTTATGGAGATTAAATTCAGCCACTGACATCATTAAAAATAAAATAAGGACAAAAAGATGTTTTTTTTTTTAACTAAGGGTTGTGCTAACCATATATCTTAGGGTTATGGTAAAAAGCTTACGACCATCTAGCATTCTTAACGCCGTTCAAAAAAAAAAATTCTAGCATTCTTAATAATAAATTAAGGGTATGTCTGGATGTGTTTATTAAAATCTTTTTATTGACTTATCTACTTTTTGAAAATGAGTTTTGAAAAGGAAGGGGTCTCTTAGACCGGTGCCAACGGTCCGCCGGTTGGGCACCGCCGGTTGGCCGCCAGTTCCGGCACCGTTGGCACGGACCGCCGGTTGGTCCGCCGGTTGAGGTGCAGCCGGTTTCGAGACGGGAGAAGAGACGGAGTAGGGGAGCGTGCGAGGTGGGGCCGGCCGTACCCGAGAGCCAATAAAAAAAACATTTTTTTTAAACGGTAATAATTCAAAATAAATGGTAATAAATACAAAAAAACAGTAATAAATTCAAAAAAATTCAAAAAAATTCAAAAAAATTCGAAAAAAATTCCCCCTCATTTACATCTATAAATACCCACTCATTTCTTCTATTTTTTACACCACAATTCACCTTCTTTATCTCTCAAAAAAATCATACTTCCTTCCAAACTTGAAAAAATGTCCAAAAGACGTCAATCATCGGTATCCAACGACGTGTGGGAGCTATTTCAAAATTCCCCCATTGATCCCCCACCCTCACCGGCCGGTTCTTCTTCGGGTCAAACAAGCAACCCGACACCATCGCTTGGTTTTGGGGCTTACTCTCAACCACCACCAAACTACCAATACCAACAACCACCACCAAACTTTCAATACCAACAACCAACAACCACCACCCAACTTCCATTACTCTCAACCACCAAACTTTCAATACCAACAACCACCACCAAACTTTCAATACCAACAACCACCACCCAACTTCCAATTCCAACAACCTCCTCCAAGCACACCTCTCTTTTCACAAAATTTTCAATCACCATAACCAACCGAAAATGTGGGGGACACCCAACCCGAACCGACACCCATAAGAAAAGGAAAAGAAAAAAGGAAGGAAAAAGGGAAAGAAAAGGTCGCGCCAAAAAGGGCACAAACAAAGTGGTCAACCCCTGACGAGGTGATTTTAGCCAAATGTTGGATTCATAACTCTGAAGATGGTGTTAAGGGGAATAGCAAAAAAAATATCGTCCATTGGGGACAAATTCTCGCGGACTTCAACTCGGTTGCTTCGGTGAAGCGTACCATGAACCAACAAACGGGCAAATGGTCCAAAATAGCGGCTGACGTGAAAAATTTCAGTGCTATATACAATTCTTTAAACGACATGCGTGGAAGCGGTACGCGAGACGAGGACGTTCTAAAAGCTTCTCGTCAACAATTCCGTGAAAATGTTGGCCGTAATTTTATATACGAGGACTGTTGGGAAGTGGTAAAAGATTGCCCAAAGTTCTATTTTTCAGTGGGCATCATGGATACCGAGCCGATAAGCCTCGATGAAGACACCGAACCGGTTAGCTTGGATACAAGGACGACGACACCGACTAACATGCATGCGTTGTTCCAAGATGACCCGTTGAAGCCCCCCCGGCCGGAGTGTTAGTAAAAAAAGTCAAAAAACTTCCTCCTCGTCCGATGCCGCAACTTCTGCAAGGTCCATTAAGTTGGACACTTTGAACGTGGTTAGGCAAACCTCCCATAAGCAATCTAACGCTATCGCTAAGGTTGCAAAAATGGCTAAGCAAAAATTAATTTTGAAAACTTGGAAATTCCTAGCCACAAAAGTACCGAACGACCTTAGCGAAAGTCGTAAGCAAATGCTTGAAAACGCTCAAGAATCAATTGCAAGGAAATTTCATAAGGATTTGGCATTTTTAACGAGGATGACGAGGAGGGTGACGGTGAGGGTTCGGGAACACAAGGACCGGTTGGCGAAGACGAAGACGACAATGAATCTCTTGACTAGTAGTTTTTTTTAGTTCGAATGTCTTTTTTTATTATTTTAATGTCTTTTTTTTATTAATGTCTTTTTTATGTAATGTTTTTTTAATTAATGAAATGTATTTTTATTAGTTTGTTTTAATTAGTTGTATATTTTTATTAGAAAAAGAAAAGTAAATGGTGGGGCCCAAATTTGGTGAAGTGACGGAGTGCTGTTGGCATGACTACGTCAGTTTAGTGTTAGTTAGTTTGTCTGCTGACGTGGCGCTGAGTTGGCAGCAACTGACGACATCAATTGACGTCACCATTGGCACCGGTCTTATTTATAGAAATCTCCTTTTGAAGATTTTATCCAAATACCTTTTTAATTTATTTACTTTTTGAAAAACCGATAAATTAATAACTCATTTTCATAAGTATATCTAAATATACCCTAATTAAAGATATTAACTAAATGACCTTTACTTTTTAAGAAAATGATAATGAAGTAAGATTTCAAGACACGCATAAAAAAAACTTGTACAATAATCAAACTCATTTCTTGCTTAAAGCATCTGGTTCCCAAGTATCGTTCATCCTTGCGCACCACGCCGATAGTGGGCAATGGCATGACAAACGGAATAATTACCGGACATCTATACCCCTACCCGCTCAACCAAATTTCCAATTCTACCCTCCTGCTTTCATACGACTAACCTAATCCACCATATAAGCACACTCATCGGCCGTCATTCCAAACCACTTTCCAAAACCCTAAACGCCATTACAGTATTCTTCGATGGCGGACTCTGTGGTTAACATCCCAATCCACAACTCTGATGCTGCTCCGGAGGAACCAGATGCTTTAAGCAAGAAGTGAGTTTTCATTTTCGCTGCATCATTTCTGATTACTTGATTTAGAGATTTCATGGTTTAATGATCTTTTTGTTTTGTCTTTAATCAAGTGCTCGCAAGAAGGAGTTGAAGAATAAACAGAAGGAGGAAGAGAGGAGGCGTAAGGAAGAGGAGAAGGAGAAAAAGGTGAATTTTATTCGTCTCAGTTCATAAATTCAGACCCAAATTCTTCAGATTTTTATGTAATTGGAGGAGTAATTGAAAGTTATCGACGTGTGTAGACTATCAATCTAATTTGATCGTCAACGCCTCTGAATTTCTGCAATTAGGGTTTTTCCGGAATTTGAATGCACACTTAAAACACCGTCTTAAGGCTTAGTTTGTTCTACATTGGTATTGTCATGATATTGTCCTTTTTTTTCCTTTCAGGCTGCTGCAATGCCAAAATCAGCGACCCATAAGCAATCTGCTGCAGACGATGAAGACATGGATCCAACGGTATAAATCTTTATTTTTAATTTTTATGTAGATATATATCATCTTTACTTGGATGCTGTTTAAAGCAATAAAAAGTAACATATGTTTAATAAAAACTGCAAAGATGTACTCTAGTTAATCCTTGCTGCCTACATGCATTTACTTGGTTCTGTAAATCCTTTCATTCTTTTTAAATATACAATCATAACAAAATGAATTGGCATCCATTTTCTATGTATTCAATCTATTCGGATTATACAATTTTCATTGTATTTGATCAAGTAAAAGCCATTTTTGATTGAGAGCATTATCATTATTTTTTGTAACTCATAGTTCACGCAAAATAATATAACCACAATTATTATATGTTGATATTTTTTCTTATTTATTTATTATCATACACATAACAAAATGAATTGGCATCCATTTTCTATGTATTCAATCTATTCGGATTATACAATTTTCATTGTATTTGATCAAGTAAAAGCCATTTTTGATTGAGTGCATTATCATTATTTTTTGTAACTCATAGTTCACGCAAAATAATATAACCACAATTATTATATGTTGATATTTTTTCTTATTTATTTATTTATTATCATACACATATCTCTTTTGCTTGCAGCAATATTTTGACAATCGGCTGAAAACACTTGCTGCTCAAAAGACATCAGGATTGAATCCTTATCCTCACAAATTCCATGTCTCTATGTCCATTATTGAATATATTGAGAAATATGAAACCTTAAATAGTGGGGACCATCTAGAGGATGTTCAAGTATCTTTGGCTGGTGACAATAATATAATTTCATGATGTTTCACTAAATTTTATATCATTATAATGATGCTAATAATTACATTCTTTATAGGACGACTGATGAACAAGCGGTCTTCTTCATCAAAGCTGTTCTTTTATGACTTGCATGGTTCTGGTGGAAAAGTACAAGTTATGGCTGATGCAAGGTAACATTAACCTATTTATATACAAAGGTTAATATGGGTTGAACAGGTTATAAGTAGTCTAATGATCATTCAAATGCTTACAACATTCTAAATAATTTTATTTTATTGATGATATAGTTTTCTATTCCTAGTTTATACTTCCATTTATTTTGTATAATCAAGAAATATGGACAAAATGGGTTCAATCCAACTAATTTATCACTACCAACTAGTAAAAAGTTGTATTTTTTCTTCTTGATCTATGCCTTTTTTATTAGAAAATGAAACAGGAAAAAACAGAATAAACTTAGTG
Source organism: Calendula officinalis (assembly GCA_963853835.1). NCBI lineage: Eukaryota > Viridiplantae > Streptophyta > Magnoliopsida > Asterales > Asteraceae > Calendula > Calendula officinalis. Next base: position 20,578,861 of record OY970827.1, read on the forward strand.
GCATTTGATTTTAACATTGAAATGATCTGCATGAATCTTGTAGAATTATAAACTGCAGAAAATATAAAGTTACTGAAGCGGACACATGTTTTTGCAGGAGATCTGAATTGGATGAAGCTGAATTCTCTAGGTACCATTCTGGTGTGAAACGTGGAGATATTGTTGGTATCGTTGGGTTTCCAGGTCTGCATTTTTTACATTTAATTGCTTCTTTCTTGATTATTATCAATGCTTTTATGTTAGTTTAGCTTCATGAATGTCATTTTTATGTATTGTCTCTCATGTTATATTATTTTGGCAGGAAAAAGCAAAAGGGGAGAGCTGAGTATTTTCCCAAAATCATTCACAGTTTTATCTCATTGTCTTCATATGATGCCAAGGCAAAAAAGTGCAGCTGTTGCAGAAACTCCCGTGAAGGTCTCTAAAACATAATTTGTTTTTTTTAAATAAATTTGTTTTCTAAGTTGAAATTGCATTACAGAAAATTGACAGCTGGACACCGGGAAGCACTAGAAATCCTGATGCGTATATATTGAAAGATCAGGTATTTGATACTATTTTGTATTCTGTTCAAATTGTTGGTCAGCTAAAGTTGATTGTATGTGGTAGGAAACACGATACCGGCAACGTTATCTGGATCTGATGTTGAACTCTGAAGTGAGACATATATTCAAGACCCGTGCAAGGATTGTATCTTTTGTTAGACGCTTTCTCGACAATCTTGACTTTTTGGAGGTCAACAAACATACTTTTCTTTCTTTCATCTAACGAGTTCATTTGGATCTTATAGTTTTTTTTTTTTTTTTTTTTGAATTTTAGGTTGAAACTCCAATGATGAACATGATTGCTGGTGGAGCGGCTGCACGTCCATTTGTGACCCACCACAACGACTTGAACATGAGACTGTTTATGCGAATTGCTCCTGAACTTTATCTGAAGGAGCTCGTTGTTGGTGGGCTTGAACGTGTTTATGAAATTGGAAAACAGTTCAGAAATGAAGGAATTGATTTAACACATAATCCTGAATTCACAACGTGTGAATTTTATATGGCTTTTGCAGACTACAATGATCTGATGGAGTTAACTGAACAAATGTTGAGTGGTAAGTGTTGAATGTCGATGCAACCCGTTTTCTTTTCAGTTATTTTTGTATGTTTGACCCTTTACACATAAAACATAACCTGAATTGGACCATAATGATAAGTAAATGAGTCGAAAATGTCACATTTGTGTTATTACTAACAAATAATGAACCAGGCATGGTGAAGGAGCTGACAGGTGGCTACAAAATTAAATATCATGCGAACGGGCTAGATAATGACCCAATTGAAATCGACTTCACTCCCCCTTTCAGGTCATTTACTACTTGATAAATATAAGTTACTTTTTGCTATATTTTTACTTTTAAATGAACTGAATTAAAATATTTTCAGACGGATTGATATGATTGAAGGATTAGAAAAGATAGCAAATCTTGACATACCAAAAGACCTTTCAAGTACTGAAGCCAATAAATATCTTGCTGATGCATGTGCAAAGTTTGATATCAAATGTCCACCACCTCAAACAACTGCACGTTTGTTAGACAAAGTAATTTATTCTATCTTTTTATTGCTTTATGTATTGTTTTATTATGTTAATGAATCTTTCTTTTTTGCAGCTTGTGGGACACTTTTTGGAGGAGCAATGTGTTAATCCTGCTTTTATAATTAATCATCCTGAGATAATGAGCCCACTTGCAAAATGGCATCGATCCAAACCAGGATTGACTGAACGTTTTGAATTGTTTATCAACAAGCATGAGGTTGGTATTTGAACCTAATTAATTTTCTTTGATAATTCTGTTAATTTTATTGTATCATTTTCTTTTTGACAGCTGGCAAATGCGTACACTGAACTTAACGATCCAGTCGTACAACGCCAACGCTTTGCAGATCAACTGAAGGTACAAAAAACATCTCTCTACAGTAATTTGGTGGGATTATTAATTTGTAAATAAATAAATTATTATAAATATTTATTCACGGTTAAATTATTGCAGGATCGACAATCAGGAGATGATGAAGCAATGGCTTTAGACGAGACGTTTTGTACAGCTCTTGAATATGGTTTGCCTCCTACTGGTGGTTGGGGTTTGGGTATTGATAGGCTTACAATGCTGCTCACTGATTCACAAAATATCAAGGTTTGTATTTTTATCTCATTTTGTATTTTATTTTATTTTATTTAGGGTGCGTTTAGTTGTAGAAAAATATGCCACTTCTTTAAAAGAAGATCAAGGAAAACGTGATAAACAGAAAACATGTTCAAACTTAATAAACCACTTTCAATTATATAACTAGATTTCTATAAACTGACTTTTATAGATTTTAACTTTTTTTTTTCTTTTCTGAATGATAGAAAACTTCTCTGATTGGGGAAAACTATCTGCAGTAGAAATTTGATATATTAATACTCGTGATTTAATAAATTCTCTAAGATAATATTTTAGGTGTGTCTGGATACGGGGATAGGGTGTTAAATTAATAATAAAATTTTGATAAATGTGAAATGTTAATCTATAGAGTTTCTACTGTATAACTAAATGCACCCTTGATGTAATACTTGTGTTCTGACTTTGGTAAACAGGAAGTTCTACTTTTCCCGGCCATGAAACCACAAGATGAAGCACCTGTCAAAGGTACGTTTATTATGGTTGATATTGTGGATTATTAATTATTATATACTTAATAATGAAGCTGATGATTTGCAGCCGTAGAAGCCCTGAAAATCTGAGAAGCAGTTGTTCCAAGTTTTGTTGAAAATGATGATATTGACACCTAAATTTAATTTACGTTGTGTTTTGCTCTTGAAACAAATTAGTGTTCTTGCCAAATTGCTCTTATTATGATAAAACTCTGTTTAGTCAAGAAAATATAGTATTTGATACTGGTCTATTAACTGCACGGGGGTATTTCTCTCTTAGTTTGTGTGTCAATGCAACACTAACTGCTTCGGGCCCACTCAGCCTGACTTCAACATTGGCCATAAACATTGGATCCAATGTTTGGTTGAACTAGATCATAATATTATTCAATATCTATGATACCTTAACAATGTAAGATGATGTATATAAATTGCAAAACAACTAATAGTCTATCAATTTCTTGTTAAAGATTTATGAAAATTAAAGTTTTAATTCTAAAACTTACGGCCAATAGCTAATGTTCCAAAACAAGAACACTATTTAAATTACGAATTCTGCTATTTATCATGAGTATATGTTTGGAACAAATGGAAGATGTTGGCACATGAGTACAAATAAATAAAAAAAGAAAATAATAAGAGGGTGGTGTTCGACTTTTTTATAACAATCAAAGTTAATAGGATAAAAAGAAGAAACAGATGGCATACATACATCCCACATCGCCCTTGGTGGATAAATGTTAAAGTTTAAATTGGGTTTAAACACATTTTTTAATTTGGTTCAACCTGGTTTTTTAAGCCGGTTTCACAGAAAAGCCGGCTGTCTATTCTGGTCCCTTTCTTTCCCGGCAAAATATTTTGTTCCGGTCTCACGATCAACTTCGTTTGAAGGGGTATTTTTCAGGTTCAATGACAACAATAGTCTTTCCCAAGAGGCTGGTTTTATTGTTTTCGATCAGTATGTTGCTGTCAAATGTGGTCAAAACCTTTTGAAGCAGAATAAATGTTTTTGGTTAGTAACTGACGTTGGTTAAGGTAGCCCGTCTGGTTGGGTGTTAAGGTATCGTTGGAGAATATAAAATTCATATAAATAATTGTGGTATTTCATTGGGTTGTATACTTTTACGTCCCTCATTAAATACAAGTTACATATCACTAAATGCGAATAATAAATCTCCTTAATGGCATGTAATTAAGTGTTTGGTTTATATAGATAAAATGCTTGATGAACATTACTACAAGGTAGCTCAAACACACTTGTATAAGACATTTTAAAATTGAATGTTTCCAATAATTCAAAAGATTTTTATACCAACGTCAATAGAATTCATGCCGAAAAACTAAAAAAAAAATAAACTTACATGTAGAATATTAATTGCGGTTTTTCTAACATGTGCCCCTAGGCACATCATCAAAAGGCCACTTGAAAGTATGCGGTGAGGTTTGCCTGTTTGGAGTAGTAGTTCGACATGATTTTTTAGAAATTATACTCTTGAGTTTTTTTAGATAAACATTATTACATGGATATACGAAATTTCGAAAAAGCCATAACAATAGACAAAACTTGGCTAAAGATAAGTCTAAGAAAAGCCATAACAATAGACAAAACATTGCATGGTAAGTGATCGAACTAATAATGATTGGAATATGAGTCTAAGAAGAGCTCCAAGAGGTGGGGTGGAACAAACTCAATTTGAAACTATGATGTCAATGGTTCATAATGAAATGCTCTCGGATACTAAAGATGGGTGGAAAGTGAAGTTAAATTCCACGGGTTTTACTGTTGAATCGGCTCGAAAGTATATAGATGAACATACAACGATCCCACTAGCTCTATTAGATGGAATCGAGGAGTTCCATTAAAAGTCAATATTTTTATGTGGAGATTGAGCTTGAATAAACTTCCAACTAGAGAGAATATAGATCGAAAAGGTTTTAAAGTAGATACCGTATTATGTCCCATATGCGGTGATCATTTAGAGAATATTGATCACTTATTTTGTTCATGTGGGATGGCAAAAGACTAATGGGTTTTATTGGCTAAATGGTGTGATGTGGATACCGACTACATTTCCGTTGGTAAATTATAAAATATTAAGTACTCAAATTACTAATAGAAAATAAAAGTGCCAACAACATTTCCGTTGCTAAATTACCAACGGTTATAACGTTTTTGGCTATCAAAATTACCAACGGACACTTTTAATCACCGACGGCTTTTCTTTTGGCATTTATCAATGGACATTTTCCTGCCTGTCCCAACCAAGCCCAAACGTAAATTTGTTCAAACCCATTTCAAAAACGGTTCAACCCAAATTATCCTTAGTTAATTAAATCAGATTTTATTGTATAATTTATTTCATATTTATTTATATATAAATAAATATTTTTAAATTTTATTTTAGTTACAAAATATTTATTTATAAGTATTTAAATTTTACTTTTGTTTAAATAATTATTTATATTTTATTGTACAAATACTCATTATTTTCGATCAAGCAAACCACTTTACCAAAACTTTTAAAATACAATACCAATTCAATAACATTATCAATGTATCGTTCATTGGTTTATTTCAATGTGCTTAGGACACTAGGAATCACTTGGTTGGAAATTATACATTATCATTTCATATTGTTAGCGTTGCATCTGGCGAATTCACATCTCCTTTTCACTATGTTTTTAAGTGTTTTGCTATTGGGTTGAAAAATATCCAACTTTGCATTTAGTGAAAGCTCACTACAACTTGGACATATGGAATTCAGATATTGTGTTTTTGAAAATTATTGTAATTTGCGTTATGTATGTATACAGTAACATATTGTTGTTGTTATTATTATTATGGTGATATATATATATATATATATATATATATATATATATATATATATATATATATATATATATATATATATATATATATATATATATATATATATATATATATATAATACCAACGGATTTTTAATTACCAACGGCATTTCAGTTGGTAAATTATAAGATATTAATTACTCAAGTTACTAACAGAAAATAAAAGTGCCAACGGCGTTTCCGTTGCTAAATTACCAACGGTTATAACGTTTTTGGCTATCAAAATTACCAACGGACACTTTTAATCACTGACGGCTTTTCTGTTGGTATTTATCAATGGGATCGTTGGTAAATAAATTTACCACGGGCCTTTTACTGACAGATGGTTTTCGTTGGTAATCCCGTTCGTAAACCCGATTATCAACGGATATAGCCAAATTACCAACGGATTTCGCCCGTTGATATTGGTATTTTTTCTAGTAGTGGATCTATGTATTGGGACAATTTTATAGGCCACCCAAATACATAGATGACTCTAGTGAATGAAGTTTGATATTTTAATGGCATCCACATATATTATGCACACGTCATTTTCCATCATCATCATTAGTTGCATCTTTTTGTTCAAATATATGTATTTGTCAATTTTGTGTGTTTTCTTGTTCTCTGTGGACTGTGGTAGTCAATAAGGGGATTTACAAGAAAAAGAGATAAGTATCTAAGTTGCAAGGTGCCTTTGTTAGATTAATTTATGTAATGATTAGCTTATTTACGTACTATCAAAGATTTAGAAGTTTTTGTAGTAAGAACTTCCCCACTTTCGTTAAAAATTTAATCGAGATATTATTTAACATTAATTTATTGGAGACTCATTAATAAATAAGTTTTGCTATTTTTCTTTATTGCTTGAGTAACCTCCGATGATGCTTTTAAAACTAGGATGTTACATAATATACAATAACTAAGGAACTGTCTATATAAAGGAAACAATCTCAATGTATTCAATTAAAAAAACATAACATGGGGCCTAAACTACTTTACCCACTCCTTATTGTTTCAACATCATCTCATGCTTACTCTGCAACGTCTTTAAATGCAGATGTTAACAACTCGTTCAGGCCATCTTCAAATCCAGATGTAGTGAACACTCTCGAAGCACCTTCAGATCCATTTGTAATAAATTCTTTTGAGCCATACACAGTGCAAATCATCAACTAAAAAATCGCGAAACTGGTTGTTCATGTTTTCTAGAAAGATAATGATCTTGGTAACAAAACATTGGCCATAATGAAGCTTTCCATTGGAACTTCCGCATGCGCGCAACTGAATCAACTTCGTTTAAAGGGGCATTTTTCAGGTTCAATGACGACAATACTCTTCACCAAGAGGTTGATTTTATTGTTTTCGATCAGGATGTTGCTGTCCAATGTGGCCAAAACATTTTGAAGCAGAATAGATGTTTTTGGTTAGTAACCGACGTTGGTTTTTATTTTGCAAAAGGTAGCCCAACTGGTTGGGCGTTAAAGTATCGTTGGGGAATATAAAATTCATATATATAATTCTAATATTTCATTGGATTATGGACTTTTACCTCCCTCACTAAATACAATGTAGATATCACTAAATGCGAATAATAAATCTCACAAGTGTTTGGTTTATATAGATAAAATGCTTGATGAACATTACTACAAGGTAGCTCAAGCACTTAAGCAACTTAAATAAAACTGTTTAAAATTGCTTGTTTTCAGTAAAACTGTTTAAAAAACAGAATAAACTTAGTGGCATTTGATTTTAACATTGAAATGATCTGCATGAATCTTGTAGAATTATAAACTGCAGAAAATATAAAGTTACTGAAGCGGACACATGTTTTTGCAGGAGATCTGAATTGGATGAAGCTGAATTCTCTAGGTACCATTCTGGTGTGAAACGTGGAGATATTGTTGGTATCGTTGGGTTTCCAGGTCTGCATTTTTTACATTTAATTGCTTCTTTCTTGATTATTATCAATGCTTTTATGTTAGTTTAGCTTCATGAATGTCATTTTTATGTATTGTCTCTCATGTTATATTATTTTGGCAGGAAAAAGCAAAAGGGGAGAGCTGAGTATTTTCCCAAAATCATTCACAGTTTTATCTCATTGTCTTCATATGATGCCAAGGCAAAAAAGTGCAGCTGTTGCAGAAACTCCCGTGAAGGTCTCTAAAACATAATTTGTTTTTTTTAAATAAATTTGTTTTCTAAGTTGAAATTGCATTACAGAAAATTGACAGCTGGACACCGGGAAGCACTAGAAATCCTGATGCGTATATATTGAAAGATCAGGTATTTGATACTATTTTGTATTCTGTTCAAATTGTTGGTCAGCTAAAGTTGATTGTATGTGGTAGGAAACACGATACCGGCAACGTTATCTGGATCTGATGTTGAACTCTGAAGTGAGACATATATTCAAGACCCGTGCAAGGATTGTATCTTTTGTTAGACGCTTTCTCGACAATCTTGACTTTTTGGAGGTCAACAAACATACTTTTCTTTCTTTCATCTAACGAGTTCATTTGGATCTTATAGTTTTTTTTTTTTTTTTTTTGAATTTTAGGTTGAAACTCCAATGATGAACATGATTGCTGGTGGAGCGGCTGCACGTCCATTTGTGACCCACCACAACGACTTGAACATGAGACTGTTTATGCGAATTGCTCCTGAACTTTATCTGAAGGAGCTCGTTGTTGGTGGGCTTGAACGTGTTTATGAAATTGGAAAACAGTTCAGAAATGAAGGAATTGATTTAACACATAATCCTGAATTCACAACGTGTGAATTTTATATGGCTTTTGCAGACTACAATGATCTGATGGAGTTAACTGAACAAATGTTGAGTGGTAAGTGTTGAATGTCGATGCAACCCGTTTTCTTTTCAGTTATTTTTGTATGTTTGACCCTTTACACATAAAACATAACCTGAATTGGACCATAATGATAAGTAAATGAGTCGAAAATGTCACATTTGTGTTATTACTAACAAATAATGAACCAGGCATGGTGAAGGAGCTGACAGGTGGCTACAAAATTAAATATCATGCGAACGGGCTAGATAATGACCCAATTGAAATCGACTTCACTCCCCCTTTCAGGTCATTTACTACTTGATAAATATAAGTTACTTTTTGCTATATTTTTACTTTTAAATGAACTGAATTAAAATATTTTCAGACGGATTGATATGATTGAAGGATTAGAAAAGATAGCAAATCTTGACATACCAAAAGACCTTTCAAGTACTGAAGCCAATAAATATCTTGCTGATGCATGTGCAAAGTTTGATATCAAATGTCCACCACCTCAAACAACTGCACGTTTGTTAGACAAAGTAATTTATTCTATCTTTTTATTGCTTTATGTATTGTTTTATTATGTTAATGAATCTTTCTTTTTTGCAGCTTGTGGGACACTTTTTGGAGGAGCAATGTGTTAATCCTGCTTTTATAATTAATCATCCTGAGATAATGAGCCCACTTGCAAAATGGCATCGATCCAAACCAGGATTGACTGAACGTTTTGAATTGTTTATCAACAAGCATGAGGTTGGTATTTGAACCTAATTAATTTTCTTTGATAATTCTGTTAATTTTATTGTATCATTTTCTTTTTGACAGCTGGCAAATGCGTACACTGAACTTAACGATCCAGTCGTACAACGCCAACGCTTTGCAGATCAACTGAAGGTACAAAAAACATCTCTCTACAGTAATTTGGTGGGATTATTAATTTGTAAATAAATAAATTATTATAAATATTTATTCACGGTTAAATTATTGCAGGATCGACAATCAGGAGATGATGAAGCAATGGCTTTAGACGAGACGTTTTGTACAGCTCTTGAATATGGTTTGCCTCCTACTGGTGGTTGGGGTTTGGGTATTGATAGGCTTACAATGCTGCTCACTGATTCACAAAATATCAAGGTTTGTATTTTTATCTCATTTTGTATTTTATTTTATTTTATTTAGGGTGCGTTTAGTTGTAGAAAAATATGCCACTTCTTTAAAAGAAGATCAAGGAAAACGTGATAAACAGAAAACATGTTCAAACTTAATAAACCACTTTCAATTATATAACTAGATTTCTATAAACTGACTTTTATAGATTTTAACTTTTTTTTTTCTTTTCTGAATGATAGAAAACTTCTCTGATTGGGGAAAACTATCTGCAGTAGAAATTTGATATATTAATACTCGTGATTTAATAAATTCTCTAAGATAATATTTTAGGTGTGTCTGGATACGGGGATAGGGTGTTAAATTAATAATAAAATTTTGATAAATGTGAAATGTTAATCTATAGAGTTTCTACTGTATAACTAAATGCACCCTTGATGTAATACTTGTGTTCTGACTTTGGTAAACAGGAAGTTCTACTTTTCCCGGCCATGAAACCACAAGATGAAGCACCTGTCAAAGGTACGTTTATTATGGTTGATATTGTGGATTATTAATTATTATATACTTAATAATGAAGCTGATGATTTGCAGCCGTAGAAGCCCTGAAAATCTGAGAAGCAGTTGTTCCAAGTTTTGTTGAAAATGATGATATTGACACCTAAATTTAATTTACGTTGTGTTTTGCTCTTGAAACAAATTAGTGTTCTTGCCAAATTGCTCTTATTATGATAAAACTCTGTTTAGTCAAGAAAATATAGTATTTGATACTGGTCTATTAACTGCACGGGGGTATTTCTCTCTTAGTTTGTGTGTCAATGCAACACTAACTGCTTCGGGCCCACTCAGCCTGACTTCAACATTGGCCATAAACATTGGATCCAATGTTTGGTTGAACTAGATCATAATATTATTCAATATCTATGATACCTTAACAATGTAAGATGATGTATATAAATTGCAAAACAACTAATAGTCTATCAATTTCTTGTTAAAGATTTATGAAAATTAAAGTTTTAATTCTAAAACTTACGGCCAATAGCTAATGTTCCAAAACAAGAACACTATTTAAATTACGAATTCTGCTATTTATCATGAGTATATGTTTGGAACAAATGGAAGATGTTGGCACATGAGTACAAATAAATAAAAAAAGAAAATAATAAGAGGGTGGTGTTCGACTTTTTTATAACAATCAAAGTTAATAGGATAAAAAGAAGAAACAGATGGCATACATACATCCCACATCGCCCTTGGTGGATAAATGTTAAAGTTTAAATTGGGTTTAAACACATTTTTTAATTTGGTTCAACCTGGTTTTTTAAGCCGGTTTCACAGAAAAGCCGGCTGTCTATTCTGGTCCCTTTCTTTCCCGGCAAAATATTTTGTTCCGGTCTCACGATCAACTTCGTTTGAAGGGGTATTTTTCAGGTTCAATGACAACAATAGTCTTTCCCAAGAGGCTGGTTTTATTGTTTTCGATCAGTATGTTGCTGTCAAATGTGGTCAAAACCTTTTGAAGCAGAATAAATGTTTTTGGTTAGTAACTGACGTTGGTTAAGGTAGCCCGTCTGGTTGGGTGTTAAGGTATCGTTGGAGAATATAAAATTCATATAAATAATTGTGGTATTTCATTGGGTTGTATACTTTTACGTCCCTCATTAAATACAAGTTACATATCACTAAATGCGAATAATAAATCTCCTTAATGGCATGTAATTAAGTGTTTGGTTTATATAGATAAAATGCTTGATGAACATTACTACAAGGTAGCTCAAACACACTTGTATAAGACATTTTAAAATTGAATGTTTCCAATAATTCAAAAGATTTTTATACCAACGTCAATAGAATTCATGCCGAAAAACTAAAAAAAAAATAAACTTACATGTAGAATATTAATTGCGGTTTTTCTAACATGTGCCCCTAGGCACATCATCAAAAGGCCACTTGAAAGTATGCGGTGAGGTTTGCCTGTTTGGAGTAGTAGTTCGACATGATTTTTTAGAAATTATACTCTTGAGTTTTTTTAGATAAACATTATTACATGGATATACGAAATTTCGAAAAAGCCATAACAATAGACAAAACTTGGCTAAAGATAAGTCTAAGAAAAGCCATAACAATAGACAAAACATTGCATGGTAAGTGATCGAACTAATAATGATTGGAATATGAGTCTAAGAAGAGCTCCAAGAGGTGGGGTGGAACAAACTCAATTTGAAACTATGATGTCAATGGTTCATAATGAAATGCTCTCGGATACTAAAGATGGGTGGAAAGTGAAGTTAAATTCCACGGGTTTTACTGTTGAATCGGCTCGAAAGTATATAGATGAACATACAACGATCCCACTAGCTCTATTAGATGGAATCGAGGAGTTCCATTAAAAGTCAATATTTTTATGTGGAGATTGAGCTTGAATAAACTTCCAACTAGAGAGAATATAGATCGAAAAGGTTTTAAAGTAGATACCGTATTATGTCCCATATGCGGTGATCATTTAGAGAATATTGATCACTTATTTTGTTCATGTGGGATGGCAAAAGACTAATGGGTTTTATTGGCTAAATGGTGTGATGTGGATACCGACTACATTTCCGTTGGTAAATTATAAAATATTAAGTACTCAAATTACTAATAGAAAATAAAAGTGCCAACAACATTTCCGTTGCTAAATTACCAACGGTTATAACGTTTTTGGCTATCAAAATTACCAACGGACACTTTTAATCACCGACGGCTTTTCTTTTGGCATTTATCAATGGACATTTTCCTGCCTGTCCCAACCAAGCCCAAACGTAAATTTGTTCAAACCCATTTCAAAAACGGTTCAACCCAAATTATCCTTAGTTAATTAAATCAGATTTTATTGTATAATTTATTTCATATTTATTTATATATAAATAAATATTTTTAAATTTTATTTTAGTTACAAAATATTTATTTATAAGTATTTAAATTTTACTTTTGTTTAAATAATTATTTATATTTTATTGTACAAATACTCATTATTTTCGATCAAGCAAACCACTTTACCAAAACTTTTAAAATACAATACCAATTCAATAACATTATCAATGTATCGTTCATTGGTTTATTTCAATGTGCTTAGGACACTAGGAATCACTTGGTTGGAAATTATACATTATCATTTCATATTGTTAGCGTTGCATCTGGCGAATTCACATCTCCTTTTCACTATGTTTTTAAGTGTTTTGCTATTGGGTTGAAAAATATCCAACTTTGCATTTAGTGAAAGCTCACTACAACTTGGACATATGGAATTCAGATATTGTGTTTTTGAAAATTATTGTAATTTGCGTTATGTATGTATACAGTAACATATTGTTGTTGTTATTATTATTATGGTGATATATATATATATATATATATATATATATATATATATATATATATATATATATATATATATATATATATATATATATATATATATATATATATAATACCAACGGATTTTTAATTACCAACGGCATTTCAGTTGGTAAATTATAAGATATTAATTACTCAAGTTACTAACAGAAAATAAAAGTGCCAACGGCGTTTCCGTTGCTAAATTACCAACGGTTATAACGTTTTTGGCTATCAAAATTACCAACGGACACTTTTAATCACTGACGGCTTTTCTGTTGGTATTTATCAATGGGATCGTTGGTAAATAAATTTACCACGGGCCTTTTACTGACAGATGGTTTTCGTTGGTAATCCCGTTCGTAAACCCGATTATCAACGGATATAGCCAAATTACCAACGGATTTCGCCCGTTGATATTGGTATTTTTTCTAGTAGTGGATCTATGTATTGGGACAATTTTATAGGCCACCCAAATACATAGATGACTCTAGTGAATGAAGTTTGATATTTTAATGGCATCCACATATATTATGCACACGTCATTTTCCATCATCATCATTAGTTGCATCTTTTTGTTCAAATATATGTATTTGTCAATTTTGTGTGTTTTCTTGTTCTCTGTGGACTGTGGTAGTCAATAAGGGGATTTACAAGAAAAAGAGATAAGTATCTAAGTTGCAAGGTGCCTTTGTTAGATTAATTTATGTAATGATTAGCTTATTTACGTACTATCAAAGATTTAGAAGTTTTTGTAGTAAGAACTTCCCCACTTTCGTTAAAAATTTAATCGAGATATTATTTAACATTAATTTATTGGAGACTCATTAATAAATAAGTTTTGCTATTTTTCTTTATTGCTTGAGTAACCTCCGATGATGCTTTTAAAACTAGGATGTTACATAATATACAATAACTAAGGAACTGTCTATATAAAGGAAACAATCTCAATGTATTCAATTAAAAAAACATAACATGGGGCCTAAACTACTTTACCCACTCCTTATTGTTTCAACATCATCTCATGCTTACTCTGCAACGTCTTTAAATGCAGATGTTAACAACTCGTTCAGGCCATCTTCAAATCCAGATGTAGTGAACACTCTCGAAGCACCTTCAGATCCATTTGTAATAAATTCTTTTGAGCCATACACAGTGCAAATCATCAACTAAAAAATCGCGAAACTGGTTGTTCATGTTTTCTAGAAAGATAATGATCTTGGTAACAAAACATTGGCCATAATGAAGCTTTCCATTGGAACTTCCGCATGCGCGCAACTGAATCAACTTCGTTTAAAGGGGCATTTTTCAGGTTCAATGACGACAATACTCTCCACCAAGAGGTTGATTTTATTGTTTTCGATCAGGATGTTGCTGTCCAATGTGGCCAAAACATTTTGAAGCAGAATAGATGTTTTTGGTTAGTAACCGACGTTGGTTTTTATTTTGCAAAAGGTAGCCCAACTGGTTGGGCGTTAAAGTATCGTTGGGGAATATAAAATTCATATATATAATTCTAATATTTCATTGGATTATGGACTTTTACCTCCATCACTAAATACAATGTAGATATCACTAAATGCGAATAATAAATCTCACAAGTGTTTGGTTTATATAGATAAAATGCTTGATGAACATTACTACAAGGTAGCTCAAGCACTTAAGCAACTTAAATAAAACTGTTTAAAATTGCTTGTTTTCAGTAATTCAAAAGTTCAATTGTAATAAAATGTAACCAACTTTCACCTATATTATTAGTGTAAACAACTCACTTTTATCATGGTATGCAATATCGTTATACATCCGTGCAATTGCATATAAATTTTATCACTAAAACCTTCAAAAGAAACTGATGGAGAAGGTCCCATAGATCATAATAAACCAAATCGAAAATTTTATTGCTACGAAAAGTAGCATTGCATAATGAAATATTGGAAGACTTGTCCAACTAGCAAGAAGTGATTAGTAAATTACCAAATTATGGAGAAAATGGTAAAGAACAACTAGTAATAAGAGAATTAAAAACATGTTGATGTGGATGACCGAGATGATTAGGCCAACTAGCGGATGAAGCTACACGTGTGGTGAAGGCATGGTTATTTCAATGTGCTTAGGACACTAGGAATCACTTGGTTGGAAATTATACATTATCATTTCATATTGTTAGCGTTGCATCTGGCGAATTCACATCTCATTTTCACTATGTTTTTAAGTGTTTTGCTATTGGGTTGAAAAATATCCAACTTTGCATTTAGTGAAAGCTTACTACAATTTGGACATATGGAATTCAGATATTGTGTTTTTGAAAATTATTGTAATTTGCACTATGTATACAATAAAATATTGTTGTTGTTATTATTATGGTGATATATATATATATGTATATAATACCAACGGATTTTTAATTACCAACGGCATTTCCGTCGGTAAATTATAAGATATTAATTACTCTAGTTACTAACAGAAAATAAAAGTGCCAACGGCGTTTCCGTTGCTAAATTACCAACGGTTATAACGTTTTTGCCTATCAAAATTACCAACGGACACTTTTAATCACCGACGGCTTTTCTGTTGGTATTTATCAATGGGATCGTTGGTAAATAAATTTACCCACGGGCCTTTTACTGACAGACGGTTTTCGTTGGTAATCCCGTTGGTAAACCCGATTATCAACGGATATAGCCAAATTACCAACGGATTTCGCCCGTTGACATTGGTATTTTTTCTAGTAGTGGATCTATGTATTGGGACAATTTTATAGGCCACCCAAATACATAGATGACTCTAGTGAATGAAGTTTGATATTTCAATGGCCTCCACATATATTATGCATACGTCATTTTCCATCATCATCATTAGTTGCATCTTTTTGTTCAAATATATGTATTTGTCAATTTTGTGTGTTTTCTTGTTCTCTGTGAAATGTGGTAGCCAATAAGGGGATTTACAAGAAAAAGAGATAAGTATCTAAGTTGCAGGGTGCCATTGTTAGATTAATTTATGTAATGATTAGCTTATTTACGTACTATCAAATATTTTAAAGTTTTTGTAGTAAGAACTTCCCCACTTTCGTTAAAAATTTAATCGAGATATTATTTAACATTAATTTATTGGAGACTCATTAATAAATGAGTTTTGCTATTTTTCTTTATTGCTTGAGTAACCTTCGATGGTGCTTTTAAAACCAGGATGTTACATAATATACAATAACTAAGGAACTGTCTATATAAAGGAAACAATCTCAATGTATTCAATCAAAAAAACATAACATGGGGCCTAAACTACTTTACCTACTCCTTATTGTTTCAACATCATATCATGCTTACTCTGCAACGTCTTCAAATGCAGATGTTAATAACTCGTTCAGGCCATCTTCAAATCCAGATGTAGTGAACACTCTCGAAGCACCTTTAGATCCATTTGTAATAAATTCTTTTGAGCCATACACAGTGCAAATCATCAACTCAAAAATCGCGAAACTGGTTGTTCATGTTTTCTCGAAAGATAATGATCTTGGTAACAAAACATTGGCTATAAATGAAGCTTTCCATTGGAACTTCCGCATGCGCGCAACTGAATCAACTTCGTTTAAAGGGGCATTTTTCAGGTTCAATGACGACAATACTCTTCACCAAGAGGTTGATTTTATTGTTTTCGATCAGGATGTTGCTGTCCAATGTGGCCAAAACATTTTGAAGCAGAATAGATGTTTTTGGTTAGTAACCGACGTTGGTTTTTATTTTGCAAAAGGTAGCCCAACTGGTTGGGCGTTAAAGTATCGTTGGGGAATATAAAATTCATATATATAATTCTAATATTTCATTGGATTATGGACTTTTACCTCCCTCACTAAATACAATGTAGATATCACTAAATGCGAATAATAAATCTCACAAGTGTTTGGTTTATATAGATAAAATGCTTGATGAACATTACTACAAGGTAGCTCAAGCACTTAAGCAACTTAAATAAAACTGTTTAAAATTGCTTGTTTTCAGTAATTCAAAAGTTCAATTGTACTAAAATGTAACCAACTTTCACCTTATTATTAGTGTAAACAACTCACTTTTATCATGGTATGCAATATCGTTATACATCCGTGCAATTGCATATAAATTTTGTCACTAAAACCTTCAAAAGAAACTGATGGAGAAGGTCCCATAGATCATAATAAACCAAATCGAAAATTTTATTGCTACGAAAAGTAGCATTGCATAACGAAATATTGGAAGACTTGTCCGACTAGCAAGAAGTGATTAGTAAATTACCAAATTATGGAGAAAATGGTAAAGAACAACTAGCAATAAGAGAATTAAAAACATGTTGATGTGGATGACCCAGACGATTAGGCCAAATAGCGGATGAAGCTACACTTGTGGTGAAGGCATGGTTAAGAAAATGCTTCAGTTGAGGAACGGGAAATGAGGAGAGACCATTATACCTGAAATCAGGACACACCCAACTATCGAACTTGAGCTTGAAAAACGCTAAAACATTAGAGCTCGAACCCAAAAACTTTTATGGACATTTTCCTGCCTGTCCCAACCAAGCCCAAACGTAAATTTGTTCAAACTCATTTCAAAAAGGGTTCAACCCAAATTATTCTTAGTTAATTAAATCAGATTTTATTGTATAATTTATTTCATATTTATTTAATATTTATTTATATATAAACAAATATTTATTTATATATAAATAAATATTTTTAAATTTTATTTTAGTTACAAAATATTTATTTATAAGTATTTAAATTTTACTTTTGTTTAAATAATTATTTATATTTTATTGTACAAATACTCATTATTTTCGATCAAGCAAACCACTTTACCAAAACTTTTAAAATACAATACCAATTCAATAACATTATCAACGTATCGTTCAATAGTTTATTTCAATGTGCTTAGGACACCAGGAATCATTTGGTTGGAAATTATACATTATCATTTCATATTGTTAGCATTGCATCTGGCGAATTCACATCTCCTTTTCACTATGTTTTTAAGTGTTTTGCTATTGGGTTGAAAAATATCCAACTTTGCATTTAGTGAAAGCTTAATACAACTTGGACATATGGAATTCAGATATTGTGTTTTTGAAAATTATCTTAATTTGCGCTATGTATGTATACAGTAAAATATTGTTGTTATTATTATTATTGTGATATATATATATATATATATATATATATATATATATATATATATATATATATATATATATATATATATATATGTAATACCAACGGATTTTTATTTACCAACGGCATTTCTGTTGGTAAATTATAAGATATTAATTACAAAAGTTACTAACAGAAAATAAAAGCGCCAACGGCGTTTCCGTTGCTAAATTACCAACGGTTATAACGTTTTTGGCTATCAAAATTACCAACGGACACTTTTAATCACCGACGGCTTTTCTGTTGGTATTTATCAATGGGATCGTTGGTAAATAAATTTACCCACGGGCCTTTTACTGACAGACGGTTTTCGTTGGTAATCCCGTTGGTAAACCTGATTATCAACGGATATAGCCAAATTACCAACGGATTTCGCCCGTTGATATTGGTATTATTTCTAGTAGTGGATCTATGTATTGGGACAATTTTATAGGCCACCCAAATACATAGATGACTCTAGTGAATGAAGTTTGATATTTCAATGGTCTCCACATATATTATGCATACGTCATTTTCCATCATCATCATTAGTTGCATCTTTTTGTTCAAATATATGTATTTGTCAATTTTGTATGTTTTCTTGTTCTCTGTGGACTGTGGTAGTCAATAAGGGGATATACAAGAAAAAGAGATAAGTATCTAAGTTGCTGGGTGCCTTTGTTAGATTAATTTATGTAATGATTAGCTTATTTACGTACTATCAAAGATTTAAAAGTTTTCGTAGTAAGAACTTCCCCACTTTCGTTAAAAATTTAATCGAGATATTATTTAACATTAATTTATTAGAGACTCATTAATAAATGAGTTTTGCTATTTTTCTTTATTTCTTGAGTAACCTTCGATGATGCTTTTAAAACCAGGATGTTACATAATATACAATAACTAAGGAACTGTCTATATAAAGGAAACAATCTCAATGTATTCAATCAAAAAAACATAACATGGGGCCTAAACTACTTTACCTACTCCTTATTGTTTCAACATCATATCATGCTTACTCTGCAACGTCTTCAAATGCAGATGTTAACAACTCGTTCATGCGATCTTCAAATCCAGATGTAGTGAACACTCTCGAAGCACCTTCAGATCCATTTGTAATAAATTCTTTTGAGCCATACACAGTGCAAATCATCAACTCAAAAATCACGAAACTGGTTGTTCATGTTTTCTCGAAAGATAATGATCTTGGTAACAAAACATTGGCCATAAATGAAGCTTTCCATTGGAACTTCCGCATGCGCGCAACTGAATCAACTTCGTTTAAAGGGGCATTTTTCAGGTTCAATGACGACAATACTCTTCACCAAGAGGTTGATTTTATTGTTTTCGATCAGGATGTTGCTGTCCAATGTGGCCAAAACATTTTGAAGCAGAATAGATGTTTTTGGTTAGTAACCGACGTTGGTTTTTATTTTGCAAAAGGTAGCCCAACTGGTTGGGCGTTAAAGTATCGTTGGGGAATATAAAATTCATATATATAATTCTAATATTTCATTAGATTATGGACTTTTACTTCCCTCACTAAATACAATGTAGATATCACTAAATGCGAATAATAAATCTCACAAGTGTTTGGTTTTTTTTTTTTTTTTTTTTTTTTTGGAATCAGCTTTGTATTAAACTTAAAAAACTAGCGAAACGCTAGAAAAAAAAAACAATACATCAGTCAATTACAGGGGATAATAAGCCATTCAGAATAGCTAACTCTATACTTGCTATTCCTATTACAAATCCAGTTAAACGCTACTTCCTTAATAGAATCAACTATCATGCATTTTCGGGTATCACCATTATTAAAAGTGACGGCATTTCGAAACCGCCATAAAATCCAAATAACCGTGAAACAAACGGCTTCAACCACTTTTTTACAATGATCACTCCAATTATTAAAGTACACCGACTCCATCAATGCATGAAGATCGTCCGCATCATAATGTAAAACTTGAAGCCAATTAGCAATTGCCCTCCACACATCTTTAGCCACGGGACAACTCCAAAAAATATGATCCATATCTTCCACCTCTAACTCGCATACCGGGCACATCATATTGTCAAAATTAACCCCTCTCAAAGCAAGATTATACTTTGAAGGGATACGATCTAACATCACTTTCCAAACCAAAATATTAACCTTCCTCGGCACAAGTTTAGTCCACCTTGTCTCTAAAACCGAAGACGGTAACAGTCTATCATCCAACCACCTTCTAGTCGAGTTGACTTCAAATTCTCCGGTAACCCCAATATCCCACCTCCACTTGTCCGGAGTATTAATAAGCGTAATGCTAGTAACCCGGGTATTGATCTCCGCAACTTGCTCTTGTTCTCTCCCCCCTCGGATGTTCCTACACCAATTCCAATTAACCGTACTCCCATGCAACCGTTCCGCTACCGAACAAAATTCATTCAACTCCAACCTAAACAACCTTGGATACTTATAACATAACGCCATCGAATCAACCCAAGGATCTTTCCAAAAACTCGTTTGTAAGCCATCCCCCACCACTTTTGTCAAATGAGACAAGAAATCCATTCCACCATCTTTAAACTTACAAATCATCTTTATAATACCCGCCCACGGACCGGTGCCTATATACCGATTACCACCACCATCTAAACCACCATTCTCCCCATAAATAGCCGATATGACCCGAGCCCAAATCATATCACTATTTTTCACATATCTCCACACCCACTTTAAAAGAAGAGCAATGTTAAACGCATTCAAACTACCAATGTTAAGACCCCCATTTTGAAAAGACGTCAAAACCAAATCCCATTTAACCCAATGAATCTTCTTACTTATTTCAGTACCACCCCAAAAAAACGAAGCTCTCAATTGTTCCAACGTATGACAAACACTTTTAGGCATTGAAAACATGGACATATAATAAATGCCTAACCCTCCCAACACCGATTTAAGTAACGTAGAACGACCACCAACCGATAACGTCTTCACTTTCCAACCAGATAACTTTTTTTTAAATCTATCAATTGAAGCATCCCAATACTTCTTTCTAGACATGAGGGCACCCACCGGAAGCCCTAAATAAACAAACGGAATCTTACCTTTACATACTCCAAGCCTTGCAGACATGATGGTTAAATCTCTATCCGTGACCCCAACACCATACAGATTTGACTTATGCAGATTAATCTTCAACCCCGACGCCATATGAAAATAATGAAGAATGATAAGCAGATTATGCATATTTTTAGCCGACCAATCCCCCAGAAAAATAGCATCATCTGCGTATAGCAAATGAGAAATCTGGAACAAATCTTCATGAATATGCAATCCGTTAAAAAAATTATTAGCCTTTGCTTCTTCCATAGCTACATGCAAACCCTCCATTGCCACAATAAATAAAAACGGAGACAGAGGATCACCTTGTCTAAGACCACGCTCTAACTTGAATTCTCGCGTAGCATTTCCGTTTAATAAAACCGATGATTTAGCATGCTTGAATAAAGCCGTGATCCATCGACGCCATATTTCCGGGAACTTCATAAACTCCATTATACGATCCAAAAAATCCCAGCTAATAGAATCGTATGCTTTTTCAAAGTCGACTTTGAGAACCATTGCGCATTTTTTCCGTTTTTTATACCATGCAATAATCTCATTAACAATCATAGGGCCGTCTAAAATTTGACGCCCTTTAACAAACGCAGATTGTTCCAAACTAACAATAGAGTCAACCACCGAAGCAAGCCGCAAGGTTAATATTTTAGCCACAATTTTATATTGTACACCAATTAAGCTAATCGGCCGGTAATCAGTGACAACCATGGGATTTAAAACTTTCGGAATTAACGTGACAAACGAAGAGTTGCAACCTGACGGAAAATACGCTGACTGAAAAAATTCATTAACGAAATTAAAAACGTCGTCCTTAATAGCATTCCAAAACTTCTTCACAAAAGCGAAGGTAAATCCGTCCGGGCCTGGAGCTTTATCATTTCCACAGCTCCAAACAGCCATTTTTATCTCCTCCATAGTAACCGGAGCCGTCAGCATCAACGCATCACCATCAGAGATACATTTAAACTTCCCACTACGTCTCACGATCGGAATCACCTGCACGCTTTTAAATTTATTAGCATAATAATTAAAAAATATATCTTTTACCTCTGCAGCCGAGGTACTCCAAATGCCATCATTTTTAACTCCTCTCATAACCGAATGCCTCCTCTTGCTATTAATAACTCCATGGAAATATTTGGAGTTCTCATCACCTTCAATACTCCATTTAACTTTAGCTTTCTGCGCAAGATCCCGCCATTCTTTTTCATCCAATTTATACAATTCTTGTTTTGCATTTTGGCGTAACAACAGATCTTCATCCGAAGCAGATGTATCTTCCATTTTCGATTCCACCATGGCAACCTGCTGAATTAATCTTTTTCGCTTATCTAATTGCTCATCTTTCTTAGTCTTCCACCATTTTTTACAATTTTCCTTCAACCGTTTCAACTTATCCTTAAACCGAATACAATAATTGTCACTAACGTTATCGACCTCAGTCGCCCATGAAGTAACAACCATCTCATTAAAAGACTCTTCCTCCATCCATGAATTAAAGAACCTAAAAACACGAGGACCATAGTCCACCGAATCTTGAGCAAGCACGATGGGCCGATGATCAGGAATAATGTCATTCATGACATTAACAGTAAGGTCCGAACATATTTCATACACACCTTCCGTAACAAAAAAACGATCCAGTTTGCTCATTTTCCGTCCATCCGGACTTAAACGAGTGAAAGAGGATCCTCCCATGGGGACCTCAATTATACTAGTCGCATCAATAAATTCATTAAAGTCTTCTATCTCCTTATCATTTGTACCACACCCGCATCTCTCCGCTTCATCACGGACCGCATTAAAATCTCCAAACATAATAAAATTCCCTTCGTGAGTTTGCATATAAGAAATAATAAAATCCCACAATCTTCTTTTATCAACTGAACTTTGCGGGGCATACACATTCCCCATAATACACTTCATCTTACTACTTTTCCACTCCCCATGAACAAATAAAACGTTCTGAAAACTAGCAACACGAGTGCTACCAAAATACGAAGGGTCCCAAATAGACATTATACCCCCAGATAACCCAACCGCGCTAGTAATAGCAAACTCATAAGAAATATTACCCCAACATTGCCGAACCATATACGAATCAATCTTCGACACTCTCGTTTCCTGAATACCGAGAAAAGAAACTTTATACTTATTACAAATAACCCCAACCCGTCTGCGTTTTATGACATCTCCTATACCGCATGTATTTAAAGACATAATATTCATTAAAAACCTTTATCATCTCCCATTCTACTAACCATCCTTTCAAGCGACAACTTACACCCTTCCATATCATGGCCTAACGCAAGTCCAATGTCAATATATTTATTCAGATCATCAACAAGAGACATAGACTGTGGAATATACATCTCACCACCTAAATTGCAAACCGATTGTTGGGAGAAAGAGCACCTCTCCACCGGTTTTTCCGTTTCATCATTCTGTTTTACATGTTCAAACCCTGGCGGCCTAGACAAAGAATCCTCACCTTCTGACACCTTTATCTCAACCCGACCGTCCTCCTCCTCTACAACCCGAGCCTCCTCCTCATCCACGTGATGCATGTTATCCATACCTGGAACAGCATCAGCCACTATTTTGATGATATTACCATCTACGGCTATAGGGACAAGATTACTAGCCGAATAATCTTTAAAATTATGTATCTTTACTTCATCATTTCCATCAACGTTATTGTCAACAACATAAACGTCATCACTTCGTGTCCCCATCGAGCCATCATTCGATACCGAAACATCATCATCATCAACTTTACTCTCCACATCTGAGCACTTCATAATCGGTTGCCACAAAGCAATCTCATAAATTACTACCGAGTACTCATCATTACCAATCACTACATCCAATTCTTTATTCACTTTGCCTTTAAAATTTGTTTTAATACAAAATCTAGCGGTACCTCCTTCACCTTGATCATCATCGACAAACATAAGTTCCGCCCATCCTTTAATAATTTTCTTTATAGCTTTAATAGTACCAGCCATTAATGGCAACCCATCCATTCGCACCCAAACAACCTTGTCATCCACTACAAACTTGTCATGCAATTTGTCTAACCGAATAAAAAAAACTGCATATCATTATGAGTTCTAAACTTATCACACGCCTCTTTGGTCTCGAATTCCATCCAAATCCAAGACCCCCCGATATGGTGAACATCAACATCAAAAAATCCTTCTTTAACGCACACAACCTTAATATTTTCAATCAAAGACAACTCCCGTACCTTCCCGACAAGGATTAACCCGTCATCCTTCACGGGAATTTGATCCTCCTTAGTTAACTTAATGACGTTTCTGCGAACCGGATCAACTTGATCAACTTTACTCTTCACCTTCTCCTCATGAGTATGAACTAGCTTTCCCGATTTAAACAAATCAGAAAATTTGACCGAGGTATGCACCTCTCGAGATTTGTGATTCGCCTTCACCTCATGAGCATGATTTGCGTGTGTATCACGTTTCAAAATCTTATACACCTTTTCTTCATCAACATGTTTAGATCGGACCGGTTCATTACGTTCAAAACGTGACAAAGATGCAAACAAATGATAAGAACCAAACCAAGCATCATTCAAACGGCCAACAAGGTGTTCCATATTACGAACCCTAATAAATCTAACGAATGCAAACCTGCGACCAATCTTAGACAGTTTACGGGGAATAAAAACATCAGCAACGGTACCGTAAACCTGCATGGCAATCCAAAGATCACGAATTTCCCAATGTCGTGGGAAATTAGTGACATAAACTGAGCGTGCAATCCCTTTGAGATTTACTTCATTGCTTCGATTAAACGAAGAAACCCTGCCATTAGAATTCGGAAATATCCTATGCGAATCGTCGTTACCCATCACGACACCAACCCTTCCCCCCTCCCGGCACCGGAAGAAGGAAAAAAAGCACTTAAGCAACTAAGGAAAACAAGTGTTTGGTTTATATAGATAAAATGCCTGATGAACATTACTACAAGGTAGCTCAAGCACTTAAGCAACTTAAATAAAACTTTTTAAAATTGCTTGTTTTCAGTAATTCAAAAGTTCAATTGTAATAAAATGTAACCAACTTTCACCTTATTATTAGTGTAAACAACTCACTTTTATCATGGTATGCAATATCGTTATACATCCGTGCAATTGCATATAAATTTTGTCACTAAAACCTTCAAAAGAAACTGATGGAGAAGGTCCCATAGATCATAATAAACCAAATCGAAAATTTTATTGCTACGAAAAGTAGCATTGCATAATGAAATATTAGAAGACTTGTCCGACTAGCAAGAAGTGATTAGTAAATTACCAAATTATGGAGAAAATGGTAAAGAACAACTAGTAATAAGAGAATTAAAAACATGTTGATGTGGATGACCGAGACGATTAGGCCAAATAACGGATGAAGCTACACTTGTGGTGAAGGCATGGTTAAGAAAATGCTTCAGTTGAGGAAAAAGAAATGAGGAGAGACCATTATACCTGAAATCAGGACACACCCAACTGTCGAACTTGAGCTTGAAAAACGCTAAAACATTAGAGCTCGAACCCAAAAAATTTTATGGACATTTTCCTGCCTGTCCCAACCAAGCCCAAACGTAAATTTGTTCAAACCCATTTCAAAAAGGGTTCAACCCAAATTATCCTTAGTTAATTAAATAAGATTTTATTGTACAATTTATTGTACAATTTATTTTATATTTATTTCATATTTATTTATATATAAATAAATATTTACTTATATATAAATAAATATTTATTTATATGTTAATAAATATTTTTAAAATTTTATTTTAGGTACACAATTATTTATTTATAAGTATTTAAATTTTACTTTTGTTTAAATAATTATTTATATTTTATTGTACAAATACTCATTATTTTCGATCAAGCAAACCAATTTACCAAAACTTTTAAAATACAATACCAATTCAATAACATTATCAACGTATCGTTCATTAGTTTATTTCAATGTGCTTAGGACACTAGGAATCACTTGGTTGGAAATTATACATTATCATTTCATATTGTTAGCGTTGCATCTGGCGAATTCACATCTCCTTTTCACTATGTTTTTAAGTGTTTTGCTATTGGGTTGAAAAATATCCAAATTTGCATTTAGTGAAAGCTTACTACAACTTGGACATATGGAATTCAGATATTGTGTTTTTGAAATTATTGTAATTTGCGCTGTGTATGTATACAGGAACATATTGTTGTTGTTATTATTAGGGTAAATTACAGAAATTGTCCCTGTGGTATACCCGATTCTGCATTTCTGTCCCTAAACTTTTTTTGTTTTTTGTACTTGTAGATATTTTACGAACATTCAAGTTTGTATCGAAATGAGGTTTACACTTTAGAGATCTAGTTCTAATCATCTAATAAAAACATCATGTATGGAATCAAATTAGCTCCCAGGTGTTTCGAAGCATACTACGAGCAGATAGGAACATTCAAGTTTGTACCAGCGGTTAACGCTAATGGGTTCAAGAGAGCGAGACTATCAATTTCACCGGCGTCCTTCTCTCGTGGAACCGACAACGCCGTCGACAATAGCTCTATTTTTGTAGGTTCCGGTGGTTTTGTTCACATTGAATCAGTTCCTAAGTTCGGAGTTGCGTCGGTGTGCAGACGGCGGAGAGAAATGGAAGACGCAATTACGATTCACCCCTCTTTTCACACCACAGACGATAATCAAACATCGAGTCTGCACTATATTGGTGTCTACGACGGCCATGGTTGTTCTCACGTATGTTTTATACATCGAAATCAAATTAGGGTTCATTATTTGGGGGTTGTGTTATGTAGATGAAGAAGGAAGATGAAGAAATTAAATTAGGGTTTATCATTTGGGGATTATGTTATGTAGATGAAGAATGAAGATGAAGAACATGAAGAAGGAAGGAAAATGACTTAGATGCCCTCATATGTTTGGAATTTCACGTTAACTAATGGTCAGAATTGGACGGAAGGACAAAAATACGGATTTTAAAAAGTTTAGAGATAAAAAACCGACAAAAAACGTTTAGGGACAGAAATGCACAATCGGGTATACCATAGGGACAATTTCTATAATTTACCCTTATTATTATTATGGTGATATATATATATATATATATATATATATATATATATATATATATATATATATATATATATATATATATATATATATATATATATATAATATGGATCAAGAAAGAAGCTAGCTTATTTAATGAACTTAAAGAAGCAATTAGGACCATTGATTTAATTAAAACATTCAAGTGCACTCAAGGGTATGATTGTCATTCTCCCCCTCCTCCAATAATGTATACCGTCTTTTCCAAGTTTCACTCATTCGTGTTTTTAGATTTCCCCTTCCCCATCTTCACCGCATCTCCTCCACAGATCCATCAATGGCTTCCTTCCAATTTCAACCATTACGAACATGACTTGAACCATAACTTGACCAGTTCTGAACGATTCATAGAGCTTCATATGCTCAGACGTAAATACTTTCTTCAATTTGATATCTCTAATAGCCTTTCCTAAAGTATGGGTACGAGTTAGCATATCCATGGAAGGCAATAGCTACTTTAGGGAATTAAGAGATATCGTATTGTTATTTTTCCTCCTTTCAATCGCTTAGATTCCTTCACAATTGAAACAATCTTAAAGTCTGGTTGGATCCCTTCATATTTGAGTTTTTCCTCCTCAAATTCATGCCTGATCCAATTGATTTCATATTAATCCCACTGATTTCAACACTTTTGCAGCAATACATGTTCCTTCACCAATAAGCCCTAATAAGATTTGTTCAGTTCCCACAAAATTATGCCCTAACCGTAACTGTCTTACTTCATCTTGTGCAAGCATAATAACTTAATTGCCTTCTATGTAAACTGTTCAAACATGGCTTTTGGCACGATTCTACAAGGTTTTGATTTGCGAAATAAGGTTGCAGATGCAGCTTTTGAGTAAAAAGTTTGACCTTTTTTTGACCAAGTTGTCTAAACAGTTTGTTCCTCTTAAATCAGATAAATTTCTTATGGTTATTGGGGTTGTTTGTAAGGTGTACATCATTTTGACTTCTCATTTTGGTCTATTGGAATGGATTTTGCTTTTGGTAGAGATCATTTATGGAAAACTGGCTGACTGAACCAAAGCTCCGTCCATGATTGTATTCAGATGATCTATATGCAAAAAAGGAGTGGAGAATTAATCAGGGTTGACCAAGACGAAAAAAAGTCAAACTTTCTTAATGTCTGCCACTAGCGTTTGTGGTTTTGTTTCACTACAATAACCAAACACTCCTTTTTAGTTTTTTATTCCCTGAAAAGCCAAAATTTTCACACGACTAATACCACAAAATCACCTACTACAATTACATTATAACAAGCTTCAGATAATTTAATTCATAGTGGCCCTACTACTACATAATGAGGATGCAAAGATGTCAATATTGGTAAGCTTGATTGCATATGCAGGCTAATAACTGTATCAATGAACCAATTTCTAGCTAACAATAAATATATTTGAATAAAAATCCAGAATAGTCGTTTAAGAACACTAAAAAAATATTGGATTTCAAACTAGTGAAACCTATTTCAAAAATGGCTTACCACAACATACTAATCAGTCGCAAAATCAGATAAAAAAAGAAAGGAAACAAGTAGAGGATGTACAGAAAAAAAAAAATGAAAGGTGCAGATGATCATGCATGATGTTCTCGAATGGCACATTATTTTTATTTTTGTTTTATATTCTTACCATAAACATACTTTTGCATTTGCAATTTTGTTGTAACTAGTTATTACCTGAATTTTTAAATATTGGTTCTATTTCAAATACGGCCATTCGCATTTGCACTTTCATACTTACACTTGCATTTTCATACATGCAGTTGCACTTTCATACCTGCAATTGCATTTTCATTTTATGTAGTTATACCCTGAAATTTCACATACTGGTTTTGTTTCAAATACTACCGGTTGCATTTGTTATCTCATACTTGCATTTGCATTTTCATTTTATGTCGTTATTCCCTAAACTTTAAAATACTAGTTATGTTTCAAATACTGGTATTTGCATTTTCATACCCGCATTTGCATTTTCCTTTCAGTTGCATTTTCCGCTTAAGTAGTTATTCCCTTAAATTTTACATACTGGTTCTGTTTCAAATATCATTGGTTGCATTTGCATTTTCATAATTGCATTTGCATTTTCATAATTACATCTGCATTTTCAAAACGCATTTACATTTTCATTTTATGCATTTATTCCCTGAACTTTTAAATATTGGTTCTGTTTCAAACAAGGTATTGAATATTGACATTTGCACTTGCATTTTCAAAACATATAACTTGCACCTGTAATTTAGGAAGCATATTAGAATTTTTATTTTTTTGGTATGATATTACTAACATATGCCTACACCATTGCTGATTCATTAACATCAATAGATCTATGAAATCCTTAATCAATGTTGGAAAACATATATTCTACACAATTACTTCCATATAACTATTAACAAAGCATCCACAAGTATTTTAACTTGATCATGTAATGAAATTTAACAATTTAACACACACAAAAATGAGTCGTTTAATTTCACCCTATGTCTCACACGTGACATGACCAACCCGACCCGACCCACTTCCCAACCTGCTTTGACCCACTTCTCAACTTGTGTTGACCCGAATCTGCTTTGACCCACTTCCCAACTTGTGTTGACCTGCCATGTTTTGTCCCGCCTCTGCCCTATGTCTCACATGTGACATGACCAACCCGACCCGACCCACTTCCCAACCTGCTTTGACCCACTTCTCAACTTGTGTTTACCCGAATCTACTTTGACCCACTTCCCAACTTGTGTTGACCTGCCATGTTTTGTCCCGCCTCTAAAGCGCTTTTCTTTTGATCATCCTGCAATCAATGGTTATATTTACATATTAACATAAATATTGTCAAGTATAGCACCTTCAAACTCCATGACGCATGAAAAAAATTACCCAATTCATTGTTAAAGAATATTACCATATTTAGGGGTTGTTTAGCTACAGAAAACTATGGCATCCACTCAGGCTGAATAATTTTTTTTATAGAAAAAAGATAGAAGCTCGAGATGAATTTAAAGTTTGAACTATGCCTCTCTTAGAATTTCCATCAATTGATCATCAGGAAGGTCTTAAGGTTGTAAACTACTTAACCACCAACATCTTACAATAAAACAAATTGATTTTTCTTATAAAACTTAACTTTGTACCAAATATATGGAGTATAAAGTTTGAACTATGCCTCTCTTTAACCGTATGGGTTGCAATATACGATCAAATCTTATTTCATCAAATGTCAAAACTCACAAACTACCTTAAGGTCTTAGCCTAAAACAAAAATTGGAATCAGGCTACTCCTTTCATGTCTATCCATGGCTATGGGAGGGGTTGTGGAGAGGAAGACGTAATGCAGCTATAAGCCAAGGACTTTAATGAATTCATATGGGGTTGTGCACAATTTTCACTATAAATTTAGGTCAAATTTTCTGAATATAGTACGTAATCACTAACATCTTCACAAAATATATAAAACGAGCAGAAATTGATAATGAAACCTACCGAACCAGCGGTGCTGAACTCGTCCGATTTAAACCCTATTTTGAATCGATTTTGACTGTGAGAACTCGTCTGATTTAAACCCAATATTGAATCGATTTTGACAGTGACACAGAGCAGAAAATCATGCGTTGAAAGTGTATGATTGAAACCCTATATTGAATCGCCTTCGCCTGTTAGAGAGACACAGAGAATCGCTGTTCCGATTGTCATCCTATATTGAATTAAGAGAGACAGAGAGAGAGCGTCGTTTGAAATTGAGAGAGAGAGAAGAAATGCCTAAATGTTTCTTAGGTGAGAAAGATGCATTTTTATAATACTACCCTTTTAGCCTTTTCTTTTATCCAGGTCCCCACCCTAATTTATGTATCCGCCGCGCCTTCTTAAATCCAATCATCTCATCCCTTCAATTTTTGATCAAAGGGTTATAAATTGTTCCTTATATTCTTTAATTAATCATGCTTTTCTATAGATCCCCACCCTATATATATATATATATATATATATATATATATATATATATATATATATATATATATATATATATATATATATATATATATATATATATATATATATATATAATACCAACGGATTTTTAATTACCAAAGGCATTTCCGTTGGCAATTTATAAGATATTAAGTACTCAAGTTACTAACAGAAAATAAAAGTGCCAACGGCGTTTCCGTTGCTAAATTACCAACGGTTATAACGTTTTTGACTATCAAAATTACCAACGGACACTTTTAATCACCGACGGCTTTTCTGTTGGTATTTATCAATGGGATCGTTGGTTAATAAATTTACCCACGGGCCTTTTACTGACAGACGGTTTTCGTTGGTAATCCCGTTGGTAAACCCGATTATCAACGGATTTAGCCAAATTACCAACGGATTTCGCCCGTTGATATTGGCATTTTTTCTAGTAGTGGATCTATGTATTGGGACAATTTTATAAGCCACCCAAATACATAGATGACTCTAGTGAATGAAGTTTGATATTTCAATGGCCTCCACATATATTACGCATACGTCATTTTCCATCATAATCATTAGTTGCATCTTTTTGTTCAAATATATGTATTTGCCAATTTTGTGTATTTTCTTGTTCTCTGTGGACCGTGGTAGCCAATATGGGGATTTACAAGAAAAAGAGATAAGTATCTAAGTTGCAGGGTGCCTTTGTTAGATTAATTTATGTAATGATTAGCTTATTTACATACTATCAAAGATTTAAAAGTTTTTGTAGTAAGAACTTCCCCACTTTCGTTAAAAATTTAATTGAGATATTATTTAACATTAATTTATTGGAGACTCATTAATAAATGAGTTTTTCTATTTTTCTTTATTGCTTGAGTAACCTCCGATGATGCTTTTAAAACCAGGATGTTACATAATATACAATAACTAAGGAACTGTCTATATAAAGGAAACAATCTCAATGTATTCAATCAAAAAAACATAACATGGGGCCTAAACTACTTTACCTACTCATTATTGTTTCAACATCATATCATGCTTACTCTGCAATGTCTTCAAATGCAGATGTTAGCAACTCGTTCAGGCCATCTTCAAATTCAGATGTAGTGAACACTCTCGAAGCACCTTCAGATCCATTTGTAATAAATTCTTTTGAGCCATACACAGTGCAAATCATCAACTCAAAAATCGCGAAACTGGTTGTTCATGTTTTCTCGAAAGATAATGATCTTGGTAACAAAACATTGGCCATAAATGAAGCTTTCCATTGGAACTTCCGCATGCGCGCAACTGAATCAACTTCGTTTAAAGGGGCATTTTTCAGGTTCAATGATGACAATAGTCTTTACCAAGAGGTTGATTTTATTGTTTTCGATCAAGATGTTGCTATCAAATGTGGCCAAAACCTTTTGAAGCAGAATAGATGTTTTTGGTTAGTAACAGATGTTGGATTTTATTTCGCAAAAGGTAGCCCATCTGGTTGGGAGTTAAGATATCGTTGGGGAATATAAAATTCATATGAGTAATTGTGATATTTCATTGGGTTATTGAGTTTTACCTGCCTCATTAAATACAAGTTAGATATCACTAAATGCGAATAATAAATCTCCTTAACACATGTACTTAAAGTGTTTATATAGATAAACTGTTTGACGCACGTTACTACAAGGTAGCTCAAGCACTTAAGTAAAATAAGACTTATTAATATTGCATTCTGTAAACCATCATTGAAAAACCAACAAAAAACTGCCGAAATGCAGTTTGTAAACTGTTCAAAACCGATGCAGACCGCTAAAACCGGGTCGGATCCATTGGGTCAAAAAAACCGGGTTTAAAAATCTCAAATTTGGATTTTCTAAGCATTTTTATATAAAGGAATAATAACCCAAATAAAAATTTTCCCAATTGACCTGGCAGCTCGACCCCGTTAAGTCAGTGTATTTTAATCATAACAAATGTGCACTCTGCATCACCCTAACTTGTTTAATATTTATTAAGATTACACTTAGTCAACTAAATTGATCTTATTACATTTAAATCATATTGATGATATAAAATACCAACATAGAGTACTTGAATCATTATGCTACTTTAAGTCTTTAACATACAATTGGGATATCTTTTAATGAATTCACAAATTTCAGTTTTGGCATCAATGTTATTACAGCAGATTCCATTGATTCCTTTTGTGTTTGGATAAAGGAAAATAATGGCGGTACATAGTATATTTTGATTTTCATAACTTAATGTTTGTTTTTTCAATACTTTGTGGGTTATTTTATTATATGTGTATAATTTAAACGAATTGAATCAGCATATGTATAGGTCAAATAGGGTTTTCATACATGTGTGTACTTTTAAATGGATCAATTTGGGTATATTTTTTCTCTAACGGGATCTTAAGGATTTAACTGAAACATAAACTGTCAAATATTTTAATATAGAAAACTTGCCATTTTAAAATAGTCAAACATTTGTATTTTTCACTTTATAAATCAACAAAGGTACATTAATGTTACATATTTCGTTTGTGGGTAATTAATTTCATACTTTGGGAGATAAGTAGCTGATATTGACGTTTTTAAACACGTTCAACCCCGTCAATATCACCTATTTTGAGTACATTTTGTAAGTAAAAGTATGTGATATTACTCAATATAGTGTTGGGTTTGTATTTCAGGTGGTACGTTAGAAACGAGGCCGGAAAAGACGCAAAAGAGAACAAAAAAAGAAAGAAAATGCAGGAATTGGAGTTCGCGCCGCGAACTCCTCACGATCGAGGGTCTAATTCTCTGTTTGATTCTCACTTCGGGAACTTGAGTTCACGATCTCGAACTTCCCTTGTCAAGGGTTCGCGACGCGAACTTCTGGCGTTCGCGACGCGAACTTCGCGTCCAGAAAACATAATAAAACGCAGAATCAGGTCAATTGGGCAGTTGTCTTTTACATAGTGCGTTTTTGGGAAGTTAGGAGACGATTTTGAGAGCATTTCTTCAAGGGTTTCACCAATTCTACAAGCAATTATTGATTTCTTAATACATTGGATCAATTTTATGGTTGTAATTCTACTCTTGATTCCTTGTTTTGTGATTTCTAGCATGTCTATGTGCTAGTAATCTTTATATTTGCTATGTTTGGATGATTCTAGGGCTAAGTGTGGTTCAATTTAGGGATTATGTTTTTGTTCAAACAATTGTTGATGTTTAATTACTCTTTTGGTTTAATCTATGAATTTTCGTTTCTTTATCGTCTGTAATTGGTTAAATTAGGTATTGACAACACTTGATTGATTGATTATTTCCCCAACTTTTCACTTGTGACCTAGTTGGTAATTCACTAGAAATAGGGATTATAGACAAGATTCCAATAAGTTAGATTATACAAGAAGTTCAACCCTAGTAATGAAAATTATAGGTTAGAAGACTTAGGTAACCCAAGTCGGTAATATCAACAAATAGAAGTTTGATTAGTTATAACTTTTGAGAGAAGAAATTCCTATTAGTTGTAATTAGTTTATTAAATGGGATTGAGAGAAATCTAATACCGTGACTTCTAGAACATTAGATTAACCGGTGCTCAATAACCATACTTAAAACTAGATGAATCCAGACATAGTGAATATCTCTTAATTATCAAATCAACGTCCAATATACGTTCTTGTTGACTTCAATTTTATATTTACAAAGTACAAAAAATCAAATCATGTTTACAAATATTTTCTTGATTAATTCTTTGACTTTCAGTTGCTGGATGACATAATCTGTTCCCTGAGGATTCGACAACCCAAGATACTTACCTAACCTATATTACCCACGATTAGGTATACTTGCCTATGAATGTGGTAGTCTAGATTAGTAGTATTTAGGAGACATAATTTTATAACTAGATCTGATACATCAGTAGCCCACTTCACCCTAGGCATAAAAACCCATTGGACTTGCCCTGCTAACAAGTTCGTAAATAATTAAGCTAATATACCACAATGCGACCTAATGGTTAGGCATTGGTCAATTTACTTATCTAATAATATATAATGTTTTTATTAGTTTGATGATTTCAGATTAATATATATTTACACAAGTATATCTGAATTTCACATGCCGTTGTTTCATTGGTGTTCACATTCCCATAGCCTTACGGCATATCAAATGCAAGATCTAAACTACAGAGGAATAAGCTTCAAACACTTAAACGAACTAAAACACTTGTCATAACCCAATTCGCCAGAAGAAAAGAAATTTAGTAAAATAAAAGTTGATAAAATTTGTCATTTTTGTACCTCAGTCCCATAAGCATGGGCTAGGAGGAGCCTGGGACATGACTACACATACATAGTCTTTCAGTCAATTATTGACCAAAACACCCCACCCCACCCCCATATATATATGCAGGCATAATGTAATAACACACACACACACACTCAAACACGCACCATATTTTTGAGGTTAAAGAGAAATCCAATATCATATTAAAAAATGAGACTTTTAAACATCATTCCATTGTTGTTCATCTTTTTAATTCTAAGTCAATATTTTGTATCAAATTTCTCTACAAATGATCCAAACATTTTACTTCAAGCAAGAAGAAGCCTGAGGACACTACAAGACCCCAATCCTGGAATCAATAAGGTAAGATATACATTAA
Organism: Calendula officinalis; assembly: GCA_963853835.1. NCBI lineage: Eukaryota > Viridiplantae > Streptophyta > Magnoliopsida > Asterales > Asteraceae > Calendula > Calendula officinalis. The sequence goes on from OY970827.1 coordinate 20,614,661, forward strand.
AGTTAACTTGGATTTAATTTTATTTCTAACGGGTTAAATTCAAAGATTTCACTAAAAAACGGTCATCCCAAGTGTATTCAAACTAGTGTAATATTATAGTCATAATTAATACTATTTACTTACTGAACTAAAATGTGGACAATAAAAAGTTTGCCCAACCAGCCCATTTTGCACCTCTAATTTCATTAGAAGTGTAATTGCATACTGCAGGTAGATACATGGAAATCTACAAAGAAATATAATTCAAATTCAAATTTAAAAGCATATGATGCAGTCAATAATGAAGATGCAGAGATTATTTACAACATTGACTATCCAGGTGTCAAAACTCACCCGAGCCCAACTCCAAAGCATCCATGAAATCTGGAATCAATTATACCACTGTTGTATCGATTTATAATTTTACAATTTGAATTTCACATACCTTTATTTATTAATTTAATCCCCCTTTCTTTTTTTCATTTAGGTTTGCTTTCTGTAATAATACAAATAGGCTCAACAAGATAAATGTTAGTAATACAAATTATATATGGTTTGCGTCCTAATATAATTGCCCACCAGACAAAAACATACATCACAGTTTAAGAAATGTGAAGTTTTTATACAACTGAATGGCAGTTTTACCCTTTTCTATAATATACAACTAATGCTGGTTTTCATTTTTTCTTTTCTTTTCTTTTGTAAATTTTGTGGGTGACAATTGATGAATAACTTAGAAAGTGGACACTTATTTTAGTTGAAACTAAAAACAATTCTTTATCATGGTTGACTATATCAAAATCTCTCAGTTAACATGCGTTTTCACCCATTCAAATATTATAAAATAGTGATGTAAGGTAATTTTCAACCTTGAGAGCATATAAAAGGTGCCGACATGTCATCATCTTAAAACAATTATTTTACAAAAAGTTGTATATATGGTTGAAAGCAAAGTTGGTTACCTGAATTTGACCAAAGTATGTCATATGGGTCGCTACAAGTTATGTTATCTCTAAAGGGTAAAAATATATAGCTTACAAGAAACAGGTCAAATGGGTTGAACGGGTCAAACAAGTCAAAAGTATTAAATCACTTTATTCAAGAAAACTCAGATTATCATTACAATAATATAGCTTCATTTGACACACTACTAATTATAAATTCTTCTAAGAAACACGGACACAAAGTGTTTTGGGTCAGCCCATACCGAATCAACCCGGACCAAAAGTTACTCATTTTGACCCATTACTGAATACCAATCAACTCTAATAATCTATTCAACTCTAATAATCATCAACTGTGGGGGGAATGTTGATAAACATATGTAACTCTCAGATTCATGGTTGGTTGTAACCAATATGAATATCTATATCTCTATCAATGATTAAGATGATTTTTTTTTTTTTAATTACAATTAAAACATTAAATATATCAAAATACTTCTTTAATAACTTCTGAAAATTAAACTATGAGGTATATATATATCAATAACACGAGTAAAAAAAATTAGTGCATGTGAGGTATCATTTCAAAAGATAAGATTGATGTGTGTGTGTGTGTGTGTGTGTGTGTTTGGTCCACATCACATGTTCAAGTTATGGATTATTGTGACAAACATTGACCAGTCCACATGCATCTCTAGGGGTTTTTTTTTTTTAATAACATTGTTTGATAAAGTAGTGAATATTCCAGCATACACACAAAAATTATCAATTTACATTAATAACAAAATGAAGTAAATTAGACATCAAATCTAATGCATTTTTTTAAATTATGATGTGAGACTACATGGGTCATTTAGGGTTATGTTTTGGGTAAAAATTTAAAATAAATAAATAAAAAGCAGGTCAAAAGTCGCCCTAAGTTAGGGTCGCGATTTATTGATTTAAACCTCCTAAATCATTTTATTAAATAGAACTAGATTATAATTGAAATTCGAAATAATATAACTTTTATAATCTATTAGACAAGCTATAACATCTTATAAGTATGTAAAATTTTGGGCACATAAAATGTTTTGGGTCAACCCGACCCATTATGAGTTATGACCCGTTACTCAACCCGCCCATAGTATCTCTAGTCAAGAATATCCATAAATCATAAGAATTATTTGCCTACTACAGACAACGTAACAATCAAACTTAATTTAGGGTGAGACAACTGTCATGTTTGATATCAAGATATGTCAATTTGACCATATAAAACAAGAGTCTTGATATAAATATATATATATCATTTAAATAGATAGTTGAAGCACATGACCACAATCAAGTAATTCAGTTAAGCATGTTATCAACATGGGCCCAAGAAGAAAAGCAATATGATATAAATGATTGTAAAAAGTTAAGCATTTAATGTCATTTTTTTTTTAATATTTCTTTTGTGTCTGGTACCTACTGGACAGATTTTTTGTATTGTAATTTCCTGTTCAGGGGCTATTATATTATACAAAAGGAAAAACAAATTGCAGTTATTCACAGAGTGATATAAACTAAATTTATTCAAGTTTAATAGGAAAATAAAAGTAATTTGAAGAAGCTAATGTTGTAGTGTGAATTGTTATTGATTTATGTATGGTATGAGTAAACTGTAAACACTTACTCAAATGGTGGCTCAATCTCAGTAGCAAGAGTAACATGCAATGAAAAATCTTCATTTCTGACTTAGGGACCTGAAGGAAACGGAAACTAAAAGACGTTAAGTCAGAATATTAGAATTTAAACTGTTAAACAAGTAAAATCAAACAAACTTGCTTAAAAAGAAATGGGTTGAAAGAGTCAAATTAGCCCAAAGGGCATTATAATCTCTGAAATTATTAAAATTCCGACTATCTATTTTTATCTGTATCGGTAGTGAATTCTTTTATGTAAATCTCTGAAATTGATATGGTTGGTACTGCAAGCATGTGGAAATTAAGTGAAATATGCAACTGTATGCAAGGTTCAGTTACGACTGGCCGCGTTTATATTTCTCGACATTTTTTATCTCAAGAAAACAACTAAATTTTTTGAAAATATTAGACTTTTCTATTTCTGGAAATGCATATAGTTTAAAACAATAAGAGTCAGTTTTAAGAAATTAAATTACAAACTGAAAAGTGAGTTTTCTCTTTTCCATGGAATTTCTTCCCTAGAAGTTCAATATGATCATGTTTTCTATTTTTTCGAGTTTTCAATGGGAACTTTTCTATAATTCACAACTGCATAAATCAACCCTTTCACTAGTTCATCATCTGAAGCAATTTGTTCATTCATTTCAATTGAAAATAATGAAGCTGCACCCACAATCTCATTGCATCTGTAGACAAAAAGCACCCATTTTGAGAAGTGATCATTTCATCAAACAGTTGGTCTGCGTCATAATTATTCAATACAAACTATGTAAAAACAGGTGGTATGAATTTTTACACGTGCAGATTTGACAGCCCATTCAAATAATGGAAAATATGATCATTTACAAGACATAATTACCAACTTTGAGAGAAGTGAGCATTTCACCAAACAGTTGGTGCACATTTTATATATTCAGTCCAGACTATATAAAGAACAGATGGCATGAATAGTTTACATGTGCAGATTGACACCCCGTTCAAATATTGGGAAATATAATCGGTTAGAACACATAATCACTAACTTTGAGAGAAATAAGCATCTTATCAAATAGTTGGTTTGCATTAAAAAAACATTCAGTCTAAACTATATAATAGAAACAGTTGGTATGAATATTCACACGTGTAGATTGACACCCCATTCAAGTATTGGTAAATATGATCATTTAGAACACATACTTACCAACTTTGTGAGAGAAGTGAGCATTTCATCAAACATATGGTGTGCATTTTAATTCATCAGTCTAAACTATACGAATAACATATAATCAGTTCAAACAATGTATTTGCATGATGGAAAATGTAATCATTTAGAACACATATAACCAGTTCAATCAATGTATTTGCATGATGGAAAATGTAATCATTTAGAACACATATAATCTTCCTTGAAATTGAGGAGAACAAGGAGCAGGAAGATAAAACGAATGTCTAGGGTTTATTGATACTGCAGGATTGAATTGGGGGATTTGGAGAGGAGAGAAAGACGACTATGATCTGCGGCTTTTTGGAATTGGTTAACAACAATGGCTACATTGATGAGCACGTTAATTGATGAAGATATGATGAAATCTTTAACTAAATGCTCCAGTCGTCAATGGCAGAGATGAAACTGAATTTGACAAAAATTGCAAGAAATCAAGAATCATTGATCAGTGAAATGCAAAAATTGAATGGAGACAATCGAGGTAATGACCACACTCTTCAAATTTCGAGTCTTGATTTTAAGGATTCAATTTCTTTTTCATATATTCTCAGTGATTTGAGAAATTAAATGGTGATTGATAGGATGCATATAAGTTGTTCGACGAAATGTCAAATGAATGAAATTCTCATCAAAGATGGCACTGTCCAGAAGTATTATGAAGCACTTAAATCGTTATTTAGCAAGATGAAATTAAATGAATACATATATTTCGTTGTTCTCTTCATATGGGGTTATAATCTGAAATTGAGAATGGTGTTATAATGTTTGAACTCAGGACTCCCTCGGAAGCCTATTTATAGCTAAATTGCAAGAAACAATGAACAATCTTATGAAAAGAAAGATGAATCCACCGTTATCACCCACCACCAAACTTAGACAGGTCCCAACGGTCCGCCGGTTGGGCACCGTCGGTTGGCCGCCGGTACCGGCGCCGTAGGCACGGACCGCCGGTTGGTCCGCCGGTTTTCCGCCAGCCGGTTTCGAGACGAGAGAAGAGACGGAGGGAGGAGCGTGTGAGTGGGGCCCGCCGTACCCGGTAGCCAATAAAAAAAAAAGTTTTTTATTTTTAAACGGTAATAATTCAAAAAAAATGGTAATAAATACAAAAAACCGGTAATAAATTCAAAAAAAATCAAAAAAAATTCCCCCTCATTTACATCTATAAATACCCACTCATTTCTTTTATTTTTTACACCACATTCATCTTCTTTCTGTCTCAACAAAATCATACTTCCTCCCAAACTTTTTAATTATTTTAATGTCTTTTTTTTATTAATGTCTTTTTTTTAATTATTTTAATGTCTTTTTTTTTATTAATGTCTTTTTTATGTAATGTTTTTTTAATTAATGAAATGTATTTTTATTAGTTATATGTTTTAATTAGTTGTATATTTTTATTAGAAAAAGAAAAGTAAATGGTGGGTCCCAAATTTGGTGAAGTGACGGAGTGCTGTTGGCATGGGTACGTCAGTTTAGTGTTAGTTAGTTTGTCTGCTGACGTGACGCTGAGTTGACAGCAACTGACGGCGTCATTTGCCGTCACCATTGGCACCGGTCTTAAAGATCAAGTGAAGTGAATAATAACAAAAAAGGTTTGGTGTTTCATGATAAGCCAATTGTAGTGGAATATCATGATATTGAATTAACGCCTTTAACGGTTAAGATACGGTTTGTAAGACTACCTTTGATTATCATTGACACATCAATTTTCTTTGTCTCGACAAAACACATGACAAACTCTAACTAAATCCTCATAGTGGTGAACAAATCTTAAAATTAATACATGTATCACTTACCATACACACCGTACAAGGCACACAACATATATTGTGTGACCTTCATATGTCATTGCGGCGACCAAACACGTATGTAGTGATAACCTTATTAAAATTTGTGATGCAATGAGTGAAATTGAATCAAATTGTCATGATATTCTTGTTTTAAGAAAATTGATGGTAAAATCCAAGTTGGATATGGTTCTAATATCACGAAGTTGATAGAAACTTAAATGGAATTTGAAAATTCAATACTCATCATGAAGTTGATGGTAATACTACTATTAAGTTGTATGAAAACATAATCAAAGTGTTTATGTCATACTCGGTTCTTAGCTCTTCTAGGAATGGTTTATTAATAATAACCTTTTAGTGAGTGTCATGATGTGCATATGTCAATGCTAACTGAATTAACTGACATCCAATTGTTGGTTATAATTAGTTGAAACTTGAAAGTAGACGTGTTAGCTTATAAATCATAGTATTGTGATAGGTTGAGTAGCTTTAGATTAATCAAAATTCTCTCTTTCAGTTGTAAACTTAATGGCAAAATCATTCTAATCTTTAGAATATCCTGTGTTTGCTTGACTTTCTTTTTTAATTTTTTAAACAATTTCGAAAATAATCGTATCACGTACTAAAATTGATGGTTGTACCGGGTTAGGTTTACCAAAGAATTTTAACATTGCTCATTTATCACATCTATTGATTTTTTTAATCAAATAATTATTCATTCTCGTATAGTCTTGCCTCAACTACCAAACTCTAATCCACGCGCCTCTTTCTTCCCATCTATCTGCTGACAAGTCTCTCTCAAACGCACAGACGTTGAATCTACTTCCATTGCTACATCTTTTCTACCACCCACAACAACAATCTTCATTGATCCAATGGCATACGTTGATCAAGCATTCTCCATATCCGATGATGACCTTATGATGGACTCAGATTCTTTTTCTTACACCGTACACAACCGTCCTCCGGTCAAAGAAATCGCCCTCGCCGTAGGTCTTCTCGTTTTCGGCATCACCGGCATCGTCTTCGGCGTCTTCATGTCCGTCAATCGCGTCGGCGGTGACACTGTTCATGGTAATTAGCGTTACTACTATTAGTAATTTTGCTTATACACCTCCCACTACTAAAATTGAAACCCTAGAATCTGACTTTTCTTTTTTATTTCACTATTTCAGGGCTGTTTTTTGTGATATTGGGGGCTGTGCTGTTTATACCGGGGTTTTATTATACGAGAATTGCTTATTATGCTTATAAGGGCTATAAAGGTTTTTCTTTCTCTAATATACCCCCTGTTTAGGGTTTCGATATTTTCAAACTGTTTGGATCTTTCAGTATGTACATATCGTCTGTCTATTTTATGGTGATTGTTATGATCAGCTTGCATTGTAATGATAAAGTAAAAGACTTATTACAGCCCAGATGCATCATAACGATCCCACCAGATCAGCTTCAGGTTCTTGTTATATCATTTGTTTTTTTAGGTTATTAAATCCAAAATTTGAATAGGGATCTGCACCACTAGAATAAATTAAAACCCTAAAACCCTATTTATAGATAAGAATTCATTCCTAATAAACTCGCATTCCTAATCTTTATCGAAATTTAAAGCTATCTGCCAAATAAATAGATTATGGACTTATCTAATAGTAAATTAGTAATAGAACTAAATCTTATCTTCTGATAATAAAAGTAACAATTATTCAAACTAGAATAGTACCTTCATGCATATTAAAAGATTATTACATGCATATTAACTTGTATTTTCATTAATGGAGGGGAAATTTCTTAATTGTTGGGGGTGGTTATTAGTTAATGTACAACTATTGATCCATGTCCTAACACTTTGTTGACAACCCTAATGGTTGTCATTAGCATTTCCTTTAATATTTTATTGGTGAAAATCAAATAGTATTGACTTGCCATTTTTAAAATTTGATTATGGAATGAGAGGTGATTCGTACAGAGCAATTTTTATCTATACAGAGCAATTTCATCCCAAAAGACAATCATGTCCCTCCTTTCCCTTTATCATATTTTGCATTTCACCCCTGCAACTAAGGACATGATTGTCCTTTGATATATAATTGCTCTGCATGGATAAAAAATGCTCTGTACGAATCACCTCCCTTATGGAATATGTAGTTCTTAAGAGGGCATATATGTAAGTGGCAAGATGGGCCGGCTTGGACGCATAGGGTAATGCGTCAAAACAGGTTCAAGTTGAAACAAGTCCTTTTTTTAATTACGGTTTGGGTCATGTGGACCCATCAATGTCTTTCTGTCTATTTTTATGTTATTTAGTAAAGTTAATTAATGCAAAAACATATTTTTATAATAATAATAATAATCTAAATCCTTAGATAAAACAATTTAGGAGGTTCTATGCATTAAAATTAGACTTTAGTTATGCAAATAAGTAAATGAGTAGAAGTTGTTGTTTGTAGTCTCATTTAACTGAAAAACACATGAGTTGGTTGAAATTAGAAGTAGAATAATAATAGGACTTGCAGAAGCATATTACGGTACGGCTTTGCGTTGACATTGTTGATCATTTTATGTTATCTTTTTGGGCAACTTGACATTAAAATTTGAAGGGCAGTGATAATTTGCTACGTCATATTGGGTCAAAATTTTAATCTTTGATGTTATCTGAAAATTATGGGTAGGTTTAGGATGATTTGTTAACATTGATTAACTCATTACTGGTAAGCAGGTTTTTATATGCGGAGCTTGTTCTGTGTATTTTGGGTAGAGGTGTCCAAATCGGCGGGTCATGTCAACTTATTAATCCAAAAATTAAGTTTTATATAAGTAATTGGTACGATCACCATGCTTCTTTTTGTGACTCCTGTTTTTCTGCAAATCAACATTTTGTCTATTTGGAATGAGGTGACGAGTCAGCAGCCTTCACATAAAGTCTATTTCACAAAAATTAACCAAATCTGATTCGTTATGGATTTTGATTAACCGAAATTTGGTTTAACGATTCAGTTAGGGCCAAACCGGCCCATACTGACCACTAGGTTTCCTGTTTATGTTCTCATTTCCTTGTTCATTTAGAAAGTAATCAACTTTAGAGAGTGGTAGAATCATTTTTTCAGATATCTTCTTCATTTACAAATTAATATAATTTTACTTAATTAATTATGATTTTAAAGTTAATACTCCCTCCGTCCCACAAAGAAGTTTACATTTCTCTGGGGCACAAGATTTTAGGTGATAGTTAGTGGTGGGGTCAATAGTAATACTTTTGATTAAAATATAAGGTTGGATTGGAGAGGGAATATGTTTTATTTGGTGGAATAATTGATAATAATATTATTTTATTATGTGGGCCTCCTAAATTTGAGAAATGTAAATTTTTTTGTAGGACAAAATTTTAAGGAGAAATGTAAACTTTTTTATGGGACGGAGGGAGTATATGATTATAAGTTGTACTTTCCATGTCATGGTCATTATTCCCTCCCCCTTTTGGTCAACGTCTCTAGTGTTGTCTGCACAATATAGGTCCTATGCTAAAAAACACAACAATGTTGGGCTGGTTGGACCAGTTTGGTCAATGGCTGAGATCATCCTGATGGGCTAGTTTGTTGCGTTGCGGTCATCGACATCGACCAGTTTGTTAATTCTTAACAAACTCACACGGTCAATAAGAAACTTCATACACACCATGTATACGTTTAGTTAAAAGCCTATTGATAGTTTCATGTTCTAAAAGTTTACCCAGAGTAGTTCAGACCGGTTACCAAGTGGGTAGGAAGATGAGTAGGAATAAATGGTAGAAATAAATATCATCTCTCTTTTTTAAAAGGTATTACACGGTATTCCGATGGATGTATTGGTCAAGTCAACGACATAGGAGGTTTGACCAAGTGTTTTTCCTTGTTTTTTTTTTTCTTCATCTGAACTGTTGTCTTGTGAAGTTACATTTTTGTATTTGTTATGTTGTGGTTCCAATTGGCTGTTGGTGTAGCTAAATAGATTGAGCTCTTGCCGTTGTACTATTATATTGTTGTTTTCATGACGTACATTTGATGTTTTCAAACTATATGTTTGACCAATTCTCACCAAAAAATTTAGATTGTTTCTTGGTGATCATACCGTCCTTAGTACGAGAGTCTGAGTTGATTGTCATGTGAAATAGACTAAATTTGTTAGAATGATTGATGTGGCCACCAAAATATCATCGAAATATACAAGTATATAAAATCACATAGGGTTTTCGCATTACATTATTATAGTTGATCTAAAGGCAGATATGTTTATGTTAATTTTTTTTATTGATGTTTTTAATTGATGCATGTATTTGCATATTGGTACAACTCCCTTACACACGTCACTTGTATACTCACATATTTACATGTTTTTTGCATACTCATACACCCTTTCGCACACAGGCCGCACACATTCTCGTACTCACATGTATTTATTTATGTACGTTTTTTTATAGATATGCATACATATCATATACGTACCTTTTTTCTCACTCGTATCTTTGCCAGAGCTCTCCCTTAAAGCAGTTTCTTACTCGTATCTTTGCTAGAGCTCTCCCTTTGAGCGGTTTCTCTATGACTATTTATATGTTATCTTCCTCATATCCTTATTTGAAAAGATTAAGTATCGTTATTGTTTTCGTGGTAACCAAAAGCAACTTAAGACAAACTTTGTTGACAATCTTTGCCACTAACCCGCTTTAAATTTCAAAACTGCGTATACAAAAATGAAGACCAATAAATATGATTACTAGTACTTTAGCTTATAGCCATCATAGATATTGACAAAGTCACGAGAAATACAATTTACCAAAACTCGCATGAGAAAACTGAATAAATAATCAAATAAAGACTCCACTTGCACATAAGTCAATTGATTCAATTATTTCTATAAATATTAAAAAGACCAAAAACTTCATTGACTTTGCTTATCCAAAAACACACCTCTCGTATCCCATTCTGTGTGTTTTTTCAATAAAGTAATAAAAGTAAGGTACAAATGCATTCTATTACTATAAATTTGATTGGGTAGATTATCTACGATCATAAACTATTAAATGTACAATATGATATCTTGAAATTACAAAAATAGTCAACTTAATATACGGATAATTAACTTAGTTGTATTCTTTTTCCATTATTTACTACTCTTATAATTTTTGACAGCTAAAATAATATTAGTCTATTTCAATATATTTAAATAGAAATCATCATAAAATATTAAATTATTAAATTTGTTGTAAACCAATTAACTCAAATAAATAGATCAATCCAAACTTTCTCTTTGATAACTTGTGTGTATCTTACAATGAACAAAATACTCCTTTATATAGGACAACATGTTGGTAACCTAAGAGTTATGGATTAACTACACATAAATATGGGGCAACCACAAAGTCATATGAGTTACAATACTCCCCCTTGGTTGCTAAGATTTATGTTGAAGTCTTCATGTACTTCGTCCTCTATCTCCAGACAATCCATGAAACATTCGCCTCGTTAAAAACCTTGTCGGAGAAAACCCTTTGGGATAAAAACTCCAACCGAAGGACAAAAGAGTACGATATGGATTTCTTGAGCGATGGAAAAAAACCATATATGGTGTGCCTCATTAAAACCTTGTTTAGAGAAAACCCAATGGGACAAAAACTCTAACGAAGGACAAAAGAGTGCACAATGGTTAATAAGTATTCAACTGGATACTCCCCCTGAATTCCACTATTCTTATTGAGAATGGGGTACTGTTAGTGTCTCATTAAAAACTTTGTCAAGGTAAACCCAATGGGACAAAACCCTTGAACTAAAGGAAAAAGAGTACACAAGCATTCGTCGGGATGCTCCCCCTCACATGCACTCAACAGGGTGCAAAGCATACGTCAGGATGCAATTATCATTCTCACTCAACAGGGTGCAAAGCATACGTCAAGATGCAATCATTATATGCACTCAACATGGCGCAAGGCATACGTCAGGATGCAATCATTATATGCACTCAACAGGGTGCAAGGCATACGTCAGGATGCAATCATTATATGCACTCAACAGGGTGCAAGACATATGTCATTTAGGTAGCTCAGAGACTTTCCTAAGTCAAATAGCTTTGACATGCTTTGGAAAGAATACTTTGGCAGTGACCTGGTGAACAAGTCTGCATGATTCTTATCTAATCCAATATGTTTCACTTCAATCCTTTGAAATGCTTGTTGTTCATGTGTAAAGAACAATTTCGGCGAGATGTGTTTAGTGTTATCCCCTTTGATGTAACCATGTTTCGCTCAATCGATAACGATGGTGTTATCTTCATATATGACAACTGGTTAATTGGGATCATAGGTCAAACCACATTTACTTCGACTATGGCCTCTTACATCACAAATCCATACACACTCTCTAGTCGCCTCAACGAGCGCGAATAGTTCGGAGTGATTTGTCGAAGTATCAACTAGATTCCATTTACAAGACCTCTAGGATAGCGCCGCATTCCCTATGGTTAAAGACATAACCAGATTGGGAATGTCCCTTATGCAGGTCTGATAAGTAAACTGCATCGGCATATCCGATAAGGGTCGCGTTATCTCGAGTATCAATCACACTTGATCCACTCGATGACGCGTAGGGATAGAATAAGCCCATATCCGTACTATCTTTAAGGTAACGGAATATGTCTTTAATAACATTTCAATGGTGGCGTGTTGGCGCATTGCTATGCCTAGTCATGCATATCACAATAAATAAGATGTCTGATCTAGTACATTGGACCAAGTACATTATTGCGTTTATTGCACCGAGAGATGAACACACATGGATCAATATCTCATCATCATCCTCATTTGGATGGAATCGGTCCCTTTTAATGTCTAGAGAATGAATGACCATGGGAATAGATGGAGGTTTTGTGTCATGATAACTAAAGCGTCTTAACACCTTTAGGGTGATTCTCTTGATGGAGGAAAAACCCCATCTTTACGGTCCTCGATCTGCAGGCCGAGGCAATGCCGTGTTTTCCCAAGAACTTTCATATCGAAGTCCTTCTTCAGGATTTCAGCAGTTTCAAACAACTCTTTCGAGGATCATATGAGATTCAAATCATCTACATAGACTGCGATAATAACATATCCTGAAGTGGATATCTTTATAAACACGCATGGGCATATCAATATTCAAATATCCCAGTCTGATCAAGTATTCACTTAAACGGTTATACCACATCCGTCTGGATTATTTTAATCCAAAAAGTGATTGTCTCAGTCATATCGAGAACATGTTCCGTGGTCAGGAACTACTTGATTCAGACAACTTGAGTCCATCGTTGACTTTCATGTATATCTCTGTGTCATGATCCCCATAGAGATAGGTTGTGACCACATCCATAGGCTGCATATTCAGTTTTTCGGAAACTACTAAACTGATTAAGTAGTGGAACGTTATAACTTCCATTACGAGAGAATACAACTCCTCGTAATCAATTCCAGGGCGTTTAAGAGAAGCATAGCGCCACGAGGCGAGCTTTGTATCTTACAGTCTCATTATTCTCATTACGCTTCCTTACGAATACCATTTATAACCAACTGGTTTAACATTAGGTGGTGTTGGAGCAACAGGTCCAAACACTCTTCTTTTCGGTAAGGAATCTAATTTTACCTGGATTGCATGTTTCCATTAAGACCAGTCCATTGTACTCAATCAATAGTACATGATTCCATGTCATCATTGTTCATAATGTCAGTGGCCACTGCATATATGAGCAAATCATCGATGACAGACTCGTTCTGCATCAAAATATTGTCTAAGCTAGCATACTCGACATATATTTGGAGATTAACGGGATAATGAGAAATTGGTGTTTCAACGGGAACACGCTTCTCCAATACACTCCCGTGATCCTTAATGATCTAGTTTAGCAAAACATATACAACATAATTTCTCCTCCTTTGAGGCAGAACATCCTTGGAACCGAACCGGTCTTCCTCTTTCATTCGGTAGAGCGGCGGACTGGACAGCAAATGGTAGCGTCCTTTGCACGGTGGGTACGACAGTTGCAACATGTTCAAACGGAACATGGCGTCTCACAGGGACGTCTTTCCTTGCAGGCACATTTGCAGCGGGTATATTTGATCTCATGACATTTGCTAAGTCATTAAATGCGTCTGGTAGCTAATTAGCAACATTTTATAGACTTAGAAGTTTGTGCACATCCTTATCACGATGTGCAGTCGGGGGATCCATATGAGACAAATTGGGTACATGCCACGTTCTTTCACTTCGTTCCTTATCAACGTTAACGTGCAAATCTTCCCCTAACGACGGGAAGATTGTCTCATCAATGTCACAATTCGCATGTATAGCGTTAAAGAGATCGCCTGTCAAGGGCTCTAAATAGAGTATGATGGATGGGGATTAATAATCAACATATATTCCCCATAGTTTCTGAGGTCCAAATTTCGAACGCCTTAGAAGTTCAATTGGAACATTGACCAAACACCCAAACACGCGTAAGTATGAGACGTCGGGCTCATATCCAGTTACCAGCTGGTACGCAAGAAGTTATTGGGTGCCCATGGGCCTCAGACGGACCAATGCATCAGTGTGCAATATTGCATAACCATATATAAAAATGGGGCATTTTGGTGCGCATAACCAAAGTTCTTGCAATTATTTGTATTCATTTCATAAACGCTTCCGCAAGATAAATTTGAGAATGAACGTACACAACAGGGTGTTCAATATCAAGACCCAATGTTATGCAATAATCATAGAACATTCTCGATGTAAACTCACCGACATTATCAAGTCTAATTGACTTTATTGGATAATTCAGATGATTAACCCTCAACTTAATGATATAGGCTAGGAGTTTAGGAAATGTTGCATTCATTGTGGACAACAAAGTTACGTGTGACCATCTTGTTGATTCATCAACTAATATCATGAAATTTTTAAATGGTCCGCATGTTGGTTGGATAAGTCCACAAATATCCCCATGAATTCTCTCAAGAAAACGGGATATCACTTTTGTAGATTATACATAAAGTGGTTTGAGATGTGTCTTTACAATCGAGCATGTTTGGCATAGTCTTTTCGAATTAATCATGAAATTAATTCCTTCAAGAGGATGCTCATGGGATGCATTCATAGTTCAAAGCATCGTATTTTGACCCGGGTGTCCCAGCCGGTCATGCCATAACATATAAGTTCCGTCATCAACGGAGGCTCGACGAATGATTATAGTGTTTTCAATATGTTTTATCGTGGTATGATACAAACCACTTGACAAACATCTCAACTTCTCCAATATACGCTTTTGGTCGTATTTGATCAGAGGTAATATAAAGGTATTCAATACCATATTCTCGAGCAGTTTCGAGATGAAACATATTTTCTCGAATATCCTTAAAACTCAACAAGTTACGACGGGAACTTGGACAACATAAGGCTTCATCTATGGTTAAAATAGTACCATTTGACAACATATATTGGGTTTTATCAAAACCAAGGGTCGACAGGCCCGAAATGGTTGTCAATGAAGTTACTGTGAGGCGTAATGTTGATTAAGTAATTCTTATGTTTTATGAAAGTGTACTTGGGTACCACAATCAACCAGACAATCAACAACCCAATATGCATGCCTCAGAGTAAAAATAATTTAAAGTCGGTCACACGTGTAGACTAATTTCTTAAGAAAAAAAATTTTAAATTATTCCGAGAAAATATAATCAATGTAAACAAACCATAATCCAAAAGATCACCATTATTCAAATGGGAAAGCATAATCCAAAAGATAACCATATTCAAATGGGAAAACATGATCCAAAACATAATCCATGAGCTAAACAATAGCTCTGTTATTCCATTTGAGCCACAAAATCGGGGTCTCAAAGAATTCATGTTTGTTTCGATACTTTCCTACAACGGGAGGAGAAATATTGGATTTAATTATCATATAAAATGACAGTTTATATGCTTATGGTTTGTATGAGCATAAATTGTGTGACGAATCAGCAGGTTCGAAAAACACAAGTACGAATGGGTTCTCAATTATCGAACGACAGGTCGATTGATAAATACGATTCATCCTATCTATAGAACCACATTATGGAAAAAGATTATTTAGTCAACCCTTTTCGGTAGCTCTATTCGAATACAACCAGGAAAGACGGTGAGGGTAGACAGCGCTTGTGCGTATCGGAACCACCCATCATCAGGAGTCAGAAAAACCGTCAATCTTTTCTAGACATTGTATTAAGAATAGGTGAGCCTATTTGGGGATGATTCATAATTTTTCCATTTTAAGTACAATGCTCAAAACTTTTTTTTTTCAAAATAACCACAACTTTTAAACATAAAGAATAATCATTGTACAATGAAAAATGATTTGTTAAAGTTTGGTTTTAGTATATACAATTTATAATAATCATGAATAGAATTTCATAACCATTGTCATTATGAAATAAAACATGAAAAGAATTAAGTTTTCTCAAAAAATAACATTTGATTGTTACGAACGCGTAACATTATAATTTTTATTAATATCATTAGATATTCTAATAATAAAAATCTTTTGCAATTAAACAATTCACTAATTCAAAGTTGAATCTTTTTTCACATTTTTCATAGGACGCCACATGAAATAATAGTTCGTGATTTTTCAAAAATACATCTTTTAACACAATAAAAGAAAATGTAATATAACCATTACATGTCAATGCATACCAATACAAAATACATGGTTAATTAGTCCTAAAATATTTTTTTCCAACAAGAAAATATAACTAATTAATAAATGTCACTTGAAGCAATCATTAACCTTACATATATAATTTATATATTAAGTAGGGAAAACGATGTTGATGGTTAAAATTTGTGTTTTATAACTAAAATTTCATATGCATTAGAAACATTTTCCAAATAATGTCCATACTTTTGGGAAAATGTGTTTTCTTTTTCTTCTACAAAATCTATTTTTATGACTTTATTAGACCCATTGTCCAAGAAATATAAAATGTGAGTAAGATTGATAAGGCAATCCAAACCCCCCTTTAATCGAATTTCTCATATTATTCTACTTTTTTTTTTATGAAATTTGATGTTGCAATCAAACTAAAAATAAGTAACTTGATTTATAGAATACAAAGCATATTCATATGTTGTTATAAGGAAAAAATATGAGAAATTTGATGATGACAAACAATGAAAGTGTTAGGTTAAGGAGAGATTCACTTACAAACTATCAACGGGAGATTCATCTACATACTAGAATGCTAGTAGTGAAAGTGAAGAACTTGTTTAGATCACTTGATTCATAGCAAAGTGCTGATAACGTGTTGTAAACCAATTAACTCAAATAAATAGATCAATCCAAACTTTCTCTTTGATAACTTGTGTGTATCTTACAATGAACAAAATACTCCTTTATATAGGACAACATGTTGGTAACCTAAGAGTTATGGATTAACTACACATAAATATGGGCATCCACAAAGTCATATGAGTTACAATAAAATTAATAATATAACAAAGAGTATGAGAAAAGAAAATTAATCCGAACAAAATCGCATTTAGATATGAGGCATATTTCCATTTTACAATTTACACCCTTCACTTTCTCCTAACGTACAAATTACACCCTCAACTAAAGTAAGAATAAAAAAGTAGTTTTCGTTTCCTACTACTCTGTTTGTTGACCGTAGAAAATTGTGCAAAGTTGTTGTGGACCACATGTGTTCCCTCACTTTGACTGAACAACCAGACCGGTCAAACTTGCCGGTACCGGCGTCGGAGCGTGATGGTGCCGGTGCTCTCCGTCGTATGTTACAAGAAGCATCTTTGAATCGTCTTCCGATAACTCCACGCTCTTTCTCGCCGGACATCCTTTTCCGGTACTACACTTGTAATATACTCTGCACATTCGAAATCAAAATCAAAATCAAAATTAATCTCGATGATTGTAAGATTAATTACTTCATTATTCTGTTTTAATTCGTCAATGATTAAAGAAATCATTAATTAATTACCTTGGATATGGTAACCCAGTTATCTTCTTCACGCCGTATTTCTTCCATGAATAATCGTCGGCCGGTATGCTTGTGACCTTAGATCCGATTATCGGTACTTTCCTTATTTCACGTTTGGATCCGGTTTTCCTGAGAGAATGAAAGGAAATGAAGTCAATAAACATATTAATTTATGAATCTCATGTGTACGATAGAAATTTATAATATCTTTTTTGCTAAAGTAAGCCGTCAGCGTAAAAAAACACACCTTCTCTTGCAACAATGGCAACCGCTTCGAGAAACCGAATCGTTCTCCCTTCCAGATCTGTGACCGGAAGGAGTAGGACGGTCAGCGCTACATCTTTTCCGGTGAGTCGACGGAAGCGGTGGTTTCCTCGACGAAAACGTCGGTGCCGGAGCTATTATACCTAACGAAGAAAACTGTTTTCCGTTCGAAACACTTCCTTCTAAACCTCCTCCAACTAATGAAGATACCATCGACGACGAGCTCGTTGACCAAGACGATGTCGTTGCCTCCATCACCGACTTAGTAGAAAAACAATTTTCCAGTAAATACGACGGCGCGTGTTTTTTTTTCTCTTCCGATTGTGAAGAAGTTGAAGGTCCGTGAGTATCCGCGGAAAAAGAAGACGACGGTCCACGGCGGAACCGTGCGTGACCGGTACGTTTTAAGGCAGATACCGCTTGCTTGTAACTAGACGAAACGTTAAAATCATGACTTGTTAACTGAAACATACGATTCAAATGATCTACCGTTTGAACTCCAACGCAATCAACCGCCATTGTTCTAGACTCTAGATAGAAAAAATGCACAAATTCAGTTTAGAGAGATTGAGAGAAATTAGGGTAGATGGGGGATTATATGGTGCAGTTGGGAAAGTGGAGTCAAAGGAGATGTGATGTTGATCGGACGGTGGAGAATGGTTTGACTTTTTGAAACGTAATAAATGGATGTAAGAAGCTAGTGGAGGAAGGGAATTAATTCAAAAGTCAAACAAAGACTGTATAAGTTCAGAATATTATTAGAATTAAATGATGTTCGATAGATCGATATTGAAGTGAGATATTCAATCCTCTTTCTATTTAATGGTATTTTACTGTCTTTCATGTACAAGTATTGCAACTGAGACCAAATACGTACCTGTAAACCATGCGTTTTGCAATGTCAAAAGAGTAAAATAATAATGTCAAATGTAGCAACAAAATAGTGGTCAGTTATAAAATAATTGAGGTTCTATTCAAATAACAAGATCTCTAACACGGAATATAAGTTTATTGATATTATTATTATTATTAATATTATTTCCTTGCCAACAATAATAATGTCAAGATCTCTTAATGGTATTATTCTATGACATTAATAATCTATAGTTACTAAAAGCACCGCAAATTGTTGCTTCAGGTGGTAAAGTGATGGTCACCACTTAAATGACATCATTAGCGTAAGTTCGTTCAGTTGCATCTTCGGTTGGAGTAGTCGATTAACCGACAAGAGAAGTGAAAGAGGTGGTAAACCCAAATTATTTTGTGTGTTTTTTATGTGAATGTATATTTAATATATAAGTTAAATAATGTGTAGGCCCATAAATATTAAGTGATGTGTTATTGTTGACAATTGTCAATCAGTTTTGGTGTTTGTCGATGTATCATTGAGTTGGTAATAACCGACCAATCAGTTTTGCTCAGCTATTAGAAGTGTTCTAATAAAACTTTAAATGTATTAATGATAATTAGTAGGGTACGCGTATAATGTGACGTCATATACCATGTAACTATGTTTTGTAATGATGATAATGATGGTCGTCAGAGTAATGGTGGTGTATGAGAGAGAGAGATTGGGAGCTATGGACTTATGTGATGGGATGGGGTTGCGTTTCATTTTGTTTTTTCTTTTCTTTTTTACTTAGGTTTTTGTTAATAACAGTCCTTATGACTGTCTCTAATGTGCATAATTATTGATGGCTATAGTGTTCCTAAAATTCAGGGAGCGATTTTTATATTGTTTTTATCTTCTTATTGACAGCTCTTAAGGCTGTCATTATCATTTTCTTATTACTTAAAGTAAATTGCACATGTGATTTTGTTACTAGAAAATAAGGGTAAATAATAAAAGTAGGGATGTGTATCAAAACCGAAAATCCGGAACCGAACCGGAAGCGGCATCAAGCCGAGCCAGAACCAGCTTAAGCGACCCGGGCCGGATCGGTTCCGGTTTAACCGGGTTAAAGACCGGCAATTTATATATCTTTTTTAATGATATCCTATATATTTATGAGCTCATTCACCTTTAATAATGAATGAATCTCGTTTCCAATTCAACCGACAGTTTCTATTCCTCTATATTTCTTCGGCTCTTCTACGTACGACACAACATCTCAATCAAATTTCCTCCTAATCATCTTAATAATAGATCATAATTGGGTTAATACGCAATAAACTCAAGTAAGATTTATACGTAATTGGTTTAATACGATTATATCTTTCTGTTTATTTATATCCGTTCACCTACGAATGTATATATCTCCGTTCGAATTTAATAATAGTTTATGTGTATCATCTTTTGTTTGATATAAGTACATATAGTTGAACTTAATGTGTTTTTTTAGATTTTAAAATTATTTAATTAATCCGGCGGATTTACCGGTTCTGGAACTACTTGAAGACCGACCCGGCCCAGCATCGAATAGGAACCGGTTATACCGGCCCGGTTATCAGTCTTTGATTTTCTGTTTCTTGGCCAACCGGGTTTACCGGTTCCGGTTCGGTTCTGGAACCGAACACACCTGTAAAAGAAAGTATTCTCATGTGCAATATATGTGAAGTGATTTAACAGAAAAAGTGGCAGATATTGGACGGAGCGACCATCCATGTGCGGAAGTATTAAGACGAAGGACCATTTGTGTAATAAATAAAGGGTTTTGTTAGGGCTGTCATTAAGAGGTGGTTGTGTGCATAAATCGTTTGTACTTTTAGTGATGGGGTTGATTCCTAAAATGCAGGGGGCAGTTATTGATTATTGTACCAGTTTTTTATACGTATTTTAACGTCTTAGTGACAGCTAAGGGCTGTCATTATCATTTTCCATAAATAAAATAAAAAGATGATACTGTATTATAGATCATTTTATAATTTACGAACAGATAAAAAGAAAAGAACAATATTTCACAGACCCAAATCTCTTTTCAACGTCATCAATGATCAAACTCGATTCTCTTCCGAGTTCTCAACAAATGCTCGTTGATGACCAATAAATTCCCTACTTTCAATCGGCTAATCAACAAATCGGTATCTTGATTTCATCGTCGTGGTTCAGGTAACCTTTAATTTAATCCATAATCCTCGAATTGTAATTTCGATCTGTGGTCAATAATCGATGATTTTGATTGTAGGATTGTTAATAAGTCGAATTGGAAGACGGAGTTGTTTGGAAACTTTGAGAATTTTAGGTTTTAGGTTAAATTGTAGGTGAAATATTAGAATATTTTGAGGGTGTTTGAAGTTGAGAGAAATATCAATATGCAGAGCCAAATAGTTTGCAGTGGTTGTAGAAGCATTTTATTGTACCCTAGAGGAGCTTCAAATGTGTGTTGTGCATTATGTAATACAGTTTCCTCAGTTCCCCCACCAGGTATGATTTCTTGACTGATTATGTTTTATTGGTTAAATAACTGATTCAATGGTTACCAACTAAAAGTAGGTAATTTTCATTTCCAATTGGTTGTAATTGTTAGCTAGTGATCATAAATCTGGATATTTTTAGGGCTTATGAGCGATTGGCTTGTTTTTCATAAGCACTTGAAATATAATCTTGTGATATTGCCTCGTTATGTTTATATTTATTATTTTAGTTATATATGTTGGCTGGGAACTTTTCAGGGATGGAAATGGCCCAACTGATTTGTGGAGGTTGTCGCACATTGCTAATGTATACACGTGGTGCTACAAGTGTTAGATGCTCTTGTTGTCATATAGTAAATCTTGCACCAGGTATTTTTTTCGATTATATACATTTTGTAATATGTAAATTATTTATAAAACTTAATGGCTTATAACTATTAAACACGGTTTGATAAAACAAGGGAAAATGTGTGAAATGATTAATATTCTGAATAACTCGAAACAATTGCAGTTTACCATCTTAGCCCTGTAAATACATGCAGACACACCACGTTTGTATCGAGAATACTTTTCCAAGTATGCAAAATTTTGACAAATTATTATTTTTTCTTTCTAATTTCATCAAGTTACGCCATTGTGTTTCCATGTTTAGCATTAATGGAAATTTTTGAAATTTTATTATCTTGAATTATGTATTATTAATTAGAGTAATTTAGCATAATATATCAACTATTTATAGTTACGTAATTCAAGACTCTAAATGTTTTGGTTTTATTTTTTTTATTAATAGTTTCAAACCAGCTTGCTCAAGTTGGTTGTGCAAATTGTCGGACAGTGCTGATGTATCCATTTGGGGCCCCATCGGTTAAATGTGCAGTTTGTCACTATATTACAAATGTCATTGTGAGTACAACTATTTTTTTTTTCCAGAAAATTGTAATGTTTGACTTTACACGGAGTTTTAGCAAAGTGGTTGACCATTTGTCAATTACCCTTTAATAATTATATCCGGACCAAATCAATGTCACATAATTTAACTTGAGAAGTTAGTAAAACAGAAAATGCTGCAATTTTGGGATAATTATATGATTCCATTTTCTGCAGACGAGCCATGGAAGGGTTCCTGTTCCAGTGCAACCTAATGCATCAATGCCCTCTACTTCACCAGTGAGTTGCATGATTTCTGGCTTTATTTTATTTTTAATTTTAGTTTATTTTTGGTGACGGGGATTTCTTATGTATCATGTAAAACGATTTGGTTACCAGATTCTTCAGACATTACAGATTTACATCTTCCAAATATTTTTTTTTATACAGGAAATGCCACATTCACATACTCAAACAGTTGTAGTTGAAAATCCCATGTCTGTTGATGAAAGCGGGAAACTGGTATGTTTCTAATTTATTTATTTTCTTTCCAATTGTTGTATTGTTTAAACTTGTATACTCAATGATGATTTAGGTAAGCAATGTTGTGGTGGGGGTGACAACAGAGAAGAAACCAACCAATTGAAATAATGGAAAATGATTGATTAATTCCAGTTGAGAATTAAATTGGATGATTAGAAGTTGAATTTGTATACTATAGGAAGGGGGGAAACGGGTTATCATATTATCACTGTAATTCAGATTGTTTTAAAAAAATGATGTGTTGATTTGTGAGGGGATATGGTTGTTCATAGAATGAGTACAATTTCTACTATATAATACTCATGTTAACTAGGTATGTGCACGGTATAAAAACCGAATCGAAGAAGTTTTTTTGTATTGGATCGAGTTGGACCCAGAACCAATTGGAAATTAGAACCGAGAACCATACTGATATAGTTTGGTATGATTGCAGTCGGTTATCAGTCCAGTTACAATGTGACTTGCTTGTAAAGAAGTATTTGATATATTTGGGTTTTCTTCTGACTTAATGAACAGATATGTCTAATTTATTTAATGTTTGACAAAATTCAATGCCAAATGAAAATTGAGATGGCATGGCTTTTAAGTGAAAGTTGTTTTATAAGTAGGTACATTGCAATATAAATAATTAGAAAATTGAAATATAAAGAGGACAACCGTCTTCGAAGATCATGTTAAAACAAGTTATGTTATGCATTTTTTAAATTTAGATTAAGACATTACCTTAAGCATTCCAAATGTCCTTCCAAATTGGCATTAGCTGAAGCAATTATCCAATTAATAACATTTTTATAAAGGAATTTAGATCAAGACATTAGCTTAAGCATTTCATATGAGTTTTATTTACCATACACTTGTATCTCCTCTAAACCCAAAACCCTTTACCAAATACCATTACATAAAAACCTACATATTAATTTTAGTGAATCTGTGCCAAGGAGTTAACATCACGTAAAAACTCCGGATCAATCTTGTTAGGAGCAAAAAATATTATTTTGTGGTCATAAAGGTTCATTTGCGGCTTTGCAAAAAAAAAAAAAAACAGGGAATCCCTCGTTTGCAAAACAAATCGGAACGTTAAAAAAACTACTAGTTTTAGTGAATCTGTGCCATCGAAAGATACCAACTAGTAGATCAAACAAAAAACAACAGACCTTTATAAATCGGTATATACTTCGTATATGATTTTGCAAGCTCAAAACCAGAGAGTCGAGAGTAAGAGAGACCCATCGAAACACCGAGACTGTCAAAAGGGTTTCTAAAATAAGACCTGCGGGTTCTTTTCAGGAGAAAAAAAAATCCAGCAAGATTGGTTTATCTGATCAGGTATTTCTTGATAATTCTTCATCAATTCATTTCAATTCTAGTTTATCTTTCTTTTTTATTTGCATTCCGTTCTTGCTCTTGTTCTAAGGTTCGATTAAACGGTTTGGTGAGTCGGTGCACACTTGATGTCTTGTGATGCATATCAGGTGTTTGATAAAATGCCAAACTGATACGAATCTTCTATTAAATATCACGTGAGAGGCACACGCAAGTGATAACTGAATTACACTCAATTCAGTTACAGTTAGTTGAAGTCCCCGTGTTAATAAATACATAGCATTGTGATAGGTTCATTAGCTTTGTGAATGTTTAGAACATTTCTCTCTTAGAATTCTCTCTCAACTTGTAATCGTTTCATATGATTGTAATCATACGTTCGGTTAATTGAATCATACATTCGGATTGTTTTCTCAATTTAGCATTCCCTAAGTGTAATTCTATTCGATTCTCATTTCTTTAGTGATTTCTGGATCGAATCGTAACACAAGCTTAAATTTCATCATAGGGAATTGATTAGCGAGAATTATTTTATTTTATTGGCTAAGAACTTTTTGTTTTTAAAGCTTTTCAATTTATATTATCCAAAATTTTCTATCTTTATATTATGAACAATATATTAAATTTTTGAAGAACCTGTTAATCAAATTCAGGTGTGATATTAGCTAATTATTTATTTATCACAATAAACTGATTACTATTATCTAATATTTATTTATTTCAGGGTTTTGAGAATGCCATTGTTGTTACTGTGACTCACTCTAAAGTCAACTCGTTGGTAATCTGAAGGTCAACTACAATGTGGAGGTCAGTAGTGATGGCTAAACTTGTTCAAAAACTCAGTCCTCTCGGAACTATTCGGGCTCAAACCATTATTTACAGCAATAGTACCATTTTGCAAGATCAAACACTTGTTCAGAGACCTGTAATTAGGGGTGTTCATGGTAGGTTAAATGAGTCAAAACTCAACCAAACATATTGGTTCAATCTTAATGTTTGGGGCATTTTTATACATATTCTTATAAAAATTCAAAATTCCATATATATCCTTGCAAATTTCATATATATTCTAAAGTTTAAAATTTCATTATATATCCCTAAAAAAATATATAATATCATATTTGTATGTCCTTCCAAAATGCTAAAATACTCGTATTTTTCCAATGTGAATTCAGTATATAAATCAAATATACCTAAATGAACAATCTAATTATAGATAAAGTTTCAAAAAAAATCTTACAAAAATATCAATTACATGCGGTGTGTTTGATATCTTTAAGTTCACATTGCGTAAAATCTGATATTATGAAATTTGTAAGGATTTATACAAATTTTTTTATTTTTTAGAAAAACAAATATGAATTTATACGAAATTTTGATTTTTAATAGGCAGGTATGATATATGAGAATTTTACTTTTATTTTTTTTTATCAGTTTCGAAGTTTTTGAATATCCCTATATGTAACTACAACAGGTGTGGCCCAATATTCGGGCGAGCCAATATCCAGGCGCCACATAGGCGAGAACGTATCAAGAACTGATAAAGTCAACTTTCTGGTCAAACTGTTGACCGATCTGGACAATAGTAAAGAATCCGTGTACAATGCTCTCGATGCATGGGTAGCATGGGAACAAGATTTCCCAATCGGGCCATTAAGGCGAGCATTGATCGATCTTGAGAAACAACATCAATGGCACAGAGTAATACATGTGATTAAATGGATGTTAAGCAAAGGTCAAGGAACAACATTGGGAACATACGGGCAGTTGGTTCGGGCATTAGATATGGATCATCGGGTTGAAGAAGCACATGAGATTTGGGTCAAGAAACTTGCGGTTGACTTGCATTCTGTCCCGTGGCAGTTATGTCACCAAATGATTGCGGTTTATTATAGGAATAATATGATGGAACGGGTTGTTAAGCTTTTTAAAGGGTTGGAAGCTTTTGAGAGAAAACCAAGGGATAAGAAGATTGTGAAGAAAGTTGGTGATGCTTATGAGGTTTTGGGGTTGGTTGAAGAGAAGGAAAGAGTGTTGGAGAAATATAAGAGTTTGTTTGATGAGAAATCGGTTTCTAAGAAATGTAAAAGAAATTCGAGAAAAAAATAGAGCTTGTTTACTTAGATTTTTTTTAATCCTAAATCTATAACATATTGTCTACAATATGATTTAAACTCATGACCAAGGTAAATGAGAAATACATTAACATTTTATAAAGCTAGACTACAAGCTTTCTAGGCTTTCTTGTAAATTAGATGAATTACTATTTTCTATCTTTCTCTATAAATTACTATCACTTAAATCATCTAACTAATGCCGGACATTATTAGAATGTGTTTTCCGGACATTATTAGAATGTGTTTTGTTTATAGTTTGAACTTTGAAGTAGGTGATTACACATATGGAAGTTATTGAATTGGATAGTAGGATGGTAATAATTTGACGCGATTTGAACTTAATATGAACTTCAGATTTTAGGTTGAGCCTAGATATAACATGTGGACTATACAATGCATTTATAAATTGGGTCGAATTTGAGTTGGCTTATGTATAAATGATCCATCAGTCCGTTTAGTTTTATAAAAGGAAATTTTTTTTTTTTTAAGAATCTGAATTTTTTTAAATTTTTGACTGACAATCTAGTTCTTAGATGCTTCCACATTTGATCCATCAACCTATTAAGTTATATGTGTGAGATAGGTTGAGTATGGGTTACAATAATTTAATTTTGATTAATGGTATTTAGTCCTACCATTTGCACGATAAGACTAAATATCATTTTTATTTAATTTTATATAGATCAATTTTAGACTGACCAATGCCAAGACGCTAATCCGAACCGCCAACCCAACCCGACCTATTGGCCGTTGTACTTCGTCACGGTATTTCGCAGGTCTTCTCTACAGACTACTCTCAAAACCCCCCAGAATCACAATTCCCAAACCGTGACCACCAAACCCTAATCCGCCATGGATCCACTCTTCCATGTTCTCAATGTCCTCCCGTACTCCTTCCTCCGGCCACCACGTCTCCGCCTCAAACTCCCTGCCATAAGCCTGCCTTCCGCCATGACCGTCTTCTCCCTCGTTCTCCTCACCTACTTCATGGTTGTCTCCGGCGTTGTTTACGACGTCATTGTCGAGCCTCCAGGTATCGGATCTGCTCAAGATCCGAGAACTGGAACCGTCCGGCCAGTCGTCTTCATGTCCGGCAGAGTCAACGGTCAGTACATTATCGAAGGTCTTTCTTCTGGATTCATGTTCGTGCTTGGTGGATTGGGGATTATACTCATGGATCTTGCGATCTCACCGAATCGTGCGAAGAATGTTAACATCTCGTTTGCTGCTGCTGGAATCTCGTTTATGGTTATTGCGTATGTGATGAGTATGCTCTTTCTTCGTATTAAGATTCCTGGTTATCTTCGTTGATTTTGGAAATTAGATTTCAGTTGGAAAAAAAAGCTTAAAATGTTAATGCCTTTAATGATCAATTGGACTGCTAGCAATTGGAATTCTGCATATTCCATTTCATGCTTTTGTTAATTACTTGAAATATCAAAAAGAACAGGATCATAGATTGTCAGAATTTCCGAGTTCATCCCCGTTAATTTGGAAAGATTTGGCAGATTTAGTAAAATAGAGTCTGTGTTAGTTCGGGTTTCAGAGGTTCAAGGATTATAAGCTTAAATTTGATATGCTTAAGTAGGGATACTTTGAAATTGCTGAGTAATTATTCTTCAATGTCATGGTGTGTGTGTCAAATTCTTAAATTTTCTTGAGAAAAGCAACTTAACAGCTACATTGATGCTTTAATTCTATTAATGTTGTTTATCAGTTTAAAATTCATTTCCATAGTTTGGGTATTCTCCAACTGTTAGTTCATAGGCTTAATTGCAACCTGCAAATGACCATAGGACCAAATGTGGTTTATAAAATCTGTTAGCTAAGCCTGTTATCTGCGATTTTAAGATTGCTCAATTGCAAGCTAATCACAAATTATCCATTCAGCCACTTCTTCAATTGTGTGTTACCTATTTAGGAATTTCTCTGTTGATATGTTTCTAGGGGTTTCTTATTGGCAGATGTTGTCGAGGTTTAATATAATTAATGAAATCATCGAGTTGGCTATTCTATTGATATTCTTATTTGGAGCCTAGAATTGGTTGACTAGATTTTATAGTACCTTGAATTATTAAGGGTATTAATTACTACCCTGAACTTACAATATAAAGAAACAAAACATAAGAACCGTTTGAATAATTTGTCTTTTTTTCCGGGACAACGGGTATCCAGATTTTGGATAGTGGAGTCCAATATCCGAAATCTGGATATCTGACATTCGGATATTTGAAAATACGA
Source organism: Calendula officinalis (assembly GCA_963853835.1). Classification (NCBI taxonomy): domain Eukaryota; kingdom Viridiplantae; phylum Streptophyta; class Magnoliopsida; order Asterales; family Asteraceae; genus Calendula; species Calendula officinalis. Next base: position 20,642,958 of record OY970827.1, read on the forward strand.
TTTTGAACACTGTTAGAAAACACAAATCAACAAATGCACAAAGTGAAGCAACTGAATCATGAATTGAAAAGTGAGACGTGAGTTAACCTGGGCAGCCGGTTTTGACCACAAATTGTGGACCGACCTCCATCAACGGTTTCAGGATTTGTCAAGCCAACTTGACTAACACAACATCACCAAACGGACCGGTCAATTCACTTAGAACTGGTTTGGCTCACCCAAAATTTGACATAACGCAATAAATATTACTCCTACCTGTATGCTAATCTGGGAGGCAGTGACTACCTTGCAAATTAGTGATTTTGAACTAGATTATTGATTCACGATTTGTGCGGCATCTTTAATATAAATTTATAAAATTTAGGTGTAATATGTAACCCATGACACTATGGTGCAAAAACAATTACTATAACATATGACTATGACTTGCCAATAACACACTAAATTCAATTAAAATTTCTATCATGACATCATGGTGCAAAAAATAATAATTTATAACATGACTATTGGTATAACATATGATATGAATATTGCAACTGATCATGAAACATAACTGAAACCAAAGACTGAAATAATTTGATTACGTTTTATCAGTTTTCTGTTCGATTTTCCGATTTTTGGTATATTTTGAGCACTCCTGATTAACTAGGATGCGTATATAAAAAATTAAAGTTCGTACACTTCCTAAATATATTTGAAGTCTAAGATATTTTGTTGGACTTCCACGAAGGTGGAGTTGCCCATGTGTTATAGTTCAGAAACATAAGACGACTTTATCGAAAGTTTACTTCTGTTAACCAACTTAGATGTTTAGATAAATATAATTTAGCTTTACCGTATAACTTAAGCCTAATTGTATAGATGGATTTTGAGTCTAATAGAATGATGTATGTATCTTTATATACATAAATAGCGATCAAATTATAGTATTCTCTACAGAATTTTCATTATTATACATGTCAGAGCTAAAGATTTTCTAACCTATGGTTTCTCTACCCTAGCGCAGTAGCACTCGTTGCCTCCTTCGGAATACTTAAAGATAATTTAATGATAATAAATTAATAAAAGAAAACACCACGCCTTCACATGATCAAAAATGACAACATATCTACATGCAAGATTCTTGAACAGCTAAGAAACAAGTCCCTTATTTTCAACAACAATAAAATTCTATCGAAACAAAAGAGTACGAAAATGAAACTCGATTAATATTTCGTAGTAAAAGAGTTTCTAGGAGAAAATATCCGTCGAGGCAAAAACATGCCCATATACCTAGGTGAAGCAAGCCCGTCAATAGTCCGACTACTAGGCATCAAATACCTTTCTTGCGTTGTTCGTTTGCCATATTGTTTTAGTTTCCCGATCCATGACCTTTTCTTTGGAGAATTTTGATGGGCCCCGTTCATCTTCTCACTAAGATAATCTTTTATAACATGTAACCCGAGCTCCATCACCTCAGGTGGTGGAGACACCAACGGGTTACCTTCCACATTAAGCTTCCTGAGTCTTCTCAAACAACCCATAGACTCGGGTAAGCTAGTGATCCTATTGTAACTAACATCCAATTCAACAAGAGATAAAAGGACACCTATGGAATAGGGTAACGCGTTAAGGTGTTGGAAGTTTTGGCTAATGTTTAGAATCTCAAGGTTGATTAGGTTTTCTAGGTCTTCGGGAAGGGCACGAAGGTGGTTGAGACGGGCGTCCAGGTGGCGGAGATTGGTTAAATGCGAGGTGGATGACGGGAGGAATGTTAATTTGTTTGAGTTAACCGAGAGCTTCTTCAAGTTAATAAGTTCAAATCCGATGGTATCGGGTAATCTGGTCAACTGGTTGAAATTTGCATTTAAATCTTCCAATGCTCTACATTTTTCCAAAAATAAAACAAATAAGCATATATTGTAAAAACCGTTTATAAAATTAAAAAAACGTTTTATTCCAGCAATAATTAACCTGCAATTTTCAATGGTTTTTGGTAGGGACTGAAGATGATTTCCAGATATGTTGAGGGTCTTGAGTTTTGACAAACAACCAATTGAATTTGGTAGTGTTCTGAGTTGATTTGAATGTACATCCAATACCCCTACATTTAATAGTCTTGCTGTTAATGACTCTGGGATTACCTGCAACACACCATTTAATATCTTAGAATTAATTATTTTACAATTAATATAATAAATAGCTACATAAGACAGTATTAATTGTCTTATTCACTATTACAAATAGTCAACTTCTTGGTTTCATATATTTATGCTAACATGGAGGAGATGAACACAAGGATAATATTGTAAATTCAAATCAAATTAACAATTTCTTTCTATAAGCCGTTACTCATATAGCAACAAGATTATATAATACAACTATACAAGTACTACTTTAAAATACATACATATGGTTAACCCCTTTACATGTAATCTGAATATGGAAAACCATGTCTTTATATATATGAAATAAAATCGATAAATGTGGTTAAGAAATGTGAGAATTTAATTAATTAGCTTAACTTAATTATGTATAAAGAACATTTAATTCTAAATAACTACCCTATTTTATTTACATTTAATAATAAGGTTTGACTATATGGAAAGGACAGCTAATTCTAAATAATCTTTTTAGAAAAAAAAATAATTACTCTATTTATTTGCAGCAACAAAAAAGTATATGAATATTATAAAAACCCAATTATATGTAGATATTTATCTAGCATAGAACGCATATTATTTTAAAAACCCAAAAAATCACATGAAATATATAAAGACATTGATGCTTATATAAACGTTTCTGCAACAAATTAACACAGCACACACGGAAACAAATACATGCATACACAAATATATTTATATAGGTGCATAAATACTTCATCCGATTCAAAATAAGTGCTACACTTTCCATAAATGAGTGATTCAAAATAAGTGCTACACTTTCCATAAATGGCAAAAAATAATAGGACCCACACCCATTAACTATCTACTTTAACAAAATGAAATGACTCATTTACACTTACTTTTTACTTTTAAACATCATTAACCCCACTTTATTCAAAAGGTGTGGGACCCATTATCCACTAATCATTCAATTAATCTAATTTAACCATCATTACAATATTTTGCTTCAAAAACCGTGAAAGTGAAAGTGTAGCACTTATTTTGAATTGGAGGAAGTATAAGGATTTTATCCAAGAAATAATAAATAGTTAAATACATATATACTCCCTCCGTCCCACAAAAAACTTCCCATTTGACATGGGCACAAGTTTTAAGGGGATAGTTAGTGGTGAGGTCATTGGTAATAATTTTGATTAAAATATAAGATTAGTTTAGAGAGAGAAAGATGGTTAGTGGATAGTTAGTGATGGGGTCCTTAGTAATAATAATATTTTATTATGTGGAACCCATCAATTGAATTAAATGGAAAGTTTTTTGTGGGACAAAAAATTAAGGTCAAATGAGAAGTTTTTTATGGGACGGAAGGAGTAATAACTATACAAAAGTATGATAAATAAAAGAATTAATGTTTATAATCCCCTACACACAGAGAAATGTATCGAATTAGAGTAAAATTTTCAAATCTCAGAGAATTATTAATAAATAAATAAAACGATAACAAAAATGTTTTATAACAACGAATAGAAACTTAAGAACCCAAATAATCGTAGCAATAAATATGAAAAGAATTCCAAAATAAAATTAAAAAATGGTACCTGAAGATTGTTGTTGGAAATATCCAATTTGTAGATAATCCCAAAATTGAGATTAGAATCTAAAGGAAGAATGTCTAAAGACATTCTACTCAAATCCACAACTTCATGCATTTCAATTTTGTCATCTTTCTGTGAATTCTTTCTTCCAAAATGCTTTCTTTTTGGCTTTGAACGGTCAACCTTCATCATCTCATGATCGCCGTCGACCATCATCTTGTACGGATATACGAATTTCTGAATCTATATTCGTTACAACACAAAATCTAAAGTAGAATGTGTATTATTTTGTGTGTATGCTGTATCTGCGAGAGAGAGAGATGAAGGTGTGATTTTGATTATCTTTTTGTGTTGAATGAGACCAAAGTGGAGAGATTATAGTGAAATTTAAAGGGAGGGAGAGATGTACGGGTGAGGACCAAATTGGTATTATAATAAAAGCATCAAATATTAATTGGAAGATGAATGATAGCAGTTGTTTTATCTATACCTTTTATAAATCATTTCTTGAAAATTAAATAGTTAATTCTTTCAATTACTATGATATAAAGATTTTAAACACGACTTGTATCTAAAAGTCTAAAACTATGTGTAAGGGGTGACTAAACTCTGTTTTTTCACCCCTATCACATCAGTGTTACGTTAGTATTTTCTCTACCGACCAAATACACGACAAATCCCGACTAAACCTACGTAACTCATTTCACTTTGAAATCAACCATTCTCCTTTGAAAATTGGCGACGGGCAACGGTCGTCCAGACGACCAAATGGCTTTAGGGACGCGTCATACTCGAGCTCATGTAAGGGGTAGGACACGTCTTAGATGGGGCGACTGAAGTGGGAACCGATGTCGTCCACTTACACTTAGTCTAAAGGTTACTTATGTAACTTTTCTGTATATTAACTATAGCATTTAATGACATAAATAATGATATATTTTCACAATGTTTTGATGAAAGAACTTCAGAGTTGACTTTGGATATAAACTTTCATATTGTTATAGTTGATAGATATAGATATGTTGAAGTAGTTCTTAATTTTTTTATTGCACGTCTCAATTTTTTTCATTTCAACCATAGATCAATAATAATTAATGATCAAGATTAATTATTTGTACATATTTTATACATAGCGGATTATTTTAGGTATTTGGCACTCACATGATTTATTTAATTTTTAGTTTTGTAATTTTGTAATTTTTTTCGTTAAGAAATCATAATGTGATAATCAAATGCATTGTATACTTGATCACATGTGATTGTACACAAACATCACATGTTATAAGCATACAATTACATGTGATTATAAAAAAAATCACATGTGATTAAATATATATTTACATGTGATTATCAGATAATATTACTTTTTAATGAAAAAATAAAATATAATAACAAAAAGTTTTAAAAATAAAAAAAAAATAATAAAAAAAAAAATTAGATTAAAATTTATGTGGGTGTCAAATACCAAAATACACATTCATCTATTAAATACTCCGTATATGATTAATCTTGAACATTAATTATTATTGATTAATAGTTGAGATTTGTCCTTTATGATTAAAAGAAAATTAAGGATTACCTTGAACAATGATAAATAATCTAAACTAAATTGTGTTAAATATGGGGAAAAACACAATTCATTTCTTCTAATTACTATTGTCTCATCTCTTCTTGTTATTATTGGCCATCTGCGTCGACCACTAGCATTATATGTTCATATACGGGTATCCTACTAATATAGTAGCATGTTGTGCCAATCTAAATTAACATAGGTGGAAAATTGGTCTGATTGGCCACTGGATAATTAACTAAAACAGATTTGGCTTGGGTTAAAACTGATAGTATTTAAGTACTTGTAACACCAATTATATTTTTAATGTTATAATCGACATAACATAGGTGCATTGTATTTTAAAAGCATCACAATTTTGTAAAAACTTGAAATTGTGAATGTCATATATGCGGCCGCGAAGACAATAGGTTTGAGTCTACCCATCACTAAGGTGCCTTACGAATTGCACTCAATCAACGATGTCTTGTTTATCTCATGAACCTGATAAGATAGTTACATTTATCTCTTCCTATAATCTGAATTAAAGCAAATTAAGATTAAGAGATGATGATAATGTGTTATTTCTCATATCTACTACTATAATAAATCAAAGCCTATATGGCCACATGGCACCTCTTCAATTTTACAAGTGTCAATCCCACAAAATAACCTCTTTTTTAAATTATTAATTATTTAATTTAATTTAATTAATTAAAAGTCATTCCTTCGTAAGTTAAATTAATATTAATAATATTTATCACTTTCTGTGTTGATAAGTACAAGTTTTTTTAATTGAGTTACTTTATTAATTAAAATGTAAAAAAAAAACATAAATGATAAATTAAGCATTTGAGAAAACATCGTCATTCCTTCATAAGTTAAATAATATTGATAATATTTATACATACGGTGTTGATACGCACAAGATTTATTTTAATTGAATTACTTTATTAATTAAAATGATAAGTACAAGATTTTTAATTGAGTTACTTTATTAATTAAAATGTAAAAAAAACATAAATGATAAATTAAGCATTTGAGAAAACATCGTCATTCCTTCATAAGTTAAATAACATTGAAAATATTTATACATACGGTGTTGATAAGCATAAGATTTATTTTAATTGAATTACTTTATTAATTAAAATGTGTAAAAAAACATAAATGATAAATTAAGCATTTGAGTAAATATATTTATTATTAAAATAGTGAAATGTTCAAGGTAATCTTAAATTTTATTTGTAGTCCTAAAAGACAAATCTCAATTATTGATTAATAAGATATAATGATCGACATTAATCACATATTTTATAAATAAAGGGGTATTTTAGTCATTTGGCACTTACAAAAAATTACCTTCTTTTTTTGTTGTTCAAGAAAAAAAATTGTTATTACTTTTAGTTTGATTACTTTCTTTTTATTTAGTTTAATACAGTTAATTATTCAATTACCATGTACACATACGGGATAATCAACCCTAATCATAAATCCTAATCTTAATGCCTAAAGATCATCATAGTCAAGTGTTGACTTTTATAGTCAAGATCAGCATAATATGTCCATATAAACTGTATGTTTGATTTATGATTTTGAAATTACAAATTTATACTTCCTCCGTATCAAAATAAGTGACACACTTTCCATTTTGGGGTGCATCAAATTAAGTGACACACTTTGAAAACTTTCCTTATTTGGTAAAAATAGTGGGATCGATACCCACTAACGATCCACTTTAATAAAGTGAAATTACCCTTATACTCTTACTTTTACTTTTAAAACTCATTAATATCACTTTATTCAAGAAAAGTGGGAGACATTCTCCACTAACTATGTACTTTAATATATTTTAACCTCTATTTTAATCTTTTACCTCAAAAAACGTGTAAACAAATTTGTGTCACTTATTTTGATACGGAGGAAGTAGTAAACATCACTATTATTTTTGTTTTAGGGTTTTGACTTTTTAAAGAAAGAAGCATAAAGTGTTAACCAACTAGAGTGGCAATGGAGCGAGTTTGGAGCGGATCAGCCTTGCTCCAAACCCTTTTAACAAATTTTAAATGATGATCCAAACCCGCTCCGTGACCGCATGGTTTTGAAAAATCTAACCCATTCCCTTACCTGTCGAATCAACGGATATCCGACCCATTTACCCGACTCATTTATCGTACATCTTTAATTATACTCATCTTACGATTGTCAATCTGATATTTTTTATATATAATTATGACAGTCGACAATAACTCAGCAAGTTAATCAACAAATTTGTGAAATTTAAACCTTTAAAGTGGAAAGTAAAACGAATGAGCCACAATTCCTCGATTTCAAACTTCTAAGTCCTTATTTTTACTGGTGGTCAAAGAGTGTAATTATGTAAACCATAAATATGAAAAATATAATATTTTTTTCTAAACTTAATTGTGTGGCGGGTTATAAAACGGATCGGATCGGTATTGATCCATACCCAACCCTTTTAGTAAAAGGGTTAACGGGTATATGTCGTTAACGGGTAAACGAATCACAAACTATGATCCATACCTGTATAATTCTTGTGGGTTTGGATCGGATCAGGGTCAAAACCCGCTGCATTGCCAGGTCTATAACCAACTAAGCTACATAATCACTTTAAAAAAAAGTTATATTATGCATCATTATATAATGAATCTCTACGCATTTAAATATTAAAAAAATGAGTGAACAGTAACATTAAATGCTAACAAAATTATTTGGAGTTTTAAAGAACTCGAGCATGGGTTTCAAAGAAAGTCATTTTAATATTAAAAAAAATTTGTGAATGGTAACATTGAATGCCTAATGTATAATTGGTATATCATAATCAATTGTTGACTTTTATAGTCAAGATCAACATAATATGTCCATGTAATCCGTATGTTTGACTTATAATTTTGGAATTACAAATTTATAATAAACATCACTATTATTTCTGTTTTAGAGTTTTAACTTTTTAATATAAGATGAACGTATCCTTTAACATTAAAGTATATTAAATATAAGATAAGATGAACATATATCCCTAAAGTATGTTTTAGGGTTGTTTACAAATTGTTTATGTTATAGTCTTTATATTGTTTCAACTGTGTGGCATATGAGTTATTGGTTATGCTTAGGGGTTTTTACTTTTTAGGTTAAAAGTAAATTGACTTTTTCTTCATGTATGGCCACAACATTTTTTACTACTATACGTACAGCCAACCAAATTATGAATACCTTTCATAATAACTTTAGTATGACAAATGTCAATAAACTCTTAGTTTTTAAATCCATTAATTAGAAAAGTTTCTTGATACGTTATTAATGGTTTATAATAAATATCTTAAACTTAAGGGGTGTTTGTGAATTTTTTTGTAAAAAAATTATTTGGAGGTGCAAGGAACCCGAAATGGGTTTTAAAGAATGAAGCATAAAGTGTTAACCAACTAAGCTACATAATTACTTTAAAAAAAAGTTATATTATGCATCATTATATAATAAATCTCTTCACATTTTAATATTAAAAAAATGTGTGAACAGTAACATTAAATGCTAAAAAAAATTATTTGGAGGTGCAAGGAACTCGGGCATGAGTTTCAAAGAAAGACATTTTAATATTAAAAAATGTGTGAACAATAACATTAAATGCCTAATGTATAATAGGTATAATATGTATGCTAATAAGGCAAAGCAAACTAGCAAGTAGCAAACGATGAAACACATGGTGGTAACGTTAACGTTGTTTGATCAATTGTAACACATGATAGTTATGATGTTAAGCGTTACAATTCCGTTACATTAGACCTACATATTGTAACGAACTTTAAGATTGTTACAATTTTAGTGTTACAAAAACGTTTTAATTGTAATAGTGTCTGAACAATATACATGTGTTTTTGTTTCATGCAATTAGCGATAAATTGTTGTAATCAATAAAAATTATTAGCGGGAAAACTAAGTGAAAGCCCGTGATTTTTCACGGGTCATAACCTAGTGAATCATATAAAGCTAAGGAAAAAAACCATATACTTCCTCCGTATCAAAATAAGTGACACACTTTCCATTTTGGGGTGTATCAAAATAAGTGACACACTTTGAAAACTTTCCTTATTTGGTAAAAATAGTGGGACCCATACCCACTAACTATCCACTTTAATAAATTGAAATTACCCTTATACCCTTAATTTTACTTTTAAAAATCATTAATATCACTTTATTCAAGAAAAGTGGGACCATTCTCCACTAATTATGTACTTTAATCTATTTTAACATCTACTTTAATCTTTTACCTCAAAAAATGTGTGAGCCAATTTGTGTCACTTATTTTAATACGGATGAAGTATATTTAGTTAACTACCTCGACTATGAATTGAGAATGCGACTAACTCTCACATGAACTTAATAGAGAATTAAGTATCGGAGAAACTCACACTCAAAGTATTACTTCATGTATACTATCAAAAGTAATGAGTTGGAGACTTTTAGTGCAAACTTTAGAATTTACACTATAATTATAGGTTTTAGTGTAAAAGATGGTGTTAAGGGTTGAGGATGGTATAAGGATGCAAATTAGAGTTTATCTAGAATTTTTGTCCAAGTTTTATTTAGTCTTTTAACTTTATATGAGTTTATATGAGTTGATGAAAAATCCTTGATACCCGTATGCTGTAGTGATGGGAATGAGGAGTGGGAATTGGGATGGGGAAATGAAATCCTCCGTGTTTTCTGCCATTTTGTCATCCCTACCAATTTGAGGTAATGAATATGTACCATTATTATAATAAGCCCCTTATAATAAAATGTATATACTTTTTAAAATATGATTTTTATCATAAAATCCTTTTATCTGAATATAAAATGATGTAACTCGAAACTTCCGTTAAACGTTTTATTTTTTCTTAAAAATTCATTATGTATTGTTCATTATAATGTTTAACACGTTAGGTATGTAATATAAAATGGAAACTAATTAATATTTCATTATTATAATCCCAAAATAAAATCAGTGAAAATAATGTGACAGCTTTGTCTCATAGCTGTGAGGGTTGTAGTTGACTTTCTTTTCTTCAATTATAAATGTTGTTTCGATTTTAGCATGCTACGTTCACTTCCAATGAAAGAAATTGAAACTATCAGTTTCTATCAACTCAGTGTCACATTAGTAGACACAATAACTATATTAAACTGATGTACTCATGTCAACAATATCCTTACTCACTAAGATCACTCCAAATAGAAATTAGTATTTATAGAAGTTTAAAAGATTAAAAAAAAATAAATAAAAAAAAAGTAGCGGTAATATTACCGTTTGAAAAAAATAATAATAATAAATTTTAATTTTTTATTCGTTTGGGCCCCACATCTCACCACTCATCCTCTCTCTCACTACCCGTCTCCACACTCACGAGACCCCAAAGTGGTGGTACCGTTGTGAGCTCTTTTTTTTGGAAACGGCTTTCAATAAAAAAGAAAAAGACGACTAGACAAAGCTACCCACCAACAAAAGATTACACATTACAAGGTAAAACTAACCATTCTATCCAACTAACTCTATATTTATGCCTACGATTACAAATCCACAAAAACGACACCTCTTTTATAGCATCCACTAATAAATTCCGACGAGTATCACCCGAGTTAAACGTAATTGCATTCCTATGCCGCCATATCATCCAAGTCACCGTGAACGTCACCGCTTCCACAATTTTCTCGCCTTTGTCGTCATCGTACTAGAATCCAAATTAAACAAGAAATCTTCTAACGAATCAACATTAACATCAACCACTTGTAGCCATCGACCAATATCCCGCCAAACCGCCTTTGTGACTTCACAATTCCAAAAAATATGATCCATATTTTCAATCCCATCCCCACACATGACACACTTTAAGTCTTCGAACAAAACCCCTCTCATCAAAAGATTAACTTTAGAAGGAAGTCGGTTTAAACTCATCTTCCAAAAATGGATATTCACCTTACGGGGAACTAAGCTATTCCACCGGGTTTTCTCAAGCAAGGAGGGAAGAATTAAATTGTCGATCCATCTCCTTGTAGTTTTAACTTCAAAAATACCTTCATTCCCAATATCCCACGCCCACGAATCTCATTTATTAGACAACCTAACATCTTCTAATAATCGATTTAACTCCGCCACTTGACTTTCTTCTCTACCCCCACGGATCTCTCTTAACCAATTCCATCTAACTGAATTATTAACAAAACGTTCATGCACCAAACAGTTAATATCCGAATCTATCAAGCTAAGTCTCGGATACAACGTCATCAATGAAGAAGACCCGACCCACTGATCTCTCCAGAACCGTACCCGCAAACCGTCTCCAAGCTTTAAATTCAAATGCTGTAAAAGATCAACACCGGAATGTTTTAAACGCCACAACATCTTAACAATTTGTGCCCAAGGAGTTGAGCCCAACCGGCCCTGATTTGCGAAGTCCAAACCTCCTTGGACACCATAAATTAATCTAATAACTTGGGACCACAAACTTGGTTCATTAGTCACAAACCGCCACACCCATTTAAAAACGAGAGCAATGTTAAACGCATATAAGCTTCCGATATCAAGCCCTCCGTTTTCAAAAGAAGACAACACCACATCCCACTTTACCCAATGGATTTTTCTCTTCGCCTCGGTCCCACCCCAAAAGAACCCGGCATGCAATTTTTCTAACACACTTGCTACATTTTTTGGCATCACAAATAATGACATATAATAAATGCCCATACATCCTAGAACCGATTTTAACAACAACGATCGACCTCCAACCGAAAGGGTACTAACTTTCCAACCCGACAATTTTCTTTTAAATTTATCAACCAAGCTGTCCCAGTTCTTCATCCTAGACATACACGCCCCCACCGGGAGACCTAAATAAACAAAAGGCATTTTCCCATGGCAAACACCTACCGAGGTCGCCATCGATTGCACTTCCCCATCCGACACTCCCACACCATATAAATTCGATTTATGAAAGTTTAATTTTAAACCCGAAGACATGTGGAAATAATGCAAGATGATAAGCAACTTTTGCAAGTTATTCAATGACCATTCACCCATGAAAATCACATCATCCGCATACAATAAATGTGAAATAGACAAGGAATTCTCGAGTACCTCCAATCCTTTAAAAATATGTCTCGAGGTCGCCTCTTCCATCATCACATGGAGACCTTCCATAGCAATAATAAACAGAAAAGGTGAAAGAGGATCACCTTGACGAAGGCCTCTATCAAGTTTAAACTCCTTAGAAGCATTACCATTAAGAAGAACGGAAGCCTTTGACGAATTTAGGGTAGCACTAATCCATTTCCGCCATTTATCCGGGAAATTCATGAATTCCATCATTCGATCAATAAACTCCCAACTTATGGAATCATAAGCTTTTTCAAAATCAATTTTCAAAACCATGGCCCTTTTCTTTTTCTTCTTATACCATGCAATTAGCTCATTAACCATCATCGGGCCATCAAGAATTTGACGACCCTTAATAAACGCCCGCAAGCCTTAATGCCAATAGTTTAGCAATAATCTTATATTGAACTCCAACCAAGCTTATCGGCCTATAATCACTCACCGCCATCGGATTTATGACTTTTGGAATCAACGTAATAAAGGACGCGTTGCACCCGGTCGGAATGAAACCTGTATCAAAAAACTCAACAACAAAGTTATAAATGTCAGATTTTAACACCTCCCAAAATCGTTTAATAAACGCGAACGTGAACCCGTATGGGCCCGGGGATTTATCATTTCCACAGCTCCAAACCGCCTTCTTCACCTCATTCATGGTAGCTGACTCCGTCAGCATTCTCGCAAAATCATCCGACAGACTCTTGAATTTGTCGCTCCTTGTAGCAACTTTTATAACCGGAACACTTTTAAACTTATTAGCATAATAATCAGAAAATAAATTTTTTACCTCGACAGGCGACGTAATCCAATCACCGTTGTGTTTCACGCCACGAACCATAGAATGTCTTCTCTTGCTATTAATAATGCCATGAAAGTACTTCGAGTTCTCATCACCTTCAATCGCCCATTTAACTTTTGCTTTTTGCGACAAGTCTTGCCATTCCTTCGCCTCTAACTTGTATAATTCTCTCTTAGCCGTATGTCTTTCCGCCAGCTCTTCATCCACCACTGAATTTAATTCAATCTTTTTTTCAATCGACTCTACCGTTGCAACCAATTTCTTCTTTTTCTCCATGATCTCTATTTTTTTATTTTTCCACCAATCTTTGCACTTTTCTTTCACTAATTTTAATTTGTCCTTGAAAATAATAAAATGACTCGTATTAGTCGATTCCATCGTCGTGTTCCAAGCGCTCTTAACCACATCATCAAACGTATCCTCATCTAGCCACGGATTAAAGAACCGGAAAACCCTAGGCCCATAATCGACAACTTGCTGCGCTAACACTATGGGTCTATGATCCGAAACTATGTCTGTCATAACATTCGCCATTAAATCTGTACAAAGCTCAAACACCCCTTCATTTACAAAAAACCTATCCAATTTGCTCATTTTACGACCATCCGAACTCAACCTCGTGAAAGCCGAGCCGCCCATCGGCACTTCAATCAAACTGGTTGCGTCAATAAACCCATTAAAATCCACAACCTCTCTGTCATTTATATCACAACCCCATCTTTCACCTTCTTCCCGCACCGCGTTAAAATCACCAAAAATAAAGTAATTCCCCTCATTAGATTGCATGTACTCAACAATCGTCTCCCACAATCTTCTCTTATCAACCACACTTTGTGGCGCATACACGTTGCCTATAACACACTGCATATCATTGTGCTTCCATTTCCCATGCACGAACAAAACATTTTGAAAACATGTGATTCGGGAGCTCAAGAATAACGACGGATCCCAAATCGACACTATACCACCTTACATACCAACTGCGCTACTTAACGCGAAATCAAATGACATATTCCCCCACAATTGTTTGATCTTAAAGATATCTACCTTCGATATTCTAGTTTCTTGAATCCCTAAAAAAGAAATCTTATACTTATTTGAAATAACTCCAATTCTCTTACGTTTTACCACATCTCCAATCCCGCACGCGTTTAAGGACATAAAATTCATGGACAACCCTTCCCGTCTCCCATACTACTGATTATACTTTCAAGGGTGTGTTGACACCCCTTCATATCATGTCCCATCGCTAACCCTATCTCTATATAACTATTCAAATCGTTAATCAAAGACCCCGAATTTTTTCTGGTCTTGCGATACCCTGTTGATGCACTCGACTGAGAAAAACTAGCACCTTTCGTAATGTACACCTTGTGACCTTCAACTTTATTTAATTTCCGTTTTTCAAAACCTGGAGGGGGAGAAATGGAGACATTAATGTAAGATGTCTCATTTTTCCCCACTGCCTCTGCGTCAAAATCCCCAACAGTAACTTTATTATTGTTTTCTTTCTTACCTTCTTTACTCAATTCACCTTGCAAGTCAACACTACCGTGTCCCTCCCCAACCTCGTCTCGATCCATGTTAACGGGACCTTCACCGAACTCCTTAGCCCCATTATTCGACTCCTCTTTACCACCTAAATCAACCTTTGGTTCGGCATTTTCATTATTCTCCGAACCGCCCTCACTCTCTTCTTCTTCATCTTTTGAGCTAGACATCCCATCTTGGGAAATATTTTCTTCATCTTCCTTACTCTCTAGATCCACCATCTTCATGTTCGGTTGCCATAAGGCTATTTCATAGACCCAAACCGTGTACTTGAGGTTGTCGAGCATTACCTCAACCTCTTTGTCTACCCTTGGCCCGATTTTTGTTTTAACACACACCTTACCGGTACTACCTTCCTCCTCCTCCCCATCGATGAACATGACTTCGCCCCAATCCTCTATTAACTTTTTAAGCACGTTAAACGTTCCCGCCACTAACGGTAACCCATCAACCCGGACCCACATCACCTTATCATCAACCACAAAT
Source organism: Calendula officinalis (assembly GCA_963853835.1). NCBI lineage: Eukaryota > Viridiplantae > Streptophyta > Magnoliopsida > Asterales > Asteraceae > Calendula > Calendula officinalis. The sequence continues at coordinate 20,658,184 of OY970827.1, forward strand.
TTATCATCAAGGTTACGAAGTTGAGTGAAGTAGAATACCATATCTGCATGGTTTTTGAACTTGTCACACGCATCTTTGTTTTCGAAATCTAACCAAATCCATGAACCACCTAAATAATGAAAATCTACCTCACAAAATCCTTCTTTAGCGCACACGAGCTTAATGTTTTCAATCAAGGAAAGTTCTCTCACCTTACCTATCAAAATAGTATCGTCATTCTTCATAGGCATCGTGTCGTTTCTGTCGATCGTGACCACCTTCTTTTTGTTGATTTCTTCCTTAGTAGCGCTGGGTACGCTGCTGTTCTTCTCCAAAGACCGACCATGCAATGAATCTTTCCTGAAAAGATCCGAGAATTTCCTTGTATTCGGATCATCACTAAAAGCCTGTGTCTTACCACGAGCAATAGGTCGAGACTCGACCTCCTGCGGCGCTTTCCGATCGAACCTGGACAACGAAGCGAATAAGTGATATGACCCATACCAAGTTGCATTTAACCTAACCAACAAGGAATTGATATTATCGACCCTGATGAACCGCACAAATCCAAATCGCCTTCGGATTTTTGATAACTTCCGTGGAATGAACGCGTCCACAACCGTTCCGAATACTTGCATCGCCTTCCAGAAATCTGCTTCATCCCATTGCTTGGGCAGATTCGTAACGTAAAAAGTCTTGGCGATTTTTTTAAGATCGATCACGTCCTTACGAAACGAGAAGGAATGATTCCCGCTGTAAATATGCTGTCTCCTTTGCATGTTGTTGTTCCGCAATTGAAATAGAAAACCCTACCCCCGCCCCCTCCCCACCGTCGGGAGAAATCCGACGATCGGAAAGGAACCCTAGCGAATGAACTTGCCGTCCGCAACCCTAGAATCGCCCGACTTTTTAGGAGAGAATTTTTTTAACTTTTTAGGTTTTTTTTACCGTTGGGAGCTCTTTTTTTTTTTTTTTTTTTTTTTTTTGGAAACGGCTTTCATTAAAAAAGAAAAAACGACTAGAAAAGACTAGCCACAAACAAAAAGTTACACATTACAAGGTAAAACTAACCATTCCGTCCAACTAACTCTATATTTATGCCTACGATTACAAACCCACAAAAAAGACATTTCCTTTATAGACTCCACGAGCAAATTTCGTCTAACATCACCCGACTCAAACGTAATTGCATTCCTGTACCGCCAAAGAATCCAAATCACCGTGAACGTCACCGCCTCCACAATTTTTTTCCTTTTGTCGAGATGGTGCTAAAATCCAGATTGATCAAAAAATCATCAAGCGAATCAACATTAACATCAACCACTTGAAGCCATCGACCAATAGCCCGCCAAACACCCTTAGCAACTTCACAATTCCAGAAAATGTGATCCATAGTCTCAATACCATCCCCGCACATAACACACTTCAAATCTTCAAACATAATACCTCTCATCATTAAATTGACTTTTGAAGGAAGTCGATTTAAACTCATCTTCCAAAAATGAATATTCACCTTGCGGGGTACTAAACTATTCCACCGAGTTTGCTCGATCGAAGAAGGAAGAAATAAATTATCAATCCATCTTCTAGTACTTTTCACTTCAAAAACACCTTCATTCCCAATACCCCACGCCCACGAGTCACTATTATTTGACAAATTCACATTTTCTACTAACCGGTTTAACTCTGCCACCTGATTTTCTTCTCTACCCCCGCGAATGTCTCGTAACCATTGCCACCTAATCGAGTTATTAACAAACCGAGCATGCACCAAGCAGTTGATATCCGAATCCAATAAACTAATTCTCGGATACAACACCATCAACGGAGTTGACCCGAGCCACGGGTCTCTCCAAAACCGAAACCGCATCCCGTCACCCAACTTTAATTTCAAGTGTGATAACAAATCAATACCGGAATTCTTTAAACGACACACCATCTTGAGTATTTGCGCCCAAGGAGTCGAACCCAACCGGTTATAGTCTACGAAATCCAACCCTCCTTGACCACCATAAATTGATCTAATAACTTTAGACCACAAACTCGATTCATTTGTCACAAAACGCCAAACCCATTTAAACACAAGCGCAATATTAAAAGCTTAAAGGCTACCAATATCAAGCCCACCGTTTTCAAAAGACGATAACACCACATCCCACTTAACCCAATGTATTTTTCTCTTCCCCTCGGTTCCACCCCAAAAAAACCCCGCTCGCAACTTTTCTAAAGTATTTACTACATTTTTTGGCATCACAAACAAAGACATATAATAAATACCCATACCTCCTAGAACCGATTTTAAAAGCAACGACCTTCCTCCAACCGAAAGAGTATTAACTTTCCAACCCGATAATTTGCTTTTAAATTTCTCCACCAACGGGTCCCAATTCTTCATTCTAGACATACACGCCCCCACCGGGAGACCTAAATAAATAAATGGAAATTTTCCATGACAAACACCTACTGAATTCGCCATCGTTTGCACTTCCCCATCGGCCACTCCAATACCATATAAATTTGACTTATGAAAATTCAATTTCAAACCCGAAGACATATGAAAACAATGCAAGATAATGAGCAACTTTTGCAAGTTGTTCAATGACCATTCACCCATAAAAATCACATATCCGCATACAATAAGTGGGAAATAGATAAAGAATTCTCAACTACCTCCACGCCTTTAAAAATATTCCTCGATGTCGCCTCTTCCATCATCACATGAAGCCCTTCCATTGCAATAATAAAGAAAAAAGGTGATAACGGATCACCTTGGCGAAGGCCTCTTTCAAGCTTAGATTCTTTTGATGCATTACCATTGAGGATAACTGAAGCCTTTGACGATTTTAAAATAGCACCGATCAATTTTCGCCATTTTTCCGGAAAATACATAAATTCCATCATCCGGTCTAGAAACTCCCAGCTTATAGAATCATAAGCTTTTTCAAAATCGATTTTAAGAACCATAGCACTTTTCTTTTTCTTCTTATACCACGAAACAAGCTCGTTAACCATCATTGGGCCGTCAAGAATTTGGCGGCCCTGAATAAAAGCCGATTGCTCACCGCTCACCACCGAGTCCACTACCACCGCAAGCCGTAACGGCAGTACTTTAGCAATTATTTTGTATTGAACTCCAATCAAACTAATCGGCCTATAATCGCTCACAGCCATCGGGTTTATTACTTTTGGAATCAACGTAATAAAAGAAGCGTTACACCCGGTCGGAATAAAACCTGTATCAAAAAACTCAGCAACAAAGTTAAAAATGTCAGATTTTATTAGCTCCCAAAATTTTTTAATAAACGCGAATGTGAACCCGTCTGGACCCGGGGATTTATCATTCCCGCAACTCCAAACCGCCTTCTTCAACTCAGCCATCGTGATTGGTTCCGTGAGAAGCCTCGCATACTCCTCCGACAGACTTTTGAATTTTTCGATCCTCGTTGCCACTTTAATAACTGGAACACATTTAAACTTGTTAGCATAATAATTAAAAAATGTATTTTTTACCTCTACCGGCGCCGTAATCCATTCTCCGTTATGCTTTACTCCCCGAACCATGGAATGTCTTCTCCTACTGTTAATAATGCCATGAAAATATTTCGTATTCTCGTCCCCTTCAATCGCCCATTTGACCTTAGCCTTTTGCGCTAAATCTTTCCGTTCCTTGGCCTCCAACTGATATAGAGCTCTTTTTGCCGTCTGTCTTTCCGTCAGATCTTCATCCCCCACCGTGTTATCTTCGATTTTCTTTTCAATTAACTCAATCTTTTTTGTCAACATCTTCTTCTGCTCACAAAAATCTGACTGCTTATTTTTCCACCAAGCCTTACATTCTGTTTTCACAATCTTTAACTTATCCTTAAAGTTAATAAAGTTACTCTGATTTGGCGACTCCAATGGAGTAACCCAAGATCTCTTCACTATATCTTCAAACGAGTCTTCTTCTAACCATGAATTAAAAAACCGAAAAACCCTAGGCCCATAATCCACTACTTGTTGAGCTAACACAATGGGTCTATGGTCCGAAACAATGTCTGTCATGACATTTGCAGATAAATCCGCACACACTTCATACACTCCTTCAGTCACAAAGAACCTATCCAATTTACTCATTTTTCGTCCATCCGAACTCAACCTTGTGTATGCGGAACCTCCCATAGGCATTTCAATAAGACTAGCTGAATCAACAAACCCATTAAAATCCACAATCTCTCTGTCATGTATTTCACAACCCCACCTTTCACCTTCCTCTCGAACCGCATTGAAATCACCAAAAATAAAATATTTCCCTTCATTGGACTGCATGTATTCCACAATCGTCTCCCACAACCTGCGCTTATCAACTACACTTTGAGGTGCATAAACATTACCTATAATACACTGCATCTCGTTATTTTTCCATTTCCCATGCACAAACAGAACGTTTTGAAGACATGTAATCCTAGAGCTCGTGAATAATAACGGGTCCCATATCGAAATTATCCCACCTGACGTACCGACTGCACTACTTAAAGCAAAATCAAATGACATATTCCCCCATAACTGTTTAATCTTAAAAACGTCCACCTTAGAGATTTTGGTTTCTTGAATCCCTAAAAACAAAATCTTATACTTACTAGCAATACCACCAATTCTCTTACGTTTAACTACATCTCCAATCCCACATGCATTAAGGGACATAATATTCATCGACAACCCTTACCGTCTCGCATACTATTTAACAAACTTTCAAGAGATTGCTGGCACCCCTCCATGTTGTGTCCCATCGCAAGCCCTATCTCAATATAACCATTCAAGTCATTTATCGACGATCCCGTGTTTTTCCTTGCCTGTAAGTAACCTGTTGAGGCGCAAGAGTTACATGAGCCTTCACCTTTTTTATTATTACCATTTACCTTATTTGGTTTCCGCCTTTCAAAACCCGGAGGCGGAGATACGGAGTCTTTTGCTTGATGCAACTCCTCGTTCTCCACAACTACGAATTCTGTTACCTGCTCATGCCCACGATTTTCTTTACCCCCATTTTTCCTACATTCCCCGACCGGGTCTTTTTTACCACCACTTCCGTCCACTGATTCAATATTAACCGTGCCCCCACCACCCTGTTTAACCCCACTGCACACCCCTTCCTTCCCGCTACCATTAGATTGAAACTCGACATCAACATTATTCTCAAACCCGGCCTCACTTTCTTCCTCTTCATCATTCGTACCAGATAACCCATCATGAGATAAATTATCTTCGTCTTCCTTAATTTCTGACTCGGCACTTTTAATGATCGGTTGCCATAAGGCAATTTCGTAAACCCAAACCGTATACTTAACCTTATCGAGCATTACCTCTATTTCTTTATCTATCCTTGGCCCAATTTTCGTTTTGATACACACCTTACTCGTACTACCTTCCTCGTCATCCCCGTCTACGAACATGACCTCACCCCAATCTTTAATAACCTTTTTTATAATATTAAATGTTCCGGCTACTAAAGGTAATCCATCTACTCGCACCCAAATCACCTTATCATCCACCACAAATTTGTCATCTAAGTTACGTAATTGAGTGAAGTAATAAACCATGTCTGCATGGTTTTTGAACTTGTCACACGCCACCTTATTGTCAAATTCTAGCCAAACCCATGAACCCCCCAAGTAATGGACATCAACTTCACAAAACCCTTCTTTACCGCACACTAGTTTAATATTTTCAATTAGAGACAAGTCGTGAACCTTACCTATCAAAATTGTGTCTTCATTCTTCATTGGCAAAGTGTCTTTTTTATCCAGCAATAACACATTCTTTTTAGACTTGTCTTCCTTACTTACGTTTGATATGCTATTCCCAACCGACTGCCCTTTAACCTGTTTCTCTTCTTGCACTTCTTGCTTGAATAAGTCCGAAAACTTCCTATTCTTTTGAACTTCGTTGGTAGAGCTAACCGGACCACGAGCCGTTGGGCGCGACTCTCCCTCGATAGGGACTTTCCGTTCAAACCTGGCCAACGAAGCGAATAAATGGTATGATCCATACCAAGCTGCGTTCAATTTTTCCAACAATGCGGCTACATTATCAACCCTAATGAATCTTACAAAGCCGAACCGCCGTCCGATTTTAGACAGTTTCCGGGGAATGAAAGCATCCACCACCACTCCAAAAACTTGCATCGCCTTCCAGAAATCTGCCTCATCCCATTGACCGGGCAGATTCGTGACATAAAATGTTTTGGCGATCTTCTTCAAATCAATGCCTTCCCTGCGGAACGAGAAGGCTTGTTTCGCACTGTAACTATGTTGTCTCCGTTGCATGATGATCTTCGCCGATTACCAACGACCAAACCTACCCCCCCCACCCCCTCCCTAGAGACGGGAGAGAGCCAACGACCGGAGAATCAGAACCCTAGAAACGGACGATCGACGGCCAACCCTAGAATCGCCCTAGAATCGCCCGAACTTTTAGGAGCAAATCCTAATCTGTCTTTTTCTAATAGCTTATATTTTTTATGGTGGCCATATTTATTTCTATTAAATATTATTAAGGGTTTTTCTAACATGTGCCCCTAGGGCACATGATAGATGCATTTAATAATCTTAAACTTTCCTATTAAATTATAAAAAGCATTTAATACATCAAAATAATATAGAAAATTTAAGCATTATTGATGTTTACTTCTTCACTTTGGAATTATTGAGTTCATTTAAATGCAAATGTCTATATCATGTGTCCTAAGGCACATGTTAGAAAAACTCTTTTATGTTCAATGATTGCATCTAATGTGTGTCCCTGGGGCATACGTTAGAAAAACCATTTTATTTATTATATTCATCTAATCTAATCATGTAGTATCATCACATGACAGGTTAGAAAACCTTTTTATTTTAATCGAAGCTCGATCTTTATTAAATCCAGCTCAAATCCGTTAAAGTCAAACTCGAATTTGATTACCTATTAATTAAATAATTGATCGGTTGTTAACTATTAATATAAAGTATAATGGTGGGTCAAAATTTTGTTTTTCTTGTCCCATGATAAGTACGGCCTAGTATCTATATTTATGTATCATTGAGGTTATAATCTTCCACGTTTATTAATGTTTTGAAATTTATATTAAATTCAAAACCGGATCAAATCGGGCCGGAACCAAAAAAACCGGATATTAAAAAATACAAAAAACAAAAACGACAATTTCCGGTTCGGACATGTTATTTCGGGTTTAGAACCGGTTAAAACATAAAATTAAATCATCATCATAAATTACATCTTGAGCTAGACACTAAATTATCAAATTTGAGCTCTTAAACCTAAAAACCCGAGAGAAACAAAAAAAGGGAAACTGACAGCCCAATAACCGAAACACGGGTCTTATTGGTTCCAATTTCCGTTCAGTTTTCCGGTTAAAGTGCACACTGTACCCCCCCTATAGTTAGAAAACTTAACGGCTATCACATATTTTACGATGGAATGTTAATGTGTGAGTGTATAATTTTTCTAGAAAATACTCGAACAATGTGACAATTAAAAAAATATATTATAGTGTCAGTGTACATATATGAATTGGAAAGAGTCGAAAATAAAGAATTCAAAAAGAAAATGTTGATAATTTGACAAAATTAATAAAGAAATGATGGAATAGAAAAATAAAAATGATACTTCGTTATCGTATAATTACGTATAGGTTGTTTATATATCATGTGGGCTACAAGTACATACGGAGAATTTTTCTTGGAAATCCCTTTGGGGGCTGGGTTTGTCCGCTTATGCGGAGCTCGAACTCGGGGTGCTCGTTGAAAAATTGTGAGTAGGCTTCCGTTATTTCATTTGCCGTTTCCAAAAAAAAAAATCAATTCTCTTACAAAAATAAAAAGAAAATATATAAAGGGTTTTGATAATGACAGCCCTAAGGGCTGTCAATAAGGAAGAATATTTTGTTTCGAAGAAAACTTTTTAGTTGAATTTGTTGCATTTGTAGTTGAATATTCCTGGAAAGATGGAAGAAAGTTGACTAATGAAGATAAATATGGATTAATAGTTGCAGGATAATTGAATATACTTAGGAATATTCTTTCTTATTGACAGCCCTTAGGGCTGTCATTATCAAAACCCATATATAAATAATAAGCTAAAGAAATTCATGCATAATTTCTACAATATACAATTGTATTGAAGAAATTCTTTAACTGAATCGTATTCGTCAATTAAGTCTCGGGTAAAATTATCAAAAAATTCCAGATTCAAGTTATACAAGCAAAAAAAAAAAAAAAAAACATGCTTATAGACACAGTGGTTCACCCCATATACTTCGGGTTAGTTGCAAAGTGGTTGGTCGCCCTGATATTTGTCAGTTTGCAAAGTGAGTCGAAATGCAAATTACAAAATAATTTTTGAACTGCAATTATCGTTTATTTTGTTAAATGATGAAAACATTAATTGATTTGCTTTAAGTAATATAATTAACTAGTAAAATGTACGTGTACGATACTATAAAGATTTTCATATAACGCTAAAAGATGATTTACATGAGTAAAAAATTTCATATAACTAATAAAATGTACCCATGCGATATCACAAAGCCATGCTTGTACAAATTCCATTTATATTTAATAAATATTAGAAAAAAACACTAAAACATAAAATATTATTCCAAAGTTAATAAATGTTAGTAGTAGATTTTTGTCAAGAAAATAATAATTATTAACTTATCTTACTACTTTAAAAAGCATTCTAGACATTTCTAAAAGAGGAAGTCTGAATTTTCAACACTTCCTTTTTTAGCAATGTTCAAACACCCTTCAAAATCAAAATAAATGTGCCTTACCCGAGATTCGAACCCAAGACCATTCGGAAAACAACCAAGGTGATAACCACTGGGCCATGTGGTTTTTTGTTATGCTTTTGTTAACCTCGCTAATATACATAACGTCCACGGTAATAAAGGTATCAATAAACAGTCAACTTCCTAAACAGATAATTCGCATTTAATAGCCTTCCTAAATTATAATTACGTTGACAAACTTATTATTTCCAGTGACTTACGTTTTTAAAAAAATTAAATACATATTACGTTTACTAAATACATTATGGCAAAAAGTCAATGCGAATTACATATTTCCAGTGACTTAGGAACAAATATGGCAAAATTTGAATTACTACCGACTAAATTTGAATTACTTATAGACGTATTTATTAGAAAACGTAATTACCATATGTATTTTCGAAAATCAAAACGTAACTACCATAAAAACGTAATTAATGGTCTTTAACCTTGAAACGTAATTACCATATAAATCGTTCATCAAAACGTAACTCATAATATCTCAATTTAATGTATTTATAATTACCATATGTGGAATCGCAAAAAAAGTATTTTGGTTGACGAAAATTGAATTACTTATATACGTTTTTATTGTCCAACTAAAACGGTCAATTATGTCTTTAATAAAAATATTTTAAGTTGTTAAACCAAATAAAATTCGGTATATATATACTATTTTGACCATATTTTACTTACCATGTTTGAAAAGTTGCAGACATATTTATTAGAAAACGTAATTACCATATGTATTTTCCTAAATCAAAACGTAATTACCATAAAAACGTATTTAATGTATTATAACCTTGAAACGTAATTACCATATAAATCGTTCATCAAAACCAAAAATTGCGTTTATAATTACCATATGTGGAATCGTCAAAATATGCAGACCATTTTAACTGTCAATTGTTGTTGACCCCGCTAAAAAAAAATACGTATTTTACCATTTTAAAAATATGCAGACGTATTTTTAAGAAAACGTAGATTATAATTATCGTTCTATATAACGTATTTACCAACTTAAATACAGACGTTTTAGTTGACCATGCAATTTAATATACGTTTTATTACATTTAAAAACGTCCATGCAATTAAATGGCCGTGATATTACATTTAATATAACATATATACGTTTTTTTAACTGTGTATAAATAGACAAATTAACCATTCTACTTCAATTCACGTTTTTTTAATTCTAATACCACCAAACATCACCATTCATCGACTATCATCATAATTCGGCAAACCATGTCAACAACCGGATTGCACTTTGTAAGAAACATTCATGATTTCAAAGACAAAACTCACATCAAGGTCAAGGTTTGCCGGATTTGGCCCCAAACAAACTTCAACAACAAAAACGAGATAATATCACTTGAGACGATTTTAATTGACGAAGAGGTATTACTCTTAATCATATTCGATAAATCATCACTACTTATATATATTATCTCAACAATGTTAACTTACGATTAACTACATTTTGTATTAAATATTTTGTAAGGAGGCAGGATTCAAGGTTCTATTTACGTGAAGTTAATGAGTAAATTTCAAACAAAACCGAAGGAAGACGGTGTTTACATTATCAAAGGAGGTAAGTTGTGGGCGACCAAATCAAGTTTCACGTTTACTAGCCTGAATGAAAAGCTTTCATTTCAATCAAGCACAACGGTTAAAGAATGCGCTGAGTGGTCTGGCCCTTTACATGGTTTTGAATTTGCCGCATACGATAAGATTTTGAATAACTCATTACTAGCTTCAAAGTCAATTGGTAAAAGAAAAGTCCATTTTACTATGTAGGATTTATATGTCATATTACCCTATACCCATACTAATTAACGAAAATTTTTTAGATGTAATCGGAGAAATTTGCGTCGTCGAAAGCCTTAATTCTTCAAGTGAAGATAGAAGCAAGCACAAGCTCCCAATAGAAATAAAAAACATAGAGTTCGTTCGAATCATTATATCTACCACCTATATATGACACAAGGACTTGAATTATCTTTCATGGCATGTAAATGTGACATGGAATGGCCATCCAATTAGAATGCATCAAAATGATGACTAAGTGTGTGACTCAAAGGGCATAATGGTCATTTAAGTTATCTACCACCTATATATGACACAAGGACTTGAATTATCTTTGATGGCATGTAAATGTGACATGGAATGGCCATCCAATTAGAATGCATCAAAATGATGACTAAGTGTATGACTCAAAGGGCATAATGGTCAATTAAGTTATCACTTACATGGAAATATATTTGTGTTTTCTCCCACTTTGTTTATCAGCCATAACTTTATTTTTTATTTGTAAATAAAAAATTTTAAAAATGTCAAAGTTCTTAAAATTAAATTCTTTACGAAATGAGTATACTCATTAAAAACTGGAAAAAAAAATGTCATCATTCAAACATATGTTATAATCCAAACATATTATCATCAACACTAACACACGAAATGGTTGATGATACTATGTTTAGACTAGATCTTTTGACCACAAAATTCTTGAATACTCTAAAAATGTCAGGTGTCCCGTATCATATATTGAAGTTAAAGATAAATGCTCCTGTAATGTGCATGTAGAACATTCATCAAAAGTAGAATTATGCAACAGAACTAGGGTACAAATGTTAAGAATGAAATTAATATAAATGAAGGTAATATCATATCAGGTGGCAAAACTGGTATAGTTTGCCATATCCCGCGTATGATTATTAGTTCTTTCGACAACAAGATGTCTTTCAAATTGAAGTGAAGACAGTTTCCTGTTCAACTACGTTTTGCAATGACTATTAATAAAAACCAAGAGCAAACATTGTCACAGGTGGGTTTGTTTCACAAAACATCGATATTATCACATGCCCAACTATATGTCGATGTTTCAAGTGAATAACAAGAAAGTCTTGAGAGTTATTTGTTGCAATGAAGATGGTAACCACATAAACTCAACGATAAATTTCATATACAAAGAAGCTTTATTTCGTTTTTGATTTATTTTTACCAATTATTCATACAACAAAACGTTATTCATCATATCGATAATAATTGACTATATGATTTCTTACGTTTTTTTTTCGTTGTTATGTATTTTATTTTTTGAAACTAGCCCGCCCATTGGGGCGGACTATGAAGCTAGTATGTATATATAATATAATTGATGTCATAAACTAATCGATTTGGTTTAATTGCAGGGGTGACAAAATCATTATAACCTTGTGGGGGAACATGCTCATAGTTTGCAAAATTACCTAGACTCCATACAACCAACCGATCGTGTCGTAATAATACTTCAATTTGCCAAAATAGACACATGGAAGGGTACTTTTTAGTTGGGAAAATTTAATAATATTAAGTATTAACATAAATGATATTTTATTTGTCAACATAAAAACTTTAACGAGTGTTTTGTTCCTAAATGTATAGGTCCAACATCGGTTGCCACTTACTTTGATGCAACTCGTGTGTTTGTCAACAGTGGAATACAAGAGATACAAGATTTCAATCATAAGTAACTTTCAATTACCATTTGATACGTATACTTTTATATGCCACTTATATTGTCATCGCTATATATAATGAGCTTTTTCCTAACTACAGAATGAAAACTGTCATGGTTGAATCGGGAATGGACACGCCACCGTCTAGCATCACCAAGAAAGTTACATCTTCATACTCTATAAAGAACGATTTCTTAATAAACCATAAGTTTGTAGCTATCGCTGATATCTTGACCCCTGCTGAGGTACAATATTTATAATTACGTTTTGATTTTAAATAAACAACATGTAACTCGAATGGTCTTACAAATTTATATTTAATACTTTGGCTGTAATATTTGCAACAGGTTAAAAAAGTTATTGTGTTATGCACCATAACCGGCGTAGGTGATGATTTCCCGTGGTACTACAACGTGTGTGCCTATTGTAAAAGTGGAATGGAAGAAAAGGTGTTGATGGTGAAAAACGAAGACGGTACTCAAGGGAGCCATCAGGTGTCTATTAAAGTGTGTTCTAAAGATCCATATAAAGGAAAAACCCCGTCTTTTGTTCCCCGGTAAATATAACTAACATAACGTTTTCTTCCATTTACCCTAAATTTTAGTTACGAATTTATAATATTTTCCTAAATTTGTCACCAAGGTTTAAAATTCCGGTCATTATTGAAGACAACACTGGAGTTTTAACTGTTACCATGTTTGACCGTGATGCTAATTACTTTCTCGGTAAAACTGCTAAGTACTACGTCGATGAATTTGAAAAGGTGAACTCCTATATTACATCTATGGTTTCTACTTCATTTGTTTAATCCTTATATATCTTCTTATTATAAGCAGGCTGGTATGCCCCTCAAAACCATTCCTACTGATTTTAAGCTGCTATTAAATAAAAAATTGGCTTTCAAGTTAGACATGAGGCAATACAATATCGAGTCGGGTAGTAGCGTTTATGGTATTGCAACCATGACTAACAAAGAAGAAATACTATCAGAGTTAGAAACAAAATTAAATGGTTGCACGGTAATATTGGAGAACCATTTTAAATTCAAAATATATTATGTAAATTGTAACCCTATTTTTGGTCATACTAATACAATACATGAATCTATTATATAGAGTCTAATTTTAGAAGTCGAGGATTATATCACCCCAATTTCAGTCGAGCCATCACCGTGAACAACTCGATCAAAATTTTGCAGCACCCCGGTGAACTTGAAGAGGCAATTAGATGACTGTTGCGATATGGAGGGAAATGATGTAGCAACATCATCAAAATCTCAGAAGTTATCTTCTGGGCAGATTGAACAACACATGTAAGGTTGGCCAAACGAAGACTGCCGCATGATATAGTCTGAATTTTTATTATAAGAAGATAACATTTCTTTTTTAAGACAACAATTTTGCAATGTTTGTTTCTTCATTTTAATTACTCTATTTGGTGAAATGTTGCAACGTTATTTGGTGATTTCTTAACGTGCTTTATTTATCTTTATGAAATAATTATTATTACTTTTAGTGGTATAAAAGAATTAACTTACGTAAACACAAAGGGTCAACTTTTCCATCTTTTAATTTAACAAATTTTAAACGCCGATAAGTTTTCAATGTAGTTTTATACATATTTCATTCACAACTATCAGTCATTTGTATAATAATCGTTATACAAAAACATGTACACGAACACCATCAACATCGTCGCGGAATAGATGTATAAGTGTACACGCCGCCTCATTTGCGCTGGTACCCTACTATATATCAAAACATGTAACCAAACAACATTTCAAGGACAATGCTAATTCTTGCTTTTTACCTCTATTGTATACACAGTTTATGATTATGTACTGTATTCGTTATAAAAATATGTAACCAATGGACTTTTAATCGTCAGGTTTATATATTTCGCAGCCCGCCGCATCGCGCGGGTTTTTATCCTAGTTATATTCAAATGGATGAGTACGTCTTGGCGCCATTCTGTTTTATTAGAAGTATAAATTTGCAAGTAAACTAATATACGTAACTACCTTCAAATATACTAGGCTAATACCCGCGCTATGCGGCGGCTGCAAAGTATATATTTATGGCGATTAAAAGTCCATTTGTTACATATTTTTATAACGAATATAATACATAAGCATGAAAACTGTGTATAAAATAGAGGAAAAAGGCAATATTTAGCATTGGCGTTGAAATGTTGTTCGATTACATGTTTTGATATATAATAGGGTACCCGCGCAATGAGGCAGTTGGTACCCTGATACATCTTTTCCGCGACGATGTTGATAGTGTTCGTTTACATGTTATTTTATAACGATTATTATACAAATGACTGATAGTTGGGAATGAAATATGGATAAAGACTATTATGCAAATGACGATTATTATACAAATGACTTGGTCTCCCACAACTTACCTCCTCTGATATAGTAAACACCGTCTTCCTTCAATATTTTTTGAAATCTACTCATCAATTTAACGTAAATACAAGCTTGAATCTTGCCTCCCTACAAAAAATGGATAATACATATGATTTTAATTAATAGTTAATTTAGTAAAAATAATATCTATACCTAATGATCATTTATCGAATATGATTAAGTGTAATACCTCCTCATCAATTAACAGCATCTCAAGTGATATTATCTCATTTTTATAGTTGAAGTTCGTGTGAGGCCACGTTCGTCGAACCCTGATCTTGAGGTGAATTTTGTCCTTGAAAACATGAATGTTTCTTATAAAGGGCAATCCGATTGTTGACATGTTAAGAAATCCTTGCATAAAAAGATTACGAAAGTCATACACAATAGGAATAAAATTTGTATCAAAAGTTTAAGAAATGAACCGAGGAATGAATTGAAAACTAACCTTGTTGGTGAATCGAGTGATGGTAAGGTGGTATGTGTTTCGTATCGTGAATGCAAAGGTTAAATGGTTGAGTCGTCAATTTATATACATAAAAAACGTATATATATTAATTGTAATAAAACATAATAAACACGTTTAATGACAAATAAATTTAAGAAACATTTTTTAATACTCTTGATACAATCAAAACGTTTAAAGTACAACTATTGTAAGTTAAACCATTAAATGGTCTTACTATAAAAACGAGTCAACCAAAATAAAACCATCATTTAATGAGTAGTGAAAATAACTGTCAGTCAAACCATTAAATGACAAATTAACAATCTAAAAACGTTTATATTAATTCATATTAATTGTCATATTAACACTCCTTTAATTGTTTCCTAAAACGTATAACTCTTACGGATTTACACCTCTAGATATTAATAGTAATTGTAATAAAACGTAATTAACACATTAAATGACAAATAAAAAAAGTAAGTATCCGAGCAACAAAAATAATTGTAATTCAAACCATAGAATGACAAATTAACACTCTAAAAACGTATATATTAATTCATATTCATTGTCATATTAATACACATTTAATTGTGGACTAAAAACATATAAATCTGATGGAATGTAAGCATCTCTTCATATTACTTTTAATTGACGTCATATTAACATGAAAAGCGTATATATTAAAAACGTATATATTAACCATAATAAAACATAATTAACACATTAAATGAAAAATCAATTTAAGAAACGTTTTTAAAACTTTTGATACAATAAAAACGGTTAAAGTACAACTATTTTAAGTCAAACCATTAAATGGTTCTACAATAAAAACGAGTCAACCAATTAAATATCGACAGTTTTTAACGTAATTAAAAGATTTAAAGAGGGGAGATTTTCAAATTTGATTCGGGTTTTTAGGAGCTTAATAAAAATGTAATTATTTGAGCACCCAAAATAACTATAAGTCAAACCATTAAATGACAAATTAACACTCTAAAAATGTATATATTAATTCATATTGATTGTCATATTAACACTCTTTGAATTGTGGACTAAAAACGTATAACTCATACAAATTTACATCTCTACACATTAGTATTAATTGTAATAAAACGTAATTAACACATTAAATGATAATTAATAAAAACGTAATTATTTGAGCAGGAAAACTAATTTTTAGTCAAACCATTAAATGACAAATTAACACTTTAAAAATGTATATATTAATTCATATTCATTGTCATATTAACACTCCTTTAATTGTGGACTAAAAACGTATAAATCTGACGGAATGTAAGCATCTCTTCATATTAATATTAATCGTCATATTAACACTCCTTTAATTATAGACTGAAAGCAGTAATTGACTGTTTTTCTGAAATCTTATATAAATTAGGGATGGAATAAAATCATTAAATTTTTGGCGTCATATTAATTTGACAAATAATATGAAGAGATACTCCTTTACAACTCATCATTACAAATTAACTGAAATATATTTAATTGGCGTTTTGAAAAATCCACGCGAATAAAACCAAGTAATTTAAAACGCATGTTCAAATTTAATATATTTCTCTATTTACATTAAGTGATTATGGTTTCTATAAATAAAAGTTAAAAAAACGTAAAATTTTAATGGTTATATTGAAATTCGTCCCCACATGAAAGCATAGTGTGTAAGTGTTACGAATTTGTAACCAAAGCTGTGACTTTGACCAGTGGTAAGAGCTTCACCTATGGAGCACTCCCACCTGGGTTCGAGCCTCGTCCAAAGCAGTTTTTTTAATTATTTATGATGAGCCGGTTTAAATATACTTGGGAAACACCTTAGGTATAAAGTGTTACGAAGTTGTAACCAAAGCTATGACTTTCGCCAGTGGTAAGAGCTCCACCTATGGAGTACTCCCACCCGGGTTCGAGTCTCGTCCAAAGCAGTTTTTTAATTATTTTTCAGGCAAATTGAACATTGCTAAATATGGCAGGTTTAAATTCAGACCTTCCTTATTTAGAAATGTCTAATTTGCATTATAAATTAGTATAGATATTTTTGTCTGCTTTGATTTGAGTGATAGAAAGTTTTACCTGCCCATCACTAAATACGCTAATTAAACGAGTTTTCTTTTGAACAAATGTTAGTTATTTTTATAAGTATTTAACAAAGTATTGTAGTTTTAAAAATATTTAATAAAAGATGGTATTTTTAAGATAAAGATAAAACATTATTTGTGTATAACTAAAATTGCAAAATGTACAATACTAATTTTCACTCTCTCTCCCTCTTTCTCTGCCATCTCTCTCTCTCTCATATCTATCTCTCTTCTTAACCCATAATTTCTAACAAGTACTCCTTTTGTCCCATATATATTATCCCTCATCACCATCATCAACCACCACACCTGCAGAAATGGGTTGCTGAAAGCTGAAGTTATGAAATTGGGGACTTGTGAGTCATGACTCGGTGAGTTAGTTATTGGAGTTTGGACTCATCTTGTTGATCGAATTGAACGATTTGATTTGTATGCATTAGTGGCGGATGAGATTTGGGGTCTAAATAGTGTCCACAATCGAAGTTACTTAATATCTAAGAATCTTGAATTATCATTGGAGGGAAACTGTTAGAATATTCATTTTATGACAAAATAAAATAAGCTTATGATTATTGTTTCGATGTTGAAGACACGTCCAGGGCCGGCTCAATGGGTTGGGCAAGCTGGGTGATCGCCCCGGGCCCCCAAACGCCAAAGAGCCTCCTATTTTAGTAGTTCTCTATATATTTAGCAAAAAAAAAAAAAAACATACCTTACTAGAAAGACCCAAACTTACCCCAAAAGGCCAAAAATGCAAGTTTATTTATAGTTTTATTTAGTTGTTATTTTTATGTATTATGGAGCATGGTTCGGACAATGTTAGGGGCCCATTTTATATTTAGTCCCGGACCCCAAATCAGCTTGAGACGGCCCTGGACACGTCGATAGAGAAGGAAGCTATGAAGAAATTGAGTTATGTTTCTTTTAAATTGAGTTACATCTTGCAACTTTAATTGTATATAATGATGTTTTTATCTTTTATCTTAAAAATACTATTTTTTTACTAAATATTTTTAAAATTACAACACTTTCTTAAATACGTATAAAAATAACTAGTATCAGTTAAAAGAACTCCTAATTAAACTATTGATTATGATATTTGTATTTTGTAGTACAATGACATGACAAACACAAGTGGATGTTTTGTGCGTGTAACCTTTCAAAGGAAATCTTAAATTCTTCACGATGAATCACTAATTTACTATAAAAAAAATCGTTATATAAGACCATCACATCACGTAGTTATTTGTAAGAGCATTTTTACCCATTTCGTACTGATATTTAACCCAAACTCGTTTTGGCCCATTTCTCCAACTAGCCCGCCCGACCCACCCGACCTTTACAAATGACACATCAGATTGTAAGTAAAACTAGGGGATGAAAACTTAACAATTATTTTTTATATATCAGGAATAGCAGATTCAACTCATTTTCTTATGAATAAAATGGTTCAAATGCATCAAAATTATTATAAATATATATAGTTAAAATCGATCTTTAATGCACACAGGATTACAATCTACTAATCAGTTTATTCAAAAAATTATACTACTATTATTTTTGTAAGTACATGTGTTCGGTAGTCATAATCGACACACAAACTTAAAATATCAAAATTTCAGATGAAAAGTGTTTTAGATTGACTCGTAGCAGCCCGGCCCTTTTTGACATGTACCAAAATTTACCCTTTTGAATCAATCTAAGGCTCTAAGCTGGTACCCACCCTCCACAAAGTGTATTTTTTTTTAACAAATACGAAGTACGATCTAGTCATTTTATTACAAAAATAAATAGATTATTCTTGAAATTATAATTATAATTAACTAACAAACTATTTACTTAAAGTATTTAAAAATTCAGAAAAAAAATAGTCCGATCCATTTTGACTCATACTAAAAATTACCCTTTTGAAGCAAGCTCATTTTAACTCATTTACCCATCTCGGCAACCTGCCCATTTTGTCACCTCTATTATCTTGTTTGAATACTTTTTGTCTTTTTCTTTTGTTTTCTTGGCTGAATCGTCTATTTTCAATCCATTATTAGTATCATTTTATTATTATCACCATTGTTGCATATCATACAAAACATAAGCAAAAGCCAATGATATTATATAAGAAAGTTACTATTTTATACAAAACAAAATAATAAATGCACAGAAAATGCTGAGTCGTATATGAGATAAACCAATATGATGTTTTACATATATAAAAGTTCAACTCATCATCTAACAGATTATTATTTATAACGGGGTTAATAAATAAATAAATAACTAGTTAAATCTAGAACAAGCTAAATATTGAAAACATTTTTTACAACCTCCTTTTTTTTTTCGGAATAAAATTGGATTGTTTGATGAGTAATGGTATTTAGGCCTACCATTTGGTCATACTCATAGGCATACTCATTAGATGAAGACATGTGTCAAAATCAAGAGATTATATTAGGAGAGAGAATTAGTAGAATACACATGTCATCCTATCAAGTATGTAGGACTATGAGTATGATCAAATGGTAAGACTAAATATCATTTCTCTTGTTTGATTATAGGCTTTGTGTTGGAGCAAAACACAGATCAACTTATTACTGATGCTGCAGTTAGTACTGACATACTTAGTACTGATGGGGCAGAACATATTACTACTGATGAAGTTGATGCTGGTGTTCACTATAACTAAGTTACTACTGATCATGAAAAGATTGAAGATACTACTGATCATTGTAGTTACTACTGACGTTGATTATGGACTTACTACTGATCACCAAGTTTACTACTGATCTTCATATTTACTACTGGTGACGAGTTTTACTACTGACAACGCGTTTTTGGAAGATATCAAGTCCGAGATCTTCGTATAGATAGTTATAGAATGTAAATCAATGTATATTATTATTATTCGATGTAAATCAAGTCCTAGAATAACTAGGGTAAATAGTTTAGCTTCAAGGACTACTATAAGTATGTTCCTTACGAATTGTAAACGTACGTGTGTATTGTTAACTCAATAATATACATTGAAGCTTTTTGTGAAACTGTGTTCTTAATATTCTTGCATATTGTTCATACAGTTCATTGTTCTTAATTATTGATATAGTGTTGATCCGCTGCAACTTCTATCATCAACTAGATCTAAGGTGTTTATTAACTTGTCTATAGTTAATCGATCCTGACAAGTGGTATCAGAGCTTATTGGTTCTAGATCTACTATTTGTTAAGAACAACAAAAAGTTTTAATCTTTAAAACACACACATTATTAATCATGACTGATAATAATGAAAGCACTCAGGCCAACAAAATCCCTATGCTCACTCCCAATAACTTTGGGATGTGGAAGAATCGTATTAAGCAATACATGCTTATTACAGATTATTCCATGTGGGAAGTCGTTTGTGAAGGAAACAAAACTGGTCAAGTTCAAGCAAGCAGCTCTGTGACTGAGGCAGACAAACTTAAATGTGAGAAGGAGAAGAAAGATAAAGGCATCGAACTCAAAACACTAAGCACTCTCCTACTGGCCATTCCTAATGACTATCAACATCTCTTTGTTGAATATGATGATGCTAAGTTGCTTTGGGAAGCACTGGAGAAGAGATTCGTTGGGACAAAGAGTACAAAAAGAAACATGAAGTCTGTTCTCAAACAAGACTTTGAAAATTTCAAAGGAAAGCCCAATGAAACACTCACTCAAGTGTTTGACAGATTCAACAAACTAATTGGTGAACTCAACCAAGTTGGTGTAAAGATGGATCAAGAAGATGTCAACATGAAGTTCCTAAGGTCTCTTAGTGAAGAATGGGCCATGTACACAGTGGTGTATAGACAAAGAGATGCTCTAGAAGAAAAGGAGTTAGATGAACTCTATAATGATCTCAGAGTGTTTGAAACTGAGGTAAATCACAAAAACCCTTCTATTTCTTCTAACAATGCTGCATTTGTGTCTAGTACAGGTCAAGGACAAGAAACCTCCACAGGAAAGGCTGCAGATTCTGAGGATACTGCAAGAGAATCCTTCTTCACTAGTCATGTGCATACTGCATTGATTAGTGATGACTTGGAACAATTGAATCCAGATGATCTTGAGGAGATGGATCTTAAATGGCAGATGGCTATGCTGAGCCTAAGGACCAAAAGATTCTTAAAAAGAACTGGTAGGACAAGTCTCAATTTCAACAAAGGTGACAAAGCAGGATTTGACAAGACTAAAGTCAAATGTTACAACTGTAACAACCTTGGTCACTTTGCAAAAGAATGTCCTCAACCAGACAAAAGATCAAAATCAACTGCTCTTGTGTCACAACAAGGACAAGGCTATGACTGGAGCTTCCAAGCAGAAGAGCATACTCAAAATCAAGCTCTCATGGCCTTTACTGACAACAAAACTGAGGTAAAATCTAAACCTTGTACTCCTGAATGTGCTAAAATTATTAAAAATCTAGAAAAAGAAAACACTAAATTAAATGAAGATCTAGCAAAAGCAATCAGAAGAAATCATGAGTTTGATAGTGTGATTGCTGATCAAGAACATCAAATAAAGGTGTACAAGATGATTGATCAACGGATCAAGGAAGAATTGCTTCAAGCTGTGGATGAGAAAGAGTTCTATGAAACAAAAAATAAAGAACTAACAAGTAAATTAGAAGAATGTCAGCTTGAAATTGAACAAAATAAATTAACAATTAAAAAGTTTGAAAGAAGCACTAAAATTCTAGATGAATTAACTAATAATCAAACTACAGAAAAGGTTGTTCATGGGGTGGGATATCATGCTGTACCACCTCCACATAAATTCATTCCTCCACTTAAAAACAGTTCAGAAAGAATCATTAATGAATTAAAAACTGAAAATCAAACTGAATCTAATACTGAAACATCTGAATCAAATGATTCTTCTGATGATGAGCAATCAATTGAATTTACAATATCTCAAACTGAATCACCAAAATCAATTGATACAAGTTTTCACACAGCTCAAAGTCCAAATGAGTCTCCTAAATATAATGCAGAAAATATACCCAAAATTCTAAAAAGAGGAAACCAAAGAAATAGAAACCAACTCTTAGAACAAAGAAAAACAATAAAGGCTCAAGAAAATAAATTAAAATGTGTTATTTGCAATAAAGTGAATCATTTAGCAAAGGATTGTCACTTCAATCCAATAAATTGCAAGGAGTTAAAGGAATTTAAAGTTTTTAAAGAAAATGCAAAAACTCAAAGGTTAAAAGATACTACTGGTCCTTCAGTAGTAAATACAATCAAAACTCCAATTGCTGAAACTCCAAGATTTGGAAGAAGTGCACCAAGATTTGTGCAAAACAGAAGAGTTGGCAGCCCAAAGAACAGCAATTACTTCAAGAACAACGGAAAATCCAATCAAAATAAACAATATTTTAAATTTTCCAACACCAGTAGAAACTCTAACAAATTTACTACTGGTGTTAACCCTAATTATAATGCTGTATGGTACCAGTACAAGAATACTACTGGTAAAAACCCTAATTTCAAAAATACTACTGCTCCCAAAACAAATTTCAAAAACACTACTGGTGTTAACTCTAAAAACACTACTGGTCATTCTAAACATGGTAAGTACCCAAATACTACTGGTCCATCAGTAGTAAAGTATTCAAAAGCTAAAAACAATGGGTATAAACCAAGATCAGTAGGAAATTCTCACACCAGTAATAACTCCAAAAGGACAGTAGTAAAACAAAATACCAGTAATAAACAAGTATGGGTACCAAAAGTCTTTAAAGTTAAATCCCCAAAAGCTCATTTCTCAAAGGATGAACCCAAGACATATAAAGCTTGGGTTCCCAAACTTAACTAATCCTTTACTCACTTGTGCAGAGCATGCAGATCCCAGAAGAAGGAAGAACATGGCATATTGATAGTGGATGCTCAAGGCACATGACTGGAAATCTGCAAATTCTTAAAGATTTCAAGTCATTTGATGGAGGATATGTGGCATTTGGTGAGAATCCCCAGGGAGGTAAGATTACAGGTAAAGGTACTGTTACTAATGAAAAAATTACCTTTGATGATGTATTTTATGTTGCTGAACTAAAATACAATCTTGTCAGTGTGTCTCAAGTTTGTGATAAAAAGAACAAGATTCTGTTCACAGACATTGAGTGCATCATTCTTTCTCCTGATTTTATTTTGGATGAAAAATATGTTGTTTTAAGAACTCCTAGGAGAAACAATGTGTATTGCCTAGATATAGGGGGAGAACTCATTTCTACAAATGAGGTCAACTGTTTTATATCCAAGGCAAACACCACTGAATCAGAACTATGGCACAGAAGGATGTGTCACACAAATTTTAAAAACATGAATAATTTAGTAAAAAGAAATCTGGTAATTGGACTACCTCAAAAACAATTCATGTGTGATCATCACTGTGTTGCTTGCCTAAAAGGTAAACAACACAAGACTTCTCATAAGTCCAAAACTGTGAACTCTATTTCTGTTCCTTTACAACTCTTACATATGGACCTTTTTGTACCTACAAATGTAATGAGTATTGGAAAGAAACAATATTGTCTTGTTATTACTGATGACTTTTCCAGATATACATGGGTTTTCTTTCTCAGGACAAAGGATGAAACAAGTGAACTCATAAAGAACTTAATTGTCAAACTGGAAAACACATCTGATCAAAAAGTGAAAGCCATAAGATGTGATAATGGCTCAGAATTTAAAAATGCTAACTTAATTAACTTTTGTGATCTTAAAGGTATTGACAGGCAATACAGCTCACCTAGAACTCCACAACAAAATGGTGTAGCTGAAAGAAGGAATAAAACCATCATTGAAGCAGCAAGATCAATGCTTGCAGACTCAAAATTACCAATTAGTTTCTGGGCAGAAGCTGTTAATACTGCTTGTTATGTTCAAAACAGAGTATTAATAGTGAAGCCACATTTTAAAACACCATATGAACTTTTCAATAAAAGAAAACCTTCTATAAGTTTCTTAAAATCATTTGGTTGTCCTTGTACTATTTTGATTACAAGAGAACAAATTGGTAAGTTTGACTGCAAAGCTGATGATGGAATCTTTGTGGGATACTCTACTCAAAGCAAATCATACAGAGTATTCAACAAAAGACTAAGGATAATTGAAGAAAGCATCAATGTATCCTTTAATGAAAATGTACCTAATGAACAAGGAAATGGTCCAGATTGGCTATTTGACATAGACAATCTAACCAAATCCTTTAATTCTAATATGAATTTCAATGCAGGTAATTCAAATTGTCATAATCAAAAAGAAGGAACATCATCTGTTAATACTGGTCAAGAAAAGATGAGATACATAATTGTTGATACTGCTCCCATAGTTAATACTGATATCAGTAATAACTCAAATATTGAAAGCAGTAGTAACTCTGAGAATGAGGTCAGTAGTAATTCCAATACTACTGGTACCAGTAATAGTACTGAAAATACTACTGGTCCCAACAATAACCTAGATTCTCATGATACTACTGACACCAGTAACAACAACAATACTACTGATCCTAATGAAGATAATTCCAGTAGTAACTCTGACCAAGATGATGATGAACCAAACATCCATGACAATGAAGAATCACAAGATGAACAACTGCCTGAGACAAATGAGTCCAATCTTGAAAATCAACTAGTAGTTGATAAAACTACAACTACAAGGACTCAGAAGAACCATCCTTTAGACCTTGTTCTAAGTGATGTTAACTCACCACTACAAACAAGAAGCAAATTAAACAAAAGCTTAACTGCAAATATGTGTAATATAAGTTTAATTGCTAATGAATGTATGTATGAATGCTTTCTGTCTCAGGATGAACCAAAGAAGATCCAACAAGCAATGAAGGACTCAAACTGGATTGAAGCAATGCAAGAAGAACTCCTTCAATTTAAATTACAAGCTGTTTGGACACTTGTACCTCTACCCAAAGGAAAAAGAGCCATTGGAACAAGATGGATATTCAGAAACAAGAAAGATGAAAGAGGTATAGTGATCAAGAATAAAGCCAGACTTGTAGCCCAAGGATACACTCAAGAAGAAGGAATAGACTATGATGAAGTATATGCTCCTGTTGCTAGAATTGAAGCAATAAGAATATTTCTAGCATATGCTTCATTCAAGAAATTCAAAGTCTATCAAATGGATGTTAAGAGTGCTTTCCTATATGGGAAAATTGAAGAAGAGGTATATGTTTGCCAACCTCCAGGTTTTGAAGATCCAAAACATGGTGATTATGTGTTCAAATTAGATAAAGCTCTATATGGCCTACATCAGGCACCAAGAGCATGGTATGACACATTATCATCATACCTATTGAAGAATAACTTTAAAAGAGGAGCCATTGACAAAACTTTGTTCACAAAGAAAGTCAAAGATGATATACTACTGGTACAAATTTATGTAGATGATATCATCTTTGGCTCAACCAATGATTTATTATGCAAAGAATTTGAAGAACTGATGCAAATTAAATTCAAGATGAGCTCCATGGGTCCAATGAACTTCTTCCTTGGACTCCAAGTCAATCAAAGAACTGATGGTATTTTGATAAATCAATCAAAATATGTCAAAGACATCTTGGAAAAGTTTGATTTGAAAGACAGTAAAAGTGCTAGTACACCAATGGAAACACACAAATACCTACATCCTGATGTTGAGGGGGAGGATGTAGATGAACACTTATATAGATCAATGATAGGCTCTTTGATGTACTTAACTGCATCAAGACCTGACATTATGTATAGTGTTTGTGTGTGTGCAAGATATCAAGCAAGACCCAAAGAACTACACTTGCAGGCTGTTAAAAGAATATTCAGATACTTGAAAGGCAAACCATCACTAGGTCTATGGTATCCACATGACTCACCCTTTGAACTAATAGCCTATACAGATAGTGACTATGGAGGTGAATGTCAAGATAGAAAATCCACTACTGGTGGATGTCAATTCTTTGGATCAAGACTGGTGTCATGGCAATGTAAGAAGCAAACAAATGTATCAACATCTACTGCTGAAGCAGAATATGTAGCTGCATCTGCTTGCTGTGCTCAAGTACTATGGATTCAAAATCAACTTCTAGACTTTGGTATCTCTATCCTTAAAACTCCTATTTTTATTGATAATCAAAGTGCTATTAGTATTGTGAATAATCCAGTAAAACATTCAAAAACTAAACACATTGAAATAAGATTTCACTTTATAAGAGATTGTAATGAAAAGAAATTAATCAAAGTAGTTAAAATCCATACTGATGATCAATTAGCAGATCTTTTTACAAAAGCATTTGATGTAGGAAGATTCAACTTCTTGGTTAGCAGTATTGGAATGATTTTAATAACTTAAAATCTCACTTAAAATCATGTGTAAAGTTAGTGTTGTAAAATATTATTTTCTTAAGTGTTTTACTACTGGTATTGCTGTACTACTGGTGTGAAAGTGTATGCACAAAATACTACTGGTAGTTCATTACTACTGGTGTATTTTAGGTTTACACAAATACTACTGGTAAGTCAGTACTACTGGTATTCACATATACTACTGGTCGTGTATGTTAATGGTTACTACTGATGTCTATAGTTACTACTGATGTCAAAATCCTTAGTCATTACTGATGTTAGTAGATACTACTGACGTTTTACTACTGATATCTTATTTACTACTGGTCTTTCATAAACACAATTACCAAACTAACCCCCATGAAAATAACCGTTATGTTATGATTCGAAGGCTATTTTCGTAGTTTTGCAGGATAAATCGAAAGATATAAAAGGCGGCAGACGATTAATTTAGCATTATCTTCACTTCGATTTGCTAAAACCTTTCGATAAACCCTAGTTTACGATCAAAAACCCTTCATCTGTAACAAAATTCTTGCAAAATCTCAACAACAATGGCAACTTTACAAACTCTCGATGTGCAAACCGATCTCAAATACTCAGAATTTCACAATATGGTTGCATTTTTAAAGAATCCCGACGGAACAAAAGATTTCCGTCCGATCGTAAAATTTTTGAGAAATTCATATATACAGTTTGCCTTAACTGTAAAACCAAAATCATATCAACAGCACTTGGTGGATTTCTGGACCAATGCTGAGCGAACAGAAGGAACAACATCATCAATGATAAAATCTAAAGTAGATGGAAAGCACATCACAGTAACAGAACAATCAATCAGACACCATCTACAATTACACGATGATTCAGGTATGTCTACTCTTCCTAAGGAATACATTGCTGAAATTTTGAATAAAATGGGATATGAGGGAAGACTGAATATAGTTACTTTTCAAAAGGGTCTGCTCTCCCCACAATGGAAATTTTTAATACATACCATTCAGCATTGTATTTCTCCTAAAAGAAGTACTTGGAATGAGTTTAATAAGGCAATAGCCTCTGCTGTTGTCTGTTTATGCACAAACCAAGTATTTAATTTTTCATACATGATATTTGATGGTATGTTGGGAAATCTTAGTTCTTCTAAATTTTTAATGTATCCCAGATTTCTACAACATATCATAAACTGTGAATTACAAAACTTGTCAACTCCTAAAAACATTTTTATATTACCTGAGTTGAACAAGAAAGTTTTCTCAAATATGAGAAAACAATTTAAATTTTCGGGCAAGGAAACCCCTCTGTTTCCTAACATGATCAAAGATCAACCCAATATTGGAGAGGGTTCAACCATTGCTACAACCCAAGTTGAACCTCAACCCACTCCATCACCCCCAAATACAGCCCAAGCACCAATCCAAATAGCCACTCAATCACCAACCCAAACAGAAGTCCTGAATGTGTCCCAGGAACTTGATATAAATCTGCAGAGTGCTACTCTTCACTCTGTGGAAGACCTACCAGACAAAACCAAAAACATTTCCACAATTTATAAAAGAAAGAAACTTTCTTCAAAGGACACCAGGGGACAAATCGAGTCACACCCCAGGCTCAAAGAGTTGTCCTCCAAGGAGGAGAGAGGACATGAGGGGAGGGCTTTCACTACTGATGCCCCAAAGGTGGGTGCACAGGACAGTGAAAACATCATTAGGACCCAAACCTCGGCAACTTTGAGTGATGACTCTTTTGAGGAATTACTCAAAGGACCCCGGTGCCAAGAAACCACAAGGGGGGGCATCTCTGCTTCTTCTAGGAAGAAGAGAATGTCTAAAAGACCCAATGAATCACCAAGCAGTGATGAGGGCAGATCTGTGGAATTGATGGAAAGGAAGGAAAACCTTAAAACCAATGTACCTGTTAGTGAGCCCGATGATCTTGCTAGATGGAGTGAGGGCAGTATTAAAATCACCCAATTGACGGCTAAAGTGGATTCCTTGGAATCCACTGTACAAGATTGTCTCAAGTACTTAACCAATCAAGGAAAAACTATGGCTGCCATGAAAAGGCATGTAAATACCATCAACAAGAGGATGAGATTCTATGAGCACAGGCTTCATCAACAAACCAAAATAATCAGAAAATTGAAGAAGAAACTTGATGATAGTGAGGCTCCACCAGTTGAGCTCACTAAGGGGGAGAAGGATAATATACAGACAATGATTGATGAATCTATTGCAGCAGCAGCATCCTCCCTCTTAAATTTAAAAGAAACAAATGTTGATAAAGGCCCAGAGATGATGGTTACAGAAGATGAACCTGTTACTACTGCTACTATAGAAGAACAAGTTGAAAAAGAAATACCAGTAGTAACTACTCTGGTTACTACTGAAGAGGAAGAATTACATTTTCCAGAGCTTATTGAAAGAGAGAGACATGTCATCATTACCAAACCACCAACTCCTGATCAACCACTTATCATACCTGACATTGATGATAATGTGAATTGGTTTGAGGTAGATGAATGTACACTTCCTCCACACCCAAAAATCTTACCAGAAGGTCAACTACATTTGTTTTATCCAAAACTTCTGATGATGGGTATACCAGATATGAAATACATTCCACCTCCACCATCTGCTCATATTGGAAAAGGAAAAGAAATATATGATGATGATTATCCAAACAGAGCTTTAGGACATCACATGGTAAACAAGATTAATCATGTAAGAGCAGAAAAGCAATCCAGATGGAGAATTAAACACAGAAAATTTTTGGAGAAAGTGGAAATGTATCAAGCTTTAGTAGAAAAGAAAAAGAAAGTTCAAAGTACAACTACTGTTCAAATACCTGCTCAAATTAAAGATGTTCAGATAGAAGCCCAAGAAGCAGAGTTCAAAAGGCTTAGAAAAGTAGAAGAGGAACATCTAAACTGTCTAGAAGATCTTGTAGCAGAATGCAAAAGAACAAAAGATGATTTACCAGATGATATATTTGAACAGAAGTCTCTTATGATAGACTTTCTAAAGACAAAAGGTCACAGTGCAAAATCTTTTGGAAGAATGAAGATGATAACCATAATTGAAAAATACTGCACTGCAAAGAAAAGAGACTTGGCTGAACAAGAAGCTGAAGAATCAAAGAAAGCCAAAGCCAAAACTTTAATCCCAATCAGCTTAAATTTGCTCAAAGCTGGTAGTGTTACAACTGTTGGTAATACTTCAACTCCCCAAACACTGAAAAGAAAATCTGTTGATCAAGAACAAAGCTCTAAGAAGAAATCAAAACAACAAATTATACCTGTTCTTGAAATGCCAGTTGCTCCATTACAGAATAATCAAATTATTAACTGGAGAGTAATGCAGAACAATGTCATAGAGGTCATAAGGGAAGACAAAGTTGTACAAAGATTTACTGGATGGCTACCCTTAATCAGATCATGTTCAAGAAGTGATGTAATCAAACTTTTGATTATTGGGAAACCAAGAATGACAAAGAAATCATGGAAAGAATCTGGAGCTGGATATTTAACAAAGATGATTGATGCTGCATTTTATCCAGATAATTATCCAGAACAATTTACAAATCCAGGTAATGTGTATGCTTGGAATGTCATTCCTTCTGCCAATATGTACTTCTTTGAGAAATCAGGCAAAGTGTGTGAACTGTACTTATATGAGAAAGAATATCCACATTCTGAGAAGACTATGTATCAGATATTCATAAACACTTTGATGAAACCCTATGATGCTGTTATGTTCCAAAATAAATTGAATTACTTTACAAAGAGGAACAGCAAATATATTATTGAACAAAGACTTCAACAAAATCAAAGAACCCTAGAGAAGAGAAGAAAAGAACAAGAAGAACAAAAGAAACTTGATTGATTAAAAGATGATCAATAAGTTTAGGGGGAGATTGTTGGAGCAAAACACAGATCAACTTATTACTGATGCTGCAGTTAGTACTGACATACTTAGTACTGATGGGGCAGAACATATTACTACTGATGAAGTTGATGCTGGTGTTCACTATAACTAAGTTACTACTGATCATGAAAAGATTGAAGATACTACTGATCATTGTAGTTACTACTGACGTTGATTATGGACTTACTACTGATCACCAAGTTTACTACTGATCTTCATATTTACTACTGGTGATGAGTTTTACTACTGACAACGCGTTTTTGGAAGATATCAAGTCCGAGATCTTCGTATAGATAGTTATAGAATGTAAATCAATGTATATTATTATTATTCGATGTAAATCAAGTCCTAGAATAACTAGGGTAAATAGTTTAGCTTCAAGGACTACTATAAGTATGTTCCTTACGAATTGTAAACGTACGTGTGTATTGTTAACTCAATAATATACATTGAAGCTTTTTGTGAAACTGTGTTCTTAATATTCTTGCATATTGTTCATACAGTTCATTGTTCTTAATTATTGATATAGTGTTGATCCGCTGCAACTTCTATCATCAACTAGATCTAAGGTGTTTATTAACTTGTCTATAGTTAATCGATCCTGACACTTTGTAATCAATCTAACAATTAAAGTATTAAAAACATTATTTATAATTACAATATAAAAAAATGTTGACCACTCAACACAACCCGTTTTGACCTGTCCTAATTTGAATCTTGCCGTTTTGAGCGTCCACTCTAAAGAATAAAAAAGATTGCTTACAAACCCTGCCAAACCACTTTAACATCCTCTCATATTTAATATACATATAATAATATATTTTACAGATCATCAACCAGAAAACAATTAGATCAAAAAAGTCTAACAATTTAATATACTTCGTATTAGACATTAATGACTCAATTCAATATGCAACTAATTATAGATACTGAGGATATGCCTTTGAATAGACCTGGAGCAGAGTTTATAAATCTCTACAGATAGACGTAGCAAGACGAGCGGGCGGGTAACACTCCAAAACGGGTCGGGTTGATTTGCAAATATTTTGTCTTTTTTTCTTCTTAAATTTTACAAATAAGTAACGTATTAAATATGATTTCTAGATGATAAAAAACTATAATATTAAAATACTAATCTAACTCCTAACTGTTTATTTAACAACTTGTATTGATTAACAAACTAGTGATAAACTAGAAAACACAAAAACAATCAATAGAGTTTTTTAACCAATCTACCCAACTAAATTGAACTTTTTTACTACGATTACATATCCAAGAAAAAGCATATTCTTTAATTAAATCAATAATATACTCTTTCCTTATCTTTTGACCCGTTCCACACGTTTGATTGCAGTAGTGAAGTTATTTTGGGTATGGTTTTAGTTTTCGATTATTGATTGTGTTCATACATTACACAATTGTGTTGGATTTACAATTTTGCATTGAGTGAGTGTATATCACTATATTGTACGGATTTACAAATATATGTTGATAGGTTTTGTGTTAAAACTTAAAAGACTCCTGGAATCGAAATCCAAAGGGAATCCTATAACTGTGTAGTCTCTGTTTCCATCCTAGCTAATGAAGACGTTGACTTTTTTTGGGCTGGGTTCAATTTTGTTGTTTAGATTTATTGATTCTAAATTTCTAATTGTCTCGACATGAACCCCCTTTCTAATTCCAAGTTGGCAATTTATAATGTGCGATTTGTTTCCAAGTGTATTGATATGTACGGTGTTCCCACTTTCTGATTCAAATTCCCAAGTCGAGGGTAATTGGTGATTCTGATTTTGTGAGGAATGGGCAATGTTGATTGATGGTTGTTTGAAGTAAACATACTATATAATCAAACAAATAGTTTCAGTCAGAAATTCTGATTTAGTTAGTAACTAATTCAATCAGCGGTAACTCAATTAACAACTATCAAACGGACCTTAAGATTGCCACTTTATTTCATTTCTTATGATAAAGGTTTAATTCTTCTTTTTAATTAATGCATTATAATAAGTGCTTTATTTAATCATAATGTCAAGGTAATACAAGAATGGGCCTTTACCATATATCATAACTTGAAGTGCATATTTAGGCCCCGTTTGTTTTGACTTAATCTTCCGTAATCTTCCGTAATTATAATTTAATTACATTACGGAAGGACGTTTGGATGTACTTTTTTTTTCGTAATTCAGTTACGACGTAATTTCGAATTACGATATTCGTTGTAATTGAAATCCGTCCCGACACCATATGAATTCAATTACGGTCCTTTAGTAAACTAACAAATTTGAATATTTTGTATGCTTAAAATTTTAAAATCGTTTAAAAAAAATTAAAAAAATTAAAAAAAATTAAAAAAAAGTTAAAAAAATTAAAAATTAAATTTAAAAAAAAACCAAATTTAAAAAAATAAAATAATTAATAATAAAATTTAAAAAAAGAATGTAAAAAAGTTAAAAAAAATGCATAAGTATTGATTTGAATTCCAACTCAAAATTTTGATAGCCAAACGCATAACCGTATTCAATTACAACCGAATTCAATTTCAACCGAATTCAATTACATTACGAAAGATTACGTTGAGTCAAACGCCCCCTAAGTTGCAGCTTTCTTCCTAATGATCATATATTGTGATCATATGTTGTGATCCTATACTTAAATCTCAAACATAAACATAATTTAACCCAGCTCGACCCTAACCCGTTTCCCGTGTACTTGAAATGACGTGTAATAACTTTCAACCTAAACCCATGTTGACCCATTACCCACACTAAAGTATACCGCCAGTCATACTTTAACCAACATTTTTGTAATAGTGTCTACTATCTCTACTATTTATAAAGTATTTATGATCTTTCCATAAATAGCTGGCTGAAAATTCAGCCAAATTCTTTCCATTTTCGGAATTTAGTCTCTTTGCTAAAAAATTATACCTTAGCCGGGTTTCGAACCCGTAACCTGCGGGTTAAATACCAACACACCAACCACCTGATTTAGCATACGCTACGTTAATCTCCCGAAACACAAATAATTTAAACGATACTTGTATATCGTACTTATTTTTAGGGCATTCCAAAGGTTGGAACTTCACGGGACTTCTTTGGGAATCAACACGTCCCTTCATTTCCTCCCTAGAAATTAGGGTTTATGGGTCAGATATCGTTTTATACAACTGAAAACCCAGATATTATCTGACTTATGTCTGCTTTGTCAGGTTTGGAGATTTAAAATTGCAAAATCCAGAGAGAACAGAGGCCGCCCGTAGCAAAACCCTAGACTGTGAGTGATCTTAAATTCTCGTAGATTGCATATCTTATGATCTTCGGTTTCATCTAAACTTCGTGAATCAACGGGATTTAGCCGGAGAAATGACCAGCGTACCAGGGCATCTCATTTGAGAGATCGTGAAGAAGAACAACTGTTTTGATTGATTGGGTAAAATATATTGATTTTGACTTTTGATTTATGGTCAAAATAATCTGATGTAGAAATGCAAATAGAATTCCGGAATTGATTATCGAGATAAATGGATCCTTCTCTTTAATTTAATTAACCATATATTTGATTCTTTTAAAGTGATTATTTAAGTTGTGGGAGTTTTTTTTATAATTCTTCTGTAGGGATTCAGGGATTCAGAGGTTTTCCAACATGTAATGCAGACCTGCAACGATGGGTATTTGTTTATTATTTGCTTATAATTTCAAAGTCTTATGGTGGAATATTTAGCTTTTACTTCATTAGTATGGGTATTTGTTTATTATTTGCTTATTATTTCAAAGTCTTATGGTGGAATATTTAGCTTTTACTTCATTAGTTACATCTGCTTATTTTCGTTTCAATGGAAACATCTTCAAACTGATATGAATAATGATAGTATCATAATACTATTAAGATAAGCCTTGCAAACTTGTATTAACTGATGCTATAGTATAAGACAAGAAAATGAGGTGATAGAAAACCTACATATTATGTGTATTTAGACAGCTATAACCTTATCATTTCCCCAATCTTATTTACTTTATTTTTTATATTTTATTTAAAAGAAATACATTTTTGTGTCGCTAAGATGGATTGGTGTATTCTACATTTGGATAGATGGTCCAGATGGACTTTCTGTGGAGTTTGCTTTGGTTACAAAAATGAATTTTGCTTTTAAACAGGAAATATACATTGAATCAAATACTTCAATTTTGTTCCCTCATATTTAATTAGTGGTGTCAATTGGGTGAGTTGTTAACTTGAACATACCAGCTATTAAATTTTTCATAATGATTGACTACCCTTTTCACTCTTACAGTTTCTGTTTGATATAATTTTTGTTTAAATTATGATTACAGAAGTTGTATTCTTTCAATTAGGGAAAACTACATAAAAGGGTACTCAACTTTCCAAAAATGTCATTAGAACCGATGAGGTTAGCATTTTGTATCAAATTTTATATCAGATCTTGTAAGTGCCATTTTCATTGTCCTTTTCTTGATTTGCATCTTATGTACATATTTTGTCAAAGAAAGGCATTGTGATTCTACCTAACATTTTTGCAATTTCAGGAGGTGCAACAGGTAATTACTTTGAATTGGTTCAGGTATCTCATTTCAAATATTTTAATAGTCTGCAAGCATATCCACCCATTTAGTTGTGTTTCATCTACAAGGTTCAGCTAAAGCAGAAACAAGTCAAATGGGTCAATTTAGTTTTGTATCATCTTTAATGGGTCAAACGAGTTTATCTTAAAAGGATACAAGCACAAAGGGTATTCAAATGCATAAAACCACAAAAATCTCTCTACTGAAATTAACTATTTTTGACGCAGACATTGCTTCATAGTCCCCGGAATCAAAGGCTAGAAATGGGTGGTAACAAAATGGATTAGGAACGAAGAATACGATTAACTTTTTCTTTTATGGTTCTATATAATCTTCTTCCATAACTTGGAATCATGTATAGTTGCTCTTCTTTACATATTTATTTATAACGTTAACATATTTGTGGAACTTGAATTTCGTTAAAATATTATTGTCATGGCAAAAGCTCTTTCTGCACATTTATATATGATCAATGTTTCTATTTAACCCAATTTTGAAATTACTCGACACCAATTAAAATGTAGGTCACCACCAACGCCATGAATCTCTCTATTCACGATCATTTACCACCACAATCACTACTTACCACCGTCACCCACCACCACTAACCACCACTATCACCCACCACCACACTCACTATTGCTGCCACCCACCATCACTACGCATCACCTCCATCACTATTGCCGCCGTAAAATATAGTTACAGGGTACCCGCCGCCGCATTGCGCGGGTACCATGCTAGTATAACTTAAAGCACGTACAATATAACTCATTACATTTTTAGTTGTCTACGTGTCCAAATGCCTTTCTGGTTAATACATAACAGCTATTAAAAGTTTATGTTATAACTGTCAACAGTAGTTTAGTAACATCATATCAATTGAAACCTTCCTCCAGGATTTATCAAAATGGTTTCTTTACTAAAACAGTCTCAAGCCTAAGAAAAATAAGTTTGTGAAATGAAACTATTTCTGCATTCGATTTGTGGTTTTTGGATTATGCTCAGCGAGGATAAGTGGATAACTTGATGAGGCTTGAATGCAAGTACGGCTTTATTTGTGAATTCGGGAGGGAAAAGTATGTGCAAATTAAAATATAACAATTTTTGCAAATAAAGATAACACTAGGGGTGTTTTTTTTAGGAATAAACACTTAATCTACTTAAATTTGTCTAAAGTTGGACTTGAACCCATAATCAATAGGTTATAGACAACATCTGACATCTTACATCAATAGCACTAGACTACAAGTCTTGGGGTAATATTATGGGTGTTTAATGTTTTCTTTAGCTTACTTTATGCGATTATTAGATTCTTAATAAATTAAAAAGTCAATAAGTCTTACAAATTTAAAGAGAGAAGGAATTAACCTATAATACAATAGCCATACTAAGCAATTGTTCATTAGAATTTATTAACGGGATTTTCAATATAACAGGGAAGCATTCAACGATGTCATGTATGTAACATGCCACATGCATCTTCGGACATTTTAACAACCAAAGTTATTCACTTCTTCTTCATTTACTTTACTGCTTAATCCAACTAGAATTCACCACGTGTGTCATCATTCATCCTTTAAATATGCATGCAAATTACTCTAAATTACATTATGATCTTATATTATAAGAAAAAGTTTATTAACTAAACTTATACCCCCTCCGTCCCTTAATAAAGTTCTCATTTCTCATGGACACAATATTTTAAGAGATAGATAGCGGTGGGGTCATTGATAATAAATTTGATTAAAATATAAGATTTTTTGGAGAGAGAAAGTGTTTTTAAGAGATAGTTAGTGGTGAGGTATATTATAATAATATTATTTTATTGAGTGAGTCCCTTCAATGTGAGAAATGAGAACTTTATTATAGGACAAATGTTTTGAGTGAAATGAGAACTTTATTAAGGGACGGAGGGAATATTAAACAACATAAAATCTTATTTAAATTTAAAACTGCTGCAACGCGCGGATGTTATATTCCTCGTTTTAATCATTTATTGATTTCGTATATTTAGAACTCACATGAAATAAAGATAACAATAAAGGACAAAATGCATTTTAGTACCCTGAACTTGGCTGACTGGGTCTTCTACTACCCTGAACTATTAAAAGTGCAGCATGGTATCCTGAACTTGACAAAATGGTCAAATTAGTACCCTGACTCATTAATTTGATCATATTTTCTCGCTTGACTTACTTTCGTTGGGGCTTTTGACAAACTAAAAAATATACGTTCATCTCAATATATTGATATTAGAAGAAAATCTCGTGAGAAAATAATGTCAAATTAATGAGTCAGGTTACTAAATCAACCATTTTGACAAGTTCAGGGTACCATGCATGCTGCATCTTTAATAGTACAGGGTAGTAGAAGATCCAGTTAGCCAAGTTCATTGTACTAAAATGCATTTTGGCCTAACAAAAATATACTTATCTTTTGATAATTTTTCAATATATATGTAACAACTACATAATAATATTAGGAGATAATGACATTAATTCATGACAATCCATAACACTTCCCATTAGATGTACATAATTTAAAACACTGTATCTCTTTAAACTTTACTAGATCATATTAAACGGGTCAAAAACCTATAGCTCGTTAAATGTTCTTCGATTCACTAGTTTTTGTCACAAGTGGCCCATCTTCCCTTATTAAAAGCAAGGTTCTAAAAGGCGCGCCATGGCGGCGC
This sequence comes from Calendula officinalis, assembly GCA_963853835.1. Lineage (NCBI taxonomy): Eukaryota > Viridiplantae > Streptophyta > Magnoliopsida > Asterales > Asteraceae > Calendula > Calendula officinalis. The sequence goes on from OY970827.1 coordinate 20,695,969, forward strand.
CAAGACGTTGCCAAGGCGTGAGGCGCGGCGTCGACGTTACGAAACAGACCATGGCGGCTCGGCTAGGCGTGGCGTGTGATAAGGCGCGATAAGGCACGTCTTATGACGAGTTTTCTTGAAGGCGGCTGTAAAAAATGAATTTTTTAAAAAAAAAATTTAATATATATAATTATAAATTTAAATGTAATATTTTTTATGAGCTTTATATATGAATTGTTATATAAATCAATAGATTTATAAAAAAAATTCAATTTTATATACGTATATATATAAATTATACAAAAAATTTGCCGCCTTAAGCGACGCCTTGAAAAACGTCATGGGCCACCTTGGCTGAGGCTTGATGGTGCCGCCACGCAACGCCTTACGCTTTCTAGAACCGACAGATAAAACCTGGATAAGAAACCCGACCCGATTAAAGTTTCAGTTTGCCAGCTCAGCTTTGGCCTCCCGTACCTTTATGCTGTCGACTACACAAAAATCATAATCTTAACCTTTACTTTAACCGGGAGTTAATCGGCAATCGGCGATCCCCCACCGTATCGCATAATTTCCCGTCCAATTTGTCACACACAACACCAGAAACATACACGCACAAAGTGATCAACAATCAGAGGCTGTTCGTGTTTGATTTCGATAGGTTTTTCCGGTTGAAATTTCGAATTTGGGGCATAATTACCTACTTTGACAGTCTACAAAGATTCGAACTGAGGAGACGCGGAATGTCATCATCGAAACCCTAAGGTTTTCGGAGGATGACAAATTTCAACTCGTAAAAGTTGGTCTGATCGGAGAAAATCATGTGGTTTTCGTTCTGGAGATCCAAAGATCGATTCACCTTGGATGAACTCAGGTAACTGTTTCTAATTTTAATTTTGTCTCAATTTGAAAGTTTTTACCGGTTTAGTTTAGTTATCGGAGATTATAGATTTATCTTAGGGCAAAAAAAGAACGCTTATGATGATGTTTTACTCTAAATTGCTATGGAAAGACAATATAAAATACGATAATTGGCATATGACAGACTCTAATTTAGATAGGTTATCTAAAATTTTCTTCACGTCAAACCCGAGACAACTACCACGATCAGTAGAGTATAGGCGTTAAGTTGTTTCAGATTCCATATTGATTTTTATATTTAAAAATGCTAGATTGGTAGGTTTAACATACATAATCCAAATTAGGGCTTTTTATTTGAAATTGATGAAATTTGTAATTTTGATCTATAAGTGGTGCTGATTCTGTACTCTGTAGTGAATATGATTAGTGTAAGGCTTCTCTAACCATATTCATAGCAAAATTTGAAGGAACAATTATATACTATTTTAAGTATATCGTTTGCTTTATAGGTTATTTTGTTCATCCTTTTAGGGAAATACACATCGATGTAACTTCCCTATGCAACAGATATTGCAATGCCAAATGCAATAACTGAATGAGCGAGAAAAAAACACCTCAAAACTAGTTAGAACCGAAACGATGATTAATCAATCTTAGAAACAATCTATAAATCAAGTAAAATATGGGATTTGACAAGAAGAATGCTACTCCTGGTATGCACATTAAAACAATAAATGCCCAATATGATAAATAATATAGGATAAAATATTGTAGAGATACCTATACTTGATGTAGATGTAGATGATTAGATTAGTTAACGTTCTACTAAAGAGATGATTGAATCCTTTTGGCCTGCAACTTATAGTTTGCTGAATAGAAATAACATTTAAATTCTAAACCACGATTAAGTTCACAGGCATGGGTCTATGGCATACTCCCTCCGTCCCACAAAAAACTTCCCATTTCACTCTAAATTTTTGTCCCACAAAAAACTTCCCATTTCTCATATTTGATGGGCTCCACACAATAAAAAACTATTATTACTAAATACCCCACCACTAATATCCACTAATTATCTCTCTCTCCAACTCAATCTTATATTTTAATCAAAAGTATTGTCAATGACCTCACCACTAACTATCACCTAAAAACTTGTGCAAAAGGCAAATGGGAAGTTTTTTGTGGGACGGAGGGAGTATTAAACAATGTTAATCTTTATGTCCAAAAATTAATATGCTTCTGTTGCAGATATTTAACCGACCAGCTGATGAAAATTCAAGTTGTTAATGATGTTAACAAGGTAACATAATCCATATTTATTTTCTGTATAAATTCATAGACTGCAGTATATTCATTACAACGACCTCATTTTTTTTATTTTTTTTAATAGGATTTTGTGATTGAGGCACTGAGATCAATTGCAGAGTTGATAACATATGGAGACCAACATGACACAAATTTTTTTGAGTACAGTTCTTTAATTTTTATTCTCTTTATACTTTTTGCAAAAACAAGATTATTTTTAATGATGCGTATTTAGCAGGTTTTTTATGGAGAAACAAGTCATGGGGGAATTTGTACGTATATTAAAGATCAGTAAGAATGTGATAGTTTCAGTTCAACTGCTACAAACAGTGAGCATTATGATTCAGAACCTTAAAAGTGACCATTCAATATGTAAGATGATTGCTCTGGTCGTTATATTAATCGCTTTTATATTCTAATACTAATATATTTTTGTTTGAAAATGTGCAGATTATTTGTTCAGTAATGAACATATAAACATCCTTATAACTTATTCTTTTGATTTCCGGAATGAAGAGCTACTGTCATACTATATATCCTTCCTCAGGTTCATGGTCATCCCCTTTGTTGGCTTTCAAAAAATATTTGTTTTCAATTATTTTCTTTTCAGTTATTGATTAATTTTTTTTGTGACCAATTTGAATGAAGAGCAATCAGTGGAAAGTTGAACAAGAATACTATATCTTTGCTTGTTAAAACCGAAAAGGTAAGTTTGTTTAGTGTTTCTTAATCTCAATATTTTAGTCAATTGATTTTAATTGTTCATATATTATTCAACTGAATTTGTGTGTGTGTATATATATAGGAAGAAATAGTTTCATTTCCACTTTATGTTGAAGCAATTCGTTTTGCTTTCCATGAAGAAGGCATGATTCGTACCGCAGTTCGTGCATTGACATTAAATATTTATCATGGTTAGTTACTTTCTTTTTCCATCTAGTAATATTATTTTCCCAAATTACTATTATTATTTATAAGTATTCTGCAGTGCAGTTCTTACTCATGTTTATACTTTTTGCAGTTGGAGATGTATATGTTAATAAATACATCGCCAGCTCACCCCATGATGATTACTTTTTGAACTTTGTTAAATTTTTTAGAGAGCACTGCATCAGTCTAAATGAAATGGTATCGCCGACCAAAGAGTGCGTATCTTTTTGTTTTAGTTTAATGTTATTTTAATATTTTTCCATCAACTGGTGCACAAAAACCATTCCTAGGCCAGGTCCCAAACTCTTTATTCTTTTTCCAAATCTTTATTTCTAATATTTTGTTATTATTATTATTAAATTAAAAAAATATTATTACAAAAATCTGCTTGAATTAATTTTTTGAATATATAACTTGTAACAGTTTGAATAATATAATTATATAACAGGGAAAATTGTCAGATGGTTACTCACCCACACCCCGCGCGCGCACACACACACACACACACACACACACACACATATATATATATATATATATATATATATATATATATATATATATATATATATATTATATTTGTTTATTTGTGTGAGTGTTATATTTGATGATGATACAGGAGCCAGGGTCCAGAATCATCATCTGCCATACTCTCTGCAGTGGATGAAATTGAAGACAATTTATACTATCTTAGTGATGTTGTATCCGCTGGGATTCCAGATGTTGGGACATTAATTACAGATAGCATGTTGAAATTCATCATATTTCCACTATTACTTCCTTCACTAAGAATTGAAGTTTCTCATGTATAAATTTAATCTCATCATACTCTTATGTTTTTAAAATATTTGTTTTTACACTAAAAGTGAATTTACTAATTTCAGGGAGAGAAGTTCAGTTCTGTTACTTCTCTATATTTGTTGTGTTGCATATTGCGGATACTTAAGATTAAGGATCTAGCAAATACTGTTGCTGCTGCTTTGATTTGTTCTACTTTTTCAAATTCTGAGACTAAACTCAATGGTTTTAAACCAGAAAATGATGATAACAAAACTCATGCAGATGATGAGAAAACAACTGGAAATTTGGAGTCTAGTGGAATGATAGTTTCTATTCCAACTTCATCTTCATCAAGTGATCAACATAATTGCTCTAGTTCTGCTTCAGTTTTAAGGTATGAAACATAAACCAAATATTTATTTTTTAATCCAATAAATAGTTGGCACTTTTAGTTTTATAAGATGGTAATGTATTTTGTATTGTTTATTTATTAGCTTAAATATCTACATTTTGTTGTGTAGGGATGCTTTGATCTCTTACATTACAAGTGGTGATGATATGCAAGTTGTTGGTTGTTTAAGTGTTTTGGCTACTTTCTTGCAAACTAAAGGTTGTTGTATGTTATTTATCTGGTTGTTAATGTGTTTTCTCATCATATTTACTGAATGAATATGCAGAGCTTGATGAATCAATGCTAGATGCTCTTGGAATCCTTCCACAACGTAAACAACATAAGAAACTTTTACTGGTTTGTGCTGCTGACCTTCTCAAATTTCCCATTTTTTGCTTAATTGGTCCTGTAATTATATTTTGTTTTAGTCCAGCTGGCACATACATATGCATGATGTCCCAAGATTTCATCTTTAATCAGACCTATTAAGTGTTGGTAGTAGGAGACCTGGTTGACCAAATTTAGGGTACTAAACAACACTTTGGCCAAACTAAACATTATAATTATATACAGGATTTCCTTGTTAAAACTACCACATGTTTTCTGAATGCAATGATAGTCCCCAAATGATATTTTATATACAAAAATAATTTTGAAACTTAGTGACTTCAGAGAGGTAGGTTGTGTCAAATGGCTCTTAACTGAACCCTAGACTAGGGATGTTCACGAGTCGAGCTTTTAACGAGCTACTCGAGCTCGAGCTCGTTTATAACGAGCTCGAGCCTATACTAATTCAATCTCGAGTCGAGCTCGAACATAAAACAAGACTCGATTATTTTCACGAGCCGAGCCTTATAATTTAATACTCGGCTCGGCTCGTTCGATAGCTCGTTTAATCTCGAGCCGAACGAGCTAGACGATCTTCACGAGTCGATCCTAACGAGCCGAACAAGTGTTTTATACAATAAGTACAAGTGTTAATACAATAAGTACAAGAATATAATAGGGGTGTTAACGAGTCGAGTAATTAACGAGCTTTTCGAGTTTGTAAATTAGTTATTTTCAAAAAATATGGAATCATAAACGAGTATCGAGCTCGAGCTCGAACACTATATAGATATTCGAGCTCGAGCTCGAGCCCAATTTTAAAAGCTTATTCGAGCTCGAGTCGAGCTCGAGCCGAGTAATTACTAAAGGAGCTGAGCCCAAATTTCCTGATATTCGACTCGACTCGAATCGTTAACACCCCTACCCTAGACCAATAATTTAATCAAGCATACTAAACCACCGTATCTCATAGACCCCTATTTAATGATAGTTATTTGTAATCATGGAAATACTGTTTTGCAAACATGTGTGAAGGTGTCAATAACGTAAATAAGTTGAAGTTTCATCACCTTCAGTTCACACAATATAATGTAACATTCACATTAAGTTTAATGTGAATGTTGTAATATGGTAAATATGTCAAGTTAAATATTAGTTATTATGTAATTGCAGAAAGCCTTAGTTGGTGAGGACACTGGTGAAGAGCAATTATTTTCTTCAGAAAACTGCACATCAAAGGATAGCGATGGTGAACTCAGTATTTACCTACAAAGGTTAAAGGTATTATATAGTAACCCGCATTTGACCTGCATTGACCATCTTTCTAATTAATATTTTTTATAACAACTGAAGGTTTTCCAATATATAGTCTATTTATCATTGTCTAGATGTAACTTGTTGTTGTACTAGGATCTTTTATATTAGAAAGTGACAGCTCAACTGATAACTCATAACAGTATCCTCCAAAATATATGAAAAATACACTCATGACATTAGCACTGTGTTATCAGTTTTTGAGAGAAATGAAAGGAGAGAAAAAAAAAGAAAAGAAATGGTAGTAAATACTTTTTTCCTGAGGTAAATCATGTTGTCAGTTTTACAATAATACTCTTATTATGTAAAGGAAGTTGGTTAGTTTAGATCCTTTGTTATTTAATTATTGTTGTTGACAGGACCAATATGAAGTATCATGTTCATATGAGGAAGTTGGAGGAAGCCCGCGTGTACATAGAACTCTAGTACTTTTCTGTTCCCTGCTCTTTATCTGTTATAATAATAATAATTATTATTATTATTTATTTGTTAGATTTTTAGGGTTAAATGACAGTTATTGTTGGTTTACTTTCAGGTAGTAGATGCGTTGATTAGTCTTTTTTGCAGAACAAATATATCAGCAGATACATTATGGGATGGAGGCTGGCTTTTCAGACAATTGCTTCCTTATCACTTTAACACTCGTCATCTTCAATCCCTCAAGGTCACTTTAATATCTCTCTCTCTCCTTACTTTATTCACTTAATTGTCTTTCTACATACAACCTTATTAAACATACAAGAATACATATATACATATGTGTGTGTGGCTATTGACATTAAGTTGTTGGTTACAGGATTCATTTAACAAGTGTTGTAGCCAACTTGTTGATGAGCAAAGAGGATCATGGCCTGATTTACTCATACAAGTGCTATGTGAAGAGTGGAGAAAATGCAAAAGAGGTACTCTACTCTACTTGATGTTAATGTACAACTTATCAAGTATTTTTTCTTTTTAATAATAATAATTGACGTTTTATTTTTATTAATAGCAATTGAAGCTTCCTCTCCTCGAAAGGAGGCCAAGTCCATACTCTTCCCAACAAACAAGTCTTTTCCCAGTGGTATAACTTGTCTTAAATACACTTAATTTAGAGGTGGTAATTTGACTAATTTACTTGTGATCTTGTTGTACTTATAGATGTTGAATCATCTTTTTCTGCTGGTGAAACGATGCACGAGCGTGTTAAGGTTAAACCAATCCTTTTTGCATATAACTAATCTGGCGAAGGGAAACATAAACTTATTAAATTAAATAAAATTCAGGTGTTTGTGCTTCTTCATCAGCTCCAAACTTTCTCAGTGGGTAAATCATTGCCAGATCAGCCTCCTATCCTCCCTCCACCTGACTTCCCCCAAACTTCCCGAGCAAAATCTGCTGGTCTAACTACTATTGGTCCAAAACTCAGCACAGAATTAAATCTTGGTTAGTCTCTCTGGTTATTTTGTGCTATTACTAGCTAAGAATTTGTTAAAACATGTGTGAATTTTGAAATACAGTTGATGCAATACCATGTAGAATTGCTTTTGAGAGGGGCAAAGAACGTCATTTTAGCTTTTTGGCAGTTTCAATGGGAACATCCGGATGGATAGTCCTTGCAGAGGTATTAACTCGGAAACCTAATTATGGAAGTGTTCGTGTTATTGCACCTTTAGCTGGATGCGCTGTAAGTCTACATATTCTTCACAAATATTTATATATATACATACAAAAATTTATATATATATACAATTGTGTAACAGCCAAGAATAGATGAAAGGCATGCAAGATGGTTACACCTTCGGATCCGTCCGTCTACTTTACCATTAACCGAAACCGCAAAAAATAAACTAAAATCAAAATCATCGTTGGTTGATGGAAGATGGACTCTTGCATTTAAAGATGAAGAATCTTGCAAGTCGGCTTTTGCCATGATTCGACAAGAGATTGACTTGCAATGCACCCAAGTAGAGACAAGACTTGCACCTTTATTATGTCAACAAATATGAATTGTTTCCAGTCAACCAACAGTCAACACATCCAATCTTTCACATAATAATGTCTTAGCCGTCTGTTTGTAAATGTTCATAAGACCGACAATATTGGCTCAAGTACATAGGAAATATATACACAAAAAATATATAGGTAAACATGTTTATGTCGTATATTAGGTTCTTCATTTGCATTTGTAACTCTATTTTCTCATAAGCCATTTGCCCTTGGGCTTCTTTGATTGTTGTTGCTTATGTCAGAGCAATGTAAATCATAATCCCCTCAGTGATATCTTCATTCTCTAGTGTGCATGTTTTCAGGAGTAGGATTGTGTGTGAAATAGGGCTTATTATGTGCTTTTTTAGATCTTTATTTGTTGTCGAATTCTATTTTAGTAGAGTTGAAGTTATTGAATGTTTCGATTATCAAGTTGATGACACCATTATGGCAAATTAAAATAATGGAAGTCAGATATCGAAAACACTTGGGGTGGCTTATAATCCTTCACACTCTTTGTATTACAATACAACCCAACTCTAAATCATGATCTATGTAAAAGGAGAGTTAAGATTAGAAAAAGTAGTTTGGAAATAACTATAATGTAACTTCATTAGGGGGGGTGTGTTCATTTCTAGAACCGGTAAGCCTGAGAAACTGAAATTCGAGAGAACCGAGAACCGGGCCGAATAATGAGGTACGGGTAGGCTGATTTGTGGTTTAGAATTGGGTACAACCAATTATATTTATATTTAAAAAAAAAAAACTGAGAAATGCATAATTATATTAAAAAACATATGTTTGCTAGATCCTGCTAATTTTCTAGGGTTTTTGAAGCAATTTGAATAATTCCTTTAGAAATTTAAATTATTCTTACTTCGTATACTGTAAAGTTTCAGTTAGTTGTAGTAGGATCAGGTTGAAGAAACTAATTTTTGTGTAGGAAATCTAGAGGAGTCAATAGAATTTAAAAATGGTAGGTAGAGCTTGAGCTTAGATAGCAGCTCAAGTTATTCAATTGTGCATGTTGTTGTTTGCTTGCTACTAATATTACCAATTTGGGATAGTACATGGTGATTTGAGGCTAGAAATCATCTTAATATTGCATGTATATTTGTATCGCTATTCACATTCCGGCTATAGAACCGAAATCTCAAACAAAGAAACACAATAAGATTTTAATTGCAAACAAAGATACTAACTAAACCGCGGGTGACGACTAAAGGGAAAATCAATTTGATTTAAGGATTATGAACACAAAAAAAGTTGAATACTTGAATAGCCCCACATAAATTTTAAACAAAACATAACAACATACAAAAGTGTTTGTTTGAATCACCTGTAACCCAAACAATTAATTCGACTTCCACAAAATCTGCTCGTCAAATTTGGTCAACTTCTCATCGTCAACCCGTTTCCATGTTTTAATACTTTCAACTCCCAACCAATCATTCTTCCCTTTTTTCAATTGAGCAAGTATAACTCTCCCTCTTCTCAACAACCCGACCCGCCCGTATCCATGATACCCAAACCCGCCACCATAACAAAACCAAATACCCTTCAAATTCCCACAAAAATCATTAAGGTGATCATGGCCTATAAACACTGCTTTCACATCTCCCATTGACACTAGTGTTTCTAAAACACCATTGTTTACTATTGAACATGCCACATGTTCGTGATATTGCCCGAATATTTCTTGAAATGACCCGTAACGGATCTCGGGAATCGGGATATGGAAGAATGCTAGTGATGGAGTGTCTTCTGATTGTTGGTGTTCTTGATTGTGATTATGACCCTGTTAGCGAGATCCTGCAACATGTTAATATTTGGCTCGTGAATGCTGAGGTGGCAAGATGGGTTAACGGGTTGGAACGGGCTAGTGTTGAAACAGGGATTTTTTTGTTTTTTAGCACCATCACCAGCCCAAAATAACATTCCACCAGACAAGACAAACCACACAGTTTAAGGTAAGTATAATTAATATAGCTTTTAATTAGATAAATGACAATTTTCTTTGATTTTTTTCTGTACTCAAGGATAAAATGGGAATGTTGTGACTAATTTAGAACGTGAACATAGTAAGGTGGACAGTTATTTCAGGATGGGAGGAGTACATTGGGTTGACCCGCTAGCACTTTTTGGTCTATTTTGTAGAAAAAAATATTAATGAGTATTTATCAATTATGATTACAAAAAAAAAATGGTTAATTCATAAAACGTAACCAACTTTGGGCATATTTCTAGTTTAGGTAACCACTAACGAACTTTTAGTTTCCCCATAAAACCGTCAAACTAACCCTTAAAGCTTTCATATTTTTTATTAAAACCCTCAAACTTGAGTTGTTTTGAAATTAAATGATTTTTTCTTGGGCAAAAAGAGTTGGTTACTTGACTTTTTTTATTTGACCAAAGTTGGTTTCCTTTTATTCATTAATCAATAGCCTATGGAGCCCCTTCAACCCATTTTAGCTAAATCTTCTCATATAACTGATTTGACCCGTATGAGATAAAACCCAACCCAACCCAACCCATTCACATATAAACGGGTCAAAACTCAAAACCATATACCTTAGAAGCACCACGTAGCCAACTAAGTTGAGAATCTTTAATCCATCCATAAGTTCTAAACCCATCAACAATGGCCCGATCCCCACTATCTAAAAAGAACAAATTAAGAGCCGTATGGTTAGCTAACCAAGATCCTGGTGGGCCCCACACTCTGAGATCATAATTCCCGAACCCGTCAATATTTGTCATAATTTCTTGTTTAGTTGGGTCAGATGGATTTTGAGTAAACGGGTTGGGTTGTGAAAGTGAATAATCCATAAGGGAGATAAATGACATTAATTCTGCACGGGTCATGGTGGATTCTTGGTCATGATTCCCCAACACAGCAGCCCATGGAAGCCGGGAATTCATTGCGGGCCCAAAAGCTTTGAATAAGGACTCTGCTGCATCGTTTGTACTTGACCCAAATATGTTGTCTCCTAGACAACACAACTAGACAAAATAAGTTGCAGATACACACACATATATATAGATACAGATATACATACAGAGGGAGATTGATTTTATAAGACTGGAAATAGAAATGGCAAGATGGGCAGGTGAGTTGGGTAACAGGTTGATACGGGCCATGTCAGATTCGATTGACCAGCAAAAATGCTGTATCCATGTTTTTTTTTAATTAGAACAATGCAATAATTATGAGAATAAAAGTAATCTTATTGAAATAAATCAATAATAACAAGATCTAGGAGGACATAATGCCATATGCATTCAAATAGACTTTGGGCAACTTTCAACTAATTTGACCCGTTCCTGGTTTAGCTAAAAGATTTAATTAGACCGGTTTGAGATAAAACACATCCTTAGTCGACCTACTTACAAGTAAACGAGTCAAAATTTGATAATTGAAATTTGGAAAAAAGTTAAATCAAGTTATATATTCCACCATGGCTTTTTGTTCATGTCACATTTTCCCGTAGATCAATCTTATATATAACCTTTTATGTCCGATGAAAAATGCAATAACTAATTTGAGATTATTTAATAAATAAATTTATGACTCTTTGTGAGAGAATATACTTCACTTAAGATTTATGGTAATTTTAGAGGCAAATATAATATCTGATCAAGGCAACCCTAAGTATTAACAAGACCTTTAACTTATATATGAACACCCAAACAGTAAATTTGACTTAAAAATTGGTCATATGACGTGCTTAAGTATTCGGATTCAAGTATTGTGCTTAAAAATTGGTTATCATAAGCAAATTTATACAACCCATTGTGGAGAATGATTAGCAGCTCTATTGAAGTTGACATTTTGGATTCTAAATGGTTTAAATCCGAAATTTCTCATTTTTCCAAATTAAAAACTTCAGATACTGCATCAAAATTTACCTGTAAAAGCAATAAAATCAGGCTTTTCGACATCAATCATCCGTTTCAAAAACAGAGTCGTGTTAAGATCGGAACACCATTCAAATTCAGAACTCAAAACATCTCTACAACGAGTCAATCCAGTTCCATAATGCATATCAGCAACCTAATCAATGAATTAATTTCATTCATTAACAGAAGTTGATGAAATTGAAATGAATTTGATATATAATTAAAACCTGAAGGATTTTGAAAGTGCCATCGGAATTGAAACGTAAAGGAAGATTTGGATGCTTCTTATGGGTGATTTTGTGATGAGATATCATTAATCTGTCGGACAGAATAAAAATGTGAATAAAATTTAGTGGAATTAGACCGCTGCCAACGCTATCCGTCGGGGGGCGTCGAGCTCGCGTCGAGCCACGACGGCGTTGGCACCGTGCCGTCGTGGCCGGCGTCGTCAACAACACGTCGTGTTTTCGACGGGGTAGAGAATCCGTCGGGGGTGTGGCGAGGATCGAGGGAGCGTATAAATTAAATTCAAAATTTAATTTTTGTTTTTTTTTTTTTTTTTTTTTCCTTTATCCTATTTTTTACCTATAAATACAACACCCTCACATTCATAATTTTACACCACTTCTCCCACTTCTTCAATACCTTCATTACCTATTTTCCAGATTTTATGACAACAACAACCGGAGGAACTTTTTGTACGAACTGTGTTGGCAGGAACTAAAAGATTACCCCAAGTTTTGGGTAGATTACAACGTCATGAATCCCCAACCCACTCCCGTGCCCAACCCGGTGAACCTTGGCGATGACAACCCCAACCCGCTCCCTCCCGAAAATCTGGAAGGTCTATTCCGTGACGACCCGATCCGTCGACCAATCGGTCGTAACGTTAGCCGGCGTACGGCAAGTTCCTCGGATGCGACTTCGTCACGGTATTCAAGTGACGAAACTCGTGACCGTATATGTGAGAACGCCATACTGCAAGCCGACACTTTGAAGACTATCAAAGAAGCGACCGTGGAGAAAAAGATATCGGATGCTTTCAGAGTCCTTCATTGTTCGGTTCCTGATAATTTGAGCCGAAGAGAGCGAAAAGCGGTTTTAAAATATCGCCGGAGTTTATTGGACAAATACGCCGAACCGGACTCATCCGATGAGGGAGAAGAGGAAGACGAGGACGACGAGTAGTTTTTTTTTTTTAAAGTTTAATGTTTTTTTATGTCTAATGTTTTTATTTTCTTAGGTCTAATGTTTTTTTTTTAAGTTTAATGTTTTTTTTTTTAATTTTAATGTCTTTTTATAATTTAATGTAATTTTTTTTTAATTAATGTAATGTTTTTTTTATTTAATGTAATGTTTTTTTATTTAATATAATGTGTTTTTTTATTAATTAAAATGGTGATGTGGAAATGATGATGTGAAAAGGATGGGTTTAGTGATGGGTTAGTGATGGGTAGGGTTGGCACGAACGTGTCAGTAGCAGGTCAGTAAGGATGCGATGACGTGGCGCTAGTGATGGGTTTAGTGATGGGGAAGGGTTGGGAGAGGCCTTATGATGAGAACGAGATATAACAATGCTTGAATCCATGATTTGCTGGATTTCATCGTTCGCGTGTGTTGGCGACTCGAAAGTCAGAGTGAGAGAGTGTTCATGTTGTTTTGTCAAAACTCAAAAGGGCAAAAATATGGAAATAATGCTACTTTTATAATCTTAATTTAAGGGTTTTTCTACCATGGGCTTTGGGGCATATGTTAGAGTGCATTAAATAATATTAATCTTCTATTAGAACTAAAAAATGCATTTAATACAGCACCTCAAAATGTAATACATGGACTTCATTAATATTTAATAACAAATTATTAGAAAATTTTATGTTATTTAATGCATCCTAACATGTGCATTGGGGGCACATGTTAGAAAAATCTTATTATTAAAAGAAACGTAAAAAAAGTACCTTAATTTTTGCATAGTTTTAAGGGATAAATCTCAATCATTGATCAAAAAGATCTAATGGTCAAGATTAATCATATATTTTATACATGAAGGGGTATTTTGGTCATTTGACACTTAAAAAAAATTCGATTTTTTTTATTTTTCTTATTTTTTTCGTTAAAAAATAATGTTTATTTGATAATTACGTGTAGTACTTAATCACATGTGATTGTATATTTAATCACATTTGATGTTTTAGTACAATCACATGTGATTCAGTAAGCAATCACATTATATGTTATTACTTATTAATGAAAAAAATATTTTAAAAAAAATAATAATAATAATTCTAAAATAAAATATAATAATAATTCTAAAATTAAAAAATATATACGAAGTATATTTTTTTAAAAAAATGACCAAAATACCCCATGTATAAATATGTGATTAATCTTGACCATTACTATAATTAATCATTGGTTGAGATTTGTCTCTTGCGACTACATAAAAATTAAGGACTACCTTGAATACAACCATTATTATTAAAAATACATCTTTCTTTTTATTTATTTATTTTTATTTCTTCTTCTTCTAAACAAGTTACATTGCAATGAGTTAAACGACAACCTGATAAAAAACAATTTTAGCAAGAGATGCCCTTCGCGACACATCAATCATTAGACCGCTGCCAACGGAAGCCGTCGGGGGGCGTCGACGGGGCGTCGAGCCACGACGGCGTTGGCACCGAGCCGTCGTGGCCGGCGTCGTGGGCGAGACGTCGTCTTTTCGACGGGAGAGAGAAGGCGTCGGGGAGCGTTTTGTGAGGGAGGAGGGGGGTTAAATGTAATATTTTAAGGGTTAGTGATGTGTTAGTGATGGGTTATGGTTGGCACGACCGTGTCAGTAGCGTGTCGGTAAGGATGTGATGATGTGGCGCTACTGACGGGTTTAGTGACGCGCCACTGTTGGGAGAGGCCTTATAGGGATTTTTGAGCTCGAAAAAAAAAAAAAATTGTCAAACCTTTGTCTCCAAGTAGGGGTGGCAATTCAGGTCGGGTTCGGGTTGACGGGTTCGGGTTCGCGGGTTGACGGGTCAGAAACGTTCAACCCGAAACCTACCTGTTTATATAAACGGGTCAGATATCTCAACACTAACCTGTTTAACTTCAACCCAAACCTAACCCATATAACCCATTTAATAAAACGGGTTAAATAGGTTATCAGGTCAAACAAATTAAACGGGTCAAACAGGTCAAAATGTTGTTGTTATTACACAAATTCATAACAAAATACAAAACACCAAATTACTAAGTAATATTTTTTATTTTTATCTAACTACTAATTACGTTTTAACTAGTAAACTATAAATTAAGTATAAATATATAATTTTTAAAATATATTTTAATAAATAAACGGGTTGGCGGGTCGACCCATTTAAATTATCATTGACCCGAACTTAACCTGTTTAATAAACGGGTCAGCTGACTCAACCCGAGACTGACCCAATTATTTTTTACCTCAACCCAAACCTGTTTATTTTCGTGTCGGTTTCAGGTCGTATTTCGTGTCGGGTCAGAAATTGCCACCCCTATCTCCAAGTAATCTTCCATCAGCTAATGGTAATTATCAATTAGTTCTACACCAGTTGATAAAGATTTTCTTCTAGCCTTGAACGTTTGATCTTATTTAGAATGTCTCCTATCTTGTATCAACTTTGCTATCAGATTAAACATATTCAAAATTAGATAAACACAAGCAACAATCGATGACACACCAACGGGTACAAAACAATTCAACTTATACAAATCTCAAAACTAATACCTATAAATACAAAGTACCAACAAATACAAAATACGGCATAACTGAACCATATATAATACCACAAAATTCTTAAAACATTACTCGAGAAATAAAGCAAAGAAAAATCGTTAACTCCTTCGAAAGTCCCACCAAAAGCTTCATAATCACACACAAACAACAGCATTAAGAAAAAGAACACTCCCAAACAATATAAAGGGGATGTAAGAAAACTATACACCTATTTCATCTTTTTTTTTTTCTTCCCTTTTGTAGAGTAACAAAATGCTAGACGGGAATAATATCGGGATTTGATGAATCTTCACATCTCAAAACGATACCATCCAAACTTGCGGGAAGCATACATGAAGTCCACTGGCACCCGGTGGGAACAGGGTCTGGTGGAGGCACAATCATCAACACGTTATCGTTCCTTTGTACAACGCCCATCACACTCACACTGCTTCCCTCTTTAATGTACCTGTTTTTCATTAAACCAAATACATAATTAATATTATGTTATTAATACTTTAATTCATTCTCAACACTTATTGTTTAATTGTTGTTAGCATACCCTTCCTTGAGTCGCATTACACGCTCATCACTAGACAGATTTCTGTCACCCAACCATCTTATGAATTGTGGGGACATGTCTTTGTTTGACTGGTCAATGTCAATGACAGCTGACTCCTCAACATACGGAGTCACACGGGCCCCATAACCAGTTTTAACCAACGCACGTAACCCAGATTGGAAATCGGATATGTAGAAATCCACTACATGCCTCTGCACAAATATTTACTTACAAAAGATTATGCAAAACGTACAATTAATTAAATCTATTTTTTAATAATATATATTTAAAAAAATACCTCAACGGAACGGAGACCCCAAGTGAAACGTCTGTGTGTGGTGTTTGCAGCTTTAGAATCCCAGCCTCGATATTCATATAAAGATGTGGAAGTGTAGACACATCTTGGAACCCTTTGGAATGATGACTCTAATGGTACATTTCCACACGTAACAACCTTAAATTAAATCAAAATTTTGTTGCAATTAGTATGTATGCATTATTTGGTTAACAATATATATACTCATGAAAAGAAATAAAAGGTATTTGATAGCCACAAAAGCAAAAGAAAAATTATTTCCAATTACTGAAATGTTGTGGACTTTCTTTAAGTTTAGAGATTAGACATGTCTTCTCTCATACAAAAGCCCTAAATTTCTTCATGAAGAAGGTGACAGTTGAAAGAGGGACTTAAGAAGAAAGAAAAACCAGGTAAATTATGTTGTCGATATCACAGCAAAATTTCTTCCACTTTAATAGTAAATATTATTTCTCTTTATTAATGAGAAATGCCTGCCAATTACAAGTCGATACAAAGTAATACCTAATTCATCCAGTCACAAAACTATAGTAATTTACTTTGAAATATTTGCAGTTTGCACATATATGTATGTATGTATGTATGTATATGTGTGTGTAACGTACCCCAGAAACCTTGACAAACTGGCCATCTTTTGCAGTTCTAAGCTCAGCATCAGGATACTCAGAGATGAATTTAATAACAGCTTTTCGACCCCGAAACATATTCCAAGAAAAAGCCGAAGTCACAATAGCAAACAGAACAACCACAACAATCAGAAGAATTGGATTATGAACTGCTGCAAGTATAAAAACTGCAGCAATAAATCCCATCACAAACAGCAAAACAATCGACCAAAACACTATCTTTGGAAAGCTTCTGAAGAACGAATGTGAACTCTCTTGGCTCAAATGAGTAACTGCTTGGTTCTTAACCATTGAAGTGGCCCGTGACTTGATTGACCCGGATGAATCCAATGGGCCTGATGTCTTTCGGGGTGCACCCGATGAGTTAAGTGGTCCAGATAAAATCGGGCCGGATGTTATTAGGCCCGTTGCAGGGAGAACCGGAGCTTGAGGCCCCGAATTTTGTCTTGAACCAGAAGTCAACCCTCCACCTTGAGGCCCAGATGACTTTCTTATCGGTTCTCCATGTTTGTTTAACGGGCCCGAACTGGTTTTTTTCATAGAAGTTGACCCGGGGACATTTCCGGATAAAGAACTCATTCGGGTCATGGAATGTGATGATAGTTGGCCCGAATGACCCGTATTGGTACCACTCATGGACCCCGATCTTAACGGGCCACTGGTTAGCTGACCGGATTTTCTTGGCCCTTCAAACATTTTTCCTAATTCGCCGGATTTTTTAATATCACCGCCCGTGTAAGGCACGGCGGTGGAGGACATTGTTGGAGCTGATTTTTCTTTTGGTGGCTCGGGCCGACCCGATACATATAACCCATTGTTTAATTGGTGAGATGGGAATCGAGAACTCATTTTAAAAGATCTTAGATAACAAAAGTTGGTTGAGATTTGGGAGCAAGTGGTTTTTACTTTTTAGGTGTGATCAAACCTACAAAACAAGAGTACATCATAAGCATGGTAATATCAAGTCCAAAAATATCTTTTCACCAAAAAAGAATCTAGATAGTTGCGTAATTTTTTCATTTATGTCAGAAACTCTTTGTTCTTCTTACACCAAATTCTGACCAGAATATCCAAATCTCATTATTTTGACCTTAAATACCCAAACACTCAAAACTGCTAGCAGTTAAGACACAACCAAACAACCCCTAAATTAGCATACAAACAAGAATAAAGGGCCAAAATCATCTCATAAACTAAGAAACAACAAGAGGTTACATCAATGATGTACAACAGTTACACATTAGCCAGAAAAATTAAACAATATTTAATAATAAAAAAAAGGCATGTGAGATCAGAAAACTTCTGATTTTTGGATGAAAAAGCACAATGGTAATCTAATTAAGCAAATCAAGATCTAATTTGCAGCAAAACGAGTACTACTACGAACTCCAAATAATCAATACATGAAGATAGATTTCACAAATTAAAATGCAAATCAATAACATCTCATGGATCCGGAATCAAGAACAAATGTCACCGTATACTGTAAAGCTACACTCTGTCGAGATCGGAGTTGTTCTAGAAAATCACATATACAGCTAAACACACAATATTACAAAAACAACTAGAGCAAACTGAGCTTCAAAATCCAACTTTATGAATTAGGTATTCTTCCGCATTGAAACCGAAGTATGCAGAAATAATAATTTTGAAATAGGAAAAACCAATCGATTTACCAAACGAAAAGATGAATGTAGCATCCTTTTCAAAGTGAAATCAAAAGCCCTAAATACTTGTAGCCAATTAAAAAGAGCAAGAATCACGGGGCGTGTATATGGAGCAGCGAGTGAGAAAATAGTATCTTTGCATACCTGGAGTGACGAAGTGTAAACATGGCTGATCAAGAGAGAGAGAGAGAGAGAGGATAAAATGAGGGTTTGTTTGTTTGCAAGGGTAACCAATGGTATAATATATAAATATAGTATGTCCCTGGTAACCCCCGGGTTTTTCCTAAATTAATTTTTTACCAACTTCATTTTACAAGATTAACATACCTCTAGACTGGTACCAACAATATCAATAACCATCGTTCAACTTTACGAACTTTAATTTTTCCAAAAATTCCCCATACTTAAATAATTAACAAATTTTCAAACACCAACAATACCTGAAAAAATAATGGGTGACACCGAACCGCCACGTAAAATACTAGCCGAACGTTGGGTTCAGACATCTTAAGATGGCTCTGGCGACCGATGATGGTCGTGGATGTGTGCGCATTGGTTTCTTGCATATTATGCATGGTAAGTATTATATGTAATAATTAATTCAATTTTTAAGTTTGGTTACAGATTTATTCACCGCTACAGGAGTTGGTCTGTGTTTCTCATATGTTTGATCTGAACCTAAAAAGTTATTTAACAACAATGACTAAAAAGTTGATTTAACAACAATGACCAAATTTAAGTTTACTTCTCAACTTCTAACTTTTCCTTTTACAATTTTTCCTCTTCTATTCCAAATTTCCAATTCATTAACTATTCCATTTTTTCCTTTTCATCTATATCTAATTATCTACATTTAAAATGATTATAAAGAACTTTTTAAGATTTACACTTTAGGCTGTGAAATTATTCTTATATTTCCTTAATCCAATTAATAATATACAATTTTATAATTGTAGAAAAAGTGTTGAACTCTAGAGGAATTTTATGAATTAGAAGATGACATAACTCTTAGATAGGTGAACTCTCTAAGGGTTAAGGGCAACACGTACGAAACTATATTCTTAGTTTGAAATTACTAAATATTTCAATGTATAAGTTTAGTTATACAAGTAGATATACATATTGAGTTTATTAGTTGATATTCCTAAACTTATGAATATTTAGTTATATTATCCAAAAAATTATTAAATTTGAACTTCACAAAACCAAAAACCAAATGTGTTATGTTTTTGGTTTGGTTTGTATTTACAGTTTGACGTGGAAATAAAATTTAACCCTAAGTCCTAGTCGACATACACTTATAAAGTTTGCCCCTGTTAGGATAACATTCTCGTACCTCCCCCGGTGGTGGTAGTGGGTGGTTGTGCATAGTGATGATGGGTGGAGGCAGTAGTGCTTCATCACATTCCATGAATCGAATGGGTTCTTTATCAGGTAGTGTTCCCGGGTCAACTTCAATGAAGAAAACCAGTTCGGGCCCGTTAAACAAACATGGAGAACCGATAAGAAAGTCATCCGGGCCTCAAGGTGGAGGGTTGACTAGTTGGTGGGTGGTGGCAGTAGTGAACTAGTGATTGTGGTGCTAGTTATTGGGTGATGGTGGTGGGTGGTGGTGGGTAGTGGTAAGTAGTGATGGCAGTGGTGAATAGTGATGATGGTGGTGGTCAATAGAATAATACGACTTCAACCATTCAAAGATTAGTAAAGATAATATGGTACATAAAAGTTGCAGACTTGCAGGTGCAAGTCTTACATAAATGCATATTTTTAATATATATAAATATGTCTCAAAATAGTAAATTTATTATCTAAAAATTAAAATTTGCTAATTTAGAAAGTTCTCAATGCATGTGTATATAGTAAAAACTAGGTAGTTAGGAGGGCCGTGATAATCACGGCCCTTGAAAATTGATAAAAAAGGTAACTTTTACTATGAACATTGTGTGACCAGAATTCAAAGATACATACCAGACCACCAGGATTATTTCAAATAAAAAATTGCTAAAACAAGATCAGGTATGGTCAAATAGGGTTAAAAGTTACATTGCTATTGCATACAACCTCCTAAATAATGTACTCAATGATTTAGATTATAATTATAGTACTATTATGTTTGTTATCATATTTGTAAACAAATGAATTAAGTTACAAAAAAAAATGATAAAAAGTTTTTTTGAGTCAATTTGGCCCGTTTCGACCTCTGCCCATGTAGAAAAAACTATGGTTCGTAAGAATATTTGAATCTAAATCAATAAGATTTATTTACTTTCATGAATATATTTACCTTAGTTAGCTTTTGTATACTTGAGGCTGGAACTTCATTAACCCCAACTGTATCGGATACAACTTCATGTACAGGTTCAACCAATAATGCATATGTGCTCACCTGTAATAACCATGAGTTTGTGAAGCAAATAAAGTTCATAAATCGAGCAAGAACTAAAAAGCATAAACAACAAAAAAGGAGTGTAGAATACTACCCTTAGACTCAGGGACATTGCAACATGTACCTACGTTATTTAAAAAACTCTAGTACTCCAAAGCCTTGGTCGAAGAAAGTTACATTTACAAGTTGAAAATTTAGGCTTCCACAGATGAAATGCGGCAAATCAAGTCAATAACACGGGAGCTGCAAACATATTAAGAAAAGAAAAAAAGGCCAAATTAGTAAAATAAATATCATCCTTTTTGAAACCATGATATTTTGTAAAAAAGCATAGTTGAATGACCAAAAGGAAACACAACCAGCTTTAATACTCGAATAGAGACAAACTTTCTACAATGACAAGCTGGAAAAATGTTGACGAAAAAAGACATTAGTTGGCCAACTCAAGCCAACCCGACTATCTTATCTCAACAAATTTTTATTTGTATTGACCCATTTTGACCCATCACCAAATCCATGATAATTCCATAGAATGATGAAAATTCAAAATAAGCTTCCATAAATAAATAAGAGAAATTTAGAAAGTACATGTATTTCACAAAGTTGTCATTCAAGGCGATTCCGACCTTGGCATCAAAGATGCTTGGATGGTTAAAGTTGGTAGATGCATCATCCACTTCAATGTATCCCAAAAATACCCTTAAATTTGCCTTTTGGTTCCTCCATAAATTATTTATTATTTAAAAAATATACCTTGATTTATAATATTAGTAGAATTAAACGTTAATATAATTAATTGATCAATACTTACTTGATGGCAGCCTTGATTTGCTCAGAAGTATCAATCTGCTCAACTCTGACACTTAAGTCAACCAAAACACCGACAGTTGGTACAGGAAAGGCCATTACGGTCAATTTACCGTTAAGGACTCGCAGCACATTTGTAACATCCCGAGACCCGACCCTTAATATTTTATTACTTTTGGTAAGTAATATCTTATTGTTTAATATTTTATTATTTTATATGATTTTATTTGATTTAATTAAATTAATTGTATTTTTAACCATGGGGTTAAAAATTAGTAAAACTGAGATATTTAAATATTAAAATGATTTTTACATATTTGGGTTCATTTCTGAACCAGGGTTCTAAAAATATCTTCGTTGTTAAAATTGGAGTTAGTTAGGTCTAAATTAATTATCGGCGAACCTATTATCTTGTACTGTGTTAAATGATTTATCAGTGTTTGGGAAGGGGGTACGTGTTATGTTGGTGGGTATGTGTCAAACAAAATCAGATTTCTCTCTTCTCTTTGCATGTACACGACAACACCCACACACGCACATACTTTCTTGAACTTTCTTCTAAATTGATGCTTGAAACTTGAAGTTCTTGCCTTCTCCTTGTGATTTTCGGATTCTAGAAGCAAGATTAAGTAAGTTTCCTTCCTTCTTTAGCTAGGGTTTCATGTTCTTGATGTAGGGATGAACTAGGGTTCTTGAACTAGTGGGTTTTCTTGAAGTTCTTGTTGAATCTTGATGGAAATCCGAAATTGATGCTTGATTTGGTGTTTATTTGAGTTCTTGCAAGTATTGTGTGAATTGTTGTTAGTGTTAGCTCATTTGGTGAAGCTTTCATAAAGCTCCATCAATGGTAGTTTTGGGAAAAAGATGGGTTTTTCCCTAATTTTGGTGAATTGTATATTTTGGTGTTCTTGAAGCTTTGTTAGTTGAATTATGCATGTTAGAATGGTAACTGTTAAGTATGTAGATCACTAGTTAAATATTGAGTTAATGCCTAAGAAATGGTAGTGTTTGGCTAGATGGAAATTTGGTCATAACTAGCTAAAATTGTGAATTGTTGACCTTGGTCAAATCTGGGAATTGACTTTTGGTCTTGTATGGCTTGTAAACTTTAATTATCAATTTCATGTTAGAAATGTGTTAGTTGAATGAATTGTAAGCTCAAGTGTGTAGGTTTCATGTCTTGACCCGTTTGGTTGCTTAATTGTGCAATTGACTTAAATAAAGTCAAAATTGGTAATACTTGCAATTGGATGCAAGAAGTATGTTGGTTATGTAATTTTGATGTTGATCATGTAGTTTAACTCATTGGATAATGTTGTGTGAATGTCCGACATATGATTCTTGTTTTGACCCGTTTGGGCCTAAGGTGCAATTTGGCCAATTGGCATAATGAATTGACTTATTGAAATGTTATACTTAAGTTATGGTTATGAGTAGAAAATGCAAGTATTTGGTTATAAGCTCTTGTTGCAAAATGTGGTCTAAAGCTTATATTACTTGTTACACAATTGACGATTTCGGGTGACTAATTCGGTATTCATTTTGTACAGGAAAGGGGAAGGAGCCTCAGTGATATAAGATCATTGAGCTCGGCACAAAAAGGAAGCAAATGTGAGTGGACTTAACCTTCTTTATTGTGTGATGTACAAAATTAGAGAATGGTAGAGTTTTGAGAAAAATGCAGGATTTTGACTGTCTGAAGGAAATCGCGACGCGATCCTCTGGTTCGCGACGCGATGTCGTTTCCGGCTTGAACAGAAAACCGAAATAGCGTTTGGGAAAAATAATAGCGTCGGGAGTTCGCGACGCGATCTTAAATCGCGACGCGATCTTTGCCTGGTGCAAATCCTTGTTGTGATTTTCTTGGTTTACTTCTTTGATGCCTAGTGGTTAGTGGTATTAGAAGTAAGTGGTTATGTGCACATGTTTTTAGAGGT
The DNA here is from genome assembly GCA_963853835.1 of Calendula officinalis. Lineage (NCBI taxonomy): Eukaryota > Viridiplantae > Streptophyta > Magnoliopsida > Asterales > Asteraceae > Calendula > Calendula officinalis. The sequence continues at coordinate 20,719,767 of OY970827.1, forward strand.
TAGCTATGGTGGTTTTCGGCTACGCTTCGTTACTCTTGGCAGGGGCGATCGGACTCCTTCGTATTCGTTATGTAAGGAGGGATCACCGTGCCTCTAGTAAAGAAGCCATCGGTTGACTGTTGTTGGCCGACAACAGTTGAAGGTCCTCGCCCGACCGCCGATCCTCTTTTAACGTCCAATTGCTTGTGGAAGTTTGGACGGGTTTCCCTATTGATTTCTCTCGATTTTTCTAATTTGTTGTGGTTATGCAAATTGACGTTTATTTCTATTCACTTAGCTTTGTGCTAATCCCTCATTTGTTGACTCTTTTCAGGTTGTGGTTTTAGCTTGATAAGAGTCGGGTTTTGGAAGTCTGACCGTACTCTGATTTTGTAAACCTAGTCGAGCCTGATTTTCAGTAACACCGTAAATGTTTTATATATTCGATTAATATGTAATGGTTTTTATGTTGTGTAATAAGTAAGAGTTTTGAAATTTATTAATTCGCTTCCGTATGCTTATTTTAAAAAAAAATAAAAAATGGCTCTAGATTGTGGTGTTACAATTTGGTATCAGAGCCTAGGTTTGGCAATGGTTGCACATTTAGGTGTACCATTCCCAAATCTTGGCTCGAGTTGGTCAAACTTCCATAATAATGGGAGTGGATTAGTCGAGTGAATACAAATTGTGTGTTAGTAGTAGTTAGTAGATAGGTACTAACGATTTAAACTAATAGTTCGTGAGATGTTGTGTTTGTTACAGATATGACAGATAACGATCCCAATCCTCCGATTACCATGCCGAACCCCGAACAAGGAATCATTGGTACTTCCCGGGATACAAATGAAGACAGGGAAGATTATATTATAAGAATGGAAAGTCGATTGGAACATCTTCAGAATCTGGTTGATAGCATGAGCCAGAACCAAAATACCCAACCACCAAATTTCCCTCCCGTGTTTACTCCATCAATGTCCGTTCCCTCCATGCAAATTCCCACAACTCCCGCCTTTACCATGACGGTTCCCCTAATGTCAACCACATCCGAACCTCATCCTATAATGTCACAACCACAATACTATTATGTTAACCCAAGCCAAGGTTTACCTCAATACCAATTCACCAACCAACCTTACCCATTCGGCATGAAGCCAAGTTGCACTTTCAAACAATTTCTAGACTGTAAACCCCCTGAATTTAGTGGAAGTAGGGACCCTAATGTCACTATGAACTGGTTAAGAGAAATGGAAAGAACATTAGATGCTTGCGGGTGTGATGACCAACACCGGGTGATGTATGCGACACGAAAATTAGTAGGTGGTGCTATGAATTGGTGGGATACTTTAATTGAGCATCTACCTAAGGAAGTCAAAAACAGTATAACATGGGATCAATTTAAGGAACAAGTGTGTAAACGTTACTGTAATTCATTCGAGATGGATAGAATTCGGTCTGAATTCTTGAATCTGAGAATGACCGAGAGAATGACGGTTGATGATTTGATCGAACAATTTAATGAAAAGCTGAGGTTTGTGCAACAATGGGTTCCCGATGAGCCATCAAAAATAAAGCATTTTATTGGTGCTTTGCGACCTGAGTACCGAACCACAGCAAGGCTTGCTACCACACTATCACAGGCTTTTGATTTGGCCAAAACTGTTGAAGGTGATTTAAATTCTCGTGATTGGGTGACCCAAGATAGACCCGGGTATCAAAAGTTCAAGTCCACACAATCGGGTTCTCAACAAAGCAAGAAAGGGAAAGGAAATCAAAGGTTTACTAGTCCGAATCGTAAACAGTCAGGTGAAAATTCGGGTCAAAGGACACAGTGGTGTGTTAGATGTAGATCTTCTCAAAGTGGGGCTTGTACGGCCCAAACGATGCGGTGTGTCAGGTGTGGTCAGTATGGGCACGAGATGAATGATTGTAAATTCCCAAGAAGTGTTTGCTGGAATTGTCATAAAGAAGGTCACAGAGTCGGTGATTGTCCTTCGGATAGAAGATCGGGTTCGGGTTCTGGGTCGGTTGGGGGATCGGTGGCATCATCTCCTCAAAAGAGGAAGAACCGTCCTACATCAGAGGGTCGAGCTTTCAAAATGACGGTCGAAGAGGCTACCACTACTGATGATGTCATCACTGGTATGTTCCCGATAAATAACATTGATGCTCGTGTGTTGTTTGATTCTGGAGCTAATCGCTCATTTATTTCTGTGAATTTCCATGCTAAGTTAAAATTGCCTACATCTGTGGTAACTACTCCATTGGAAGTGGAGGTAGCTGATGGTTATGTGGTACCAGTCACAACATCTGTGACTGGGGCAAATATTAATATTGATGGGGCGTGTTTTAATATGTTTTTACTCTTAATGCCAATATCTGGTTTCGATGTGGTCCTTGGAATGGATTGGCTTAGTTTAAATAAAGCATTAATAAATTGTGACAAGAAATTGATTTCATTTCCATTGCCTGACGGGACACACGTAGTGGCCCGTGGGGATCGGGTTAATACATCTCTCCCTATTATTTCATTCATGAAAGCTAGAAAATCTCTAGCCAAAGGATGTGAATCGTTTCTTGCTTATGCCATTGATGTCAGAAAAGAAAAGCAGGTTGTTAGAGACATCCGGGTGGTATCAGAATACCCGGAGGTCTTTCCCGATGAGTTGCCTGGGTTACCTCCTATTCGGGAGGTAGAATTTAAAATCGATTTGGTTCCGGGATCCAGTCCCGTAGCCAGGGCTCCGTACAGATTAGCACCGTCAGAAATTCGGGAAATGATGACACAGATACAAGAATTATTAGATAAGGGTTTTATCAGACCTAGTTCTTCGCCTTGGGGTGCACCAGTTTTGTTTGTTAAAAAGAAAGACGGCACTATGAGAATGTGTATTGATTACCGCGAGTTGAACAAACGAACAGTTAAGAATAAGTATCCGTTACCGCGTATTGATCACTTGTTTGATCAGTTACAAGGGGCCTCGTACTTTTCAAAGATTGATTTAAGGTCGGGTTATCATCAAGTCCGAGTCCATGAAAACGATATCCCTAAAACCGCGTTTCGAACGAGGTACGGTCATTATGAATTTTTAGTCATGCCGTTCGGTTTGACAAATGCTCCCGCAATATTCATGGATCTCATGAACCGGGTATGTCGACCGTTTCTCGATAAATTTGTAATTGTTTTTATTGATGATATACTTATATATTCCAAAACCGATTTGGATCATGAGAATCACTTAAGACAAGTTTTAGACACTTTGAAACGGGAACAACTCTATGCTAAGTTCTCGAAATGTGAGTTTTGGCTCCGTGAAGTGCAGTGTTTGGGGCATGTAATTTGTAAAGAAGGGGTGAAAGTGGACCCATCTAAGATAACCGCGGTGATGAATTGGAGTGCCCCGAAGACTCCATCCGAAATTAAAAGTTTTCTAGGTTTGGCCGGTTATTATAGAAGGTTCATCAAGAATTTCTCAAATATTTCTAGTCCGTTGACAAAGTTGACACGAAAAGATGTTCCATATCGGTGGGGTGATGAACAAGAAAAGGCGTTTCAATTGGTAAAATAATTATTGTGTCAAGCTCCAATACTATCCTTACCCGAGGGCTCGGATGATTTTATAGTTTATTGTGATGCATCTTATTCGGGTTTGGGTTGTGTATTAATGCAAAGAGACCGGGTGATTGCTTATGCCTCTCGTCAATTGAAATCCCATGAAAAGAATTACCCGACCCATGATTTAGAGCTCGCGGCGGTGATTTTCGCGTTAAAGTTGTGGAGGCATTATCTTTATGGAACCAAATGTGTTATATGTACCGATCATAAAAGCCTTCAATATGTTTTCTCACAAAAAGATTTGAATGTAAGGCAACGAAGGTGGTTAGAGCTCATTAAAGACTATGATTGTGAAATTCGGTACCACCCGGGGAAAGCTAATGTAGTTGCCGATGCCTTAAGTCGTAAGGGATCATCGGAGGTGGTTCAGTTTATGCGTATGGAAATTGTGTCCGATATTATTGACCGGTTGAGAATATGTCAAATAGAAGCCTTGAAAGACGAAAACTTGAAATCGGAAATTATGTGTAAGCGAAAAGATGAGTTGGTTGATGATACTCGAAGATTGAAAACGTTTCGGTCACGAATTTGGGTACCGTTACTTGGGGGATTACGGGAATTAATATTGGAAGAATCGCACAAATCACGTTTATCTATCCATCCGGGTTGTACAAAGATGTACAATGACTTGAAAGTTTTGTATTGGTGGCCCTCTATGAAGTTAGATATTGCCCGATTTGTTGAAAAATGCCATGTTTGTGCTCAAGTCAAGGCCGAACATCAAAAACCGTATGGGTCGTGAAAACAGTTAGATATTCCCGAGTGGAAATGGGAGAATATTACAATGGATTTCGTCACGAAATTACCCCGTACCCAAAAGAATCACGATATGATATGGGTAATTGTAGATCGGTTGACCAAAAGTGCTCACTTTTTGGCCGCAAACGAAACCGCGTCGCTTGACAAATTGGCTAAGTTATATATTGATGAGATAGTTTCCCGACATGGGATTCCATTATCTATCGTGTCCGATCGGGATCCACGGTTTGTTTCTAACTTTTGGAAGAGTTTGCAAAGAGAATTAGGTTCTCGGGTGAATTTGAGCACGGCGTATCACCCACAAACAGACGGTCAGACAGAAAGAACCATTCAGACTTTGGAAGATATGTTAAGGGCTTGTGTATTGGAATATGGTGGGTCGTGGGATTCTCATTTGCCTTTGATCGAATTCGCTTATAACAACTCGTATCATTCGAGTATTAAAATGCCACCATATGAAATGTTGTATGGTAGACGGTGTAAAACTCCCACATGTTGGCTTGAAGCGGGAGAGAAACAGTTTGCGGGTCCCGAGATTGTTCAGATAACGACCGATAAGGTGGCAATTGCACGTGAAAAGTTAAAAGCCGCTCGGGATAGACAGAAAATGTATGCGGATCCACGGCGTCGACCCGTAACGTTTGTTGAGGGTGAACGGGTTTATTTGAAAGTTTCCCCATGGAAGGGTGTTATTCGTTTCGGAAAACGGGGAAAATTAGCACCGAGGTTTATTGGCCCGTTTGTTATTCGTCAAGTGGTGAATGACCAAACCGTTGCACTTGATCTTCCTTCTGAATTGTCGGGTATTCATGACACGTTTAATGTGTGTTATTTGAGGAAGTGTAATAGTGATGAGGAAATACCGGTATTACCGATTGCAGATTTAAAGGTGGATTCGAGAAAGCGGTTAATTGAGGAGCCGGTTGAAATTTTGGATCGTAAGGTAACAAAGTTGAGAAAGAAACAAATACCGATGGTTTTGGTTAAATGGAGACATAGTTTGGGTGCCGATATGACGTGGGAAACCGAATCAGATATGAAGAATCGTTATCCGAATTTATTTGATCAAGGTGAGATTCCGGGGACGGAATCTCTTTAAGGAGGGGAGATTTGTAACATCCCGAGACCCGACCCTTAATATTTTATTACTTTTGGTAAGTAATATCTTATTGTTTAATATTTTATTATTTTATATGATTTTATTTGATTTAATTAAATTAGTTGTATTTTTAACCATGGGGTTAAAAATTAGTAAAACTGAGATATTTAAATATTAAAATGATTTTTACATATTTGGGTTCATTTCTGAACCAGGGTTCTAAAAATATCTTCGTTGTTAAAATTGGAGTTAGTTAGGTCTAAATTAATTATCGGCGAACCTATTATCTTGTACTGTGTTAAATGATTTATCAGTGTTTGGGAAGGGGGGTACGTGTTATGTTGGTGGGTATGTGTCAAACAAAATCAGATTTCTCTCTTCTCTTTGCCTGTACACGACAACACCCACACACACACATACTTTCTTGAACTTTCTTCTAAATTGATGCTTGAAACTTGAAGTTCTTGCCTTCTCCTTGTGATTTTCGGATTCTAGAAGCAAGATTAAGTAAGTTTCCTGCCTTCTTTAGCTAGGGTTTCATGTTCTTGATGTAGGGATGAACTAGGGTTCTTGAACTAGTGGGTTTTCTTGAAGTTCTTGTTGAATCTTGATGGAAATCCGAAATTGATGCTTGATTTGGTGTTTATTTGAGTTCTTGCAAGTATTGTGTGAATTGTTGTTAGTGTTAGCTCATTTGGTGAAGCTTTCATAAAGCTCCATCAATGGTAGTTTTGGGAAAAAGATGGGTTTTTCCTTAATTTTGGTGAATTGTATATTTTGGTGTTCTTGAAGCTTTGTTAGTTGAATTATGCATGTTAGAATGGTAACTGTTAAGTATGTAGATCACTAGTTAAATATTGAGTTAATGCCTAAGAAATGGTAGTGTTTGGCTAGATGGAAATTTGGTCATAACTAGCTAAAATTGTGAATTGTTGACCTTGGTCAAATCTGGGAATTGACTTTTGGTCTTGTATGGCTTGTAAACTTTAATTATCAATTTCATGTTAGAAATGTGTTAGTTGAATGAATTGTAAGCTCAAGTGTGTAGGTTTCATGTCTTGACCCGTTTGGTTGCTTAATTGTGCAATTGACTTAAATAAAGTCAAAATTGGTAATACTTGCAATTGGATGCAAGAAGTATGTTGGTTATGTAATTTTGATGTTGATCATGTAGTTTAACTCATTGGATAATGTTGTGTGAATGTCCGACATATGATTCTTGTTTTGACCCGTTTGGGCCTAAGGTGCAATTTGGCCAATTGGCATAATGAATTGACTTATTGAAATGTTATACTTAAGTTATGGTTATGAGTAGAAAATGCAAGTATTTGGTTATAAGCTCTTGTTGCAAAATGTGGTCTAAAGCTTATATTACTTGTTACACAATTGACGATTTCGGGTGACTAATTCGGTATTCATTTTGTACAGGAAAGGGGAAGGAGCCTCAGTGATATAAGATCATTGAGCTCGGCACAAAAAGGAAGCAAATGTGAGTGGACTTAACCTTCTTTATTGTGTGATGTACAAAATTAGAGAATGGTAGAGTTTTGAGAAAAATGCAGGATTTTGACTGTCTGAAGGAAATCGCGACGCGATCCTCTGGTTCGCGACGCGATGTCGTTTCCGGCTTGAACAGAAAACCGAAATAGCGTTTGGGAAAAATAATAGCGTCGGGAGTTCGCGACGCGATCTTAAATCGCGACGCGATCTTTGCCTGGTGCAAATCCTTGTTGTGATTTTCTTGGTTTACTTCTTTGATGCCTAGTGGTTAGTGGTATTAGAAGTAAGTGGTTATGTGCACATGTTTTTAGAGGTTAGCTATGGTGGTTTTCGGCTACGCTTCGTTACTCTTGGCAGGGGCGATCGGACTCCTTCGTATTCGTTATGTAAGGAGGGATCACCGTGCCTCTAGTAAAGAAGCCATCGATTGACTGTTGTTGGCCGACAACAGTTGAAGGTCCTCGCCCGACCGCCGATCCTCTTTTAACGTCCAATTGCTTGTGGAAGTTTGGACGGGTTTCCCTATTGATTTCTCTCGATTTTTCTAATTTGTTGTGGTTATGCAAATTGACGTTTATTTCTATTCACTTAGCTTTGTGCTAATCCCTCATTTGTTGACTCTTTTCAGGTTGTGGTTTTAGCTTGACAAGAGTCGGGTTTTGGAAGTCTGACCGTACTCTGATTTTGTAAACCTAGTCGAGCCTGATTTTCAGTAGCACCGTAAATGTTTTATATATTCGATTAATATGTAATGGTTTTTATGTTGTGTAATAAGTAGGAGTTTTGAAATTTATTAATTCGCTTCCGTATGCTTATTTAAAAAAAAAAATGGCTCTAGATTGTGGTGTTACAACATTGGCAATAGCCTACAATAACAGATAAATAATATAACGTTAATTAAATGATTTTATTTTTGTAAAATTGACTGTTTTTTCTAATAGAAAATATAGATAACAATTCTGACCCATTAGCTCATGATATGGGTTGTGTTTTATCCCAGACAGGTTAAAACTTAGTGTCTACTCATAATACATACTTATATATAAACTTGTCTGAATCAATTTCATTCAAAGTATTAGATTCTTATTATATAATTTCATTTTTTAGTTATAAATAATGGATCATATATTTATGAAAAATTACAATTGGACAAAAGAAAATTGTGCTCGGTAACCCAGTCCGACACGACCCCTTTCAACCCAAACCCAACCAGCCCTTTTTTAATAATCCAGTCTAATATTACCTTGACAGCTCCAGTGCTACTGGGAATGATGTCGAAAGATGCAGCTCTTACACTTCTGCAGGATGTTTCATCAACAGTCTTTTGGGTTGCTGAAATGTATTGAGAACAAATTAAATATATTTTAGAATTTTAAATCATCGTATTTAACACTTTAATTAACCAATTGAAAGGAAAATTTACCAGTCAAGGGGTGGAGCCATAGGAGCAAGTCAGTTAGTTCTACGGTTGACGTTTGAAACAATGTTAAGATCGGGTATGTATTCCTTCGCGTTGACACCCATAACAAACATGGAAGCATCCTTGCTAGGAGCTTAGATAACAATCTTCTTAGCATCACCCTGATAATACAAAACCAATCAAAATCAGTTAAAAATGAAATAAATATGTAAATTAGTCAACAATTATATCATTCTAGCCTATTATCAAATTTGTACCCATATGACTTAAACCTTTATTAAATATGCTTGCTATAGCCTACAGTTCATTAAATATTGCAAAATTAAGAAAAAGAAATAGTTTGGTTGCTTATGTGGTAGCAGCAAACTGCACATATCTACTATCTTCTTCCCCACAACATCATCACCATATTCCTCCACAATTTCTCCTCCTTCCATTGCAGCAAATCCTAATTCAACTCATACAGATTATAAACTAATCCAAGGCAAATCTAGAAGCATATAGGTCATCTCCATACCAAATTATGATCCAATATCTCAGCAACCAATAGTAACTACAAATTAAACTCTTTTGAGTTGACTTATTAAAATCTACCAAACTGGCCCTTCATACCCAAACCCGACCCACTCGTCACCCCTAAAATTAATCCAGCAGAATAACACCCATTGAAGCACTACATTTACAGTTTTAACAATTTAATATATATATATGTGCATACCTAAAAATACAATGAATACATAACTTCTAAGAATCACAAGCATTGGGACTATTGACTTCTCTTCATTAATGTACATGATTTTTAAGAAAAATAAGGGGGGATCGTTTTTATCAGTGATGTCCATGTTGAAAAACTTTTCATGCACTTCAATTCATTAAAAAAAAGTTAATAGAAATAAACTGTGTCATACCTTTTTGAATCAATTGCAACCACTTGCTTCAAATTCCATAATGATGATAAAGATCTACAGCAGCTCGAACATCTCTATTCATATGAAAGTAGCTGCATTAACATATTTGCCAAATTAATATAGAAGTATAAAAATCAGAGAAATAGTCGTATTAATTTGTTATAATTGGTTTGGGATGTGACAGTTTGCTTGTTGCTATGTGAATATTGTATATAATCAATGGTTTGTATGACATTAATTGGCCTCCCATTGAAGGTATTTTATTTTAAAACAATAATCTAATCACCAACATAATTTGTATCAAAAAATTGATTTCTTTACCTTTTAATGCACTCATCAGAAATTTTATATCAAGATTTATGAGCATAAATTTTAGAAAAAGAAACTTATGATTCAATTAAAATTAGATCTTTTTGCATTTTAAAACTTACCCAATGTCTTCGCCATATGGCTTTCTCAGGCCATTGGTCAAGTACCTGCTTCACAAGTAAAGGAAAGATGTGTCCTTCATAGTATGCATCAATTCCTTTGCTCTTAAGCACTATTTTCCCAATTCAGTCTGTAACAAATTTAAATTAAAAAGACATTTAATCAAACAATTCTGATAATGCATACGTTATTGACATAGTTTATGTATAAGTAGGTAATGAACCGCAACAGTTCCGGATACACAGGCTTCTTCAATTGTTTCTCTTAAGGCGGCTGCTTGATTTCTTCATCTAATTACCAACCTTACTGTCAAACAATTGACCATATATTAAAATAAGATTCCATAATTATCATTGAGTTATGAAAAAAAACTGGAATTAAAAGCGAACTATATATACCTTAGGGAGTAACATTCATTTGCCTTTTCTTTGAGCACTTATCACAAGCACCTCGAGTGCATCTTCTATGTTCTTTCCTGATGCTTACATATCAATTTGTAAGGTATGCATCTGCACATCACTTAGGTACGAATTATAAGTGAATAAGAATCAATTTCGCTTAAAATTTGAAAACCCTAAATTTGATGTTTCTCTCAATTTCAAAATTTGGGAACCATCGATTGTAAATTGTGTAATTTTTCATTCAACTGACAAGTAATATTTCATTGAATTCACCCATAAGTATACAAGATGAATAGATTTAATAGCAGAAACTAACCCAATTAAAAGAAATAAGAATTACCTGACCAAGCGTCGCTGCTTCAGCTTCAATTCCACCAGCATGTCGGTTTTTGAGAGAGAGAGAGTTTTAGAGGTTGTGCTTTGAAGAGAGCGTTGTGTTTTTTTTATGTTGAAATGAGGAGGCGGTGGAAGCAATGGCGGTACATGATTTCTTGTTGGAGGCGAAGAAGGGGAAGTCGGTGAGAAAGGGCGGTAGAAGCATCTGATTGGAGGATAGGAAGCAGCTGATCGACGTGGCCTACAAAACCGTTTATTAAGGCGGTGAAGCCCATGGTCAATTTTAATTGGCGGAAAGAAGCAGCTCATCGACGTGGGCCTTAAAATGGTCTACTTGCATATAGATATATGATGTAAAAAATGGTCACAGAAAACTGCAAGTGAAGAAAACTGGATGCAGATTTTATGAAGGACCATATTTGTCAATATTAATAAATTGAGATGGTAGAATGGAAATGACAGAAAAGCAGCTTCGTTTTGGTTGCCCTTGCAAACAAACAAACCCTTCATTTTATGCCTTCTATCTCTCTCTCTCTCTCTCACACACACACACACAATCTCTCTCTCTCTCTCTCTCTCTCTCTCTCACACACACACACACACACACATGATCAACCATGTTTACACTTCGTCACTACAGGTAATGCACAGATACTATTTTCTCACTCGCTGCTTCAATGTACACGCCCTTTAGTTCTTGTTGATTTTAATTGTCTACTAGTTGTTAGGGCTATTGATTTCAATTCGATAATGATGCTACATTCACTATTTCGTTTGGTGAATCGACTGCTTTTTCTTTAAGCGTACTTCGCTTTCAATGTGAAAGAATACCTAACTCATAAAGTTTGATTTTGAATCTCAATTTGCTCTACCTTTTTGTTTATATGCAAATTTTGTACTTTGCTGTATATGTGCTTTGGTTTTGTTTTTTTGTAGAACAACTCCGATCCCCACAGTAAGTAGCTGTAAATTTAAGTAACATTGCTGGTGATTTTGGATCTATGAAATGTTACTGATTGCATTTGAAAATGTGAAGTCTATCTTCCTGTATTTATTATTCTGATTTCCTAGTAATTACTATTTTGCAGCAAATTGGATCTTGATTTGCCAAATTTGATGAATTTTTTTCCTTTCCAGCCCAAAATTTCATCAAAATCAGAAGTTTTTGATCTCATATGATTTCTATTTTTATTAAGATATTCATTACTAAGACTCGCATGTAGTGCATTTTGGATCTAATCTGCTTATGGTTCTTAATTTCTCAGTTTTGATGTGCAATCTCTAGTTTATAAGACGATTTGTCCTTCATTTACTTTTAAGTTGATCAAGTGAAACCTCACTAATGTAATGCAGTACTTTGTATGCTGATTATAAGGGTGTCTGGATAATGCTTTTAAGCTGGTTAATGTGATTGGAAATTGGAACAGTATAATTTAAGCGTCTTGGTGAATTGATTATGAATTTATGATTGCATTTTTTTTACTATTGTTTTGTAGATTTGATCATACCTAGGAACCAGTCAAGTTGAATGCACACGGTCCTTTGAGCATTCAATTTTCAATTTTTATTATCCAAGATCTTCAAAAATGAGTTCTCGGTTTCCATCTCATCAGTTAAACAATGGTTTATACGTATCGGGCCGACCCGAACCGGCAAAAGAAAAAGCAGCACCAACAATGTCCTCCACTGCAATGCCTTACACCGGTGGTGACATAAAAAAATCCGGTGAGCTAGGAAAAATGTTGAATGTGGATCATAATAATTCTAGGTCAAGAAAATCTGGTCAACTAACCAGTGGCCCGTTAAGAACCGGGTCCATGGGTAGCAGTGGTCAGGCTCACCCGCCACAAGTATCATCACATTCCATGAATCGAATGGGTTCTTTATCAGGTAGTGTTCCCGGGTCAACTTCAATGAAGAAAACCAGTTCGGGCCCGTTAAACAAACATGGAGAACCGATAAGAAAGTCATCCGGGCCTCAAGGTGGAGGGTTGACTTCTGGTTCAAGACAAAATTCCGGACCTCAAGCTCCGGTTCTCCCTGCAACGGGCCTAATAACATCCGGGCCTATTTTATCTGGCCCGCTTAACTCATCAGGTGCACCCCGAAAGACATCAGGCCCATTGGATTCTTCCGGGTCAATCAAGTCACGGGCCACTTCAATGGTTAAGAACCAGGCGGTTACTCATTTGACCCAAGAGAGTTCACATTCGTTCTTCAGAAGCTTTCCAAAGATAGTTTTCTGGTCGATTGTTTTGCTGTTTGTGATGGGATTTATTTCTGCAGTTTTTATAGTTGCAGCAGTTGGTAATCCTATTCTTCTGATTGTTGTTGTTGTTCTTTTTGCTATTGTGACTTTGGGTTTCTCTTGGAATGTGTTTTGGGGTCGAAAAGCTGTTATTAAGTTTATCTCTGAGTATCCTGATGCTGAGCTTAGAACTGCAAAAGATGGTCAATTTGTCAAGGTTACCGGGGTAAGTTACACACACACACACACACACACACACGTATCTATTCCCAATATGTAACTGATATTTTTTTAAAGCTGTTACTAAATACATTTCAGTTTCATTCCGGTTGCCTTGACCCCAGCTCATAAATATTTTCTTTTATCATTTATTATGCTATTCATTTTCAGATTGATATAGGTTATAGAAATAAATACTTCATCATGATTATAGGGATTGTTAAACCTATGCATAAGTATAATAACCAAGCTTCATTTGTCCTATATTTGTCTTCTTGAAATGCATTTCTACACTATCATATAGATGCTTATATTAATCAAGAAGTTTTTGATTTGTTTAAGGTTGTTACATGTGGAAATGTACCATTAGAGTCATCATTCCAAAGGGTTCCAAGATGTGTCTACACTTCCACATCTTTATATGAATATCGAGGCTGGGATTCTAAAGCTGCAAACACCACACACAGGCGTTTCACTTGGGGTCTCCGTTCCGTTGAGGTATTTTTTTAAATATATATTATTAAAAAATAGATTTAATTAATTGTACGTTTTGCATAATCTTTTGTAAGTAAATATTTGTGCAGAGGCATGTAGTGGATTTCTACATATCCGATTTCCAATCTGGGTTACGTGCGTTGGTTAAAACTGGTTATGGGGCCCGTGTGACTCCGTATGTTGAGGAGTCAGCTGTCATTGACATTGACCAGTCAAACAAAGACATGTCCCCACAATTCATAAGATGGTTGGGTGACAGAAATCTGTCTAGTGATGAGCGTGTAATGCGACTCAAGGAAGGGTATGCTAACAACAATTAAACATTAAGTGTTGAGAATGAATTAAAGTATTAATAACATAATATTAATGATATATTTGGTTGTATAATAATAGGTACATTAAAGAGGGAAGCAGTGTGAGTGTGATGGGCGTTGTACAAAGAAATGATAACGTGCTGATGATTGTGCCTCCACCGGAGCCTGTTCCAACAGGGTGCCAGTGGGCTTCATGTATGCTTCCCGCAAGTTTGGATGGTATCGTTTTGAGATGTGAAGATTCCTCAAATCCCGATATTATTCCCGTCTAGCATTTTGCTACTCCACAAAAAAAGATGATGAAATAGGTGTATAGTTTGGTTTTGTTTTTGTTACATCCCCATTATATTGTTTGGGAGTGTTCTTTTTCTTAATGATGTTTGTGTGATTATGAAGTGAACAAGAAGTTTACAATTTTCCTGGGTTTTTTCTTTTTCATTTTTACTTGGAAAAGTGTTCGAAGAATTTGAGATTTTTATATATATGGTTCAATTATATCGTATTGTTTCTTTGTGGTAGAGTATATCATAGTAATGTTTAATCCATGTGTAGCAGGATTCTGTAAACTAGTTGTGTTATAAAATCACTTGAAAGCGGTATTTTTGTCATTGTTTTAACCTCTTCTACGTGGTTTATGAAGACGATAGTTGGTTGGTTGGTTGGTTGACTTTTGCCAAGCTACTAATCGGTCTAGGCGGGATTAGGTAGTAGTCTAGTTGGAAAATGTATGTCAATTTTCAAATAAATAATACTTCAAATAGTAGAATTTTTTATGGATTATTTTCTTTTCTTTCGAAGAACGATAGTATGCAACAAAAAACCGAATAAAATAATTCAAAAAGTCAACAATGATAGTAAAAGGGTAAAGTGGACTCATGAGTACAAGTTCCGTCATAAACAGATTTAATATATACTTTAAAAAAATAAAAAATAAAATCTAGAGTTGCTCTTCAAAACCTCAGTCCATTAAAAGCTTTGATAGATTCAAATAAATGTTAGTCGTCATTTAATTGCAGATTTCATTCAACGTGTTAATGTGTTTATAATCCCGGTCAAATAAGTGTTAACGTGTTAATGTGTTCATTCTAAGTCATTTAGTCGTCATTCAACGTGTTAACTGGTGTGATATATCGATGCCATCTTTTAATTCGGTAAATGATTTAATAGAATTTGGTGCTAGTTGGGGTAATTGTCCAAAGAAAAAGAAGATGTTAATCATGATGATTCAGTGTTTACTTTGGTGCGTTTGGAAGGCTAGAAACGAGGTGGTTTTTAACAACACAAATCTCACTCAATTATAGCAGGCGACATCATCGAGACTTCTTATTTATGGTTAAAACATAGGAGTTTTTTTACTTGTAATTCGGTGGATTGGGGAATTTCCCCTTTGTTGTCTTGTTTGTAAACTGTTGCTCGTCTTAGTTTCTTGCTAAGCTCGGGTTTCCTTTATATTATATTTGCCGTTTCCAAAAATATAATCCCGGTCAAAAATATAGTTTATAATCACTATTAATGTACCATATAAGAATCTCAAGGAAAGTAATGACAATTGTCGAAGTTATTTCATGAAAATGAATTTTACATTGGTGTTTATAATATTCTTCGTATCAAATAAAGTCGGTATTATTTGCTAATCTTAAAAATGTAACAACTATCCTAAAATTTAATTACTTTTTTGAAATTATATTGTTGAAATCAAACAGAAAATAGGAAAAATAGGAAGAACAACAAAACCCTCTTCCTAACATTCATCTTCTTCAGATTTGAATTTTATTTTCATATATTCGTTAAATATACAAATTTATGAATGAAAAAATAAAAGAATTTGCAGGAGATTGAATGGGGGCATTTGACAGCTTCAGAAAAGCCTACGGGGCTCTCAAGGACTCCACAAAGGTTGGCCTTGCAAAGGTCAATAGCGAATTCAAGGTGTCTTCTAATTCAAATTATATCTTTTTTTATTTCATTTTACAGATTTAATATTGATATCAATTTTGTCAAAATTCCCATTAAAGGATTTGGACATTGCAATTGTCAAAGCTACGAATCACGTGGAATGCCCACCAAAAGAACGCCATGTTAGAAGTGAGTATAATATGTATTTACATCATGATCTTGATAATTAATTACTTAAATTACTAATTATTCCAGATCTGGTTTATTTTGTTTTCGATCGTAGAGATCATATCTGCTACATCCGTAGTCGTACCACGGGCAGATGTAGCATATTGTATTCATGCCCTTTATCGGAGATTATCCAAGACTAGAAATTGGATCGTAAGTCTTGTTTAATATATTTGTACGTGTTTATTCTTTAGCAGCTTTATGCATGTCGGGACAAACCCGGTCACTAAAGGTTTTGATGCTTCAATAATTTTGTTACACTATTAATTAGAACATGTCCATTATACGGTTAAGTTTTTAACGACGGCAAAAAGCATAATAAAATAACGAATTAACTGGCGTTACCTAAGTAATGTAAGATTTTGTCTCAAAGTAATACTTGACGGTTTATATGTTTTTTCACTAGAAGTATCGTTTACACTTCCTAATTCGATATTGTCTTTGATTTCGTTGATTGTTTTGGTTTATGAAGATTGCGATAAAGATATTGATAGTGTTTCATCGAACATTAACGGAAGGTGATCCTTCCTTTAGAGAAGAGTTACTCAACTATTCGGAGCGAGGACACGTTTTCCAAATCTCAAATTTCAAAGATGCCTCGAGCACTCTAGGTAAAAGATAATGTGAACCCGTAACCCTTTTAAGATACATATATATATGTTAGATGTTAACATTGTTTTTATTTCGTAACATGATGATCATGTTAATTGGTAAAAGCTTGGGATTGCTCTGCCTGGGTTCGAACGTATGGACTGTTTCTTGAAGAAAGGCTAGAGTGTTTTAGAATGTTAAAATACGACATTGAGTCAGAATCTTTGACTAGACGCACACCGGGAGTAGGAAAGGTGCCTCATGTTTCGTAATTTAGTTATTACTTTTATTACCTATTTTATTAAACTCATATAATGGTTGGACCGGACCATAAGAAATCTGTCATCTAGTGACATAGTTAAACCGATTAAAAGTAAAAAAATATTGTCACCAAGACTTATTCCAAAAACGACATATAAAAATGTTGGTAAAAGGCGAGCAGGTAAAACCATATAGTGAGAAAAATAAAATGGGGAAATAATTTTTTGTGATTGATTTGTTACAATATTTCTTAAAAGGTGTGATTACAACCTAAAATTAAAATCTTTTAATGTCACTTTTTTAATGTGGGTAATAGAAATTTTACTTCGTTTTCATAAAGTGTTTTTAAAATCCACATTACAACATATTGAATAGTCACTAAATGTCGGTTTTCCTGAAGTATTAAAAGTACACATTAGCAACGGTCATAACAGTCACAAGTTCGTCGCAAAAGCGCAAAAGGTCGTTGTTGCTAAAATGCTTTAGCGACAACTTTTGTCACAAAAGACATTTACAGTTATTATTTGTCAATTACTACGAATATGATTTATCTAAATGACCTGTTACACGTGTTTGTGAAGGGGTATAGTAGCACTCGGGTCATGAGTGGCAACGAGCTACTAGAACAACTACCTGCAATGCAACAACTTCTTTACCGTCTAATCGGATGTCAGGTAAATGTCAAATATTCATAAAGATATGACTGTCTACATTTCACATTCTCATACCTTACTTTTGGCGGGATTGAATATATTATTGTCTTAAACTATAATATACTAAGATGATATTTTTGTAGCCCGAAGGAGCAGCTTACCACAATTATCTTGTCCAATATGCTCTGGCTCTAGTTCTCAAAGAAAGCTTCAAGATCTATTGTTCCATCAACGATGGGATCATAAATCTCGTGGATCTGGTATTGTTATTTTAGAGATTTCTTTATCGCATTTGATAGCATACGATACGAGCCTTAATTTGATTTATAGATGATGTGGATCACCTAACCACCCTCAACTTGTTCTAGTTCTTCGACATGCCTAAACAAGATGCCGTTAAAGCTTTGCATATCTATAAAAAAGCAGGAAAACAGGTAACATCATATCTCCATTTTTTTTCACAGTTATTGACATCCAAAACAAGTCTGATCTATTTACATCATTTTAATTTTCATTAGGCCGAATATCTTGCTGAATTCTACGATTACTGTAGACATTTAGATCTTGCAAGGAGCGTCCAATTTCCGACATTGAGACAGGTATCTAACTGACTCAATGAACCTAAAATTTCATGTTTTATAGTGTTACCGATACGAACTGTTTTTTTTTCCCCCCTATTTTTTAGCCACCACCTTCTTTTCTTTCAACAATGGAGGAATATATTCGAGAAGGTCCCGTTTTGGTTAAAAGACCGGTACATGATTTTCCCTCTCAAACAAACTAAAACATAAATAACATGAATTGAAAGTGGCTTCATCTAATTGAATTTGTTGTATTAAAATGAAATCAGGAGTATGAGGTTGTCAAAAAAGAACAAAGTGAAGATTCTGATAACTCTAGTGAAAATGGTGATGAACAAATTGAAGACAAAGAAGCATTAGTGCTAATTGAGCCTGAGCCCGAGCCTGAGGTTCTACCTAAGAAAGACAAAGACGTTGCACAATCCAAATCCGCAATAAATGATTCCACAACCGACCTATTGGTAAGTTCCATATCCAAATTAGTACTCATTTTGTTCACTTAGCTGGTATATAGATATGTTTCATGCTCTTAATCGTTGTCGATTTTGACATTTTTATCTTTGTGAAGGGATTAAATGAATTAAACTCGAATGCTCAAGAATTAGAGAAAAGCAACGCGATGGCCCTTGCCATCGTTCAAAATGGTACGTTCGATCTCCTTTTAAGCATAGTTGTCCACCGACTTTATATAATTAAGAGCTAATTAATCACATTAGATACGTACAGATAACAACGCAAATCTATCGCGCAGGTGCTAATATTCCTAAATCATCCATAGACTGGAATGAAATTGAAAAGACACAAGGATGGGAGCTTGCGCTTGTCGAAAACAACATCAACCCTAGTAACAGTACATCACAAGAAATATCGGTTGGTTTCATTAAATTATTAGATTAAAAAATATATTCTAGTTACGAAAGTGCTTCTAGTTTAAAAATAAGCAATTCCAAATACCCCTAGCTAGTTTCTCTAAAAACAACTTAAACTTAAGTGCTAAGTGATATTTCGGTTTTTTATTCCAGGGTGGTGGATTCGACAAGTTTTTATTGGACAGTTTATATGAAGACGATGCAGCTAGAAGGCAAATACAACTACAGAATGCTGGATACGACACACGTTACATATATGATATGCGATATAATCCATTCGATCAACCACCACTACCGTTACAAGACCCGTTCATGATGTCTAGCCAATTTTCATCCCCAATGAATGTTCAAATGGCATTGTTGCATCAACAAATGACCATGAACCAACAACCACCTTATTATAACCAATATTCACAGTATCAACAACAAAACATGTTGGTACCTTACAATAATTACCACACTCGGGTGACATCAAATCCGTTTGGAGATTTTTACGAGCATGCTCAGAGTAGTACTCAGTCACAATATGGTTATCACGGGTTAATCTAGAACTACTTCTGTTATATTTCTAGTTAGAATAACTTGAAAGGGTGAAACTTTGAGCTATTTATTGATGCAATCTTCTTTATATTTCAATGGATGTGATTAACATGGGGTTTCAACTAATAACTCTTAGGTTATCAGGAAGCCATAACCGATTTGGATAAGACAAGGAATGTTTTTCTGGGTTTTTCTAAACAATGTTAGAATACACTAGCAGGGTACAAATAAGTATATTTTGTGGCGAATAAAATTATCCGGTAGCGATATATCGTCTTAGATACTTTACTTTGAAAGAAAATGTATCAAACGTAAATGTTATAGTTATTAGGGGTTGCAATAAAGCAAAGTAAGCAAGTAGCTGAAGTGGTATTAACATACATGCCTAACTCCCAAATGGTCATGGGTTCAATTCCCATATGATGCGTTTTTAATATTTTAGGTTGTTTAAGACATTTCCCAAAGTTGAAATAAGAAATTAAGACCTTCCATCAGTGGAAGGCCTAAATGTATTATTAGTAGTTAAGATAAGATAAGATGTTTATTAGTGTAATCTTATGTAAGTCCTTATTGTTATGTCTAATTCTTATGTAGGTCCTTATTGTTATGTCTAATTCTTATGTAGGTCCTTCTTGTTATATCTAACTCGGTTGTTCTTGGAAAAGATGACCGTAAAGGGAAATTAATTAAAAAAGGAAGTAAAACAAAAAAATAAGGGTTTTTTTGTCACTTTAGGTGAAAATAGACGGAAAAAAAGAAAATCGAAAAGTTCGATAACAAAAATCCGAGGGAAAAAAGAAAAAAGGACAAAATCACAGAATTCATATAATTACAACTTCTGTAATTTACTTAAAAGAGATAAATAAATAACGCGCGACAATGATTACTTCAATAAAAATGTTATTGTTACATATATATCCACATATCCATCTACACTACAATATCAAGAGAAAAGGTTGATATCGTGTGCCCAACCTTAATCGTGTCAACGATGGGTTTCGTTGGAACAATCTAGTTTTTGAGAAAGTTCATATTTTTATATGGAGGCTTGCTAAAAAAAGCTTCCAACTAGAATTAATCATGAAAAAAAAATATATTGACTTGGATTCCGTTAGATCCCCTTCAGTTGTCGAAGACATTGAAGATGAAAGCCACCAATTTCTTCGGTGCAAGGTTAGGTGGCTAGTGATCTTTGGAGACTCGCCCTTCATTTGTGGCAAATTCAAATTCCAATTCCTGATTTGATTATGGATGCTCTCAATCTAGCGGATACTCTCAAACCGACTGGTTCGATCATTTTTAGAATATCAATAGGTTCAATTCAAAATCCAGGTTTTAAGATATTGATTCTCGATCCACTTTACAAATGCTAATTTTGTATGTATTGTATCTCCTCCTTTATTTGCTTTGCTTTTTAAATGCAGAAAACGACGTATGCATCATGTATAAGCAAGCAATCTAAAACAAACCAAACCAAGCCACGATAACAATTTATATAATTTATTCAAAGTTCTATCAGATATTTTTGAAGTACAGTAATGGCCATCTAGAATATTTGGTGCCTCACTTAGCACGTGCCACATCATGGAAAACCCAGGGGCTGCCCCCCGAAAGCCACGTGAGTACGTACGAACTCCACTTCCTTTTACGTTTCACTTTCACCTCCCAAACTTTATTCCTCAAGAATCATAAAATAACTAAGGATACAAATTACTAAGGATACAGACTTAATTTCTTAAACCTAATTGTATTCTAAGACTATATCTAACTGTATAGCACCAACACCACGTTTATTAAATAAAACCAAAGTTCTTGCCTACTATAGCCCGTTGTAGCAATGTGTCCTTTTAAAGTGGATGCTAACTAATCAATATGAAAAGTGAAAACTGTTTCTTTTGACATCGAGCTTGATAAAGGCTTCGATGAACAACATGTTAACCTTAAAGGGAGCAAATGGTAACTTATTTTGTGTATCACGCATAGGGATGCACACAAACCGGTTTTTGACCAAACCGGTTTCGGGTTTGACCCAAACCGGTTTTGGTCAAAGCCGGTCAAAACCGGTTTTCGGTTAACCGGTTTCTTTGGGGACTCGAAAACTCTAACCGGTGTAATGGGTATTGTAACCGGTTCGGTTTCGGTTACAAACCGGTTAACCGGTCAAAACCAGTGTGTTGACCAAATTTGCGGTCGGTTTCGAGTCAAAACCGGTTCGGTTAAACGGTTACTAACCGGTTCGAACCATAAAAACCCCAACCGGTTACTAACCGATCGGTTACTCAATAACCGAACCGGTTATGGTCAAAACCGGTTTTGACCGGTTTCGGTTGCGGTTCGGGTACCGGTTTCGGTTTCGGTTATTTTGTGCACGGCTAATCACGCATATATAATTAGGGGTGAGCATAATAGGGTACCCGTCGGTTCCGACTGGAACCGGAACCGCATGTTCCTGAGATGTAGGAACCGGAACCGGAACCGGAACCTGGAAGACAGGTTCCTAAATTTTCGGAACCGGAACCGGAACCACCGGTTCCAGGGCAGGTTCCGGTTACCCTGTATCTAAATTCAAAAAAATTTAACATTACTTACTGAATAAACAAGACAATAACACAAACTAACGATTACAAATATCGTTTAACGATTCTATATATATTTAAACGATTACGAATAGTGTTCAAAATAGAAATAAGTGAATAAGAATGACAAAAACATAGTAATTATGTGATTCATGTAAAAGTCAGTCATAAATATACGACCTCACGACGAGTGAATGTCTCACTAGCACCCAATTTTTGACTCAATTATAACTAGGGGTGAGCATAACAGGGTACCCGTCGGTTCCGAGTGGAACCGGAACCAGAACCGGAACCGCAGGTTTCTGTAATATAGGAACCGGAACCGGAACCTGGAAGACAGGTTCCTAAATTTTCGGAACCGGAACCGCAGGTTCCAGGGCAGGTTCCGGTTACCCTGTCTCTAAATAAACAAGACAATAAATCACACAAACTAATGACTACAAATATAGTTTAATGGTTTTAAATATAGTTCAACGGTTACGAATATTGTTCAAAATAAAAATAAGTGAATAATAATGATAAAAACATAGTAAATGTGTGATTCGTGTGAAAGTCAGTCACAGAGATACGACCTCAAGACGAGTGAATGTCTCACCTAATTTCTGGCTCAATTATAACAAGGGCAATTTTATATTTTTACTTGGACTAGTATTCTACATTTAGATAAATCCTAAACCTATTTAATTTAATGTATAATATAATATATATTATATATTTTTAATAAAAATATACCATGTAACCGCCGGTTCCAGGGTATCCACCGGTTCCAGGTTCATTAATTTTGGGAACCGGAACCGGAACCTTTTAGGACGGTTCCATGATTTTAGGAACCGGAACCTCCTAACAGGTTCCGATTCCGGAACCTCCGGTTCCGAAACGGTTACAGTTTCAATTCTGGTTACCCTCTTTTTCTGCTCACCCCTAATTATAACGAGTAAGGTCAATTTATATTTTTATTTGGACTAGTATTTTACATTTAGATAAATAAAAAATCTATTTAATTTAATCATGTGTAATATATTATATATTATATATTTTAATAAAAATATACCGTCTAACCGCCGGTTTCAGGGTATCCACCGGTTCCAGGTTCCTTAATTTTGAGAACCGGAACCTCTTAAGGCGGTTCCATGATTTTGGGAACCGGAACCTCTTAGCAGGTTCCGGGTCCGGAACCTCCGGTTCCGAGACGGTTCTGATCCCGATTCCGGTTACCCTCTTTTTCTGCTCACCCCCTATACATCTCTTTATCTCTCTCACAAAATCGCTTTTTCACACCCAATTTTATCATCGATATTTATCAAAATCAATGGGAATTTTTTTCAAAAATAGGCTCGATCGGAGCCCTTTTTTCACAAGTAGGCTCGAATCTTTTTCCTTTTCAAAAATAGGCTTTCATGACTCCCCGAGGCCGGCTTCCACTTGAAACCATGACTCCCCGAGGCCGGCTTCTTCTTGGTTGATGTGACCAGCGGCTTTCATGACTCCCCGAGGCCGGTTTTACCAAGAAGGTCTCGGGGAGACCGGCTTCCTCTTTACTAAGTACCCCAACCTGTAAAAGTCAACCCATTTACATTTCTTGCGGGCTTTCTTACGTTTACAACCACTGAATGCCAATGGTACAAGAGTTGTATGCTTACTGTGAAGAAAGTTTTGATGTTGTTAATTCTTTGCAATTACAACTTTTAATTTTGATTTTTGATTTTTCTTTTCACTTTTTCGTATGCTTGAGATCTGGTCAAGTGTCACAAAATTGTATCTCCCAATTTATTAGTGACACTTTATCAAGTGTCACAAAATGCACCAAAAATTGCTTGCTAATAACAAATGGTAATCGTGACTTTTTATCAAGATGCAAATGATTGTTTCTTTAAATGATCAAATAATGAGATCTGGAGTTGACGATCAGAAATGTTGATGATGATGATGATGGAGAATATGAACGATCGGTGTTGTTGCCGGAAAACTAACAACCGCCGGAGAATCTGATACGTGAAGGAGGTGGCGGTCCGGTTGTGGTATTCGTCGGAGTTGCAGAAGCTACCAGAAAAAGAAATGATAAGTGAAAATTTGTTTGCCGGAATTTCGAAACTCGCCGGAGAAGAATGAAGGTTAGCGGGGTGGAAACGATGGTTCGAGAAGACGGGTGTTGACGCAGAGATGGTGATAGTTCGTCGGTGATATAAGATACTCGGTCGGAGAAGAAAGTTAACTTCGGTGGACTGTAGTTTGTCGAAGGTTCTACCGTCGCCTTTACGGTCGTGTGCTCGCCGGTGAAGATGAAGAAGATGACGGAGAATGATGGGTTGTTGCTGGTGCCGGTAAAGACGAATGGTGGCGGAAGTGGGCGTCGCCGGAAACGCCGGAGAAGATGATTAGCAGGTGACGAATAATTAGGAGTTACATTCATCGGAGCAGGTGATGGAGAAGAAGATGTAAATTCCGGGTGAAAGTGTTCGTGTTCAAAAGTTCCCGGAAAAAATGTAAACCTCGCCGGAGAAGAAAGTGTAAACAAGAAACGTAAGAAAGCCCGCAAGAAATGTAAATGGGTTGACTTTTACATGTTGGGGTACTTAGTAAAGAGGAAGCCGGTCTCCCCGAGACCTTCTTGGTAAACCGGCCTCGGGGAGTCATGAAAGCCGCTGGTCACATCAACCAAGAAGAAGCCGGCCTCGGGGAGTCATGGTTTCAAGTGGAAGCCGGCCTCGGGGAATCATGAAAGCCTATTTTTGAAAAGGAAAAAGATTCGAGCCTATTTGTGAAAAAAGGGCTCCGATCGAGCCTATTTTTGAAAAAAAATCAATCAATGGCTCGTCTCCTCTCGCAAAGCCTAATTCGAACATCATCAGAATCGAATTCTTTGCATTTATTCAAATTAGGTCTATGGAAACATCCTCGATTCTCGAGTCAATCAGGAAAAGCTCAATTGATCGAGGTCGATCTCGAATCTGATAACGAAGTGGAGGTTTTAGGGTTAAGAAAGCTCGAAGATGCAATTCATAGTATAATCGTAAGGCAATCGGCACCTGACTGGCTTCCTTTTGTTCCCGGTTCATCTTATTGGGTTCCTCCTCGGCGTCACCGGCATAATTCTCATGGAATTGTTAGTTTACTCGGAAAGTTTAACAAACCGTTGACTGATGAAGAGTCAATGTCTATTTGTTCGTCTCGTGGTTGGCCTTCTGCTTTTTTCATCGAAGGTATCGAGATCATGCCTTTACTTGACGTGATTTAAAATTAAGTTAGAAAACTGATAATTAGGATGTTCAGCTTTTTAATTAACGAAATTTGAGTAGGATATAAGATATATTGGTAATCTAGCACTTAGAAATTAAAACCATCACTGATGAAATTTCGACTATGTGGTGCATGTATTATGCATCTTTTTAGCACAGTTCTTAGTCTTTACGGTTAAATTGTGGATCTTATAAATCACTAGTTAAATATTGGGGAATTTATGAAGTTTGGGGCAGAGAATGTGCATTGTGATGCTCGAGATCATAATCTTAGTCGAAGACTGGGTGTGTTTAAGTGTTTTATTGCATTAGCTGTCATTATTATTATTTTGAAAATTTTGACTTATGTGTATACTTGCAGCAGGTAGTTCAACTATGCATCCAGTGCCTGTAGAGATGGAAGCAGAGGAGGTTCATAGCAATGAGGAGAATGTATCTGCCACCGAGACCGATGAAGGATGAACTCACATATGCCTGAAGCCCTCATCTTAAACGGGCGGGTCAGCTAACGGGTTGAAAAGGGTAACTTTGGTGGGCTAAACTCACATATCCTAAGTTAGTTTTGATTTGAATGTGCAGGCTGCCTTCCTGTTGTAGATATTTTGTAGACTAAAATGCCCCTGGGAGAAGAAGAAGAAGGGGAAACTTGTTTGTTTGTACAGTTATGTCTTCTGTGGGAGCTCGAGCTCTCACTCTAAATTAAATTATAAGGCCCAACAGATCAGCAATTCATGCTTTCTTTGTACCTTCATAAAAACTCTCATAAGTTCCGTTACTTACTTATCTTTTAAATAAAATAAATATTCATTGGCCAAATTGTACAATCACCATTGCATATGATAGTTTGCACAGTACAACCCTTCATTGCATGTCTGAATTGTGATTTATCCTTAATGGTATGACCCCTTCTTTTTTACTTGAATCTGTTAGCTGAATTCATTTGGTCTTGTAGAGAGAAAAATAACTTATGACGAATTTCGTCATACAATAATATAATTGTATAAATTATGTGGTACATAATACTAGTAGTCCAAATATGTAACGTAAAACTAGCTAAAGTGGTTCCTTAATCTGAGGTCAAACATTCTCTGCAGCACTGTCTAACCATAACCTCAATGACTCAATTAATATTGATGCAATCGATGACTTGGAGGAGTTCAAATGGAACAAGATGGTTCTTTCTAAGATCAACATTTTGGCTCGGTGTATTGTAAATAGGAGGTTGCCGACTAGAATTAATCTCGACAAAAAAGGAGTTGATCTTTGGGCTTGAAAATGAATCCCACATTTTTCTCATGCAAACTCACTAGAGATCTTTGGGCTTTTATCTTCCATTGATGGAAACTATATACCCACCAAACCCACTAGCATTTTGGAAGGAGACATGATTTATATATCTCATAAGTTATTTCACTCACCACAGTATATAAAAATTAAAGCAGTCAATACAAGTATACCAAAGCACAGAAGCACAGATTGTGGTGGAGGAAGTAATTTATGTGGTAATAAATCATCTCCCTTTTAAAAGCCTTTTAAGTTCTCAAACTCGCTTCGTCTTCCTGAAGCTCTCAAGACTCAAGAGGAGACTTTATGTGGTGGTTCTTTCCATGTTTTGGACTATTTGAACATGGTCTTTCAATCTGCCAATCCTAGTTGACGATGTAATTTTTTTTCATTTCTTTGGATTTCGAGTAGGAAAAAAATGTAAACTTAAATTGGATAGAATTGGGTTATCTAGCACCTTGCTAGATTTTATAATAATTTCATGCCGTTCAAAAAAAAGTTAGAGAAAAAGAAAAGGGAAAATAAAAACTTCCACAAATCAATTAAGATACAAATTTATGCAAAATTTTAATGTGTTGTTAGATATACCCAAGCTTGTTTAATAAAGAGCTGAAGCTCTAATTATGTAGTATGAATTTTAGATAGCTGAAAATATAAATTTTCAGTTAAACTTTTGTTTTTGATGTTAACTGCATGGATATTATTACCATATATATAAAAAAGGTTTTTCTAACGTATACATTAGGTGCAATCAATGAATATCAAGTTTCCATTTAAATTGATAATCGTATTTATTGCATCTTCTAAAATAGTAAAAATTAAAGATCATTAATGTGATTCGAAATATATTAAGAAACTGAATACATCATTAATTACATCTACCTCAGGGGCATACGTTAGAAAAATCCTGTAAAAAATGAAATTCTTATTACGTTTATCCAATAAATATTTAGTTAAGTAATCAGCTATATTCAACTTCAACACGCATTCACATTTACTGCACAATTTTGTTAAAAAGCATAACCAAAAGTTATTTATATTTTAGAATCTTCAAATAAAAACATAAAGTATAAACATCTTTTTTCTAAAAAAATGATAATGTGTGCATGTAATTTTGGTGTAAGGTGTGCATCCAACATTTTGGCTTCCCATGTACTTTTGGTATAAACATCTTCGATTTTTCGGTTAACAACCATCCATCACCAACACTATGAACCGTAACCATACTAAAAAATCACCAACACTATGAACCGTAACCATACTAAAAAATCAAAAAAATTACCGGCTCGGTTAACCCAACAAAAAATAATTAAAAAAAACACAATTTGGTTAATCTAATACCAGAATGATTTACTAGTTTTTAAATTCAATATTTCAGTTTAGGTTTTTTAAACACTCCTAAAACGTTTATTAAAAAAAAAGAAAGATACAAAAGAGATGATGTGACAGAAACCAAAACTCAAATTTTTATATAAAAATGTTTAGAAAATTTTGATGGATTTTATATTGGTTTATGAATATTAGATTCCATGTGAAGATTCATGCTGGCGTGATAGATTCATTAATAACTGGATCTTGAAAAAGTCAATAAGATTGCAATTTTGCATTACCATTTTTTTAGCAGTGTAAAGATGCGCAAGCCAACCACCATGCGAGCATAATTTTCTTTCCATTTGTTTAACATCATATAATCTACTCTAATTAATCTATAACGGGATTTAAATTCATGACCAATAGACCGTAGATAATACCTTACACCAATATCAATAAACTACAAACCTTAAGTACTTTCCTTTAAAAATATTCATCAAATACTTTTTATCCTGTAAATATCAAAATTATAATAATTGATAAAATTAAATTAGTCAATTCTTCCATTAACTCTTTTCCAAAATAGGTGGAGGTCAAAATGGCGATTTCAGCACCATTTGCACATGACCAATGGACCGTGGATAATAACTTACACCAATACCAATAAGCTACAAACCTTAAATATTTTCCTTTAAAAATATTCATCAAATACTCTTTATCCTAGCAAAATTATAATATTTGATAAAATTAAATTGGTCAATTCTTCCATTAACTCTTTCCCAAAATAGGTGGAGGTCAAAATGGCCATTTCAGCACCATTTGCACATGAATGTATAGACATCTTGCCGGCCCTTATACTCCAATTAACTACGGAGTATTTAATATTAAGCCAATTATAATTAAACTAAATTATACTTACTTAAATTATTAGTGTACTTGTCAACAATATTAGAAAACCAAGGAGATAAAACAAACACAAACATGTCCCATTTGAATCAGTTTTTTTTTTCTAACTATGCGTCATATCAAATAATGCTTAAATTTACACTTCTGACAGCAATGCATATTTACTTATAAAATTTTTAGCCCCCACTGAAGAGATGAGCAAAGACCGGTCTCATATAAATTTTAGACCACTCCTTAGCAGTCTAGTTTTTCGGTAGAAAAATATTAGTCTTTTTTAGGACTGGATCGATCCCAACCCAGTTTTTATTAATCTTTTAAGATCAGACTAGTTGGACAGTTTTAGTCTGAGTCAACTTTTTTTTCTTAGACATATGAAAACATACGTAATATGATGTTCACAAAGGACTTGAACTCATAATCAACACGTACATTATGGATAACACCTTATACCTTATATTAATACCAGTATGATACAAGCTTTAAGTCACTTAACAAAATGCATTATAAATGGCATATATAGTAAATGCTAATAATAACATTTAGATTATAATTTTAAAAAAATACTTCACTTAAAATTGATCTACTTTGAAACTAACGGAATTTATTGCTCGGCTTTGTTTAGCAATCTGTAAGAAAAAGAAAAAAAAAATGACGAATAAAAAGTTTAAACTAACTTAGAAAAAGTAAACGTAGTCACATGATGATATTATAACATTTGATTCTCCTTCTTATACAACTCAATACACACGAGAAGTCTACTCTCCAACTTCAAACCCCGATCATGGCAGCCACCGTATTGCCGTCGGCTTACCAGACATCGGCCGCCTCGCCGGAGTGGTTAAACAAAGGAGACAACGCATGGCAGATGATCTCCGCCACCCTCGTCGGGCTTCAAAGTGTGCCGGGGCTTGTCATCCTGTACGGCAGCATCGTTAAGAAAAAATGGGCCGTCAATTCTGCCTTCATGGCGCTTTATGCCTTCTCGGCGGTTGTAATTTGCTGGGTGACGTGGGGTTATAAGATGTCGTTTGGTGAGAAGTTGCTGCCGTTTTGGGGGAAAGCCGGACCGGCGCTTGGTCAGAAGTTTCTTATTAAGCAGGCGGCGTTGCCCACTACCACGCCGACGGCACGGTATGTTTTGTTTCTGGTAGTGGAATTTTAATTTTCAGAGTGCCATAATAAATATACCGGTTTATGTTTTACTGTTTTTTTTGTATGATTTGGTATAAATCAGTCGTGCACCAGGAAAAAACCGAGGGATTTAGTTGTTTGTGCATTTTTTGGGTGTTACCTACACTAATAAAAAAATTAAAATTTTTTATCATTATTTCAACACTATTCGAAAAATTCCAGGGATTGCACCGACAACTCCGTGCATCATACTAGGTCCACCCCTGGTATAAATATCTTCCTTATCTGTGCATTAACAAACTTTTTAAATGTTACTACTTCTATTAGATTTTCTTTAAAAAAAAAGTAAGAAGATATAAAATTACCTTTAAAAAATGAATATTGTTTTTAGATAAAATAGTAATGTATTTTTTTTTTCTTTTTATATGGTAATTGTATTTTATTCAATTCGGATCGGGTTTTCTTTTATGAAACTAGTGTTGTGCTTCACTAAATGGAACTCAAATCTACTTTTAGTGATACACCGGAAAATAAAGTGATTAGATATTATAACTTTTACTTGATTCACCACCACGATTACTTGTACGTTTTGCTGAAAAACTTGCAGTGTGATATATGATTATGTTACGTCCCGTTATGTTTACGATCTCATAAAACTTACCTATTCATGTAATGGTGACTTTTAGATGTTAATTTGAAACTATATATGTATCTGAAGGAATACATTCAATACACTATTTGATCGTATACAATTAGAAATAATAGTTTTTAAATATTATAAATCCGAATTTGCAGTTGGAGACAGCGATGATAACACCAATGGTGTGGTTTCAATGCGTGTTTGCAGCAATAGCATTGATATTGTTGGCTTGCTGGGAAGGATGAACATTAGGGCTTGGATGGCATTTGTGCCGCTGTGGTTGACTTTTTCTTACACCGTTGGGGCTTTTAGTTTGTGGGGTGTGGTTTCTTGTTTCATTGGGGTGTCATGGACTATTCTGGTGGTTACGTAATTCATCTGCCGCTTATTGGGTCAGTTTTTATAACCCAAATATCAACCTTATAATTAACTCCAAAAACTTGCAACCAAATATCTTTCTAAATACATAAAATAGAACTTTTAACTTCATCTCATTATATACTTCTATCATTAAAATATAACTCGACTTAAAGGTTGGAGATTCCTGGACGTTCCCACGATTGAGGACCTTCCTCGTGCCAAATGCCCTCTTATTATTAATGTGATTTAAAATAGGGATAATTGCATATGTACGTGTATTATATATTAATGTGATTTTTTTACAATGATTCATGCCATAGGCCCATACTGCGCTATATAAAACTTTTTAAATGTATTGTCAATTAATAAATTTTAATTTTTGGTATAATATTTTAAACATTAAAATAAAGTTTGTATTTCAATTATTTAGCCTTTGACAAAAAAGAAGTGCAATTGATACGGGCCCTACTACAACAACACAAGCCCAACAGGCTCACCGGCCCACTCGTGTCACCAAGATCCCAGCCCGACTTCTAGACTAAACAGTTGATCAACCAAGAAGAAGTCTTCACACGTTTTATTAGTTTTGCATGCATGTTCTAAATAAGAGGAATCACTACTTGTGGTGGTTACCCCACTTTTACTTTTATGTCCCACTATCATGCACATGACTCAACTTCCATGCACATGATACGTTTTAGTTACTGCATTAGTTAGTTGCATGAATTTCCCTTATTAAGCATTGTAATTTCATTTTGAGAAAATATCCAGAAAATTGCCCCAAGTATTGCTCTTTCTCTTCTCGGTTTCTTTGGAGTTCTAACCCCTCTCAAATCAGGTTGCATCATTTGGTGCTTTCATTCTTCGTTACCATGCCTCCACGAATTGAACCACCGCCGGCAGACCCTCCACCATCGGACCTTCAAACACTCATCCAACTCACAACAACCCTCGTGGCCCAAATCACTGCTCAATCCACCACCATGGCTCAACAAACTGATGCCATCACAAACCTTACCACCCTTTTCAATCACCCGGAAAACCGCATACACCAACCACCGCCACCACCACCACCACCCCGAGACAACCCAAGACCACCAAAAATCCTCCTTCCTACCTTCGACGGCTCGAATCCACTCGATTGGATTTTCCAAGCGGAAAACTACTTTAATTACTACTCCATCCTTCCAAACCGCCGCCTCCAACTCGCTGTCTTCTACTTCACCGGTGACGCTTTGAGTTGGTATAAACACCTCTCAAACAACAATTTACTCGGTACATGGCAAGACTTCACTCGAGCACTCGAATCCCGTTTTGGTCCATCAACTTATGAAAATCATCAAGCTACATTATTCAAGCTCCGCCAAACCCACAATGTCTCCTCATACCAATCCGAATTCGAAAAGATAAGTAACTGTGTTACCGGCTTATCTAACCAAGCTCTCACCAATTGTTTCATCTCCGGTTTAAAACCGGACATACAATCCGAACTTGCCATACAAAACCCCACCACCTTACAACAAACATACGGTCTCGCGAAATTAATCGAAGACAAACTTACCCTCAACCGCCCACGCTACAACCCATCCCCACGTCCTTCCTTTCAAAATACCACCCCACAAATAAAAACAACAACTCCACAAAACACCACACCACCTTCCACTTCCACCGGCTTACTGCCTACACCTAAACCCACCAACCCGTTACCTTTCACCCGTCTTTCTCCCGAGGCGCTTCAGAAACGCCGAGCCGAAGGACTTTGTTTCCGCTGTCCAGAAAAATATCGACCCGGACACATGTGCAACCCACCTCAATTCCTACTAATTGCCGATAATGAACCCGATGATATCAATGAACAATTACCTGAATCGGGTTTGCTCACACTTCAAGACAACACCATTAACACCGACCCACTAACCAACCAAACCCCACAATTCCTATCACTATCCGATGCTGCATTTTTTGGTTTACAATCCCCTCGTTCCGTCCGAGTTACCGGTCACATTCAAAATCACCATGTCACGATTTTAATCGATTGTGGAAGTACACACAATATCATCCAACCCCGCATCGCATCCTTACTTTCCATACAACCCACCAACATTAATCCATTTCCCGTGATGATTGGAAACGGTCAATTTTTAGAATGCAATTCTCTACTTCCTTCCACACCATTATCCATCAACAACACTCAATTCGATATTCCCATGTTTATTATACCCGTCGCCGGCGCCGACGTCATCTTAGGTCTCGCGTGGTTAAGCACACTCGGACCAATCTTGGCGGATTTCGCCATTCCACAACTCACATTCACCTATAAAAACAAAACATGGGTCTTGCGAGGTGAACCACTCACAACTCCTGTTACACCAAGTTCATTAAACCTTCTCATCAAAAACAACACAGTGGCATCCTTACACACAATGATATTCCACCACCAACCCCCCACACCAACACCCCCCAAGCCAACAGTCCACCACGACAACCACATCCAATCACTACTTACCAAATACCAAAATCTCTTTGAACCACCACACGGCCTCCCACCCCCACGACCACATGATCACCACATACCCCTCATCCCGAACACTAAACCAATCATGACAAACCTCATTAAAGAAATGCTTGCCGATGGCATAATTCAACCGAGCCAAAGCCCTTACTCATCCCCGGTCCTACTCGTTCAAAAGAAAGACGGCACATGGCGCTTTTGCGTCGATTATCGAGCGCTAAACGCAGCCACAATTCGAGACCGGTTTCCGATTCCAACCGTTGACGAACTTCTCGATGAACTCCACGGGTCAACCGTCTTCTCAAAAATTGACCTCCGCGCGGGATATCATCAAATTAGGGTATCGCCATCGGACATTCATAAAAC
This sequence comes from Calendula officinalis, assembly GCA_963853835.1. Taxonomy (NCBI): domain Eukaryota; kingdom Viridiplantae; phylum Streptophyta; class Magnoliopsida; order Asterales; family Asteraceae; genus Calendula; species Calendula officinalis. The sequence continues at coordinate 20,753,428 of OY970827.1, forward strand.
GGCATTCCGCACAATTGACGGTCATTACGAATTTAGAGTGATGCCTTTTGGCCTCACCAATGCACCATCCACCTTCCAATCCGCCATGAATGATTTATTTCGATCGGTTTTACGTCATTTTGTTCTCGTCTTTTTTGACGATATATTGGTATATAGCAAATCCGTAAACGATCACTACGAGCATCTCCGGTACGCTTTTCAGACCCTAATCAATAGTCAATATCGGGCTAAAGAAAACAAATGCATGTTTGCCACCGAGTCAATACCGTTTTTGGGCCATATTATATCGGCCAAAGGAGTTCAAGCCGATCCCGATAAAATAAGTGCAATCCAAAATTGGCCCAACCCGTCCACATTTACACAACTTCGGGCCTTCTTGGGCCTCACCGGGTATTACCGAAGATTCGTAGCCACATATGCCCACATAGCATCTCCTTTAACCGATATTCTCAAACAGTCAACATTCACATGGAATGCCAAAGCTCAAACAGCCTTTAATACACTTAAACAAGCCATGTCAAACCTTATCACACTATCACTACCAAATTTCACACAACCATTTGACATAACCACCGATGCATCCGGGGTCGCCATAGGCGCCGTCATATCCCAAAATGATAAACCAATTGCTTTTTTTAGCAAGAAACTTTGTGACCGAATGCAAGCCAATTCCACCTACATTCGCGAATTATACGCGATCACCGAAGCCGTAAAAAAATGGCGCCAATACCTTCTTGGTCGCCGGTTCCGCGTTTTTACCGATCACCATAGTTTGAAACATTTACTTACTCAAACAATTCAAACACCGGAACAACACAAATGGTTAACAAAACTCATGGGTTACGACTTTGAACTTCATTACAAACCCGGGAAAGAAAACAAAGTAGCCGATGCTTTAAGCCGCCCGGATCAATCAACATTCATGGCAATCTCGAGCCCTAAACCAATGTGGCTAGAAGAACTAAAAACATACTACACCACCGAACCCGAAGGCCTTGAATTGATCGAGCAATTACAAAATAACCCACCCTCATTACCACACCACAAATATCGAGATGGCTTAGTCTATGTTAACGACCGGCTTTTTATTCCTAACATTACAAATCTTCGTTTTCTTATTTTGCAGGAATTTCATAACTCAACATTAGGCGGTCATGCGGGAGTACAAGCAACATTAAAAAGAATAGCACCATCATTCTTTTGGTCTACATTGCGATCCGATGTCACTGACTTCATAAAAAAATGCCAAATTTGCCAAACCATAAAATACCCCACCCATAAACCTTATGGTTTACTACAACCTCTTCCCATACCATCACAACCTTGGAATGATATCACTATGGACTTCATCACTCATTTACCTCCATCGAATGGTAAAACGTCTATTTGGGTCATCGTGGACCGCCTCTCAAAATGACCGACTCACTATACCGCAACCACACTCGCAAACATTTTCCTTAAAGATGTGTATCGATTACATGGGTTACCCAATTCCATCATTTCCGATCGAGACCCACTTTTTCTAAGCCATTTTTGGACACAACTTTTTAAACAATTGGGTACCAAACTCCGCCACTCAAGTGCCTACCACCCTCAAACCGACGGTCAATCCGAGGTAGTCAATCGATGCCTCGAGTCATACTTAAGAGCATTTGCACACGATGAACCTCGATCATGGAACCGGTACTTATACCTCGCCGAATTTTGGTACAATACAAGTTTTCATTCTTCCACAAATATGACACCTTTTAAGGCAATGTATGGTAGAGAAGCATCAACAATCCACGAGTACAAACCGGGCACAAATTCCATTCAATCCATTGATGCTTCATTGGTGGAACACCAAAGAATCCTCACTGTATTGAAAGAAGCACTAGCAAAAACAAGAGAGAGGATGACAAACCAAGCCAACAAGAAACGATTGGAAAAACATTTCAATGTTGGTGATTTAGTCTACTTAAGACTTCGCAATTATCGTCAAACGTCCGTAGAAGCCCGGAGAAATCAGAAACTTGCAAAAAGATACTTTGGCCCTTACAAAATTCTCGAAAAAATTGGACCCGTAGCATATCGTTTAGAGCTGCCTATCACTTCAAGAGTACATCCGGTTTTTCACGTATCACTACTCAAGGAAAGTCACAATCAAACAATCTCCAATGAATTCCCAAGCGAATGGTTAATCGATACCGACGCCATCGGACGTGAGGACACGCCCGTTCTCGAGACGGAGGGAATTGATACGGGCCCTACTACAACAACACAAGCCCAACAGGCTCACCGGCCCACTCGTGTCACCAAGATCCCAGCCCGACTTCTAGACTAAACAGTTGATCAACCAAGAAGAAGTCTTCACACGTTTTATTAGTTTTGCATGCATGTTCTAAATAAGAGGAATCACTACTTGTGGTGGTTACCCCACTTTTACTTTTATGTCCCACTATCATGCACATGACTCAACTTCCATGCACATGATACGTTTTAGTTACTGCATTAGTTAGTTGCATGAATTTCCCTTATTAAGCATTGTAATTTCATTTTGAGAAAATATCCAGAAAATTGCCCCAAGTATTGCTCTTTCTCTTCTCGGTTTCTTTGGAGTTCTAACCCCTCTCAAATCGGGTTGCATCAGCAATCCAAAACTGAAGAGGCCAATAGTAGTTACAAATGGATGGAAATAAAGTAATTTAATGTTCTACAAGTCTCTTAAGCACTAAAACCGGTTTGCAGGTGGGCCCAAGATTAAGTGTGGACAGAGAACGGTTCCCACCAAATAATGACATTAGCCGGAGCCGGACTTTTATGGATGGGTTGGGCCGGATTCAACCATACACCGCCAACATTGACTCCTCAATGGCGGTGCTCAACACCAACATTTGTCTGGACCTGGCTCGATGTCATCTTCTTTGGTAAACCATCTGTCATCGGTGCGGTCCAAGGCATGATCACCCCTGGTTCAAGGTTGGGCTGCCATCATTATGGGTGTTCTTTCGGGTAGTGTCCCATGGTTCACCATGTCCACAAAAAATGGAGTTTACTACAAAAAGTTGATGACACACTCGGTGTGGTGCACACCCACGCGGTGGCGGGCGGCATTCTCACCGGCCGAGCCGACTCTTTGTGCGCTTTTCTTGCCGGGTCACGTGGCGGTGTTTCAGGTGGTGAAACAGATGGTGGGTGGTGCGTGGGTGGAATGTGGTGGTGACGTATTGGGTTGGTGATTCCTTTAAGGATGAACAGCTGTTGATCAGAGATGATGCTGTTCCGGCTTATGCATTGTGGGGAGAAGTACGATGGGTCCAAACATGGGTTTTATTCCGATGATACCACCGCCAAGTCAGTCTCAGGTGCTTTGAAATGTCAGTATATTTGTATGTACGTAAGAAGCCTCTTTTATTATGATCCAACTGATTGTTTTCAACTTGCTTACTTTGTTGTGTAAATTTAGCTGTCATGTTCCTTCCAAAATGATTTTTTAAACACAGCTAAAGTTAGGTCACAAGCAATAACCAAAGTTTTGTTCTAAAAAGAGCGTCATAAGCATGATTTGAATATATCTAAATTTATAATGGAAGTCTTGTGATGAAACTTAAATCTAAAATATGAGAGCATTTATTACTATAAGCTTATTGCACATGAAGAATACTAATATATACATACATAAAGAAGATTTACTCTGAGAGAATATTGCTGATCTTACGAAGCTCTTTGACATGGCTGTCATTTGTCCTCTGTCTACCACTGCCTTCTTCGACAAGTTACCCTTTTCTGCCTGGAACACTGATTCAATCACCTGCATTGTTTCAATATATCAACGAAATGGGCTGGCTTTAAATAAAAAAGAAAAGCCTGAATTTTGTTTTAATCCTCAAACTTTCACTAATTTGGCATTTTAACCCTTCAAAATCATATGGCAACACTTTTGTCCTTGACTAGTAATCACCTATTATGACCGACCCATTACCCAAACTCTCGAATCATATCAAGTAATAATAAATGCAAACAATACCTGAAGATTTTCCACCATGGATTCACCAAGATTCTTCAAAGAACACGTCTTATTTTGACTCACAGATTCGATTTTACTCGTTACATCCGCCACTTCATTCTTCTGATCACAACCCGAAACAGAACAATTTGTAGATTCCAACGAACCTTCACCCCCGTTTTTTCCAAACTTCCAAAACCACTGAAATTTTCCCGCCAAAACTTTCAAATTCGTTCCCGATTTCCCTAAAGAATCTTGATTATTCTCCACCACCTTCAATGTTATATCTTCGGGTGTAGCAGAAACCGGGCCAGACTCGTTTTCAACAACTCCCACACCACCTGACTCCACTACAGTACAAGGCTCAGGCTCAGGCTCGGGCTCGTTTTCATCGCCGAACAAATTTGAAGCCACACTACTTTGCTCGGTGTCATTATCATGGTCATCATCATTAGCGACACCTATCGGGCTTGAAGGGTCAGAGAAAATAGACGAGTTCTCTTCACTTCCACCATTTCCAGTTACGGGCTTTTCATCTTCGTTTTCTTCTTCAAACCCGAGCTGTCGTGATAAATCATCTAGCAAATTCCTCCTAACTTGAGGTCTAGACGGGCCCGTTTTCTCACGGTATCTCTTTGAAGAAGACCGGTCAGATTCTGTTCGCAATAACCGTAACTTCACTTTCTCTGACCAACCTTTAGGTTGACTTTGACTTTTCTTTTGTTCTTCTTCTTTATGTAAAACCCTCCATTTCTCTTCCCAATAGCTATCACGAACCAAATTTAACGGGCTGCCCAAAGCAGCTTCATCAGATGACATACTGTGACTTCTAGAACCATTCGATGTGACCCGTTCGTGAGGCCCGTGAGTATCGATTCGAGGTGAGACTGATTTCATAGCATCAATAGCAACCGTCACTAAGGAATTCGCCTTTTTTAACAATTTCCCCAAATTCACATCTTGTGGGAAGTTTAATAATCTTTGTAAGCAAGAAGTTGCGGTTTCGGTAGCAAGAATCGATGATCGAATATAAAGAATCATAGAAACCGCAAGGGACACAATGTAGGCCCCACGGGCCGAATTAAGAGGCCCAAAGTCGTTTTCGGAAAAACCCCCATTTAGTAGACTGTTGTCAAATGAAAAAATTTCATCCCAAATTACCAAAAGGTCCTCAAGAGCAAACTCACGCCCGAAAAGAACCCGTAACCAACGAAGAGCAAAATACTGCGGTTCAACTCCCAACTCAATAAAATGAGTGTAAAGAGACGAATCAACAATTGCAAGTACATGATATAACTCAGAAGATGCTTCTATGACAGGTGGCAGCCCGTTTTGTGGACCACACGGGGAGAAAAAACTAGCCATTGAAACCGCACCACCAGACCCGTTCATTAATGCATCAAACATACAATAGGCATCGTGTTCCATGAATTTTTCAGATAAAACAATACCCAATTCGCCCTCAGCCCCATAAGCATCACTAAATGAAATGATGGTTTGTATTTTGGGATCAAGGTTATTAAATTTTATTTGATTTTCTTGGATTTCATTATTGTCTTCAATGTGTTGAGATATTTGTTTTATATTAGATTTATAGGCTGAATCGGTCTCGGGAAATGACAGGCTGTCGAAATTATCAGTGAAATAATGTTGGTATAATTTTCGTACTGCGGAAAGACGTTCCACGTCAGCTTGGAGGACGTATAATAACGGTGCCAAGAGCTCGTGCATTCCTGAATATAATAATAATAATTATTAAATTAACAATTAAACAAGTTTCTAATATAAGCAAAATGAATGGATTATAATAGCATAGGCTGCAAAATTAACAGGTATTGAGAGCGAAAACTGAGATAACAATTAAACAAGTTTCTAATATAAGAGCATCCATAATTCCAAACATAGTTGCAAGTTAGCTCTCCATTGAGATGATTTAACTGAAAATTAGGAAATTTTATCTTAAAACAATATGGTAATTACCTTGTCTGTAACCATAATTTGGATGTCTAATACACCAAAGCAACAAAATTCGTCTTAACATCCCTTGGCATCCAGGAGTTTGGAAGTAACTACCATGTTCAGGATATAAGCGTGATAAATCTTGGTCAACCATTTTCTCTAACTCCGCTTTTTGGAAAAAACGACCCCACATGCTATCTGCATTATTATGTCAGATATGATTAAAGAAACTATATTTTTTCAACAATAACCTAACTTCTTTAATGAAATGATTTAGGGGGTTTTATGAATTAAAATACACTTTGGGCGGCATTTGACCCGTTCGGCCCATTTCTTTTTAAGCTAGAACATAACCTGAACCTCATATATAATATAAGTGAATGGATAGAAATTGCCGTCTTTTAAATTTTTTAACTTCCAAGATGTTACGCGTATAATTGGGATGAAGAATGTTATTTTAATCTTTAGGCAATTAACCTACCTGGGTTTTGCGATAAGGGATTATCCATAACAAGATCAGGAAAATTGCTTCCATCTTTGGGTATAAGAGGATCAATCAAGATGTTCCTCCTTATAGCAGCATAACTGGAAAACAAAACATTTTTCAATTATATGAGAAATTAAGTAAGATTATGTATTATATCCAATACCAACATTAAAATATTTTACACAAATTACAGCACTAGAAAAATGCTGAATATTAAATAACTACAAGATACAAAAACAAAAACACAAAACAGAAAACAGAAAAACTCATCTAACGAATCATTAATTAAACAAGAAATGTGAGGTTTTTAAAGGTTAATAAGATTGATATATCAAAGCCGCCATATTTGATCATACATTCATATGAACGAGAGTCATTTATTAAAAGAATTAAACAACTTTAGTCAATTAAGTTTGCAAATTAACTACCTATCAAATTCTAGTAAAATTTATTAATCTTAACAAAATTAAACAAATAAGCTCGCATATACCTTCTACGGGAATTGGCAGTAACACGACGAACATCATCAACAGATGAAGAAGACGGCAAAACCCCCAAATCGGTACGCCACTGAACACCCCTCAAGTCCCAAAAACGGCGATTATTCAAATCACCTCTTTCCGGTGACGATTCCGTCGATAATGAAGATTCCGGTAATGTCTTCGTTGTCGGCTCGACTAGAGCCGTCGGTGACATAATTCAATTTGTCAGAAATTCACAAACCACTAAAAACCCAATCAAACCCCAAAACCCCTCAATTCACTAAACTTTATGAAATTGTTAGTTGCGATGAGCAAAAAAACAAAAAAAACTATAGCAGCAATTGAGTCGAGAGCGTCAATATATAACTAAAAATCACAAATTATTTTTGTAAACAAGAAAGAAATCAGGAATCTACCGACATAGAGTGAGAAATTTGAGCAAAGCTGCCGATTTATAAAATAGATCTCAGCAATTGCAAAAATTAAAATGGAAATTGACACATTTACATACGAAAATTACAAGTAGATCTTGAATTTAAATGAAATTATTAGTTGTTTTTATTTGATTGCTGCGTAGAAAAAGGGAATTTGATGTGGAAGAAAGCGTGACGTGGATGGAAGTTGAAGAAATGAAGAATGATTCGCATACTGTGGATTTTGTTATCATTTTCCACAACAAAAACAAAAACTAAAATAAAGGTAGTGGGCAGTCTTTGTCACAACATGAAGGATTATGTTTTCGTCTTCCACTAGATCACACAAAATTAAAATTGACAACTTTTATTCTTATTACTTCCTCCGTATTAAAATAAGTGACACAAATTGGTTTACACGTTTTTTGAGGTAAAAGATTAAAGTAGAGGTTAAAATATATTAAAGTACATAGTTAGTGGAGAATGAGTCCCATTTTCCTTGAATAAAGTGATATTAATGAGTTTTAAAAGTAAAAGTAAGGGTATAAGGGTAATTTCACTTTATTAAAGTGGATAGTTAGTGGGTGTGGGTCCCACTATTTTTACCAAATAAGGAAAGTTTTCAAAGTGTGTCACTTATTTTGATACATCCCAAAATGGAAAGTGTGTCACTTATTTTGATACGGAGGAAGTATTATTATTTTTTTTTTATTTGGACCCAATTAAACTGACCATATAACCATACATTGTCTTGATATGATTTTTCTAGTTAATAGCCATACATCACTTACTAGCTACCATACACTTTGGTATCTCAAAACACAGGGTTTTAAAAGATGGGTTATGACGGGGTTAAGACACGAGATGCAATACTCACGTTATGAAATATATCATGGTAGCGATGTAAGAAGTGGCTTAAGCTTTAAGATATAGCACGTTAAGGTGCACCTTTTATGGCGAGTCTTTTTATTGCTGTCTAAGAAAATTAATTTTTTTTGAAAAAATATGACATGTATATTATAAATTTAGATTTAGATGTAATATTTTTGTGAGCTTGATATATGAATTATCATATAAACCAATAGATTTATATTTTTTGTGAATCTAATTTGAATATATATAAATTTACAAAAACTTGCGCCTTAAGTTATGCCTTAAAAAATACGGAGTATCATGGTTCATCATAGCTTGAGTCTAAATGATACTCCATGTCGCATCTTACGTTTTTTATAACTTTGCTAAAAAACACATTGGTTTGGACAAATTTTAACCATTCAGTTATGTATAAATTCATTTATACAAGAGATGGAATAATGGTCTACTTCTTTCCGTTTTTTTAACAGCAAATCCTAATCTACATCTAATTACCACATATGTTCATGACGGGACTTGAATCCTCAACCTCAAAGTCGTGGGACAAACACCATACCACTAGGCCAAAGACCCTTTAATAGTCTACTTCGTTCCTAAAGGCCTAATACGAGAAACCCCATGTGGAGCCCTCGTGCGCGTCGCACGAGGAGTTAACCAAAATATTTAACATTCACTAACCCATCGGCGATTCAAAACCTTTCACAAATAATGACTGCAAGTGTAAACCTTTGAGTTTAAGAACGATAGGTGTAGTAATGTAGTTTGTCATATATGATAGGAACCATCTATGTATTTTCTCAATAAATTATTATAAACTCATTCATTTTAACCATGTTTGTCCTATTAATATTAAACAAGTAGTTGCAAGAACTCCAGTTACAGCACAAAAGGTATGTATTGCATGTTAAAACCTAGTTAAAATGTTTTTTTGTCGTATAACATTAACCAAAAATACTCTTCCTTTTATAATATTTCTATTACATTCATTTTGAACTAAAAAAATGACTTTAACTGCACCATAGGGGTGTATAAGACTGGCGCCAATAGTAACATCGGCTGGCCAACCGATGTCGTCACCCATTGGCATGCGCACGCCTCATCCCTTGAAAGAATTCAGTTGCACTCATCGGTTGAAGGAAGAGGAGAAGAAGAGAAATTGGTGGGGGCCTTGTAATTTAATATTATTTTTGGTATTTTGTCTGTGTGTATATTTTATAATTGTGGGGCCTAAAAACTGAAGAAAAAGGGTATTGATGGCATGCATATGTCAGTTAAATGTCAGTTGGAGTGGAAGCTGATGTGGTGTTGATTTGGAAAAATGATGGAGTCAACTGCGTCATTATTGGCCCAGTCTTAGACCGGTCCCAATAGTGGTGGAAACTGACGCCGTCAGTTGTTGCCAAATCAGCGACACGTCAGCTCACCCTCCAACCGACACTAAACTAACGTACACATGCCAACAATACATCTTCCCTTAAGTTTTTTGGGTCCCACAATTACAAAGTACACACAAATAAAATACCCATTTGACCCCACCTACCCAAACTCACGCCACCCCTCCTCCCGTCTCCAAATTCACGGCACCCAAGGGACGGCAAAACTGGTGGGGGCGTGCCAATGGTGAGACGCCGCCAGTTGGGGAGACGACATCAACTAGCGGGGGGCGTTGGCAGCAGTCTAAGGCAACTTTAACATGACTTTCACCGACTTAATCAAACTACCAGTTATGTTTGGATGAAGTTGCCATATCATGCAAGTGTTAAGGACTTAAGGTAATAAACCCAAAAAAATGAAAATGAAAATGACTGGATTCTTATGTCCATATTGTCTTCTTTAAATGTATTTGAAGTAATAACGTTTATTAGTTTTCGTCTCTAAAAACATTTAACTCTTTTTTTTGGAAACGGCTAAAAACATTTAACTCTGAGTCGTTAAAAAATTAAATATTAATTTTAAATACATATAACTAAATTAGTATCATTAAAATTATCAGCCATTTTGCACATATACTATTCGATAATATACAAAAGATGGGTGGATCAATCTTGTAAAAAGATGGCTGGAGCAATTGATAGAGACCTATTCGAGATGGTCAATCTCCCAAGAATATAGACTAAGAAACTAAAGACAATTTAACAAACTTTTTCGTCTCTCTAAACTTTCCATAAACTAAAATTACATATAAATACTAAAACAAATTAACTAACTAACCACTACTTCCACTAACTAGTATCACTAACCTACATTAAACCAACTAGTTTGACTACATAAACTAACTTACAAAAAATAAAATACTAATAATAAATTACTTAACTAAATTGAAATACTAATTAAAATTGAAATTATTAAAATACTAATAACTAGAATATTAAACACGTATCAATACTCCGCGCCTCAAAAACGACCTTGTCCTCAAGGTCGGGGTTCTCGTCCGGTGGTTTAGGAGGAGGTTTGGGTTGGTGACTAGTGTAAAATATTTTCAAGCATTGAAAATAAAGTCCTTGACATCGATTAACTTGGATGTCATTGGGTGAAAGGTATTGTAACGATAGTACAACGAGGTGGTTTGAGGCTTTGAACCGAAGATGTTCGGGTGTGAACTTGTTCTCGATGAGATTGGCCAATTCATAACTTTGGTGATATTTGGATGGATGATAAATGACTATCTCCTCTTGAACTTTTGTGGTGTTTGGACATGGTTTGGTAGGTGGAGGAGGTGGCGGTGGGGAAACTTCGCTAGCGACCTCTATGTCGGTATCGGTGATACTTGTGGCGGTATTGGTTTGGGGAGAGGGAACTTGGGTGGTGAGGTTGGTGTCGTTATTGGTTATGGCCTTAAGAAGATTGGCGATAACGGTAGTTTGGATGGCGATATTGTTCGAGATAATTGCAAGATTGGTGTTAATTGAAGTGAAAACGGTGACCAACTTACCCATGGTTTCGGCGAAGGTTGCCATGGATTCTTCGTGGGTTGGCGGATGATGTTTTGGAGGCATGAGATGATTGAATGAAACCATGTCCAAAGCCAATTATCTCAAACAATTATCTCACACCCGAACATCTTCGGTTCAAAGCCTCAAACCACCTCGTTGTACTATCGTTACAATACCTTTCACCCAATGAGATCCAAGTTAATCGGTGTCAAAGACTTTATTTTCGATGCTTGAAAATATTTTACACTAGTCACCGACCCAAACCTCTTCCAAAACCACCGGACAAGAACTCCGACCTTGAGGACAAGGTCGTTTTTGAGGCGCGGAGTATTGATACGTGTCTAATATTATAGTTTTTGATATTTTAGTTATTTTAATTTTAATTAGTATTTTCAATTTTAGTTAAGCAAATTATTATTAGTAATTTATATTTTGTAAGTTAGTTTATTTAGTCAAACTAGTTGGTTTAATGTATGTTAGTGGTAATAGTTAGTGGAAGTAGTGGGCTAGTTAGTTAATTTGTTTTAGTATTTATATGTAATTTTAGTTTATGGAAAGTTTAGAGAAGAAAAAGTTTGTTAAATTGTCTTTAGTTTCTTAGTCTATATTCTTGGGAGATTGACCATCTCGAATAGGTCTCTATCAATGGTGCTTTCATTCAATCATCTCATGCCTCCAAAACATCATCCGCCAACCCACGAAGAATCCATGGCAACCTTCGCCGAAACCATGGGTAAGTTGGTCACCGTTTTCACTTCAATTAACACCAATCTTGCAATTATCTCAAACAATATCGCCATCCAAACTACCATAATCGCCAATCTTCTTAAGGTCATAACCAAGAACGACACTAACCTCACCACCCAAGATCCCTCTCCCCAAACCAATACCGCCACAAGTATCACCAATACCGACATAGAGGTCGCCAAAGAAACTTCCCTACCGCCGCCCCCTCCACCTACCAAACCAACTCAAAACACCCCAAAAGTTCAAGATGAGATAATCATTTTCCATCAATCAAAACTTCACAAAAGTTATGACCTTGCCAATCTCATCGTGGACAAGTTCACACTCGACCACCTTCGGTTCACAACTTCAAACAAACCCGTTCCACTACCGTTACGATGCCTTTCACCCAATGAGATCCAAGTTAACCATTTTCAAGGACTTAATTTTCGATGTCTGAAAATATTTTACATCAGTCACCAACCCAAACCTCCTCCCAAACCACCGGACAAGAACTCCGACCTTGAGGACAAGGTCGTTTTTAAGACGCAAAGTATTGATACGTGCATAGTTATCAAGGAAATGGAGCTAAAAATTAGGAAGTTTAATTCTACCACAAAAAGCCACGTGAATTCTTCATATGGCAGTTTATTTATCTATGATATCAACTAAAAGCATCTTCCCATGTTTTCCTTAATATTAGGCCATGTATGTTAGTGTTTAAGTTACTAGGAAGTTTTTATTACTTTAAATATTGTACGTTGCGTTTAGTAAAAGAGATGAAAAGAAATTTGTTAAAAGTTTAGTCTCTCTTTAGTCTTTATTCTTTGGGAGATTGACCATCTCGAATAGGTCTTCTATCAATGGTGCTTTCATTGAGAGACGAAAAAGTTTGTTAAATTGTCTTTAGTTTCTTAGTCTATATTCTTGGGAGATTGACCATCTCGAATAGGTCTCTATCAATGATGCTTTCATTCAATCATCTCATGCCACCAAAACATCACCCGCCAACCCACGAAGAATCCATGGCAACCTTCGCCGAAACCATGGGTAAGTTGGTCACCATTTTCACTTCAATCAACACCAATCTTGCAATTATCTCGAACAATATCGCCATCCAAACTACCCTTATAGCCAATCTTCTTAAGTCCATAACCAAGAACGACACCAACCTCACCACCCAAGATCCCTCTCCCCAAACCAATACCGCCACAAGTATCACCAATACCGACATAGAGGTCGCCAACGAAACTTCCCCACCGCCGCCCCCTCCACCTACCAAACCATGTCCAAACACCACAAAAGTTCAAGAGGAGATAGTCATTTATCATCCATCCAATTGATAGAGACCTATTCGAGATGGTCAATCTCCCAAGAATATAGACTAAGAAACTAAAGACAATTTAACAAACTTTTTCGTCTCTCTAAACTTTCCATAAACTAAAATTACATATAAATACTAAAACAAATTAACTAACTAACCACTACTTCCACTAACTAGTATCACTAACCTACATTAAACCAACTAGTTTGACTACATAAACTAACTTACAAAAAATAAAATACTAATAATAAATTACTTAACTAAATTGAAATACTAATTAAAATTGAAATTATTAAAATACTAATAACTAGAATATTAAACACGTATCAGCAATCGTGACACAAAAGCATCAATACGCATACGTACGTACACACATAAATTGATGATGATTATAATGTTTGTTCTTTTCAATACAAATATCACTGTCTTGTACTTTTATATAGTTGCATTATATATAATTAAGTATGCATCCTATACTTATTTAAATACAAATATCACTTTCTTGCATGTCATATCATCTTTTGTATAGATCCATGTTAAATAAGTTGACATGCATGTTTATTGTATGGTTAATGTTAGTTTATTATGGGTATAACCTTTTTATTTTAAGAGTTTTTCTAATATATGTATTAACGGCATAAATTATTGTGCATTCAATAAATCAGTTATTTCTTAAATATGTTTAAATAGCATAGTAAACTTTAATTTCTACAATTTAAAAAGATGCATTAAATATGATTTTATATTTAAATAGAAATAACAGTTTTATTAAATGCACCACAATACCTATCATACATCAGAAAAACTATTATATAAATTATTGAATGGTGAGTGTAAAACCTATATTTATCTTTGGTTGTAGAAAGTTTTTATTATATCTTATCTAAATTATCTTTTAGACTACATGCAATCAATGTGTATCTCATAATTCATGGCTTAACAAGAACCATACAAAAAGCACACAAAATATCAACAATTAAAGGAATAATGCACAAACTTATTCAGTTATCAATAAGTTTACAGAGTTAATCTAAATTGCAGCTTTCGTTTTTTTCTTTTTTTATTTATGAACTCAGTTTTTTATTTACCATATTATTGTATAGATAATCCGTTTAAACACCTTCCTTCAATTTCATATGTTTCTGAAACGATGTAGCTTGAGGCCGTGAAGACAACAAACATGTGAGTTTGGAACTTAATGCATGAAATTGATGGAATGCGTTTATAAGGACTGCCATTCAGTGAAATGATAAATAAATGATTGAGTTTAGAACTTGTAGGGTTTTGCTTAACACTGATTGGCCACATGGGTCAACCTCCTATTCACTTGGTTCGAACCACACTGACCAAAAACATGAACTTGTTCTTGACCGATTAAAACCAACTAGCTGATTTAATCCCTAAAAGCGGAACTGAGATTAAACCTAATCCTTAAACCCTAAAGGATTGGGATCTTGGAGATCTAGATTAGATTAACAAGAAAGAAACCTTGTACGAAAAACCCGAACACACGCATACCCTTGTGGTATTCGACGAACACCAAGAACCCTAGGGTTCTTGGGTTCGAATTCGGCCAAGAGGGAGAAGGGAGAAAAATGTTTTCTCAAAACATACCTTGTTGTTTGCTTAAGATAGATCCACTGATGATGAACAAATCAAGCGATCTTCTAGTTGATCTAAGCAATGAACTTGATCTTCAAGACTTGAAGAACACGAAGAACACGAAGAACGAAGAACACCAAACTTGGTGTTCTTGGTGGTGTTCGGCCGAAAGAGGGGAATGAGGGGGCAAGGGATTCGTGTAGGGTTGTTAGGGGTTTTAGGGTTACCCTAAGCCTCTTATTTATAGATAAATAAGTTGCTTAGGACCCTCTAGTTTAATTAATATTAGATCTTTAATTAAACTTCCTTTTAACACTTCCACCCCTTATAGTTTAACTAGTTTATTATTGTTGCACTTAACTATTAAATGTCTAGTATTAATACACTAATAATTCGGTACCCATATACACAAATTATATACTTGTATTTATACTTTTAATAATTAATTATATAATAACCTTTATATAACTTATACAACAATATTATCCAATTTATTATATGATTTAATAGCTTTAAATCATATAATGGATAATCTATAATTAACACATTGCATATTTACTCAACTAGTAAATGTACAAATACTTGTATTAATTAATTAGTTAAACTAATCTAGTAATAAGTTAAACTTAACTTAATACTTAACTGATTCATAATGATTATTATGAATCATTCCTCTTCGTAGTATCATTGCTTATCTTGCTCATATTACATGCACTCACCGGTGTGACCCTTAAGTGTTTCGTAGGCATGGATGTATCATCATAGGTTGACTAACCGTGCACATAAATCCTTCATAACTTTCTAAGTTACAATATACTTCAATGGTTAGATAAAGAATCATTTATAAAATAAATTTAAGTCTACGGGATTGTATAATTGTATAAATAAACAAAAATGTATGGTTTTGGCAGGGGGTATTATAGTTATATGATTCCACCAAATACAATTAATAAATTGCTGGGAAATCAATAAAAGCTGATATGACATAGGGAAAGTGGGGTGGCTACAATACTTGTATTCATATGCTTCAAAATCCAAAAAGAAACATGTGACAATTATATACTTCATCCGATACACTTTGGGTTTCACGTTTATTGAAACAAAAGATTATAATGATAATTAAATTAAATTAATTGGATGATTAGTGGGGAATGATTCCCACACATTTTGAATAAAGTGGGGTTAATGATGTTTAAAAGTAAAAAGTAAGGGTAAATGGGCAATTTCACTTTGTTAAAGTAGATAGTTAGTGGTGAGGGTCCCACTATTTTTTACCAAATAAGGTAATTTTTCAAATGTATCATTTATTTTGAATCACCCAAAAAATGAAGTGTATCATTTATTTTGAATCGGAGGAAGTATATATTTTTTAAAAGGTACCAAATGAAATTAGGTTCACATTAACCTTAATTTTATCATTTTTGTAATGGATTAGTTTAGGCTTTAAGTTGTCATAAATATTGTTGTTGTTTTACACTTTGCCTGTTACAACCATGAGTAAAATTTGTGTGCATAATTGTTTTCATATGGTTTACATAGGGGCGGACTTAGAAATATAGCAGGTTAACCTGGACAATCGATGAATATCTATGATAAAATAGAAAATTTTCATTATTTTATACTAATAATTTTAAAATTCTACTGATAATAATTAAATAAAAACCAATGAATAAACCTTCGGGATTACATTTATTCTTAATCTTTTTTGTTTTTCAATAAAGCCCACTTGAATTCTTGTATATTTATGGTTAAATTTTTTTTAACTACACCTAATTTGTGTGAGTCACACATTTTGATTAAATTGAGTTTAATAATTTTTAAAACTAAAAATTCATGATAAATAAGTTATTTCGCTATATTAAATAAAATAGTTAGTGGTTGCGAGTCCAACGATTTATTTTCATACATAAGACGACTTTTTAAAATTTATCACTTATTTTTAAAAAAACCCTAAAATAGAAAGTGTATCACTTATTTTGAAACGGATGAAGTATAATTTTAAAGAGCATTTAAACTTTTAAATGAAAATATCAATATTGAAAAGTAGAATGATTGTTTTAGAACTTATCTGCCCATTTCATCATATATTATAATTATGATACCAATCCTTATATGCATCTAAGATAAAACGTAGAAGGTATAAACCCATGATTTACTAGGGTGAAAATAAGCCGAGCCGTTCGTGAGCTACTCGGGATCGGCTCGTTAAAAGCTCGAAACGAGCCGAGCTTAAACGAGTATGAGCCGAGTTCAAGCTTAACTAAGAGCTCATTTATTAAACGAGCCCGAGCCCGAACTTGATCCACTAAGATTGATTAGGCTCGCGAGCCTAAACGAGCACATATATATTAATTATTAGAAACATACAATTATATATAATATATTTTTATACTTATGTGTGTATGTGTACTATACATATATATGTATATAACATAATATAAAAATGAAGTGTTTACATAATGTATTAAATATTATAATTAAATAAAAAAGTTTATATATTTTGTGTATATGGGAGCTTAAATGAGCCTAATCGAGCCGAGCCCGAACCTGCGAAAATAAACGAGCCGAGCCCGAGCTTTACATATAAGGCTCGAAACGAGCCAAGCTCGAGCTCCTTAAAACTTAAACGAGCCGAGCTCAAACCTAGTCGAGCTCGGGCTCGGCTCATTTACACCCAGATTTACTAATACCAAAAAAGAATTAACAACTTTCATTGCACAAGATGCGTTTAAACCCCAACGCTTCCTTATTGTATTATATTGAAATTGTTAAGTGAATGTATAAAGTGCATGATAAAGATGCGTTTAAATATCAATTTAGCTTATTTATTCTCGGGAAGCATTTCTAACAACTCGGGTATTATTTCAAATAGATCACCTACCTTAAGGCTTTTGAACTGCAATATACCAACATGTGGCAGTGTGAAGGGTGAAATTCTGCTGCAGTTATCACCTCAGCAACAATACATAAAATCTTTTTAAAATAAAAATATACAAAAGAAGCTATTTATGCTTGTCTTTTGTTGTACTTTGTGCTAAGCTTCTGGCTAGTCATCTTATTGCAAAAAATAAAACACCCGAAAAGAAAAAACAGCACCAACAATCAACTAACCAACCAAAACATGTTATCTAAAAGCCAAACGAACTTAAAAACACGCATGCGGCTCGTTCTGGAACAAAAACGATTTCCACAAAGAAATAACTTAAAAAGTGCAACTTTAATTTTTGCAAGACTAGGATGGTGTTTCCACCATCAAAACGCAAAAGATCTTGCACACAATTAAGACGAGAGAATTATGTCACTTAAAAAAGGAACGAGCTTCACAATTTTCAGTATCAGTTTACTACACAAATGGGACCTCAAATTCTCGGTTCAATTTTGCATCAATGCTCCAAAACAAGATCATTTCGACACGGGTTTTCCCTCCATGCTGTTGCTGTTAAAATAGGTTTTGAATCCAATATTATTATCTCAAATCACATTCTTAATATGTACGCAAAATGTTGGAAAATTGAGTTTGCCCGCCAAGTGTTCGATGAAATGCCTGACAGAAACCTTGTGAGTTGGTCTGCTATGATTTCTGGTTACGATCAAGCTGGAAAGCCTTTACAAGCAGTTGAACTATTTTCTCAAATGAAAGTTGATCAAGCAAATGAGTTTGTGTTTGCAAGTGCTATTAGTGCATGTGCTAACCTTTTGGCAGTTAATATAGGTAAAAAAATTCATGCACAATCAGTTACTCTCGGGTATTCCAACATTTCTTTTGTTTCAAACTCACTTGTGTCAATGTACATGAAATGTAGGCATTCTAGCAATGCATTATCGGTGTTTAAAACCAGTTTAGAACAAAATACCGTTGCATATAATGCTATAATTACAGGGTTGGTTGAAAACAAGCAGATGCATAAAGCATATGAAATTTTTAGACTTATGTGTCAACGAGGTTTTGTTCCAAATCGTTTTAGTTTAGTCGGGCTTATAGGAAATTGTACAACTTCAAATGATTTCTATATCGGGATGCAATTACATTGTCAAACAATTAAGCTTAATCTTGATTCAATAGCTTTCGTTGGTAATGTGCTAATTACCATGTACTCAAAGTTTAATTTGTTACAAGAAGCCGAACAAATCTTCTGGAAAATTAAGGAAAAAGATATGATTTCATGGAATACATTTATGGCAGCATGTTCTCATGCACTTGATCATACAAAGGGTATAAGTGTCTTTTACAAGATGTTAAAAACATATAATTTAATACCTGATGATTTCACATACACGAGTGCTCTTAGTGCGTGTTCGGGCCTGACTTCTTCTCTTTTAGGCAGACAAATTCATGGGAATTTAATTAGAAAAACATTGAATTATGATACGGGCGTCAGTAATGCTCTTATGAATATGTATGCAAAATGTGGTTCTATAAAACATGCGATTAATATTTTTAACCTAATGAGATTTCATAATCTTGTTTCATGGAATACACTAATGGCTGGTTTTGCAAATCATGGTTTAGGGAAAGAAGCAATTGAATTATTTAACAAAATGAAGGAATTAAACGTGAAACCGGATTCTGTTACATTTATTGCACTTTTATCAGCTTTAAATCACACGGGACTCGTAAACGAGGGTAAATTTTACTTCAAAACAATGCAAGAAACATATGGAATTACACCAAATGTTGACCATGTTTCTTGCATAGTTGACTTATTGGGTCGAGCCCAAAGGGTAAAAGAGGCAGAAGATTATATGGAACGATATTCTTTTGAACAAGATCCTGTTGTTCTTGGTTGTTTACTGTCTGCTTGTCGAGTTCACGGGGATCTTATTGTGGGCGAGCGTACGGCTGAACGTTTCTTGAAGATTAAAAAAATTTCTAGCTCACCTGATGTTTTATTGTCTAATTTGTATGCTTCTGAGAATATGTGGGAGAATGTAGCAGAAACAAGAAAACAGTTAAAAGATAGTTTTATAAAGAAAGAAATTGGTCATAGTTTGATTGAAGTTAAAGGATGTGTTGAGAAATTTACTGTTGGTAGAATTAATCATTCGAGAATACAAGAGATTTTGGTTGTTCTTAAAGTTTTGAGCTTTTCAGAAGACAAAATTTCTTGGTGTTTTTGATATTTTTTGGGTACGCAACTATGTCTTATCTTGTTTATTAAATAGTTGTTTTGTGTTAGAATTCTAGATATTTAATATGATAGTTTTGTATCATCTTTTTTTTTTCTTCAGGACATACTGACAGAGTATACGTTAGTTAGTACGTTACCATAATAAAATTATATTTTTTAGTTTTTAACACTCGCATTTCTCCAAAACAATGGCCATCAATAAGTTCAAAAAGTTGGGTTTTATAAGTCTTATTATTAGAGATGACAATTTTATTAATTCCTTACTCACAATGATCGAGCAAAGGAATGACAGATGGTTCAGTAGAGTTCCTAATCATAAGAACGACCGCCATCATTTTCTAGCCATTGATTCTTAGTCCCATCTGTAGGATTCATCAACTTCTAGATGAGAAGCTTTTCTAAGACTACGAAGAAGATAGATGTATATAAATATCTTATAGTTATTAAGAAACACAAATTTGTATATAGAATAATAGAAACAAGATTAAGTGAGGATTCAAATTTGATTAGGACTGTAAGAACCGACAATGATTCATTTTTTCTCGATTATGATCCAATACTTCCTCATAATTATCCAATTGGGCAATTTATAAAAATGATACATTTTAGAAAAATCCTACATTTTATAGTTTATATAGGTGGTTCCTCATATTCTTATTTCTGCATTCGAACTATCTCTCCGTCAAATAACTGTCAAAAAATATGTTAAGTCAGCTATAAATACCCAAGGCTTATAATCTAATGGTATTAGTGTAAGACGTAAGGTGTTGCACATAACTTATAAGTCATGGATTCAAGTCTTGTTGTAGACAAATGAAAATATGAAATAGATTAGGTGTAGTTAAAAAAAAGTTAACCATATATATACAAGAATTCAAGTGAGCTTTATTGAAAAACAAAAAAGATTAAGAATAAATGTAATCCCGAAGGTTTTTTTATTTAATTATTATCAGTAGAATTTTAAAATTATTCGTATAAAATAATGAAAATTTTCTATTTTATCATAGAAATTGTAACGGGCAAAGTGTAAAACAACAACAATATTTATGACAACTTAAAGCCTAAAGTAATCCATTACAAAAATGATAAAATTAAGGTTAATGTGAACCTAATTTCATTTGGTACCTGTTAAAAAATATATATATATGTTTGTTTTTGGATTTTGAAGCATATGAATACAAGTATTGTAGCCAACCCCACTTTCCCTATGTCATATCAACTTTTATTGATTTCCCAGCAATTGTATTTAGTGGAATCATATAACTATAACTAGCTTCATAACCCGCCCGAATGGGCGGGTATGCTTCAAAATTTATTATGTGAGAAAATACTAATACATATTAAAAATGTTAAAAATGACATAATAATGATGTACATAAAGAAATGTTACATAAAATTCGATACATGAAGAAATGTTACATAAAATTTACAAATGAAATAAGACTTCTTTGTAAACGACATTTGCTATTGAATTAGTATAATTCCCATCTGTCTTTTTCACATGCATTTTCTAGTAAAAAGTTTGTATCACGTGTCATATTTTAAGTACATGATTCTGACTGAAAACAATGAGTATGTTCTTTGCGGGTCAAAATTAATTGCTTTGGGCCAGGCTTCACGACTTAAACCATAAATCAATATTTGTAAATTTGGCCCAATCGTGCTTTTAATTTATGAATATTTGTGAAATGGGCCTTTTAACCTATCTACTATTTTCGCAGTCATAAAATGTTAAAAGACCTGAACAGACGGAAATGGGGACACAAAGAGGCGTGATAATTTATTCCGTGATTTGATTTCGAACATCAATTTTCTACTCCAGAATCATGTACAGGGTACTTCGATTTATTCCGTGATTTGATTTCGAACATCAATTTTCGTCTTCTGGTTCAACGGTTTACAATTTCTGCAGTGTTGTTGCAGATAGAATCAAACTATGATGTTCCGTTTAATCTGAAGAATGATAAAGCTTTTTATTCAATTGATGAAAGTGCAGGTAAATTACATATATCTTGTATTTAATTGATCATTCTTATATCTTAAATCGTAAGGGTTATGAAATACAGGTTAGGATGAAATTGGGTGCCGATGTCGATACCTGAAACGCTAATAATAATAATATTACCATAAGACATAGTTTTACTTTTACAGCAATAGCATAATCGGTTAAGCGTTGCATAAATGACATACCTTTGATAATTTGCAGATTGAAAGATGATTTTCGGGCTGCAATTACGTTTAACAATGCAGATTGAAAGAAGATTACAGTTATGCAATTTCGTTGAACATCACAGAGCGATTAGAGGTTTATATAATGAATTATTGATCGATGTAAGTTGATTATTTCCATAATTTAAGGGAATTAAGTTATAATCTTTTAGGGAAATAAGTTATAGTATTTCCGGAATTAAATATAAATTATTTAAAAAAATTGTTTTGATTTTATTTAGTGCTATGAATTAAATGTGGGTAAATCTTCCCTTAAGTATATATAATACAGATTCCATATTTAGGGCGTGAACTAATTGAATAGAAATACAGATTCCTAATTTTTATCATGACCAAAATATGCTTGGAAAATTATATCCGAATTAAACAACCAAAATTTAAAGAGTATTAATGGGTATTAGGCATATAATTTATGAAAAAAATAAGGCTCAATCTTAGTTCCGTATGTGGTAAAAAATTAATATGAACACATATTAATAGGTTAACCTATTAAATAATTAACTTAAATATTATGTTGATTCCACTGTCGTTTGTAAAATATGTCGAGTTTTGACTATTAGCTTTGACTTTTAAAGTCTAACCGATTTAGACTATAAACATATAATTAGTTAACAATATTATGTTAATGTTCATGTTATTAGCTAATTCTACAAAAAACTGTTTGATATTAATAACAAAATTCATTATAATAACAGTTGAACAACCTATTTTTTTATATCTATTATATTGACTATATACAGTTTATTAGACAATAAAGTAAATGTTTACACAGTTTTAATCATACCTTTCCCTTGATTAAACTGTAGCTCTTTTTAAGTTCTACAATTTTCCTGCAACAAAGTAGGAATTATATTGACATGCAGGTATATTAAAACAGTTTATTAGACAATAAAGTAAATGTTTACACAGTTTTAATCATACCTTTCCCTTGATTAAACTGTAGCTCTTTTTAAGTTCTACAATTTTCCTGCAGGTATATTAAAACTGTGATTTGAAAAGTGTATAGCTTGATGTAAATCTGCATGGCGTAAATTCAGAATAAAAGGTTTTAAAAGTGTAGAATCAACAGTATTATAAGGGAAGAAAAACGAATAGTAGAAATAGTAGAAAATATGAATATAAACCTTCAGCGAGTTGGTTTTGATTCGTGATGCAGGGAAGAAATTTACGCTATGAACTTTGTGGTGTTGTATTCCGGTTTATAAAGGATACAGAATGTTATTGATATCCCGAGAAAGGTGTAATAGATTAGGCAATGATTTTTAAATAATTAAGAAGTTTAATTGTCTTGGTTGTAAAACGAAATCTGTTTCCAAAATACCTGTAAATTTGAAAAGGTAACAATCTTTAATGTAGCTGATTTGTAGGCATAACAATCTTTAATGTGATATTCGGATATTTAATGTGCATAATTTACAGGTTATTTTATTAAAGGATACAGATTTTTTCGTTCTGAAATTCCGGACTTACCGTAACAGGTTGTTGGTCGATTCCGGACTTACCGTAACAGGTTGTTGGTCGAATATTTGTGCAGAAATCAATGGACCAATGGGTGAATTACACGTGGATTAAACGACCAATCAGAAACGTATGTGGTAAAAAATAAGGCTCAATCTTAGTTCCGTATGTGGTAAAAAATTAATATGAACACATATTAATAGGTTAACCTATTAAATAATTAACTTAAATATTATGTTGATTCCACTGTCGTTTGTAAAATATGTCGAGTTTTGACTATTAGCTTTGACTTTTAAAGTCTAACCGATTTAGACTATAAACATATAATTAGTTAACAATATTATGTTAATGTTCATGTTATTAGCTAATTCTACAAAAAACTGTTTGATATTAATAACAAAATTCATTATAATAACAGTTGAACAACCTATTTTTTTATATCTATTATATTGACTATATACAGTTTATTAGACAATAAAGTAAATGTTTACACAGTTTTAATCATACCTTTCCCTTGATTAAACTGTAGCTCTTTTTAAGTTCTACAATTTTCCTGCAACAAAGTAGGAATTATATTGACATGCAGGTATATTAAAACAGTTTATTAGACAATAAAGTAAATGTTTACACAGTTTTAATCATACCTTTCCCTTGATTAAACTGTAGCTCTTTTTAAGTTCTACAATTTTCCTGCAGGTATATTAAAACTGTGATTTGAAAAGTGTATAGCTTGATGTAAATCTGCATGGCGTAAATTCAGAATAAAAGGTTTTAAAAGTGTAGAATCAACAGTATTATAAGGGAAGAAAAACGAATAGTAGAAATAGTAGAAAATATGAATATAAACCTTCAGCGAGTTGGTTTTGATTCGTGATGCAGGGAAGAAATTTACGCTATGAACTTTGTGGTGTTGTATTCCGGTTTATAAAGGATACAGAATGTTATTGATATCCCGAGAAAGGTGTAATAGATTAGGCAATGATTTTTAAATAATTAAGAAGTTTAATTGTCTTGGTTGTAAAACGAAATCTGTTTCCAAAATACCTGTAAATTTGAAAAGGTAACAATCTTTAATGTAGCTGATTTGTAGGCATAACAATCTTTAATGTGATATTCGGATATTTAATGTGCATAATTTACAGGTTATTTTATTAAAGGATACAGATTTTTTCGTTCTGAAATTCCGGACTTACCGTAACAGGTTGTTGGTCGATTCCGGACTTACCGTAACAGGTTGTTGGTCGAATATTTGTGCAGAAATCAATGGACCAATGGGTGAATTACACGTGGATTAAACGACCAATCAGAAACGTGTATACTGATGATGTGTCGAATTCAAATCGGGTCTACCTGCATATATAGGGGAAGATACCCCCTGCCAAAACCATACATTTTTGTCTATTTATACAATCCCGTAGACTTAAATTAATTTTATGTAGAGGTAGGCATGACGGTGGGCTTGGGCTGGATTAAATAAGCAATGGGCTTAAATGTTCACTTTGTTCTTGTAGATTTGGATACGCATCGTCATTTTTTACTTAAAGGTTGTTGCGATTTGGGATCTGGTAGATGAAGATGTCTTCCAAATTCCTATCGTCGTCCGCTCTTCTACTTTTTGTAATCGTAATCATTTTCAATTTCTTCGTGGTTTCTTCTTCTTCAGATCTATCCGTGCCACACGAATTGTAAGCAATTTCTATGTCTGTATGTATGTAGATTGATTAATATGGTAGTGTTTGATTTGAATTGAATCAAAATTACGCAGAGGAAGAGCTTTGAAGAGCTTTAAGGAAAAAGCAGCAAGTGACACAAACCTAACTTTGGACTGCTCTCCTTCTGGTCCCTGCGTCCCTTGCCTTTACTCAGAGAAGGTATCTCTCTATTCCTATTTCCTCAAATTTAAGTTTTTATGTTGAAATTGTGAGTCAGTGGAATTGAAGTTTTTGTGTTGAAATTGATGATTATGCTTTCAGTGATCATATATATGTTAATGGTTTTGTAAAACTTAACAATCCTATGTATTGGATAAACTAATTTAGGAATTGACTCTTCTCTCATAGAGACTTCGATCATTTCTCTAGTTTGGTACAAGAAAAAATTCAATAGGAAAGTGTACAACAAAATAATGATTTAGTTTTGATCCAAACCTATCCAGAAAATCCAAATTATTCGGTTATATGCTTCTTCTTTTTGAGAATGCAGCCAGACATGGAGTCTAGAATCTAAATCAGTACACAGTTACTCATTTCTTAATTTTATGTCAAATAAAAGATACATTAGTATGAAACCTTTGATTTGGGGGTTGCAGAAAGAAGAAAGGTATAGGTGCAGTGAAACTGGGTATCGCATTCCTATGAAGTGTGTGAAAATTAAAACAGTGGATGAAGAAAATCAAAGTAAGCAGAATCAGAACCAGAATCCATTGGAAGTGTATGTAACATATAGAAGCTGCATACCTGCTGCTAATGATGACAACCTTTCCGTCATTGGTTTTGAGGTTTCTTCTTCTTCTTCTTCTTAATTACAGTACTTTCTTATTATATCTATTTATAATAATCAATATAAGATGCACATGACTTACTGTGTGCCGACAAACAGGGGATCATGTTGGTGTTGCTGGGAACCAGTTTGTTTGTAATCATGAGACGTAAGGGAAGTTTGATCACACCAGGAGGAGCCATAAGACTTCCCACCAACCCTAGATTTTAACACATAAACTGTATTCACCTTTTTTGTTCAAATTTATATTGTTTGTTATTTTTAGAGAAATGGAGCAAACACCAAAACATACACTTGAATAGTCCTTATGTGTAAAAATGTTAAGCTGGCCTTGCGCTTATCATACAACTTACAAGTGCTAACTTGTTAGTTTAACAAAAGACATGGTTGGAGAACTCACTACCCATTTGTTCAACGATCTTGTAGCGAGTACTCGGATTGAGATTTTTATATATAAACTTTTGTAAAAATGTATATTATACATATAATTTCCCTAGTTCTTAAAAATATAACATATTTTGGAGAAGATTGACCGAGTTTTTGGGTTTTGAGCGAGTTTTGACCAAGCTTCCAACTTTCGACCGAGTTTTGGCCAAGTTGGCAAAGTTTTGACCGATTTTTACATTGACTGAGTTTTTGACCGTTTAATATCAACCTGGCACAGTAAAACACTAAATAGCGAGTACTCACCCAAGTTGGCCAAGTTTTACAACACTGGCCAAAGATGACATTTGATGGTGATACTCATAAACGGCACTATTTTTACTTAATATATTTTTACTTCATATCTTAATTACCTAGCCAATTGTAAGTTAAAAAGACCAAGGCTGACATATTTTGTAAAAATTAAGGTGTCTACGGGTGTTAAATTCATGATAAATATATCTTTCTCTTGTTAATATGGTTTTAACACACTCTACATTTACAACTTCCCTCATATATTTATATTGATTATTAAAAAATACATCTAACCAATCACAAATTAAAAAAAAAAACAATCGAACATGGCTTTGGCATGATGGTCGGATGGCATGACGGTGTCAAAGATTCTTTAACATGATTTTGACACACTACGTCATGAACCAACATATAAACGTGAAAAGAAAGAAAAGTAGAAAGTGAATTGCTTCTTTAAACAAAACGAAAGCATCCCATGTAGCTTTAAGAGCATCCACAATGGTTAACCTCTCCACTTATTACTTTTATCACATAATCAAATAACCTATTAATTAAAATCTCTCCAATGGTTAACCTCTGCAAAGGCTTTTTCTTATTAATATTAATAATTTACCTTTATCTATATCAAATATTTTAGAAATACCCCTCACTTTATATACAACTAAAACCATATCTCATTTTATATACATAACATAATACCACAAAAAAATAAAATTAATCATCATGTGTGGTCTTTCTTAAAAAGTATTGAAATATGATAAAGTTACAATTTATAGTTATAGAGATAATAAATGATTCACATATAAATATATACATGGTTTTGACATGTAAAATTGTTAAATATAGGGACTAAAAGAATCAAACATTGAAAGATGATTAAGTGGTTGTGGAAGAATAAGTGGTTGGAGTGAACTCCTAAAAATGTCATCTATTCTAATGGTAAAAAGTCATTTTAGAAATTATTCAAATAGTAATAACCTCTTAAAATGCCTCCTATCGGAGATCCTCTAATACTTACATAAAACTTTCTGAATCACTTATATCTAACATTTAGATTATTATTGTTTTAATATGTTTTTTGTAACCAATTTTTTTTGTAACCATTTTATTTTGTTTTTGTAACCGTTTAAAAAACAACCCGTTACCCAATTATTTTTCACTTTATTTACCTCAAAATCTCACAAAAAACTGTTGCATAGAAACGAGGAAGAGACACCCATCAAGACTACAAAAACAATGAAAAGGTGAAATTTAACTTGGGGAAATTCATTACCATTATATAATACAAAAGAATATTGAAGTTTCAATCAAATTTTACCTTGTTAATCCACAACTTCATGCTGTTAAAATGGTATATATGGTTCATAACACCCCAAAAAAAGTTAACATCCGCGTTGGGATATCGAATTCAAAAAACCAAACCTTCAAGAATCTCGGAACACCGGGCATTTGAACGTTCATATGTCCTAAGTGAAGAATCATGTGATCTTACCCAGGGTAGGGCCGGACCTACTTTGTAGCACAGGTAGTCAGTGTAACGCCTCAAAATATCCCGAATAATTAGTGTTAAAAAATTATTTGTATTTTTTAGTGTAGGTTATCCCCTAAGATAAAATGTGCAAACGGTTATACCCCTCAGTTTTTTTCTTGGATATTATGAGCATAATAATGACATGCATTGTGTCATAGGGCCATGGCTCCTAGGGCTTGAATATTGATAATATCATCACACCGCGCCCTACGCTTTTATAATCTTGATTATTTGGATTGTTTTGCTAGTACTTGGTATTCTGCATACACTCTTATCAACTTTCTTTTTCTAAAGCTATGTACGTAATAACAAAAAATATTGTAGAAAAACACCAACTACTGCTAATACAACATCATTGATAATTGCAGCATATTAAATTATCATCACATTAAACACATTATATATGTACAATAATTTGCATGGGTTATGTTCGAAATTTGTTTAAGGTTATTACTTATTATTGCATTGAATAATTATACACCTTTGAATTTATTTGTACTATTCTTTTGAAACGTTATCATATCATATGAGGGACATGGCTATATAACTACGATCACATGGTAGTGTTTAAACCAAACACAATTGTCGTGGCCCCTTTACCCCACCCACATTATGTCCTATAAAAGCGAAAATATTTATGTTATAACTTATATGTCTAATCGAAATTACACCTAAGGTAGTCGGTCTTCTTTTTGGTGATTTGCAGTCTGATATGTTCTTAGGCATCCCTCCATTGTTCTAATCTGTAGTTTAACTCATCAATCTTTTTTTGGAAACGGCAAATGAAATAACGGAAGCCTACTCGCAATTTTTCAGCGAGCACCCCGAGTTCGAGCTCCGCATAAGCGGGCAAACCCAGCCCCCAAAGAGATTTCCAAGGAAAATTCCCCATATGTGCCCGTGTGAGGTATGGGTTAAATTACGTTAATGCAACGCTCCCAAAGGGATTCGAACCCACGACCTGCAGCCCACATCGGTATAAACCCAGTGCCTCAGACCAGCTAGGCTGGCCATCATTGGACCATATATGGGACCAAATCAGATTAAACAACAAAAGAGAAATGATATTTTTTCCTACCAAATCTTCTTACCCATATGTTTACTCACTTTTAAACTTGACATGTGTCATCCAGTAATTCTCTTTCCTCATATCGTCCCTTGATTTTGACACTTGTCATGATCAAAATGAGTAGAAATATGGTAGGAATAAATGATAGGAAGAAATACCAATACTCTAAAACAAAATGCTAGATTTAAATTTGTATGATTTGTGTCAATTTAGAAAACATCAAATAATGTCTTATATTTATGATAATATAATATGCGTGAGGACTATGAAAGAGACATACGAATACAAATCATTTTAGACGTTAATTTATGTTAAGTCGATACTTTAATAATTTAACCATACTAGACTATAAATATGTAACATATATGTTACTTTTATATGGTCCTACGTTAATTTTTGTAATAGGAACATGAGATGTAAATAATGTCTACCTCAGCTGGATTTCATGAGTTTTACTCTCATATGAGGCGTGAGGTTTAGAGTTCGAATCATGTAAACACCTCTTGTGGTGTCAAATATGAGGGATTTTTCCTTTGAAATCCATATAGAGACTTGTTGGAACAAAATCACAGTTCAACTTAATACTGATACTGCAGTTAGTACTGATCATACTTAGTACTGATGGGGCAGAAACATATTACTGATGAAGTTGATACTGGTGAAGACTATAACTTAGTTACTACTGATCAAGGCTTATTGAAGATACTACTGATCAATAGTAGTTACTACTGACAATGTATCTGGACTTACTACTGGTCACCAAAGTTACTACTGACGTTACTTATTTACTACTGGTGATTGCAGAATGATACTGATGAGCGTATATGGAACATATCGAGTCCGAGATCTTCGTAAAGATAGTTATAGCATGTATTTCAATGTATATCTTTATAATTCGAATGTAAATCAAGTCCTAGAATAACTAGGGTAAATAGTTTAGCTTCAAGGACTATTATAAATAGTTCCTTACGAATTGTAAACGTACGTGTGTATTGTTAACTTGATAATATACATTGAAGCTTTTTGTGAAACTGTGTTCTTAATATTTTCGTTTATTGTTTACAGTTCATTGTTCTTAATATATTGATATAGTGTTGATCCGCTGCAACTTCTATAATCAATTAGATCTAAGGTGTTTATTAACTTCTTCATAGTTAATCGATCCTGACAAGTGGTATCAGAGCATATTGGTTCTAGATCTACTATTTGTTAAGAACAGCAAAGAGTTTTAATCTTTAAAACACACACATTATTAATCATGACTGATAATAATGAAAGCACTCAGGCTAACAAAATCCCTATTCTCACTCCCAACAACTTTGGGATGTGGAAGAATCGTATTAAGCAATACATGCTTATCACTGATTATTCCATGTGGGAAGTTGTCCTTGAAGGAAACAAAACAGGTCCTGGACAAGCAAGCAGCTCTGCAACTGAGGCAGACAAACTTAAATGTGAGAAGGAGAAAAAAGATAAAGGAATCGAACTTAAAGCTCTAAGCACTCTCCTACTGGCCATTCCTAACGACTATCAACATCTTTTTGTTGAGTATGATGATGCAAAGGTGCTATGGGAAGCACTGGAGAAGAGATTCGTTGGGACCAAGAGCACCAAGAGGAACATGAAGTCTGTTCTCAAACAAGACTTTGAAAACTTCAAACGAAAGCCCAATGAAACACTCACTCAAGTGTTTGACAGATTCAACAAGCTAATTGGTGAACTTAACCAAGTTGGGGTTAAGATGGATCAAGAAGATGTCAACATGAAGTTCCTAAGATCTCTTAGTGAAGAATGGGCCATGTACACAGTGGTATATAGACAGAGAGATGCACTAGAAGAAAAGGAGTTGGATGAACTCTACTATGATCTCAGAGTATTTGAAACTGAGGTAAATCAAAAGAACCCTTCTATTTCTTCTAATAATGCTGCATTTGTCTCTAGTACAGGTCTAGGCCAAGAAACTTCCATAGGAAAGGCTGCAGATTCTGAGGATGCTGCAAGAGAATCCTTTTTTACTAGTCATGTGCATTCTGCACTGATTAGTGATGACTTGGAACAATTAAATCCAGATGACCTTGAGGAGATGGACCTTAAATGGCAAATGGCTATGCTGAGCCTAAGAACCAAAAGATTCTTAAAGAGAACTGGTAGGACAAGTCTCAATTACAACAAAGGTGACAAAGCTGGATTTGACAAAACTAAAGTCAAATGTTACAACTGTAACAACCTTGGTCACTTTGCAAAAGAATGTCCTCAACCAGACAAAAGATCAAAATCAACTGCTCTTGTTTCACAACAAGGACAAGGATATGACTGGAGCTTCCAAGCAGAAGAGCAGGCTCAAAATCAAGCTCTCATGGCCTTTACTGACAGCAAATCTGAGGTAAAACCTAAACCTTGTACTTCTGAATGTATTAAAATTGTTAAAAATTTAGAAAAAGAAAACACTAAATTAACTGAAGATTTAGCAAAAGCAGTAAGAAGAAATCATGAATTTGATGGTGTGATTACTGATCAAGAACATCAGATAAAGGTGTACCAGATGATAGATCAACGGATAAAAGAAGAATTACTTCAAGCTGTAGATGAGAAAGAATTTTATGAATTAAAAAATAAAGAATTAACAAGTAAATTAGAAGAATGTCAACTTGAAATTGAACAAAATAAATTAACAATTAAAAAGTTTGAAAGAAGTACTAAAATTCTTGATGAACTAACTAACAATCAAACTACAGACAAAGTTATTCATGGGGTGGGATATCATGCTGTACCACCTCCATATAAATTCATTCCTCCACTTAAAAACAGTTCAGAAAGAATCATTAATGAATTAAAAACTGAAAATCAAACTGAATCACATAATGAAACATCTGAATCAAATGACTCTTCTGATTATGATCAATCAATTGAATTTACAATCTCTCAAACTGAATCTCCAAAATCAATTGATACAAGTTTTCACACAGCACAAAGTCCAAATGAATCTCCTAAATATGATGCAGAAAATGTACCAAAAATTTTAAAAAGGGGAAATGAAAGAAATAAAATTCAACTCTTAGATCAAAGAATACCTGAAGGTGCTAAAAGTAAGAAATTAAGATGTGTTATATGCAACAAAATGAATCATTTAGCAAAGGATTGTCACTTCAATCCAATTAATTGTAAAGAATTCAAAGAATTTAAAACTTTCAAAGAAAAAGCAAAAACACAGAAATTAAAAGATACTACTGGTCCTTCAGTAGTAAATCAAAATAAAATTTCAATTACTGAAACACCAAGATTTGGAAGAAGTGCATCAAGATTTGTGCAAAACAGAAGAATTGGAAGCCCAAAGAACAACAATTACTTCAAGAACAATGGAAAATCAAATCAAAATAAATAATATTTTAAATTTTCCAACACCAGTAAAAACTTTAATAAATTTACTACTGGTGTTAACCCTAATTATAATGTTGTATGGTACCAGTACAAAAACACTACTGGTAAAAACCCTAATTACAAAAATACTACTGCTCCTAAACCAACTTTCAAATATACTACTGGTGTCAACCCTAAAAACACTACTGGTCATTCTAAACATGGTAAGTACCCAAATACTACTGGTCCATCAGTAGTAAAGTATTCAAAAGCTAAACATCATGGGTATAAACCAAGATCAGTAGAAAATTCAAACACCAGTAACATTTTTAAAAGGGCAGTAGTAAAACTAAACACCAGTAATAAACAGGTATGGGCACCAAAAATGTTTAAAGTTAAATCCCCAAAGGCTTATTTCTCAAAGGATGAACCCAAGACATACAAAGCTTGGGTTCCCAAACTTAACTGATTCTTTACTCACTTGTGCAGAGCATTCAGATCCCAGAAGAAGGAAGAACATGGCATATTGATAGTGGATGCTCAAGGCACATGACTGGAAATATGCAAATTCTTAAAGATTTCAAGCTATTTGATGGAGGATATGTGGCCTTTGGTGAGAACCCAAAGGGAGGTAAGATTACAGGTAAAGGTACTGTTACTAATGGCAAAATTACCTTTGATGATGTATTTTATGTAGCTGAACTAAAATACAATCTTGTCAGTGTGTCTCAAGTGTGTGATAAAAAGAACAAAATTCTTTTCATAGACATTGAGTGCATCATTCTTTCTCCTGACTTTATTTTAGATGAAAAATATGTTGTTTTGAGAACTCCAAGGAGAAACAATGTGTATTGCCTGGATATAGGGGGGAACTCATTTCTTCAAATGAGGTCAACTGTTTTATATCCAAGGCAAACACCACTGAATCAGAACTATGGCATAGAAGGATGTGTCACATAAATTTCAAAAACATGAACAATCTAGTAAAAAGAAATTTGGTCATTGGACTACCTCAAAAACAATTCATGTGTGATCATCACTGTGTTGCATGCCTAAAAGGTAAACAACACAAGACTTCTCATAAGTCCAAATCTGTGAACTCTATTTCTGTTCCTTTACAACTCTTACATATGGACCTTTTTGGACCTACAAATGTAATGAGTATTGGAAAGAAACAATATTGCCTAGTTATTACTGATGACTTTTCCAGATATACATGGGTTTTCTTTCTCAGGACAAAGGATGAAACAAGTGAACTCATCAAGAACTTAATTGTCAAACTGGAGAACACATCTGATCAAAAAGTTAAAGCCATAAGATGTGATAATGGCACAGAATTTAAAAATGCTAACTTAATTAACTTTTGTGATCTTAAAGGTATTGACAGGCAATACAGCTCACCTAGAACTCCTCAACAAAATGGTGTAGCTGAAAGAAGAAATAGAACCATCATTGAAGCAGCAAGATCAATGTTAGCAGATTCAAAATTACCAATTACTTTTTGGGCTGAAGCTGTTAATACTGCATGTTATGTTCAGAACAGAGTATTAATAGTGAAGCCACATTTTAAAGCACCATATGAACTCTTTAATAAAAGAAAACCCTCTATAAGTTTTTTAAAATCATTTGGTTGTCCTTGTACTATTCTAATTACAAGAGAACAAATTGGTAAGTTTGACTGCAAAGCTGATGATGGAATCTTTGTGGGATACTCTACTCAAAGCAAATCATACAGAGTATTCAACAAAAGACTAAGGATAATTGAAGAAAGCATTAATGTATCCTTTAATGAAAATGTTTCTAATGAACAAGGGAATGGTCCAGATTGGCTATTTAACATAGACAATCTAACCAAATCCTTTAATTCTAACATGGATTTTAATGCAGGAAACTCAAATTGTCACTCTCAAAAGGAAGGAACATCATATGTTAGTACTGATCAAGAAGAGATGAGATACATAGTAGTCAATACTGCTCCCATAGTTAATACCGAGGACAGTAATAAATCAAATTCTGGAACCAGTAGTAACTCTGAGAGTGAGGACAGTAGTAATTCAAATACTACTGATACCAGTAATAGTACTCAAAATACTACTGGTCCTAACAATAACCTAGATTCTCAAGATACTACTGATACCAGTAACAACAACAATACTACTGATCTCAATGAAGACAATAGCAGTAGTAACTCTGACCAAGATGATGATGAACCAAACATCAATGACAATGAAGGATCACTAGAGGAACAACTGCCTGAGACAAATGAGTCCAATCTTGAAAATCAACTAGTAGTTGATAAAGCTACAACCACAAGGACTCAAAAGAACCATCCATTAGACCTTGTTCTAAGTGATGTTAACTCACCACTGCAAACAAGAAGCAAATTAAATAAAAGCTTAACTGCAAACATGTGCAACATAAGTTTAATTGCTAATGAATGTATGTTTGAATGCTTTTTGTCTCAGGATGAACCAAAGAAGATCCAACAAGCAATGAATGACTCAAACTGGATTGAGGCAATGCAATAAGAACTCCTTCAGTTCAAGTTACAAGCTGTTTGGACACTTGTACCTCTACCCAAAGGAAAAAGAGCCATTGGAACAAGATGGATCTTTAGAAACAAGAAGGATGAAAGAGGTATAGTGATCAAGAACAAAGCCAGACTTGTAGCCCAAGGATACACTCAAGAAGAAGGAATAGACTATGATGAAGTATATGCTCCTGTTGCTAGAATTGAAGCTATAAGAATATTTCTAGCATATGCTTCATTCAAGAAGTTCAAAGTCTATCAAATGGATGTGAAGAGTGCATTCCTATATGGGAAGATTGAAGAAGAGGTCTATGTATGCCAACCTCCAGGCTTTGAAGATCCAAAACATGGTGATTATGTGTTCAAACTGGATAAAGCTCTATATGGCCTACCTCAGGCACCAAGAGCATGGTATGATACATTATCATCATATCTATTGAAGAATAATTTTAAAAGAGGAGCCATTGACAAAACTTTGTTTACAAAGAAAGTCAAAGATGATATACTACTGGTACAAATCTATGTAGATGATATCATCTTTGGTTCAACAAATGATGTATTATGCAAAGAATTTGAAGAACTGATGCAGATTAAATTCAAGATGAGCTCTATGGGTCCAATGAACTTCTTCCTTGGACTCCAAGTCAGTCAAAGAACAGATGGTATTTTAATAAATCAATCAAAATATGTCAAAGACATCTTGGAAAAGTTTGATTTGAAAGACTGCAAAAGTGCAAGTACTCCAATGGAAACACACAAACACCTACATCCTGATGTTGAGGGGGAGGATGTATATGAACACTTATATAGATCAATGATAGGCTCTTTGATGTACTTAACCGCATCAAGACCTGACATTATGTATAGTGTTTGTGTGTGTGCAAGATATCAAGCAAGACCTAAAGAACTACACTTGCAAGCTGTCAAAAGAATATTCAGATACTTGAAAGGCAAACCATCACTAGGTCTATGGTATCCACACGATTCACCCTTTGAACTCATAGCCTACACAGATAGTGACTATGGAGGTGAATGTCAAGATAGAAAGTCCACTACTGGTGGATGTCAATTCTTTGGATCAAGACTGGTGTCATCGCAATGTAAGAAGCAAACAAATGTATCAACATCAACTGCTGAAGCAGAATATGTAGCTGCATCTGCTTGTTGTGCTCAAGTACTATGGATTCAAAACCAGCTTCTAGACTTTGGTATCTCTATCCTTAAAACTCCTATTTTTATTGATAATCAAAGTGCTATTAATATTGTGAACAATCCGGTAAAACACTCTAAAACTAAACACATTGAAATAAGATTTCATTTTATAAGAGATTGCAATGAAAAGAAATTAATCAAAGTAGTTAAAATCCATACTGATGATCAATTAGCTGATCTTTTTACAAAAGCATTTGATGTAAGAAGGTTCAACTTCTTGGTTAGTAGTATTGGACTGATTTTGATAAATTAAAATCTCACTTAAAGTCATGTGTAAAGTTTTTGTTGTAAAAAGTTATTTATTTGTTTAAGTGTTTTACTACTGATAGATCTGTATTACTGGTGTGTAGGAAGGTGCACAAAATACTACTGGTAGGTCAATACTACTGGTGTATATTAGGTTTACATAAATACTACTGGTAAGTCAGTACTACTGATATTCACATATACTACTGGTCTTGTGTGTTGATGGTTACTACTGATGTCTTTAGTTACTACTGATGTCAAAATCCCTAGTCACTACTGATGTTAGTAGATACTACTGACGTTTTATTACTGGTATTTCATTTACTACTGGTCTTTCAGAATCCCAATTACCAAACTAACCCCCGTGAAAATAACCGTTATGTTATGATTCGAAGGGCATTTTAGTCTTTTTGCAGGTTAAATCGAAAGATATAAAAGGCGGCAGTCGATTAGTTTAGCATTATCTTCACTTCGATTTTCTAAATCCTCTCGATAAACCCTAGCTTTCGATCAAAAACCCTTCATCAGTAATAAAATTTTCACATCTTTCTCTCAAATCAACAACAATGGCAACTCTACAATCTCTCAATGTTCAAACCGATCTTAAATATTCAGAGTTCCATAACATGTGTGCGTTTTTACGCAATCCAGACGGTACTAAAGACTTTCGACCAATCGTACAATTCTTGAAGAACTCATATATCAAGTTTGCTCTAACTGTAAAACCGAAAGCATACCAACAGCACTTGGTGGATTTCTGGACCAATGCTGAAAGAACAGAAGGTGCAACTGTACCTATGATAAAATCATCAGTGGATGGAAAAACAATAACAATCACTGAGCAATCAATTCGACACCATCTACAACTACACGATGATGCAGGTATGTTTACACTTCCTAAGGAATTCATTGCTGAAATTTTAAACAAAATGGGTTATGAGGGAAGACTCAACATAGTAACTTTTCAAAAGGGTCTTCTCTCCCCACAATGGAAATTTGTAGTACATACAATTCAGCATTGTATTTCTCCAAAACGAAGTACTTGGAATGAGTTTAATAAGGCAATAGCATCTGCTGTTGTCTGTTTATGCACAGACCAAGTCTTTAATTTTTCTTACATGATTTTTGAAGGTATGTTGGGAAATCTTAGTTCTTCAAAATTTCTAATGTATCCCAGATTTCTCCAACATATCATAAACATTGAATTGCAAAACTTGTCAACTCCCAAAAACATTTTTATCATTCCAGAGTTGAACAAGAAAGTTTTCTCTAATATGAGAAAACAATTTAAATTTTCGGGCAAGGAAACCCCTCTGTTTCCTAATATGATCAAAGATCAAACACTTATTGGAGAGGGTTCAATAATAGATACAACCCAAATTGAACCTCAACCCACTCCATCACCCCCAAATACAGCCCAAACACCACCCCAAATAGTCACTCAATCACCCACTAACATAGAAGTCCTGAATGTGTCCCAGGAACTTGAAATAAATCTGCAGAGTGCTACTCTTCACTCTGTGGAAGACCTACCAAACAAAACCCAAAATATTTCCACTACTTATAAAAGAAAGAAATCTTCTTTAAAGGACACCAGGGGACAAATCGAGTCACACCCCAGACTCAAAGAGTTGTCCTCCAAGGAGGAGAGAGGACATGAGGCGAGGGCTTTCACTACTGATGCCCCAAAGGTGGGTGCACAGGACAGTGAAAACATCTCTAAGACCCAGACCTCGGCAACTTTAAGTGATGACTCTTTTGAGGAATTACTTAAAGGACCCCGGTGCCAAGAAACCACAAGGGGGGGCATCTCTGCTTCTTCTAGGAAGAAGAGGATGTCTAAAAGACCCAATGAATCACCAAGAAGTGATGAGGGCAGATCTGTGGAATTGATGGAAATGATGGAAAACCTTAAAACCAATGTACCTGTTAGTAAGCCCGATGATCTTGCTAGATGGAGTGAGGGCAGTATTAAAACCAAACAATTGACGGATAAAGTGGATTCTCTTGAATCTACTGTACAAGATTGCCTTAAGTATCTAACAAATCAGGGAAAAACCATTGCAGTTATGAAGAGACATGTCAATACCATCAACAAAAGAATGAGGCTATATGAACACAGGCTTCATCAACAAACTAAAATTATCAGAAGATTGAAAAAGAAGGTTGATGATAGTGAGGCTCCTCCAGTTGAGCTCACTAAGGGGGAGAAGGATAACATTCAAACAATGATTGATGAATCAATTGCAGCAGCAGCATCCTCTCTCCTAAATCTAAAAGAAACAACTGTTGATGAAGACCAAGAAAAGATGGTTTTTGATGATGAGCCAATGACTACTGCTCCCATGGAAGATCAAACTGAAAAAGAAACATCAGTAGTAACTCCTACTACTGATATAATAGCAGTAGTAAGTAAAGAAGAGGAAGTAAAAGCAACAAATACTACTGATGCCCTATCAGTAGTAACTCCTGAAGTCCCACCAGTAGTAACTACTTTGGTTACTACTGAAGAGGAAGAACTGCAACTTCCTGAGCTAATTGAAAGAGAAAAATATGTCATCATCTCCAAACCACCAACACCTGATCAACCACTTATCATACCTGACATTGATGATAATGTGAACTGGTTTGAGGTAGATGAATGTACACTTCCTCCACATCCTAAGATACTACCAGAAGACCAACTTAAACTGTTTTATCCAAAACTACTACTTCCTGGTATCCCTGATATGAAATACATTCCACCTCCACCATCTGCTTGCATTGGAAAAGGAAAAGAAGTCTATGATGATGATTATCCAAATAGAGCATTAGGTCATCACATGGTAAACAAGATTAATCATGTCAGAGCAGAAAAGCAATCTAGATGGAGAATAAAACATAGGAAATTTTTGGAGAAAGTGGAAATGTATCAAGCACTAGAGGAAAATAAGAAGAAAGCTCAAAGTGCAATTCCAGTTCAAATACCTATTCAAGCAGAGGACATTCAGATAAAAGCTCAAAAGGCAGAATTCAAAAGGCTCAGAAAAGTTGAAGAAGAACATATACAATGCCTTGAATATTTGGTCTCTGAATGCAAGAAAACTAAAAGTGAATTAAATGATGATGTGTTTGAACAGAAGGCCAATATGATTGAGTATTTGAAAACAAAAGGGCATAGTGCAAAGTCATTTGGAAGAATGAAGATGATGACTATAATTGAAAAATATTGCACTGCTAAAAAGAAGGATTTGGCTGAACAAGAAGCAGAAGAAGAAAAGAAATCCAAAGCTTTAATCCCAATCAGTCCAACTTTAATCAAAGCTGGTAGTGTATCAACTACTGGTAATACCTCAACTCCCCAATCAAAGAAAAGAAAAACTGTTGATCAAGAACAAAGCACTCAAAAGAAGTCAAAAACACAAATCATACCTGTTCTTGAAATGTCTGTTGCTCCCTTGCAGAACAATCCAATCATCAATTGGAGGGTTATGCAGAATAATGTGATAGAGATCATAAGGGAAGATAAAATTGTGCAGAGATTTACTGGATGGTTACCTTTGATCATGTCCTGTTCAAGAAGTGATGTCATTAAACTACTGATCATTGGAAAACCAAGGATGTCAAAGAAATCATGGAAAGATTCTGGTGCTGGATACTTAACAAAGATGATTGATGCTGCTTTCTATCCAGACAACTATCCAGAACAGTTTACAGATTCAGGAAATGTCTATCATTGGAATGTGATTCCAACTGCACAAATGTACTTCTTTGAAAAATCTGGCAAAGTCTGTGAACTATATTTGTATGAAAAGGAATATCCTCATTCTGAGAAGACTATGTACCAGATATTCACAAACACAATGATGAAACCTTATGATGTTGTTATGTTCCAAAACAAATTAAACTATTTCACAAAGAGGAACAGCAAATACATCATTGAGCAAAGAAGACAACAGAATCAAAGAACCCTTGAGAAAAGAAGAAGGGAACAAGAAGAACAAGAGAAACTTAGTTGATTAAAAGATAATCAATAAGTTTAGGGGGGAGATTGTTGGAACAAAATCACAGTTCAACTCAATACTGATGCTGCAGTTAGTACTGATCATACTTAGTACTGATGGGGCAGAAACATATTACTGATGAAGTTGATACTGGTGAAGACTATAACTTAGTTACTACTGATCAAGGCTTATTGAAGATACTACTGATCAATAGTAGTTACTACTGACGATGTATCTGGACTTACTACTGGTCACCAAAGTTACTACTGACGTTACTTATTTACTACTGGTGATTGCAGAATGATACTGATGAGCGTATATGGAACATATCGAGTCCGAGATCTTCGTAAAGATAGTTATAGCATGTATTTCAATGTATATCTTTATAATTCGAATGTAAATCAAGTCCTATAATAACTAGGGTAAATAGTTTAGCTTCAAGGACTATTATAAATAGTTCCTTACGAATTGTAAACGTACGTGTGTATTGTTAACTTGATAATATACATTGAAGCTTTTTGTGAAACTGTGTTCTTAATATTTTCGTTTATTGTTTACAGTTCATTGTTCTTAATATATTGATATAGTGTTGATCCGCTGCAACTTCTATAATCAATTAGATCTAAGGTGTTTATTAACTTCTTCATAGTTAATCGATCCTGACAAGACTGGGTTTGACCTGTAAAGGAGCTCAAACCCGGAAGACTCGGTGGAATATTACGAGTACGCTTCCGTCGATATCATTTGTCGTTTTAAAAAAAGAACACCATGAGATATGTCGATTTTCTTTTCTGTCTTTTGCATCGTTCAATCCCTCCATTTTGCCGAGTGTTATTATTACATATAAGTACAAGTAAATACGTTAACGTATATTATCAATGATACTATATATTTATGCTTTTTTGAGCGCCATAATCAGAAGCGGATCCAAATCGACGAACAAAATTGATCGTTGCATAATTTTTTTCCATATACTATATAATAAACATAAGAAAAACTAGAAATTGCGATTTCATTCAATACGACAAATAAAACCGTCTATAAATAGAACATATATTATAAAAAATTTTATGCAGCACAAAAACACCAGTTGCATATTTTTCACTTATAATATCACCTACAAAGAAAAATAATAATTTTTTTAACACTAGTCCATAAATTTGCCCATAATATTAACCCTTCGTATTATAACCCACGAGATTCATGAAAATTGAAAATACAATTTGGCAGCTTTATCAATCATATCTTAAATGATGTTGATTTATTTAATAACAAACCCATGAGAATATGAGATTCATTTCCAATTCTCATGTGGGTTGTGACCAGTCACTACTCCAAACAAAAGATTAAGTTACATCATAAAAATAATAAAAAGATTCACTTCGACTAATATATAAAATAATAAATCCAGTACGATTCATCGTTTGTGTCACATATTAACAGTATATTATATGCTTTTAAATAGATACATGTGCATCGCAGGTGACATATTTCCAGTGTTTTTTGTGATGAATTTACCAAGAAAATGGAGCCCGACAACTTGAATGTCTCATTTCTAAAATTTAAGTGTTTTTTATTACTATAAAATTGCAAGATCCAGTATATACATAAAATTCCTTTCAAGCCTATTATAAATTTTTTTTATTATTATAAAATTAATAAACTTTGTTAACAAAAGTTTAATAATTGTCTTAAAAAGGTTATTACATACAAAAAATAATTTAAACTTTTATTAATGGATCAGTAATTTTTAAAATATAAAGGATAATTATTGATTGATATGATTATATGTAGGGGTGTCAAATTTGTACCGAACAAAACCAGCCAACATGCTACCAACCATACCAAGTATAGTTGGTAGCCAATATGTTGGTAGCCAACATGTTCGGTTGGTAGTACCATACCAATTGTGTAATCATGGTACGGTAATGGTACACAAATTTTAAATACCACGGTATACCGTACCAACCAAGATATATATTATATGATTTTTAGTTTAATATATTATAACAAACTAGCAACCTATTTGCCCAAGATTCCAATTAGATATTAAAATATACGATATTTTATTTAAATTATAGATGTGCCCAAAAAATATCTCTGAAACTAATATAATATAATAAGACATACTTATTTTAACTTTAAAACTAAAAACATCTTTGAAAATATAATATTTTATATGTACATTCACACAAATCAGTGATTCAGTTACGACAAGATAGCTACATCTTTTGTTACTTTATCGTACTAGATTATGTTTATATAGCACGTAACATAT
This sequence comes from Calendula officinalis, assembly GCA_963853835.1. NCBI lineage: Eukaryota > Viridiplantae > Streptophyta > Magnoliopsida > Asterales > Asteraceae > Calendula > Calendula officinalis. Next base: position 20,796,411 of record OY970827.1, read on the forward strand.
TATATCATTTTGCTTATTTTGTTTCTATGTTCGGAACACTTGTTAATATGTTTAACTGGTCCATAATAATAAAATATCATTGTTCTTTTGTTATTATTTTTTTTTAATTTCATATGAGTTAGTGATGTTGGTATATACCATTACCAATTTGTACCAACCAATATTGTTGGTAGCCAAACAAATTGGTACCAAGTAAACTTGGTATGGTAATGGTAGATAAATCAGTGTACCAATTATAGTTGGTACGGTACGCGGTATGAGAAAAATATACGTGGTACCGTACCATGTTCACCCCTAATTATATGTCCTAATACTATCAATTATTTATGTCGTTATTATTTTCCAAAAAATCAATTGTTTTATGTTGCTATTATTTTCCAAAAAACTATTATTTTTTATTTAAGACATCCTCATTTTTAGGTAGGGTGAGCATTTGTACCGAAAAAAACTAAACCGAGCTGAAAATTGACCGAAATCGAACCGAACCGAACCGAAACCAATAACATGTTATCTGTTCAATTTCAGTTTTTAAAATTCAAGGTTTTCGGTTTCGGTTCTATCGGTTTTGGTTCGGTTCGGTTCGGTCTTCGGAAAAGGATGAACATTTAGCCTAAAAAAACCGAACCGAATCGAACCAAAACCGATAAAATGTTATCGATTCGGTTTAAGCCGCCTAAAATAAAAATGAAGTGTCGTTCGCTTTGTACAAGTATCTTTATAGTTTACGTCAAAACTAGCAAATAGTTTTGCAGTCATTGCATGTAATTTTGTTGGAGATAGACCATTGTATCTATATATATATATATATATATATATATATAAAAATTGAGTTTCAATTTTAAAGTTTTAATTAATATCATGCATTTAATAATAATAATAATATTATATAAACTCATTTTTAAAAATAAACTCATTAAATTGTAAGACCAAGAGTTTTGAAATGAATATAAATAATTATAATAATAAAAAGTTCAATAAATAAGAGATTTTTCAAATTACATTAATCTTACACATTAGCATCTATAATACTCATTCTCATATTGCAAAATTTCAACACTCTAAAGGTGCATCCAAAAGAAATACATAACAAGTGGAGTCAACAACAAAGATCTATAGGGCTTTTTTTATTTATCGTCGCTATTAATTGGTAATCAAACATAATATTTATTATTTGTATTTTTTGAAGAAAAAAATCATAGAGATGAACTCTTTATGATTTTGTTTTAAAAACAGTATGTTAGTTGTTTTCATTTAAAATTACACAAACTATTTTGTATATATGTATAAAATTATTATTCGTTATTTATGTACATTTTGTATAAAAATTATATTATATAATGATCTAATAGTTATCATTATAGTATATGAGATTGTGTATGATATTATCACAATTATTTAAGATGTATATCTTATCATGTTAATGGTCACATATTGTTGTTCATTTAATGGTTGTTAGATTTATGATTACTTCTTTTGTATATTATGTATATAAAAATTGAGTTCCAATTTTAAAGTTTTAATTAATATCATGCATTTAATAATAATAATAATAATATTATGTAAACTCATTTTTAAAAATAAACTCATTAAATTGTAAGACCAAGAGTTTTGAAATGAATATAAATAATTATAATAATAAAAAGTTCAATAAATAAGAGACTTTTCAAATTACATGAATCTTACACATTAGCATCTATAAATACTCATTCTCATATTGCAAAAAATTTCAACACTCTAAAGGTGCATCCAAAAGAAATACCTAACAAGTGGAGTCAACAATAAAGATTTATAGGGCTTTTTTTATTTATCGTCGCTATTAATTGGTAATCAAACATAATGTTTATTATTTGTATTTTTTGAAGAAAAAAATCATAGAGATGAACTCTTTATGATTTTATTTTAGGGACAGTATGTTATGTTAGTTGTTTTCGTTTAAAATTACACAAACTATTTTGTATATGTATAAAATTATTATTCGTTGTTTATGTACATTTTGTATAAAAATTATATTATATAATGATCTAATAGTTATCATTATAGTATATGAGATTGTGTATGATATTATCACAATTATTTAAGATGGATATCTTATCATGTTAATGGTCACAAATTGTTGTTCATTTGATGGTTGTTAGATTTATGCTTACTTCGTTTGTATATGTATAAAATATAAAAATTGAGTTCCATTTTGATGTTATATATGTACATTTTGTATAAAAAAATTATATTATATAATGATCTAATAGTTATCATTATAGTATATGAGATTGTGTATGATATAATCACAATTATTTAACATGGATATCTTATCATGTTAATGGTCACAAATTGTTGTTCATTTGATGGTTGTTAAATTTATGCGTACTTCTTTTGTATATGTATTAAAATATATAAATTGAGTTCCATTTTGATGTTATATTTATTATAATATTAAATAAATCATGTTAATAAAGATTGAGAAGCTCATATTTATAAAATCAAGAGTTTTAACATAAATTATAGTAATGAACTCATTTTAATAACAATTTGACAAACTCATTAAATTATAAGACCAATAGTTTTTTAATAAATATAAATAATTATAATAATAAGTTCAATAAAATAAGAGACTTTTCAAGTTTTTATAAATCTCACACATTAAGATCTATAAATACTTATTTTCATGTGGCAAAATTTTAACACTCTTAATGTCCATCCAAAAGAAACATATAACAAGTGGAGTAATCAACAATGACATTTAGCGATTTTATTCTTTCTCCTCGCTAATAATTTATTTAATTGATTTGTATAACTTATTGATATCTTAACATCTATATCTATATCTCTATATATATATATTATGAAAAAAATTGAGTTTCATGGTTTATGTTGTATTGAATTTTATGTTAAAAAATTAAGTTTTTGTTATAAATGATGCTCATGAATAAATGTAATAGATTATACAAAGTGTTTAACATAAATAATAGTAGTGTATTCAATTAAATAATAGTCTTTTCATTTAACTAGAAGTTACATGTTAATTAGATAAAACAAATAATTTAACAGAAAAATAATAGTAGTAAATTTAATTAAATAATAGTATATTCATATAACTAGAAGTTACATATTATAAGCACACTATCATGATGCAAATAATGTTGAGTTTTAAATTGATATTATCTTTTACCCGAACATCCATTTATACAAATTGAGTTCTGACTTTGAAGTTGTAATTAATACCATGCATTTAATATTAATAATAATATTATATAAATTCATTTATAGAAATAATAAATTAATCAATTGTAAGTTCAAAAGTTTTACCATAAATAATATTTAATAAACACAACAAAATAATGTCCATGCATTTCTGAATCATAAAAATAGTTGAATATCTAGATTATGGTTAAATATTAATTACATAGTAACAAACTTTATAGATTTATTAAAATCAATCAATATAAAAAAAATGCACGATGACATATATTTATTAAAAAATAAACCAGAACCGAACGAAAAAATGGTTTTGGACGGACCAATGACCGAACAAATGATGCTCAGAACCGAACCGCACAGGACCAAGAATTAGTCGGAACCGAACTAAACTGGGAACCGAGACAATTTCTTCGACTCTTTTCAGTTTTTTCTCGGTTTTCGACCGAATCGGACCGCTCGGAACCGAACTGGTTGAAACCGAGAACTGATTTTCTTAAAAACTAGAACCGAGAACCGAACCGGTGGAGCTCGGTTCGGTCGGATCCGGTTCTGCGATCCTGGTCGGTTCTTGGTCCAGTTTGCACATGCCTACTTATGCATACGAAATATATTTCAAGCTAAAGAAATAATTGCAATTAACATACACAATCCATATGACTCAATAAAGAACAACAAACCTTAAATATCAATATACATAAGGAATAGTTTCGCTCATTTAGTAGAATACCCACAATCAAAGTAAACATGTAACCGATCACGTTTTTCGTACTTTCCAGGTGATACCAGTAAATTGTACACGATATGCACTCAAAATAACTCATTATTGTGAACGAAGCCCGTGCGCTGTCTTGTTTATTATAATAAAAAAGGTTAATACTAATCTATGTGTTGTGAGTGAGCTTTTACTATTTTCAAATGTTGTTTTGAAACAAAACCACTTAATGATGATAAAGTTGATCGACATCTTTCATTGTTGTTTTTGTATATTCTTATGAAAAGTTAATTCATTTACTATGAAACAAGAACTTTCATAATTAGAAAAATAATTCAATTGGAAAAGAAGATCATACTTTGCTTTTTGTTCAAATTTTAATTATGATGGGTAACGTGGTGTCCAGGTTAAACGAAAATTTCTGTTTGAAAGATTATTAGATTTAAAAGTCATTTATTTATTAGAATGTTTTACTCGAGCTACCTTTTTGCATTTATAATTTTTTTTTATATTTATCTTTTCTCAATTGTAGCATAATCATTTTTTAGTTGTCGGTTTTTTATTAGGAGAATAAATTCGGGTGTTCTCTACTTTAAATAAAGATGCATTATTGGTGAATGATGAAATTCCTCATATGTATTTTGTTTATAGAGCTAAGGTTTTAAAAACGCAAGGTAAAACGTAGCGCCACTATTAATCTCAAGTCTTAGGAGTCATAACAAGCTACAATGTTTTCCAAAATGTGATTTACAAAAAGTGTAATATTATAATTTATAATTATATATTTCATATTAAGAAAAAAAAATTCAATTATCATAATTCTTCAAAAGATCCTCACCATAAGCCGGGTTTATGCCACTTTATCATGATTTATCTTACCTCATGTGTAACATCATCTCATGAGCTATTATGTAATAGTGGGTTGCACAATGCACACATTTACCTTACCTCATTTGTTTTTACTTATGTGTCTATCAATTTGATCATGATAAAAATTAAAATTAATGGATGATATAAATAAAAATAATTATTAGATTACACATGTCTAATTTAGAAATAAAAAAACCAAAAATATCATTTCTCATTAAAAAAAAAAGAAACACACGGGGTTACCTGAATTTATAATTTGACATTAATTTATATCTTACTTTGTTTAAACTCTGGTGTAATAATTCACATTAGAAAAGAGGTGAAAATGCCGATGAACGATCAAGTAAGGATACCAAACCAATGGCACCTGTTTTTAGCTCTTTTAACCATGAAGAGGAGTCTGATGAGGTCTAATTTTTTTAAACTTTTAATGTTTGAGATTATTGTTGATGTTGCTAGAGGTGGCAAAATGGACGGGTTAGGTGATGGATCAAAACGGGTTCGGGTTGGAATGGGTCATTATTTGTCTGGATCGGGCTCGGTTTCACCCTTAAGCATTTTGTTCTAATATCTTGATAATTTCGGAAAACTAGATGCTATAAATGCCTTTGCAAGAGAAGGTGAAACAAAAAACTTGATCAAGTGTGTTGAGGCCTGAGGGTGGCATTCCACTTGATATAAAGGGTTCGTGACATTCGTATTTCTACATTTTAATATTTTTCTTCCTTTATTTTTATTATTATTATTATTATTATTATTATTATTAAAGTTTTAGTATAGAAAGGAGATTAATGTGTATAACTTTTTTGTTTTTTAAAGTATTTTGTGCAGTTTTTAGGTCAATTTTGTGCAGTGTTTGGGCCATATTTGTTGCAATTTTTAGTCAGTTTTATAGTTTTTTTGGGACATTTCTTAGAGCTTTTTGTGCAGATTTATGTTGTTTTCCCATCATTTTGCATCTTATTATAGTGCTTCAATTTGTGAAGCACAAGATGTATAATAGTAAAACGGATAAACTTAGAAACACCATTTCCCTTGCATAGCTCTAAAAAGGTTTTCAGAATAACAATTAAAATCAGTAAGTCTTTTTTAGTCGGGTTTTGTAAACATTAGAATATTATAGTGGATTGACTCTCGGCTTCTTCAGCCTGTGGTTTTTCCCCGATTTAGGTTTCCACGTAAATCTTTGTGTCTTTTTAAATTTATTGCTTTATATATATTTCGTTGTGTGATTGACTACAACATATTTACTTTGAAGGCCGCCCGTGATTCATCATGATTATCATCTAGTTTCTCATTAAAAAAAAAAACACACGGAGTCACCTGAATTTTAAGTTTGAATAAAAAAGTTACCCAAGAGGAACCCTTTCGTTGTCTGTCTGGCACCTTCCCAAAGAGTAACTACCCCTTCTCTCTCTCTCTCTCTCACACACACACACTGTCCTTTTCTCTCTCTACACTTGATTTCTTCATCCAAAATATGCTCTCATTTCCAAATTCCCCCACATTTTGATTCTATCTTCACTTTTGTTTTCTTGCTCCACTTGATGATTCTACCTACATTAATGTAGCTATTCACTTCACTTATTTTCTATAATTTTCTTCGAAACAATTTTGTGTTGTGTTTGCTACTTACCCACTACTGTAGATCGGTAAAGATTACATTGGGGTTTTGGTTTTATTCTTTTCTTGGATCAATGTGAGTAAAGCTCTCAACTTTGTTCTTTAATCTTTATGGGTTTTAATTCTTGATTCAAGATGTCAACTTCACAAAATCATCCTTTTGATTCTTTTCTTGTACACATTGGTTTTAATTTCATGTTTTTTGTGTATAAAATTCAGGGATCAGATAGGGAGTGTTGCAGAGTGAATCAAACTGGTAAGCTTCTCATCTCATCTATAATTATCTTTTTTTTTCGTGAATTAATTGAATTTACACTTTCTAACTATGTTTATGTTTCTCGTCTTATTGCGTTTTCTGTAAACAAAGATCACATAATGATTCTTAAATACCCTTTTGAACTATGTTTCTATTTCTTGATTTAAACAAAGATTAAAGATGTTTTTTATGATTACGAGTCTTGAATTGATTAAATTGCCCCTTTTAACTATTGTCTCTTTCTTGATCTAATTTTGTGTTTCTGTAAACAAAGATTAAAAACTTTGATAATAAAATGAATTGACTTAATTACCCTTCTAAACTATGTTTCTGTTTCTTGATTTTATTTTGTGTTTTTGTAAACAAAGATTAAAGTTATTTTTCGTGAATTCTTAATATTGATTGAATTAGGCTGTCTATTTGTTGATTTAGCTTTGTGTTTCTGTAAACAAAGATTAAAAGATTTGGTTATGTAAATGCGTGTGGGGACATGAATTTATGATTAAGACACTCAAGATTTAAATAAAAAGATTTAATGTTGGTAATATAAAATTCTATTTTTCTTGTTTAGATTGATTAAAATAAGTTGACTCATGTGATTTGGTTTATATTTTGGTTAAATTTGAAACAGAATTTTCTGGTGATCAGTGGATTGGTGAAGAGATGATGATGAATGTTGAGCAGATGTTTATGATTTCGGTTTTATTTTGTTTTTTAATTGTTGCAAAATCAGAGGTTTATATTGTAACGATTGAAGGAGATCCCGTTATAAGTTACAGGGGTGGCATTGATGGCTTTGAAGCAACTGCTGTTGAATCTGATAAGATACTTGATGTCACAAGGTTAGTATTCTTTAAATATTTTATACTTTTCGTATCATAATTATTTTTTTTTTAATTTTTAATGATTTAGTGTCCTTGAGATCGAAATTACTACTATCATTTCTTATCAAATTATTGCAACTTGAAGTCACAATAATCATTTTAGAATGTTTTAAAAACAATTTTATTTGTTTAATGTTTTGGATAATCAGTTTCATGCTAGCTGCTATGAAACTAATTTCACATGCCAAGATTACATGAGCTATTTACCCATACTTTTAACCTAATTTGAGAAACTTACTGTTTGTACAATAATGTCTATTTTGATCATTTTATCCATTAATTAATCCCTTAAATAATCAGAACTTGCCATAAATACTCAAAACATTTAATTATCTGATTTTGATTATTTTTTAACTATTTTATCTGTACTCAGTGATTTGGTTACATCATACTCACAACACCTTGAAACAAGGCACGATAAGCTTCTAGAAGCACTATTTGATGATGAAACGTACACAAAACTGTACAGCTACAAGCATCTTATCAACGGTTTTGCTGTACACATTTCTCCTGAACAGGTCACAATCTGGACATTTTACTTCTATTTATGTTGAATATTCAACAAACTAAACAACACCTGTAAAACTATGTAAATATCTGGTAGAATTTCAACCCGTTAACTTATGAATGGGTCAATTCGGATCGTGTTAGATCCCAAACGGGCCAAATAAAAAAATTAGTTAAAAGGAGAACAAGCCAAAGTCAAACAGGTTGAAATTCGCCCACAATCTATTACTAATACCTACATAAAACTTTCTGAATCACTTATGTATCTAACATTTAGATTATTATTGTAGTAATATGTTTTTTGTAACCAATTTTTTTTGTAACCATTTTTTTTTGTTTTGTTTTCGTAACCATTTAACAAACAACCTGTTACCCAAATTTTTTTTTTTTTTTTTTTTGTAATGTGTTTAAATGCATAATCTTACAATCATGTTTTCTTATACATTTATACAAATATTAGTAGGCAGAAACACTAAGGCGAGCACCAGGTGTAAAATCAGTGGATAGAGATTGGAAAGTGAGAAAACTCACCACACACACCCCACAATTTCTCGGGCTTCCAACCGGAGTTTGGCCAACGGGCGGCGGGTTTGACCGGGCCGGTGAAGACATTGTGATCGGGTTTGTGGATTCGGGCATTTTCCCACACCACCCAAGCTTTCAAAATCCTAAAATCGAGCCTTATGGCCCGATTCCAAGATACAGAGGAAAATGTGAAGTTGACCCTGATACAAAAAGGAGTTTTTGTAATGGAAAGATTGTCGGGGCCCAACATTTTGCAAAAGCAGCTACGATATCGGGTGCGTTTAATCCCGAAATTGATTTTGCTTCGCCGTTGGATGGTGATGGTCATGGAAGGTTGGTGTTAGTTTTTATAAATGTTACTTATAATTACTGAATAATCAATTTTTTTGTGTCCAGCAATTTTTAACTCTGTTATAACCGACAAAGAGTGTTTTCGGGAACTCATACAAGAGTAAAACAAGTATAGTTCACAAATTTAGTGATAATTAACGACTTGTTAACATGTGTACTTTGGGCACATATTAGCAAAACCCATGTATAATACGGGTTTTGCTAGTAGGTACCCTAAAAACATATTAACAAGTATTAAATGCTTAATTAATGATCTCCAAACTTGTGTACTATATTTGTATTGCCCTTTCTTTCTCAATTATAGCAAGGGCAAAACTGGAAAAACACAAAAAAATTAATGCATCATTGATATTAACTTACATTATAAACTAAAATTTAGTTTATTTCAATACTTGCTAACATGTATCTTTATTAGCAAAACCTTTTATGTTATTGATTTTTGGTTAATTGTATTTTTTTTATTATAGTCATACTGCAGCTATTGCTGCGGGGAATAACGGGATTCCTGTACGAGTGCATGGATATGAATATGGAAGAGCAAGTGGAATGGCTCCTCGTGCTAGGTCAACTTTTGATTTTTTTTTTCTGGGTCAACCCAAATAGACCCGTATAAAATACCCATTTGACCTGAAACCCTTTTTTTTCTTCTGATTTTCTTAAAAAGTTAATCACTCTTCTAACATATGAATAATGCTTAATTCATATAGGATTGCGGTATACAAGTCACTCTACAGGCTCTTTGGAGGCTTTGTTGCTGATGTGGTTGCTGCAATTGAGCAGGTTTCATTTTTATGTAATATCTTCATTTATTTATTTATTTTTAGTTTTATTTTTAGTAAATAATCATATTGTATACCAACTAACAGGCAGTTCATGATGGCGTGGACATTATAAATCTATCAGTGGGGCCCAACAGTCCTCCAGCTACAACAAGGACCACATTTTTAAACCCGTTTGATGCTGTGCTTTTGTCAGCTGTAAAATCTGGAGTTTTTGTTGCACAAGCAGCTGGAAACGGGGGCCCGTTTTCCAAAACTTTAGTGTCTTATAGCCCGTGGATTGCATCTGTTGCAGCTGCTGTTGATGATCGAAGATATAAAAATCATTTGACACTTGGAAATGGGAAAATCCTTGCTGGCATCGGCATGTCACGTAAGATTTTAATTTTAATTTTTTTGATAAATTAATTCTGGTTTTAGTCATATGAAGCTGTGTGCTGACCCGATATTAATTGTCATAGCTGCTACACGTTTGAATCAAAAGTACACTCTTGTGGCTGCCAATGATGTTTTGTTGGATTCTTCCGGAAGGTCTAGTACTGCAGATTGTCAAAGGCCCGAATTTCTAAATAGAAATATGGTAAAAGGGAATATACTACTTTGTGGGTATTCTTTCAATTTTGTAATCGGGACTGCATCCATGTCAAAAGTTGCTGAAACCGCAAAAAGTCTGGGTGCAATCGGTTTTGTTTTGGCGGTTGAAAACGCATCTCCCGGAACAAAATTTGACCCTGTACCTGTTGGTATTCCGGGAATTCTCATCACTGATGTCAGCAAGTCAATGGTAGTTCAAATTTCAAGTTTGACTTTTTTATTTTTACTTTTTTTATTTCTTTGTAGAGGAAAACGGGCAGGTTGGGTAATGGGTCAAAAGTCAAAATGGGTATATTTTCTGGTACGGGTCGGGTTGGGTTGACTCAAAACACATTTTATCCAAAAACTTTTGATTTCTTTTTATAAATATATAGCATGTGAAATATGATTACATTATAGCTTAAAAATGTGTAGATGTCCATACTCCATAGTGTATTTTTAATGCACAAAACTCTTAAATCATTTTATTCAGTAAATCAAACGCGTCAAAACGTGTATTTTTTGGGCACGTGTCGGGTTAAATTGTACCTTTTGTCCAAGTTCTTAAAAAAGCTATAAATTGTGTCAAATTATGATTACATTGTAGCTCAACACTCCGTGTGAATTGGGTCAAACGGGCTTAATGTTGCCTGAAATTTATTTTTTATCTTTACGGGTTGACCCGAAACACTTTTTGTACAAATTCTGTAAGTTTCTATAAATATTTAATGTGTCAGTTAAGATTATGAAAGTTATAATATTTCAATTATAATCTGATTTTCTGAATAAAATATTTTATGATATGCATTATAAATACACACATAACCACTTTTGACCCGCATTACCCATATTTTATTATATTTTTTTAAAATTGACCCAAATCGACCAATTTGTAATAAAGTGTCAAAATTGCCACCTGTATAGCACACTGACCATCATTCTCCTAAAAATACAAACAAAACATTATAATATCTTTTTATAAAAATTGTTACAGGTGCTTATTGATTATTACAACATGTCGACTTCAAGAGACTGGACGGGGCGAGTGAAGAGTTTTAAAGCGGTTGGAGCCATTGGAGACGGGTTGGAGCCCGTTCTTCACAAATCTGCACCAATGGTTGCATTATTCTCTGCTCGTGGGCCCAATATCAAAGATTACAGCTTTCGAGATGCTGATCTTTTGAAACCCGATATTTTGGCACCTGGTTCCTTGATTTGGGCTTCTTGGTCCCCTAATGGAACTGATGAAGCTAATTATATTGGTAAGTTTTTTAGCTTCAAAACCATAATATTTGTTTGTTTTTCTCCAAACAAATCATCATTCTTGTGAAAAACACGTGCGATTTTGGACTAAAGTGCCAAGTGTACAGTTTTTTTTCCTTCCAAATCCCCTCGTTTATTACAAAAGGGCGGGTTGGTTGCGTAACGGGTTATAACGAGTAACTTTCAGATGGGTCAGAACTAGCAGGTTGGTCTGCCTGCATTTTTTGTGATTTGTATAAATAATTAATACATTAAATATTGTTATAAAAAGGGTTTAATAACTTACTTTTACATTTGTATATGTTTAATCATTGTACATATATAGCTTTTGTCCAATTGGGTCATTAAAAGATGGTCTTGTGTCACATTTGGATCATCAAAAGATGTTTATTATGAAAAAGTTATTGTTTTAAAACTGATAAGGAGGAAATAAGGGAGTCATCTCGAATAATTATTAAAAGTGTTGAACTTTTTATATAAAATTTTTAGATTTATTAAATAATAATAATTGTTATATTATATATTAAATTATTTAAAATGTTTTTAATGACCCAATTTGCAAAAATCTTTACAATGACTAGATGTGGACAAATGTAAAAGTGTCTTGATATTTTAGATAATAAATCCTTTAAAAAACTTATAAAGATCCAAATTCTTTTGATTAAAACAATTTAAGCAGTTAGAAACAACTCATTATGTAATGGGTTACCTTTTAGTTAAAATTTGAAATTGACCTGTTTGACTTTGACCCATTGGCAGGAGAACATTTTGCTATGATATCTGGAACCAGCATGGCTGCACCACATATAGCTGGAATTGCAGCTCTTGTGAAACAAAAGCACCCTCACTGGAGCCCAGCTGCCATCAAATCAGCTTTAATGACAACCTCAAATACACTGGATCGGGCCCAAAGGCCCATTCTGGCCCAACAGTATTCGGCTTCTGAAACAATGACATTTGTGCGGGCCACCCCCTTTGATTATGGAAGTGGTCATGTTAACCCTAGAGCTGCTTTGGATCCTGGCCTTATTTTCGATGCAGGTTTGTTCTTTTTATAAAACGGGCCTGTCAGGTGGTTGGATAGCAGGTCAAAACGGGCTGTCGGGTGGTGTGTAACAGGTTCGAGTCAAAACGTTTTTTTATGGGTTTAAATGGCAAAGTTTTAAAATTCTGTTAAATATTAGTATGTGAAAATGACTACAAAACATATGTAATATTAATAAGGGTTTAATAATAGGGAAATTTTCAAAAAATAACAATATACATTTGAATTGGTAATTATAAAGTCTATTTTGGTAATTACAAGTTTTTGAGCCAGACTATTTGGGTAATTATAGCGTTAGAAACCGTAAGAAATAATGAACAAATAGGGTATTTTTTTTTTTTAATTAACAAAGTAGGCAGACTCAACTTGTAAGTACCAAAAGGGGCCTTAAAACTTTTTATTACCAAATGGACCGCCATCTAAAATATATTCCTATCTTATGTCATTGTCCCTTCATAATAGTAAGTTTTTGAATTAAATAATATTGGAGGTTATAAGCATTATAATACACTTTGCAGCAATTTTTATTACCCATTTGACCCTTTAGATATAAAACACAGGGAGGTGATTTTAACACCACAAAAGCTACTCTACACAACACAATCATTGTTTTACATTACTTGTACAGTTTGTTTTAAATGTTATACATTGTGGTGCATGAAGTAATTTATGTGGTGTCGAAATCACCTCCCGATCCGGCTCTATGTCTTGCCTTTTATTTGGGTTGAAATCACCCGTTTTTCCAAACAAAAAAGCTAAAATCTTGATTCATTTTTGAAGGTTATGAGGATTATTTGGGATTCTTGTGCACGACACCGGGGCTTGACTCACACGAAATCCGAAACTACACACACCAACCATGCAACTACACACTCGGCCACCCCTACAATCTAAACTCACCATCCATAACCGTTTCCCATCTCGTCAGAACCCAAACCGTGACCCGAACCGTAACAAATGTGGACCAAGAAGAAACCTACAAAATCTCGGCCCGAATGTCACCATCAATAGCCATTGAAGCAAGCCCGGTAGCCATGACCCTTAAACCGGGTGCATCCCGTAAGTTTTATGTGACCCTAACCGTACGGTCAGTGACCGGGACCTACAGTTTTGGTGAGGTTTTGTTAAAAGGAAACCGAGGGCATAAGGTTCGGATCCCGGTTGTAGCCATGGGTTATGATCGGTAGGTTGGTTGGTTGGTTCATGTTTTATTTTTTGTAAAAGTGTTGGATAATAAGGTGTAAAGAGTATTATTAAGTTTTGATGCATCTTTGATTGTACACTGTTGGAGGCAAAACGGGCCGCGAAGCTTGAGTAGCGATGTAGTGTTGTTTTGAAATCATTTTTTGTTTAGAGTTTTATGATGTTAGATTTATAGTAGTGATGTTGTAGAATCTATATATTTTTGTTAATTTGAAAATGTTGATTTTGTTTGTTTAAACTTCAAAGTATTACTGTATTAGTGACTATTAAGTTATTTTATGTGGATAATTATTTGGCCAAAATCCCATCAAAGTAAGTCCCATTTGGTCCATCCTTGTCATTGGGTGATCTATTTTAGATTCAACCCTGTACGATTTTACATAGGTGAAAAATGGGTACCATTTGGTTTGAGCCCAAATGAGTTGAAAATTGACCCAATTTGCTTTTTAATTAAAGAGGTTAATGTTACCCATCAATCCATTGCCCAAACTTAAATATCCCCAACATCAAAGGGCTATACATAAATGTGATAATACCGACAAGTCAAAACAACTTGTATCATATTGGGTTTACATGCAAATCGTTCTCTTCTTCTTTTTTATTAATTTATAATTAAATTCAGCGTATTCTCACTTGCAACCTCATCATTCTTAAATTAAAAAAAATATCAAATAGTCTAGAAAATGTCTAATCACTTGTCAACTTAGCATATGCAAAGTAAAAGCTTTTTAGACCGCTCCTAATGGTTTGGCAAACTGATACCGTCAGTTGTTGCCAAATCAGCGCCACGTCAGTTCACCCTCCAACAGACACTAAATTGACGTACCCATGTCAACAATACCACTTTCCTTTAATTTTTTGGGACCCACCATTACAAACACACACACACAAAATACCCATTTGGCCCCACCCACCAACCGGCGCAACCCCTCCATCCACGTCTCCAAACTGGCTGAAACCAAACTGGCGGAAGCCTTGCCAATGGTGGCGGAAAGCGGCAGAAGACTGGCGAGCAACTGGCTGAAGCCGTTGGCAGGCGTCTTATATCAACGAGAGTGCAAGTGACGCCCGCCCCTAATTTGAAACGTTTCGTCCGTTTTGGTCTTTCCTCTCTAACGGTGTTAGTGAGTCTCCGTTTGTTAGGGTATCTTTGTCTCTTTGATAATGACCAAAAATGGACTAAAGGTTCAAATAAGGAAAATTTATGTGAAACAAATGTACAATATGGCAACCAAAAAAATAGGCTTTTTGAACTTTACTCTTTTATTTTCATAGTCAAACTCCTAAATAGTTGGAGATTTTTTTGTTAAAGGGTGGTATTTTTATAGCCCAAAAGTAAAACCCCAAAACTTTAGCAGCTCCGCCCCGATCATCTTGTTCGCTCAAATTCTTCATTTTTTCCATTTGGTTTACCCTCTCAAGGTATCATTCAAACTTCTATTTGCTTTCCTTAGATTTAGGTTTAGGTTATTAATTTCTCATTTCAAAACCCCTTGATTAATTCCTTCAGTCAGAATCTACAAATTAGGTATTCTTATTTATCTGGTTAAAAAATCGATAAAAAAGAAAGAGAAAATGAATTAGGTTTCTGGTTTTTGTATTGATACAATAGCATTTCTGCAACACACAACTTTGTTTACATGTAGATGTAATTTCTTCTCCATGTATGCTTAAATCTTAATTAAATGTAATTAAATATGACATTAGGAGGTAATTGTAAATAATTAACTACTACTGCCCTACTGTTTAGCATTTTGCTGGGATTTAGATGTGAAAGTCATTATTGCAGCTTCAATTAATTAAAATAAACATCTAAACACTACCTTAGTGGCTTAGTGCTTATTGTTATTATATTCTGATTAATTTACTGTACTAGGACTTTGATGAAAATAAGAGTAAAGTTTACATGAATATTTATTTTATCATAATGTATTAGAAAATAGTTTTTGGTACAATCAGGTCTGCATAATATAATTTGTATTATGATCTGAAGTTTAGCACGCGGCTTTCAATTTTAAAATTCGGGAAAGATTGCATTTTTGTGTCTCATACAAAGATAATTGTCATTACTCATTAGATGATTTATTTGTAAATAATCATTTTGATAGTTACCTTTAATGCAAGGTTATTTATTAAATTCAAAGTAAATTTGGACAAACTTTGTGTTGGTGGTTAACCAGAACCCGGTTTGACCATTCTTAAAACATTCCCATTTTGACCTATTACCAGTTTATTCTCATCTCTATGTGTTGGTGTATGTATAAATTTAATTGGGATTTAGAATTTACAACTTTCTATTGTAATGTTTGATTTCTTTCAGATTATTAGAAGCTGTTTAAAAACCCTTTTTTCTTCTAATTTCTACAGATATATTAATACTTATAGATGGAGGAGCAATCGTTTTTCAATAATATGATGATGAATCTTCGGTCCACCTGCAAGTAATGTTGCAAATTTTGTTATTTTGCTGTTTTTAAGTCTTTATTTCATTGATAGTTAATATGAAAGTTTCAATATTAAAAAAAAAAAAAACAATATGAAAGATAATTTTATACAAAGTATCTTAGGAGCACGCACTATATGATAAAAATATTTTTTTCTTAATAAAGTTGTTGAATTTTAGTCTCTGGATTATTATTTTGAAGGTATTATACGGGATATCCAAAGGATCTTGGGCCATCAAGAGTTATCCATTTTACTTCAGAACGTGAATTTGTTCATCTTCTACATCAAGGTCACCCCGTAATCGTTGCATTCACCATCAAGTAATTTAAGATCCTTTCAATAAAGTAGCAAAAGGGGTGGGTCGGGTCGGGTCAAACGGGTTTGGGTCAAAATGGGTAATTCTTTATATGGGGAAAATCTAGATACATTATATATTGTTGGTAGTTGTTATCTTCCATATTTTCTTGGTAGTTAGTTTAATGGGGTTGCTAATGTTATTTTTGCAGGAGTAATTATACCAAACATCTTGACAAAGTACTGGAGGAAGCTGCCGCTGAATTTTATCCTCAAATTAAATTTATGCGCGTAAGAGAATAATATTTTTAAAAATTAAAAATGGATTTACTTGTCTTTGGAGAATAAATGAATAATATTTTGTGATGGTTTGTTTAATTTCAGGTAGAGTGTCCAAAATATATTGGATTCTGTATGACACGACAAAAGAAGGAATATCCATTTATTGAAATGTTTCATAGCCCTGCACAAGTAACTAACTTCTATTATATCCCCACCTTTACTTACCCTATTAACTCACATATCCAACTAATACAATATTTTTTGGTAATTCCCTTTGGGACAAAATGTTATATAAATGATAAAATGCATTTTTAGTGACACTTGTGTCGTTTATTTGGTACAGGCAAATAATAATGAAGGAAGGGGTGTTGATCCAAATGTTACAAAGTACTCTGTCAAAGTTTTACCTGTGAGTTTCTCAGTAACTTCTTTTCTTAAATCCTATATTCTATTTATTCTCAGTGTATATGTCTACAAACTATACACACAATATATATACATGTACACATATGTCTACAAGTGTATATGCACGTGTTTATGGAAAAGGTATAAAATACACCAGTTGTACCTGCAACTGCTATTAATAATATACAATTTGTTTTTTTTCCAGAAATTCTAACCTTTTGAACTACTTTTTTGAGTTTGAATTTAAAATTATCTATGGGTAAGGTTGAGCTTAAGTTGATTGCTTTTAAGTACTAAATTCCAATCTAAACAATTTATTAGTCATGGAGTTGGTATTTGCTAACTTTAAGAAGAGTAAAGATGTCATGTGCACATTAATTTAGCTGAAAAGTATTCTCCCATAAACACTTAAAAGTTGTATTTTTGATTAATTTACTAGTTTTAAATCCCACGCGATACACGGACTGGCCGAGGGAAGTTACGGTAAAATTAAATGTTTTGTAAATTTATGTATATTATATGTTTTTTATATAATTTATAATTTACCCCGTGCATTTTTGGAAATTATCTTAGTCTTAGTATACCTATAATATTAATGTTAATAAGTGAATGTAAATTGATTATTGACAATTATAAGATTTTAAATCTTACTACGATAAAAGTGTTACATATAAATTTTAAGTTTGGAAAAAATAAACTCAGATTTGGAAAAAAATTAGGGTGAGAGATGTGCAAATTGCCTTTATTTTTACGCTCGTTTTTAGTCCATATTATTGTTTTACTAACTATTTACACGATTTTTCTTGTATTTACAGTATAACTATGACGTGAGTGCATACGGATTTAGGGAGTTCTTTAAACGCCACAAAATAGGTTCATTCAGCAACAAGTAAATTGGTATTCCAAGATCCTTTTCATGCATAAGCATACATGTTTTTGTAATTGGTATAATTTTGACCTTTGAACAACTCCAGACCTAATTTAAATTACTATTCGTAGAAGAATCTTGGATACATAAAAAAATGTGAAAGATAACTTCACTATTGTTTTTTATGTTATTTTTATGGTATGCATAAATGAGTTGTATATCTGTAGAGTAAATTATAGAAATCATTCATATGATTTTTCAATTTTGCAGCTTTCATAAATACCTTAGACATAATTATGTTAATTGGAGTTTGATTCTATTTCTTCTTTTTCAGATTTAACTAATATGTTAGTCCAACATAAAACAATGTAGCTAAAAACAAATATGGAGATATTTTCTACAGATGTTTATCAATTTTAAAAATTGTTTACTGTTTTTGTTTTGTTCTTAAACAAGAAGATGAAGACAAATATATAAACGATATAAAAAACATGAAGATGGAGATTAAAAAAAAATGGAAACAAAGTTGCAGGCGATTTTTAATGAATGTGGCGTATATTATAAGGAAAATGGAAGGGTAATTATGTTTATAATAAAATAATCAAAGGGTATAACAATCTGGTGATGACCTAATGGTAAGAGCTTACTTGTCTTGCTTAATCATTATGAGGATTAGTGAGAGGGAAAGGAGGAGAATGTTATCTGTCAATTCTTTGTCTTGAAATAATCTTCATTGCAATTGATGGTACTAATTCCACACCAGATGATGAACTCTTCTAGTCTTCAACTTTTGGTTTTGTCTAGAATATCTTTATACTAGATGCTAAGTGTTGGATCCCGATAACATAAGTGTTGACTACGGAAAGAACCAATACCAAAAGACACGGAAAAAGTAAAGCAACAAATAGATATTTAGTAAAGATAAGATAGAATAAATAGATAATCATGGAAACCGATAGACTTAGGAGACAAAAGCACATATTATTCAAGTATTTATGTGATTCCCAATTAACAATATTTATTTATTATCAATATCGCAAGAATTAAAGATGATAAGTTTATCATGATTCATAAATAAGTTAACGGTTAATTTCATAGGCTGGCCAGATGCATGGTGTCGTTTTTTTTATTGTGGAAAAAATCGACAAACAAAAAACATCAAATCGTGAGCTGTATTCACATAATACAATCTCTACGACAAAAAAACGACCTCTTGTAAAACGAAAGAAATACAATACAATTAATCACACAAAACCAGTCTTTTGACATACGCTATATTTTCAAACCATACAAAAACTTCAAAATGCTAATCACGTAAATCAGACTCACTTCTTTGTAAATCGGATTCACTTCTTCGATTAAACGATATCTCTCTAATCATGGACAAACGCACGAAAACGGTTTCCTCGAATTTCTTACATTATTATTACTGTTAGAGGAACCGTCTGGCTTGACCCTTTGTCTTGTTGGCTAGCCGAAAGGTTAATGGGTTGCGGCTATGTTACTAAGTGAGAGATATCTTCTTTCCCCCTTTGAATTGTGGGCTAGGCGACTTTTGGGTGTTGACTATGTTGGTGTCGTTGCTTGTAAGAGTGTGGGTTGACCCGTTGTCTAGTGGGATATCGGGTTTGGATATGGATTGACGGGTTTTGGCTATGTTGATGAGCTTTTTTGTAAGACAAATCAAGTTGTCGGAAGACTCATTGAATTTAAGTGTAGCACAAGGTAGTAAAAAGTAGATTTTACCCGGTTCAAGTTGGGTTAAGTGGTGACAATCCAAATTGTAAGATTCGGATTGGACTCGTCATGAAGTATTTTGGACGATCACTTGCTTCACGGGTTTTCATAGTCTTCTACTAAACCATCTAAATGCACCACACGTATGGTTCTTGATGTTTTTCCCGTTGGTGTTGTAGATTGATTCTGAAAGCAACAAGCACCCATCGTTTAAGCAACCACAACACAAACACAATTGGCTCATGTGGATACCGTACACGATGCTTCAAAGCAATCTCTCTTAAAATTATCGTAAGACAATAACTTTCTATTTATAAAATGATGAATAAGATTCTCTCTCTTGCAGATGTATGAAACCTTTCTATTAATAAATAATTTAACGTTATAAAATAACAGCACGCTTATCGTGTTTTCATATTGGTTCGTTATTGTATAATTAACTTATCATGTCACTTTAGTAATAAAACTAAAAAATATTTCATCTTAATGGCTATCCGGAAACAAGTTGACACGTTGAAATACTTACATTTATCTCACCTTCTATTATTAAAATTTATAATAGTGCAAAAACAATTAAGGACTAATTTTCGCAAACAATATTGACGATTAACTAATCATGTTGAAAAGTTTGACCTTAACCCGACTCAGTTATGATCCTAATTAGAATAACCATGATATGTATAATGTTAACATAACTACATTAGTACACATTAAATAGTTAATATTTTTGGAAAATTGAAAGTATAATTGTAATATGTAAAATCTACTTTTTTTTTTTTTAATATTTGTAACTTTAAATAGGTTAGTGGCTTAAAAACTAAATGGATTTCTAAATCATTTATTTTCATTCAATTCGTTATACCATTATACTACATGTCAAGATTATTTAAAAAGATAGAAAGTACTCCCTCCGTCCCTAAATAAAGTTTTCATTTCACCTTGAATTTTTATCCCTAAATAAAGTTCTCATTTCACAAGTTGATGAGGGTCCACTAAATAAAATAATATAATTATCATGGACCCCACTACTAACTATCCACTAACAATCTTTCTCTCTCCAAATCAACTTTATATTTTAATAAAATTTATTACCAATAACTTTCTCCTTAAATATTGTGCCCAAGAGAAATGAGAACTTTATTTAGGGACGGAGGGAGTTTTACATATTTAAAAACTAAAGGATGTCAACCATCTTAGACCAGTCCCAATAGTGGTGGAAACTGACATTGTCAGTTGTTGCCAAATCAGCGTCAGCTCACCCTACAACTGACATTAAACTGAGGTACCCATGCCAATAATACATCTTCCCTTCAATTTTTTGGGACCCACCATTACAAAATACACACAATATACTCCTTTGGACCCCAACCCACTAAGCGATCCTCCCCTCCTTCCCGTCCCCAAACCGGCGCCATCCAACCGACGGAATCAAAGAAGTGGTCGTGCCAATGGTTGAAACTCGTCCCCAAACTAACGCCATCAACTGACGGCAACCGTTGACACCGGTCTTAGCCCACTGCCAATGGCAGTGTCTGTTCAGTCGGGGAAGGCTTCAACACACACCCTTCAGTTGGGTCTGTAGTTATTTCCCCCGGGTAACCAAAGTGTAAAGAGGCGAATTTATGGGTTAATTGTGCTTATATTATATTGGGATAATTACTTTTATATCCGTGTAAAACTCATTAATTATTTCTATATCCTTCTCAAATTCATAAATTATCTTTATGTCCTTCTAAACTTTATAATTACCTTCATATCCTTCCAAACCTTTAAAACTTTTTTTATGTCCAAAAACCTATTTTATTCTTTATAAATCATGATAATATCAATAATTCTTGCAACTAAACATGATTTGTAATACATAATTAATAGATATATTGCATACTTATTTGATAATTATTGATATTATAATGATTTAGTAAATATTAAAATAGGTTTTTGGACATAAAAGAGAGTTTCCAAGATTTAGAAGGATATGAAGATAAATACAAAGTTTAGAAGGATATGAAGATAAATACAAAGTTTAGAAGGATATAAAGTTGATTTATGAACTTGAGAAGGATATAGAAATAATTAATGAGTTTTATAAGGATATAAAAGCAATTAATGAGTTTGAGAAGGATATAGAAATAATTAATGAGTTTTATAATGAGTTTTATAAATAATTTTCGTGTATTTATTTTATGTATAAAGTATTAAGTGAAAAAATATTGTTGATATATATACGTCATCTAAGTGACAATTGAAATGTCAATTAATATAACGTTAATTTGATAAATGCTAAAGTGTGAACTAAGACCTTATGCTCAGTTGAGTAGTGGGCCGAAAGCAAGTTGACCCTATAAGACTGGTGCCAATGGTGACGGAAACTGACGCCGTCAGTTTCTGCCAACTCAGCGCCACGTCAGCAGACAGACTAACTAACACTAAACTGACGTACCCGTGCCAACAGCACTCCGTCACTTCACCAACTTTAATTAATTTACTTTCTTTTTAATTAAAACAAAAATATAACTAAAACATAATACTTTTATTAAAATAAAAAACACATTACATTAATTTAAAAACATAAAAAAAAGGGAAAAAAATACAATAATTTAAAAACATAAATTAACGTTGGCGGAAATTTGGTGGGAGTTGCGAAATGTGGTCGACTAGTGCATTGCGAAGTCTATGATGCGTTGCTTGATCCCGTAGTTCTTTGGCCATTCGAGCGTGTGTTGCAACTCTCTCATTCCACGAGCGTTGTGGCGTGTTTGCCGGGTTATCCATATACGCCTCCTCATGTGGACACATGTTGCGACCGTTGTCCTCAATTATCATGTTGTGTAAAATTATACAACAGTACATGATTCGACTTATTTTATTGACGCTATATGGTCTTGCCGGGTTTTTAAGGATTTGCCAACGACCTTGCAACACACCGAATGCTCGTTCGATATCTTTTCTTGCGGCTTCTTGATACCTTTTAAACGACCTTGTTGTCCATCTCGGCATTGTACGCATTGGCACACGCCAAAATAGCTTCCAAATCGGAATCATACTCGGCAGAGGAATCGGAAGTATTAGACATTTTGTAAGTATGGTTGGGTGGGAGAAGAGAAAATTTTTTTTGGTGAAAATTTTAGAATGAGAGTGGGGTATTTATAGGGATTTAAAAGGGAAAAAAAAAATATATATATATATATAACGGTAATATTACCGTTTTAAAAAAAAAAAAAAAAAAAAAGGAAAATTTGTGATTGGTTGGAAGGTACGGCGGGACCCACCACAGACGCTCCACTCCCGCTCCCTCTCTCGCCGCTTAAGCGACCGGCGGACCAACCGGCGGCCAACCGGCGGTCCGTGCCAACGGCGTCGGAACCGGCGGCGGCCAACCGGCGGCCAACCGGCGTGCCGTTGGCACCGGTCTAAGTCATGACAAATTATTTAGCTTTCCTCTCATAACCTAACACACTTTTTGAAACTTTTTGTGAAAAACGTTTATTTTGGTTCTTTAAATTATATTAAAAAATTAGTTATTAGATGGATTGTATTTTATATTTAATAAAACTTTACAACTCATACCAAGTTTGATTTAACTTTGTATTGATCAAACATGGTGAAATAACAAATCATTGGGAATAATAGTATGATTGAACGTTTAGCCTACACAGTGAGATAAAACCAAATTGTACTCAGATCACTCGTAATGATCAAACCCGTTGGAAGTCCCACCCACAACCACGCCCCTTAGAGCTGTCTCTAACATGCATAAAACGATTGTACATTCATTGATATAGTAGTGTTCCTAAAATTCAAGGGGCGGTTTTTTATTAGTTTTGCCTTTTTAAAACAAAACCCTAGCCATTATCAAATCAATTGTTTATACTGTCGAAGACTTCAATTGTAATTATCGAGAAATATATTTAGGTAATAACGAAAAATGGATGTATAAAAATTAAACAATCTTTTTTGTAAAAAGGCTGGTAAAATATATTAATCACAAACATATAACATAGTTTCAAAAATCTAAATTGGTTTAGTTTTGAAGAAGTTTTGAATGATTTGAATCCAAATGTTAACCATACATAACAAATCTAACAAACAATCGACAAACACGGTTTTATAGATGGTTAGAAATATTTGGAAATTTCAAAAAACATTGTGGTTGGGGTACACATGGTGCCTCAGCTATCAGCTTTAAACTTAAAAGCTGAATTTAAGTAAATATTTAATAAATAAAAAAACAGGCATTTTGGCACCAGAAACTTAAACACTAGTTATAAACAACTATCACTACCTAACACAGAGCCAAAAGAAGCAAACCTGATACACACCAACACTTTGATACAGATGAAACTTGACTTTCAACGATAAGGTGGATGATATGTTGAGTAATTCCCTGTAAAAAATGCAAAATTACCAATTTTTATCTAATTCAATAAAAATAAATTTATAATAACATTTATGCAGTTTGCAACTTTATTAATTTGGTTTTGCATAACAATTACCATTAGGAGGTCTCTGAACCCTTCTTCCCCAAGAATCCTCTACACTCTGAATCTCTTGTGAACTAGACCCACGGGTCCCACCCCAGCCCTGATTCCACCCGGGTTCGACCCAACCCGGACCCCACCCATGGGTTGAACCCACACCCTCTGGAACCCTCATTCTTTTATTTGGGTGATGGTCAACGGGCTGCACAGGCCAGTGGCCCGTTGGTGGTGGTCTTTTTGACCAATTCAGATCCGCCACACCGTTAGGGTTAGGGTTATGGTTTATGGTTAATATTGGGTTGGTGGTTATTACTCGTTGATAATTTTGTTGGGGTATGTTTGGTTTTGGGTCGATGGGGTAATGAGGCATTATATCAATGCCAAAAAAGGATTTATTTAACTGTGGTTGACTGATTTGATTGTTCATGAAGAGTCCAAGATTTTGAATGGTTAGATTAATGCATCTATAAATTTCTTCAATTTCTGATTTTCCAACTGCTCTTGCCACATTTTGGGTTCGGTCAGTGAAATCCTCAACCTGTAGAGTTTAAAAAAAGTAAAATTTGTTCTCAATTTGATTTTTTTATATAAACTTTTAGAATTCAAGTAAAATCCTCTTTAAGAATAGAGGTGGAAATTAATAACATAAAAATTTGCTTAAAAGAAATTACAATAGCTTGAAAGTGTATTTTTAATGCATAAAACCATGTGAATCGTCTTATTTAAAAAACAAACCATTACTAAAAGGGAAAACGCCATAAAATAGCAATATTTGTTATTTTGTCAACCAAGTGAGCAAGGGTAAAAATGGAAATTGAAGATTGAATACTTACACTCATGCTAGCTATTTTAGTGTCCCAAGTTTTAGATATCCAATGTCCTGAAAACGGGCTAGCACACAGACCTTTAGGCCAAAGGATTTTAACGGATGATAACTGTAACACAACAACCATTGTACAGTATAAAATTCAAAAATGTCAAAAATGACCTTGGTTGCCAGCTAGGATATTCAAACATATTACCTTAAGTAAAAATGACACAAACAGTTCACCTAATGTTTCTGCGTTTTTAATACCATAATTCCTGAAACTTCCAACTGAAGTCTGCACCGATGCAAGATCATGTCCACCTATCAACCCAAAAAATAAAAAGATACAAAAACAATGAGTACTTCACCAAATATATGCAAAATCCATCCTTTGGTTAGCCCAAATTTACTTTTATACCCTTGTTAGTCACTAAGTCTTAGTATTTATTACCTTTTAGTATAGCGGAAAATGGAGGTAATATAGGGGGATCTCGAGTCTGCAACCAAAAAACAATAATAAGACCATTTTGCATTGTTAAACTATAATAAATAAAAAAGAATAATACTGCACATATTCGTCACATGGTACCCTAAATGATGCAACATTTAATGTTGTAACTCTTGTTATCATTATAACAGCTGGTTTAAGCTAAAACTATTGAAAAAATACCAAGAAATTAGAAAAAACTATAAATGATATAATACCTGCAGATGAAAAGCAACCAATAATATTATGGATAAAGAATTAAGAGTTCGATCTTTTGAACTATTAATATCATGTGCTTTTGCCCATGCTTTCATCTGCATACATACATACATAGATATATTTAGATAAACAACAATATGTTGTACAGTAACTGTCGCATTTGTATTAACTTACCAAAAAACTGAGCTTTTGAAACCTTTCATCTATTGAAGTAATTAAACGGATTATGGCAGACTTTGAAATCCCGTCTCTGTTTTCTACCGACAGATCACATTCAACTTCAGTTCCAACATCAACAACCTTAAGAATTGGTACCTTAGCTGTCATAATCGGCTGAACACCTCGTACATAACCTTGATCTAAATGACAATAAAAAGTTATAAAAACTAATATAAAGTTTAGTAATTGCACATTTGCACTCCTATTTAGATTCTTATTCTATAACTTAATAATTGTAATCAATGTTAGAATCGTGATTTTTCTGACACGATGATAAAAGAAGAGTAATTTACATTCAACGTCTTTGTGGTTTGTGTGGAATTATGGATTTCGTTCCTTGACTTCTCTTATTACACGAACAGTCCCTAGTTTTGAAACTTGTAGCACCAATGGTCCATAAAGCGAAAAAGGTTTTTAAGTTTATAGAGACTGTTGACGTTACGAGTTTCAAATTTAAGGACTATCTGTGTAATAAGAGAAGTCAAGGGGTGAAATCCATAATTTCATACAAACCACAGGGATGATCTATGTAATTTACTCTTATAAAATGCAAGGATTTGTATAGACAAAAGTTTACTTTGAAGTGCATAGAATTTTCTTGCAAACTTTCTAAGGGTTTTAATTTTTTGGTCTCGAGGGAACACAAGTTGATTACTACTACTTCTGAAGTTGATAGAGAGATCAAGATCACTTCCTGTAGTAAAAAGGTCCATTGTAAAAGAACCAAATTCCTCAACAACAGGACAACTCGCATTATTACCTAAAATAAAATTCCCCAAAAAAAACTGATTGAAACAAATGAAAGTTCATACCAAATAGAGTAAGTTATATAAATTGTCCCGTATGAAATTATAGATTTCGTCCCTTGACTTTTTTTATCACACGGACAGTCCTTAAAATAGAAACTTTTGACACAAACAGTCCCTAATTTTGAAACTTGTAACATCAATTTTGTTTTGGGGAGCACTGGTGTTACAAGTTTCAAAGTTAGGGACTATCTGTGTAACAAAAGAAGTCGAGAGACAAAATCCATGATTTCATACAAACCACAGGGACGATTTATGTAACTTACTCTATCAAATAAGTTAAGTTCACTTTGAAACAATTACTTAATACCATGAGTAAATAATACAGTAAGTGGGATTGATTACCATATAATTCCTTTGCTATTTCATTAAAAACTCGGATTAACTGTTTTCGATGTTCATATTCATTTGGTTTTGGCCTACGAATTATGTAAGCATCACTAAGTAATTTCTCGAGAATAAATAACTGACTTTTATTTATTGTAATCCTCTCCAAATCCTTATTTTCAAACTTCTGTGCTTTCTTTTTGAGGACTGAAATATCAATCAAAATAGGTAAGCAAATCAGCTTATGCATCAATGAACCAGCAAGAAATATAATCCTGATAATTATTTCCTAAGAGGCTAAGATTCATTTAACATTTTTCCTACTAAGAATGTTGGCAGAAATATAAGATTTTAGGCAGTTACCTTTTTCTCGCAATGCCATGATTGTGCTTCCAACTGAATGTTTTAAATTAAGAATAATAATTATTATAAGTGGCTCCAAGAATGTAACCCTACCCTACCCCTACTACTGTTAAAGATAACCTGCAATAAACAATCAAATTGTGATGTAATAAATGATTGGATAAAAACACAAAAGAGATATGTTACACTTTTCCTTTGGAGCTTCTATATTTTTGTGAAATCAAGGAATTCATGACATACTAATCCAATGTTCCTCTCATCTTCATTATCATGTATTGTCTATTTGTTTTGTAAAGATTAATAATTTAGAACTTTGGTTTCACTTAAAAAAACTCCCAACAACTGTATATACGTAAATAAACAGAAATTTCAAATTTATAATCTTTCTTTACAAAATAAAGAGAAAGAATTTCTCTATTTTATCACTAAAACATGCAAAAGAATAAAAGACACAGGTTTGGTAAAAAACACATCAACTTAGTTTTTTAACCTAATTTTGAAGCGTAAACATAACAAGTCAACAATCACTGTTTATTAAACCTAGTTTGATCAATCAACAAGCAATGCAAATCAGATAAGTAAAGAATTGGCGTAGCAATCAATTAGAAATCAAGAAACCCTAATTTACTTACCGATTACGAGGCTCGAGCAGTGAAATCCGGCCCTTTGATGCTCAGCAGAAGCATCAAACGACGAACGATCGTGCAGTAAGTCTGATCGAGCAGTAGAGGGATGAGGGATACGTCATTGCGAAAAGATAGAGAGTCGTGAAGAATAGGCCAAAAAAAAGGTGGGCTTAAATTATCTGATTAACGAACCAATTGGTCTCAATTGGCCGATAATCTTGAGATTTTTCTTCGGTTAGTTTATTTATAGGAGAATTAATTTTTACATCATATTTTCTGATGGATACACTATCCTAGGTTGAATTCCATACAGAACTCATATTATTTACAAAACCCGTA
The DNA here is from genome assembly GCA_963853835.1 of Calendula officinalis. Classification (NCBI taxonomy): domain Eukaryota; kingdom Viridiplantae; phylum Streptophyta; class Magnoliopsida; order Asterales; family Asteraceae; genus Calendula; species Calendula officinalis. The sequence continues at coordinate 20,824,900 of OY970827.1, forward strand.
GAACTATTTTGGAATAGATCTTGACCATTAATTTTTCTAATCTAAGGTCATTATTCCGGATGGCATATTTGTAATATCAGTGAAGTTAAAAACATGTATTTTAGGCTGGCGAGGGTAAAATAGGAAATTTAAAATGAACATTTAATTATTAAAAGAGTAAATTCCGGGACGTGTCAAATTGGGATAAGTTGAAATCCCATACTCCCATGAAACTCGCATCTTCCAAAAATGGGTATGTGTAGGGTGGTGTTCTTAATAATATTTATATCAAAAAGTCATCGGATGTGGGGTTGTAGTTGTAAAATGTCATTGGAAGTGCATGAATGTAGTATAAGCGTTGTGATGACAATTCTAGGTACATTAGTCTACTTACATGAATATTTTATTAAATATGGTAATACTTTTTGCAGTAATAATTTTGATTAATCAAGGTCATGCATATATTAACAAACATGTATGTGATGCCGTTTGTTGAAGAAATATGATTTAAGTATGCAGGTTACGTGCTGAAACTTAAGAGGGCATGTTATAATATACATGAATGTATACAACATACATGGGTGGTTAAAAAAACATGAATGTATACGACATACATGTGTGGTTAGAAAACATGAATGTATACGACATACATGTGTGGTTAAAAAAACATGAATGTATACGACATACATATGTGGTTAAAAAAACATGAATGTATACTAAACATAATTTTTGGTTTCGTTGTTTTACAAGAAAGGTGAAATATTACATGGATGTATGCGTTTTATCGATGAACAAGTACGTTGTTGTATATATGACGATATTTGTATAAGTAAATACGTTACAGACCAGAATTTTATCGATAATACACATAATATTATTCGAAACCAAAAAATATAACATATGACTACAAACGCAAGTACTGCTATTCTAAAGAAAAAATATGTATACAGAATTGTGATAAGGGCATGAAGATTCGAAACAAGAATCAATAACAAATGAATACATAACGCATATACTTAATTTTATTTGGACAAAATATCTGTAAAATTAATTTCTAATGACTAACAAATATAATTACCAACATAAACATCATCTTCCTATGCCATCTCCAAAAAGACTGGTTCTTAGGATCTTCGTCGATAAAAGAAAACCGATATATATCTATGTCGGTGCAATTCCGTTAATCTTGATTAATACATATTTCTTTATCATTCTCCATTGATTTTATTCACGTTTAATTGAATCTTCTTCACTAGAAACATATGACGACTAGTTGATTTGTGTTGTTGGAGAAGACGAAACTGGGAATCTTCAATAAATTGGACCTATCGTCCCCTTGTAATTTTGCTCTATAGTTATGGAGAAAGGATAATATTAAAATGGAAACTACCTTGCTAAAATTAAGGAATGTATTTTATTTCACATGTTACCTCATTAAAAATGGAATTGACAAATTCCTATTATGCCCTTCATTATTTAAATGAATTAAATATATTGAAAATATTTATCTTTGTTATGATTGGTCTAAAATAGTTCTACGGGTTCTGTATATAATAAGGGTTCTGTATGGAATCCATCACACACCATCCTATATAAGTATTTTTTGAAAATTGTACAAGTATATAAAACAATTAGTGTGATACATAGATTAAAAGATGTGGTGTAAAAATCATTCTCTTTATTCAAGGCCCAAAAAAGAGATTGGTTCGAAGAAGGTATACTATCCGCTTAATGTTAATGTATGATTCGAACCAGTAACTTACTAATTAATAGACGGGGGTTTTCTAATTAATACCAGGAACTTAGATTAAATTAAAATATAATCATGAAAACACGAAATTACAAGTTAATACTAAATTAAAATTTTAAAATTTAAATTTAAGAGTTTAAGAAAAAAAATTCATGTAGCCATAAGCATTTTTACGAAATACCCATAATTTATTAAAAACTAGCAACACGGCAAGTTAATGTACAAAATGTCCTTAAAAGTGCTTATTCTTGATTAAAAGGGCTAAAACATGACTAATGCCTTGCAAATTTTTACTACAATTAATGATAATGTGTATATAATAAAGCAGTTATTCCCATTTAAATAGAAAATCATATTTAATGCATCTTCTAAAATGTTAGAAACTGAAGTTCATTAATGTTACATATTTAATATCCATTAGATTAATATTCATACCCATTAGATTAGAGCGAATAAATGGACTGAACATCCGTTGGATATCAAAAAATACTTTATTTCCAAAATTCGGTCAGTTTGGTAAAAAAATTTCAAATTTTATTGTATGCTTCCTGTTCGTTAACTATGATTAATATGATGACTGGACTTTATTAACAAATTTTTGTTTGAGAATATTCATCTTCAAAATATCTTAATTACAGTGAACACAATAAACGAATTTAATTTAATTAATTTTCATTTTATTTATAAGATAGGTCTTATACTCTTATGTTTTACACTTGCAATTTCCCCAAATCTGACAAGAAGTAAACTCAAGTCAACTCAAAGTTTTTTCAGGTTTTTTTGAGCCCGAACCTTTTTGGTATATGTAAAGGCCATTTACAGATCGGATTTGTTTAATCGAGCATAGTCTTCAATAAACATTTTTTAGCAGTTAGACCTCTCAAATCTTTCTTAATCCCAGCTCGAACCACTATCAACAAGACAATTCAAGCTTATTGGGTCGGGTCATACCCAAAAAAAATTATGCACCTCTACTCCAAATTCCAAAACATGTACACAACTTACATTACACAAAACATAAGTCTCATTAGATATTTCCTTAGTTTTTTCAACCTACAAAAAGTCAGCCACATTAAATTCCCCAAAATTCACATAAAACAAACTTCTCAAAACCTATCTTCCTCACTAATCAACTGTTGTTGAACTTGAAAAAGAAACCAAGAGTGAGGGTAAAGACGGCTTTGCAACAATGTGAAGACCATTCGGGCCAAATGGGTTGACTTTGACCCGATTGAAAGAATTAAAAGTATCTCCTTTTTAATCAAATTGTCGTGTAACTCGGGAAAAGGTCAATCAAGTTGTCTAAAGTCTCAGGTAAGAATTTTCTTGCAAATAGGTAACACGGCCTGTTCATACCGTTCCACATACATGGCGTAATTGTCGTTACCCTCTGAACATTGAAATTTTTTTTCCTTTATTATTATATTTCTTCAAATATGGAAAAAGGAAAACAATAAAAAAGTTGGAAAATGTAACATAAATGTACCTTTTTATCACTTGTTTCGTGAACACTTTCAGTGATGGACTGCAAGATTCACACAATCAGAATGAGTTAAGATAATGAAAATTATCCTTAATTCAATTTCTTTGTGATATAGAAATTGATACTAATTATAATAAAATTATGGGTTTTGAACTTTTGATAATGACGGGCTGTCAATAAAGATGGATAATAGGTTTTAGAAAATAATAATTAGTTAGATTATATACTATTAACCCACTTTTAACTCCATTAGTTCAATTATTTTCCATATTTCCAAATACCTCATCCAATCAAAATCAACGATGCTCATTCTTATTCATTCTTATTGACAACCCTTAGGGCTGTCATTATCAAAACCTTATAATTATTAATAATTGTAGTAGTAATAGTAATAACAGAAGTAATAATAATAGTAAAAAATAAATAATGATAAATCTTTTGTGACGAGGAGAGCAATACCGAGAGATTTTTTATGAGTTGGTAAGAAATATCTTTTTGCCCGTATGATTTCGGATGCCATTTTCGTTCTGACCAATCAACATGTGTTACCGACCAATTTGCTATCCCGTTAGGATCAAACATCTACATTTTAAAAGCATAAAAATCTATCAACTTCAAAGATTTCAAATAGTCAACATTTGACTTTTGTCAAAATAGAGTTTGGAAAGAGTAAAAAAAAGGGAACTATAAAAATGCCAGATTTTCTTACGTGGAAAAAAGTTGGCAAATAATGTTCATCGGCATAGCAATTTCGTCCATCCATACCAGGCTGTAGTTTAATGAAATAGATTTTGAGCTTTAAAATTGCATATAAATTATAACTATAAATTTATCAAAAATAAATAAATAAATAAAAGAATAAAGAAATCTTTACCCTGCAATAGTCTCTGAACTTTGTATAGTAGAGATTATCAGCCATAACTATGATGGCATGTTGACGCTTCATCGTGAACCACTGCAAAAAAATTAAATATTACAACTTTGATTAATTTTGAGTACTAAATGACATTAAACATAGTTCAATATGATGCCTTTTTTAATAAAAATTTAAATATCTTCAACTTACAATCTTTTGCAATTTTAATTAGTAAACTGGTTAAATTTGTTAGCTTTAAAATAATAAAATTTCATATTTTGTACTATTACTCTTCAAATAAAGAGAGAGAGAATCATTGAAAACCTGAGCACCCTTCCTAAAGAATTTCTTTTCGACTTCAGGTAACATATGGTCTGAGTACCGGCCACTTCCATGTGGGCCAGGATCCTCAAAACTGGAAGAAAATAAAAAAACATTAATTAACAGAAGCATTTTCAAAAAAAAAAAAAAAAAAGAAAAAATAGCTACATTTTGACTTTTTTATGTCAAACCTAGTACTTTTTACCAATGCAAAATTTGATACGGATTTTGCTGCTATCGCACATCAAGAAAAAAATTAGCAGTAGTAGTTGTGGCTAAAAAATAAAAAACATATCAAGTTTGGAGTTACGTAAAAATATGTTTGACCTCAAAAGTCAAAGGTGTAGATTTCTTTGTAAAACAGGGGTGTAAGTAAATTGAAGATGAGTGTACTAACCTGTCAATGAAGCTGACATTTGTATACATAAGATAGTTGTACACATAATCAAAACTCCGTAACGGTACACAGCTGAAAAAAATAGAATTTGATAACAAAGTCGGATACTAATTAGCTCAAGAACTATAAAAATAATAATAAAATATACAAAAGATTACAACTTTATAACAATTAGTGTCTCAATTATGATTACAAAATATATATATTATTCCAATAATAAATGGATCTTTATAATAAAATTATTCAGGAGGTTTTATGCATTATAAATATGCTTTGGGCGACTTTTAAGTTTTAACCTGTCTGGCCCGTTTACATTTTTGGCTAGTTTTTCTGATTAACCTATTTGGCCCGTTTATAAGTGAATGGGTCAAAATTGCTAACCTGTCAGAAAGTAAGACAAAATGCTGATTATCAGGGTCTTTCAACGCATTAGCCAAAAGTCTTTTCTCAGCATCAACCATTGAAATTTTCCCCCAATCTACCTGCACAAAGATCATGATTATGATTAAAGATGTTAAGTTCATTCAAGTAATTGTTTTTATTCTACAGTTAATCTAAAGGTGGCAAAATTGGGTCTTGGGTAACGGGTTTTTTTCAACCCGTTATAAAGTAACCGGGTCGAAATCACCACCTTTAGTTGTTTACCAACAGAGATTTTGCAAACCTTATCACTGCGAATTTCGCGATTCTGGAAGAATGGGCTAGAATGAACGGGTTTAACTTTAGATGCATGAATATGGATTGAAAATCTACCTTCATGACCCTGTCATACATAAATATATATTAAAAAATGGGTTGATTCGGGTTATGTTTTATCTCTAACAGATAAGACATCTATTAAAAAAATGAACTTAAAACAAGACAAGACAAACAGGTCGAAAGTCATCAACAACCGTATATATGCATAAAACCTCCTATATCATTTGATTCTGAAAACTAGATCATTACTGAAATCATATTTGACACATTGATTATTTTTAATAAAAAGAAAAAATATATATTTAAAAGTTGGTAGGTGTTTCGTGTCAACTGTCAACCCAACCCGAACAAAAAATTAACCATTTTGACCGATTACGATGTTATAATATAATTATTGTAACATAAAAAGTGGCAAATTTCATACCTGAAAAAACTTATCCCACAATCTCTCAAAAGCCAAAGATCCAGGGCTCAAGAACATGAAAGCAATCTTAGGATTTTTGGTTTCAATTGTTGGATTATTTAAAATATTCTTAATTACAACACGAGAAGCGATCTCATCATCAGTAAGTTGTCTTGCGGGTGGTGGAAGCCAGCTGGAAATTGTTTTACAACTAGAAGATGAAAATATATAACAGGCAGTAGAATCTGGTGGTGGATGAATATATGCCACAATTAAAAATAAACAAACTAATGAAATTAATATTATAATCCACGTAGGCTTCTTTAGTTGAGATCGTTGGCGAGTTGGTGATGATGATATTTGCATGTCTTTTAGGCTCATTTGTCACATGTGAATTATGTTCGGTTATAAATATTCATCAGAAAATTTTATATCCAAAAGAATTAATTATCTGAATCTGCAACTGAAAAGAAATTTATCAAGTCATATAAGCAAGGGTATATGAGAAATTTTAGTTTACAGTTATTAATCATTTTTGTTGCAGCTAGTAAGCATGTACATAATCAAATAATCATAAGTAGCACTTATTTATTCATATCCACTACTACTCTTCTAACCTATGAATCATAAAATTCTTGCATAAATTCCTTCAAGTAAGAGGTATGTATATTCAGAAAAGCAACAAGAATGATAATAACCTAATAAATAGAATACAATCAACTTATATATAGTTATTTACCAACTCAATAATATAAAAGAAAGATGGAAGTCAAACCTACCAATCTAAGTCAACGCCTCAAATTCCAACTCCCAAATGCATAACATAAACAATTTAATACGAAACTGAATCCCTAAACGCCACACATTCTTTTATTCTTGACCATAAACCCACAATAAAAAATCTGACTTTTATACAAAACTTGACATTAATTGAAATCAAAATTGGCCATACACCCACAATAAAAAAAATTAAATCTTTACACGAAAAGTGACACTAATTGAAATCAAAATCGGTATTTGGGAATATCTTTATAAGGATCTTGAATTAAAACCGAGAATTAGAGATTAGGGTGAACAATACCTGATCAAACGATGCTTTTCTGAATCTTTTTTGTGTAATTAATCTTCAATAAAAGAATCCCTCAAATGGGTATCAAGATCTGGGAAGAAAAAACCTTAAACAGAGTTCACTAAAGGGATGATTATAATAATTGGATCAAGTGGATGATAAACTGGTGTGTGTCGTGTGTGTTTATAAAAGAAGTAAGGATTAAGATCAATCGAGAATGGTGGTGTTGAGTAATTGGGGTGTAGTCAACAGAGTCAAAGCACGAGAATATATGATGATTTCAGCCGGCGAATAATCAGAATTCAAAAGTGGGGAAGTTGGTGAGTTTAATGGATCTATTAATTCAATCAAATTGAATTTGGGTTGAAATTAAATTCACCAATAACTATCAAATTGTTCGCCGTTTTCACCGGTAAGTATAAAAATTATTTTATCTCTAGGGCTTTGATAACGTTAGTCATAAGAGTTGTTAATAAACACGCATTAGAAACTTGTACATTAACCTATAACCACCACCTGAATTTTATGAACCAATTCCTCCCATGAATTAATGTACAACTTTTACGCGCTTAGAGACAGCTGTCATTATCAAAACCTTTATCTTTATATGATAATCTATTTCGTTTCCAAAAAAAATATGATAATCTAAATTATTTAAGAAAATTGATAATTAAAAATTGAGTAATGGTATTTCTTCCTATCTTTTAGTCATATCCATATTCTATTTATCTCTAAACTTGACATGTCATCTACTAATTATCTTTCCTCATATTATCCTTTGATTTTGACACTTGTAGAAAGAAATATCATTTATCTTAAAAATTGTACTTAATTTTTTGTGATGGGTAATACTTCGTAGTAAAAGTTTTAGGTTGTGATGACACCTCAAAAATCGTCTTTATGGTTTAACCAAATACACGTTTCATCCGTATGGTTCCAAAGTATAAAGCGTCCATGTGGGAAAACCTTGGATTCATTTTAGTCATATAGCTCAGACGATGTTATTAGAGTATGCACATTAGCACATACAAGTATACAACCAGCATTTTTGTCGAATTGATTTGCACGACTCATATTTCCTATAAATAAAATGTAAAAAAATTGACTTGTGAAGATAAACATGAAACGATCATTTACAATCTAGTTAATTTTAATTTTCTAAACAATTACCCACCAATCCAAGATTATCATTATCAAAATCATCAATTCAATATGATTTTGTACTTCAAAGAATATTTTAATTGATTGACATATATGCATTCAAATCCCACAAATAGAACATTTACTCTCATCATCTTATGAAACAAACACATGGTCAATTTTACCCTTTAATGTGGATAATGCACATCGTAAAAGTGAACTTTTAGGACAGAGGGACTTAAAGGGAATGACAAATGACCATGGTTTATAGGTTTATTTCCAAGTTAAAAATTCACATCCAAACAAAGTCAAGAGCTTACTTTAAAATAAAAATAAAAGCTTGAGTTATATGCCAAACACACCTAATCAATACCAACAGTCCCAAAAACATGTAATTAAATTAGGAGGGCAAAAACGGATATTATATTGATTAGCACCATCATTCTCTATATTTTGAATATTAATCAAGTCTATCAACTAGTATTTTAACATAGTGGTGATTTCTGATTGTATGATGCCACCTACACTCCACCTGCTGCTACTGCCTGCATCTGCTTGTTTGAGAAACAGAAAAAAAATATATATACCATCAAACTATAAGCCATTTAATTATCAGCTCAAAAACATATCTTTTAGGTTATTTTTTGTCTTCATTTGTGTATTATATCTCCAACATGTCAAATGGGTAAAATATTCTACTAACATATGAAAAGGTAATAAAAAAACATACATTATTGTAGGACTATCTTAGTTTAGTGTCTTTGCTTTTTCTGGATGTACCCGTTTTGCCCTGCGCCGTGAATGACTTGTATGTGAAGTACGTGTAAGCTTTTTTGATTTTTTACTGCAAAAATTTTTAAAATAAAAAACTTAAAATTTAGCAAGAGTTGAAAAATGAAAGAAAAGGAAACAAACCTGAATAAATTTGACACCCATGAAAGTACAACCATTACAGGGAAAAGCATAAAAGCAGATGCCTACAAAAGTTACATCATCATCTCCTCAATTATATATAACCATATAAATCATGTTAAAAATTACACTTTTAAGTTTTAACAACTTCCAACCCATTTGACTAGATTTTTTTTAATTTACCCGTTAGAGATCAAACATGGCCCGAATTGACCCATTTATAAGTTAAGGGGTCAAAATTGCATGATAAATGGAACATACCATTAACCACACTAGCTCATTAGTTGCAAGAGGGCGTGTAAACTCATTATTCTTCAGCATTTCATGAATGTTAACACGAGCCTACCAAAATAAAAGAAAGCTCAGTCACTCATCAAGTTATATTCAACAAAACCAATTTTTCTATTAAAAACACCAACTTTTTTGTTATTATATTCAACAAAGCCAATTGTTTTATTAAAAACACCAACTAATATTAGAAAGTACTTTTACATTTGTTAGTGCTTCGTCGATGTACAAAGTTTTGTCCAATTGGGTCATAAAAAGATGGTTTTGCGTCCCAATCGGGCCTTTAGTAACTTTTTAAGCCAATATTTTCATATGATAGTTATCATGATATATAAATTTAACATATCTTTTACAAAAATTATCATTTTTGCAACAATGACATTTTTTTGATAAAATACTTCTTTTAGTGATCTCTCGTTGGGACACAAAACCATCTTTTAAGGGCACTTGGATAAAAGTTGTACGACTAAACAAGGAGGAATGCAGAAGCTCAATGTCATCTAAGACACAAAAATAAAAAAAACTTGTTATTCAATGGTATTTCACAGTTTTCAGATGAAAAAGAATAAATTAAATTATGGCATAATGTTTCTAGATATAGTTTCATGTGAAAAAAAAAACAAAAATGATATAAGCAAATAATAGAAGAAGATTAACATAAAAAATACACAGAAATTGGAAGAAATAAAATACCCGGCGATGGTATTTTAGGGTGGTTTTAGAAAGCCTTTTGTAACCACGGAGAATTTTCTTAGTGTAAGGCTTTAAGAAAATGTGTACTTTATTAATATGAGGTTTCAACGTCTTGGAAAGCTCATTGCTATAGGGCTTTGTCACCTTCTTAGCTTCCTACAAAGATATATATATATATATATATATATATATATATATATATTACAAGTTAAAAATTATATATAAAATACTAAATTGACCGATTGATAAATAAATTGAGTGTTGAAATGAGACCTTAATGTATGAATCCACAATAGTTTGCATGTTGGTAATGAGAGGTTTTAGAGTTTTCTTAGATTCATTGTAAAATTCAACAATTTTGGCAGTGAGTGTTTGCATGTGTGGTTCCATATTTGTCACAAGTGTAAGCCATTGCTCCTTGAAGGTAGGGACCCACTTCTCAAAATATGGGAGATAAGATTAAATATACTTCATAAAAAGTTGCTCAAAGTGTATCTATAAACCTCCTAAATCATTTTATTCACAAGACTAGATTTTTGTTGAAATAATATAACTTTTGTAATCATATTCGACATACTAATATTTACAAAAAATCAATCTAATTTGAACATAAAATGTTTCGGGTTAACCCAACCAACCCGATTTGTCACAAAAAAAAGTACTCTTTTGACCTGTTACTCTTAAGAATGTTCATAGTAGTAAGCATAACTTTATCAGGACCAACTTACATTGTGCAACTGATCAATATGTGGTTGTGCCCATTTTTGAACTTGAGTTTTCGTTTCAACTGCCTAGAATTTAAAAAATATATATATATATAAAATTAGAATAAGAGAGATTGGAAAACAAAAACTGAGTAAGTGATTCCTTGCAGTCAATAGAATATGCAGAAAATTTGATACATCAAAATGATTAGAAAACCTTTTGAACTGCAACATTCAGGGCTGGTTTCCCATATACATCCCAATGAGTTACCATTATAGACTGCACAAAAAGAAAAAGATACATGAAAATTCAACCCATTAACTTGTGAACGGGTCGATTCGAATAAACATTAATCTCTTAATGACCCAACAATTAAAAAACAGAATAGATAAAATATACCTGATAATGAAATAAATGAACTGCTAGCCAAGGTGGTAACCATGACTCAAGAACCTGATGCACAAACATCTTATACTTAATTTTCATAATTAGTAATAAGAAAACAAATATTTGAATTAAAAAAAAACAGAAAAAAACAGTTAACAACCATATACCTCAGCCAGATCTATAGAGTGTCGAGTAGCTTTTAATTGAACTCTGATTTTTTCTTCCTGAAGACACATTATTGGAGTCAATAAAATTATCTGAAAAGTCAACATTTTGGAATACTAGAAACCCTAGTTTTCAACATACCTCAGCCTTCTGCAGAGCACGTTCTGTATTACGAATTCTAATCGTCTGTTCTTCATTTATACTCTGGAGCTGAAAGGAGAGAAAGAATTAAAACAAAAATAAATAAAAATAAAAACGATTTATAGAGAGCAGTACAACAAATAGAAACACAACATAAAGGACAAACTGCATGAAAACGTAGCAAACTTTTTACAGTTTTTTTTTTCCAGACCAAAATGAGGATTTTATTTTACAGTACTTAGCATGTTTTGATTGTTTTCAGTTACATTTTATTTATAAACTATTTTTTTAAATCTTTAAAAGGTATAACAAGTCCTTATTTTGTTCACAAATAAGACTTGACTGCCTTTGATTGTGAAAATAAATAAAAAGAAGGTACGGTACCTCAAATGAGGAATTTCAGAAAATTTGCAACCTTTTGTGCAATTTAACCTTTAAAATACTCCAATGATCATAAATAACCGCCTTAAAATAATGTTGCGGTTACACAAACATAATAATAATTCATTAATACCTTTTCAAGTTTCACATTCAATTCTGCAATTTTAGTCTCAGCAGCATTTATTCGAGTTTCCAGTACATGTTTTTTTGTGTTTTGCTTTGTTATTTCCTCTTTAAGATTTTCAATCTATAAAAAAAACAATTTGTTAGATAAATCAAATCCATGAATAAGAATATTTTTTTGATGCTTTTAAGAATATCACCTGCTTCAAAAGTTCTTCAGCCCGTAAGTGAGCCTCGCCCTCTTGTTCCTTAGCATCAACCGATTCCTTTTTCTGCCAAACACATCATCTAAAAATCAGGTTGACCCAATTTTAATTTTAAATATGATTACAAAAATGAAATTATTTTAACAATAACCAGATTTTAGAATAAAAATGATGTTTTTTGTGCGAGTTTCAACCCTTTCAACTCTTTTGACCCGTTTCCTTTTAAGCTAACTTTTTTGGATTTGACCCATTATAAAAAATCTGACCTCGAGAGAAAGAATTTCACTATGCAAAGAGGCCAAACTATTTGATTTCTCAAGAATAATGGTCTCCAATTGTTTAATTCTTTCATCCTTGGAACTAATTTCATGGCTCCTTTCATCAATGTTGGACTCTGAGAACAAAGAATTATAAAAGTTATTATTATTATTTACTACCAAAATGACTATTATATCACTAATAGGAAAGAAATCATACAAATTTGACATATTTCGATATATCTTCAGTTACTAACAGTGTTATAAAAATCAAGATATTTTTCCTAATTTAGATATGATAATTCGATGTTTCAAACCATTACTTAGAAAACAAATTATCACATGAACCATTAATTTGCAAAAATTGTAGCAATCCCCTAAATCAAGAGGCCAAAAGACAGTAATACAAAATGTTTGAAAAAACTTGTAAAGTATTAAAAATATACATAGATAAACCCTAGATTCATGGTAGAAACAGTATCAATCATGATCGTAATATGACAGATGCGATCAGTAGCCCTTGACCAAAGTCAGAGTAAACCAATTCCATAGTTCATTTTGCACAATGAAGAACAGTTTATAGCATTTAAACACAAAATTAAGAAGAGAAACTGAGACCTAAATTGAGAATCTTTGATAGGAGCTGTTCATGCTTGATTTTGAGAATTGAATCGTCCGATTGCTCTGCTTCGTAATCATCAGGTAGAGTCTCTGAAGATGCATAGATGAAGAGAATTAGGGTGATGCAGAAGAAGAAACGTCGTTTTGGGGCCGCCATTGGAGCAAAAATCGAGCTCAGAAATTAAAGCAAAACCAATGAATTTTATTGTTTCCCGATTTTATAATGTCCGGCCATCCGGGAAAAGTGTCATTCCATATTTTAGAAGGTGTAACTGCCAAAAATCGAAACTTGAAAGAAACCAAATCCTGAAAATTCTGTTTATTATGGTTCAGTTTCCATTTATATTTTCAAGATACATCTATGGTATTAAGTTATTAAGTAGCAATTTCATTCCAAATAAGTAGTGACAAAAATTGTTATATATAAATCACCTTTCATTAAGTATTGATAAAAGCTTTTAGAAATTTTTATACAAAGGTGCTTATAAATTTAATTAAGTTTATAAAAATTGGCCGATAGTCCATAATCCTTAAATCACTAGAGTCGGCAAAAAAATTATAAAATCATGGGCGGCGAGTAATTTCATTAGACCATTTTAAGGTCCAACGCATACTTCTTGATCTGTACAATTTACTCCAGCTTTGCTGTCTCAAGCCGATTTGGGACCCGGGACGAAATATAAAATGGGACTCTTAACATGTTCCTAACGATGCTCCGAACCATAATACATAAAAATAACAATTAAATAAAACTCTAAATAAACTTACATTTTCAAAATATAAAATGAGGCTTTTCTCTAATATCAATCAACTTTTATTTTGGGCTAAGTTTGGGCATTTCTAGCAAGGTATTATTTTTTTAGGCTAAATATATAGAGAACTATTAAAATATGGGGCTCTTTGACGTTTGGGGACCCGGGGCGGTCACCCAGCTTGCCCAGCCCATTGAGCCGGCCCTGTTTCCATGAATGAATATTAACTTAATCTTTATCATTTCCTTTTCATTTCATCACATCTAAATACTCAAATTCTCTCTGAAAGCAAGAAGCAATTCCTTGTGTCATGTCGTTGCTAAATTCCTTGTGTTCTTGAGCTTCTAGCTTGAAAACTCGAGAACCATTGCCAACATCGCCATTACTTTGAATCCTCAGTAGCATAACCTTGTTCCAGATAACCTTGTTCCAGAAGGTAGTCCATCAGAATTATCATCTACAACTCGAGTTTGTCAAGGGTATAATGCTACTCTCTTTTATATTTCGATTTTCGGTTTAGACATTTGTTCCTAAGGCCTCTCCCAACCCTTCCCCATCACTAAACCCATCACTAGCGCCACGTCATCGCATCCTTACTGACCTGCTACTGACACGTTCGTGCCAACCCTACCCATCACTAACCCATCACTAAACCCATCCTTTCCACATCATCATTTCCACATCACCATTTTAATTAATATAAAAACACATTACATTAAATAAAAAACATTACATTAATAATAAAAATAATAATAAAAACATTACGATTAAAAAAAACACACGAAAAAAAATAATACGGAAAAAAAAAATACGGAAAAAAAAATACGGAAAAAAAAAATACGGAAAAAAAAAATTACGGAAAAAAAAAAATTAACGTTGACGGTAGTTCGGCGGGAGGGTCCAAATGTGTTCGATTAAGGCATTGCGAAGTTTATGATGCACAACTCGATCACGTATCTCCTTTTCAATACGCAATTGTGCTGCAACCCGTTCATGCCATGTACGTTGTGGGTGATTATCCGGGTTAGCGGTATAGTCTTCTTCGATTGGACAAATTGCGCGGCCGTTATCTTCCGTAATCATGTTGTGTAATATCACACAAGTGTACATGATCCGTCGTATTTTGTTCACACTGTATGGTCGTGCCGGGTTTTTAATGATTGCCCACCGTCCTTGAAGCACTCCGAAAGCTCGTTCGACAACCGTACGCCAATTGACGTATGGCAGAGGTACACTTTTGAAATACATTAAAACTGGGGTAACCCGTAGCGTCTCTCTTTTGACGGAAATAATCAAAATACGACGGTAGTTGACCCGGTGGATTATAAAAATGTATAGCCTGGCATATACGGATGAACAAAGGTTTCGACATGCGAAACCGTCTTCGGAAGTAGTCCGGGGGGAAAACGGCATTGTCGGCAAAGTAATCATTCCATAAACGTTCAGCAGCCGCAACGCGATCTCTTGGTATATATCTTCGTGGTGCTCTTGGCACGGTGGAATTTTCGGCTTCTTCTTGATCCAGATAATCAAGCGTTTCAATAGTTTGGTTCAAATCGAAGACAGCTGTTACATTGACATAATCTTGCCAGTAATCATCGGCGTCATCGTTTGGATCCATTGAGTGGAAAAAAAATATGGAAATTGGGAAGAGAGGAAGTATGAGATTGTGAGAGGAAGAGAGGAAGTATGTGATTGTGTGTTTAAAATGGTAGAGTATAGTGGGTTTTTATAGAGGTTGTGTGTAGTATTAATTATTTATATTAAAAAAAATAAATAAATAAATTGAAAAAAACCAAACGCTCCCTCGATCCTACCCCTCGACGGCTTCCCCATCCCGTCGACGCAACGACGTCTCACCCACGACGCCGGCCACGACGGCTCGGTGCCAACGCCGTCGTGGCTCGACGCAGCTCGACGGGGCGTGCCGACGTGCCGTTGGCACCGGTCTAAGTATTACGCAAGGTTCTAAAAAACGCACCATGGCGGCTCCAAGGCGTGAGGCGCAGCGTCGACGTTACGAAACAGACCATGGCGGCTAGGCTAGGCGTGGCGTGAGATAAAGCGTGATAAGGCGCGATAAGGCGCCCCTTATGACGAGCTTTTTTGTAAGGCGGCTGAAAAAATTAATTTTTTTAAAAAAAAATGATAACATATTTAATTATAAATTTAGATGTAACATTTTTTGTAAGCTTTATATATGAATTGTTATATAAATCAATATATCTATAATTTTTATTTAATTTGATATACGTATATATATAAATTATATAAAAAATTTGCCGCCTTAAGTCACGCCTTGGAAAACGCCATGGCCCGCCATGGCTCGCCTTGGCTGAGGCCAGATGGTGCCACCACGCCACGCCTTACGCTTTCTAGAACCTTGGTATTACGCAATATTAAATGTGTTTTAATTTATATTTTTAAAATTATGAACTTCGTTAAATTGGAGAAATTTGTATTATTTCTTAAACTTATTTGTATTATATTTGGTAAATCTTGAATTGTATTCATATATATATTTTGGTCCCACGATAATCATATGCTTGTGTTTACTAGTGACGTTCACACCATGTTCTCCCTTAAATCATTTTTTGTGGGATGTGACACATGATCTTTGGAGCTGTTTTCGTGTTCGCAACGTATTTTATGTGTGATTTGTAGTGTAGCCATGCACTATATGCAATTTGTAGATATAATTATACAACTTCTTACCGTGCGATAAAATTAAAGTTGTTAGAATTCTACAACTTCTTAAATGTTATGTAAATAAATCCATCCTGGTGTTTATTTGACCTATTGATACGCAATATGTTCTCACCCAAGTAGTACGTTAAGGTTCAAGTCCCATTTAAATTAAATGTAAAATCAACTTCAATTAATGTTTATTATTGAAGTTACTGTTACATCTTCCTTACTTGCATTTATTACACGTTGATAGACTTTATTTTTTTTACATTAATCGAATATAACGTTTCCAAAAAAAATAAATTAAATATAAAGATTTTTCTAATATATGCCTCTGGGGTAGGTACAATCAATGAAACATCAAATTTCCTAATACATTTTAAATAACATTAATGATCCTTAATTTTTACCATTTAGATAATGCAATAAATACGATTTCCAATTAAAATAGAAATTTGATGCTTGATTGATTACACCTAATGTATGCCCAGAGACATACGTTAGAAAAACCCTAAATATAATTCTGAAAATAGTAAATTTATGTATAATTATTGTTTGCTTATCTCATGCATGTAGTTAGGGCATATATAAGTTAGACAACTATTTCGCTTTTATTTATTTGACTATAAGTTTAATATCAGATATAAGTGGCGGAATTAATGACAACTACGATCTCGTTGCTACATAATACACTGTCAATGATTTTCCAATTTGCTCATTCATTTATAAATGTGAACATGCTACGAACATTTGTAACTAAAACATAAAAATTGATTACCATTAATCCTAACCAAATTCAAAAACTGAATTTACACTTTCAAGCCTTCCCCTTTACAAAGCGGACACGTATTTTGTTGAATCAACCATTTCTCGATACACGTTGGATGATATTTATGGTTGCATATAAGCACCCCAAGTTTAGCATTCTTTTTAAACTCCAATTGACATATCACACAAATCTCCTCTTCTTTTTCTTCACAATAACTCGTTAGTTTCAGATTTTTCCAGATCTCGTTCTTAGTTAATCCGCTGCTTATAAGTGATGATGATGCTTGTTGAAAACTTTCATTAATTTGATGCATGTTAACTTCTTCCATTATAGCAACTTCATCAATGGGTTCAGAATACTCGTACGGATGATGATGATGATGAT
The DNA here is from genome assembly GCA_963853835.1 of Calendula officinalis. Taxonomy (NCBI): domain Eukaryota; kingdom Viridiplantae; phylum Streptophyta; class Magnoliopsida; order Asterales; family Asteraceae; genus Calendula; species Calendula officinalis. Next base: position 20,842,469 of record OY970827.1, read on the forward strand.
GATGATGATGATGATGATGATGATGATGATGTTGTTGTGCATGCGAAGGTTGTAGACTTTGATTGGGGAAAATTGTGGAATATATGTCATCGACATTAATGATAACTACTTGATCTCTATATACATACCAAGTATACGGATATGAAATTGGATGATAGTTTTGTAGGGATTCTTGGAGTATGTCAGGATCGGAATAATAATATTCATCATTATTGTTATATAAGTGTTGAATGTGGTAAGAATAATACGTACGTAGTTGGGTGTTACCGAAATAGATGTAGTTGTGATTTCGATATTCTTCATTCATCTCGATGGCAGATAATGAAGAAACAGATGATGCTTGTCGGCGAGAATTAAAAGGCTGCGGTCGTAACGGTGGTTGTCGGTGGCGGCAGAAATAAACGAAAGATGATGATAGTGGTGGTACGGATTGAATATTAGAATGAAGGGTTTTTTATATAGAGAATAACCTGATTTAATTTAGGAATGTTTTCTTGATTCAAAGTAAACAGTCACATTAATTGCAATCTCCTAGACAATCATTTCCAAATATGTGTAGATATGGTGACCGTTAATTTTTTTAATGCCGTGTCCGATACAACCCTTAATCTACTACTCAAAATTAATGAAACATTAACGCGCTCGTTTTTACATCTACATACCTTTTTCATGAAGAATTTTTTTTTATATTAATCGACTCCTTAGCAAGAAGTTAAAGAATAAATTACAAGATAAGAGATGGGTCGCTAATCCATTGAGTCCAATTACAATTAATCAGTTTGGCCCAAATAGAGAACCAAGTAAAAGATGTTATGTGACAGGAGTCACAAAACATCCCCCATATCACCTCTTCCTACATCTCTTCCAAAAGTCCGGTCTGACCCAAATTGGTTACTAGCTACAAAAGACGAATTTAGAGTGTTACAACCAAATGCCACGTGGGAACTAGTTCCACGACCTAAGCCACATATGGCCATGTCATCAGGTTATTGTGTTTTCTTTGGCGATAACATTGTGTCATGGTCGTCTGAACAACAATACTATTTCTCGTAATTAGTAATTAATTATTAAAGTTGTATACTTTCATATAAAATTTAACTAATGAGTTCTTTTGACCAACATAGAAAATTATTACCATTAGACAAAACGGAAGCTTGGACTGAAAAATTGTACGAGAAAATATTGCTGTTTTTGGATGACTTTAAAATTCTTTTCGGTATTTCTTTATCCTAAATCCTAGTTTAATAATTTACGATTTCTGATTAGCTATCTTTTGTGGTTAAAGAAAATTATTGTTAGCTATCTTGTGTGGTTAAAGAAAATCACTGTTAGTTATAGAATTGAAGACGGCAATGGTCAAAGTGAAGATCTTGTGGTTTTTGATTAAGTGTGAGAATATGCAAGTTGCTCGTCATAGGCTCTTTAAAACCCCAACACCATACTGTCCCTTGTGCCAAGATACATGCACCAACCTATAACGGAGGTTAAAAGGGAAGTTTTTCCCCATAAATTATGATTGGTTTCAGGTATTGTCTCAAATGGATATTGCATTGAATGTTAAGAATAATTTTGAGATGAGACATGTTACAGCAAAAATATCTTTGATTTACAATCACATTGTGCTCCAACTATGAGTGTTTAGATTGTTATGTATGTTTTTGGGATGATGAATTAGAAAAACAGTGTGCTTTTAGTTTGTGTGCCACATTATATGCAATTTTTGATCCATTGATTTGGTTCCATTGTTGTACTTGAATAAGATTGCCAACTGAAATGGACTTTTGAGAGATCATTCAGGTCATAATATTTTTGTTTGGATGTTATTGGAACGGCTTAATATGCATATCCTTTTGGGACACACAACTGATAACGGTAATGGGTCATCGAGCACGATCTATTTGTTTAATCACTCATCAATGAACAAATTTCATTGAGAAACAGCAAAAGACCAAACTGTAGAATAGAAGCATTGTGGCTCTAAATTACCTTTTAATTTAGCAAAAACCAAACTGTTGCAGGTATGCATATTTTTCAGTTGTATCAAAGTTTGTTGTGTTAATCTAACAGAAAGTGAAGATACGTTTATCTGATGTCACCATCCTTTTTGCTGGGGCACTCCCAACAATTCTCTCCAGCTGCACAAAACTCAAAAGTATAAGACACCTGGCACCCGATTTTAACCATTTTACTTATGTTTTATGTGTAAAATAAATCATTACCCGAAGAAGATCGAAGCGAGAAAAGAGCACAGTGCAATTCATGCTACTTGATCCTTCAAGCATATTAACAATCTGCACTCATAATATTTGTTAAAATGAGAGTGTTTATTATAAAACAAAATCGAATATTAACTAAGGTTAGATGACATGCCTCTGGGTACAACTCTTTCCTCTCGGGAAGAGAATAAATTATCAAGTTCTGAATTCCACGAATCTGTTTTCAGTAAAGCATTAATTGGAAATAAAAATGTATAAAAACTTCAACTTAATTATAATGTTTGACAACTTGACAGGCACATAACTCAAATTGACCCGTTCATAACTAAATGAGTCAAAATTATAAAAAGTAAACCTTGTATCTATGGTAAAAGTGGGCCCTCTCAGTGTAGAGCATGATCTTCTTCTGTCCTTGAAAGAACCAAACTCGTGAACGAGATATATCACTTTGTTTAGTGTACCTAAGAATGGGATCAAATATTATATTATAATTTATAAATGAAGACTTGTTAATTAATTATATTTAAGAAATAAAGAAAATACTCACTCTCCAAGCAAGCACATGGATGCATCTTCTGACTTCAAGAAGTTTCGTACCCGAACAAACTCAAAGTAGGAACTAATAAAGATCATAATTCCACCCTATATCAAAATTTAAACATTATTTTAAATACACCATTCACAAACTGAAATAGTTGATTATGCAATATATTACCTGGACAGAATCTTTGATTTTCGGAAAGACCTGGAAAATGTCAAACAGGTAAAAAAAATTTAAATACCTTTAAAGGAAACAGAACACCAAAATTTTATTTTTAATACATAAAACCTCCTAAAACATCTCATTCAAAACAAAGTACACTATTATACCTTTTTCTTCATCTAGAATTTCCAACCAATACCAAAAATTCAAGTAAAGAAACTAGAAAGGAAATTATTAAAAAAAACATACCTTTTTCTTGAAGTAATCAAGGCGGGCATCATCAGCATCTACTATTGATTCAGTGTCAATACGCTCGTAGATCTAAATATTAATAACCAAAATGAACATGTAATAAGAATGTGAGTACAGGGTTTAGTTACATATTTACATTATACAAGTAATTAGTGGTACAAATTATAAGATAAACAGATTTTTTAAATACAAAATTGCAAACCTGTCTAACTTGAAGCAAAACTTTTGGAAGAACACCTCTGTGCTCACAAAAAAGTTTTACCTGCAAATTTAATTTTCAAACTTCTATTACTAACCAACAAAATAATTATTAGGGAAAACACATACATGGAAAAAGCATTAAGGTATAGAATGTGAAACTGAAATATACAAATCAATTATTTTCTCTAATAGTCTAATTATTATTTATTATTATTATAATTACTATTTTCATATGCTGTGTATAACAAGCAAACATAAACAAAACATTTCTCACCCGTCCTTCGTAGTTGAGGCAGTGGTTGTTGAATAAAGCATTAATATCTGGCAAATGAAAATTAGTTAAAAAAGACAAGATAAATTCATATTCTATCATATATAAGATAAAAAAAAACATTGCACTGCATATATGAAATATTTAATAATAGGAAAAATAATAACCATAAACAGTCTTACCTGGATTTACATGAGATCCTAGAATAATTGTCTGGCGATAAAACTTGGCTTGTCCATCAAAATACCTATGCAATGAGACAGCTTAAGAATACATACTGAAATTATAATTAAATTAAAGCTTGTTCAACAAGTCAAAGAGTATTTCAATTAAAAGAAAAAAGAAAATAAAAAAGATACCATGGTCTTATACGCATTATATCAGTTCCATGTTGCTTTGATGGTATACGATTCAACTGTTCAACAACAGTATTCACATGGGACCAATTCTGCACAGGACATCTGATGTTAATCAGAACAAGTATAATAAATCTGTAATTAAAGTTAAAAGGGTAGATTCGTCCTTTCACTTTGTAGCTTAACAATTCTAGGTCAGCTACTAGTTGACTTTTTGGAATGAAAATCAACAGAAAAATGTATCTGGCAGTTTACCTGCATTGCTATAACATCTGCATGATCAACAATCAGCACCTATTCACATTACCCCATTTAATTAGCATGTAAATAACCAATACACAAGAGTCTGTGTGTGTGTTTGTTTGATTAACAAAATGAATTACCTCAATAGAAGACAGATAATCAACATCTCTTTCCTTTTCTGCTTCAGCCTCCCCAATTTTCTATGATAAAACGTAATGAAAACAATACGAGTAAGATCAAAAAACTAATTTTTATATAAAATGTATGATTAATATGAAGAAAAAACTATAAATATTTGTGTTCATATACTTACAGTGATCAGACCGAGAGGAGAAGCAATGATCATGTCTGATGTATAAAAATCACTGAACAACTTTACGGTTTTCCTACAAAATTAACAAGATTAATGATGATTACATAATTAAAGAAATAGGGATATCAGGATGATCAAAAAGTCAAAATTTTCTAGACAAATATGGTTCTGGTCAACCTGGCCCGTACAAAAATCACCCATTACCCGAACCACCCGAACAAATCACTTTCCCGCCTCCAACAAAAATTAAAATTTTCATCTTCAGGGAAGAAAAATTACTTGGTAAACTTGATTCCAACCATAAAATGATCATTATTATTCCCTCCAAAAAGTGTCTGAAAGTCAGACGGCTTTGACTTTTTCCATGACTTTGAACTTCCATCCTCTTCATCCTGGTCTTCAGACCGCCCAGTGCCAAAATCATCGGTAAAACGACCAATCTGGTCTATATTAACCTGCAAAAAAAACATATTCAGATATTTTTTCTTAAATCAATCATAAAAGTGTTAGTGTGTTACTTAATAAGAATTATAGTTTACCTTATTCCCTGAAGGGGTCAGTTGAATCAACCTATTTACTACGCGATAAGCAATACTTGCCATTGGCAATAAAATCAAAACCTGAAATTTAATTGCAATCAGTATTCACAAATATTATTATAAGATTTTTATATTCCATATAATATAAAGTTATTAACAGTGTAATTTTACCTTGGGACGAGTAAACCCTTGGTCAAGAAAATTCTCACTGTCTGGAGCTCCCTCAATTTTAGACTCTTTGATTTTTGCCAGCTTTTTGTCATTCTTTGTCACAAGATCTCTTGTTTTAAATACATGATTAAGCTGAAATAAATATAAAAAAAAAAAACCTTGGTGACCTGTCGCATTGCATAAATTACAAATTTATCATAAATGGATAGCCCCTGATCTTTGAAACTTGTAAAATCAATGGACCCTCAAAACGTAACGGTGTTTCTTGCTTTAGGGACCGCTAGTATTACAAGTTTCAAAATCAGGGACTATCTGTGTAAACAAGAAAAAAACTTGAGGGATAATTTATGTAATTTAGTCAAAAAGTTAATAAAAAGAGAAAGAATGTGAGAATGTAGTCAATGTACACACCGAGTGCAACAAATAGGCATCCATGATACTTGTGTCTTCTTCTCTGCCTTTAAGATAAAATGGCTTTTTGTTGTGGTGCAATATATCTTTATAGCTGTTGCCTATACGTTACAAATAAGTATATATATTAATATAATAAAGTTATTTAAATAAAATTAATTCACAACTTAATTATCAGCAACTAACTTACAAAGAGAGAAAAATGATCTTTGTCTTGATGAATGAAAATCATTCCCTCCAGATGTTTTATAACTATTCAACCAATGTTCATATAGCTTCAAATTTAAACCATAAGGAGAATTCGTCTGCAAAATGTTTTAAGAAATTAAATATAAATTTATTATAAAGTCAAAAATTTGAATAATGGTCAGTATACCTCTAAACATGGCTCTTTAGTTGCTACCCACTTGTAGTTAGCTGCATCAATTTCCCATTTATATTTCCCTTTTTTTGTTGAAAGATTTTCAACTTCTTCTGTTGGTATTTTGTAGTTAAGGTGAGAAGAAAATGAACTGCACCAAAAATCACAAAATAAAAATCAAATCAAATATTCAAATTCCAACCAACTACCTGTAAGTAAGAGTATATTATATAATTAATCTAATGTACTAGTTATATCTTCTTTTTAATTCAGAAGTTTTAAACTCTACTGATAAAAAAACCCAATATAATGTCTTATCACAATACCTTGAGTTTTCTGATTCTTGTGAAATAGAATTATCATTTTCTGTTAATTCTTCTTGTCCCTCCACATCAGATGCCACATCATCATCATCATCATCATCATCATCATCATCATCTTCATTATGTTCTTCAATGGCTGTCAAACTATCTTCTTGTAAATCAGTTGGATCCAAATCACCATTTTCAGATTCTAATTATCAAAATAAAAATTTAGAATTACAAAAAGCAGATGGTTTTTTATAAATTAAAAGTTAATTTAGGTAATTCTTACCATCATCATCTTCTTCAGAATCATTTAAAGATTCTGAATCATTTTCCTCATCTTCATCTGTATCACTTTTACCTTCTTCTGCACGTTGTCTACAAATAACAACTAAAATCAAAACATTTGCAAAATGAACATTTTTTAACTAATAAAGAAGAAATAAAAAATAAGACAAATAATTAGTTGTACAGTAGAAAAGCATTACCTCCTTTTGTAAGCATTAGCTAATGATTCACTAGCTGATCCAAGTGTTTTTAACAAATTATCATACATTGAAGGTTCTTTGTAAACAGGCTCCAGTTCTTGTTCATCTTCTGAAGCTATATCTGAGTGTTCTTCAGATGAACCACCTAAAATCCATTTATGCAAATATCAATAATTGCAATGTTTTTTTATTTGTTTTTTGAATTCCCATCTAAGTATAAAATAAAAACAATGGAACAGAGATTAGAACTAATAACATAATACAACTTAAATAAATAAGCTTCATATTAGCTACAATATAGATGATTATCTAAGAGTAAACTAAAATTTACCTTATTACGCCTCATTTAAAAGTCTTCTAATCTCATTCGACAAGATGTCTCTCATTTTTTATAAAACAATGTCATTTTTGAGATTTTAGCTATTAATACTTTTAATAATCAGAGCTTTCGAAACACTTAAAAGCATACAATTACCTGATTATTACAAATTCAAACAACAAAAATACATCTAAACACTATCTTCTACTGCCCATTTCATAACAAAACACACATCCAAAACGACAACTTTTTTATAAATTTAGATTGAAATCTCCACCTGAACCACTTGGTGATGAAGGATCGTCTGGAACTTTATCATCTTCAAATTGATTTCTTCTGGCGCGCTTATTCATATTCTGTTTTGTGGGTTCATTTGATTTTGAATGGTTGGATCCTATAAAACATGATCTGAAATTAAATCAAATGAAAACGAACCTGAATCAGAAGACACAGAAATTAGAGTATTACCTCGTTTCTTGATAAACCTAGGTTTGGCCATAAGATTTTAATTGAAGATTTCTGCAAGACATAGTAGAATAAGAGAACTTGGAAGCAAAATAGCGGCAACTGAATTCTCTAAAATTGCTTGTGTTACTGTTTGAGGTTTGTTTTAAACCCTGCGTGTACCGTTTACAAAATATATATGTTTGGTTTTGGTATATTTGAAATGATTTAAAATGACGAATTTGTTCTTGATGACTTTTTTGCTTTAATTTATTTATTTTATTATAAAGTATATGTAAACATATGTTATATAAATTGTAGCATAATTTGAATGAAATTGAATTGACAGTATTTCACAGTAACTTAAAAAATGAAAATTGAATTATATAAATTATAGTAGCTTCATACAAATCGATATAAGCTACTGTGGTTTACCATTGAATCACAGGTAATACGATTAACAATGCTGTTGAATCACAGAAGTTGAACCACAGAAAATCGAGAGGTTGAATCATGGAAAGAAAGAAAGAGGAAGAAAGATATTACCGAGAGGAAAGGTTGTAGCCGAGAGGCCGAATCAGAAATCCGCCGGAGAAGATGATGAGTAACAGTCCCTGTGTGGCCGAAAGGATGAAAGAGCGATAGCGTATGATGGGTGTAGGGTTTTCGTATGATGCGTGCGATGGCGTAGGGTTTTGTAAGTTAAATGGTTTTCCTTTTAACATTGGATTTTAATTCCGTTAATTTTGTAATTTCCTCCTTTCAAAAAATGATTGATACACAGTTTCACATTTTTTTCAAAAAAAAAAAAAATGATAATAAAGATTAAATTGGATAGTTAACGAATGATGTGTCTCACATATTATGATTAAAGTGAGTTTAATGATGTTTAAAAGTAAAAGTAATGGTAAATGAGTCATATCATTTTATTAAAAGAGATAGTTAGTGGTATGGGTCCCATTATTTTTTATCAAATAAAGAAAGTTTCGAAGTGTAACACTTATTTTGAAACATCCTGAAATGGAAAGTGTATCACTAATTTTGAAACGGAGGAAGTATCTTACTACTTACTAATGCATTTAGGCCTACTTCTTTTAGTAAGTTTAAGGAGCTCCTTAATTTTAAGTTTAAGGAGATTTCCACTTTTAGTAAGTTATTTAACTTAAAAAATAAAGTGTGGCTTACAAGATTCGAACACAAGACCTCTCCTAAGTAGTCACTATATGTTAACCAATTACTATAACTTACACTTTATTTCAAACCACCAACACTAAATGCATTAGCTTGTAATTCCAAGCATTTGACCATTTGTTAAAATACACTCAATGATAGGAAAGAGTATAACTACCAAAAAGTAAAATCTATAAATTTTGTAAAATATTTGAACCATTTGTTAAAATATTAAGTAATACGAGTTTTTTTATTCATATAGTACAACCATTTTTAAATAATATGAATTAAATGAAAACTCATATAACCTACGTATGTAACTTTTTATTATTATTAATATTTCAACTTATTAGTTACTTCAAGTATTATTACTAATCAAAGAATTTTTATATTTATATTACTATTAAAGTATTTAGGCATACTAATATTAGAAGGTCTTAATTTTAAGTTTTAAGACCTCAAAAAATAATAAAAACACCGCTTAGGAGAATCGAACACATGACCATTTGGGACATAGGTGTGTATGTTAACCACTTCAACTACTTGATTACTTTGATTTATTCCAGATACTAATAAATATACGTTTTAACATCATCAGAACTCACACCATCATTTCTCTATTTAAACGGCTCATATTTACTTCCACAAAAAAGTCCAATTTCGGATCTGATCCTACCAGTAATAAAAATGCCCAATTTAGTTCAACTTTCATTTTTTTTACTTGCCGTACTTAACAGGAAATCAACAAAACCCATATTATTTTATGCCCCACTACATACTACCACCACTAATGTTGGCACCTACCATCACTACGCACCACCACTCATCACCATCGATATTGCCACCACCACCGTTATTGTCGTCACTTTGAAATATAGTTACGGGTACCCGCCGCCGCATTGCGCGGGTACCCTGCTAGTTATTTTTTATGAGTTTTGATAACAACGTATTGACAGTTTTAAGGATGGTTTTTTAAATGAGAAGTGATATATAGTCATATCATTTAGTCATACTCATAGTCCTACTCACTTAATAGGATGACATGTGTACACTAATTCTCTATCTTAATATTATCCCTTAATTTTGACACATGTTTTCATCTAATGAGTATGATTACATATCATTACTCTTTTTAAATATATTAAGAATTATAGATTAATTTATGAGAAGTAATTCTAAAATTTCAGGAGTTACAATAAAATCTTTTTAAATTAATAATGTCATGACCGGAGGAATTTATTAATTTAAAGAGTTTTTAATTTAGCGATAAATTAATAATTATTAATTTAAAGAGTTTTTAAGTAATTATACTGTACATACCAAACAAAATGAAAAATTAGTCTATGTCTCTTAGAATTAGGTTGCAACGAACCTTGGACTTAACATAAATTAGCAACTACTGTGTTCATATGTATTGGAAATCAATAATGATTTTTGAAGTATAGTAAATGTAAACAAGAGTGTAATATTATTGTTTTTTAGTTTCTATGAATTATTAATTTATGATTTTCTTGGTGCCGAAACTTTTAAAGAGATCTCCCAAAAAATGATCATCTTATTATTTTATCGATTTTTTCATATTTTTACATTGGCCCAAGTCGGGATAGTACTAATCTATTATTTTAGAGAGTTTATTAGTTTACCAAGTATTAATTTAAAGTGATTTTACTGTAGTTATCGATAGATATATAAGTTTCTAATGTATGCTTTAACATTTTAATATCATTATCAATATTTATTTATTTTATGAGAAATGATATTTAGTCCTACCATTTGGTCATACCCATAGTCTTACCCCACTTGATAGGATGACATGTGTCAGGGACGGACCTGCTATAGGTCTCGCAGTGGCACGAGACACTACTCAAATTTTTTCTCACAGGGTAAATATTTCAGAATTTTTTTAGTATGCAGTGCTTCTACCAGATTAAAAAGCCTACCAATAGTCCAAATTAATCTTAAAAAAAACTAAAACATCAATGAATAGTCCAAACTCAAAGCCCCCAAAAAAATTAAATCAGATAAAAAGAATCCAAAGTGTGTGTCTTGTAATTTTTTAATTTTTGGTTTATAAAATTAGTAATTATCTTGTAGGTTTATGAAATTAATAATTAGTTATTGAACACTTAGTGTATATAATCAAAAATTATGTTTATGTAATAGAGGCATTTAATAAAATTCGTTTTTGTTTCGACGCACTACCCCTTGGATGACACTATGGGCGTTTCTCCTAGGACCCTGCAAGAAAGCTCAACCTCCTTCACTTCCGATTTTTTTTATCCGCGCAAGGGTGCTACTTGTAACACAGCAAAATTTAGAAAGCGTTTTTTTTTAAAGGTGCGGAAGCATGAAGGTAATAATAAGTTCTAGGTTTAGGTTTACAAACCAAACGTCCCAAAATAAACTCCAAAATAATAATAACATTTAAACGGTGTTAATAAACGGCATGGCTCATATTACAAAACATATCAAACTGAGCTTGGTCAATCATCCCGTCCAAAGCACCGATCAACCTGAAAAGAGACAGCGAGGGAGGGATTAGCACAAAGCTAAGTGAATGAACATAATCTACAAATTATGTAAAGCACAACAAGCAAGCACAAACATCTCCATGATCGATAATCCACTTAACCACTTGATCACCTAACCACTGTTCCCCTTAACCGTGTAACCTCTTAATTCAGGTAACCACTGTTCCACCTAATCACTGGTTGTTCGAGAAGCTCGGGGTCCTGCCAGAGCCTTAAACCATTGTTGGCCGAACAATGGTAACCGAAGGCCTGTACCCAACTCCCGGGGTAAACCCCCTTACGTGTAACGCATACAGGTAAGGTCCATTCAGCCCATTAGTCGATACACTATGACCAGCGCACTGACTTCTCAAACCTCGGTTGCCCACTAACCGAATTGTTGCTAACAATCAAGCAACCCTATTCATCTATGTGCACATATCCTATTTCGTTTAACCCGATCAAACATGTACCAAACAAGCGAGCCAATCACGAAAAATTGCATCAAAAACACCACATGTAAGTTCCCACCGCGAACTCCCAGAGTTCGCGTCGCGAACATCGGTTCGCGTCGGGATCTTGGCCGCGAACTCGTTCACGTTTCAGCCCCAAAGTCTCTGTTTGAAGTTCACATTCGCGAGCTGGAGTTCGCGACGCGAACTCCCCAGCTCAGCTACTCTTCTTGCGTTTTCACAAGTATGCATATACCAAACCAATTGTAACCAAACATAAGTTGGAAGTTAAATCAACTCACCGTAACCTTCAATTCCCGTAACTCAGTGAGCTAATATCACTGAGTTTCCTCCTCGGATCCTATACACCAAAGAACACCGAGTTAATAACCGGTATTTATCAATAATCACCAATATTACAATAAAGAACACTAACTTTCTACCAAGTGTTATAAATACTATTTATAACTCACAAGCATGACAAAACACTTATACTTGCACCATCCCAGCTACTTAAGTCATTCTACTATCAAATGGCCCAAACGGGTCAAAAACCGAACATAAGTATATACTTACCAAACTCCACCATCTCACACACACTTACTACAACTAACAAGTCATAATCATATAAGAATTCATCAAGTCCATAGCTACCAACAATCCATGTATTTTACTTCCTAAAAATTCATAGTTCATCTTTTGACCAATTAGCCAACCACTAGTTAGTTAGCTACTCCAAATCCACCAATACTTGGTTTAATACAACTAATCCATTTAACATATCATTTTAACATATACAAGAAACAAAACCCACAAAAACTAGTTTTGACATAATCACACCAACTTGTCACAAAACCCATTTACTAGCTTATAATTTCTACATAGAATCCATACAACCTTTTAACTAACAATTTCATCCAACCAAGTCATAATTAATCATCTTAACATTTAATACTTCCAACATTTTAGTTCAACCCATAATAGCAATAAAAGCCACAAAAATCAAAGATCTAAGTATTTTTACAAAAACCCATCTTTTCTCCAAAATCACTATAATGGCGATTTATGGATCTTCCACCAAAAATATGTTTTCACTAGTTATAACACATATAATAAGCCTCATAAACATGTAGAACATACAAGACTAATAAATCTCACCATTTAGCAAGAAACCCACAAGATCTTAAAACACTAGCTTTAAGAAAACTCAAGAACTCAATAATAAAATAACAAAGACAATCTCTTACATAGCTACTAACCAAAAACGAGATTCACACAAAACATAACAAAGATTAAGCCATTTACCTCCTAAAATGCTCAAGAAAACAAGAAAGCTTGTAAGGTTTTCTAGAGAGGATTTTAGTGAATTCAAAATGGTGATGGAGATGAAAATGAGGACAAATGGATAAGGAAAGGAAAGGAGGGTGCCCCCCTCCCTCTTACCTGCCGAAAAAATATACCAAGAGGGGGCCTCTTTTTGTCTTTTATCAATTTTAACAAAATAATACAAAAGGTCCGGTTCGTAGCTAATTTATTTAAAATACCAAACGAACTCTGTTTTGAAAAACGAATAGATTTTCGGAAACGAAATAAAGAGGAGAATCCAAAAATATAAAAATCACACAATCATTTAAAGATTTCAGAAACCGGATATTTTAATCCCTTGATTAAAATATCACAAAAGGACAAAAGGTTAAACAATTCATTTAACATTTAAATAAATTCATTTCACATAAAGTCAAATAGACATTTATCAATACCAATATATACCTAAAACTACTAGGCCGATTTTAGGATGTTACAACTCTACCCTCCTTAAAAAGGATTCCGTCCCCGGAATCCAACAACAATATTCAATTAACACTAATCTATCACAATAAATCTACTGCTCTATTCCAATCTATTTCATACATACCTGCTTAAATCAACACTCAGAATCAATTTGCTATTTACTTGCTAGTGTTGCTAACAATTTATTTCACAATTAATCATAACAACATTTATCTTCAATTATTACTATCGCAAGTCAACTCAAAATGATCTACACCTACAGTTCATCAGTTACTTTTCAGTCTCTAAAATCAACAATCAATTAATTATTTTACCTTAAGTGGCATAAAACATCAAAAGTACGCAGTTCAGTTCATAACAGAATTTCACAATTCCAAACTAAACAATATACTCAAGCATCTATTCACACATGCATGATTTTCTCTACAAAATATATAAGTACAGTATTGAGTTTAATAAAACATACCCGTATCATCATCGGAGGTGGTATCATCCTCCACAGTCATCCAGAAAGCTCTATCCGTGGGTGACGGTTGATCCTTCCTCTTTTGCCCCGCGAACGACCCACCGCCCGAACCGGAACCCGAACTCTCTCTCGATGGACAATCACCCGATCTATGACCCTCTTCCCTACAGTTCCAACAAACACTACGAGGAAATTCACAATCATCCCCCACGTGCCCTACTGTCCCACATCGGACACATCGCACAGTCTGATGGCTACAAGGTCCTGAATGAGAATTTCTACAACTATTACACCAATGAGAACTTTGAAGGTTCTCCCGTTGTGGGGATCCGAATTGTTCATGCTTCGATTCGGGTAAATGTGCTTTCTCCCGGCCCATCGCCCTTTGGGCCTTGATATCACCTTCCATAGCCTTAGCTAGATCAAAAGCTTGCGAGAGGGTACTCGCGAGCCTAGCCGCGCGCCGGTATTCGGGCAAAAGTGCCCCAATAAAATGCTTGATCTGCAAGGGCTCATCCGGTACCCACTGTTTCACGAACTTGAGCTTATTATTGAACTCTAAAATAAGCTCATCTACGGTCATCCCTTCACTCATTTTCAACATCATAAACTCATTCCGAATTCTATCCATCTCAAACGGGCTACAATACCTAGACTCCATTTGTTCTCTAAACTGTTCCCACGTGATTGCATCTAACATCTTGTCGCTAAAATTAGCCGTCAACCCGTCCCACCAATCCATGGCGGGTCTGTCACACCCCGCCAAAAGTGGTTTGCGGAAGAACGGGCGTGTAACTATCATGAGTATACATAGCACATGATTATCGTAAACAATAAATGTTTGATAAAAACTAATGTCACCAATATTTAATGTAGACAAAGTAGTTGAACTAAAACATAGTTTTTAACTAAAATTAGGAGGTGACATCTTTACAAAATGAAAGCTTGACTCCAATGCATGCGACTCAATGCTTATCTTAGATACCTGAAAAACATAAGTAAAAGTATCAACAAAATTGTTGAGTGAATTCACAGGTTTTATTGAGTTCAAATAGTTCCATAGTTTTTGTACGCCATTCATGGCAAAAATAGTTTATTGATATAAACGTTTAAAAAGAGTCTGCTCAAAAGCAATAGTAGATAAATAGTTTTCATATGCCATCGTTGGAAAAATAGTGTGATGGTATAAACGTTAAAAATAGTCTGCTCAAAAGCAGTAGTTGAAATAATCGTTTTCGTATGCCATCGTTGGCAAAAATAGTGTGATGATATAAACGTTAAAAATGTCCTGCTCCGAGAGCAGTAGCACGATATAAATCGCAAGAAGAAACATGTGACGGTGATCCCCTAAAAGGTTAGCTATACCCTTTTAAGTTAAAATCTCGACCCTAAGTCCATAACCAAAACAACAACTCTAAAACGCATTTCCAATATGGATATACACTCCTCGTGGTCGGTAAACACCGGTAAATGATCAATAACGTGTGGGAGGGGGAGTCTCAACCAATAGTAGTATCTGCATATCCATGGCCTAGTCGCAACTAGCTAATGATTATGGTATGTAAGCATATACGTACTTCCATGCACTACATCTAAACCTAGTCTGAGATAAGGATTCGTTGTCAAGTTTCCAGAAATAGTTTCATCACAAATAATCGTAAATAGTAATTAGTTTATATGTTTGTCACCCCAATAGTAAAATAGTTAAAACGTAGTAAAAGAGGGGTTGTGAAATCACAGTCGCAATAACATCTTGTCGCTAAAATTAGCCGTCAACCCGTCCCACCAATCCATGGCGGGTCCCTACAATACCTAGACTCCATTTGTTCTCTAAACTGTTCCCACGTGATTGCATCTAACATCTTGTCGCTAAAATTAGCCGTCAACCCGTCCCACCAATCCATGGCGGGTCCCCCCAATATACGGGACGCATACCGGACCCTCAAGTGGTTCTCGCAACTACAAGCACTTAGAGCCCGCTCGGTGGCCCTAAGCCAATTTAAAGTCTCGGCCGGATCGGTACTACCTCGATACTCGGTTGGTTTGCAATTTAGGAACTCTTTGTATGAACCTGGTTTCTTTTCAATCGGGAGTGGTTGGTAGAAGATTGGTTGGTGTTGGGTAGTTTGGGTGAAAGGTGGTGATTCGGTCCGTTGGTCACCGCGGAGGTTTCTCACAGTCTCCTCGAGTTCCTCGTTTCTAGCTTCCAATACTCGAATGTACTCTTCCCTAGTCATTCCATTACCGCCGGAGCCCAATGCTCCAACGTTTCCGGGGTTCGCGGTTGGCGGGCCGTTCTCAAACAAATCATCATTAGTAGTCATTCCTGCTACAAACACAACATCTCACCAAGGCTTAGTTTTAAATCGTTAGTAACTACATACTAACTATAAACTAACTTCATTCACCGTTGCTCTAATCCCGCTCGTCCGGAATGCTCGACCAAACTCGAGCCACGATTTGGGAATGAAACACCTAACAGTGTATCCATCGCCAAACCGAAGCTCTGATACCAAGTTGTAACACCGCAAAATTTAGAAAGCGTTTTTTTTTTAAAGGTACGGAAGCATGAAGGTAATAATAAGTTCTAGGTTTAGGTTTACAAACCAAACGCCCCAAAATAAACTCCAAAATAATAATAACATTTAAACGGTGTTAATAAACGGCATGGCTCATATTACAAAACATATCAAACTGAGCTTGGTCAATCATCCCGTCCAAAGCACCGATCAACTTGAAAAGAGACAGCGAGGGAGGGATTAGCACAAAGCTAAGTGAATGAACATAATCTACAAATTATGTAAAGCACAACAAGCAAGCACAAACATCTCCACGATCGATAATCCACTTAACCACTTGATCACCTAACCACTGTTCCCCTTAACCGTGTAACCTCTTAATTCAGGTAACCACTGTTCCACCTAATCACTGGTTGTTCGAGAAGCTCGGGGTCCTGCCGGAGCCTTAAACCATTGTTGGCCGAACAATGGTAACCGAAGGCCTGTACCCAACTCCCCGGGTAAACCCCCTTACGTGTAACGCATACAGGTAAGGTCCATTCCACCCATTAGTCGATACACTATGCCCAGCGCACTGACTTCTCAAACCTCGGTTGCCCACTAACCGAGTTGTTGCTACCAATCAAGAAACCCTATTCATCTATGTGCACATATCCTATTTCGTTTAACCCGATCAAACATGTACCAAACAAGCGAGCCAATCACGAAAAATTGCATCAAAAACACCACATGTAAGTTCCCACCGCGAACTCCCAGAGTTCGCGTCGCGAACATCGGTTCGCGTCGGGATCTTGGCCGCGAACTCGTTCACGTTTCAGCCCCGAAGTCTCTGTTTGAAGTTCACATTCGCGAGCTGGAGTTCGCGACGCGAACTCCCCAGCTCAGCTACTCTTCCTGCGTTTTCACAAGTATGCATATACCAAACCAATTGTAACCAAACATAAGTTGGAGGTTAAATCAACTCACCGTAACCTTCAATTCCCGTAACTCAGTGAGCTAATATCACTGAGTTTCCTCCTCGGATCCTGTACACCAAAGAACACCGAGTTAATAACCGGTATTTATCAATAATCACCAATATTACAATAAAGAACACTAACTTTCTACCAAGTGTTATAAATACTATTTATAACTCACAAGCATGACAAAACACTTATACTTACACCATCCCAGCTACTTAAGTCATTTTACTATCAAATGGCCCAAACGGGTCAAAAACCGAACATAACTATATACTTACCAAACTCCACCATCTAACACACACTTACTACAACTAACAAGTCATAATCATATAACAATTCATCAAATCCATAGCTACCAACAATCCATGTATTTTACTTCCTAAAAATTCATAGTTCATCTTTTGACCAATTAGCCAAACACTAGTTAGTTAGCTACTCCAAATCCACCAATACTTGGTTTAATACAACTAATCCATTTAACATGTCATTTTAACATATACAAGCAACAAAACCCACAAAAACTAGTTTTGACATAATCACACCAACTTGTCACAAAACCCATTTACTAGCTTATAATTTCTACATAGAATCCATACAACCTTTTAACTAACAATTTCATCCAACCAAGTCATAATTAATCATCTTAACATTTAATACTTCCAACATTTTAGTTCAACCCATAATAGCAATAAAAGCCACAAAAATCAAAGATCTAAGTATTTTTACAAAAATCCATCTTTTCTCCAAAATCACCTATAATGGTGATTTATGGATCTTCCACCAAAAATATGTTTTCACTAGTTATAACACATATAATAAGCCTCATAAACATGTAGAACATACAAGACTCATAAATCTCACCATTTAGCAAGAAACCCACAAGATCTTAAAACCCTAGTTTTAAGAAAACTCAAGAACAAAATAACAAAGACAATCTCTTACATAGCTACTAACCAAAAACGAGATTCACACAAAACATAAGAAAGATTAAGCCATTTACCTCCTAAAATGCTCAAGAACACAAGAAAGCTTGTAAGGTTTTCTAGAGAGGATTTTAGTGAATTCAAAATGGTGATGGAGATGAAAATGAGGACAAATGGATAAGGAAAGGAAAGGAGGGTGCCCCCCTCCCTCTCGCCTGCCGAAAAAATATACCAAGAGGGGGCCCTTTTTTGTCTTTTATCAATTTTAAAAAAATAATACAAAAGTTCCGGTTCGTAGCTAATTTATTTAAAATACCAAACGAACTCTGTTTTGAAAAACGAATACATTTTGGAAAACGAAATAAAGAGGAGAATCCAAAAATATAAAAATCACACAATCATTTAAAGATTTCAGAAACCGGATATTTTAATCCCCTGATTAAAATATCACAAAAGGACAAAAGGTTAAACAATTCATTTAACATTTAAATAAATTCATTTCACATAAAGTCAAATAGACATTTATCAATACCAATATATACCTAAAACTACTAGGCCGGTTTTAGAATGTTACACTACTGCTGACGGGAATTTCTAGTTCCGCCTCTGACATTTGTACTTCATTAATTTTCTCTCTTAATATTACCGCTTGATTTTGACTCATGTCTTCATCTAATAAGTAGGACTATTGGTAGAAACAAATGATAAGAGTAAATACCATTACTCTTATTTTATTTAGGATTTCAATTCTTACCATTTATATAAACTAAACACCAAATATGATGTAATTAAACTACCAAATTCTATTTCGATTCTAGTGAACCAAACATTCCTAGATATTGTGTCACTTGAGTATGTTGTTAAATGTTAACAAATATTTTTAACTTTTTGTCACTCATTTCGTTAGATGCACAATGAATTTGCAGACTTTTTCTTAAGGAATTTTTAAAGAAGAATGATGTTACTTTTGAAAATATTTGCCAAAAAAGGTACTTTTTAAGGTGTTTTTTTACTAATCCTTTGTTTTTATTTTCTTTAACCGGAATTGGTTTACACATATAATTGACGTTGGGCTCAAGAGCTTGACCATGTGGATGCTAATACATCATACATATAAAGTAACGATATAAATTAAATACTATCCTTAACCATTTTGTTATTTGCAAATAGCAAGCTTGTTAAACTTGGGGGTTAGTATGTGGCTAGTGGCTTCACATGAATATAAAACCCTGTTTCAGCCTACCTGAAAAAGGAAGTTTACACTACACATGCAATAGAATAAATGCATCTAGCTAACTACAAAAATCATGTTCATTGTCTTTTGTTTAAGTTCTGTATAATATTCGTTAAAGATTTGATGTGTTAAAACTTATAAAGTACAATGACCTAAATTGAAGATATGGAAGTCAATATTTGAATAAAGATTTAGGAGATAATCATAAATGTAAAAGATATAATATATCTTTATTAGCTTAAAAGATTTAGTATTATCTTTTCCTTGTAAATCTCTAGGTTTTCTAGTATATAAAGAAACCTAGAGGTATAGAATTAGTCGTTCTTGAAACCCACGTTTTAACGTGTATGTGTGTGTACTCTAAGCCTCAAGGTCGTTTGATCCTGTTAACCAAAACCGTTCTACATATTTATATGTAGAATTGGGGCTTTTAGTAATCATTGTATAAATTGATGATGATGAAAACCTTGTTTAGCATTACAAATATGTTCGTTTAATTCCGCATTGTTTATGATTTGTATATGCTTATTCCAAGATTATGAACTAACTATTCAGGAGCCTAAAGATCGATTATATAGAGTTGAAACAAACTCATCAGGTGGTATCAGAGCAAGGTGGCTCCAGATCTGGAATAAACACAAGGATTTATCAATGATCACATGAAGAATTAAGCATTAAAAGAAGAAAAAACAAGGTGAGAAGATATTACGATTTTTTTTGGTGAAACAGTTCGTAGGCATCTAAATTTTATGATATTTCCTATCCAAAATCCACATTCTAAAACATTCCGGAATCTGTTTACACAAAATTCCATAAGATGGATTGATTCAATTTTTTTTTTTTTTAAAATAAGTACCACCTCGTATTTGATTAGATGAAAAGATCCTAAAAGTTATATTTATTCCTAGATATTATGCTCAAAATCAACTATATGAGATTTTTTTGCTGCTACGTGTTTGTGTTGATTATTATTACTGTTGACACCCGGTTAATACTGCTGATCATTACTACTGGTATACCGTTTCTACTGATCGCAATATTAATGCTGAAAAATTTGATGCTGAATTATTTGTTACTACTGATCAGTATTACTACTGATCGCGCGTAACTCTTTACTACTGATCAGTAGTAAATGAGGAAAGTAGATAAAATTCAACGTTACTACTGATCCGGATTCTACAACGTTACTACTGATTGATCAAAATTTTGCTACTGATCCTCATGGGTACAAATTTAGTACTGATTTCTTCCTTATAACCGATACATCATATTTTGGAAAACATGACACACACCATGTTCATTCCATATTACGGTTTATTGATTGTATTTGGTTAATCACTTGTTAATTTTTATTCTTGATAAAAAGAGAATAAAAATAACTTGTGATATCAATGTGAAACGAATCACATTATTCACACACACAGGTTGAAGGCTTGATGAAGATAAAAGAAGATGATTTTATTTGTTACATATTTGATCTTCATCAGTTGATTATAGAAGAAGAGTGATTATATTTTATTTGAAGAAGAAGTTGAAAGTCTTACTACATAAGATGTTATGTAAAGATGTAACTGCAATTCAACAGAATCTTAACGAAAAGATCTGTTGAAGACCAAGATGTCCTTCATACAAGATTATGACGTTGCTGATTACTATAGTTAGACGGAATGTGATGCATAGTTTGAGTTTCTACTTCAACTTCAAATAGAAGATAGTTGGTTTTCAATGTAATTGATATAGCCTTGAAAAACACAGGAATGATATCACACTTTTAGGGGAAGAAAAAGTGTTGATCATTCAAGGGAAAGTTCAAGTTTCAGATTTGTATTTGATTATGTCAAAAAGGGGAAGAGAGTTGAAGATTCCAAGCTAATTCTATAAGTTTTGTCAAATCAAATAGGGGAAGATTGTTAGGAATATTTCTATAATATTCATTAAAGATTTGATGTGTCAAAACTTATAAAGTACAGGGACCTAAATTGAAGATATGGAAGTCAATATTTGAATAAAGATTTAGGAGATAATCATAGATGTAAAAGATATAGTATATCTTTATTAGCTTAAAAGATTTAATATTATCTTTTCCTTGTAAATCTCTAGGTTTTCTAGTATATAAAGAAACCTAGAGGTATAGAATTAGTCGTTCTTGAAACCCACGTTTTAACGTGTATGTGTGTGTACTCTAAGCCTCAAGGTCGTTTGATCATGTTAACCAAAACCGTTCTACATATTTATATGTAGAATTGGGGCTTTTAGTAATCATTGTATAAATTGATGATGATGAAAACCTTGTTTAGCATTACAAATATGTTCGTTTAATTCCGCATTGTTTATGATTTGTATATGCTTATTCCAAGATTATGAACTAACTATTCAGGAGCCTAAAGATCGATTATATAGAGTTGAAACAAACTCATCAAGTTCCTATATAACATTTATTTGAAACAAAAATAAAAAAAACACACTAAACTAGTCATAATTTACACACACAAAAAAGGGTCTTAAAGGGTTACCGGGAGGGCGTTTAACATGACTTTGGCATGATGTTGCAGTGTTAAAGTGGTATTAAAGAGCCTTTAACATGACTTTGACGCACCATACCGAGAGCTCTTATAGTGAATTAATCAGACAGACGCATCCATTGAATCATCTTTGTCTTCAAACTACAACCCAATAAACCATGTTTTAGTCATATTTTACATGTGTACAAGCTTGTTTTGAAATTCTTATGTTTTCCATGCGATCATGCAAGTCTCTCGTATCTTCTTCACGTATTCTTTACTTCTTGCATATACAAAGGAAATAGTAGACTTGTATGTCATTATTTGCTCAAACAGACAACCTTTTAAAATATATAGGACTTAAATACCCATAAACGTTAAATTCATAGAAAACGTTTGAGCGATAATAAATGTTCATTTGTTGAGTCCCTTTGACTTGGTGTGATAAAGATGAGTGATTATATGGTAAACAATTATAAAAATAAGGGGCCAAGTTAGACATTTAAAAGAAGTTAAGGGCGTATAAAATGAAATATCATGTTATTGATAAAACCGCCATAAAGTAAACGACCCTGTATTCCCTTTCGAAAACTTGAAAGTCTGACTTCAGACACTTGCAGAAAGAGAGATCTGTGTGAACTCGTTCGTCGTGATTTTGGAACGCCTACCAATTTTGACGAAGTAAAAGGATTGATTGATTATAAAATTATAAAACCGCGGGAAATAATTGCGAATTTTGATTTTATGTTCTTGGGAGAAAATTAGCGATGGAGAAGAAATATCCGGTTGCAACTGGTGGAATCCTCCAGAAAATCAAGGTGAATTTCTTGTTTCTTTTTCAGTCGTACTTTTGAAAAATATATTTGATTAGATATTCAACAATTATTGTGACTTTTCCTCGTTATGTTTGAATTTTGATGTGTAATTTTGTGTTATGATCGTTTTGATTCGTGCATAAGTTGTTATCTGTTCGGAGTTTGATTTGCTATGACTGTGTGTGTGTTTAATTATCGGATTGCGAATTTATGCTATTTTCTGATTAATATGTCTATTTTTGGCATACATATCCTTGTTTGAACTGGTGGTTACGATTTTATGATCTGTTTCGATTACAGAAAATAAACCTGATCTCTTGGATGAATATGTACAATTTCTTTATTGCTTTTGATGGAAAAAGTTCAAAATATGAAGTGCAAAACTAGAAAATGAGGAACTTTTTCTTTTGGAGATGAAGATATTTCTGTTTTTATCTGTTGATATTAGTTTGTGGTTATCTAGAATTATATAGTTTGTTTTATTAATGTGGATAAAAATGCTACTTATGGTTTGATTGTTTCTGGAATCAGTTGCGAATAGATGATACAAAAACATGTACTATTTGAATTTCGGCGAAAGATCACTGAAATACAGGTCGATTGTGTTATTATTATCCGTTACATGGATTCCAAATGAATTTAATAGAAGTTTGTAGGGAAATTAGAGACAGGCTCACACTTTTGGGCTTCACTTGGAATTGTAATAAATATCTGATCAAAAGTATACGATTGGAAAATTGAATTGAATGTTGGAACATTCTTCTGAAAAGGACGATATATATGATTGGTTGTTTTTAATCTTTTATTTGGCACAACATATGTTGGGTATGCAAGTGAAATATTTTATACGTGTATACGATTTATGTTTATGATTATTTTCTTTTATGATGGAATAACAGAAAGCTGCTTGTCTTGATCCATCCCCATCAGACACTGGAAAAGGAAAAAGCAAATCATCTGATAACAAAGTGTCTCATGGATTTCATTTGGTAGAAGGAAAATCTGGACATGATATGGAAGATTATCATGTTGCTGAATATAGAAACATAAAGGGTCATGTGCTCGGATTATTTGCTATTTTTGATGGACATTTGGGTGATCGCGTACCAAGTTATTTAAAAGATAATCTTTTTAATAACATTCTTGATGAGGTAGGTCTCACTATACCATCTCTCCTTTCCTTTCAATTTTATACTGAAATTTTAATGGAGTTTAGAAGCTATGATGCATTTTAAATAATGATTGTGAATTACAATATAACAGAATTCTAGTTAATAAGAATAAACAAATAATAGAATTGCATGTGCATTTTAATTTTTAATGCATTATGGCGCATTAATCCTAATTGAATAATATGTTTCTAGTAGTTCTATATTGTGCATCTCAAAGACCTAGATCCCTAAAAACTTTCTATTTTACTTAATTATAGTTCTTTTTTTTTGTCAAGTGGCTTATGTTGACTTTTGATTTTACGTCAAAAGAAGCAAAACACAAATTCTACTTTTATTCGATTGAAGTGAATTAAGATTTCAGATTCTATGCTCAAGCAAGTCTTACCTATTAATAGGGCAAATGTCATCAAATTACAACATAAGTTTTTAGGGTCCATTTTGGTAATTCGAAGTTTTTAGCCAGCCTATTTTGATTAGTGTTAAAAATGTAAAAAAAGGGGACCACGGCCTAAATATATTGCTATTTATGACACTTGTTTTATAAGATGCGTATTGGTTATTTGAATGGTGTTAATATGGAAACATATGATTTGAATGGTTTTGATATTGGTATAAACACGTATGAAATGCATATCGTTCTACTGATAGATTTACCATAAAAATTTTGTATTAATTATATATTCTCTAAACAACATTATACAGCCAAGTTTTTGGAAAGATCCTGAGACGGCAATAAAAGACGCATATCGGTCAACCGACAAATTTATACTGGAAAACGCGGGGCAATTGGGTCCAGGTGGGTCAACTGCAGTTACAGCAATTGTGATTGATGGAAAAGATTTATGGGTGGCAAATATAGGAGATTCAAGAGCTGTCTTATGTGAAAGGGGATCTGCTAATCAGCTGACAGTTGATCATGAACCGCATGTAGAAAGGAGAAGGATTGAGAAACAAGGTGGATTTGTTACTAAGCTTCCAGGTAATTTGTAAATGAGGGTAAAAGAGTCTTTTAACATTATCTCTATTTTTTTATTGGTCCACTTATTACCTCATAAAAAAAACATAGAAACCCGCAACAATTTTATTAACACTATACAAGGGAAAATTTTCATAAAAAATGCTGTTATATCTTGTGCTTTATTTTGTGTTGTTAAGGTGATGTACCTCGAGTGAATGGTCAACTTGCTGTTGCGCGTGCTTTTGGAGACCAAAGCCTTAAAGCACATCTAAGCTCAGAACCGGACATACGACATGTACCTATTAACTCAACAATAGAACTTGTGATTTTGGCAAGTGATGGCTTATGGAAGGTCGCTTTCTTTCTTATTTTTTTTTTTATATATTTTCTATATTATGTTACAAAATATATACTCCAATATATCTTCTCCTGTAGCAGCTCTAGTAACACTACTGTAAAGTGCAGATGACAAAATAGTGGGTTGGGTAATTGGTCTGTTTTTGTATGGGTCAGGCCCGATTGGAGGCATAATATAACACTAATCGACCCGTATATCCAACAAGATGTTTGACCCATATATGCTCAAAACTTTGTTATGGTATAGGTGATGAGCAACAATGAGGCAATTGAGATGGTGAAATCCATCAAAGACCCACTAGCAGCAGCCAAACGTTTGACTGCAGAGGCGTTAGCTCGAAATAGCAAAGATGACATATCATGCATTGTCATTCGGTTCGGATGACCGCCACATCACCGCCTTCAATATATTCCTATTAATTCAATTTGGTCACACGGTTATACAGGTAAGCAAAAACCAAAACCAAGATTAAAATCTTGTAAATTATATAGCAGCTTCGTTCAAATGCACACCGTCATTAAATAATTATTTTTTGGTTTGTATACGTTATACATAAATAATACATTTTAGGGGATTCATGTATAGCTATAGCTTCATTATATATTATTGTAAAGTGTGATTAATTTGTTTTTTTAACTGCAAGTGTGCTTAATTTGTTATTAATAATGCACCAATCAGATTGATTTTATAATAGAAAATAGTAATAATAAATGGTAATTGAATATGGAGTAAATATGTATAGCTGGCTAACCAACATGTAATCAGAGTGAGCAGAAAGTAGTTTGAAGAGGCATGTGATAATAGCACATGATGGACAGGACAGGTATGTATGGGTACACTACAATTATTCATCTTTTATTCTTTCACAACCGTTGCAAATTTTCATATTATTAGTTCATTTAATATCAACCCATATTTCCACACCGATACACTCATTAAAATATTTTAAAGGGACAATGCATATGGACATTACTCGATATTCAACTTAAGCTCACTCATACACTGCCATCCAAATATCTGATATTGTCGGTAAAAAATAGGCTAAAATTTAAAGGTATAAATAAAATGGTACGTTAATTAATCTGATTACAATGATGAATTCATATTTTTTTAGTTCGTCAAAAATTGCAAGTGAGGTTAATAATTTAAGAAATTGTGATCAAATTAAGGTATTAAATTAACCATTTTTACCAGTTATCATCTTGTAAAAATGAGAGTGAGTGTCAACTAGTTATCAGTTTTTTGAAGTAACAGAGCAATTTAAAATCAAACTGCTACAAGAAATAGAAATTAGGTTTTCTATATTTATGGAAGAAAAATATGAGAAAATGTTTGTATTGTATGTCCATTTTGGGTTATTTTACGCATGCTTTGATCCGAGACTTGTGCACCCAGTCAGTATGAGTGAAGAAAAAAAAAGGTCAGAATTGAGGATACTAAATCGAGGTTTACACCAAAAAAATGAGAGTATGTATGAATTTGGATGCAAATTGAGATTGATTATTATTAGATTGATAATAACTATTATGTATACATAAATAATAATGAATTCCTAATTTGGAAACATAGAATTATACATGATCATATCATGAAATGTAAATACTGAACACACAAATAACTTGCGCAAATCTCAGCCCCCTAATCCCCAAAAAGCTGCAGAATTTATCCATATATTGCTATGATTTTTTCCTTCATTGGCTGATGTTGTGTATGTATAGATAGATAGAATGATAAGGTTATGGATTTCACTAATAGTAAGGGATTACCGGAGGTGGTGGAGACGCGTAGGAAACTCCGATTACGGGCGGTAAGGGGGTCTTGTCAGACGGCGGTGGTGGTGGTAGTGTGTGTTTATGGGGTGGTGGGGGTGATTGCGTGTGATGTGTGTGAGGCGGTGGTGGTGGTGATGCGTGATTGTGGTTAGTGGGTGGTGGGGGAGATTGAGATTGTGGTGGTTGGTGCCATTGTTGTGGTGGAGGTGGCGGCGGTGGCGTTGGTAGAATGCAGCCAGATGACGGTGGTGGTGGAGGAAGTGAATGGGATGGTGGTGGTGGTGGAGATGGGGTTCTGGTGTGGGGTGGGGAATATTCTGCCGGTGATGGAGCCGGAGTAATAGAATGGCCATGATGTGGTGGGGGTGGTGAGAAATGGGTTTCCGGTGAAGATCCTGACGTTGGAGGTGGCAATTGGTGGCTTCCATGTGGTGGCGATTGATGGCTTCCGTGTGGCGGTGATTGGTGGCTTCCGTGTGGTGGAGATTGGTGGCTTCCAGGTGGAGATTGGTGACTTCCAGGTGGTGGAGATTGGTAGCTTCCAGGTGGTGGAGATTGGTAGCTTCCATGTGGTGGCGATTGGTGGCTTCCAGGTGGCGACTGGTGACCACCTGGCGGAGATGGGTGGCTTCCTTGTGGTGGCGATGGAACAGGTTGACCCGTTGGCGGTGAGATCTGTGAAACCGGTGGTGGTGGTGGCCGATAATGGGTTGATGGAGAACTTCCCTTTGTAGGCGGTGGTGGCATAACGGGGGAGATCACCGGCGGCTGTGGTTGTTGAGGAGAAGGATGAGGGTGTGTTTTTGTACCAGGTGAAGTTGAAGAAGTAGGTGGTGGTGGAGCTGGTTGACTAGATGGCGGCATTGGTGTAGGCACAGTGGTAGGCGGTTGAGGAGCCGACGGTGACGTTGGACTAGGAGCCGTTGACGGCGACGGAGATGACGGTGAGGTTGAAGAAGAACCACCACATTGTATCCTCCTACAATCAACAGGACGTGCATCTCTCGAAGAACACTCCCTAACAGACCGCTGGTTCGCCTTTCCAGCAATACAATTCTCTCCGTCATCAAACACATTACCGCCGGCAGCCGTGCACGACGGCGCTTCTCCGGTTAAGTAATTAAACGAGTAAGTAAAGTTCTGCAACCTGGGCAACCTACAAATACCATCAGGAACCACTCCGGTCAACCGGTTATGAGCCACATTCAATTGCTCCACACTTCTCATTCCGGCAATTGCCGCCGGCAACGGCCCTTGAAGATTATTGAAGCTGACATCAAAAACTGTCACTTTCTTCAACAACCCAATCTGCGGCGGTAAACACCCGGTTAAATTATCATTCATAAGAATAATTTCTTCTAATGTTCCCCCCATTTTACCGATGCTCGCCGGAATGCAACCGCCGAGATTGTTATTCGCCAAAACAAGAACCGATACCGGCGAATTACCCAAGTTCTCCGGGATACCAAACTGAAATCGGTTATCGTTTAAAAACACCGCATCAAGATCTTTATCAAATAGCGTTGTAGGAACAGACCCTTCAAACTCATTAAACCGGAGATCCAAAAACTTCAATGCCGGCAGTGATAAAACCACTGTCGGAAAAACTCCGACGAAACGGTTGTTACTCAAATCAAGCTCGTACAGTAGTGTAAGGTTCTTGAATGTCGCCGGTACAGTGCCGCAGAAGCGGTTGGAGTTGATGTGAAAGAGTGCTAAGTCAGTGAGAAGGCCGAGCTCCGGTGGGAGATAACCGGCAATATCACCATGGTTAAGGTCTATTCCGGCAACGACACGAATGGAGGGGTTGGCCGGAGAAGGGGCACAGTAAACGCCGCCGTAGGAGCAGACATTTGGGCCGGTCCAGTTGGCGGTGAAGTTAAATGGGTCGGATAAAATGGCCGATTTCCATGCTTGGAGGGCAATGTAGGCTTGCCGGAGTCTTGGGTTTTCGAAGACAAGGGCGTTTACGTCGGTGTCGTTGCCGGCGGCGGAGCAGATCTGGAGGAGGGCGGTGGAGATGAGGACGGTGAAGAGGAGAGAGTGTAAGCTGGGTGGAGGCATTGTTTGGAGAATGAAAGAAGGTGGAAGAGAGGTTTGTGAATAAATGGAGCAACGTGAGACTACTGTTAAGTTCCCACCGGTTTAAAGTTTTGGTATTAATTTTACTATTATAATGAATTATTGATATCTGAATTATTATCGTACTTTTTTGTTTTTTTTAAATAGTTGCAATATTTACCTTTCATGTTACTTGGATCATTGAATACTGTAGCGGCGTTAGGTACTCTCTAATGAAAAGAATATTAAATACATTTTATATGTTATGAAACAAGTGTACTAAATGGTTTTAAATTTTAATTTACAAAATAATCATTGTTAGAACTTACAACACAAGGTCGAGTTAGACATTTATGTTTTTAAATTTTAAACATAGTTTAATACATACTATAAAATTACTCTTCACTTCTATAACATTTATTTAACATTTCTATAGACTCATAAAAAATATTTTGAATCAATTATAATTTAAAAAAATAAAAATAAAAAGAAGAATTGTTTGAACTGTACATTATCGATTTGGTGTCGAGCTAATTGGTGCAACCATCCGTGTGGCGTGAGTTTAACTTTTAGACATCAAGAGCTTTATAGGCGATAAAAGGTATTAAAATAGTGAATTCATTTATGCACTACAACTTTTACTTCCTATACCACAGAGTATAATTTTACAGCAAACTGTATAAGTACTTTAAGCATTAATTGGGGTAGATAACTTAAAAGTTGTGGTGTCAACATCACTGCCTATTAAAATATCATGGTAAATCATATGTCGAATTGCCAGAGAAATTAATGAATTATAAAAACTAGGGGGAGTTCGGTCCAAAAATCGAACCGAACCGACCGATATAACCGAAAACGATGAATTTTCAAAACCGAAACTGAATGAATAGTGTGTTATCGGTTTTCGTTCGGTTTGGTTTCGGTCCGGTTCGGTTTCGTTTCGATTTTTTTATGCCAAATGTGCATCATTTTCTGAAGACCGAACCGAACCGAAGCTGATAGAACCGAAATCGAAAACGGTGAATTTTAATAACCGAAACCAAGCTAATAACATGTTATTGATTTCGATTCGGTACAATTTCAGTTAGTTTTTAATTCGGTTCGTTTTTTCGCCTAAATACTCACCCCTAATAATAATAATAATAATAATAATAATAATAATAATAATAATAATAATAATAAATTATAGTAGGTCCTGTTTAGCTGAATAAATAAAAACATCGGGAAAGGTTATGGATCAGTGGTATACTACAGTTTGAGTAAAGTTAATTTGGTTGGCAGAGAAATGACTCTGCTCACCAAACCATGATAATTTATCTGACATTATATATACGATTTTTCACGTCTTAAAAATAAGCATAGACTGAATATTCCAGCAAAATATATGTTTTGTTTTACACTTTTACTAGATATATATATATGTTGATAAACAATTACTGCGTTTTATTTTATCCTTGAAAAGAAGATGCACTCTCTTTGGCATTAAAAGTAAAACTAATGCATTGGCTTTTCAAAATTCATATAGAATACTATATTTTCTTGCAAAATAAAACGAGGTTTAATAAAAAAAAATAGATAATGTTCTATTAACTTTGTATTCTCAACTTTATAAAATCTAATAATCAACATAACATTTTATTGTAATTTTGCAGAGCGTCTATACTGTCATAATTTCATTTGAAATTATATAAATACGTTGCATTTCATATGACCAACTCATAAAACTCTATTCACTATCCATGAACCTTTCGAAAACTACAAACACGTTCATTTTTAGGTTAAAATTATCATAAAAGAAATTAAGAAAACTATGAAAATATGCGTATAAATATGTAGTATATAAGCTAGTGACAGCATTAATTCTTTATCTCTGTAAAGAGGAAAGGAGATGCTACAATACAAGTGTAACTGTGTAAGAGTCCAATAATCTATAAGAAAGAAAAAAGTGATAATATGAAAAGACATGCACTTTGCCAGATTAAAAGGAAAAGAATTTTACTACAAGAAATTTAAAGTAATAATATTTAAGAACAAATATTTGATGAAATGTTTAAATTAAAATTCGAGCCCATTTTTAATGTGTTTCATCACATTTAGTAATTAAGATAAAATGACATTCAGTAGAAGTTAAACTTGGAAGCAATTGAAATTTGCTTTTAGATTAAAGTTTGACACCTCGCTATGATTCACGATACAAATCGAAGTTTTCATTATATCTATATCTTGATATGATTTTTCATGTCTTGCTTTGTAAAAATGGATTTAGTAAAAATATATTTTTGAAGTCAGTTACAAATCTCCCTAACTATTTCACCCAGTGTGTATAATCATATATGATTGTATATAAAAAAAACCTGATATTTACAATTTTATCTTGTTCACTTAGTTAGTAATTGTTTAACTTTCGTTTAAGATTTTAGTGGCCAGGCAGATAGCCTACTAACACACATTATCAACTAAAATTTATATGTATGGCCTCCTAACTTAATCCTCATACCCATAAGATGATTAATATGGATAATCCACTAATTATCTTTTTTAATCCTATAATTTGATTTGAACATTTATATTGATCAAATAAGTAGAAGATAAGTATGAATATTTAGTATGAAACAATATTATCTCTCTTTTACTATTTATCACAACGTTTTCTTATTCCGGTTTGTAAGAAGTTCATTATTAATTTAGAGGATTTGGTATATAAGTATCAAGTCTCAAGCTTTTGTCTCGCTAAAGCTCTACGTTTTTTTTACCAATATCTTACATTAATGGCTTGAAATTCTCGACTCTTCTGTGTTAAAAACTGAGATTTTTAGACTAACTTTTACATATTCGAAAAAATATATATGATGTAAATGTGACAAATCTGATTATATGCTAGACACATCTTATAGAGACTAAATATAGACAAATTTTGTTCTACTTCAAATATGTTAGGTTTTATTCACACTAAAATTACTAATTATGAATGTATAAACATATTATAATCTAGCCAAGCATATGAAACCTATAAAGAATTGCTAAGTTTAACAGAACTATTGTAACTAAACTACGGCGCAATAGTGGCACGATAGTGGTGGCGGCGGCTAGGGTTCAACCGAGAGGTAGAGGCACAAGAAGAATGATTAGGGTTTACACCTTATATATTTATAAGGCATTAACTGATAAAAACTAATTAGAGATAAATTCTAATTATTTTCGTTAACAACCAAATTAATTTTGGAATTTGTACATATTAATTAAACTTTAATTCATGGCAATCCAGTTTATCGAGTAGCTTCTAGTTGTGTTATGAAGGAAACTCTAAAAAACTTTATTGTTAGATTAAATATTACGAGTAATACCTTATTTGATATCAATAGAAATATATCCAACAAAATACATGTATAAAGTTAAAAAAAAAAAAACAGTATATGAAAACAAAGGAAACAAATTATGCATTGGAACCAAGGGACCCACGTTAACAAGGAGCCCAGACACACAATCACCGGGACCCACAAAACAATAAACGCGTTGTGGTGATGCCGCGACAGATGTTGTTTCACATCTCTCCAAAACTCAAAAAGTGTTTTCCTTTTTCTACTTTTGGAATATGGATTTATATGTCCCAATTCATATCATATTTTACAATTAAGCCATAGATATTTTAAATAAAAGTAAACCAGCCTTAATTGAGTTATCTCTAGTCAAATCCTGCCTGCATTACATCATATACACGTAAACATATAGATCTAAAAATCTCTAGTAGATACGTTTTCATGCCGAGTCTCCAAGAACTCCTATTAGAGATAATTCTATGTGATATGTAGTGTTATATTAATGAAGAAAATCTTACATCTATACCATATCTTACAGAAATTCAGTCAATCACAACCACCTTTTAACTTATTTACTTTCTAAAATTACTAAAAGATTAAGGCAAAAGTACAATTAGATAAAAACAGACAGAACAGTCACCAAGATCATGACTATAACTATATTACCCGTGTGTGTATAAAACTACTACAGAATTAACTTTTACTTTCTATAATCAACGAAGCTTCTGTTTCAACTTTTCCAGATTTACACTTTAGTCCTTTGCCTTTCCTCCCTTGCTCTCAGCTCTTTTGACGTCGACATATGTTTGATTAGCCATGATATGCTTTTCTACATTAGACTCATGATGATTTTCTATTTCAAGCCATCATGGGTGGCAATGTCCTTTATTTACGCTACGCCACCACCATATGAAACCAATTTATCATTATGAGCTGTGGTTCCTATGGCCATTAGTTAAAGTTTCCCTAAATATAATCTTTAAACTTATGATATTTACTAGCTAGTGAATTATTTCTTCTTGTTTTCGACATTCAATTTTGACAAGAATGTTTCTCAGTATCCTGCTAAAGATCGACAGTTTGCATCTAATACATCCAACTGATGAAACTTATTGTAAAATACTTATATCAGCGGAACCCGGTAACTATATACCTCATATTGGAATATTACATCAAATAATCCTTTTTTTTAGCAAACAAAATGAATAACATAATTTACTGGTCCAATTTACTATCACAAAAGATATTATATAAATTGAAAAATCATTAATTGTTTTCCAAAACGGGTGGGGGCCATGCATGATATTCTCTCCCAAGCCCACAACTGCATCAATAAATAAATAATGACCAAAACCAAACTATTTCCCAGTCTAGTTAAAAATTAATTAATTAATTAATAACCTGAAAATTACTGGTCTCTCAGTTTCCAATTTGGTTTTCCAGTTTCAATTTTTTTAACAGATGAGCACAGATTATTCCAAAAAACTATAATAATTCAAAACCCATATGAAGTCTAATGATACAAAGCTTTAGGAGCAAACATTACAAATATTCAAATGTCTTGCAAATGAAAATTTGTTTAGGCAGAATTACATGTCCCTTTGACACCAATTCTTTAGAAACAAACATAAAGTAGAAAAACATGAAATTCTACCTTTCTTTGAGTTCTGCTTCAAATTCTTGTAGTTTCTCACGAATTGGCTTCAAGAACATTTTCATATCTTGCCGAATTCGCTGTTTATCTTGATGAACAAGATCTTTATCATCATTCACCTTCACTTCCACCTGTCAATTGAAGCCTTATAAGAACACAACCAAAAATCGTTATAAAAATAAACAATTTTTTTTAGTATTTTGCAAAATAAGCAGTATAGAATAGGCAGTCAAGAAAACCCTTTCAACCCCTAAACCTAATCTGTGAAAAAACTTATGATACTGGCAAAATGGACGAATTTGTAATTTGGTTTAATATGGTATGGGTTGAAACGGGTGGTCTGAAACACTATTTGCTCAAAAGCTTTGAAAACTTTATATATAAATAGTGTGTCAAATATGATTACATGTTAATTAATTTTAAAGGAAACTAATTTTTAATTAAACATTTGGGAGGTCTTATTCATTGAAAACACACTTTGAGAAACTTTTGACTTGTTTGACCTGTTCCCTTCTAATTTTTTTATTTTTATATTACCCATTTGGCATTAAAGACAGATCATAACCCAAATCAACCCATTAATAAGTAAACGGGTCAAATTTGAAAATCGAATTATGTATGTAACCAAAAGTACCCTTTTTGTCACTTGAATTCCAAGACTATCATTATCATTCCATCCATATTCATTAATAGGCTACTAAACATTTTTACAGTAAACACCAATCATTTTTACGGTAAAATTCATTCAAATAATTAAATTTATGTTTCAAAGGGAATGATCGCTCATTTAATCAGAAAAGTCTAATAATTAAAATAAATAGTGTGAAAAGATGACCTGCAAATCATCGAGTTCCCCAAATGAGAATTCTTGTATTTCCAAATTGCCTTTAAATGTTTTCTTTTCTTCTCCAGCAACCCATTCTCCTGCTCACAAATTTGCCTAATTTTAACTTCTAAGTTCTAACCTCACAGAATAAAAATGGATAAACTAAGTGTGTGATCCTCTTAGGTCGGGTAATGGATCAAAACAGTTTCAGGGTAAAACGGGTCACTTTCAGAAATGGGTAAGATCACATTGGAATGATCTCCCTACACGTTTTATTTATTTATTTTAGTAACTAATGCATTAAATACTTAGAAAAACAATAATATTAATCTAAGTCTTTGAATAGGTTGTATGCATCAAATCAGTCATTTAACACATGCGACCTATTCAATCCATTTGGGATACCCAAATCGACCCGTTAGTAAGTAAACAGTTTAAAGTTACCATCTTTAAAATAAATAATAAAATGAATTGGTAGACCAACAGGATTCTTAGCAGCTTACCTTTGACTTTCAAGGTTATTTCATAAGTGTACCCAACACGTTTCTTGTTCCTTACAGTCACCAGAAACGCCTGCAATAATTAACAATTTATGAGACCAAATACAAAAATATTTTCTTTTATTTTATATTTATCTTCCTTTTTTTATTCCTTTCATTTGATTTTAACCAGAAAAACCTTTTGCAAACCATTTATTCATATATAACTGGAATCTGTATTGTATTTTATTAATATTAAAACCTAAACATCTCATAAAAGTTACCTTTTATGTTACCATAACCCACTTTGACCCGTTACGCTAACCACCCGACCCGCCCATATTTCCATCTATAAATAAACTACTCACATCTCCTGTGCATCTAGACACTTCTGCAATTTCTGCTTTTCCAGAAGAAAACTCTAACGAACCCACTGACATAATTAATCCCTGGAAATCAGAAAATTTATACATTATATATTCAAACATACAATTAACAATAAGTATATGTAGAGAAAAGAAACCTTGATTCTTTCAGTTGCCCATTTATTTAAGTTCTTCTCCTCCCATGTTCCAGCCTACCAAAGAGAATGCCATTAGATTCTGATAAACCCAAACATAAATTCTTAAATTATTTTATTCTAGTATTAAGTACAATTATATATTATTTTTATATATAGCATAATATATAGTATGTAATTATCCATCTGACATTTAAAATCAAGTGTGCTAATCTACTTATATGCAATCATAGATTAATTATTTGATACAAGTAAGCAGAAAATCAAACTTTCACCAACCAAGAACGAATTATTTATAAACTACAAATTTAATTTTTAAACAAAGTAAACCAACGACAATTGGTTACCTTATTCCAAGCAGACCCAAGATGATTAGATGAATTAGAGCCAATTGAAATATCCTCAGCATTTAGCTTACGTGGAACAGGAAGTGGTGCAGCATCTTGTTTAGTTTCTCGAACCCAATAAGTATAAGACGACGTCGTATTTGATTCTGCGTTTTGTTTCCCTGATGACACTACACCACCTCCTTCCATCTTTTAATTAAAAACGCCCTCTTTTTACCCTAAAAAGATTCAAACGCAATTAACCTCGAATCGAAGTTTATAACGTTAAATTGCTACATCCCTTAGGGCATAATAGGGAAATAAGTTTGAAGATCAAACCTGATTTTGAAAATGGTGGTCAAAATTGATGCAAGGAAAACAGAGCGAAGAGGAGATCTGTGTTGACTGAAGAAGCTTCTCGAGGATGGAGGTTTGGAGAAATTGGGAATATTTATATGTGCGCAGGCATAGCATTTTTATTATTTTTAACTTAACTTTGTGAAAAGGGAATAAATAATAAGAAAACTTCGCCGTTTAAAAAAAATCACATACATTATAAAACTTATCTAAATGATAGTTGCGTTTTACATCAAAGTTTTAAACTTTTAAATGAAGGAATTACTTTAGTCAGTTTGTATATCATACTCCCTCCGTCCCTAAATAAAGTTCTCATTTCTCATTCAAGTTTTGTCTCTGAATAAAGTTCTCATTTCTCAAACTTAAGGGGACCACTTAATATAGTAATATTATTACCAATACTTTCACCACTAACTATCTCCTAAAACACTTTCTCTCTCCAATCAAACCTTATATTTTAATCAAAAGTAATACCAATACCCCATCACTAACTATCTCCTAAAAAGTTGTGCCCAAGAGAAATAAGTACTTTATTTAAGGACGGAGGGAGTATATGGTAATGGTATTGCTTTTTACAATTTATATCTACTAATCTTCCTACTCATTATATCAAGAAATGTGTCAAAATCAATAGATAATATTAAGAGTGGAATTAATGAATTATACATATGATCTTATCAAATAGATATAGATATAAAGATATATAAAAACAAATAACATGAATAAATATCATTTCTCCATCTTATAAAGTGGAAGGATTATCTATATAAAGTTTTAAGTGCCGCTAACAGCACCTATTATTGTTTAGACAACCTTATTTAATGAGGTTATGAGTTT
Organism: Calendula officinalis; assembly: GCA_963853835.1. Taxonomy (NCBI): domain Eukaryota; kingdom Viridiplantae; phylum Streptophyta; class Magnoliopsida; order Asterales; family Asteraceae; genus Calendula; species Calendula officinalis. Next base: position 20,880,042 of record OY970827.1, read on the forward strand.
ATTATGTGAAAAAAATAAGTTCGTTCTTAGAAACTTTGAATGCACTATCAAAGTTCTTTTTTTTTTTTTTTGAATGACATTTAATCTACTCCTTTTTTTTACACGGAACTTAAATCATGACCTATAGGTCATAGGCAACACCTTACACATCTTTCCAATACCACTAGGCTACAAACTTTGAGTGCACTATCAAAGTTAAGTAGAGGGAATTAAAGTTAAGTAGACAGCACAGGGCCCAAGGCTAAATGAGGGCATAAAAATGGTGGCAGAATACAAGAAAAGTCAAATGTTAAACCACAACCTAACTTAACTAAGTCAAATGTTAACCAATTGGTCTAGATCAATTGGCCACCAAGGGTTGCCTTGGGGAGTTTGTCTTCAAGAGGTCTTGGGTTCAAGACTTGTTGGAGGCATTCTTTAGGAGAATAAAAGGTGGTGGGGTTTATTCCCCACAAAAGGAGATGTTCGAGGAATGCATACTGCCCGCTTGGATGTCACTGCATATGTCGAACCACTAACTTACTAACTTGCCGTTCAAAAAAAAAAACTAAGTCAAATGTTCCAACAGTTGTGTAATCAAGATAAAATACAAAAACTAAGCCTACACATCCAACAATGCATTAGAAAAACTTGTCTGAAGGTTGAGTTGATGATTCCTATTATCAACCCTGCACTTTCAATTCTTCCATTTTGGCCTCCTTCTTCTTACACTTTGTGTCATTATCCACCTGCTTTCTTGACCTCTTCTGAGGCTGAGGTAAATACATGATAAAAGTTGCACCTGGAGAATTTTTAAGCAAATAGTCTCTGACTTGAATAGCCATTGTTGCTATATGGTCCTTCCCCTTACATGATATCTTGTCTATTTTCAACCACTTTATGTTATAAAATGGACAAACCACTTGACCCACACACAATGACAAAGTCTTCATACATACATACATACATAAATAAATAGAAACTGTAAGTGTTGCCTTCATAAATAAAATATTAATAATAAATTAGTATTCATATACCTCAACGATCTCATCATTAATAATAAGAAACTTGGCATTCCGGAGTTTATAGAACAAATCGAGTAGCACAGGAACATAAAGCTCCTTTTTGTTACCAGAATTTGACAAAGACAGATTCACTTTCTCTAAAGAATCAAATCCCTTTGTTGAAACCCGCAGAAAATGGAAGGATCTAAATACATCTTCAATAGTAGCATTCACTGTTGCTGTCAGATTCTTAAGTTGAGGAGCTTTAATATTAAAAATCCTTGGAAATGCAGAAAATTCTGTAATTGTGAGATGAGAAAGTTGCGGATTATAAATATTGAAAATCTTCAAACCAAACATGGAAATCCGATGTAAAGTTAATTCCTTTAAATTCACACTCTTGGAAAAAAGATTCAAGCTTTTTTCTCCAACATCACCTAAACGCATATTACTCAAATTCAAAGTTTCTAGAACCGGAAAATCCCAACCTGATTTTGGTACACGAGTTTCCTGATGATCATCGTTAAGTGTGAGATGTTTGAGTGTGTGAGAACTGAAAATGTAATTCGTGAACTGACTGGAACAGAGATGACTGAACCATTTGATAGACAGTTTCCTAACATTATGTGTGTATGCATAGTTCACAATCATGTCAACAAGAAATTCAACTTCTAGTCCTCTGAATGTGAGATCAACTGCTGAAACTTCTGTACGATTGTTGCGGTGTGATAGTGCGTGTTTTACAAATTTGATAAGCTTAGGATAAGAACGAAGTGTGCGACTATTTAAGTTAATAGTAGGCATTGTAGTCCATATAAGCTTCCATTTTTTGGACAATGTACTAGTTTGAATTGCGTATTTCATGTCAAGGAAAGAGAGAATAATGTGAATTATCTCATCTGGCAAGTTGCTGATTCTATCTTCTTCTTCTTCTTCAATGATGTTTGCTTTATCAATATCACGCATCATTTTTCTGTAATTCGGTAAATTAGCTGCAATTTTTTGTAATTTACATCAGTAAAACTATCTAACGGAAAAATTAAATATACAATTTCAACACTAATTAACAATACATGTGGATTTGAATGAATCAGAGTCGCACAATAAATTTCATACTAAAATGGAACACGAATTACGAGCAATTAAACTGTTTATCAGATAATAAATCCTAATATGCATAACTAGGGTTTAAATTGTGCAATAAAAGTAAACAAAGTATATAGATCACGAAACTAGGGTTTAAATTGTGCAATATAAGTAAACGAAGTATATAGATCACGAAACTAGGGTTTAAATTGAAGATTTGTTAGGAGAAAAGAAGACTAGAAGGAGCTTACTCTTAAGTTAGAACTCAAACAAACTGCAAAAATTGAATCGATCAATTAGAGAAAGAATCATTATAACTTACGTACTGAAATTCGATAATGGAGGGAATTTTGGAAGGGAGAATTAGGGGTAACGGACGTGCTTTTCGAAAGCTAATGTTTCCATCATCCTTCCTTGATGAGTTATTATTTCATTTAAGAGTAAATTACACGGATAGTCACTGTTGTTTGACCTGAGTATTAAATTTAATTCATAAGTTCCAGAAATTATATCGATGATCAGTAACTATCGAACTTCGTATTGGTTTTGATACCTAAGGTGGATATGTGTTAAAAAAAGGTGTTAACTTATATTAAATGCCTAAAATAATACGAAGTCCGATAGTTAGTGACCATCGGTGTAATTTCTAAACATTAGGGACCAAATCCAAAACTCAGGTCAAACCACATGGACTATCCCAACTCACTTAAGCGTCACTAAATACATCACTAAACACATATCTACCGACTGGTTACTGACGAGGTCGTACCAACAACAACATATAACTCATCCCCATTTTAAAAAATATTAAAATGTTACCCCAACCCACACACACACAAATTCCCTGCCGACGGAATACTCCCTAACGTCATGTAGAAGATGTGTTGAAGCCGACACCGTTAGTAATGGGCTAGTGCCAATAACGTCAGTACCTGACAGCTCAAAATTAGTGGTGACAGGTTGACGCCCGTTAATAGGGACCTAACTATGATTATTAAGTTGTTGGCTTTTTAAAAGTTAAAAAGTTAAAAAATTAATTTTATCTTTTCAAAATAACTTTTTAAAAGATCAATAAATAAATAAACATGAGAATAGACAAATACCTCATCCAAACATACTCTGGTATCATTTTGATATATTGGATCTAGATTTTTTGAACGGCAAGTTAGTTAGTGGTTCGAGTCATGTAATGAAATCCAAGCGGGGAATATGCTTTACTCGAACCTATCTTTTTTTTTGTGGAAATAAACTCTTACCACATTTTTTATCTCAAAAGAATGTCTTCAACAAGTATTGAACTCAAGAATTCCTGAAGGAAAACTCCTAAGGTTATTTTTGGCGACCAATAAATCTAAATTAATTGGTTATATATGGGATCTTGATAGTTTTGGACTTTCAATAACGCTTCATTGCATTTTACATAATTTTATTTTACATATGAATTAAAAAGAATAATTTATTAACTTTTAAGTGTTGAATATTAAGAGTTAAAAGTGACGATTAAATGTTTTATATATTATAGTAGAGTATTTACATAATGCGATGACGAATACTATATGTAACGATTACTATACAAATGAATAGTAATTTAAATTATGGTAAATACAAATATTTTCAAATGATGACATGAAGCTCGCTGAGGAGAGTATGTTGTTATAATATTAACTAAGGTGAAATGATTAATACTATGAATGTTTAGTATGTACTTCCTCCGATTTAAAATAAGTGATACACTTTTCATATTTGGGTGTATCAAAATAAGTGATACACTTTGAAAACTTACTTTATTTGGTAAAAAGTAGTGGGACCCACACCCACTAACTATCTACTTTAATAAAATGAAATGACATCTTTACCCTTACTTTTACTTTTAAACATCATTAACCTCACTTTTTTCAAAATTTGTGAGACTCATTCCCTACTAACTATCTAATTAATCTAATTTAATTATCATTATCATATTTTACCTCAAAATCCGTGAAACCAACAATGTATCACTTATTTTAAATCGGAGGAAGTAGTAAGTAACATAATTTCTATATAATAATAAAATAAGGTTAATGAGTGGCCACGTGGACCCCTTAAAAACCAAGATAGACACGTGGCAGTTTTATAGATTTTTCAAATTTTTTTTCGGCAATTATTAAAAAGTTAATTTATATTTAAAGCTGTAAATTCGGCAATTATTAAAAAGTTAATTTATATTTAAACCTCACACTTATTATTAGTTTCATATTTTACTTGATCATTTTTAGGAAAGTTCGTATTTTACTTGCTTAATTACGGGTGAAGATTTATTTTGATAGGTTTAGAATCCGGATTTTAAGGCTTTGATGTTATTTCTTTAAATTTTCCTTAATTATCATAATTTAAAATTTAAATACTTATTTTGCGGATGAAGTTAATTAAATCCTAATATACATTCTATATAAACACATTAGTAGTTTAGGTTTATTCACACGTATTGCAGCAGTCTTCAGCACCATATAACTATTGAGTTTTTTTCTTTCTTTCTGATACTTCATTATATTCTACCAGGTAATACGTACATATGTTTTTGATTAATCTGTTTATTATACTATGTTTGATGTTTAATTCTGTTTATATATCGCATGTATACTATCAAAGCATCAATTCATATTTGTATGTTGGTGATTAAGTTAATTGTAAGTTCTAATGGTCTGCTTAATTGTCAATTCATATGGTCTTTCCCTACTTATTCTATAGTCTACTTAGCTGTAAATGTTATATTGCTGCATTGTTTCTGTAATTGTTAATTTTGATTAAATATTCTTTTGTATAGTTAAAGTTTGATTATAATAGTCTATAATGTTTGCAGTCTATAATGTAAATTATTTTTAATTTATTTATGCCAAAGAACATACAATATCGGAAATATTAGCTTTTAAATTGAAGTGTAAAACAATTCCATAAAACAGTTCAATATTAGCTTTTAAATTGAAGTGTAAAACAGTTAAATATCTCCAAATCAGTATTTAGAATATATATGTTGAATTTCCTGTAATACTTTGTTTAGAATATTTTATATTTAAATGATTTTATATGTTCCTAAATTAACTATTAATTAAAGTTAATTTCTCTACCTCAAATTTTTTAATACTAACATTTTATATCTGTTTTTTAGGAAATCGTGGTTAAATATGTCTTCAAACGAAATTGTGCTAATCAACCAACTCCATGATAACAAAGATTGTTTTTCACTAAAAGTTCGTGTAATTAAGTTATGGCTACAATATGACCGCTACATTAAAACCAAAATTTGATAATCACATATATTATTACGGTACAACGTATACATCTGCTGTATTCAATTCTGATTTCTTTGTAATCGTCATATAATTCGTATTAGAGCTGTTCTTCATTTCGTAATCTCAGGAACATGTTTTGCAGTTGTGACTTCAATTTAGGGTTTTTTTACCATTTGGGCCGAAAGGGGGTATTTGTGACGTAAATTAATAAAATTTAATTAAAGCCCAATTTTTACAGCCCGTTTTTCTACAAAATGAATCAACTTGATTTTGCAAAAATAAGTTTAAAGCCCAATTATACGGGTTGATAATTTTTCAACGTATATTAATATAATAGTACTTAAATATGACTGTCTAATCATTTTTTTATTAATAGATGTTAATAAAAAATTTCATGATTAATTCACATTTTTACTTTTAATACATTAATATCATTGCCTATTCACAGTATGGATGTACAAGGAAGTCAAGAGAGAAGAAAAGCTAGAAAAGTATATTTAGATGCTAAAAAATCAAAAATTCTTTCATCTACATCAGACACCTTACAATCTAATGCATATGTCGATAAGGATAGTGAACTACACAACGCAAAAGAGCGTAGGAAAATTCGAAAACTTTATTTGGATAGTAAGAAGGCGAAAAATTTATCTACAAGGTCAACCATCCTAAGTCCATCAACTCCAAATTTTAATCAAAGCTACCAAAATGGTATTTGGTTTATTCTTCTTTGTATCATTGTTTATAATTTGAATTTTGTAAATACTTATATGTTTTATTATATATGTTTTTGCAGTTAGGACAAGTCATCCTCCTGGTTTCACACCATTAAATAACGAAAATAATATTATTTTTGGAAATAAAAGTAACAATCTCCATAAAAACTCGTGTTATGGGATTACAGATACACCATCTTCATCTTCATCAAAAAGGGTTAGGACACCATTTTCTAACATTACAAATAGTAAGTCTTTTTAATATAATATAGATTTAATTCATCATTATTTTTTTAATAGACCTAATTTTTTAAATTTGTGTTTTGCAGTAAATTCAAGTAATACAGCGTGTTATAACAAAATATTAACACCATCAGCTTCATCAGGAATTGGTAGAGGTCCATTATCTAACATTTCAAATGGTAATTATTATTCAACATATTATTCGATTATTTAAAATATATGAAAATAGACATAGCTATAATCTATGAATTTTTTGATTCCCTACATATTATAAAGTATAATTTCAAATTTTGCAGTTACTACCTCATTTAGCAACGGTAGAATTATAAAAAGAAAAGTTGGTCATACCATATCAGATATTCCTGTATTTCATTTGGAAGTAGATGAAGATGATATTATTCAAGATGTAATTCCAAGTGATCATGTAGGCTTTTCAAAAGGTATCCATTTATATTATATTCTTTCAAATAACGATTTTTTATAATAATAAAAAATTATTATTTTGAACATACAAATTTACCTTATAAATAATTTCTTATAACAAATTATCTGGATCATGGTGATCAAAAATTTGTGTGTGGAATGTGTCATGCAAAATTCTGGAAGGCTGAAGCCGACAGATGCAAACATAAAAAAAAAATAGTTTTTCAATATGCTGTAATTATGGTAAAGTTGAATTACCTGATTTGAAAGTTCCACCACCAAGCTACCAAAATTTGTTTCGTGCAATGGATCAAAAGAGCAAATACTTCCTTAAGAACATACGCAAATTTAACTCAATGTTTGCATTCACCTCAATGACTGGACAAATTGATAACTCGATAAATAAAGGCAATGCTCCATACTCATTCAGAATGAAAGGCAAAAATGATCATAATATCGGAAGTCTTCTACCAACAAATGGAGTCAAACCGAAATTCTCACAGCTATACATATATGATACAGATAATGAGATTTCAAATAGGCGGTCATGTTTCAGGTATATATAAATAATTAATTCTTCTTAAATTAAACTGATTTGTTTTTACATATTTATATGATCATTATTGACTTGAGTTCAATTGTACTTTATATAAAAACAGTTATTCGTCAAAGGATTCAGCAATGGAGCTATCTATTATTCAAGAAGTTAAACAGATGTTAGATGAAAAGAATATTTTAGTTCAGGTTTATAGGATGGTAAAAGAAACATTTAAATGTTACCCTGACTTAGATCTCAAATTACGAATTATAGGGAACAGGGTACAAGATGGAAGAACGTACAATTTACCGACCGCTTCCGAAGTGGCCGCCTTAATTGTAGGTGACATTGGTGACGCAAACAAAAGTTTGGACATTATTGTTCAAACTAAAGATGGTTCTCTTCAACGTGTCAACGAGACACATGTTTCTTATATTGCACTTCAATATCCACTAATACTTCCGTTTGGTGAAGATGGATACAGAATAGACATTCCTCATAGACATGTTACTGATATGACGAAATTAACATGGGCTAAATGTACAATGCGTGAATAGTTCGCGTATAGAATTCAAGACCGAAATCACATTTTTTCATTAATTCTTAATTCAAGAAGATTGTTACAGCAATTTTTGGTTGATGGCCTTTCTATGATTGAGACCGAGAGATTAAATTACATACGTGGTAAACAAGCTGATCTTAGGTGTGATACTTTCGAAAATATATTAAATGAAAACAACCAAGGTAATAAGAATATGGATAGCATCGATAAACGTGTTATATTGCCTTCTTCTTTTACCGGTGGTGCACGTTATATGAGGCAAAATTATTTAGATGCCATGGCCATCTGTAGCTGGTATGGGTATCCTGATTTTTTCATAACGGTAACATGCAACCCTAAGTGGCCAGAAGTTAAGAGATTTCTTAAGGACACAACACTACGTCCAGAAGACAGGCCTGATATACTATGTAGATTATTTAAAATCAAGCTTGATGCCTTAATTAAAGATATAAAAGAGAAGGAATGTTTTGGAAAGACTCAAGCTGGTACGCTATTGTTTAATTATATTTATTTTTTATTATTTAAGACTTTTGTCATTCACCTTATACTTTTTGTAATAATGGTATTATGTTTATAACGCAGTTGTTTATACAATTGAGTTTCAAAAACGTGGATTGCCTCATAGTCATATATGTGTTTTTTTACATTCTGATGCAAAACTTCATACAGTTGAAAATATTGATCCTTTCATTTCGGCAGAGATTCCTAATGTTCATGATGATCCGGATTTGTATTCTCTTGTAAACGATTTTATGATTCACGGCCCGTGTGGTGGTGAAAACATACATTGCCCGTGTATGGTAAACAATAAATGTTCAAAGAATTTTCCAAAAAAATTCAACAATCAAACATCCGCTGATGGGAACGGTTACCCTGTGTATAGAAGGCGAGATAATGGAGCTTTTGTTGAGGTATCGGGAGTGAAATTGGATAACAGAAGTGTAGTTGCTTACAACCCTTATCTTCTAAAACGATACCAAGCACACATTAATGTTGAGTGGTGTAATCAATCCGGTTCAATAAAATATTTGTTTAAATATATTAACAAAGGTCCTGATAGAGCTACTCTTGAAGTTGTACAAACAAACAATGAAGGCGTAAATAAAGAACCGGTTGATGAAATTAAAGAATTTTACGATTGTAGGTATTTATCTGCTTGTGAAGCTACATGGAGAATCTTTGGGTATGACGTCCATTACAGGACTCCTTCTGTTGTCAGACTTCCTTTCCACCTTCCTGGTAAACAGAGTGTTGTTTACGGTCAAACTGATCATATGGACAATGTTCTAAATAAACCGTCAGTTGCTTCTTCCATGTTCTTATCTTGGATGGAATGTAACCGCATTTATAAACTAGCTGAACACCTTACCTACATTCAATTCCCTACAAAATTTGTATGGAAAAGTGATAAACGTTGTTGGGAGCCACGTAAGCAAGGTTTTTCAATCGGTAGAATCCACTCCGTTCCTCCTAACTTCGGTGAAGCATATTTTTTAAGAATTTTATTAAACAAAGTCGTATGCCCAAAATCTTTTGAAGATCTTCGTACTGTGAACAAACGTTTATGTCCAACATTTAGAGATGCGTGTTTTGAAAGGGGTCTATTAGATGATGATAGAGAATACATAGATGCTATTAAAGAAGCAAGCTTCTCTGTGAACAAACGTTTATGTCCAACATTTAGAGATGCGTGTTTTGAAAGGGGTCTATTAGATGATGATAGAGAATACATAGATGCTATTAAAGAAGCAAGTTTCTCTGGCACTGGTTATTATTTACGTTCTTTATTTGCAATAATGTTAACTACAAGTAGTTGGTCTAGACCAGAAGTAGTATGGGAAACCACATGGAAGTATTTGTCAGATGGTATTTTGTATCGTCAACAACGAAGGTTCAGTAATCCAGGTAACACATGAAATTTTTTCCTCGGTAATAATAAAACTTTAAATTACCGTATTTTTTTTTATAAATTTTTTGCTAACAATTTTTTTTTTTTTTCATTTCAGATTTATCTCTTTCGGATGATCAACTCAAAAATATTACGTTGTGCGAGATAGAATCTCTTTTAAACCTTAACAATTCTAGCCTGAAAATTTTTGCTCATATACCATATCCTGATGACAATTCTTTAGAATCTTCAAACAATCGTATGATTGCAGACGAGCTATCTTATGATAGATGTAACACCGCAAAATTTAGGAAGCGTTTTTTTTTAAATGCCCGAAGGCGATTAGGTTATCCTCTAGGTTAATTTAGTTTAGTTTAGTTACAAACAAGGTCCCACAATAAGCTTCCACATAAACATTTCTTAAACAATACATTAACGGTGTCACTTAAACGACATGGCTCATTTTTAAAAACATATCAAACGGAGCTTGGTCAATCATCCCGTCCAAAGCACCGATCACCTGAAAAGATTCAACGAGGGAGGGATTAGCACAAAGCTAAGTGAATGAATATAATCTACAAATTTTGTAAAGCCCAACAAGCTGGCAAAGACATCTATACTATCTAAAGGCCACCTAACCAAGTATCACTGTTCCCTAAAACACGGAAGTTATAAAACACCTCCGGTTGGGTCATCACTTAAACCCGGAAGTTTAAATAAACATCTCCGGTTGGGTCATTGCTGGAACACGGAAGTTTAAATAAACATCTCCGGTTCGTTCAAGAAGATCGGGGTCCTGCCGGAGCCTTAAACCATGGTCGGCCAAACCACGGTAACCGATAGCGGTTCGTGACCAACACCCGGGCAACTCCCTCCCCTTGACCATGCAACAAATACAGGTAAGGTCGGATACCCTTTAGTCGACACCCATTGCCCAGCGCACTGACTTCTCAAACCTCGATCACCAAGTCAAACCGAGTTGTAGCTACCCGTCGAGCCAAGTCTCTTCACCTATGTGCACAAGGTCATGTATGGTATTCCCTAACACTAGGCATACATAGCAAGTAGACCAGCTACGAAAAACACCGCGAAAAACGTCACAACTGAGTTCCCAATCGCGAACTCCAGTTCACGATCGCGAACTAGAGTTCGCGACGTGAACTATGATCGTGAACTCTTCGCGACGACTAACAAATTTCTCTGGACTGACTTCCTGATCGCGAACTAGGTTCGCGTCGCGAACTCCCCCCGTCTGGCGATTTCCTGCATTTTTACCAAGTATGCATATACCGAACCAATTGTGAACGAACACAAGTTGGAGATTAAATCCACTCACTGTTACTTCCACTTTTCGAACTCAGAGGTCTAATGTTTCTGAGTCACGATCCCGATTCCTGTACACCAAAGGAATACCGAATTAGCATATAATTCCACCAAATTATAAACAATGTTAAATATACATTTAACAATAACACTTGCAATAACTAGATAACCAAACACCTAAATCATCATATGAACATGTCATGACCATTTACACTTACATAGCAAGTCAACTAGTCATTTGCAAGTCTTACATTCAAACGGGTCAAACCGGGTTATTAAACAATAATGCATCCTACAATTGTAAACATAGCATCAACTTGCAATTCACCAAATGCTACCTATAACATTTCTAATCACATAAACCTAACAAAATACTTATACTTTCACAAACCAAGTCACTTTAAGTCATTTTACCACTAAACGGCCCAAACGGGTCAAAAGTCCGAATATGACTATAACACTTCCAATTTCCATCAATTAGCACAAAATCCTATAACTTTGCAAGTCATAATCATGTAACCATTCATCAAGTTCAAGTCACCAACAATCCATGTATTTTACTTCCAATTTACTAGTTAATCATTTTAACCAAAAACATCCAAACACTAGTTAGCATTTCATCAATTTCACCAAATCTCAACATAATTCAAAACTAACATATCCAATCTATCATGTTAGCATATTTAAGCAACAAAACCCGCAACAACACATCAATGTCGTGTTTTCCACCAACTAGTCATTTAACACAATAATTGGTTCATAATTTCTACATAATCTTAAACAATTGTTTTAACTAACAATTTCACCCAAATCAAGTCATAATCCACCAAAACATCCAATACTTGATTTCTCAACATTCATAGCTTACTAAACATGTTTTCTCAACCTAATGAACAATTCCAAGCATTCAAACAACAAGAAATCCAAGGTTTGTCAAAACCCACATAACCTACTTTTAGCATAAACACCCTAACTTGTACATCTTGCTAAAATAGTTGTACCTTGTGCTAAAATACTTGTACCCATACAACAAAACATGTCAAATTTTGTATAAACACTTAACATAACATCTAACACCATAATCACCACCCAAATCTCAAGAACACATAAACCCTAATTTATCAACTATCATGAAATCGAAAATGAACACATATAGGTTGAAGCTTACCTCAAGAGCTATCCAAAAACGTGTTCGGATTAAAGATTGGCCAAGAAACGAGCTATGGATCTTCAAGATAACTCAAGAACACAAAAGGGTTTTCATTTTAGAGAGATGTTAGAGAGAGAGAGAGGAGAGAGACGTAGAGAGAGTGAGATGGAGAAAAATGATCAAAAAGATGGGCACTCCCCATCTAGGAGCCGGTCAAGGGATGGGGTGGGACCCACTTGATTTTTTTTTTCACTTTTAAACAAATACAATACAAAAGTCCCTTTCGTAGTTAATTTATTTAAAATAACAAACGGGCTCCAATTTTAAAAACGAAAGCATTTCTGGAAACGAGATCCGACAAGGAATCTAAAGATATAAAAATCAAATTTTCATTTAAACATTTCAGAAAACAGATATTTTAATCCCTTGATTAAAATATCACAAAAGGACAAAAGGTCAAACAATTCATTTAACACTTAATCAATTTATTCCACATATGGTCAAATAGATATTTTCAAATATCAAAATATACCTAAAACAACTAGGCCAGTTTTAGGATGTTACAACTCTACCCTCCTCTAAGAGGATTCCGTCCCCGGAATCCAACAATAATAGTCAAATAGCAAGTATTTATCATAATAAATTCACGACTATATTCCAATCACTTTCACGTATACATGCTCAAACAAAATCACATCCAATTTGTCATACACTTCGTAGTATACTTAGTAATTCCAACTTTTTCATATTATGTTCCCGCAAAACATCGCCATTTCAATTAACAATCAATTCATTTCTGTTTTCTACACTTACTCCGAAAAATCTCATTACTCATATAGCATTTACCATTCATAACAAGTTAGCATTCTTCATGCCAAAAAATGATCCACAAGCATATGTTTAAGAATTCCTTACACAAAGTCACAACAATTAACCCAAGTCTCAGTTATCTACTCATTTTCTTCTTTATTCCAACAAAATTTACAACCTTGACCCGCAATTTTAAGAATTTCCAATAACAATTTCCGGTCTTAATCAACTAATTTCAAAAAAATACACTTTCATAACATAAAGTCACATCAATTTTTGCATACTAGGCACGAACTGGTCAAAATCAAGCAATTCATCGTGACACTATCAAAGCCCTTAGTTAACAATACTTCTAACAATCATCAACTATTTTATGCATAATTAGCCATATTACAAAGATGACAAAAATTTTACAACGTCAAGTTGCACGTTTTGACAAACAAGTCGAAGTCTACACAATTCAAGTCTACCCCACATATTTCATTACAATCATGGCAATACAATTAGCAACATCTTTCATACCCAAATATTCATGCCGGCGACCTAACAGATCAAAACAAGTTTTATTATCCAAAAATTGTTTTATTACATCCATAACATGTTAAAGTATTTAACAAAACCCACTTATACAATTAGCAACGATTATCATCATAATGAAGGTTTAACAACTAAAAGCATCCAATCCAGTCTTGACACAAATCACCTTAAACGGGTCAACATTGAGGAATTTAACACAACGATTTCAAACATACAATTCACAGTTCATTAACATGTCAAACTCATGTGATGACTAATAAGCATTTTCAATTACATGTCAACTTTTACTTAGACTTCAAGTCAACTAATCACAATTCAACTAGTCCTTAACTCTTACCTATTAACATCCTAATAACATGATACCTTTTCGTCAATTCAATTTACAATTAAGCATAAACAACTTTTATTATAATCAATAAGACATCATCAACACCTTGAGTAATTTCAAAATTACTAATTCAAACTATGATCAAATTTTATTAACATAAATTATTTTAATATAATCATCAAATTTCCAAACTTGTCCCAAATAATTTCATAATTAAGGCAATCACTTAACAAACTCATTTATCTTCAATTATTACTATGACAAGTCATCTCAAAATATTTACACTCACAATTCATTAGTCGCATTTCAGATTTCAAATTCGACATATGAAACAATTTGATAATTTATCATAAGCATTTCAGTTCATTCAGATAATTAACACCGACTAACCGTCATAGTTAAGGTCTATAACAAAAGCAAACATCAACTTGTTCACATTTCACAAACATTTCCGATTTTCACCACACAAGTCACTATATGTGACCCGACGGGTCACAACAAAATTCCCCCTTTTCACATAACAAACACTAGTCCTACTTGGACTATTCAATTCACGTATACAATTCCATCCATCTTAATTACAAGCATCACATTCCCACAGTTTACAATAGTTACTAATATACTCAATTCATCTATGGCCACTTATATTGTGACCGAAACCGACATACAACCGATTCTCTTCGCTTCTCCAAAAGTGAAGGAACAACCAAAACAATTTCAATCAACTTATCACCAATTCACACAATATGAAAACGAACAACCCTAACCACCGAGACACTATGTGTGTCCCGACAAACAAGAAAAGAACAATCTTTTATAACTTTTATTTATAACTTTGATCAAACTAGACTATTCCACACATCATATCACACTAAACTTAGTTCAAGTTCCAACAATTAAAGACATGAAAGCATGCATCATTTATATCCACAAAACTCCCGACATATAGGATGTATCCCAAATCAATAAGCAATCAATTATTCTAATTCAAGTGACATAACACACCGAAGGTAATCAGTTCAGTTCATCACAACATTTCACAAGTCCTAATTAAGCGATCTACTCAATTACTAATTTTTACATGAACACAAGTATTGAGTTTATAAAAACATACCCGAGTAGTCACTGTCAGTGACGTCAGCACTCTTTCTTTTCCTTTCTACAGTTGATGAAGATTCCCCGACCACCACCGCACTTGACCCATAATCCACTTTCTTTCCAAAAGGACATTTACTCCTTTCATGTCCCTTACTTTGACAGTTCCAACATACATCCCGTGGAAGCTTGCAATCCTTACCCTCGTGTCCTAGTTGACCACAACTCTTGCATTTCATGGTCTGAACAGTGCAAGTCCCAAAATGAGCGGACTTACATTTACGACACCATGGGTTCTTTTGACCTGATCTACGAACAGTCTGTTTACGACTCATGTTTCCCGGTGGTTTATAGGCACCTTGGTGCCCTAACTCTAGAGGTGACGGGATTCCCAAGTGGGGGTATGGGTAAAGTCCCTGAGGTGGTAGTGGATGATTTATCTGAGGTGGAGAGGATTGGTTCATCTGTGGCGGAAATGGATAATTTGCTAGTGGTTGCGTTGATGGGGGAATAAGAAGCAATGTGGCAAGGGTCGAGGGTGTCATTCCTTTGATTAGTCGTTGTTGTTGTTGCACCTGATTTCTTAACTCTTGCACTTGGTTTTCCAACGCCTTAATATGTGCTTCCCGGTCAGTCTCCACATTATTACTTGAGGTAGTAACTTTTTCTGGGGTCAAGGGGGTCGGGTTCTCTTTATCCGTCATATCTGTAGCAAAACACAACATCTCACGAAACCTTAGTTTAAATCGTTAGTAACTACATACTAACTATAAACTAGCTTCATTCACCGTTGCTCTAATCCCGCTCGTACGGAATGCTTGACCAAACTTGAGCCACGATTTGGGAATGGAACACCAACCCCGTGTATCCATCGCCAAACCGAAGCTCTGATACCAAGTTGTAACACCGCAAAATTTAGGAAGCGTTTTTTTTTTTTTAATGCCCGAAGGCGATTAGGTTATCCTCTAGGTTAATTTAGTTTAGTTTAGTTTACAAACAAGGTCCCACAATAAGCTTCCACATAAACATTTCTTAAACAATACATTAACGATGTCACTTAAACGACATGGCTCATTTTTAAAAACATATCAAACGGAGCTTGGTCAATCATCCCGTCCAAAGCACCGATCACCTGAAAAGATTCAACGAGGGAGGGATTAGCACAAAGCTAAGTGAATGAATATAATCTACAAATTCTGTAAAGCCCAACAAGCTGGCAAAGACATATCTACTATCTAAAGGCCACCTAACCAAGTATCACTGTTCCCTAAAACACGAAAGTTATAAAACACCTCCGGTTGGGTCATCACTTAAACCCGGAAGTTTAAATAAACATCTCCGGTTGGGTCATTGCTGGAACACGGAAGTTTAAATAAACATCTCCGGTTCGTTCAAGAAGATCGGGGTCCTGCCGGAGCCTTAAACCATGGTCGGCCAAACCACGGTAACTGATAGCGGTTCGTGACCAACACCCGGGCAACTCCCTCCCCTTGACCATGCAACAAATACAGGTAAGGTCGGATACCCTTTAGTCGACACCCATTGCCCAGCGCACTGACTTCTCAAACCTCGATCACCAAGTCAAACCGAGTTGTAGCTACCCGTCGAGCCAAGTCTCTTCACCTATGTGCACAAGGTCATGTATGGTATTCCCTAACACTAGGCATACATAGCAAGTAGACCAGCTACGAAAAACACCGCGAAAAACGTCACAACTGAGTTCCCAATCGCGAACTCCAGTTCACGATCGCGAACTAGAGTTCGCGACGTGAACTATGATAGTGAATTCTTCGCGACGACTAACAAATTTCTCTGGACTGACTTCCCGATCGCGAACTAGGTTCGCGTCGCGAACTCCCCCCGTCTGGCGATTTCCTGCATTTTTACCAAGTATGCATATACCGAACCAATTGTGACCGAACACAAGTTGGAGATTAAATCCACTCACCGTTACTTCCACTTGTCGAACTCAGAGGTCTAATGTTTCTGAGTCACGATCCCGATTCCTGTACACCAAAGGAATACCGAATTAGCATATAATTCCACCAAATTATAAATAATGTTAAATATACATTTAACAATAACACTTGCACTAACTAGATAACCAAACACCTAAATCATCATATGAACATGTCATGACCATTTACACTTACATAGCAAGTCAACTAGTCATTTGCAAGTCTTACATTCAAACGGGTCAAACCGGGTTATTAAACAATAATGCATCCTACAATTGTAAACATAGCATCAACTTGCAATTCACCAAATGCTACCTATAACATTTCTAATCACATAAACCTAACAAAATACTTATACTTTCACAAACCAAGTCACTTTAAGTCATTTTACCACTAAACGGCCCAAACGGGTCAAAAGTCCGAATATGACTATAACACTTCCAATTTCCATCAATTAGCACAAAATCCTATAACTTTGCAAGTCATAATCATGTAACCATTCATCAAGTTCAAGTCACCAACAATCCATGTATTTTACTTCCAATTTACTAGTTAATCATTTTAACCAAAAACATCCAAACACTAGTTAGCATTTCATCAATTTCACCAAATCTCAACATAATTCAAAACTAACATATCCAATCTATCATGTTAGCATATTTAAGCAACAAAACCCGCAACAACACATCAATGTCGTGTTTTCCACCAACTAGTCATTTAACACAATAATTGGTTCATAATTTCTACATAATCTTAAACAATTGTTTTAACTAACAATTTCACCCAAATCAAGTCATAATCCACCAAAACATCCAATACTTGATTTCTCAACATTCATAGCTTACTAAACATGTTTTCTCAACCTAATGAACAATTCCAAGCATTCAAACAACAAGAAATCCAAGGTTTGTCAAAACCCACATAACCTACTTTTAGCATAAACACCCTAACTTGTACATCTTGCTAAAATAGTTTTACCTTGTGCTAAAATACTTGTACCCATACAACGAAACATGTCAAATTTTGTATAAACACTTAACATAACATCTAACACCATAATCACCACCCAAATCTCAAGAACACATAAACCCTAATTTATCAACTATCATGAAATCGAAAATGAACACATATAGGTTGAATCTTACCTCAAGAGCTATCCAAAAACGTGTTCGGATTAAAGATTGGCCAAGAAACGAGCTATGGATCTTCAAGATAACTCAAGAACACAAAAGAGTTTTCATTTTAGAGAGATGTTAGATAGAGAGAGAGGAGAGAGAAGTAGAGAGATAGTGAGATGGAGAAAATGATCAAAAAGATGGGCACTCCCCATCTAGGAGCCGGTCAAGGGGTGGGGTGGGACCCACTTGACTTTTTTTTTTCACTTTTAAACAAATACAATACAAAAGTCCCTTTCATAGTTAATTTATTTAAAATACCAAACGGGCTCCAATTTTAAAAACGAAAGCATTTCTGGAAACGAGATCCGACAAGGAATCTAAAGATATAAAAATCACATTTTCATTTAAACATTTCAGAAAACAGATATTTTAATCCCTTGATTAAAATATCACAAAAGGACAAAAGGTCAAACAATTCATTTAACACTTAATCAATTTATTCCACATATGGTCAAATAGATATTTTCAAATATCAAAATATACCTAAAATAACTAGGCCAGTTTTAGGATGTTACAATAGACAGCCTTGCAAAACGAATTTCATCAAAATTTGCAGTCATTAACAGATGAACAACGAGGTGTTTTTGATGATATTATGACATCTGTTGATTCTGATAACGGGGGTGTGTTCTTTGTTTATGGTTATGGCGGAACTGGTAAAACATTCTTATGGAGAACTCTTTCATCCGCCATAAGGTCTAAAGGGGAAATTGTGTTAAATGTTGCATCGAGCGGTATTGCTTCTTTATTACTATCTGGAGGTAGGACTGCTCACTCTCGGTTTCACATTCCTTTTTATCTTAATGAAGATTCAATGTGTTCTATAACGTCAAACAACGATGTGGCGATGTTAATAAAAAAAACATCGCTTATAATATGGGATGAGGCGCCAATGGTTCATAAGCATGCTTTTGAAGCGTTGGATAGAACACTTCGAGATATTTTAAGAGCTGGTAATAATGTGAACAGTGATCTACCATTTGGAGGAAAAGTTGTTGTTTTTGGTGGAGATTTCAGACAGATTCTACCGGTTGTGCCAAACGGGAGCAGACAAGATATAGTAAATGCATCGTTGAGTTCTTCATATATATGGCAAAGCTGCAAAGTTAAAACGTTAACAAAAAATATGAGGTTGACAGTAGGAAGTGATATAGCTGATATTGAAGAAACCACGTCATTTGCAAATTGGCTTCTGGATATTGGCGAAGGCAAAATTGGTGGGCCGAACGATGGTAATGCAATTATTGATATTGACCCAGATCTTATAATTTCAACATCTGCAGACCCGTTAAGTACGTTGATTGATTTTGTTTATCCTTCTTTGCTAGTTTGGGTTATGGTTTGGGATCGACTGGTTTGTTGTTGGTGTTGTCTTCTCCGGCGAACACACACACAGTGTGCCGGCGCTTCTCTAACGGTTTTATCGCAGGTACCGGTCTGCCCGTTCAGGGGTTTTATTCGGTGATCGTTACTGGGTTTTGTTTTCTGTCACACAACCCCCGTCTCCGACGGAGGGGTTGATCTCGGCTTTCCGACGACGCACACACACGCGCAGTGGTGTGTGTATGCCGGGCTGTTTTGATAGTTGTTGCTTCTAGACCGATCCCCGTCGTTCTCCGAACTCCCCGCAAACGCAGACACACACACACGCTCATGTGTGTGTTGTAGGTGTTATTTGCGCGAGTTTTTGGCGAGTGTGAGTAGCCGGTTAAGTCATCGAGCGGTAGCCGGTGAAATCATTGAGCAGTAGCCGGCGATTAAAATTTTCATGGCAGATTCGTTTGGCAGTGACTGTATCACGTTTTCCTTATTTTGATTTAAATCAGTCCATAAAACTTTGTAACTAGCTAAAGCCTTTAACCCATTTTAGAAACCCAATAATATCATTTAAAGCTCGAAGCCCAACTCGTTTTCTTTTAGCCCAAACCAGCTTTAAACCTAATCTGTTCAGCCATGTGGGCCTTGGCCAACTGGCCGGCCCAGTTCACAGTCCAGCTATTTTGTTTTCTGATGTGTTAGCCCATCAGTCTTCATCAATTGGTACAAACTAAGTTAAGCCCAATATGTTTTTTTTTAAGTATAATTAGGTTTTAAAATAAATAAATAAACTAAATAAAATATTTTCTTATAAAACGAACAGTAACTAGTATTCAAAATAAATATTTATTTATTTAAATTAATTATATAGTTACTTATTTATTTATTTGGTTAATTAAATACTTAATTAATTCATATTTGTTTAAAAAAAAAAAAACTATTTATCTAATAATTATTCAATATTCAAAATTATTTTCTTTAATTATTATTTAATTAACAATTACGTATAACTATTTAACTCAAACTAAATAATTACCTTTCGAACAACGAATTATTCGTCTACAAACAAATTGAATGTATGTACTTAACATACACAATTATATTTAATACACAAGTTCATCCAGCAAGTCACCAACATATCGCTCATGTCAAAACTCGAGTTGAGAGAAACATTCATGCATCATGTAGTCTAGGCGTGTCATTTTAGACCGTCACTTATTAACTATACTTATGCGTTTAGGACGCTAGGAAACTTTGGTTGGAATCCCCAACTACGAATTTGGAAGCTTCGCTAAGGTGAGTTTCACAGCCCCACTTTTACTGCTTTTAACTATTTAAATTGGGGGAGAAAACATATACTTATTCAAAATGATTTTTGTGAGTTTCACGGCCCCACTTTTACTGTTTTTATAACTACTTTATTGGGGGAGAAAACATATACTACTCAAACTATTTTGCAATAATTGATCTTGGTATAATCATTGTGGTGTACACGTACCAACTGTTTAAGGGCCACAATACATGTCCTCGTTTAACCGTAATCATTAACTATACGTTTTAGCCAAGGAATATAGAGATAGTACTATCGGGATTGATCCCCCGCTCATGGTTAGTCGCGCTAGCCCAACTGGGTTTGAGCTTTATATTCTAACTACTTTAGATTTATGGTTTGATTATAGGCTCCTTGATTATACTTTAACTTGTTTGCTTAGCTAGCTTGCGAGGGATTATGCATTGCACCAAAACTATTTTTGTACATGATTTGTACCCAACGATTTGATGATATAACTTTTGGAGTCATAAAACCTGTGAACTCACCAACCTTTGTGTTGACACTTTTTCTATATGTTTTCTCAGGTAAAGGAAATTAAGCTATGTCGAGCATAAAATTTTGTCACGGATTGTCATGCATTGGTCTCAACAATAAGTCTTTATGACATTAGTTTTCAATTACAAACATTTATTTTGTTTTATGGTTAAACCTTTCCTTTTGGTTTTTGTAACGACATTGGCAATCCATTTTTTTTTACAATTTATGCGAAGTTTACTATTATTGATGTGTTATGTTACTAGTTAGTCGCACCTCGTTCTTCCGCAAAACCGTTTTTGGCGGGGTGTGACACCCCGTTATGTTATTAAGAAATATTGACCAGAAAAATGGTTTATGCAACGGTACAAGACTTCAGATTGTGGCTTTGGGTGTCCGTGTTATAGAAGCAGTTGTTATATCTGGGAACAATGTTGGATATCGTACTTTTATATCAAGATTATCTTTGACACCATCTGACGCCAAAATCCCCTTTAAATTTAAAAGAAGGCAATTTCCACTCTCTATTTGCTTTGCTATAACAATTAATAAGAGTCAAGGTCAATCATTGTCGAAGGTGGGTCTGTATTTGAGAGAGCCTATTTTTTCACACGGTCAATTGTATGTGGCTTTATCTAGAGTAAAAAGCAGAAAAGGACTGAAGATTTTAATAGAAGATAAAGATGGCGGTGTGACGAATAAAACTTTTAACGTTGTATTTAAAGAAGTTTTTAGAAATTTATCTTGATTTATTTGTTTAAACATTTTTCATAATTTGTCATTGAATGTTGGACTTCCTTTTAATCAGTTTTTGATATTTCGTTATTGAAATGATTTAAGTGTTTTGAAACCCAATTGGTCCTCTTATGAATATATTCATTTTTTATTTTATTTTTTTACAAATCTAATTCAGGTGAAACTAAATCTGGTAATAAACTTTGTATTATATATTCTTCACTATCAGTATAAAGAGTGACAGCCCGTGATTCTTCACGTGTTATAACTGTAACACACCGATTTTCAACCCAAATTAAAACTTTTAAAACAAAGGTTTAAGTCTTTACAAACCGAATATAAAAATATGGTTTAACTAAAACATTTGGAATAATTAGTAAGTCTCAAAACCGGTGTTACAAATATATCAAAACTATAGTCTAGGGAATTAAATAAGTACACCGAGCTAATCCATCCAAATGCTAACTACGGGCCGCCTAATCTTTTGCTCCCGAACCTGAGTACATAGTCAATATAAACGTAGTACGTGAGACAAATATTGTCTCGTGAGAAACATGGGTTTTTGACCCGGTTAGAAAATAATTTGCAATAAAATAATAATTAACAATTATCAAGTTGCACATAGACAAT
Organism: Calendula officinalis; assembly: GCA_963853835.1. NCBI lineage: Eukaryota > Viridiplantae > Streptophyta > Magnoliopsida > Asterales > Asteraceae > Calendula > Calendula officinalis. The sequence continues at coordinate 20,902,615 of OY970827.1, forward strand.
CAATCTCTAAGGCTTGCCATAAGCCAAACACATACGTAACGGGCCTCCCCGAAACAACTCCCCCGATGTGGGTTATCTAGGTAAACTCCCCCGTTTCCGGGTTATCTATTTGCTCCCCCGATTTCCGGGTTATCTCAAACTCCCCCGTTTCCGGGTTATCTATGTCTCGACATACTACTATTGCGCAGGGTGGTACCGCCCCAAGTAGTAGCCACTAACTCCCCCAACTTATGTGGGTTATCTAGGATCCAATCGATTAGCTACCACATAACAAATCATCAACTTGGGTCAAGCCCATATCACAACTCAATCATACTAGTGGTAACTAAACAACAAGTTCACAATACAATTCAATTCATTTCAATTAAATTAAATCGTACTCTATCAATTCGATCTTTTCTTTATTAAAATAATTATCTAATAAAGACTCTAAAATCATTTCAATTCATAACAAGGTTTACTATGTACTCAGAAAATATCACATGTACTCACCTTAGCAATGCTATCCAACAATTGTGTTCAACAACACAATCCTTACTTCCAAATTGAGGAAGTACTTCCAATCTCAAGGTCTTCTTGACCTAACATCAATATCAATACAAAGTCTAGTTATAATCCATAACTAGCTACTAAGTAGTCCATCTAAACATTCCCAACCACCAAGTTCATACAACTTGGTGGAATCTCAAACCCTAGTTCAAGATTTTCCATCATCAATCCCAAATCTAACTTGTACACATTGATTACAAGTTCACAAGGAGTGTTTTACACTCATGAAAGTTCATCTTCCCCAAAGATGATATGGTGGGTTCCCAAAACCACCATTGTTACCCATACCAAGTTCAAAATGAAGGTAACTAAGTGAAATAAGCAAGAATTCTTACCCTTGATGCTTAAATCCTTCAAGATGATGAAGATTTGAGCTCCTTAGCTCCAAAAACCGCCCAAATGCTCTCAAAAACGGCTGCTATAAGTCTAGGGTTCGTAGGTGTTATGAGCCCTAGCTTCTACACTACTTTATATACTCCAGACAGACCTCGCGCCCCGCTCGCGTTTGCCTCGCGCCGCGAGGTGACGCGGGTTGTCCTCTTGGTCGCCGCAGGAACACCCAACTCGCGCCCCGCTCGCGCCTGGCTCGCGCCGCGAATCTCAACGCGAGATCGACGCGAGTCTCTCGCGACTGAGCTCTGAACCTACTGTTCGCTCTCGCGTCTGGCTCGCGCCTTCCTCGCGCCGCGAGGGCTGTTCCAGTCAGATTCTTGGCCTTTAAACTTGTTTCCATCCAAGTTTTGACCCATACTTGGTTATACCAAGTCCCAAACATTCAATCATTCGATAAAACACAAACCGAAATGAAAACTAACATAAATAACGAAAATTCACATAAATCCCGAATAATTACACGAAATGAAAAACGTAAAATTACGGTCGTTACAACTATCTACCCCTTAAGAGGATTCCGTCCTCGGAATCGTCTCATAATCTACAAAATCCGGGTAGCATTTCTTCATATCATCTTTGACTTCCCAAGTCAAATTTGGCCCAAGGGAATGCTTCCACTTGACCAACACTAGCTCAATCTCTTTGTTCCTCAATTTCTTCGTTTGGGCCTCCAATATGGCCTCGGGCTCTTCAATCAACCGGTTGGGTGCATTGACCCGCAAATCTTGGAGTGGAATAATATTCTCCTCTTCACCCACAAATTTCTTCAAATTACTAACATGGAAGGTGTCATGGACACCTTGCAACTCGGGTGGAAGTTCTAACTTAAATGCTTGTAAGCCGACCCGTTTCAAGATCCTAAACGGGCCTACATACCTTGGACTCAATTTGCCCTTCTTTCCGAATCTCATCACGCCTTTCCAAGGCGACACCTTCAACATCACCATATCCCCGACATTCAAGTCATATGGTCGCTTTTTCAAACCCGAATAACTCTTTTGGCGATCTTGTGCCACTTTCATATTCTTTTGAATTATCCCAATTTTCTCATTTGTTATTTTCACAATTTCGGGACCCGTGAGTTTTGTCTCACCCGCCTCTAACCAACAAGAAGGCGTTCGACATTTTCTCCCATACAATGCCTCAAACGGTGGCATTTTAATTGTCGAGTGATAACTATTGTTATACGAAAACTCAACTAATGGTAAATGTTCATCCCATTTACCACCAAAATCCAATACACACGATCTCAACATATCTTCCACCGTTTGGATCGTTCTTTCACTTTGACCATCTGTTTGCGGATGGTAAGCCGTGCTCAATCTCAACTTAGTTCCCAACTCTTCTTGGAGTGATCTCCAAAATCTCGAGGTAAACCTTGCATCTCGATCGGACACAATTGACAATGGTACCCCGTGCAAACGAACAACTTCATCAACATACAATTTTGCCAACTTCTCGAGTGGCATGGTTTCCCTAATGGCTAGGAATAACGCACTTTTCGTTAACCTATCAACAATCACCCAAATGGCGTCATGATTCCTACTTGTCTTTGGGAGACCAACAATGAAATCCATTGTGATGTCATTCCATTTCCCGGCCGGCACTTGCAACGATTGTGCAACACCATAAGGCACTTGGTGCTCGGCTTTCACTTGTGCACACGTGGCACATTTTGATATGTACTTTGCTACCCTCGACTTCATCCCGGGCCACCAATAAATTTTCTTCAAGTCTTGATAAGTTTTTGTACTACCGGGATGAATCGAATACTTAGACTTGTGAGCATCATTCAACAACACTTTTCGGTTTCCGCCGAATTTCGGGACCCAAATTCGCCCATTCACGGTTTTCAACCCTTGACCATTTTCTTCAAATACTTGGTTCTTTCCCAACCTCTCTTGTCTATACTCGTCTTTTCCAATCACTTCCACTTGTGCGGTTTTTATACTTTCAATAAAGCTACACACTACATCAATCCGCATTAACTTAGCCTTAACCGGCTTTTCATAAACCTTTCTACTCAAGGCGTCGGCTACCACATTAGCCTTTCCCTCGTGATAAACGATCTCACAATCGTAGTCACTAATCAACTCGATCCACCTTCTTTGTCTCATATTCAAGTCTTTTTGTGTGAACACATACTTGAGACTTTTGTGATCCGTGTACAAGATACACCTTGTACCATACAAGTAATGCCTCCAAATTTTCAAGGCGAAAATAATCGCCGCCAACTCTAAATCGTGAGTTGTATACCTTTCTTCCGCATTCTTCAATTTCCTTGAGGCATAAGCTATCACTTTACCTCTTTGCATTAAAACACACCCAAGACCTCTATTCGAGGCGTCGCTATATACCACGAAATCTTCCATACCGTCGGGTAGAGTGAGGATCGGTGCATTGCACAACTTTTCTTTTAACAAGGCAAAAGCACTCTCTTGCTTCTCCCCCCAATCAAACTTCACGTCTTTTCTCGTTAGCCTAGTGAGTGGCACTGCCACTCGGGAAAAATCTTCAATAAACCTTCGGTAATAACCGGCTAACCCAAGAAAACTTCTAACTTCGGTTGGAGTTTTTGGTGCTTCCCAATTCTTCACCGCTTCAATCTTAGACGGGTCAACTTTTATCCCGCTTCGAGATACTACATGACCAAGAAATTGCACTTCCCGCAACCAAAATTCACACTTGGAGAATTTAGCATACAATTTTTCCCGTTTCAACACTTCTAGAGTTTGCCTCAAATGGTCTTCATGTTCTTCTTCGGTTTTGGAGAAAATAAGAATATCATCAATAAATACTATGAGAAATTTATCGAGAAAAGGGTTACAAACCCTATTCATGAGATCCATAAAAATAGCCGGGGCATTCGTCAAACCGAATGGCATAACTAGAAATTCATAATGACCATAACGGGTCCTAAAAGCCGTCTTCTCGGTATCACCTTCTTTGACACGAACTTGATGGTAACCCGATCTCAAATCAATCTTAGAGAAGTAATCGGCTCCTTGAAGTTGATCAAATAAATCATCTATCCTTGGCAAAGGATATCGGTTCTTAATTGTCATCTTATTTAGCTCTCGGTAGTCGATACACATTCTCATGGAACCATCCTTCTTCTTCACAAACAAAACCGGTGCACCCCATGGTGACGAACTAGGACGGATAAAACCCTTATCAAGCAAATCTTGAAGTTGAGCCATCAACTCTCTCATTTCGGTGGGAGCTAGACGATACGGGGCTCGGGCAATTGGCGTCGCCCCCGGGACTAAATCAATACGAAACTTGACTTGTCTCTCCGGTGGCAAACCGGGCAAGTCATCGGGAAAAACTTCGGGAAAGTCTCGAATAATCTTCACATTTTCAACCGACTTCTTTTCTTTTCTTCCATCAAGGACATAGGCTATAAATGATGCACACCCTTTCGCTAAACATTTTCTTGCCTTAATTGCGGTTAACAAGTTTGGCATACGATGCCTCTTTTCTCCATAAATGTACACTTTTTCATTTTCGGGAGATTTAATCGACACTATTTTCCTTCCACATAAAATCTTGGCTTGGTGGATTCCCAACCAATCCATCCCAATAATTACATCAAAAGCCTTAATTCCCATCGGCATCAAATCAACCTTAAAGTTCTTGTTATCGATTTCTAACTCACAATTTCTATAGACATGTTGAACCATAGAGGTTTTCCCATCGGCTACTTCTATTTCATACAATTCATCAAGTAATTCTAGTGGAACCTTAAACTTAGCACCAAATTCATGAGACACGAAAGAATAAGTAGAACCCGAATCAATCAACACATAAGTGGGTATGGAGTTTATGAATAAGGTACCTGAGACGACATCATGAGTCTCCTTGGCTTCTTCACGTGTGAGTTGGAAAGCACGACCTTTGACCTTCATCGGCTCCGGTTTCTTGTGAGCGGTTGACACCAACGTTTCGGTTCCTTTCTTCGGGCAAACATTACTATAGTGCCCCTTCTCATGACATGAGAAACATTCCACTTCATCAAGGCTTTTAACCTTGCAATCTCTAGCCTTGTGGCCAAAACGACCACATTTGAAACAACCATTGGAATCCGCCTTACACTCTCCCTTGTGGTCCCTACCACACTTCCTACATCCACCAACACTTCCTTGTTTTGACCCGCTCGGGGAAAACTTGCTTTTCTTGGATGACCCCGAAAAACCTTCAAACTTCCTCTTCTCATTACCAACCGATCTCTCTTGCACTCTTCTCTTGCTAACTTTTTCGACACTTCGGGCGACATTGATCGCCTCGTCAAGAGTGGTTGCCCTCTTCACTTCGAGTTCATATTCCCATGGTAACCCATTGGCAAACCGAACCACACGGCTACGTTCGGTTGGGTAAGTACTTGACACGAACAGGAGGTATCCCGTGAACTTCTTGGTATACTCATCCAAGGTCAAATTGCCTTTCTTGAAGTGCAAGAACTCTTCCAACAACTCCTCCAACTCCCTTTCGGGACAATACTTCTCCTTGAGTCTCCTAGTGAACTCGTCCCACGACATCTTGTAAATGGCTTTCTTCCCCAAGGTTTCATACACGGTGTCCCACCATGTAAGAGCATCATCTTTGAACAAACGTGAGGCATAAGTCACCATGTCTTCCTCTTTGCACTTGCTACTCTCAAGCACACGTTCCGTCTCCCGAATCCATTGAACCGTCACTTTCGGTTCCGTACTCCCGAGATAGAAGTCGGGACGACAAGCAAGGAATGTTTTGTAAGAACATCCTTCACGTTCAATCTTTCTCTCTTCACCACTTTCCCCATTGGAGGATTTCTCGGTCGGGTTGGTGTTTCCCGTTGACTTGGTCTTAGTGAGTTGAGGGGAATCTTCACCTTCCTCCCTCTCCTCCTCAAAGCGACGTTCCTCTTCCTCCCTTTCATCATCATCACCTCCTAAGTTCAACCGATCGTTTATGATCCGGTTAACATCTTGTTGCATCACATTTCTCATATTAGTGAGCATGGATTGAATGGCCTCCATAGTTACCGGGGTATGGTTATTCCCGATACCCGAGTTGGCCAATCCATTCCCGTCTTGATTCAAATTCGAAGCTTGTTCCCCATCCAACAATCGACCACTTCTCGTTCTAGCCATCTTACTAAAATAAGATGTCAACCCAATTAGAATCCAATAAGTTGACTAAAAAGTCAAAATTAAACATAAGAATAGCTCGAAATTAAACAATTCCCTCAATGGTCAACCCTAATCCTTAAAGGTCAACCTAACTTCCTATAGAACATAATGTCCCAAAAGCAAAGTCTAAGTCTAGGGTGGGTAACCAACCTAATTCACTTAGACTAATGCTCTGATACCAAGTTGTAACACACCGATTTTCAACCCAAATTAAAACTTTTAAAACAAAGGTTTAAGTCTTTACAAACCGAATATAAAAATATGGTTTAACTAAAACATTTGGAATAATTAGTAAGTCTCAAAACCGGTGTTACAAATATATCAAAACTATAGTCTAGGGAATTAAATAAGTACACCGAGCTAATCCATCCAAATGCTAACTACGGGCCGCCTAATCTTTTGCTCCCGAACCTGAGTACATAGTCAAAATAAACGTAGTACGTGAGACAAATATTGTCTCGTGAGAAACATGGGTTTTTGACCCGGTTAGAAAATAATTTGCAATAAAATAATAATTAACAATTATCAAGTTGCACATAGACAATCAATCTCTAAGGCTTGCCATAAGCCAAACACATACGTAACGGGCCTCCCCGAAACAACTCCCCCGATGTGGGTTATCTAGGTAAACTCCCCCGTTTCCGGGTTATCTATTTGCTCCCCCGATTTCCGGGTTATCTCAAACTCCCCCGTTTCCGGGTTATCTATGTCTCGACATACTACTCTTGCGCAGGGTGGTACCGCCCCAAGTAGTAGCCACTAACTCCCCCAACTTATGTGGGTTATCTAGGATCCAATCGATTAGCTACCACATAACAAATCATCAACTTGGGTCAAGCCCATATCACAACTCAATCATACTAGTGGTAACTAAACAACAAGTTCACAATACAATTCAATTCATTTCAATTAAATTAAATCGTACTCTATCAATTCGATCTTTTCTTTATTAAAATAATTATCTAATAAAGACTCTAAAATCATTTCAATTCATAACAAGGTTTACTATGTACTCAGAAAATATCACATGTACTCACCTTAGCAATGCTATCCAACAATTGTGTTCAACAACACAATCCTTACTTCCAAATTGAGGAAGTACTTCCAATCTCAAGGTCTTCTTGACCTAACATCAATATCAATACAAAGTCTAGTTATAATCCATAACTAGCTACTAAGTAGTCCATCTAAACATTCCCAACCACCAAGTTCATACAACTTGGTGGAATCTCAAACCCTAGTTCAAGATTTTCCATCATCAATCCCAAATCTAACTTGTACACATTGATTACAAGTTCACAAGGAGTGTTTTACACTCATGAAAGTTCATCTTCCCCAAAGATGATATGGTGGGTTCCCAAAACCACCATTGTTACCCATACCAAGTTCAAAATGAAGGTAACTAAGTGAAATAAGCAAGAATTCTTACCCTTGATGCTTAAATCCTTCAAGATGATGAAGATTTGAGCTCCTTAGCTCCAAAAACCGCCCAAATGCTCTCAAAAACGGCTGCTATAAGTCTAGGGTTCGTAGGTTTTATGAGCCCTAGCTTCTACACTACTTTATATACTCCAGACAGACCTCGCGCCCCGCTCGCGTTTGCCTCGCGCCGCGAGGTGACGCGGGTTGTCCTCTTGGTCGCCGCAGGAACACCCAACTCGCGCCCCGCTCGCGCCTGGCTCGCGCCGCGAATCTCAACGCGAGATCGACGCGAGTCTCTCGCGACTGAGCTCTGAACCTACTGTTCGCTCTCGCGTCTGGCTCGCGCCTTCCTCGCGCCGCGAGGGCTGTTCCAGTCAGATTCTTGGCCTTTAAACTTGTTTCCATCCAAGTTTTGACCCATACTTGGTTATACCAAGTCCCAAACATTCAATCATTCGATAAAACACAAACCGAAATGAAAACTAACATAAATAACGAAAATTCACATAAATCCCGAATAATTACACGAAATGAAAAACGTAAAATTACGGTCGTTACAATAACCTAGTTAAAAATCATATAATCAAGTAAATCAATTGATTAATATTCTTAACTCTCTTCAGAAAGATCTAGTCAAGTCTCATATACTTTTACAATTTTTGGCAAAACAAAATAAGAACTTTTCCAAAATAGCAAAGTTGGTTACTCGTATATTTTTGGGCTAGAACATGTTTACAAGAATTGTTTCAAGTTGCACCCAATATAAGTATTTTATTCGTGTAATTAGTCACATCTAATTTATGAACTAGTAATATTAGCTAAATTTTAATTATAATTTAATCAGACAAAATTTCCTTCAAACTGCTATAATAATAATAATTTATGTTTAAAACCTAACAAAAACAACACCAAGAGATAAAAGAACGGACTAGGAATACCATTCAACACATCGATGTTTCATATTCAAACTACATAAATCCATTTATGTTCAAAATACACCCCCATGTTTCACATTCTCGTAGATTAAATTAAACTACCTTCTTACAAATCTACCAAATTTCAACCCAACATCAACTTTCTCATTAAAATCCCAAAATTTCAACCCTCCAAAAGTCGAACAAAAGGTCAAACTCACCTAACCATGACCAAAAACAGAACCAACCCCATAATCAATCTCCCGATCGACCCGACTAGCCGATCCGCACCCCCGAAATACGGCTCGATCATAATATTAAACCGGCAAGTCCCAGTGGAAGGATTATCTTTCGTGACAGTTGAAACATTAGGAAACTTACACGCTTCATCAGCTTGATCATTTTTCTGGTAATAACTATTAAAAGCATACGAAATATTCCCTTTAGCATCTAAATTACCACAAGATGTACCGTACCCTAAACTCGTGCAATCCCCAAGCGCACACGCGTAACTAACCGATTGTGCAATTGATGGGTCATCTAATCTAGCCGAATCTTTCATCACACACCATTTTCTTTGTAAATACTTGACATTACTAGCCGGAATCAAACCGGAATTCGAATTATTTCCGAGATTTAAATTATATTTCGGTTGTCCATCATAGTAAAACACTCCCCAATGTCTTTCAAAGTTTCCGGGTTGAATACTTTTATCGTCTTCGTCGATTAAACTAAATAAATAAGCATCAATTGGGCTATTTCTCATTGGCGTCCCTTTACCGCCCGCTATATGAGTCACGAACCCTTGCATAAACCGTTGTGCGTACTCGTTATTCGCGTTTCGGTCACCGTCACTAGGCCATCCGATTTCTCCTACTATGATTCCCATGTTTGTGAACCCGTTCTTTTGTAGGGCCCACACGAGTGTATCATAGTTAGCATCAAACATGTTTGTGTACGTGGTCCCACCGTCGGTTACAGGAGTTGCGTTCCCGTCAAAAAACGCATATTCAACGGGAAAATCAGGGCTTAGGTAGAGACTTATGAATGGATAGATGTTGACCGTGAAAGGGGACCCGTTTTCGTTTAAGAATTTGGTTATTTGGATCATGTAATCGTGGATATCGGCTCGGAAATCGCCGCCAGAAGGAGGCCCGCTTAAGCTTTCGTACACGTCAGCATTTTGTGGGACCGTTACTTTGACTTTGGGCCCGAGCCCGGCTTTTATGAGTGCGGCTTGGATGTTTTGGAGAGCCGGAAAAGTGGATTTTAGAAAAGTCCCGTTATAAGTTGATAAAAATGGTTCGTTCCCGACTGCAACATACCTATATAGATAATGAAAAAGGAGTAAAACAATGCATAGTCATACTGAAACTGAGAAAATGTTATACTTAAATGATTAATCGGTTATGAAGACCAAAAGGGTAGTCATCTTGTTCCACAAAGTGAACAGAAATAATAAAGGAATTATACGATTTTCATGAGAAGTTTGGATCTTCAGACTTTTCCATATTAAATGTTGTTTTGGAACTTTTGACCATAAAGAAAGGATTCCAAATCATGCTAATCTTTTGAACTATATAGTAAATGGAACAATATTAATATTAAAACTCTATCAAACTGTTTTAAAGACTAAAATAGCATCAAAACTTCAACTAAAACAACCCTAATCATTTTAACCTGAAATTTAGTTAAGAGAGTGTAACTAATCAAGCTTATCTTATAATAGCAAGTTAGCAACCAGAACAATAAGCTATTTAAAGCTTTTTAAAAGCCAAAAAAATGATTAGATGGTATTTAAATATGCGTTTAAGCTGATTATTGCGAGATGGTTCGACAATAAATGATTATGGTTTTCTAATTACTTAACGTGATAAGATTCAAAACCGTTACTCGGGTGGTTTTTGGTTTGTTATTGAGAATGAACCTAAAACTAGGTTATGATAAAAGTTTTTGACGAATAACTCGATGATATCAAATTATCAATTATCTGTTGATTTGTTATGCTTCACCAAAATTACCAAAAACAATATTTATTAGCAATAATGTATTAATTAAGCAAGGGAAAACTACATGAGAAATAAACTTATAAAACAAAAACATCATATATGATATATGATGTAGATCCAAGTGTGAAGGACCGGACCCTTTTGTTTTTGGACGCCTAAGATCGCATGAGTAAAGAGGCTTCACTAAATTGGGCATCACTTGGATTACGAGGCTTCGTTTCGGGCCCAAAAACATTGTATTTTAAGTGTGTTTTGCATTTTTGAAGTTTTTTTTTGTCTAGTTTCTTTATTTTGTTTGTGGTTAGCTTTCAGCTTGTTTGTCTTTTAGGTTCATCTGAAAATTTAGATCTATTTTAGGGTTTCATTTAGATGTTGCAATATACAATTTTGATTTTTATTAAAGTTCATTTTTTTCTCATTTCACAAAACTTGTGTTAGATTTAAAATTAATTATGATTATAGATATTCGTTGAATTAACGATAATGAGAAGACTTGTTCTTGGTATTCGTGTGAATACATGTTCAATGTATGCATCTTGTTTTTAGTCTACACAGTATATCACATTTGTTTCCTAAACTCTCAAACAAACATCATATATCTTTTTATTCTAATTTTTCAAGTTGAGATAATTAATAATCACTTTAGTAACATACATACATACAAACAGTAATATCTTATAAAAGTTAATAGAATCTGAATTACCTATTCAAGAATCAGCAAATGATAATCAACCTTAGGGTTAACTAAAATAAAAATCAGACAAAAAAATCAAAGAATTACTTACCTGATATTAACATTATTATTGATATGATCGGAAACATTTTTTGAAACCCATTTTTCCGCAGCTTTCATGTTACTCATAGTAGCAAGCATATCATTAGGAATTCCAACCATAACTTCAATTCCAGATTTACCTAAAGCTCTTAATGCTCCATAATCAGCATCAAAAAGCTTCACTTTTTGAATTCGATTATCGCTCAGTAATTTCACCACAGTTGCCGGTGGAAGTGGGTGAGATGATTGTGTGCCCCAATTAGCCCCGATTCCATTCACTGATTCCACCCAAAACAGGATTGGAATCACGATTACTGACAGCAAAAACACTCGAAAACCCCCCATTAAATTTCTCACTGGTTATGGGTTAATGATTATTGATCGATCAAACAGAGTTTTTTTTATAGTAAGAATCTTGAAGAAACCCAAAATCAAGATTGAATTTTTAGAATAGGCGGATGAAGGTAGTGCATGTACAATCAAAACCCACAAATTATTTAACTAAAAAGGTAATAAAACACGAAGATCATAAAGTTTTAGAAAGAGAAGATGAATATGTGAGTGCAGAGATTGTTTTGGAAGAGAGAAGAAACAGAGCAGGAACTTACACTCTTGAACATAGCCTGGAACATAAAAGTTAGTTAGATAGCATTATTGTTTTGGAAAAAGATTCTTTTCTTTTATTGTTTCTTATGTATTTAATAATAAGAGTTGATTTCTATAATACATAAATTATTTTAAGGTTTTAATAATGACATTCATATGTGTTGTCAATAAGAGTATTAAAATTTATACATCAATTAACAACCACTTTTTACGTTTTATACATCACTTATTCATTAATAAAAATATAACATTTTAATGCATATAATAACTTGTAAAAGCTGTTATTATCAAAACTCATTATTTTATATATCATATTATATATTTCCTCTATCTTACAAAAAAAAATTCATTTCTTTTTGACACAAGTTTTTAAGATTATACAAGCTAATCAAATTTACATCCAAAAGATACTGTTGTAATTACTAATATAATCAATGTAATCTTAAGCACTATAAATAATTATCAACAGTTTGACCTTTTAGGCTGACTTTTCTATTTGGGTCAAAAATACCCAATTAGGGTCAAAAGGGTATGCTGGAAGTTTTGGAGTTGTTGACAGTCACTAAACCACCAACTGAATGGTTGTGATTCGTCATTGTGCTCGCTCAATTGCAACTAACATGTCATTATTTACCTCCAGGCATTCTGATGATCCTGCTTGTTCCCATTTTTGCTCTATTTTATCATCATCAGTCAAATATAATTAATTAAGACCACATTTCATAATTTCTATAAATTAATTAGGGGATAGTGAGTGTGTGGCTGTCATGTACCTAACTTTAGGTGTGGAACCATCCAAAACTATTTAGTGTTTGATTTTAACACTTAATTTTACTAATGTTTACTAATTTCCAATCATATTAAAACACTTACACGATAAAATAAAATAAAAACATACACACATACGCACATGTGTTCAATATGAGCAACATTTCAAGAAACATGAAGTTTGAAACACCACTACAAAACACACATAAGTAAGACAATTTTGAAGATGGGGTTTAATGGGTTTTGATCACCTAGGGCTTGGGTTTAGATGTACTTTGATGCACTAATGGGTTTATGTGATATTTTTCAAGTGTTTTAATCAAAAATTACATTGTTTTGAATGGTTCCACACCTAAGCTTAGGTATGTGACAGCCACACATTCACTGTTCCCAATTAATTATTATACACTAACATTATTTAGATGCTCGGGTTTCATTTATGTATTGTCGTCATAGAACTATAATTATATTTAAATTACAAAACAATGTAAATATTAACATATATATAATAAATTTTAAAAAAATATTTCATGTTTTCATAGCCAATTCTTAAAGAGACAACAATGTAAATATTAACATATCCTACCCTATATATGATGCCTAAATTTGAAGAGGATTTAAAACCATGGCAATTTCAAGCATTCTTATTCGTCCATAATGTCACTTGGAATTCCCTGATTGGTCCACGTCATTTGCACTAATACAAACGAATCTGGTACAGCTTACGGTCTACATTCATACGCTCCATATACGGCAAACGAATCTGGTACAGCTTACGGTCTACATTCATACGCTCCATATACGGCAAACGAATCTGGTACGGCTTACGGTCTACATTCATATGCTCCATATACGGCTTCCTACATACAAGGAAACAAATAAATAACTATTTAAAAGATCGTACATACAAGGAAACAAATAAATATTTAAATACGACTTCCTACATACAAGGAAACAAATAAATAACTATTCAGAAGTGATACACGACTCAATACAATTTTCATAAAACCGGCATTCTATGATTACGGCATAAAAAGCTGGATTGTGCAACGGAACCAGACTTCAGATATTACGGATTACGGCATAAAAAGCTGGATTCTTCATTTAATAAAATGTCCGTGTAACATTTCTTCATTTACCGTTTCTTTGTACAAAATCATCATCACATCTATCGATTATTATGTCATTTAGAAATATATAAAGTTTTTGGACATTTTTCTACATACTAAAATTTACAGTATACCCGCCCATCGGGCGGGTTTTGTAGCTAGTATATAATAAATCAGGTAATAAAAAACATATATATATATATATAATAAATCAGGTAATAAAAAGCTTAGGATGTCTATTGAGAAGAAGTGACATGAGGTGCAACAGGCCCTGCATAAAATCAAAGTATGATGGATTTAAAGAAACAAATTAAAAAACTGTAATTCCTAAATAAAGCACAATAAATTTGTTTAGGATTCATCAGATTTCAATTTGTGTAAAACCCCAATTACAAAACCTAATATTTCACAATATTAGGAAACTGAATATCTGGCAAAAGATTATGAGAATTAACCCGCTTGCAAAAGATTACGGGAATTAACCCGATTTAAATTTTGAAAATTAACAATTTCCACAATATTAGGAAACTGAATATTGAAAATAAATGCTAGTAAAGGGGATGTAGCAATGAGGTGGCATCTAATTGGCAACTAGGTGACATCTAATTGGCTCTGATTAATGACGTCATTATGATGTGGAAAGAGTGACGTGGCGTAATTTTAAAAATTCTTTCTTTTATTATATATAAAGATAAAGATATTTAAATGGGAAACAGTTAGTTAGGTCACAACAACTTTATATGTGAAAAACTAAACGACGCAGATAATTAAAAATACATAAAATAAGTTTAATGCATGGAATGTCATTATTTAAACAAAAAAGTTCCAAATATTGTGTGGAAAACAATACTTCATCAAACAATACAAAAAAAAAAACAAAAAAAAAAAAAACAAAAAAGAAGCAAACGATCTAACCTAAGTCACTATTTATAGTAGATAGTTGGGAGGTCCTCGGGAGGGTGATGACAATGCCGTAACTCGACCCATTTTTTCTGTGAAAAAAAATATATAAATATTTATAGTAGATAGAGTTTTTACAAAGCTAAATTAATTTTAATTGTGAAGTTTATATTCATATTTTTAAATTATCTTTACTTTCCAAGCAATTTAAATTTTAACTTGATTTTCTCTCAAAACCAACTAGTTAGTGGAATATAAGTCTCATTCTTTATAAATAAAGTGTTATTAATTATGTTTAAAAGTAAAAATAAAGATAAAAATAATAATTATACTAAAGTAGATAATTAGTAGATTTTTTTTGAACGGCAACAAGAACTTGAGACAAGGCGAGCTTCGGCAATGTCATCACCTACCCCCACCTCAAACACAAAAAAATTATAAACTAGCGAGAAGCTAGAGGGAGCATACAAAGTTTAAAAACAAGAAACCGGCAAATTACACCACAACTCCCACATATTATCTAAACAACATTTCGATCGATATTTATCCAAAAGAAAGAAAAGGCTTGCACTTGACTAATCACCAAGATGACAAGTCATACCTTTTTATTTACCAAATAAAGTAAATTTTAAAATATATACTATTATCACTTATTTTAAAACACCCATAACATGCACTTGTTTCGAAGCATCGATTATATTTTTATTATAATTATTATCAGTATATTATTCTGATAATTTGAATAAATATTCTTAATAGAGGGAGCAGAAGGTAGTAAAGTGAGAAAAGAAGATAGAGAATTATTGCGGTAGTCTAGCTGGAAAAACCAGTGCTTGAGGATGCAATCCATCATGCGTATCATTTAAGAATCTAAAAGACGAAAAAAAGGTTTTCCTATTGTTCAGTCATTTTTATCATTTTCTAAATAATTTATGGGTTTTGATAAGAACATTTCTAAAGGCTGTCATAAGACATACATAAAAAGTTTGTACATCTATATATAACCGACTTCTGAATTTTAAGAATTACTCCGCCGTACTATTCTTAATGTCTTTAGAGACAACCCTTAAAACTGTCATTATCAAAACCCATAATTTATTACCAATACACACAACTGAACTAATATAAAAAGAGATCACCAATGACGATTAATATTTTTTTCAGTTAATTAAGAGTTCATATAAGGAAATAATAATGACAGCTCTAAGGGCTGTCAATAAGAAGGCAAAACAAAGTAAAAACCGCCCTGAATTTTAGGAACACTACTCTATCCATGAATGTACAGGTTTTTTATGCACGTTAGAGACAACCGTAAGGACTATCATTAACAAAATCCTTCATATAATATATAGATTACAAAAGTCAAAACGGTTCATGTCGTGCGGTCAAAATTGTGGATGTGGTATTGTGGTCTCTATCTTTTGTTTATTACACGGATTATCCTTATTTTTTCACATATTCTTCTCGAACATCCGTCCATGGTCCATCAAATCTGCCTGTTAACACACCCCACATGTGCTGCACACAGGGATAATCTTGTTAATTTACCCTATTCTCTAATAACCAAACAACATAGACTATTTTCGTAATTTACTTTAACTAAAAAAACTAACTAACCCCAACCCCACCCTCACACTCTCACCCACCGTCTTCCTCGCATTTTTTTCTCTATACTCTCTTCCTCCCCACTCTCTTTGATTATTGTGAATTCAAACATTATAATCAAATCAAAATACTATTTTTATAAATCACGTTTTGTAATTGTTAACTATCTAATTATCAATATTCAAAACACATAATCTACTTTCTATAAGTAATTCCAAACACACTCTTAATTAGTTGGGGTTTTTTTATCCAAAAAGTATGATTGTAGACTATCTTGAGTTTCATATACAAAATCAATGTGTTATTTATAAATAAATTAATAAAGTATGGTAGTAGAATAATACTAGTATATCATTAACATAAAAAATATAAATAACAGCCAGATTAAAACAAATGACAAAATAAGAAAAAAGAAAATAATAAATCATACTTCGTATATTCATATATCCAGATTTTAATAAATCATTATCTCCTTATTAATTAAGTAAGTTACTCTATCTAAAATTAAAATGAGTTTATTCTAGGTTAACATGCGGGTATTGTTTGTAAAAACAAGAAAATGCCAGCACTGTCCTTGTAACATAGATTCAGTGTCCGCATTAACATACATGTCATGTCAGATAAAGACATTTGAACTTCTCGAATATTGTATAGGCTTGTAGCGTGCTCGGTTTGAAACCAATTCAAAAAATTTAAGTCAATTACATAAAAAAGTATTATGTTATTTTTAGTTTATGGATTTATACTACATTTTAGGAATAATTTAAATAGTACATCTGACAAAGATAATTGATGTAAATTAAATATTAAAGAATTCCACAAATAAATACTTCCTCCAATTCAAAATAAGTGATACATTTTGGATTTTATGATTTTTGAGGTAAGAGATTATAGTGGTGGTTAAATTAGATTAATTGGATTGTTAGTAGAGAATGAGTCCTATATTTTTTGAATAATGTGGGGTTAATGATGTTTAAAAGTAAGAGTAAGGGTAAAGGGGTCATTTCACTTTATTAAAGTAGATAGTTAGTGGGTGTGAGTCATACTATTTTTTACCAAATAAGGTAATATTTCAAAGTATATAATTTATTTTGATTCACCAAAAAAGAAAGTGTATCACTTATTTTAAATCGAAGGAAGTATATGTAGTGTAAAGTGTAACATAATGAATTCGCCTCCATGATCACGTTGGAATACATTAATGATTAATGTCACGGTTAAATTGATATTTTAACAAATTGATGAAACTGAACAAACTTACTAAATGTATAAGATATTTCGAGTTGGATGAATAGATCGCTCCTAAAAGCAGCCGTGTGATCTTATATACGATACCAGCAGACGCGCCCCAGCTTCAAGCGAGCTCACCCTATGGACCTTGCTGAACTAGATTCCTTATTCTATTATTGACCAATCATGGCCTTATTATTGCTGAACTAGATTCCCGTTCAAGCGGTCCGCCTTTATTCATCTATACCAGCTGCCACGCACGAGCCCACAGAAAGGATTTCTGCGCCCCCGTTTAGTGAGTCGTGAAAGCACATACCTTATGTTTAGACGTATTGGTCCCTACTCACCTGGTCCATGCACATCGCTCTCTCCAGGAGGTTGGCCGCCTATCCTAGATCTTCCCTTACTAGCTTATAACCCGTGATATATCACGGGCGGCTTGTAATAATTTAATGATAATTTTTCCAAAACAAAGTTATATGTAAGACGACGATAAAAAAAACAACACATTATTTTGACGATAATTGAATATCTCATTTTATCGTATAATGAGTAGACAAAATTTATAATATAGTACATGTTGTTTACAAACATTTTCAAATATTTTGTAAAACTTCATGGTAAACAACGTCCAACGTGTTATTAGTCACTTTCTCATCTTTGTCGTATTCAACATCTTTAAGCCTTTACGACTTTTAACTCTAGACACAGCAACGTAAAGTTGACCACGAGTAATGACAGGCTGAGGTAAGAAGATACCTATGTAACACCTCAATTTTTAAAACATTATTTAAATCATATTTTTAAATAAAAATATTACAAAGTCCAATATCCCAAAATACGGTTTAAGAAAAACCATTTAAAAGTTTATCAGAGTATTAAAACCGGTGTTACAAAACAATATCATAACCATAGGATAAACGGGATCTACCTACGAGCTCCCGAGCTAAACGACACTAGGCCACTTCTATCGCGACCTTCTAACCCTTCGATCTCGAACCTGAGTACATAGCCAAAAACAAAGTAGTACGTGAGACAAAATAGTCTCGTGAGATACATGGGTTTTTCGACCAATTCTCAAATATAATAAAAGTCATAATATTCATTTCTATTCTTTATTTACTTATTAATTATCAAATTATATTCTTACCGCTTATTCGAATTTACTAGTAAGCTAACCGTAAGCTTACCCATCACGTAATCACATACATGTAAGCTATCCATAAGCTTACCAAATATTTATCACATACGCTACGGACCTCTCCGAAGCAAACTCCCCCGATGTGGGTTAACTAGGTAAACTCCCCCGTTTCCGGGTTAACTGAAACTCCCCCGTTTCCGGGTTAACTAAAACTCCCCCGTTTCCGGGTTAACTATTTCTCCCCCGTTTCTGGGTTAACTATTTCTCGACAGGCTACTCTTGCGCAGGGTGGTACCTCCCCAAGTAGGTGTCACTAACTCCCCCAACTTGTGTGAGTTAACTATGATCCGGATCCATTTCTCAACACATATTGAAATCATCAAATACGGGTCTATGCCCCAATAATACATACTCAAACATAAATTAGAATACATCTATTCTAATTGTCATATTATTCTCGTTTCTTATTCAATTTCAATACTGACTTTGCCAAGTCCTTTATTAAATAAAACATATTTATCATTTATAAAAATCATGCTACTTGAACTTCTCTTTGACTAGAATTCAAATCTAGTCACTTTATACTTATTCTCCTAGCAATTCAATCATTACTTTTATTAGTATAATATACCAATCAATACTTGATACTTGAAAATAATTGTCATTAGCTTTATTAATACATATTATTAATAAACCAAATACCTTACTTTCTAATTCGTACTCTTAATCATATATCATATTAATAAAGAATTATTAATCGCTTTTTCATTATCATAATCTCTTTCAAAATCATTAGCCATTTAGACATACTTAGATAGTCTAATATTGGTATTTTCATATCTTTTCAGTCGTATCTTTATTAAAACATTTAATTAATAAAGACTCATAAAACGTCCCAGTTTTCAAAATCATTTGCTATGTACTCAGTAAAAGTCTCATGTACTCACCTTAGCGACAGCTAAATCCATATCGTGTTTATCAACGCGAATCCTTGCTTTCCGCCTTTGGAATATCTCCAACTTTTAGGTCCTTGCAACCTATCAACATAATCATCACATTTCTAGTTATCATTTATAGCTAGACAACACATAATTTCTATTATCATCTTTAACCACCAAGTTCATCCAACTTGGTGGAAATCCCAAAATCTTAGTTCCAAGGTTTCACCAACGAAACCTAAACCCAACCACAACCCAAGGTCGACATCATTAGTCTCCAATATTAGTCTCATAACACTAATTAGTCACCAACACCATTTTCCCCAAATTTTGGTGACATTCAAAACCCTAGATTATCATAAATCTCAAGATTAACCCAACCACATGTTATGACATGTTTTTCCTTGTTAAAATACCATAGATCTAAGTTAACTAACTTCATTTCACCCTTTGAAGTAACCCTTCAAGCTAGGGTTAGCAATAACCCAACCAAATTCCCCAAATTTTACATCTAGATGTTGAGAAAGAAGAGATTTACCTTAATCTTCAACAATGGATGAAGAATCACGTGATTTGGACCCCAAAATCGGCTCCAAACGACCTTTTCCACTCATAATGTGTATAAGAACTTAGAAAGAGAGTTAGGGTTTCAAGTTTGGCATTTAATGGCCAAAAACCCGAATTTAATGCTCCAGACGATCTCGCGCGCTCGACCACCACCTTGTCGCGCGCTCGACACTACCAGAAGTGGTCAGCCCCAGATACTCGCGCCCCTCGAGAACCTCTCGCGCCACTCAACACTTTCTCGCGCCCCTCGACAAGGTCCTCGCGTCGCTCGACCAACCTTCTGTTCGAACTCCAAATTTTTTTTGACTGTAGCTCGCGCCGCTCGACCGCGGCTCGCGCCTCTCGAGCATGGCTGGTACCTTTGGTCCGATTTACTTGTTGATTTGGTCTAACTTTCGACCCGGTTTCGTCCATAACTTTTGCATACGATGTCCAAATGACACAAAACCAAGTTCCACGTGTTTTAAATGATTTATCCTTATTTATAGTAATTTTTCCATAATTTTATTCGATAAAAATTTCGGGTCATTACATTTCCATTCAAATCTTGACCCATACTTGGTTACACCAAGTCCCAAACATTCAAACACTCGATAAAACACAATGGAGACTCGATTAAATATTTTACCACATTTCTTCCTCAACATTCCCATTTAATTCATTAACCGAAATTTCCGGTCGTTACAACCTACATTTGAAAGTGATTGCCCTTGACTTTTATTGATAGTCATAGCAAAACAATCTGAAAGTGGAAACTGACGTTTATTTATCTTCACTGGTTGTCTTTTGTTAGAAGGGCTAAGTTTCAAACGTGGTATTAAAGTTTCATGTTCTTTATTAGTTCATGTTATTATTTGCGCTTTAATCACATCTTCACCAAGACTAAGAACTCTTAGTCTTGTTCCCTTACACAACCCGGAAGTCTGATCAATGTTTCGTAGAAGCATAACCGGTGCACCGACTTTAAGAGTTAACATGTGGTTAGGTATCACTGAAAGTTTTAGACTGTTAACTATTCCCGGTAAGTAGTAAAAATCTGTATAATTACTATCTAGGCATTCAATATCACATATATTATCCGAACTATAGTAAACGACCTCCTGACCAGGAATCTTTGACAGTAAATGATCATTAATTACTCCAACTACTTCATGTGTAGTTGCAAGAATCGCCCTTTCTTGAATATAATTAGGATCATATAATTTTTGAATAAAATCGGGACAAACAAATTCCACGAGAGACGCAATAGGATTAACGACATCAGTTATAAGCAAATCATCAGGAATGTCGATAGTGGCCTCACCATCATTAGGACATCCTAAAACGCCATCTCCTAATTTCAAGATCCAATCACCAAACTCATTACATGCTCTACATACATTGTTTGGATCACCATGATCAATATATTATTTGAAAGAAAAAAAGGTATATGTGTTTTCTATTTTAGTAATTAGATATATTGATACATATAAAAGTTAATGATTTGAAAGAAAATTACCTGGACATACTCCTAATTTTTTTGAAAATTCATTGTGTTGTGAGACATTGCCATCATCGCCAAGGTCGAAGTTTATATCTATAATTTTGTCTTTCAATTTCCTTTGACGTTTAGTTGGGGAATCTTGATTTAAAATTTTAGTTTGATGAGTAGCTTAAGGAAGCAAGAAATTGAAATTTGAAGTTAGTGTTGTTATTGTATACGAATATAGTAACTGAAACACCTATATTATATAAGGTTGTGAATATTTTTTAAATAGTTAATGATAAAAAAGTTTCGAAAGCACATACCATTAAATGGTGTAGGAATCAGTTGTCTACCACGACGTCGAGGACGTATATCTATTGAATACATGTTATATATGGTATGCTTTAGAATAAGGTATTAATAAACAACAATGACAAAGTTATGTTTTTAATAAAAGTTTACGTTTAAATAATTATACCTTCAGTGTATGTGATTCCACTTGATGATGATTTAACAATGGACCCAGATGATCTATCTGTAAACAAACTATTATTATTAGCAGTATAAAATATTGATATGCAACATTGGATGAAACAACTTTTTAAATTATATACCTTGAAATGATGTAGGAATTTGCTTTCTTCCACGTCGCCGAGGAAGCAATTCTAATTTTGCACGAAAAGTTTTTATGGTTAACAAACAAAATGTATGAAATATAACTTAAGCTAAAACAAATATGATATTAGTAGTCTGAATTATATCATACCTTGAGGAATAGAGATGTTAGTTAATGGTGATTTGATAATGTTACTTGGTACTCAAAATGTCATAGCATTTAATAACTTATTTATAATAATAATAATCTAAAAATAAAGTAAATTACTGCAAATCGAAATTTTCTTACAATATACTGGCGTAGGAATCATCTTTCGTCCAAGACGTCTAAGAAGTAAATCTATGTGAAAGAAATTAATAATTATTTGATAGTACGTATAAATTAGTTTTATACATAAATATGTCTTTACTTTTATGTATATTGACAATGAGAATAATAATGCAAGTATACCTTGATGATTAGAGGCCGGCATCACTTAATGATGTTTTGGATATGTTACTTGATCTTGTATCTATAAATTAAAATTATTGATGTTTATTTGTATATCAAATATGAAATGTTATATAAAGATATGACATTAAACAAAACATTAATAACAACACGTACTGCTATTAGAATCATTATTATGTTCTTCATCTAATTTTTGGTGTGATGTTATACCCGTATAAAAGAAGTTATCAGATTTGATTATAAAAGATGATACGTTAACGTCATTCTACGTCTTTATTAAATTAAATTATATAATACCGAGTCTGCTCTGTTTGATTGGCCTCCCTCGACGTTTTTTTGACCTTGACATTTAAAATATTTGTATTTGTATACATCATATATTAATCGATTAAGACATAGAAAAATTTATTAAAATTATTTAAAAAAACAGTTAAATATAAAATATAAAATCTATATACCATATCATATTAAGTAATTTTATTTTAATTTACTAATGAATGGTCACTTTGTTTAAATTATGAATCAAATTATATTAGATAATAATATAAATATCTAAATTACAAATGATATATATCAAATTTTATTAAAAGGTAAAAGTTAAATATTAAATATTTAAACTAAAGAGATAAAATTTTTATAACTTCGAGTGTAAAATTAAAATAAAAGTGGTATGTTTTTCCTAAAAAAAAAAGAAAATAAATAAGAAAATTATTGATATAAATTTTGAAAATTACTGATTTTAATTCAAAAGTGGGAATTTATTGGGTATTTAATTTCGGAATATACCTCATATCTTAAATTACCTATTTAAATTACTTATTTAAATTTGGAATATCATAAGATAATGTTTTCTACATGGATTAAGTTGATCTAAAAGGGTGACGTGAAATGTTTTCATTGGTAGATGATTAATGACGTGGCAAAATGACGTGGCAAAATGACGTGTCAAAGATGACATGGATTAGTTGACGTGTCATGCTTTCTTTTATTATAGATATATATAAAGATTTTTTTACGGGTAAATCCAAAAGAAATATGAATAATGATCAAGAAAAATAACATAATATTTAAAATCACTAGTACGCAAATTAGATGATGTCCATAGATCAAAATATACAAATCAAAACACGAATCAACTATTGAATTATCATGGTATTGGTTTTGCATGCCTTGTCATTAAGCTCAAAAGCCAATATATAGAGGTTACAATTGTTGAGATAATCCCAAAAGAAAACATAATCGGGCTACCAACATACTCCCTCCGTCCTATAAAAAAATTCTCATTTCTCACATTTGATGGACTTCACATAATAAAATACTATTATTACTAAAGATTCCACCATTAAATAATCCACTAAATATCTTTCTCTCTTCAAACCAACTTTATATTTTAATTAAAAGTATTGCCAATGACCCCACAACTAACTATCACTTAAATATTTGTGCCAAAGGGAAATGAGAATTTTTTTTGTGGGACGAAGGGAATATAACTTAATAAGCAATAATACTAAGATGATGTCGTATCAAAAGATCATTTTTTTCTATTGTGTTTTTTTATAGTAGCTTCGTATTTTTTAGTGTTCAAATAAATAACGTTAACACAAATTTATTTATTTATAATGAAATAAGCAAATTTTAATAAAAAAAAGTTTAATCTTAGATATTTTAAGAGAATTACTTTTAAGAGAACCTGAGTCCTGATATATAGTTTAAAGATAAGTTCAAGGTTTTTCACACTGTCAAATTAGGCTATGGGCACCACCACCACTTGAAATTTTCTGTCACATCATATGCCACTTCAGTAACCACACCACACCACACCAAACCACTTTATCCAGGAAATACCCACCACACCACACCACTTTTTTCCATCTCATCATTACTTTTCCCTTTATTTTTTAATAAAAACACAAATTACATAATAAAAAAATACAAATAACATTTAATTTAATATATTGTTATAAAAAAATAGTGAATTATAAAGTAATAGTCCAAAAGAATTTTTATTTTAAAATATGAAAGCCCAAAAAAATTTTATCTTAAAATATGAAAGCCCACAAATTTTTTATTTTAAAATATGAAAAGCCCAACATTTATTTTTTAAACCTAGTGTCTTCTTCTTCAACCTCCAGACGCGAGCCATCTTCAACCTCCAAAATACGCAGGTGAGTTTTTTCCTTTTTTTGGTACAGCTCTCTTCCAAATACTAGTCTAATACCATCGAAATCACCAAAAAACTCGTCCCCCACGCCGTTCACCTCCGTGCTCGTTACCACCCGTGGCCACGTCGTGTAGGGGGCGGTGTAACGGTGTTCCAACCCTGCTCCACACCGTTGGGCACCTCCACCTCAGCACCACCCCATGCACCCATACCGTTACACCATCTCATGTGCCAAAAGTCAATGGCCAATGGTTGAACGGGTGTTAAATGAATTTTTCTTTTATATTTTTTTCTTTTATAAATTATGATGATTGGATTGATATATTTTTGTGAATTTCAAATAAATTTTACACGAGCGATGGTAAATTGAGACGCATATTATAACCATGTTAAAGAATAAAAATTGTTTGTTTAGTACGGCTTTTCTAATCATTCTTATTACAGATATTTTTCTCGGGTAATTTCTTATCTGTGTGCTAAAAAGACAACATTTTGACCTTTGACTATCAAACTAGTTCCTTTGATTTTATAAATCAATTGAATTTGAATTTGTAGGTATCATTCAGAATCTGGTTGGCAGACTTTGATAGAAATAATAGTGGAACATTATGGTTTTGATGTCGATCAATCTGCCATTATCATTTTTGTGTGCTTGATTCCGTCATCATTGATGCATGCGTGAAACTTTGGGTATGTTTTTCATTTGAACAAATATTTGATGAATATTATGTTCAAATTTGATGGATATTTATGCTTTTTGTTTATGGTTTAGATGTTCAAATTTCTTCCAAAGTTATCGCCCAAGGTGTCAAATATTTTCCAAGAAATGAAGAGGCATTAGAGATGATGATGATTCAGGCTTTCAATAATCAAGCTCTTGCTTTAAAGATGCTTCCCATTTTTATAGGCTTACTAAACATCGAATCACATTATTTAACATTACTTATGATGTATTTGGATTTGAATTTTATTATCATTTGTTGTGGCTATATCCTACCCTATATATGAGGCCTAAATTTGAAGAGAATTTGACATCATGGCAATTCCAAGCATTCCTATTCGTCCATAATGCCACTTGGAATTCCCTGATTGGTCCACGTCATTTGCACTAATACAAACGAATCTGGTACGGCTTACGGTCTACATTCATATTCATATGCTCCATATACGGCAAACGAATCTGGTACGGCTTACGGTCTACATTCATATGCTACATATACGGCAAACGAATCTGGTACGGCTTACGGTCTACATTCATATGCTCCATATACGGCTTCTTACATACAAGGAAACAAATAACTATTTAAAAGATCGTACATACAAATAACTATTTAAAAGATCCTACATACAAGGAAACAAATAAATATTTAAAAGATCAATCAGCGAAGGAAACAAATAACTATATGTAACATTTACATGTAACATTTCTTCATTTACCGTTTTTTTTGTACAAAATCATCATCACATCTATCGATTATTATGTCATTTAGAAGTATATAAAGTTTTTGGACATTTTTCTACATAATAAAATTTACAGCATACCCGCCCATCGGGCGGGTTTTGTAGCTAGTCATCGTATATCTATATGCAAATAGATTATTTTGTTGTGTACGTCGACAGAAACTGCCATGTATACTTCATCTTCTTCTCTTTTCAATTTCTACCTATTACAGTCATATGAAACTACAAAAAGATACATGTTCAACTATCCAAAAATAGCCCCTTTATACACCCGCATCATATGAATATCATACAAATATTTTTTCATGTCATAAACTCCAACCGGAGGAACTTTTATGTGATTTGAATATATGTTTGAAATACCGGGTTCTATTAGAAAAAAAATTACATCTTTCTTTTTCTATAACGGCCTCAACAGAACTGAAAGATGATATCCCTTAAGTGCTTAATTAGATCAATTAGTTAATGTGGGCTATACTTTTATCTTTAATGGATTAAATGGGCCAAGAAAAAAATAATAAAAAAAAAACAAACAGATTAAACAGGTAAAAAGGAGCCTAAATTATGTTTTAACTTGCATAACCCCTAAATCACTTAATACACATATTAGATTGATAAAAGTTCTAAAAAAGTCAAACATGTCACCTGATACTTACTTATTTTCTCATTTACAATAACAACTATAGTAATATTGACTTTAATAGAGACCACCTTCGTATCAATGCATGAAACGATTCTTGTACGCCGTGATTATCACGACCCTCCTAACCACCTACTTTGTCATATGTCATTAAACAATAACCGTCCATCTTGAAATTTGTTAACAAACTTTAATCGTTAATTTTTTGGTTTTTAAAAATAATTTTGGACTAAACAATATTAAACCTCCTTTATTGCCTAAAAGGAGGATGTGATCACGTTTTATTTAACTTTTAAATTTTTGAAGATTAACTCAAAAACGAAAAAAATTGTGGAATGATAAATCTCAATTCTCACTTACCATTTACCAATAAATCCTCGACTCCCATGATTACCCAGCCTTGATTTCACGTAAAACTCTACCAAGAAGAGGGCTATTTTGGTAATTTTACACCTAAGAAAAAACCGGTTAATTTGTAGGACACAAACACTTCCGTTTCTATATATGCGTTAATTATATGAAACTTGAGCCACCGTCAAAGCGTCGCAACTCTAAACCTGCATTCCCAATCAATTTGTTATTTGTTTACTCCTCAATTTTGATCGATTTTGTTTTCATCCTCAATATCCATCTTTGATCAATTTTCCGAAGTAAAATTTCCACATGGATATCAACTTTCAAGGTTTAGTGACTGGAAATTCATCTCCTTTATCACATAAACCAGCAACTGTGAATAACACAAACCCTACTTCAACTCCAAACCATGATTCAAAAGTTGAAATTCCAGTTACAAAACCTGGTCCTGCTGCCATTGATTCTCACCCAAAAACCAGTGGTAATAATGATCATCGGAATCCATATAGAAGAGGTAACAGTGGTTCCTATAATCACAATTATGGAGGCAAGATGGAGCAGAATCGTGGGAATCAAAATAGATACTTTAACAACAATATCAATATGCAACCTCAAAGGGGTTACGTACAGCCTTCTGTATATAACACAACTCCATTTATTAATCCATCAATGCGTGCACCGGTTGGCAACAATCTTTTATACCCTGGTGAGTAAATTACAGAAATCATCCCTCAAATTCTTTTATTAAACAAATATTCCCAAATTTTCAAACTTGAAACATCAACAATCCAAAAAAGGTTAAATCTTTTTTGCTTTTGGGACAATTGATGTTAGAAGTTTCAAGATTAGGGACAATTGAGGGACGAAATACCAATTTCATACAAACTATAAGGACGCTTTATGTTAATTAGTCTAATTATGTATTTGATTTTGTATGACGGCTTTTGTGTACTTGCAGATGCAATGAATATGGTTTATGTTCAAGGTCCAGTTTCACCAATGGTTCCACAAATGCCAGCTCCAATGTTCTTTTATGTCGATCCAGTTTTGCATGGGGAGATACTTGTTGGATTATAAACTTGATTTGGGTCATTGGTATTGGACTACCCAAAACATTATATTATCATAATAATTAGGCCCAAGTCCATAAGTATGCAAATTATCTAGAAAAGTCCTTAGAAGATTGTAGAATTGTGTATTAGAAATATCTAGCATAAGTATCTAGTAGAATTATCTAGATACTTAATTTTTAATGTATATCCACGGAAAATATCTAGTATGTAGAACTTTCCATGGAGTAGTATAAATAGGTGATGAAGTTGTCATTTGTATTCAAGTCAAGAAGTTGTAAACCATAGCAATAACAATCAAACACCTTTGTAAAATTCAAGTCTTCATCTCTTCCAAACTTCCACTAACAAATTCCCTTAAAACCTCTTCATCAAAGTAAGCCTAAAAGGCCCCATTTCCTAACAAAGTGGTATCAGAGCTAGTTGATCAAGATGTCAAACATGATGAATACATTCCAATATCCTCGTCTTACCAAAGATAACTATGGTAGTTGGTGTATCCGGATGAAGGCGTTACTCGGCTCACATGATGCATGGGAGGTAGTCGAGAAAGGCTATGAAGAAGTTAAAGATGAAGGTTCATTAAATGCTACCCAAAAGGGAGAATTGCTCAAAGCAAGAAAGAAAGATCAAAGTGCTCGCACTCTCATCTATCAATGCTTAGATGATGCGATGTTTGAGAAAGTTGCAAATGCAACTACTTCCAAGGAAGCACGGGAGATTCTTCAAAATGCTTTCAAAGGAATTGATAAGGTGAAAAAGGTACGCCTTTAAACTTTAAGAGGAGATTTTGAAAGACTACAAATGGAAGAATCCGAAGCTATCTCGGATTATTTCACTCGTGTCTTGACCATCTCAAATGAGATGAAGAGAAATGGAGAAAGCTTGAGTGACACAAGAGTGATAGAAAAGATTCTTCGCTCTTTGACACCTAGCTTTGATTATATCGTTGTGGCCATAGAGGAGTCAAAAGACATTGACTCTATGACCATTGATCAACTCATGGGTTCTCTACAAGCCCATGAAGAGAAAATGAAGAAAAGAAGGGGGAAAGAACCCTTGGAAGAAGCTCTATATTCGAAACTCTCTTTCAAAGAAAGAGAAAAGAGCTTTGTACATGGAAAGGACCAAGGAAGAGGACGTGGTACTTTCCGAGGTCGTGGTGGATTCCAAGGACGAGGACGAGGAAGAGGAGATAGGGAAGAAGTAGATAAAGAAAAAGATACACAATGGTCTCCTTCTAGAAGAGGTCGTGGAAGAGGTTCTTACGCTCAAAGAGGAGGTAAAACCCAAGAACAATGTTATAATTGTCAAAAATATGGTCACTATGCTACCGAGTGTAGAAGTTCAAGACAAGTGAAAGAGAAGGCTAACATTATGGACTTGCAAGATGACGTTCAACTCACTTTGTTGATGGCAAACAAAGATGAACGAGAAAATAGAAGAACTTCATGGTATCTAGATTCCGCTGCAAGTAGCCATATGACGGGTGAAGAAAGCTTGTTTGTAGAAATGGAGCAAGTTAAAGGGAACGTCACATTTGGGGACAACTCAAAGGCAACGGTGAAAGGAAAAGGTAAAATACTTATCCTTGCTAAAGATGGAAGTCACCAATTTATATCAGAAGTTTACTTTGTGCCAAGCCTTAAAAGCAATATTTTAAGTTTGGGACAACTTTTGGAGAAAAACTACGATATACACTTAAAAGATCGTAGTGCTATAATAAGAAACCACGAAGGAAGGCTTATCACCAAAGTTCCCATGAGTAAAAACCGGATGTTCCTTCTAAATGTTGAACATGATGAAGTTAAATGCTTGAAGACATGCTTGAAGGATCATTCATGGCTTTGGCATATGAGGTATGGACACTTAAACTTCGGTGACTTAAAATTGTTGTCTACAAAGGGCATGGTGAAAGGATTGTCCCATATAGATCATCCTAATCAAGTATGTGAAGGATGTCTACTTGGGAAGCATGCTAGAAACCCGTTCCCAAAAGAAGCAACATCAAGAGCAAAGGAGCCACTACAACTTATTCATACAGATCTATGCGGACCCATTACTCCACCATCTCATGGTAAAAACAACTATTTTATGCTTTTTATCGATGATTTTTCTCGAAAGACATGGGTTTATTTTCTAAAAGAAAAATCCCAAGCTTTCGATACTTTTAAAACATTTAAAGCAATGGTTGAAAAGGAGAATTGTTTAAAAATTAAAGCCATGAGATCGGATAGAGGTGGAGAAATTTTATCAAAAGAATTTAACAAATTTTGTGAAGAAAATGGGATCCGTAGATTTCTAACAACTCCATATTCTCCACAACAAAATGGAGTGGTTGAGAGAAAGAATAGAACCATTCTCAACATGGTTCGAAGTATGTTGAAAAGTAAGAAGATGCCAAAGGAGTTTTGGGCCGAAGCGGTTGATTGTGCGGTCTATCTCTCAAATCGGTGCCCATCTAAGAGCTTAGATAACAAGACTCCACAAGAAGCATGGAATGGATTAAAGCCTACCGTTTCACATCTACGAGTATTTGGGAGCATAGCATATGTTCACGTACCACGCCAAAGGCGTCTTAAGCTTGATGATAGGAGCGAGAAGCACATCTTCGTTGGCTACGACAAGCAATCAAAAGGTTACAAACTCTACAACCTAATCACAAGAAAGGTGGTTGTAAGTAGAGACGTGGAGTTTGATGAAGAAGGAGCATGGGATTGGAATATGAATGATCACGAGCGGTATGATTTCCTTCCTAGTCTCAACGAAGAAGATGAGACGTGCGACTCAAGAGAAGATGCTCAACAACCTCCAAGTCCATCCTCAACACAAGACTCGCCTTCAAGTTCAAGTGAAAGATCTCCAAAAATGAGAAGTTTACAGGAGCTCTATGACGAGACTGAGGAGACTGACGAGCTAACGCTTCTATGCTTGTATGCTGATTGTGAACCTCTTAGCTTCGAGGAGGCTGTGCAAAGCAAGAAATGGAGGCAAGCCATGGATGAGGAGATAAAGTCAATAGAGAAGAATGATACGTGGGAGTTGACATCTCTACCAAAAGGGCAAAAGGCTATTGGAGTCAAGTGGGTATACAAAACAAAGAAGAATGCCAAAGGAGAAGTCGAGAAGTACAAGGCAAGACTTGTGGCCAAAGGTTACAAGCAGAAACATGGCATAGACTATGAAGAGTTATTTGCTCCTGTTGCTCGCTTAGAAACTATAAGAATGATAATAGCTATTGCTGCTCAGTTTAAATGGAAAATCCATCAAATGGATGTAAAGTCCGCTTTTCTAAATGGATTTCTTGAAGAAGAAGTTTATTTGGAGCAACCAGAAGGGTATGCTGTCAAAGGACAGGAAGGTAAAGTGCTAAAACTGAAAAAGGCCTTATATGGTCTAAAGCAAGCACCACGTGCTTGGAATACAAGAATTGATAAGTATTTTCAAGAAAATGGTTTCACAAAATGTCCAAGTGAATATGCACTTTACGTGAAAATTTCAAGTGGAAATATATTGGTTGTTTACTTGTACGTGGATGATCTCATATTCACAGGAAACTCCCAAAGCATGATCGATGAATTCAAGAGATCTATGGCACGAGAGTTTGAAATGACGGATATTGGGCTCATGTCTTATTACCTTGGCATAGAGGTGAAGCAATCAGAAGAAGGAATTTTCATATGCCAAGAAGGATATGCAAAAGAGATATTGAAAAGGTTTGGCATGGAGAAGTGCAAACCAATTGCCACCCCCATCGCATATGGTGCAAAGCACACTAAGTACGATGAAGGAGAAGCGGTCGATCCAACTCTATTCAAGAGTCTTGTCGGAAGCTTACGCTACTTGACATGTACAAGACCTGACATACTATTCTCCGTGGGATTAATCAGTCGGTTCATGGAAGCACCTACTACATCTCACTTAAAGACCGCCAAGAGGATCCTTCGATATATAAAAGGTACATTGGATTTCGGTTTATTTTACTCATCGTGTGAAGACTTCAAGCTTGTAGGCTATAGCGACAGTGATTGGGCTGGAGATTACGATGATAGCAGAAGCACAAGTGGATTCTTATTCTACCTTGGTGACACTGCTTTCACTTGGTCATCAAAGAAGCAACCTATCGTTACTTTGTCCACTTGTGAAGCAGAGTATGTTACTGCAACATCATGTGTTTGCCACGCGATATGGCTCAGAAATGTGTTGGAGGAGCTACACATGAAGCAAAGAGATGCGACAGAGATATATGTGGATAATAAGTCGGCAATTGACTTGGCTAAAAATCCAGTCTATCATGATCGAAGTAAGCATATCAACACTCGTTATCATTATATTCGAGAATGCATTACAAGGAAGGATGTTCGAGTGATACATACAAGATCTGAAGACCAAGTAGCCGACATCTTCACCAAGCCATTAAAGGAGAAAGTTTTTTCAAGAATAAGGATGATGCTTGGAGTCGGCAAATCAAGTTTAAAGGGGGGTGTTGGATTATAAACTTGATTTGGGTCATTGGTATTGGACTACCCAAAACATCATATTATCATAATAATTAGGCCCAAGTCCATAAGTATGCAAATTATCTAGAAAAGTCCTTAGAAGATTGTAGAATTGTGTATTAGAAATATCTAGCATAAGTATCTAGTAGAATTATCTAGATACTTAATTTTTAATGTATATCCATGGAAAATATCTAGTATGTAGAACTTTCCATGGAGTAGTATAAATAGGTGATGAAGTTGTCATTTGTATTCAAGTCAAGAAGTTGTAAACCATAGCAATAACAATCAAACACCTTTGTAAAATTCAAGTCTTCCTCTCTTCCAAACTTCCACTAACAAATTCCCTTAAAACCTCTTCATCAAAGTAAGCCTAAAAGGCCTCATTTCCTAACAATACTGAAACAAATTGATTACTATTTCAGGTTTTTTATCTTTAAAACTAAATTAAAAAAAACATTTGTCAGGATCGATTAACTATAGACAAGTTAACAAACACCTTAGATCTAATTGATGATAGAAGTTGCAGCGGATCAACACTATATCAATAATTAAGAACAATGAACTGTATGAACAATATGCAAGAATATTAAGAACACAGTTTCACAAAAAGCTTCAATGTATATTATTGATTAACAATACACACGTACGTTTACAATTCGTAAGGAACATATTTATAGTAGTCCTTGAAGCTAAACTATTTACCCTAGTTATTCTAGGATTTGATTTACATCGAATTATAAAAGATATACATTTAATTACATTCTATAACTATCTCTACGAAGATCTCGGACTTGGTATCTTCCAAAAACGCGTATCAGTAGTAACTGCAATCACCAGTAGTAAATAAGTAACATCAGTAGTATACTTGGTGATCAGTAGTAAGTCCATAATCAACGTCAGTAGTAACTACAATGATCAGTAGTATCTTCAATCTTCTCATGATCAGTAGTAACTTAGTTATAGTATACACCAGCATCAACTTCATCAGTAGTAAATGTTCTGCCCCATCAGTACTAAATAAGATCAGTACTAACTGCAGCATCAGTAATAAGTTGATCTGTGTTTTGCTCCAACAATCTCCCCCTAAACTTATTGATCATCTTTTAATCAATCAAGTTTCTTTTGTTCCTCTTGTTCTTTTCTTCTTTTCTCAAGAGTTCTTTGATTCTGTTGAAGCCTTTGTTCAATAATGTATCTGCTGTTCCTCTTTGTAAAATAATTCAATTTATTTTGGAACATAACAGCATCATAGGGTTTCATCAAAGTGTTAATGAATATCTGATACATTGTCTTCTCAGAATGTGGATATTCTTTCTCATATAAGTACAATTCACACACTTTGCCTGATTTCTCAAAGAAGTACATATTTGCAGTAGGAATGACATTCCAAGCATATACATTACCTGGATTTGTAAATTGTTCTGGATAATTGTCTGGATAAAATGCAGCATCTATCATTCTAGTCAAATATCCAGCTCCAGATTCTTTCCATGATTTCTTTGTCATTCTTGGTTTCCCAATAATCAAAAGTTTGATTACATCACTTCTTGTACATGACCTGATTAAGGGTAACCATCCAGTGAATCTTTGTACTACTTTGTCTTCCCTTATGACTTCTATGACATTATTCTGCATCACTCTCCAGTTAAGAATTGAATTGTTCTGTAGAGGAGCAACGGGCATTTCAAGAACAGGTATAATTTGTTGTTTTGATTTCTTCTTGGAGCTTTGTTCTTGATCAACAGATTTTCTTTTTAGTGATTGGGGAGTTGAAGTATTTCCAACAGTTGAAACACTACCAGCTTTGAGCAAATTTAAGCTGATTGGTACTAAAGTTTTGGCTTTGGCTTTCTTTGACTCTTCAGCTTCTTGTTCAGCCAAGTCTCTTTCTTTGCAGTGCAGTATTTTTCAATTATGGTTATCATCTTCATTCTTCCAAAAGATTTTGCACTATGACCTTTTGTCTTTAGAAAGTCTATCATAAGAGACTTCTGT
This sequence comes from Calendula officinalis, assembly GCA_963853835.1. Classification (NCBI taxonomy): domain Eukaryota; kingdom Viridiplantae; phylum Streptophyta; class Magnoliopsida; order Asterales; family Asteraceae; genus Calendula; species Calendula officinalis. The sequence goes on from OY970827.1 coordinate 20,937,426, forward strand.
TCAAATATATCATCTGGTAAATCATCTTTTGTTCTTTTGCATTCTGCTACAAGATCTTCTAAACAGTTTAGATGTTCCTCTTCTACTTTTCTAAGCCTTTTGAACTCTGCTTCTTGGGCTTCTATCTGAACATCTTTAATTTGAGCAGGTATTTGAACAGTAGTTGTACTTTGAACTTTCTTTTTCTTTTCTTCTAAAGCTTGATACATATCTACTTTCTCCAAAAAATTTCTGTGTTTAATTCTCCATCTGGATTGCTTTTCTGCTCTTACATGATTGATCTTGTTTACCATGTGATGACCAAGAGCTCTGTTTGGGTAATCTTCATCATATATCTCTTTACCCTTTCCAATGTGTGCTGAAGGTGGAGGTGGAATATATTTCATGTCTGGCACTCCACTTATTATAACTGAAGGAGAAAATGTTCTAAGTTCATTTTGTTGAAGAATTTTTGGATGTGGAGGAAGTGAGCATTCATCAACCTCAAACCAATTCACATTATCATCAATGTCAGGTATGATAAGTGGTTGATCAGGTGTTGGTGGTTTGGTAATGATGACATGTCTCTCTCTTTCAATAAGCTCTGGAAAATGTAGTTCTTCCTCTTCAGTAGTAACTAGAGCAGTTACTACTGGTGTTACTTCATGAGTTACTACTGATAGGGCATCAGTAGTATTTGCTGCTATTAATTCCTTTTCTTTATTTACTACTGCTATAATATCAGTAGTAGAGGTTACTACTGGTATTTCCTTTTCAACTTTTTCTTCCATTGTAGCAGTAGTAATAGGCTCTTCTTCTGTCACCATCATCTCTGGGCCTTCATCAACATTTGTTTCTTTTAAGTTTAAAAGGGAGGATGCTGCTGCTGCTATAGATTCATCAATCATAGTCTGTATATTATCCTTCTCCCCCTTAGTGAGCTCAACTGGTGGAGCCTCACTATCATCAATCTTCTTCTTCAATTGTCTGATGATTTTGGCTTGTTGATAAAGCCTGTGCTCATATAATCTCATTCTTCTGTTGATGGTGTTGACATGCCTTTTCATTGCAGCCATGGTTTTCCCTTGGTTAGTTAAATATATATGGCAATTTTGTACAGTGGATTCAAGAGAATTCACTTTATCCGTCAATTGAGTGATTTTAATACTGCCCTCACTCCATCTAGCAAGATCATCGGGCTTACTAACAGGTACATTGGTTTTGAGGTTTTCCTTCCTTTCCATCAATTCCACAGATCTGCCCTCATCACTGCTTGGTGAATCATTGGGTCTTTTAGACATTCTCTTCTTCCTAGAAGAAGCAGAGATGTCCCCCCTTGTGGTTTCTTGGCACCGGGGTCCTTTGAGTAACTCCTCAAAAGAGTCATCACTCAAAGTTGCCGAGGTTTGGGTCCTAAAGATGTTTTCACTGTCCTGTGCACCCACCTTTGGGGCATCAGTAGTGAAAGCCCTCCCCTCATGTCCTCTCTCCTCCTTGGAGGACAACTCTTTGAGCCTGGGGTGTGACTCGATTTGTCCCCTGGTGTCCTTTGAAGAAAGTTTCTTTCTTTTATAGATTGTGGAAATGTTTTTGGTTTTGTCTGGTAGGTCTTCCACAGAGTGAAGAGTAGCACTCTGCAGACTTTTATCAAGTTCCTGGGACACATTCAGGACTTCTGTTTGGGTTGGTGATGGAGTGGCTACTTGGATTGGTGTTTGGGCTATATTTGGGGGTGATGGAGTGGGTTGAGGTTCAACTTGGGTTGTAGCAATGGTTGAACCCTCTCCAATATTGGGTTGATCTTTGATCATGTTAGGAAACAGAGGGGTTTCCTTACCCGAAAATTTAAATTGTTTTCTCATATTTGAGAAAACTTTCTTGTTCAACTCAGGTAATATAAAAATGTTTTTAGGAGTTGACAAGTTTTGTAATTCACAGTTTATGATATGTTGTAGAAATCTGGGATACATTAAAAATTTAGAAGAACTAAGATTTCCCAACATACCATCAAATATCATGTTTGAAAAATTAAATACTTGGTCTGTGCATAAACAGACAACAGCAGAGGCTATTGCCTTATTAAACTCATTCCAAGTACTTCTTTTAGGAGAAATACAATGCTGAATGGTATGTATTAAAAATTTCCATTGTGGGGAGAGAAGACCCTTTTGAAAAGTAACTATATTCAGTCTTCCCTCATATCCCATTTTATTCAAAATTTCAGCAATGTATTCCTTAGGAAGAGTGGACATACCTGAATCATCGTGTAGTTGTAGATGGTGTCTGATTGATTGTTCTGTTACTGTAATGTGCTTTCCATCTACTTTAGATTTTATCATTGATGATGTTGTTCCTTCTGTTCGCTCAGCATTGGTCCAGAAATCCACCAAGTGCTGTTGATATGATTTTGGTTTTACAGTTAAGGCAAACTGTATATATGAATTTCTCAAAAATTTTACGATCGGACGGAAATCTTTTGTTCCGTCGGGATTCTTTAAGAATGCAACCATATTGTGAAATTCTGAGTATTTGAGATCGGTTTGCACATCGAGAGCTTGTAAGGTTGCCATTGTTGTTGAGTTTTTGCAAGAATTTTGTTAAAGATGAAGGGTTTTTGATCGTAAACTAGGGTTTATCGAGAGGTGTTTAGAGAATCGAAGTGAAGATAATGCTAAATTAATCGTCTACCGCCTTTTATATCTTTCGATTAAACCTGCAAAACTACGAAAATAGCCTTCGAATCATAACATAACGGTTATTTTCATGGGGGTTAGTTTGGTAATTGTGTTTATGAAAGACCAGTAGTAATTAAGATATCAGTAGTAAATCGTCAGTAGTATCTACTAACATCAGTAATGACTAAGGTTTTGACATCAGTAGTAATTATAGACATCAGTAGTAACCATTAACACACAAGACCAGTAGTATATGTGAATACCAGTAGTACTGACTTACCAGTAGTATCCGTGTAAACCTAAAATACACCAGTAGTAATGAACTATCAGTAGTATTTTGTGCATACACTTTCACACCAGTAGTACAGCAATACCAGTAGTAAAACACTTAAGAAAATAATATTTTACAACACTAACTTTACACATGATTTTAAGTGAGATTTTAAGTTATTAAAATCATTCCAATACTGCTAACCAAGAAGTTGAATCTTCCTACATCAAATGCTTTTGTAAAAAGATCTGCTAATTGATCATCAGTATGGATTTTAACTACTTTGATTAATTTCTTTTCATTACAATCTCTTATAAAGTGAAATCTTATTTCAATGTGTTTAGTTTTTGAATGTTTTACTGGATTATTCACAATACTAATAGCACTTTGATTATCAATAAAAATAGGAGTTTTAAGGATAGAGATACCAAAGTCTAGAAGCTGATTTTGAATCCATAGAACTTGAGCACAGCAAGCAGATGCAGCTACATATTCTGCTTCAGCAGTAGATGTTGATACATTTGTCTGCTTCTTACATTGCCATGACACCAGTCTTGATCCAAAGAATTGACATCCACCAGTAGTGGATTTTCTATCTTGACATTCACCTCCATAGTCACTATCTGTATAGGCTATTAGTTCAAAGGGTGAGTCATGTGGATACCATAGACCTAGTGATGGTTTGCCTTTCAAGTATCTGAATATTCTTTTAACAGCCTGCAAGTGTAGTTCTTTGGGTCTTGCTTGATATCTAGCACACACACAAACACTATACATAATGTCAGGTCTTGATGCAGTTAAGTACATCAGAGAGCCTATCATTGATCTATATAAGTGTTCATCTACATCCTCCCCCTCAACATCAGGATGTAGGTGTTTGTGTGTTTCCATTGGTGTACTAGCACTTTTACTGTCTTTCAAATCAAACTTTTCCAAGATGTCTTTGACATATTTTGATTGATTTATCAAAATACCATCAGTTCTTTGATTGACTTGGAGTCCAAGGAAGAAGTTCATTTGACCCATGGAACTCATCTTGAATTTAATTTGCATCAGTTCTTCAAATTCTTTGCATAGTAAATCATTGGTTGAGCCAAAGATGATATCATCTACATAGATTTGTACCAGTAGTATATCATCTTTGACTTTCTTTGTAAACAATGTTTTATCAATGGCTCCTCTTTTAAAGTTGTTCTTCAATAGGTATGATGATAATGTGTCATACCATGCTCTTGGTGCCTGATGTAGGCCATACAGAGCTTTATCCAATTTAAACACATAATCACCATGTTTTGGATCTTCAAAACCTGGAGGTTGGCAAACATATACCTCTTCTTCAATTTTCCCATATAGGAAAGCACTCTTAACATCCATTTGATAGACTTTGAATTTCTTGAATGAAGCATATGCTAGAAATATCCTTATGGCTTCAATTCTAGCAACAGGAGCATATACTTCATCATAGTCTATTCCTTCTTCTTGAGTGTATCCTTGGGCTACAAGTCTGGCTTTATTCTTGATCACTATACCTCTTTCATCTTTCTTGTTTCTGAATATCCATCTTGTTCCAATGGCTCTTTTTCCTTTGGGTAGAGGTACAAGTGTCCAAACAGCTTGTAATTTAAATTGAAGGAGTTCTTCTTGCATTGCCTCAATCCAGTTTGAGTCCTTCATTGCTTGTTGGATCTTCTTTGGTTCTTCCTGAGACAAAAAGCATTCATACATACATTCATTAGCAATTAAACTAATGTTACACATATTTGCAGTTAAGCTTTTATTTAATTTGCTTCTTGTTTGAAGTGGTGAGTTAACATCACTTAGAACAAGGTCTAATGGATGGTTCTTCTGAGTCCTTGTAGTTGTAGCTTTATCAACCACTAGTTGATTTCCAAGATTGGACTCATTTGTCTCAGGCAGTTGTTCATCTTGTGATTCTTCATTGTCATGGATGTTTGGTTCATCATCATCTTGGTCAGAGTTACTACTGCTGTTGTCTTCGTTGAGATCAGTAGTATTGTTGTTGTTACTGGCATCAGTAGTATCTTGAGAATCTAGGTTATTGTTGGGACCAGTAGTATTTTCAGTACTATTACTGGTACCAGTAGTATTGGAATTACTACTGACCTCATTCTCAGAGTTACTACTGCTTTCAATATTTGAGTTATTACTGATATCAGTATTAACTATGGGAGCAGTATCAACTATTATGTATCTCATCTTTTCTTGACCAGAATAACCAGATGATGTTCCTTCATTTTGATTAAGACAATTTGAATTACCTGCATTGAAATTCATATTAGAATTAAAGGATTTGGTTAGATTGTCTATGTCAAATAGCCAATCTGGACCATTTCCTTGTTCATTAGGTACATTTTCATTAAAGGATACATTGATGCTTTCTTCAATTATCCTTAGTCTTTTGTTGAATACTCTGTATGATTTGCTTTGAGTAGAGTATCCCACAAAGATTCCATCATCAGCTTTGCAGTCAAACTTACCAATTTGTTCTCTTGTAATTAAAATAGTACAAGGACAACCAAATGATTTTAAGAAACTTATAGAAGGTTTTCTTTTATTGAAAAGTTCATATGGTGTTTTAAAATGTGGCTTCACTATTAATACTCTGTTTTGAACATAACAAGCAGTATTAACAGCTTCAGCCCAAAAAGTGATTGGTAATTTTGAATCTGCTAGCATTGATCTTGCTGCTTCAATGATGGTTCTATTTCTTCTTTCAGCTACACCATTTTGTTGTGGAGTTCTAGGTGAGCTGTATTGCCTGTCAATACCTTTAAGATCACAAAAGTTAATTAAGTTAGCATTTTTAAATTCTGTGCCATTATCACATCTTATGGCTTTCACTTTTTGATCAGATGTGTTTTCCAGTTTGATAATTAAGTTCTTTATGAGTTCACTTGTTTCATCCTTTGTCCTGAGAAAGAAAACCCATGTATATCTGGAAAAGTCATCAGTAATAACAAGACAATATTGTTTCTTTCCAATACTCATTACATTTGTAGGTCCAAAAAGGTCCATATGTAAGAGCTGTAAAGGAACAGAAATAGAGTTCACAGTTTTGGACTTATGAGAAGTCTTGTGTTGTTTACCTTTTAGGCATGCAACACAGTGATGATCACACATGAATTGTTTTTGAGGTAGTCCAATGACCAGATTTCTTTTTACTAAATTATTCATGTTTTTAAAATTTGTGTGACACATCCTTCTATGCCAAAGTTCTGATTCAGTGGTGTTTGCCTTGGATATAAAACAGTTGACCTCATTTGTAGAAATGAGTTCTCCCCCTATATCCAGGCAATACACATTGTTTCTCCTAGGAGTTCTTAAAACCACATATTTTTCATCTAAAATAAAATCAGGAGAAAGAATGATGCACTCAATGTCTGTGAATAGAATCTTGTTCTTTTTATCACAAACCTGAGACACACTGACAAGATTGTATTTTAGTTCAGCAACATAAAATACATCATCAAAGGTAATTTTTCCATTAGTAACAGTACCTTTACCTGTAATCTTACCTCCCTGGGGATTCTCACCAAATGCCACATATCCTCCATCAAACGACTTGAAATCTTTAAGAATTTGCAGATTTCCAGTCATGTGCCTTGAGCATCCACTATCAATATGCCATGTTCTTCCTTCTTCTGGGATCTGAATGCTCTGCACAAATGAGTAAAGGATTAGTTAAGTTTGGGAACCCAAGCTTTATTTGTCTTGGGTTCATCCTTTGAGAAATAAGCTTTTGGGGATTTAATTTTAAAGACTTTTGGTACCCATATTTGTTTATTACTGGTACTTTGTTTTACTACTGCCCTTTTGGAGTTGTTACTGGTGTGAGAAGTTCCTACTGATCTTGGTTTATACCCATGATTTTTAGCTTTTGAGTACTTTACTACTGATGGACCAGTAGTATTTGGGTACTTACCATGTTTAGAATGACCAGTAGTATCTTTAAAATTACCACCAGTAGTGTTTTTAAAATTTGTTTTGGGAGCAGTAGTATTTTTGAAATTAGGGTTTTTACCAGTAGTATTCTTGTACTGGTACCATACAGCATTATAATTAGGGTGAACACCAGTAGTAAATTTGTTTGAGTTTCTACTGGTGTTGGAAAATTTAAAATATTGTTTATTTTGATTAGATTTTCCATTGTTCTTGAAGTAATTGCTGTTCTTTGGGCTGCCAACTCTTCTGTTTTGCACAAATCTTGGTGCACTTCTTCCAAATCTTGGATTTTCAGCAATTGGAGTTTTGATTGTATTTACTACTGAAGGACCAGTAGTATCTTTTAACCTTTGAGTTTTTGCATTTTCTTTAAAAGCTTTAAATTCCTTTAACTCCTTGCAGTTTATTGGATTGAAGTGACAATCCTTTGCTAAATGATTTACTTTGTTGCAAATAACACATTTTAATTTATCTTCTTGAGCCTTTATTGTTTTTCTTTGTTCTAAGAGTTGGTTTCTATTTCTTTGGTTTCCTCTTTTTAGAATTTTGGGTATATTTTCTGCATTATATTTAGGAGAATCATTTGGACTTTGAGCTGTGTGAAAACTTGTATCAATTGATTTTGGTGATTCAGTTTGAGATATTGTAAATTCAATTGATTGCTCATCATCTGAAGAATTATTTGATTCAGATGTTTCATTATTAGATTCAGTTTTATTTTCAGTTTTTAATTCATTAATGATTCTTTCTGAACTGTCTTTAAGCGGAGGAATGAATTTGTGTGGAGGTGGTACAGCATGATATCCCACCCCATGAACAACCTTTTCTGTAGTTTGATTATTAGTTAATTCATCTAGAATTTTAGTGCTTCTTTCAAACTTTTTAATTGTTAATTTATTTTGTTCAATTTCAAGCTGACATTCTTCTAATTTACTTGTTAGTTCTTTATTTTTTGTTTCATAGAACTCTTTCTCATCCACAGCTTGAAGCAATTCTTCCTTGATTCGTTGATCAATCATCTTGTACACCTTTATTTGATGTTCTTGATCAGCAATTACACTATCAAACTCATGATTTCTTCTGATTGCTTTTGCTAAATCTTCATTTAATTTAGTGTTTTCCTTTTCTAGATTTTTAATAATTTTAGCACATTCAGGAGTACAAGGTTTAGATTTTACCTCAGTTTTGTTGTCAGTAAAGGCCATGAGAGCTTGGTTTTGAGCATGCTCTTCTGCTTGGAAGCTCCAGTCATATCCTTGTCCTTGTTGTGACACAAGAGCAGTTGATTTTGATCTTTTGTCTGGTTGAGGACATTCTTTTGCAAAGTGACCAAGGTTGTTACAGTTGTAACATTTGACTTTTGTCTTGTCAAATCCTGCTTTGTCACCTTTGTTGAAATTGAGGCTTGTCCTACCAGTTCTTTTTAAGAATCTTTTGGCCCTTAGACTCAGCATAGCCATCTGCCATTTAAGATCCATCTCCTCAAGATCATCTGGATTCAATTGTTCCAAGTCATCACTAATCAATGCAGTATGCACATGACTAGTGAAGAAGGATTCTCTTGCAGTATCCTCAGAATCTGCAACCTTTCCTGTGGAGGTTTCTTGCCCTTGACCTGTACTTGATACAAATGCAGCATTGTTAGAAGAAATAGAAGGGTTTTTGTGATTTACCTCAGTTTCAAACACTCTGAGATCATTATAGAGTTCATCTAACTCCTTTTCTTCTAGAGCATCTCTTTGTCTATACACCACTGTGTACATGGCCCATTCTTCACTAAGAGACCTTAGGAACTTCATGTTAACATCTTCTTGATCCATCTTTACACCAACTTGGTTGAGTTCACCAATTAGTTTGTTGAATCTGTCAAACACTTGAGTGAGTGTTTCATTGGGCTTTCCTTTGAAATTTTCAAAGTCTTGTTTGAGAACAGACTTCATGTTTCTTTTTGTACTCTTTGTCCCAACGAATCTCTTCTCCGGTGCTTCCCAAAGCAACTTAGCATCATCATATTCAACAAAGAGATGTTGATAGTCATTAGGAATGGCCAGTAAAAGAGTGCTTAGAGTTTTGAGTTCGATGCCTTTATCTTTCTTCTCCTTCTCACATTTAAGTTTGTCTGCCTCAGTTACAGAGCTGCTTGCTTGAAGTTGACCAGTTTTGTTTCCTTCACAAACGACTTCCCACATGGAATAATCTGTAATAAGCATGTATTGCTTAATACGATTCTTCCACATCCCAAAATTATTGGGAGTGAGCATAGGGATTTTGTTGGCCTGAGTGCTTTCATTATTATCAGTCATGATTAATAATGTGTGTGTTTTAAAGATTAAAACTTTTTGTTGTTCTTAACAAATAGTAGATCTAGAACCAATATGCTCTGATACCACTTGTCAGGATCGATTAACTATAGACAAGTTAACAAACACCTTAGATCTAATTGATGATAGAAGTTGCAGCGGATCAACACTATATCAATAATTAAGAACAATGAACTGTATGAACAATATGCAAGAATATTAAGAACACAGTTTCACAAAAAGCTTCAATGTATATTATTGATTAACAATACACACGTACGTTTACAATTCGTAAGGAACATATTTATAGTAGTCCTTGAAGCTAAACTATTTACCCTAGTTATTCTAGGATTTGATTTACATCGAATTATAAAAGATATACATTTAATTACATTCTATAACTATCTCTACGAAGATCTCGGACTTGATATCTTCCAAAAACGCGTATCAGTAGTAACTGCAATCACCAGTAGTAAATAAGTAACATCAGTAGTATACTTGGTGATCAGTAGTAAGTCCATAATCAACGTCAGTAGTAACTACAATGATCAGTAGTATCTTCAATCTTCTCATGATCAGTAGTAACTTAGTTATAGTATACACCAGCATCAACTTCATCAGTAGTAAATGTTCTGCCCCATCAGTACTAAATAAGATCAGTACTAACTGCAGCATCAGTAATAAGTTGATCTGTGTTTTGCTCCAACAACATTCTTCATGATTTAGTGTTGAGATTTAACAGTTGGAATCGTTGTTATGTATTGCAGTTATGAGAATCTGGTTAAAGATACTTTCTTGCGAAATAAAATGGATGAACACGGCTGGGTTCCTGTTAAATTGATTGCAGGGTTCCTGTCAATTCCTTAATACATGCTATTCACGGCACTAGACTTAACAGTGGCAACGACAGTCTCACATGCAAAATTTCACATGATGGTTCATTCAAGGTGCAATATATGAGAACATGGACCGATAAAAAACTAACCACCACGGGTTATGTTAACATGCCATGGTTAAAAACGGTTCCCTTCAAGATAAAAAGTGCTTTGTATGGAGAGTCGGTTTAGGCCGTATTCCAGTAACTAAATGTTTGGAAAAAAGAGGAATAAATGTAAGCTCAACTACTTGCAAACTATGTAATCAGGCGGATGAAGATGTCGATCATCTTTTCATACAATGCCCCTTTGTGATAAAGGTACTTTCGTGGGTTTTCAAATGGTGTGCAATCCCATTACCTACTTTTAACTTGGTGGTGGATCTTATTGAATTTGGCTCGGTTTGGGGAAATTGTCCTAAGAAAAAGAAGTTAATTACCATGATTATTCAATGTTTTATTTGGTGTATTTGGAAGGTAAGAAATGATGTGGTCTTCAACGACATTTCTAGGTCTCATACGGTGATTGCAGGGGATATCATTTCAATGTCATTTACATGGTTAAAAAATAAGAGTAAAATTCAATGTAATTGGGTTGATTGGAGTGTTTCACCTTTTTTGTCTTTGTAATTTCTATGTTTTCTTGTTCACCCTTAGCTTCTTGCTAAGTTTGGTTATTAATATATTTGCCGTTTCCAAAAAAAAATAGAACTGAAATTTTGGATTTTAGTTGACCTCGTAGTGGTCAAACTTTGAATGTTTTATATTATTTTAGAAAATAACCATCTGCTCTATTGCAATTTGCAGGTTTTGTCATTGACTGACAATGTTCAGCTAATACTTAATGTGATGCGCACATCTACTATTGTGGAAGTGCAGGTGATTAATATTACTAATTAAGTGAATTAAATGTCTGCTAATAAATTTTATTTTTTTATTCTATGTGATACACTTAACTCCCTTTTAGCCTTCATCATAGCTTAATTACTACTCCCTCCGTCCCTTAATAAAGTTCTTATTTCTCCTAATATGTTTGTCCCAAAATAAAGTTTCCACTTCTCAAATTGAAGAATCCCACTCAATAAATAATATTATTACTATATACCCCACCACTAACTATCTCCTAAAAACACTTTCTCTCTTCAAAAAACCCTATATTTTAATCAAATTTATTACCAAGGACCCACCACTAACTATCTCCTAAAAACATGTGCCCAAAAGGAATTTAAACTTTATTAAGGGACGGAGGGAGTATTATATATAGCAATTTCGACCCGTTACTTATGAACGGTGGATTCAATTTATGTTTTATCTCTAACGAGTGGAAATGCCCTACTAAATTATTTAAATAAAATAACTTTTGTGTATTGTAGGGTGACAAGATCAGGCGGCGAAATGATTGGATGAGGTGGCTCATGCCTGCACCTGCACAGTACTACTCAAGGTCAAATAGTCAAGAATCGTTGAGCTCACAATTTCAGGGAAATGCGTTGATTGATGACATGGCATCTAAGAACTTGCAACAAGATCTACAAGGTGGTTTTGAACGCGCTGCGGGTGGCTTAAGTCAAACATGAGAGAATAGTCAAATGAGAGAGAATTAAAAATACATTGTTTTGGATTTCTTTTGAGATTAATTTGTAGATGGAAATGATGTTTTGAGAGGGCACATTAAAAAATAACCAAAAAAATTTATAGAATGAAAAAAAAAAAAAAAAAAAAACATTGAAAATAGAAAATAAAAACATAAAAAAAGGATAGAGTTATTGTGACTTTGGAGATGATAGTATGGATCTTTTTTCTTTAGCTGTAATGGTAGTATGGATCTAACGAAATTTTTTGGACCTATTTTATGAAAAGTTAAATATTTTAGTTTTATCTGTTGTGGTTGTTCGTTTCTTTATGAGATAGAAGTTTTGAGCTTCTAATTTCCTGGAGGCATTGTTTGAGTTTTCATGATTTGATCATATGTTATGGATTTACTAATTGTGTTGTTATAAACAATGTTTTAAAACCCGGGTTGACCCCGCCGGTTCAACCGGATCGGTCTAACGGGCAGGTCAACTCGTTCCGGTTATATGTCAGTTTTCTACCCGGTGAGACCTGGCGGGGTAACCGGTTTAACCGGCGACCCGTTGTTAATCCACTTTACTGATTCATTAATCTCTAGAGTTGGCCAAACGGGTACCGAGTTCCTTGGTTTGTAACGGACCGATTCGGTTCCGGCACTAAACATCTTATTCTTTTATCATTTATTTGGATATCTTACGGGGTTGACTTCAACTTATGATTTTCAAATACTAATTTTTTAATTTAGGGATGTTTATAAGTAAGTTTGAAGTTGTAGTTAATCTTAGGCTTTAATTTATATGTTTGATTGTATTCGTTTAGTGTCCTAAACCTGTATGGAAACAAACATATTCGTTCGATTGAACTTAATTAAACGAATACAAACAAGCGTTGTTCATATTGGTTCAATCTGGTCCATTTAAAGTTGCAATTGCAATTATTTCTCCAATTTAAACGATAAAAGCCCGAGTTTCATAAAATATCTAAAAAAACCTCCATAATGAACATTTTAAAATATGTCTTGGTCCATTGACTAAACATATCTAGATGAGAAAAATGACTCTTATCAATATAGAGGAATGTTAAAGGTAGTCCAAGGATTTTATTTAGTCTAAGGGACAATTAATAGTCATTGGATCAATAAAAAGTTAAAGGTCAAGATCAAGATTCAAACTACCACCACTACTACAAATACATATGCTTCAATACATCGATGCCCCACCCACTGTGACAACCCTCACGATTGGGTGTTTAACCCAACGTCTAATTGTGATAATTTAATTTCATTTTCTATGACTTTAGTAATAGTACACTTTTTAGTGCATAAGCCTAGCAAAACGTGCAAATTATTTATTAATTTTTACACATCAAGGATGCGATTAATTAAGGTTGTACAGTGGTTAACTGTAATTTAGTGAGTTGGTGACCAAACCCAAACTAAAAACATAAACCTTATAACGCATAATAAAATTTTAAGTAAACCAAAGTGGTTGACATAAAAGTGATACAGATTATATTAAATTAAAAATACAAATTTATGTCTAATAAAAAGGTAAATAAAGAAAACCAAAAGAAACTCCAAAAGATTTCATGGGTCGAGTACTACGTGACTAGAATTGCATGCATATCATAACTCTATATCTTTTGAATTAAAAAATTCAAAAAGCATCCTATCCATTCTTTGCAGTGTCGAATGCCTTCCATAGTTGTACACGTATTGACTTATTCAAACTTGGTACTTGTACTTCAATATTTTAATAATATTTATTCTTATCCATCATCCCATGATCTCAATTAAAAGTACCGAACTTCCCAAAAGAACAGTACACGTTTTCATATCTAAAATATTATTATATTCAAATTTGTACTTATCATCTATCCCCTTTTAAGTCTACTGCATCCCTATATAAATACCCCTAGTCTCCTTCTCTCTTCCACTTTTGCTAAACCCACAAATCAGAAACGTTTCTTCCGGTGTCCAAGCTTTCCGGCGATCAGCTAAACTCCGGCGTCGAAAGCTTACGATCGATCTTCCTCTCGGTTTCCTTCTCACACATCTGCTAGGTATAACCTTCATCATTTTATTTTATTTGGTTATTTTAAGCATGCATACGTGGGTTATGGTTCGTGATCGATTGGGTTTGTTTTGGTGTTGTCTTCTCCGGCGAACACACACAGTGTGTGTGCCAGTGCTTCTGTGACCGTTTCATCGCATGTATCGGTCTGCTCCTGCTCCCGTTCATGGGGTTCGATCTATAAATTTTTCTGGGTTTCGTTCCCGTCGCACCACCCTCGTCCCCGACGAAAGGGTGAGTTCCGTTCCTTCTGGCCGTCGCCAACTCCGGCGACGCTCCTACACACGATGGTGTGTAATTCGTTTGGGTTTTGAGGGTGACGGGTTGGGTTATAAATATGTATTATATAAATATATTTGTTCTTTATTAAAAATCACATTTTCTTTTCTTTCTTCCGGCAAAGATTCCGGCCAACTGCCGCCTGCCGGCGTTTATTTCTGTTTCCAGTCGACGAGTGGTGGTCGTAGACCATAAACTCTGTTGGACTTTTGTCTGTAATGGATCAGTAAGCAATTTAAACCTAAGCAAAAGTTAGTCCAAAAACTACTATCTCATTTAATTAAATCACAGCCCAAACTTTCTGTTTTATGTTCCTTTTTAGCCCAAATTCGTTGGAAAGATTGATCTGTCAAACCGAAGGGCCTTGGCCAACTGGCCGGCCCAGATCTCAGTCAAGCCCACTTCGATTTCCAGTTTAGCCCATCAGACTCCTCTTAGTGATATAATCTAAATTAGCCCAATACTTCTTTTATATGAACACATTGATTTTAAAAGTAAATAAATATATAAAATCTATTATTAAAATTATTATAAACTGAAACAGTAAGTTTTATTTTAAAAATTAAATAATTATTTATTTATTTATTTAAATTATTTATCTATTTATTTAATTATTTAATTACTTATTTATTTATTTATTTATTTATCTAATTAATTAAATATTTATTTAATTAATATTTATTTAACAATTAATTATTTAACTAATATTTAAAAATCATTTTCTTTAATTATTATTTAATTAATAATTATTTATAATTATTTATCTTTGATTAAATAATTAACTTTGGTTAACAAATTGATATATACGAATAAAGTAAAGGTATTGTAGAAAATGAACTTTACTTACACAACTATATTAAACATACAAGTCCAACCCTATCGAGTCACCAACGTATCGCTTACATCTAAATTCAAGTTGAGAGAAACATTCATGCATCATATAGTCTAGGCGAGTCATTTTAGACCGTCACTTATTAACTATACATATGCGTTTAGGACGCTAGGAAACTTTGGTTGGAATCTCAAACTTTGGGGATTACTAATTTGGAAGCTTCGCTAAGGTGAGTTTCACGGCCCCATCTTACTATTTTTTATAATTATTTTACCTGGGGGAGAAAACATATACTATTCAACTATTTTGCAATAAATAATCTTTGTGTAATCATTGTTGTAAACACGTACCTACCATGAAGGACAACGGACCATATTGCGAGTCCACGTTTAACAGTAATCATTAGCTAATGTGTTAGCCAAGGAATATAGAGATAGTACTATCGGATTGATCCCCCGCTTATGGCTAGTTATGCGCTAGCCAAACCGTGTTTGAGCTTTATATTCTAACAATTAGATTTCGGATTGATTATAGGCTCTTTGATTATACCTTAACTTGAATGTATTGCAAGCATGTCAAGGGATTATGTATTGCACACCAAACTATTTTTGTACATGATTTGTACACAACGATTTTGATGATACTCTTATGGATTCACAAAACCTGTGAACTCACCAACCATTGTGTTGACACTTTTTCTATATGTTTTCTTAGGTAACGGAAACTGAGTCATTTCAAGGTTTTATTTTGTCAAGGATTGTCATGCATTAATTTTCAAGAATAAGTCTTTATGACACAAGTCTTTCATTTTCAAACATTTATTTTGGGTTTATGTTTAAACAATTACTTTTTGATTTTTGTAACGACATTGGCAATTCAATTTTTAATGTATGCGAAGTTACTATTATTGATGTGTTATGTTGCTAATTAGTCGCACCTCGTTCTTCCGCAAAACCAATTTTGGCGGGGTGTGACACCCACCTCCGACGGCAGGCGGCGGCGGACGGAGGTGGCCGCCGGTGACTGGCGGTGGTGGTTGTGACTTGAAACACATGTGTTTTACCTTTTGAAACACATGTGCTTCGTAGTTCGTATGCTCCTATGTCACACACCGCCAAAATTGGTTTTGCGGAAGAACGAGGTGCGACTAATTAGCAACATAACACATCAATAATAGTAACTTCGCATAAATAGAAAATTGGGATTGCCAATGTCGTTACAAAAATCAAAATATAATTGTTTAAACATAAACCAAAATAGATGTTTGAAAATGGAAGACTTGTGTCATAAAGACTTATTCTTGAAAATCAATGCATGACAATCCTTGACAAATTAGAACCTTGAAATGACTTGGTTTCCGTTACCTGAGAAAACATATAGAAAAAGTGTCAACACAATGGTTGGTGAGTTCACATGTTTTGTGAATCCATAAATGTATCATCGAAATCGTTGTGTACAAATCATGTACAAAAATAGTTTAGGTGCAATGCTTAATCCCTCGCAAGCTAGCTAGGCAAACAAGTTAAGGTATAATCAAGGAGCCGGTAATCAAACCATAAATCTAAAGTAGTTAGAATATAAAGCTCAAACCCAGTTGGGCTAGCGCGACTAACCATGAGCGGGGGATCAATCCCGATAGTACTATCTCTATATTCGTTGGCTAAAACGCATAGTTAATGATTACGGTTAAACGAGGACATGTATTGTGGTCCTTAAACAGTTGGTACGTGTACACCACAATGATTATACAAAGATCAATTATTGCAAAATAGTTTGAGTAGTATATGTTTTCTCCCCCAAATAAAGTAGTTATAAAATAGTAAAAGTGGGGCCGTGAAACTCACCTTAGCGAAGCTTCCAAATTCGTAAATCCACAAAGTTTGGGATTCCAACCAAAGATTCCTAGCGTCCTAAACGCATATGTATAGTTAATAAGTGACGGGCTAAGATGACACGCCTAGTCTACATGATGCATGAATGTTTCTCTCGACATGAACTTGGACTTGAATGATACGTTAGTGACTCAATTGAATTGAGTTCATATATTAAATACGGTTGTTTAGGTCTAACATGTTTTAGAAATAAGTTACACTTTCACCGGAAGTACTCGAATTATGGTACCATAGATAATCCTTTAAATAAAATCAATTTAGGTAATTATAAATATAAATTTAATAACTGAATATTAATAAATGAATAATAATTATTAAAAGTTTAACTTTAGAAATATTTATTTGTTTGTACAAATAAATAATAAATAATAATTACATATTAACTAAGAAAATTGATTTAATCCTTAATTATCAAATCTGATTATTTAAAGGATTTGGGCTTGACAAACTACTAGGCTGTGGAAATGTAGGCTGAAACTCGAACTGGACCAACGAATGGGTTATTATATTTAGGTAACTGAGCTATTATATTAAACTTTTGGGTTAAATTATAACGTAAAGTTGGTTGGGGTGTGGCATGTAATTAGGAAAAACGACGTTAAGGGAACCGGCTGGATGTCGCCATTGACGGAAAACAAATGAAATATGAATATCGGTACGGGTACCGCCGGCGACGGTCAATACGCGCAATGACACCCACACATGCATGCTCTTATTTAAAATAAAAATATCGAAAATGGTTTAGAAATATATACCTAGAGAGAGAGAGAGAGAGAGTCGATCGAGAAACCAAGAGAGAGTGCTTGAGACTGAGGTCGTCGGGAAAAGCTTCTGGTCGTCGGGAAAAGCTTCTGGTCGTCGGGAAAAGCTTCTGGTCGCCGGAGTAAGCCTCTGGTCGCCGGAGTAAGCCTTGGAGATGGTGGTTTCTGGTTTCGGTCATAGATATAGACGACGGGAGTGATAAGGTGATCGCCGGAGATAGATCTTGTTTCTGTTTCTGGTTCAGAGAGTCTTGAGTTCGCCGGAAATACGGAGGTTGTCGGTGTTGCCGGATTTACTTCGCTGTTTCTGATTTCACATGGGTTGAGAGGGATGAGAGAGATCGAACCAAGAGGTGGCTGTTATGTTTGTTTTCTAGTTTTAAAACGGAAGTGATGGGGTACTTCTACGGTGGTTTGTTGCTCCCCGCCGGAATGGTGGTGTATCGCCGGGAAAACCGAATGGGAAAGGAAATGGGAGTTGTGACCTAGTTTATGGGTTTCATGCAGTGAGAGAGAAAATGCGGTTATAGTAGGGGCTTGTAAGTTTTTGCTTCCTGATCCCATTATAAGATAAAGACGAGGTGGGAGGTTAACAACTTAACGTCACCGAGATATGGGGGTGGGTTGACCGGATCATGGGGTGGTGTGGTAGAAGAGATAGAATTTGCTATAAGAATATAATATTAAGAGGATAAAGCATGTGCACTCATAAAAGGGAATTTCAGTACATGCATAAAACCGTGGTGACTAGGGGATATGAATAACTTAGAATTTTAATTGATTTTCATAAAAACAAGAACTTAGGTGTACTCATATTTTAACTTGGTATTATATTTTAGCTGAGGTTTTGTTTGATTTATAGTTGTATTCATTTACTCCATAAAACGTATCAGAATTAGATTTAGTCACTTTCGATATTCTAACATTGTAGTAAGTAGTTACATGATAATACTTACATACTTAATTGTGTAGGACGATTCATACCATATTTTTCGCACCGGTTGCTTTGGCTTAACTAAAACTTCATTAAATAAAATATAAGGTTTATATTATTTAGTCATGTTTAAAGTTTACATCTGGTCACCAATTCGCTAACCATTTACTTGCATCAACGTGCACTAACAACAAATAATGTGTATGTTTTTGCTAGAATTAGACACGAAATAGGTACTTTATTATGATATATAATTTGTCAAATAATTTAGGTTGAAATAAATGTCGGGTCAAATATACGATTTTGAGGGTTGTCACATCCCATGTGTTCTAGAAACTCATGTTTTTACTAAAACAAATGTGTTTCGTGACTTGAAACACATGTGTTTCACCTTTTGAAACACATGTGCTTCGTAGTTCGTATGCTCCCCTGTGTTTTAGAAACTCATGTTTTTAGTGAAACACATGTGTTTCGTGACTTGAAACGCATGTGCTTCGAAGTAATATGCTCGTTTGTATTTTGGAACACCTGTGTTTTAGTAAATCACATGTTTCAATACATCAATACCACCACCACCTCCGTTACCACCAACACCTTCATTGTCAGCCACCACCACCGCCGCCGCCGCCGCCCGCCGCCGTCGGCCACCGCGGCGGCGGACGGCGGCCGGAGGTGGCGGCCGACGGTGGTCGGTGGTGGTGACCGGAGGTGATGGTCGTGACTTGAAACACATGTGTTTGAAAACACTGTGATTTAATCTTGAAATCATTTTGAAACAAACTACCTAGAACACAACTCTATCAATATAATCATATCTTTAGTTGTAAAAAGAACATAATATTGAGCATATATATAAAGTTACCTAGTAAATATAAATAACGAATACATGAGACGTATTCTTGCATGGTCTTGATTAGGGGTGCCCAAAGGGTTGACCCGACCCGACTTAAACCCGAACCCGATTATGCTAATCGGGTCGGGTCTATTCGGGTTCCATGTTATTATCGGGTTTTTAAACCCGACCCGACCAACCCGATTCGTTATCGGGTCGGGTTTCGGGTTAGAATTTCTTAACTTTGCCGGGTTCGGGTTGACCCGATTAGACCCGATTAAAGTTTAAGTATTATATTTCCTATAAAAATTAAGAAATTTTTACTATTAAATCAATTAATTAGCAAATTTTATAATAAGGTATTCAATAAAAATCAATTAATAATTACAAGTGTAAATAAAAACTCATAAAATTTAATATATTAAATAATTTCTTTAATTTTTACCAAAAATTCCTAACTCAAGTGTAACCCGACCAACCCGATCGGGTCAACCCGACAAACCCGAAACCCGACCAACCCGAACCCGACAAACCCGAATCCTTATCGGGTCGGGTTTCGGGTTAGAATTTTTTAAACCTCAAACCCGACGAACCCGACCCGATAAGAGCCGGGTCGGGTAGGGTTGACCCGTTGGGTACCCCTAGTCTTGATCAACTCTTGCCTTTCTTAATTTGTCTTAATCTCCGCCTTTTAATTGAGTGAGAGGTCTTTAGTTAACTGAGTTACCTCTAATTGAGTGAATTGCCCTTTATTTTCAAGCTTGAGCCCGACTTGATTAAATAATTGACATTTTCGAGCTTGTCTCGATTCGACTCGGTTATCACCGTAATGTATTGATTAATTCGATATTTTTAAGCTTGACATAACTCGACTCGGTACTTTCGAGCTCGACTCGATTAGAAAATATAGTAATTATATATGACATACATATAAAGGTGAAAATGTAAAATAACACAATCCTGTAAACACTTTTTGTGGTGTTAAATATGAGGGATTATTCTCTGAAAATCTCTTTGGGGGCTGAATTTGCCTTGTAAATGAGCTCGAACTCATGGTATTTACTGAAAAATTACAAGTAGACTTTCGTTGATATTATTTGTAGTTTAAAAAAAAAAATAGGTTAAGCAACACAGGTAAAGATCTCTTTCCGATTTATTGCCGAAAAGCGCTGACTCCCAATGTTTTAAAACCCGGATTTTGAATCGGACCGTCCGATCTCTAAAAAGCGGTCGGACCGGTTGGACCGGCCGGTTGAACCGGATTACAATATTAATTAGTATTTATGAAAACCCTGCTACAATTGTTCTAATTTCATAGATTTAGCTCCTACCAGACATGTGTTTTCTCCATTTGCAATATCATAGATTGTCTTTTTAACCCATCATGTGTCTGTGAAACAAAACTTCTAATAATCTTATAAGAAACTTTTAAATTAAATCAAACAGGCAACTAGATGAGTTGGATATTGTTTTGTCACATATGCATTTTCCTTCTAACCCACTGTTGTTTATTTGCAAGGTGAAAAAGTCGATCTTGTTTTGTTACATATGCATTTTCCTTCTTTTAGTTATACTAGCAGGGTACCCGCGCAATGCGGCGGCGGGTACCCTGTGTAACTAATTTTACGGCGAAAAATGTTGTTAGGTGTCGTAGCAGAGATGACATGCGATTGTGGTTCCGAACATTAGCAATTCAATAGTACATTAAACCACAATTGTCATATAAATCATGAGAATTCAGTTCGTTCTTAACGTGAAACCTATCAGACAACAATGCCCGACAAATATGCAAAATCCTAAAGCAACCAACACTTGTTAGTTTACTATAAATAAATAATTCATACATGTTGCATTATATTTGAGAAAACACAAAGCCTACTCTTTATAATGTCAAATATATGTAAGGGTCAAAATAGGTTGGGTTAACTCAAAACATTTTTTTTATCATTTTTTCTTAAAAAACAAGAATGATATCAATTTTTCTTACAAGAATGATAATCCAAAGTTTTGAAATAGAAAGGCATCATAAGCTTATGCATTCAAAATAGACTTTGGGTAACTTTCGACCCATTTAACTTTTTTAGTCGGTTGAAGGTCAAACACCATGGTTATAAAAAAGATCCCTTTCGAGTCACCGCAATTGCATCTTTTTTGCTACAACTTTTGAAGATTCAAACCTGAAACTCAACCAACCCGAACCAGATCCCTTATCGAGTTGTATTACCTTTGTTAGGATTTTTTTAGCTCAACCAACAAGACAAACCAACGGACACCGCTAAACTTTGTCATCATAATCAGATTAAGGTAGCTAAAAGTACCTAGATGAATTATGCTTCTACAATACTACTGTACACTACGATTTTGGAGCATTTGGCTAGTCGTTTAATTAATAATAAAAACCATACAAACCAAGATCCTTAGGACTTTAAAATTGAACTGAAAGCAAATAGTGAAACCAATACAAACTGCGCAAATTAATAAGTCAATTAAGTAACTTACACCGTGATATAAAAGTTTAAAAAGACCAGTCTCCATTTTATCCAATTCTATTATTTAGCCCGTTGAAATAAAGACAAACCATAATCAACCAATTATGTAAATAAGTCAAAAGTGCAATGTTTGTGTATTTATGTGGCTATTAAGGATTTTTATGTGGCCTTAGATCAATCTAAACTTGCAAAATTATGATATCTCTGCATCCTGAAGCATAGTTGGAACTCTTTTCAACAGTAGATCTAGATGCTAAAAACCCTATAACCATAACATTAATAATAATATAATACTGATTACACCATCTGAAATTAAGGAAACTCGTTAAATTTAACATCAAACTGAAAAGAATTGTAAACATCAAATGCATTAGCAACTAAGAGCATCAGCTGCTGCAACACCTATGCAGATACCGATACCGGGCTCTGGTAACATGAACCTTTGTAATTTTATTTTCCTGTTGACATAAAGTTTATTGATTATATGAATTCTCTGAAGATAAACAAGTGCAAAAAGGAACAATAGAAACAGGCCAAATGGGTTTGGGTTGAACCAGGTGATTGTAGAAAAGGTGCCGAATTGGGTTGTGTAGATCCAAAAACGTTTTCTTATCCATCTTCTAAATTTTTTAGATATAATTGAACTTTCAACTCATTATGTCTTCAGTTTCTTAATGAAAATTCAGTTACATCAACATTGATACGCCATTAATTACAGTTTAGGATATGAATTTACCTCAAACACGCGGTTAAAGCGAAAACCAGAACCAATAATCTTGAAGGAGCTTGAGTGAATAGTCTTTCATATCAGTCTTGACGAAGATTCCACAATCAAGTTCACCATTTCATCTACAGACACATAAAACAATGATCTCACATAAACTTAAGATCATCCAAATTAGCCTCAATAACACGCAAGCAACTATACGTCTATGCCAAATCAAATATGAAGAGGGAGAGAAAGAATAAAAAAGTTACTATCTTGGGATGCTGATCAGGTTTTAAAATTTGACCCTAATTATCGGAGATTTGAAAGGGCACAACCACCACTCAAAATCAATTTGAAGGTATCTCATCCAAAACATTACCTTTTCTCCAACAAAAAAAAAATGACCCAATACAAACGATCGTGCTTGAAATCAAATCAACAAATTTCCAAAAAAAAATGACCAATACCACATGATCCAAAACAATGGGAAATGAGAAGGGGGGACGAACGGAATGGAAAGGGAGAACAAAAAAATCAACAGCTTATACCGATGAGGCGCAGAGGAATCGAGGAGGCAGCGGACGAACCGAGGAGGCAGCGGAATCGAGGAGACATCTTGAAATTTACACGCGTGAGGCGGTGGGTTCTGGATGCAGAGTAATTTAGGTTAGAACATCTTGTGACCGGTATATAATTATGCCGCGGGAAAAATCAACAGCGTTCATCGTAGCTCAGTTGGGTACCCTGTAACTACATTTTGCGATTACGATAGTAATGGTAGTGGTGACAGTAGTATTGGCAGTGGGTGTTGGTTGCAGTGATGGTGGGTGGCTGCGGTAGTGATTGTGGTTGGAGGGAGGTGATACTGATTGTGGTGGTGGGTAATGATGGTCGACAACGATGGTGGGTAGTGATGTTGTCATGGTGACGAGTGCCGATGGTGAATAGTGATGTTGGTGACGGTCAAAACAATAATATGGATTACGAATTTATAAAAACAATGAGATATAAGCAATTCCATTCAATTTAACAAAATTCATCATAGTTGGTCAGTTGGTATAATATGGAGGTCTAGGTTCGAGTACTAAATGACCTCAATTTTATTAAACATATCTTTACTTTAGCACACACTAAAACATTACAGAAAATCCGGTAAATATGGCTTTCTATTTTCCGTCTTTTGACTATCAAAATTGTTTGTGAAAACTGATAATTACATTCCAGTAGAGAATGTTTAAACTTTAAATACAAAAGAAAGCACCAAAACAAAAATGAATATGTATGTTTTCTTAATTTCAAACAATAACCAATAAACCATAAAACATATAAAATTATCAAACAACTTTACGAATCAAGAGAGGGTTGAATCCACAGTCACTTTGAATCACAAAGATCACAAGGATAATTTTTGTCATCATCTTTCATATTTGGAGCAACATTTCTCCACAAGAAATTCCGTTAAGTTTTCCCTTTCACAAAAACAGCATGAAGCAAGAGTGGCTGGCCCTCGATATCCTTCGTGTAAAGATAGAAGGGACATCTCAGTTCATGTTAAAATATGGGTGTGCCGGGTAGGTAACAGGGTCAAAATTACAGTCTGGGTTAACCGGATAATTCCCCCCCCCCCCCCCCAAGAATCTTAGTTCTGCCCAACAAGTTATGTAAACCGAAACCAGATTCACTGGTGCACCACCACGACCAGCCAGCCCCGTTATAGTTCATGTCGATCACTAACCAGCTCGCGTCTATGGAGGCCGTGTGGGTCCTGCCCGTTAATGTCTCTTGGTGACCGATACGATAGTTTCTGTTTAGGGTCATCAGTGTATTCATAGGCACTTAGATACTATCTTCCACCAATTAGTTTCCTAGTAAAAACAAATTTTTAGATTAGATCTGAAACCAACGGAAAGACCTGAAATTATGAAGGTAACTAATAATAATGCAAATAAGAAGACAAATTTCCAGCCAGCTCGCACAAGATGCATCTCAGTATCACTTAATTTCCTTAAAGATTTAGAAGCTAAACCTGTGCAACAGAAATCGCACAATTTCCTAAAGTTTCAAAGTATTGAAATGCCTTGTTTGAGATTTTATCCATCCTTCGAGGCCCTCAAGTTGATGTAATCTAATTGCAGTAGCTAGAAAACTCCAATATAGTAATTTAGGTGTAGTATAACAGCTTCATCAACAATTAATCAAACGCAAATGCTGTAACTGACAAGTCAAACACGTCAAAAAAACAAGAAAACATCAAGATCTAGTCGTTTTATTATATTAGTTCAACCTGTGTCAAAGCTTTCAAGAGCCGTTGTTTTTTAAATCAGTAACATAACCCACTAAATATATGGTTGTGCAGTCTCATTTGGCACTTTAAAAACACATTTGTCTTAAATTTTTAAGAACATTTTGCCTTCGTAACCAGTCATCATATCATTTGGCGTTCATAATCATATTTGTCATTCCTTGGCCAATAAGACCGCAACAAATCCAATTGAATGATACAAGAGACCCATCTACAAGCTAAATATCACATTTAACGAATTAGGATTCAACAAATCCATCTACACAATCAACTGATAAATCAAGTAAAGGAGCAAAAACCTTTGAGGATATGAGCTTGAAGAAGTGTAGGATCAAGCCGAATAGCCTTATCACAATCCTTAATCACATGTTTGTGAAGCTCTAATTGACTATAGCAGTAGGCACGATGACTCATGAAAAACACCAATCATAATCAGTTAAGCAACAACTAAATTGGAAACCATTACAAAATTAAAATGATAAACAAGCTTACACACCAAATACCTTGAATAACACATGATTGAGAGAGAAGAGAATTGAGAATGCGAATGGCATAATGCATATAGAGACACGCAAAAAACGACCTAACAGGAGTAATCAAGTGTTAATTAATGGGAATTAGAACTGTGGATTAAAAACGACATAACATGAGTAATCAAGTGTTAATTAAAATAATCGTAGGTACCTTGCGGCAGGGAGACATAAGTTTTCCGCGGTTGTCTATGGCGGAGAGAATCCAAATCACCTTCGGAACTGTATTCCATAACAACAGACGAAAAATGACAAGCTTCAAATTGGGGATAAAGGACGGTAAAAAAGGATGATCAAACATGTTTAAGAAGCTTCAAGGGTTAGGGTTAAAGTTGAAGGAACCAAAGAGGCGGAATCGAGCAGACATATTGGGAAGTGAAGCGACTGGGCTTATTGTTGAAAGAACCAAGGAGGCGGAATCGAGCTGGTAGCTTGCATTATCGGGTTAATATTTGAAAGGGCGATTGCAGTTTCGAGGTGGGCAGATGAACAGCCGATAGGTGGGCATATGAAATGGTGTATATCTTTGCCTAGGAGGCCGAAGCACAAAGTGTTTAATAGGAATGTTTTTTGTGTTAAAACACAAGCGGTTGCTAGACCGTGTGGTTGTGTGCTTACCAATTAAGCAGAAGGTCTAGAGTTCGATGCATGGCTGGTGTATTTTTTTAACTCATTTTCTTAAAATCCCAAAATAGAAAGAAATTGGCTGAATTTTCAAAAATCTATTTAAGGAATGTCCTAAATGCTTTATAAGTAGTAGAGATTTTAGGGTGGGTTTATCCCACATCGCTGCAGGATTCCTCTCTCAACAATATCACAATACTATAAATAGTTCAACACCAAACTTGAATTAGAATGGGTTTCACATGTACGAATTTGTAGTACAAATTTGATTATGAAACCTGGGTCGACGGTTTAACCCGTTCTGTAGTACAAACTTGCTAATTAAGCTTGGATCTGGGTCAAAATTTGAGGAACCGCCGGTTCAAATGACCCAGTTCAACCGGTTTTGATGAAAACCGGCCGGTTCAGTCCGGCACATAAGTTGCGTATTCGCCCGTCTTGTTTGGCCCGGCAATACACCATTTTCCGGTTCGACCTGGTCCGGCCGGTCCGACCCGGTCACGAAAAAATTGCTGACTCCTATTTAAACCACCGACGCTGTTTCCCTTTACCGCATCCCATAAATAAACCAACAAAACCCCCGCGTGTACTCCACTCTCCATTCAGTAGAGTAGAATTTTACTGCCAGCTCTTACAAGACCCAAAAGTCCAATTAAATTTCCACGAGATCCCCTGAATTTAAAAGGAAATCCAACCGCCTGTATTCATGGTAAAAATCACATAAAAAACATAAATGGAAAATACTATTTGGTATTTTTAAAAAACGAACCAAATTTAAAAAACCCAGATCTTAAGCCCATTAGCAGATTGTACAAATTGCTTAGAAACTTGTACATATTATGGGGTTTGGTATTTAACTTCTGGTGATAAAGATACGCTTTCTTTATTTTTATTTTCTTAAAATTTTACCTATATATCTATGACCTAAACCCCTGTTTCAAATTCTTCTTATCTAATTTTTTTACTTTCATAGTTTATTTTCTAGTGATGATGATGATTCGAGTTTAAAGCTTCAATCTTGATTATTTATTTTCTCTGCGTTTTTTTTTTCTAGAATATATAAAGGTTACGCTTTTATTCTATTTTGTTTTGATTTGATTGGAATCAATCGGGAAATACATGGAAGAATCAGGTCAACAGGGTCAAGATCAAGCGTCTTCTGCTTCAATTTCAACTCTTCCTCTGCATGGTAGTAACTTTTTCTATCTCATTATTGAATTCTTGATCTTTAGTTGGTAGTAATATGATTATCAGAGTGTTGATTTTGAGTTTTTGACGAGTAATTGACTCGATTTGTTCGTTTTATTTATGTGATTTGGGACTTTGGTGTTCTGGGTTAATTGACTACCATTGAACTGGATTTAGGGTTTGGAATAGAATCTGGGGTTAAGATTGATCTGGGGTTGCATTTTGAATTTGAATTGAAATGTGGGTTTGGAATAGAATTTTGTTTCTGTTTAGATCTTATGCCTGATACATTAACTTCTTGGAAAATTCTATAACTGAAACAGGTGATGGTCCTTCACCTGATAATCAAATCAATAAGGTACTTTTGCTCACTTTTAAACTGCGTTTACTTATTTTTAATGTTTTTATCTAGCTTTAATAACTTGTTCTACAACTAACCTTTTTATTCTTTCAGCCACAATCACCAAAAAATAAAAGGATTATATCTCCAAATCCTTCAGTGGATGCAAGTCGATCTCAAACACCTGTAAACTCATCAAACAATTACACCCCAGAACAAACCTACTTTTATGGAGGTAAGTTTATCAAAAAAAATTGGGGTTTGAGTATAGATTGCAATTTTGACCCATTTGCTTATTAATGGGTCAATTTGGTGGAAACGGGTTGAAGGTCACCCAAAGTTTATGTTTATTGCAAAACCTCATGCGTCATTTCACTCATATAGCAAATTCAACCAGACCTGCAACCCAACCCACCCTAACCACCCGTTTTTCCACCTTTAGGTTTGACCGTTTGACTTTGGGGTTTTCTGACTTCTGGTTGACTTCTTATTATTTTGTATTTGCAATCAGGTTATGAAAATGGCACGATTAACTGGGGAGAAAATTCTAATTATCTTCATACTAACAACTTGCAAATAATATCTCCGGTAAGAACAAATTTCTTATTAAAAAACATCAACTTCATACGTGTCTAACTGGATTTTATTGATCTTTTTTTGCACATAATTAGATCTACAACGATAATTCTTCAGTTTTATTTCATCCTGCTTATGGGTTTGACCCATACGGTCAATTTTCACCAATTACTAGTCCATTATCTCCAATAATGATAGATGGTCAACTTTATACACCATCTTACTACCCGCAGCCTATTTCCCCATCTGATTTCGCCACATCAGCAAGCAGCAGTCAAGAGGGTGTTGGTGAAAATGTGTTTTTGGACCTGGGTTTGGGTTATTATCTAAATTATCCTGTGAGTAATGGTTTTGGATTTTATAACGGGCTTGGTGAATCGGTGTCCAATCAGTCAACACCAGGTGGCATACTTGGGCCGTATGAGCACAGTTTTGCACAGGTTGGTTTAATTAGAAGGGCAACATTAACAAAAAAAATTTGCTTATTATTTAACCTATATGAAAAACAAATTAACATAATGTATATATCTGACCATTTTACCATTGTTGAATTCCAGATTCCTCAACAACAAACACCATATCACGGGTATGGCTTCTTACCCGGTTCATCTACAAAACCCTACCCACAAACTGGTTCATGGGCTAACCACCGGGACCCACTTAACCTAACCAGTGACTCACCCCCTACAACCAGTGACAGGAACCGTGGGCCAAGAGCATCCAAGCCCAAAGGAGATAATTTAGCTGACCATAAATCGGATCTTTACAACCGACCTGATTTTGTTACAAGTTATGAAAAAGCCAAGTTTTTTGTTATTAAATCTTTTAGTGAAGATAATGTTCATAGAAGTATTAATCATGGTGTGTGGGCCAGTACTCCACTTGGAAACCGAAAACTGGATGCTGCTTATCAAGAAGCTAAAAAAAGTGGAGATATGTGTCCGATTTTTCTTTTCTTTTCGGTATCTTATTTACACTACTTTTTGCTTGAGATGAAAAAATAGGCGGGTTGGGTAACGGGTCAAAAAACGGGAAGTTTGACTTTTAATTTGAAAGCGTTTAATTTGTTGTAGGTAAACGCAAGTGGACAGTTTTGTGGTGTTGCTGAAATGATTGGGCCTGTAGATTTTGAGAAGGATGCAGATTACTGGCACCAGGATAGATGGAGCGGGCAGTTTCGTGTGAAATGGCACATAATAAAAGACGTGCCAAATAGTCGATTTCGTCATATTCTTCTTCAAAACAATGATAATAAGCCTGTTACCCATAGTCGAGATTCACAAGAGGTATTTTTTTAATTAGAATTTTTTAGTTGTTAATTACCTGACTAATTGAATATTCCCTAAAAAGATGGAACAAATTTGACCAATGAAGATAAACATGGATTAATGGTTTAAAATTTAATTAATATTCATTCTTAAAGGCTGTCATTATCAAAACTCTTAATTTTTTATACTTGAGATTGAGAACACAACCCAAATGACTTATTTATATATTTCCCCTTGAATTCTTGTAATTTGTTGATGGTTATATATATATTTTGAGTTCTTGGGGTGGGGTGATGGCAATGCCGAAGCTCTTTCCCCTTGAACTTTTTATTTTTCAAAAAAAAAAAAAAATAAAAAAAAAATGACTTATTTATATGGAACTGGGTCTAAATTACCACCTTAATCCAAGTAATAAATTAAGTTCATCTTGAATGATTTTAAAGCTGTATTTTTTTTAATTGTAGGTTAACTTTGAAGAGGGTATTGCAATGTTGAAAATCTTCAAGGAGCATGAATCAAATACATCAATATTGGAAGATTTTAGTTTTTATGACGAACGAGAGAAGTCTTTTCAAGAAAAGCGAGCCAAAGAACGAGTTATTCTAACAAAAAACAATGTTGATGATGATTTTTCAATAAATCAGCTTTCTGACAGAGTTGCTGATTCTCTTCATTTGGAAAAAGATAAGGAGGTACAATAAAGTGGTTACTAAATCGGCTTTTTTTCCAGATTTATGACAAGGTTTAGTTTTTAAGATTTGCTAACATTTGACTTTGGTCAACCCTTTTAGTTCTTCACCCCTTTGTTATTTCTAGGGGATTACAGGTGATTCAGGTTTAATATCTGAGTAGTTTGGATCATCTTTTGACAGGGTGGTTATTGAGTTGCTACCCAAACAAATGTACAATTTATTTATCATCAATTAAAGGAATTAACGAGAATAGTAGGTTTTCTTACATCTCTGTCTTTTCTTTGATCATGTGAAAGCATATCGGATATCCGAAATTTTTGAAAACTGTATCCAGATTTGGTCTCTGAAAGTCGGATATCCAATGTCTGAAAAACAAATTATTTAAATTCTTAGGACATTTTTAGGATATTTTGAAAATTGGATATCTGGAAAATTTGAAAACAGAAAACAATATACAGATCTGGTATCCGATATCCGGATATCCGATATCTGAAAAAACAAATTATTCAAAAAACTTCGGACATTTCGGATTTCGGAAATTTTTAGATATCTCGGATAATTTTCAGATATCCAAATTTTTGAAAACAGTTTCCAGATCTAGTACGTAGCTGAAATTCGGATTTACGATATTTGAAAAAACAAATCATTAAATTTTTTTGGATGTTTCGGATAATTCTCGGATATTGGATATCCAAAAATATATTTCGAATATTTTTGGATTTATAAAAAAATTGAAAACAGTATCCATATCTGAGGGTTTGGTAAGTGGTAACTTAGTGCTACGTGTATTAATTTAAATAATTTGAAGGTTTTGTGTGAGTTTGTTCACCATTACGGGATTTTGATATGGAGTTTGGTATTGTTTAGTTTGGGAAGAAAAAGCTGATGTATCATTAATATGATAGTGACAATGATAACTAAACTTTGATCTGAAAAGAAAAAAAAATTGAATTTGGTCACGCTACAAATAGTCTTATCACATTCTGAAATCAAAGAGCTGCCTTTCCAAAAAGTAGCAACAATAATTATCCAACATACTTTTGAAAAAGCTAGAAAATGACTTAAAAGCATAAATAGTATAAGACACGTACTTATTTATTAATGAGAATTGATATTGCTACCACAACTTTTAATGGTCACACAACACAGTATATATATTACAGCTAACTGTACAAGTATATTAAGCATGAGATGTGGTACATACCTTAAACGTTGTGGTACAAAAATCACCCCCTTTTATTAATACTCACATTCAATTAGAAAAGTCTAGATCTTAAAGACCATCTTAGCCTTACTCCACTACTAAACTAAATTCATACTAAATACCTTGATAAATAGTTTTTACACTATAAAATTATTTCACACACATCATAATTTATATTTTGATATGATTATACAGTCTGCTTTAAGATTTGTCCAACATGCTTATTTTTAAGCTTCTTCTGTACGCAGAAAGGTGGACCTGTTTTTGTCACGACGACAACGCTTTTCACGAGAAAGTTTTCCAGCAAATCTGTCCAAGAAAACATGCTCTCAATCAGATATCAAAATATTGGCTTAATGAAAATATTTATAACATATTAATTTCTACGATCATCAAATACTCGTTTATGAAGATACGTACTCTATGAGAGCTTGTTTGTTTGATTCTTCCCGGTAGGGGATGAATTTGCCATTTTCCAAGTTCACCGTCGAAACTTGCTTATCAAGTAATTCTTCACCAACTTTCTTCAAATAATCCAAATTTTTCTTGGTAGCTCTATGGAGTGAAGAAAATTTCTCATCTAAGCCGTCCTCCTTAATTTTTTTTTAATATACATTAATTAATAAAACACGATAAAATGATCCAAATCTTTAGCATTGGTTCATGCTGATACTACAAAAAAAATTACCCCTATAGCGACGAAACCTATGGCGACGATGCATGTCGTCGCTATAATGTAGTGTCAGCAGAAACCAATGCGGTAATTTACAAAAATCCACACACAAATTGAACCTGGATGCGTAGGTAATTTTCATCAAGTTTGCCAAGAGCTTCGAAGACAACCGAAAGATGTATATCAACCATATCAGTGCTAGCTTGAGTGAAAATATCAAGCAAGGGAGAAGAGCCATTAGACCTGCTGAACCACCATCCAAACAACCCCCATTTAGAAGCCTTGCTTGCACTATATTTCCCTGTTACTTTGCATTCACCAGTTCCTAGAGATATGATCAGATATCTCCTATAATCCAGGGATTCAGGCAACAGAAACTTCTCATCTTTCTGGATCAGTCGCTTCGCAATTTCTCCAATTGCAATCAGAGTCTGTTACAAATTAATTATCAGAATCTGTTCAATCTAGTACAGATAAGAGTAACCTAAGTCCATGTGGTATATCACTAATTACAACTTCAGTATTTTGCACTTCGTTTATTACACTGAAAGTCACTAATGTGAATTACACATAAGGTCCTGTGGTTTATCACTTATTGCATTCACAATCCTTTATCTTCGCTTTATTACAAAAGGACAAAAGGGTATTTTGGTCATTTAAAAAAATTTAACGGCAATAGGGACTATGGGTGTAACAAAGTCTATACACCATGGACGTCCAGTGTAATAAAGTGAAGTTCAAGGACTGAGGTTGTAATTAGTGATATAGTTAATTACCGGATTATTTGCTGCAACTCCGCCATCAACTAGGTTGAATTCATGCGGCTTGATCTCCCCGGGAATTCTGGTCTCAAAATAATGTGGTGGAAGATAAGTTGGCGCTGCTGATGTTGCTATGCATATATCCGATAGGTCCGCATTCAAGTATGGTTTTTCTTTCAGCTACCAAAATGATAAAAAATAGTTAGCATGCACATTTATTTGTATTTTGTACAATTACAACAATACTCAATCCTGTTAGTGTGCGCGGTATGAATAAGGTATAATGTCAATGTTAGAGAAAGAAAGACATATGGGTTATTTTTACATAACATAAAAGGATTAGAAATATTCTAACCTCATAGGTGGAGAAAATTGTTGGCTGGAGTTTCTTGATGTCAAAGGTGGGAATAGCAACATCAGTTAATGTATCTCCTAATTTGATTCCTTTAAGCTTCTCCACTATTGAGTCACGTAGGAAATTCCCATCATATAAAGGCCCACTTACGCTCTTTAGTATCTTTGTAACAATATTGCTGTTCCTCATTAAAATCAAAACCATGTCAAAATAAATTCAAAAAACATGCCAAAAAGCAGTTGTACAAAAGACCAGGAAAGATTGGAAATATGGTTAAGCTCATCAATATATTTCCAATTTCATAAGAAAAGCATATAATTATTACCAATCTTGTGGGAAGATCTTGGGGCTCTGCTGTTGGTAGTACTCTTTGATGTCCTTAGCCGAAAACAACGGGCGCTTTTTTTCATTTGGCGCTGTTAACATGGCAGTGATGAGACCACCCGTACTTGTCCCAGCAATTATATCAAAATAGTCCGCTATTCGCGCATGCGGACCATCTAATTGCTGACACACCCACATATAAGAAATTGAAATAAGACAAGAGAGATCGTACTAACTTATTTCTTCATACTTTGTGATTAAATTAAATTTGAAACTCAGTGTGAAGAAATGAATGAAGTAAATTGATTATACCTGAAGCTGAGCCTCAAGAAATTCAAGGATAACAGCAGGGATAAGACCTCTAATTCCACCACCGTCGATGCTAAGAACTGTTATCCATTTCCCGAAAGCTGGGGGGTGTAGTATAGACTTTGTTCTCTGCATCTCACCACTCATCATGTTTTTCACTTGTCACTATCTGTTTTTGTAACTGGCGAGTAGTGTAACATTACTATTTATAGGCCCATTCTCTACTTTCGTGAATCACACCAGCTTTTTATTTGGGTCTAGAACAAACTAATTCTCGACCCGTCACAATTAATATGTCTGAAATTAATTTGATAAATCAAAATTAATACAAATAATGATGGCCGTCATTGTCAAGCCGCACAACAAAAAGAAGACAAAATATCCATTGATAATTGTATGTGGTACTAGAGGGTGGGGTGTGGTTAGACGTTCGCCATCCTAGTTGGCATCTCAAAATGGCGCAACCACCTACCTGTGCGTTATGTGTGACAACTCTCGAAATCGGGTATTTGACCCGACACTTATTTCAATCGAAATTATTAAACAATTTAAGTATCCTTATTAAAATACTTATTTTGCGTCTAAGTCTAGCAAAAATCTGCACATTTTCTATAGTTAGTGGACATCAGTAGTGATGCAAGTAATTGTTATATGTGTCAGTACAGAGAAAATTGTAAATTAGCGAGTTGATAACCAAATGTGAATCTGAAACCAAAAACATATATAAAGTTTATATTTTGTAAAACGAGTCTTTGCTACACCAAAGTAATCGGTACAAAAATTGATGAGAATTATCTTATTATAATAAAGATACAACTTAAAATGCTCATTATATTGCGAGAATGTCGAAAGTAATTAAAAATGTATCAGGGTCGTAAATGACTGAAATCAAAAACCAAATAAAATCATGTTACTATATTTTAAAATACTAAAATATTATACATTATTATTATTATTATTATTATTATTATTATTATTATTATATTTACTAGTTAAAGTGGCCATTGGAAAATTTAAAATTTATTATTATCTCAAACACCCACGTCTATAAACGGGTACCGAACTCTCCTATTGTTTTTGCGAACATGATGATATAATGGAATATTATAAAGACCCACGTTTATTATACAAATTTGAAACTTATCCACTTACTAAACCCAACCGATTTCCTCTCCATCTCACGTTGAAACCAGAAACTTTCCCTCTCTCCATTCAATTTACGTTTGAAGACTCCATCGTACCAGAAACGTTTCTCCGGCCAGGCTTGCATCTCCGGCGATTTACATCGTGGTTCCGACGATCAGGCACGTTTTCAGGCGACCACGGCAACTCCGACGCTGTCTCCATCTCCTGCTCGGTCTCTCTCTCTCTCATCTCGATAGGTATAACCTCTTACTCATTCTTTTCGTTAGTCTAAAGCATGCATCATATGAGTCGTTTCTGGGTTTCTTTTCCGTCATCAAAGCGACACACACACACTGTGTGTGTGCATGTCGGTATGTTGTGATGTTGTTTCTGAGTTTGGATCGATTCCCGTCGACCTCCGGACATCTGGCGAACACGGACACACATGTGTGTGTGTTGTGAGTTCTGTTTATATAATCTTGGGTGCGTGTGTGTAATGTATGGTATACGAAGGTATGTTCTAAGTTATGAGTTCCCAAATGTCTACAAAATCTATCTTTTTCTTTTATGGCGAAACACCGTGTGTGTGCTTAATTTCGTTTATTTCGTGCTGCATGTGCGTGTTGGTATGTATTTGTGTGTGTTGGCACATGCTCATCTTTCTTTTCTGATGGGTCTGGTTCCAAGTTAACAAACCATATTAAATTTTAACCTTATTTATACCAAGTCCAAACAAAGTTGTTAACCCAAATCAAAAGTCTAAAACTCATTTTAATAATAGAAATCGGTTTTAGAAATTAAATACTAAATCATTCTATTTATTAATATTTATTTATTTAATTAGATAAATAATTATTTAATTAATGATTAACTAAAAACTCATTTTATTTTAATAGTTATCAAATGTATCAAACACAATTTGTGTACCTACTGTCAAACCATAACCCTTTTAAAAGCTTGTTTAAATTGAACAAAACATATTTAATATACAAGTCTAATCCTATCAAGTCAACAACGTATCGCTCAAGTCTAAATTCAAGATGAGAGAATCATTCATGCATCATGTAGACTAGGCGTGTCATTTTAGACCGTCACTTATTAACTATACGTATGCGTTTAGGACGCTAGGAACCTTTGGTTGGAATCCCCAACTTTGTGGATTTACGAACTTGGAAGCTTCGCTAAGGTGAGTTTCACGGCCCCACTTTTACTATTTTATAACTACTTTATTTGGGGGAGAAAACATATACTACTCAAACTATTTTGCAATAATTGATCTTTGTATAATCATTGTGGTGTACACGTACCAACTGTTTAAGGACCACAATACATGTCCTCGTTTAACCGTAATCATTAACTATGCGTTTTAGCCAAGGAATATAGAGATAGTACTATCGGGATTGATCCCCCGCTCATGGTTAGTCGCGCTAGCCCAACTGGGTTTGAGCTTTATATTCTAACTACTTTAGATTTATGGTTTGATTACCGGCTCCGTGATTATACCTTAACTTGTTTGCCTAGCTAGCTTGCGAGGGATTAAGCATTGCACCTAAACTATTTTTGTACATGATTTGTACACAACGATTTCGATGATACATTTATGGATTCACAAAACCTGTGAACTCACCAACCATTGTGTTGACACTTTTTCTATATGTTTTCTCAGGTAACGGAAACTAAGTCATTTCAAGGTTCTAATTTGTCAAGGATTGTCATGCATTGATTTTCAAGAATTAGTCTTTATGACCCAAGTCTTCCATTTTCAAACATCTATTTTGGTTTATGTTTAAACAAATATATTTTGATTTTTGTAACGACATTGGCAATCCCAATTTTCTATTTATGCGAAGTTACTATTATTGATGTGTTATGTTGCTAATTAGTCACACCTCGTTCTTCCGCAAAACCAATTTTGGCGGGGTGTGACATTATGTGAGTGCACTTGCGCGCCAAACCAGTGGCGGAGAAGAGAGGTGAGAGAAGCACTAGTACAGAATAGATTTGTTGATGCGAAGGGTTATTTTTATTTGGTGTGGTTGTAACAAATAACGGCATCATAAAAGATAATTCGCATCAAAAAATATAAAACCGCACTATTTGATCTATTTATTAATGCGGTTAAGAAAAAGGCATCAAAAAATCATTTTTGTTGGTGCTATATCACACCAATAAGCACCAAAAACCCCATTTGTTGATGCTATAGCATCAAAAAATCATATTTATTGATGCTATTATAATTTTCGCACTAAAAAAACATATTTGTTGATGCTATATTGCACCAATAAATCACATTTGCACCCAAAAAGCACATTTTGCCATGTCATCAATCCGCACCACTATTATGTGATCTTAGTCGTTCATTAATATCACTTATCAATGGCCAAAATTGATTCAGCTTACACCACTTATCCCCATGAATATATATTCAAATACTCCCACCATCTTCAATCATCTTACTCATATTTTATTTCTTCCATCATTTACAAGTTTCATATTAGTAATTCTCTCAATTTTTCTTCAATATATATTCAAATATCCCGAAAGTCCTTAATCATCTTACTCATATTTCATTTCTTTCATTATTCAAAAGTTTCAGGTGATTAATTTTCTCAATTTTTCTCCAATAATTGTTCTATCTTCTTTTATTTATGTTTGTTTCTAATGTGTAAAATCCAGTTATAAAAATGTCTCTTTAATACTACTAATCTAGACTACCACATTCATAGGCAAGTACACCTAATCGTGAGTAATATAGTTTAGGTAAGTATTTCGGGTTATCGTATCCGCAGGGAACGGTTAAGTGATCAAGTAATTTAAAGCTTAGGAATTAACTTGGACAATTAATTTTAAATTAATTTTCATTTGTTGTGATTCGAGATGATTAAATTGACTAATTAAAATGGCTTAAGTAAAAATTGACAAAGTAACTTTGGAAATTGATTTCAAGATTTAAAAGGATATTCACCATGATTGAATTCATTTAGGTCTAAGTTTGATTGCTAAGCTCCGATTACTTCTAATGTTCTAGAGGTCACGGTACTAGATTCCTCTCAATCCCGTTTAATAAACTAAACACAACTAATAGAATTCCTTCTCTCAAAAGTTGTAATCTAATCACACCTCGGATTGTTGATCTTAATAGGTTTGGATTACCTAAACCCTCTAACCTAGAACTTCCGTTACTACGGTTAGACTTTCGATTTATCCTAACTTATTGGAATCTAATTTCAATCCATATTCCTAGTGAATCGCCATCTAGGTCACTTGAGTGATATTAATAACTAGTTCAAATGTTGTCAATAGTTAAATTAATCACCAATAAACAAATAAAATGACAAAGATCAAAGGCTTAACCAAAAGATTAATTTATAAACCAACAATTGTTCAAACATTAAAATTATAATCCTAAAAATCAACCAAACTTAAACCTAGAATTTCATCAAACCATAGTGAATATAAAAACAACTAGCACATAGACATGCTAGACGAACCAAACATCAAACAATAATAAAAAGTCAAAAATATTGTTAATAAGAACAAGGAATTGAACCAAATGATGCTTGATGTAGGATGTCTTGAAATCTCCTCTTCCTAAGCCTTGTGTCAAAAGTGGGTTTCTGAATTCGCAGCCTTACGACTGCGTATCTGTCTCCGTATGCGTCAACCCCTCTGCTCGTCTCTAGAAACTGCTCTACGTGAACTCCCTCCAAAAACTGACCGTAACCCCCCATGTGAAACCCCAAATTAATATCGTGCTCTCCTAGTTGACCGACCTTGAGGCTTGTGGCCGTGGGCTTCTTTTCACGTGGGCTTCTATTCATTTCTTGTGGCATGTCTGAATTAAACATGGGCCATAATATTTCAATGTGATTATGGGTCGGTGGTTTTGTGAGTCCCTTTAATTAAATTTGTGACTCTCCTCAATTTATTGTGTTGGCCACAATTTGAAGACATGTGAGCTTGCAAATAAACTAGTAAATAATTACTAGTTGAATTCGTGGTCATCCAAAACTCAAATATTGGACATGGGATGCTACTTGTTTTCTTCATATCACGTGGGCTTAATTTATCCATCTTAAAATATAGCTGACTTCTTTAATTCAATGTGATCCACCACTTTCTATTAATTGCAGTCCATGGGTTCAAGATATATTCGACCCATTTAATTTAATTCTTGAATGTGCAGCTCGAACCCATTTTGCTTCTTTATTATTTTCTCATATAATTTTCATTTTGTACTCTTGATCCAACCTACTCGTGTCAGTGGTGTATTCATTTTTCACACTTTTAGCCCGTTTCTTCTCTACTTTATAGATGTGACCAACAATTTCAGA
The DNA here is from genome assembly GCA_963853835.1 of Calendula officinalis. Taxonomy (NCBI): domain Eukaryota; kingdom Viridiplantae; phylum Streptophyta; class Magnoliopsida; order Asterales; family Asteraceae; genus Calendula; species Calendula officinalis. Next base: position 20,976,465 of record OY970827.1, read on the forward strand.
AAACATAAGGATTAGACATAAATAGTGTTGTTTTCTTTATATACCATGTACAAATAGTAGATTATTGACGGATAAAAACATGTCCAAATTCGTCAATATCAAAATCCCCATACTTAAACTTTGCTTGTCCTCAAGCAAATCATCAATTAAAAACGGGTCACTAGCCATTAATAAAGATCATATTAGTTGACATTTCATTCAAACAAATTTCAGAAATTATTTGTTTTAGCGGATAAAATTTATTAAAGCTTTTATGCTCAGATTTGTGTACAGTGTTACCCAACGTTTCATCATTTTAATCTATTTTCAGTCAACCTATTCAATCTTTATTAGCCTAAGGTCTACTCATTCTTGCATAATTCAAATTTTTTTTACTTTTGCAAAAACTCCCAACTTGAAGATATTTTGAATTGAACACAGTTTAAACTTTTTGCCAATGTGACTATTTATGATTGTTATGCACATTGTACATTACATTTATTCAGCTTTTGGAATTTTTCGATAATTAACACCAGATCCAACCCTTACTTCGACTTTCCAACGGACCCCTTATTGATTTATGATATATATTGGACATCCAATTGGGCCGAAGGGAGCTGAAACTGATGTAGTATCCTGATTCTTTGACTGTTTTAATTCTCGGCTTTCGCCGGCGTATTTCGTACACAAAGGGATTTTTTAAACTAAGTACTCAATCTCAACCTTTTGGGTCAAAAGTTAACTTAAGAAAAGATTTTGACTTATGCAAGACTTGTTGTATTACTTAGGCCACTAAAACTTTTATAAGCTACTAAAAAGATTTTTTAAAATAATGAAAAGCCACAAATTTTGAAACATAAAAACTAAAACAAATTTTATCGTTTAAATCAAAAAAATTTTGTAATTTGTTTTTCCTCGAAGCATTGATAAATGTCTAAAATTTTTTTTTGGCTAGTGTTAATTAAAATCATTTGCGTTCATCTAGATGATTATTTCAAAGATTTCACAAAATTAAGTGGTGGAATTTTTAATTCAACCCCCTCCCCACACTTGAAATTTGCATTGTCCCCAATGCATCTAAAAGTTTCAAAACATAAGTGTAAAAATGAGGATACAAAGGAAAAATACTCCCTGAGGTTTTGTGGTTTTGCAATGCAAGCATCATCATCCAAGAATCCTCATCCAAACATCATCGTCCAAGCATTCATTCAGCTCAATCCAGGTTCGTAACATCAAAAAAAAAAAAAACACAAAACAAAATAAAATAAAATTAGTAAAAGCACGGGTTGCCTCCCGAGAAGCGCTTCGTTTATTTCCGAGTCCTGAGCTTGACTCGCCCCTAGTTAGATTACTTGGGGTAGATTACCGGGCGTTCTTTAGCAACGATATCACTCGGGCCAAAATGGTTGCCACTCGGGCGTTCGCGACTTTCAATTATTTTAATTTTGGCCTCAGTACCAGATATACAACAAGGTTCATTTTTTTTGTTGAGGCTTGACCATATATAAGAACTCATAGGAAAATGTGTCATTGATGATGTGTTCGTGGAGTTCTTTAAGAGTTGGGTTTTCGAGTCGAGAGAGGTGATTTATCGGTATGGTTTCAGTAACATTTTGGTAGAAATCCTCGATGTCAAATTCTTGTAGAAAGGCATACTCAAGATGAGTAGGCGGAAGTTTAAGCTCATGAGTTGGATGGTCGTTAAGAGATGAATTGTTTTGAAAATATCCATTTGAAGGAATTTGCTCTGAAACTCTGTCGGGCTTTTGGGCATCTAAGGCGTCAGCATATAAGAGTTCTTCGAGCTCTCTTATTACATCATCGGGGCTTTTGTCATCATCACCAATTTCATTGAGATCACCGGTCATAAATAGTGTATCTAATTCGGTTGAGAGATAGTCATCAAAGGATTCATCAGGAAAACAAGAATAATCAACAATGTGTGCACATGTTACAACTTTAACCTCTGGCTCTTCTTCAATTTTGATCTCCTCGAACTCCACCTCTTCTTCCTGTACATCAAATATATCATTAGTTTTAACAAGAGGTGAACTTACCTGTTTACCACTTCGGGTAGTTATTGCGTTCACTTGAGCGTAAGCATCAATACTTCTCTTTTGATTCCCCTGAGTGTTGGGAGGTAGAACACTTTGTGGTTGTTCGGGTAGTAATTGTGTCATCATCCCTAAAACTCGTTCCAATTTTTGAATCGATGCTTGTTGATTTCTTATATTTTGTTGCATCTCATTTGCAGCTTGTTGATTTTCCTCTTTTTCTCTGGTTTGACTGGCCATGAATTTTTTTAATCAAACTCTCTAAAGAGGACAATTTTGAAGCGGATTTTAATCCTCCCTTGAATCCTTGATTCATATAGTGCACTTCCTCCTCGGTCATCATCGGTTCATCGCATCCAACCTGAAAAGCATATAAAGAAGCGATTAGTTTATCTACTTGTCGTTCAAATACCTTTGTAACGCCCCGAAAATTCTGATAATTAAATATTACTTTTAAATTATTTTAAATTAGATGATATTTACTTTTTATCATTAAGTGACGAATGTGTATCGTTTCGTATTAAAATCTAGTTGTTATATTAAACGAATTATGTGTTAGTTATTTCGATTAATTGTTTTATTCTCGAGTCCCGTCTAGTTTAATTTATGTGTGCAGAGAATGAGTGTGTAGCGAGGCCCGACCATTTGGCCAAGGGCCGAGTTCTTTTCTTGTTTCGGTCCGAGTTGGTGTCTAGGAAGCCTGATAATTTGAGCCCAAGTTTATTAAAGCCTTAAACCCATTTAACTTAACACTTAGATGTTTAAATTAAGATTTTTCTAAACCTAATGCCTAATCCTACAATCAGCCGCAAGTGCTAGAGCATCTCCATCCATTATTTTTCTCCTCATTCGTCCCTTCAAGCTGTAGAGCATCTCCATATTGTTCCTGCCCCATTCCGCCATCGAACTAGAAAGTTAGAAGGCCAAGCATAGTTGTTGTCGGTAAGATTCTCATCCCTTGTTCTTGCTGTTTCAGTCCTTCGATCGAGCAAACTCTAACCTGCTTTAGTTCGTCCTTGTAAACACGATTCGATCACAGAAGAGTAGTGAGCAGATTGAAGGCACCGAGCACTTCCATTCCAGTTTTGTTTTGAGCGCACCTTCGAGCAGAGAAAAGCAAGGGTAAGTCGTTGTTGGTTATTGCTCGCTCTTGTTGTTCTTTGTTGATTAATACCGGTCGGTTAGAGCCTCACCGGTTGTAATTCGTTTTCCTTGTGGTATGTTGCCATGGCAAATCAGGGAACGAACCAAGTCTAGTGCAATTCCCCGAGCAGAAAGTAAACCGAGCAGAAGGTTGATCGAGCAGAAAGTTCGCCGAGCAGATTCTGTCTGGCAGGTTCGTGCCTGTTTTTGGATAGGTTAGAACCGGAATTGAATTCCCGTCCTTCTCTAATGTTTTAGTTCTCTGAGATAGCTTTCCGTCTCCGCCGAGCGTTCGTTAATTGAGTTAACGGTTTGTGAGATACGACCCTTTTTGTAACTGACTGCAGTGCTGAAATACTGCACGAAATTGCCTGTTGCGGGCCTGTTTCGGGACCCTTCGGGGCAGAACCGGGCCGAACTTTATATAGACGGTTTGTAGGGTCTTAGGTATACTTTATGCTGTAAAAATTTGGTCTCATTTGGTGTACCGAGTGGAAAGTTACGGTCGTCTGATTTTACTTCAAATGGTGTTTTGGGTTATGTTGAAATTCGGGTTTTTGAAATTCTAGTTTTATCAATTTATGAGTCTTTATTTTCGTGGGTTTATAGAGCTGTGTTTCGGGTTTAAGGACTGCATTTGTAAGTATCGGGTTGGGTCCAAACCATCTTGATTATAGCTAGACGTTTTATTTAACCGAGAAACGGAAACCGAACCTTAGGGTTCTTGTTTTCCTAAAACCGAATAGTTTTCTTAGATAAAAGACTAGATTAATGGTAAACATGTTTCTGAGGCTAAATGTGAATTTCGGGAATGTCGGGTGTTTCGGAAATAGACGGGTTGATGTCGGGTTTTAAAACGGGTCCTATTCTAATATGCTGAATTTTAACAAAATCTGTTTGCTGACTTCGGGTCTGTTTTTACCTCACTTAAAATACGTTTTTGGATTTTTGGCCCGTGCTGGGACCTTGATTTTTGAGTTAGCTTTTCAATGCCGCAACCCTCTCGTCAATCCGAATTACGGTTTAAAAGTTATAGCTAATTTAGTATGCTGCTGTTAGGAAAATGACCTGTGCGACATGCCTGTATTGCAACACTGTTTTGAGACACTTAGAGTCTGTTTTAGCCAGTGACCGTCTCACAGAGATATGTAGTTCTGGTTGTCTAATTTTCCTGGTAAAAATATGGGATAAATCTACTGCACAGTTTAAGAGTTATAGCAATTTCCGTGAGACCGACGGGTGCTGCCAGTTTTCTAAATTGAGTCCTTAGAACGGATTGTAATTCGGGTTTCATTTTTATGCTTTTAGGATCATCTAGGAATAACCGAGCAGCGCCTTAGAATATTGAGGATCCTTTGGAGCTTACGTTTTCTCGAGGTGAGTATTCTCACCGTGTATTCAGTTTTAACGTTATACATGCATGACTTACGTGTTACATTACTTGCACCATATTTGCTATCCGAGTTATCTGTTATCTGAGTTATCTGTGATCTAGCATCTTGTGTTCTGAGTTTCTGAGTTCTGAGTTTTTGAGTTTTGAGTTAAACATTAAACATAATATATTAAAACATTTTGTTGTATGTTATAATTGTTTACATTTTGAGACTATTCACTCAGCTTCCCAGCTGACCCAAACTTTCCCCCACATTGTTTCAGGTACCAACAAAGGAAAGGAGAAGGTGGACGGTTGACTGCTGTATCTTTTCATTACTGATGTGGACATCATTTAATATTTTAAAACACGTTATTTTATTTTAATTATTTCCGCAATAAAAACGTTTTAAATGTTAAATATTTATGTCTGAGATTTATTTATGAGACCTTTTGATTATAATTTTGTTTTCAAAAATTTTAAAAATCTTGTAAATTTTAGGGTGTTACAAGTTGGTATCAGAGCTCTGACTTGAGGGATTTAGGTTCGCAAGGGGCGAACTTAAACTCAAGTTTGAGTATCGAGTTTTAAAACGAGAAAAGAGTCAAATATTTTTATGTGAAAACTTTCCACATCAAACATATAGCGTGTCACGTCGACCTCTCGCTTCCTACTACCGGTAATATTTAAGAGTATTATTTAATTGAGATTTTGCTATATTCTAAGTATAGACGAGTAGCATATTCTGAGAATTTTCGGTTTATTTCCTGAGAGAATTACTTGTGGATTGTATGGCTAAACACATATGTATATAGATATACGAATGCGAAGTTTGATAATTTTGAGTATAATTTAGAGCATAATTCTGAGTAAAATTCTGGTTTTAATTCCCAGTGTTTAATATATTTATGCATATACAAATACGCAAACTAGAGGAATTATAAGTTTTAATGAGAATAATAAAAGTTTCCAATTTAGAGGGACACCTAATAGAGTTGAAATGAGATGAGATTTTCTAATTCTGAGAAATTTTAACCAAAAGTGTGATAAATGAATACCAATTTGTAATATAAATTATCAAATGAGAAACATGCTTGAGTAAATGAGAAACAGAGAAGTTCCTAATATTAAAGAGAAGTAATAAATTTTGAAACTCGGAGAATATTAAAAGCTTTCATTTCGAAGAAAACACTTTATAGAAAGAGTTATTGAAGCTAGTAAATCAGAGATTAATAAATATTTAAATGAGGGTTTACCAAGTTGTGTAAGGAGAAATTATTAATTCAAGAAAATGAAAAATAATTACATTCGAGCTAAACGAGGAGATATCGAACTAAATTTTTGAGAAATACGTTTAATGAGATAATAAAATGAGTATTGCCAAAAGATACATTAATATGGAATTCCAAATTTGTGAAAGAATCTATAGAATGTATTAAAGAGAATTATTAAATAGTGTTAAAAGAGAAGTGATTATATTAAATTTATTAAATGAGAAATTAAAAAAAAAAAAAAAAATTTCGTGAATACCATGAGTTGTAATAATTGAGAAAAATTTCAGGTCGAAAAGTCAACAAATTAATATTTATTTAAGAATCATTAAATTGAAATAAAATGAGAAAACATTATGAGTAAGTGGTTTAAATAGTTGAGTGCAAGACGTCATGTGAATAACGAGTTCAGTGGGATATTGTTAAGTTAACGCAGAGCTAATAACCGAGAATGTTGAACTAGAAAATATTAATTGTCGTTCGAGACGACAATAAATCGGATAAAATTTTGAGAAAGAGTAAATGTTATTCATAGGAAATGACAAATGAGATAACTAAGAGTAGAAGATAAAACGATATTCGCATTGTGAAAGTAACAAAGTGGAAATATTTCTATGAATCTGAGTTATCCGAGTATCGCGTATGAAACTAAATATACGCATGATTTCTGAGTAATGTTTATGAGGTTTTGAGTAACCACAGCTGAGTGCATATCTGTATCTATCAGATATTGAAAGTAAACTTTTCTTTCTTCTGAGTGTGATTTGTTTGTGGATTATTTTTATATGTGGGAAGTTGTGAACTTCGGGATTGACTCGTGACCAAACAAAGGTAGGTGTCGAAACTAATAGAGGGCCCCTATTACTTTCCACACAGGACTTTTGGTTGGTTATGAGAAGATTTTGAGGGGAACGATGGACCAATGCTTGTTTCTGTGAAATTTATAGGGGTATCCTAATTGTTTGTGTGTTGATATGCTTGCTTGTTTTAATATGGTAGAGAATGCCAGTTTTCAAACTCGAGGACGAGTTTATCTCCAAGTGGAGTTGAGTAGGGGTAAAAAGGGAAGTTGCCAAGAAATAATTATCATTATTTATGATTTAGAAGTACTATGAGTATGATGCATATGCATGAAATTTCTATTACCGAGATACATATATCTAATTGGAGAATCTATAAAAAGTAACTATATAATCGAGTAAGTGAATTAATTCTATGATGTAACTATCAAGTTTATAAAATTGATAATCGAGACTAATGGAGAAATTAATAAACCAAGATTTATCGAGTTATGTGCAATTGTGGACAGAGACATGGTAAGTACTATGATTATATAATTAATGAGATCTGTGTACTTGTTCCAGTGTAATTATAGTGAGATAATGAGAAATTATTAAAAATTTGATTAATGAAAATTTACTAATGAGTTAAAAGAGAAAAGTTTTAATTAAAGTTGATAGATCGGAGCAATGAGAAGAGTTTATTTATGAGTAATTATTAAATTATGATAAGAAGATCTATCAAATGAACTTATTGGATTGAGTAATATATTTTATTATTTAAAGTTATCAAATAATATACTTTATTATTATTAAATTATTGAACTAAAAATAGTTATTGAATCAAGTATATGAAGAATACAATAAGTGAATTTAACAATAAGATTTTATTGAATTAATGAGATTTTCTAAAAGATGAGAATGTAGTAAATTTATGAATAATGAGTAAAAATATGGTCAAAATATTCAAGAGACATTTTGAAGTGTGCAAAATCAGTGAAGCGGACTAGTAAGTATCGTTACACTATATGTATGAGAAAATATCTATTAAGAATTATTGAGAAACCACTAAATGTAGTAGGAAGAGAACCTACTAAAGAGAATAAAATGACAAGATTGTTAATATGAGGCTAATTAGAGGGTTATTAAAATAAAATATATGCAAACCTAATAGAGTAAGGTAACGATAAATGGTTATAGGAGAGTTATTTTGAGAACCAATAACGTGGATTGAGAGAGAATTATCAGTCCAAGTACTATAAGTTAGTAAACTGGAACCCGCGAAGAATCATAAAAATGAGTAAAATGTGATTTATATCTAATATTATTACTAGTAAATATTAATACCTTCTGTGTTTATTCCTGAGTTTATTTCCGAGCAAGAATTCTGAGTTTGCTCTTGAGTTATATTTCCGAGTTTATTTCTGAGACAGATATCCGAGTTATACTCCTGGGATTTGTTTGGAGTTCATTTCCGAGTTAGACTTCTGAGTCATATTTCTAGATTATATTTCTGAGTTATATACCTGAGTATATGTGAATTATGTGCGATATGTACATCTCTTGTGAATAACTTTCTGTTTTTGGTATTAGCTGATAACGGTGTAAACTACTAGATTGCCTCTTTGCCTTATGCAAACTGGTGTCCCATAGGGGAGAGGACCTTTTTGGAGCCATTTCTAATATGGAATTGTCAATAATAAATTTTAAAATGTTGCAAATATGTATAAGTGATTATTATTTGATGGAGTTGTGCGGGAAATTATGTCCCATATATTTATTGGTATCGCCATAAGAGGGTCATGTGTGGTCATGGAGCTGGATTGAATGATCAAGTTCCACGCCGAGATCATCTAACATCATCAACAAATCCGTAGCAAATTCCAAGTGGAGTTGAATCGGAGATTCAACGCAACGTTAACCGTTAGGTACAACAACTGTGTCCAACTACGAGAGCAAGAAGACGCCTTCAGCAAAGTATCATGAATTTATTTGTGGTTATGGTCGTCATTTTTTTGAGACAAATCGAGATTCTTAGAGAACATTTTAATTTTTATTTCTTCCCGCCTTATTATTTTTTTTTTTTGCGCCGTTAGAGACCGAAGATTTTATGAGCAGTTGCAAGAGTTGGAGCTTATTATGATCGGGCAAGTCGCCCTGAAGAGTTTCATTCTATTCTTCACCTTTGTTGAGTTCCTTATTTCATAACCTTAGCGTTTTCTTCTATTGCGGACGTGGGTCGTCGACGAACCTGAGATTTAAACATGAGATTGTTACCCTGAGCTTTTTTTTTTCCGAGCCATGACTTCGGGGACGAAGTCTATTTTAAGTGGAGTTGAGTTGTAACGCCCCGAAAATTCTGATAATTAAATATTACTTTTAAATTATTTTAAATTAGATGATATTTACTTTTTATCATTAAGTGACGAATGTGTATCGTTTCGTATTAAAATCTAGTTGTTATATTAAACGAATTATGTGTTAGTTATTTCGATTAATTGTTTTATTCTCGAGTCCCGTCTAGTTTAATTTATGTGTGCAGAGAACGAGTGTGTAGCGAGGCCCGGCCATTTGGCCAAGGGCCGAGTTCTTTTCTTGTTTCGGGCCGAGTTGGTGTCTAGGAAGCCTGATAATTTGAGCCCAAGTTTATTAAAGCCTTAAACCCATTTAACTTAACACTTAGATGTTTAAATTAAGATTTTTCTAAACCTAATGCCTAATCCTACAATCAGCCGCAAGTGCTAGAGCATCTCCATCCATTATTTTTCTCCTCATTCGTCCCTTCAAGCTGTAGAGCATCTCCATATTGTTCCTGCCCCATTCCGCCATCGAACTAGAAAGTTAGAAGGCCAAGCATAGTTGTTGTCGGTAAGATTCTCATCCCTTGTTCTTGCTGTTTCAGTCCTTCGATCGAGCAAACTCTAACCTGCTTTAGTTCGTCCTTGTAAACACGATTCGATCACAGAAGAGTAGTGAGCAGATTGAAGGCACCGAGCACTTCCATTCCAGTTTTGTTTTGAGCGCACCTTCGAGCAGAGGAAAGCAAGGGTAAGTCGTTGTTGGTTATTGCTCGCTCTTGTTGTTCTTTGTTGATTAATACCGGTCGGTTAGAGCCTCACCGGTTGTAATTCGTTTTCCTTGTGGTATGTTGGCATGGCAAATCAGGGAACGAACCAAGTCTAGTGCAATTCCCCGAGCAGAAAGTAAACCGAGCAGAAGGTTGATCGAGCAGAAAGTTCGCCGAGCAGATTCTGTCTGGCAGGTTCGTGCCTGTTTTTGGATAGGTTAGAGCCGGAATTTGAATTCCCGTCCTTCTCTAATGTTTTAGTTCTCTGAGATAGCTTTCCGTCTCCGCCGACCGTTCATTAATTGAGTTAACGGTTTGTGAGATACGACCCTTTTTGTAACTGACTGCAGTGCTGAAATACTGCACGAAATTGCCTGTTGCGGGCCTGTTTCGGGACCCTTCGGGGCAGAACCGGGCCGAACTTTATATAGACGGTTTGTAGGGTCTTAGGTATACTTTATGCTGTAAAATTTGGTCTCATTTGGTGTACCGAGTGGAAAGTTACGGTCGTCTGATTTTACTTCAAATGGTGTTTTGGGTTATGTTGAAATTCGGGTTTTTGAAATTCTAGTTTTATCAATTTATGAGTCTTTATTTTCGTGGGTTTATAGAGCTGTGTTTCGGGTTTAAGGACTGCATTTGTAAGTATCGGGTTGGGTCAAAACCATCTTGATTATAGCTAGACGTTTTATTTAACCGAGAAACGGAAACCGAACCTTAGGGTTCTTGTTTTCCTAAAACCGAATAGTTTTCTTAGATAAAAGACTAGATTAATGGTAAACATGTTTTTGAGGCTAAATGTGAATTTCGGGAATGTCGGGTGTTTCGGAAATAGACGGGTTGATGTCGGGTTTTAAAACGGGTCCTATTCTAATATGCTGAATTTTAACAAAATCTGTTTGCTGACTTCGGGTCTGTTTTTACCTCACTTAAAATACGTTTTTGGATTTTTGGCCCGTGATGGGACCTTGATTTTTGAGTTAGCTTTTCAATGCCGCAACCCTCTCGTCAATCCGAATTACGGTTTAAAAGTTATAGCTAATTTAGTATGCTGCTGTTAGGAAAATGACCTGTGCGACATGCATGTCTTGCAAAACTGTTTTGAGACACTTAGAGTCTGTTTTAGCCAGTGACCGTCTCACAGAGATATGTAGTTCTGGTTGTCTAATTTTCCTGGTAAAAATATGGGATAAATCTACTGCACAGTTTAAGAGTTATAGCAGTTTCCGTGAGACCGACGGGTGCTGCCAGTTTTCTAAATTGAGTCCTTAGAACAGATTGTAATTCGGGTTTCATTTTTATGCTTTTAGGATCATCTAGGAATAACCGAGCAGCGCCTTAGAATATTGAGGATCCTTTGGAGCTTACGTTTTCTCGAGGTGAGTATTCTCACCGTGTATTCAGTTTTAACGTTATACATGCATGACTTACGTGTTACATTACTTGCACCATATTTGCAATCCGAGTTATCTGTTATCTGAGTTATCTGTGATCTAGCATCTTGTGTTCTGAGTTTCTGAGTTCTGAGTTTCTGAGTTTTGAGTTAAACATTAAACATAATATATCTGACTTGACACCGAAGAGCACTGGTGTCAGACGTTTTGACTTGGCACCGAAGAGTACTGGTGCCAGGCCTTTTGACTCAACACCGAAGAGTACAGGTGTTGAGGTGGTGTGAGGCGGGTCGAGGTTGATCTCTCGGCCCAAGTCACACTAGCGCGCTATATAAATTAAAATCTGAGTAATAAAATCTGAGAAATAAATCTGAGTAATTAATCGAGTAGATTCTGAGTAGGAGTACACCGATGTGCCCTCATGTGTTGTATGTTATAATTGTTTACATTTTGAGACTATTCACTCAGCTTCCCAGCTGACCCAAACTTTCCCCCACATTGTTTCAGGTACCAGCAAAGGAAAGGAGAAGGTGGACGGTTGACCGCTGTATCTTTTCATTACTGATGTGGACAACATTTAATATTTTAAAACACGTTATTTTATTTTAATTATTTCCGCAATAAAAACATTTTAAATGTTAAATATTTATGTCTGAGATTTATTTATGGGACCTTTTGATTATAATTTTGTTTTCAAAAATTTTAAAAATCTTGTAAATTTTAGGGTGTTACAACCTTATGGTTGTTTTTCAAGATTGCCACTTCTTCACGTGAATGATCGTTGATGACATTGATTGAAGCTTTGTTTTGCATGGTTTGGTTGTCTAACATCCATTCCAGGTTATGCACCGCCATGTCTTCCAAGAGTTGGTAACCAGCAGTCGGGGTATTATAAAAGAATACACCTCCACTAGATGAGTCAAGTGTTGAGCGAGAGGTGTAATCTAATCCCTTGTAAAATATCTGAACAATGTTACCTTTCTGGAAACCGTGATTTGGGCACGTTCTTACCAACCTCTTGAACCTCTCCCAAGCTTCCGTTAGTGTTTCACCTACATCCTGTTGGAAAGTCATAATGTTAGTTTTAATTTTTTCAGTTCTAGCCGGTGGAAAATAACGAATGATAAACCGGCTTCTGAGTTCCTCCCATGTAGTGATGGAATCAGGCTCCAATAACCTTAGCTATGCTTTTGCTTGTCCAACGAGACTGAAGGGAAACAGTCTGAGTCTGACCGCATCAGTAGATACACCCTGTTGTTTAAACAATTCACAAATATCTAGGAAATCTTCTACGTGTTGGTAGGGATCATTAAGAATTTTACCATCATAATTTAGCTCACGGACCATGCTCAGAAAATGGCCCTTGATCTCAAAATTTACCCCCGTGATATCTGGTTTCCTAATAGCAGGAACAGGAGCATTCGGTACTATTTGCCTCATTGTCCACATTGATTGTTCTGCGTCCCCCATTTGAATAAACTGTAAAAAAAAAATAAACTGCAAGGGAACAAAACAAACTATAAAATGCACCTGGTGTAAAAAAAATACAAATAAAATAAAATAAAATAAAGTAAAATAAATAAAGCAAATAACTCGTCCAAGAACTAGTTCTTAGACGAGGGTCAATTAATAAACTAAGTTCTAATCTACTAAATCAAGAATAATAAGAGAGCCGAGATACACTATTTATGACCGGTGATCTCAATGAAATTGGTGATGATGACAAAAGCCCCGATGATGTAATAAGAGAGCTCGAAGAACTCTTATATGCTGACGCCTTAGATGCCCAAAAGCCCGACAGAGTTTCAGAGCAAATTCCTTCAAATGGAAATTTTCAAAACAATTCATCTCTTAACGACCATCCAACTCATGAGCTTAAACTTCCGCCTACTCATCTTGAGTATGCCTTTCTACAAGAATTTGACATCGAGGATTTCTACCAAAATGTTACTGAAACCATACCGATAAATCACCTCTCTCGACTCGAAAACCCAACTCTTAAAGAACTCCATGAACACATCATCAATGACACATTTTCCTATGAGTTCTTATATATGGTCGAGCCTCAACAAAAAAATAAACTGCAAGGGAACAAAACAAACTATAAAATGCACCTGGTGTAAAAAAAATACAAATAAAATAAAATAAAATAAAGTAAAATAAATAAAGCAAATAACTCGTCCAAGAACTAGTTCTTAGACGAGGGTCAATTAATAAACTAAGTTCTAATCTACTAAATCAAGCAACCGTTCCCCGGCAGCGGCGCCAAAAATTTGATGTGTAAAATCCAGTTATAAAAATGTCTCCTTAATACTACTAATCTAGACTACCACATTCATAGGCAAGTACACCTAATCGTGAGTAATATAGTTTAGGTAAGTATTTCGGGTTATCGTATCCGCAGGGAACGGTTAAGTGATCAAGTAATTTAAAGCTTAGGAATTAACTTGGACAATTAATTTTAAATTAATTTTCATTTGTTGTGATTCGAGATGATTAAATTGACTAATTAAAATGGCTTAAGTAAAAATTGACAAAGTAACTTTGGAAATTGATTTCAAGATTTAAAAGGATATTCACCATGATTGAATTCATTTAGGTCTAAGTTTGATTGCTAAGCTCCGATTACTTCTAATGTTCTAGAGGTCACGGTACTAGATTCCTCTCAATCCCGTTTAATAAACTAAACACAACTAATAGGAATTCCTTCTCTCAAAAGTTGTAATCTAATCACACCTCGGATTGTTGATCTTAATAGGTTTGGATTACCTAAACCCTCTAACCTAGAACTTCCGTTACTACGGTTAGACTTTCGATTTATCCTAGCTTATTGGAATCTAATTTCAATCCCTATTCCTAGTGAATCGCCATCTAGGTCACTTGAGTGAAAAGATGAGGATATTAATAACTAGTTCAAATGTTGTCAATAGTTAAATTAATCACCAATAAACAAATAAAATGACAAAGATCAAAGGCTTAACCAAAAGATTAATTTATAAACCAACAATTGTTCAAACATTAAAATTATAATCCTAAAAATCAACCAAACTTAAACCTAGAATTTCATCAAACCATAGTGAATATAAAAACAACTAGCACATAGACATGCTAGACGAACCAAACATCAAACAATAATAAAAAGTCAAAAATATTGTTAATAAGAACAAGGAATTGAACCAAATGATGCTTGATGTAGGATGTCTTGAAAATATTGTTAATAAGAACAAGTCAAAAACAACTAGCACATAGACATGCTTGATGTACACCGATGTGCCCTCATGTGTTGTATGTTATAATTGTTTACATTTTGAGACTATTCACTCAGCTTCCCAGCTGACCCAAACTTTCCCCCACATTGTTTCAGGTACCAGCAAAGGAAAGGAGAAGGTGGACGGTTGACCGCTGTATCTTTTCATTACTGATGTGGACATCATTTAATATTTTAAAACACGTTATTTTATTTTAATTATTTCCGCAATAAAAACGTTTTAAATGTTAAATATTTATGTCTGAGATTTATTTATGGGACCTTTTGATTATAATTTTGTTTTCAAAAATTTTAAAAATCTTGTAAATTTTAGGGTGTTACAAGTTGGTATCAGAGCTCTGACTTGAGGGATTTAGGTTCGCAAGGGGCGAACTTAAACTCAAGTTTGAGAATCGAGTTTTAAAACGAGAAAAGAGTCAAATATTTTTATGTGAAAACTTTTCACATCAAACATATAGCGTGTCACGTCGATCTCTCGCTTCCTACTGCCGGTAATATTTAAGAGTATTATTTAATTGAGATTTTGCTATATTCTAAGTATAGACGAGTAGCATATTCTGAGAATTTTCGGTTTATTTCCTGAGAGAATTACTTGTGGATTGTATGGCTAAACATATATGTATATAGATATACGAATGCGAAGTTTGATAATTTTGAGTATAATTTAGAGCATAATTCTGAGTAAAATTCTGGTTTTAATTCCCAGTGTTTAATAT
Organism: Calendula officinalis; assembly: GCA_963853835.1. Classification (NCBI taxonomy): domain Eukaryota; kingdom Viridiplantae; phylum Streptophyta; class Magnoliopsida; order Asterales; family Asteraceae; genus Calendula; species Calendula officinalis. Next base: position 20,991,508 of record OY970827.1, read on the forward strand.
ATTTATGCATATACAAATACGCAAACTAGAGGAATTATAAGTTTTAATGAGAATAATAAAAGTTTCCAATTTAGAGGGACACCTAATAGAGTTGAAATGAGATGAGATTTTCTAATTCTGAGAAATTTTAACCAAAAGTGTGATAAATGAATACCAATTTGTAATATAAATTATCAAATGAGAAACATGCTTGAGTAAATGAGAAACAGAGAAGTTCCTAATATTAAAGAGAAGTAATAAATTTTGAAACTCGGAGAATATTAAAAGCTTTCATTTCAAAGAAAACACTTTATAGAAAGAGTTATTGAAGCTAGTAAATCAGAGATTAATAAATATTTAAATGAGGGTTTACCAAGTTGTGTAAGGAGAAATTATTAATTCAAGAAAATGAAAAATAATTACATTCGAGCTAAACGAGGAGATATCGAACTAAATTTTTGAGAAATACGTTTAATGAGATAATAAAATGAGTATTGCCAAAAGATACATTAATATGGAATTCCAAATTTGTGAAAGAATCTATAGAATGTATTAAAGAGAATTATTAAATAGTGTTAAAAGAGAAGTGATTATATTAAATTTATTAAATGAGAAACTAAAAAAAAAAAAAAATTTCGTGAATACCATGAGTTGTAATAATTGAGAAAAATTTCAGGTCGAAAAGTCAACAAATTAATATTTATTTAAGAATCATTAAATTGAAATAAAATGAGAAAACATTATGAGTAAGTGGTTTAAATAGTTGAGTGCAAGACGTCATGTGAATAACGAGTTCAGTGGGAGATTGTTAAGTTAACGCAGAGCTAATAACCGAGAATGTTGAACTAGAAAATATTAATTGTCATTCGAGACGACAATAAATCGGATAAAATTTTGAGAAAGAGTAAATGTTATTCATAGGAAATGACAAATGAGATAACTAAGAGTAGAAGATAAAACGATATTCGCATTGTGAAAGTAACAAAGTGGAAATATTTCTATGAATCTGAGTTATCCGAGTATCGCGTATGAAACTAAATATACGCATGATTTCTGAGTAATGTTTATGAGGTTTTGAGTAACCACAGCTGAGTGCATATCTGTATCTATCAGATATTGAAAGTAAACTTTTCTTTCTTCTGAGTGTGATTTGTTTGTGGATTATTTTTATATGTGGGAAGTTGTGAACTTCGGGATTGACTCGTGACCAAACAAAGGTAGGTGTCGAAACTAATAGAGGGCCCCTATTACTTTCCACACAGGACTTTTGGTTGGTTATGAGAAGATTTTGAGGGGAACGATGGACCAATGCTTGTTTCTGTGAAATTTATAGGGGTATCCTAATTGTTTGTGTGTTGATATGCTTGCTTGTTTTAATATGGTAGAGAATGCCAGTTTTCAAACTCGAGGACGAGTTTATCTCCAAGTGGAGTTGAGTAGGGGTAAAAAGGGAAGTTGCCAAGAAATAATTATCATTATTTATGATTTAGAAGTACTATGAGTATGATGCATATGCATGAAATTTCTATTACCGAGATACATATATCTAATTGGAGAATCTATAAAAAGTAACTATATAATCGAGTAAGTGAATTAATTCTATGATGTAACTATCAAGTTTATAAAATTGATAATCGAGACTAATGGAGAAATTAATAAACCAAGATTTATCGAGTTATGTGCAATTGTGGACAGAGACATGGTAAGTACTATGATTATATAATTAATGAGATCTGTGTACTTGTTCCAGTGTAATTATAGTGAGATAATGAGAAATTATTAAAAATTTGATTAATGAAAATTTACTAATGAGTTAAAAGAGAAAAGTTTTAATTAAAGTTGATAGATCGGAGCAATGAGAAGAGTTTATTTATGAGTAATTATTAAATTATGATAAGAAGATCTATCAAATGAACTTATTGGATTGAGTAATATATTTTATTATTTAAAGTTATCAAATAATATACTTTATTATTATTAAATTATTGAACTAAAAATAGTTATTGAATCAAGTATATGAAGAATACAATAAGTGAATTTAACAATAAGATTTTATTGAATTAATGAGATTTTCTAAAAGATGAGAAGGTAGTAAATTTATGAATAATGAGTAAAAATATGGTCAAAATATTCAAGAGACATTTTGAAGTGTGCAAAATCAGTGAAGCGGACTAGTAAGTATCGTTACACTATATGTATGAGAAAATATCTATTAAGAATTATTGAGAAACCACTAAATGTAGTATGAAGAGAACCTACTAAAGAGAATAAAATGACAAGATTGTTAATATGAGGCTAATTAGAGGGTTATTAAAATAAAATATATGCAAACCTAATAGAGTAAGGTAACGATAAATGGTTATAGGAGAGTTATTTTGAGAACCAATAACGTGGATTGAGAGAGAATTATCAGTCCAAGTACTATAAGTTAGTAAACTGGAACCCGCGAAGAATCATAAAAATGAGTAAAATGTGATTTATATCTAATATTATTACTAGTAAATATTAATACCTTCTGTGTTTATTCCTGAGTTTATTTCCGAGCAAGAATTCTGAGTTTGCTCTTGAGTTATATTTCCGAGTTTATTTCTGAGACAGATATCCGAGTTATACTCCTGGGATTTGTTTGGAGTTCATTTCCGAGTTAGACTTCTGAGTCATATTTCTAGATTATATTTCTGAGTTATATACCTGAGTATATGTGAATTATGTGCGATATGTACATCTCTTGTGAATAACTTTCTATTTTTGGTATTAGCTGATAACGGTGTAAACTACTAGATTGCCTCTTTGCCTTATGCAAACTGGTGTCCCATAGGGGAGAGGACCTTTTTGGAGCCATTTCTAATATGGAATTGTCAATAATAAATTTTAAAATGTTGCAAATATGTATAAGTGATTATTATTTGATGGAGTTGTGCGGGAAATTATGTCCCATATATTTATTGGTATCGCCATAAGAGGGTCGTGTGTGGTCATGGAGCTGGATTGAATGATCAAGTTCCACGCCGAGATCATCTAACATCATCAACAAATCCGTAGCAAATTCCAAGTGGAGTTGAATCGGAGATTCAACGCAACGTTAACCGTTAGGTACAACAACTGTGTCCAACTACGAGAGCAAGAAGACGCCTTCAGCAAAGTATCATGAATTTATTTGTGGTTATGGTCGTCATTTTTTTGAGACAAATCGAGATTCTTAGAGAACATTTTAATTTTTATTTCTTCCCGCCTTATTTTTTTTTTTTGCGCCGTTAGAGACGGAAGATTTTATGAGCAGTTGCAAGAGTTGGAGCTTATTATGATCGGGCAAGTCGCCCTGAAGAGTTTCATTCTATTCTTCACCTTTGTTGAGTTCCTTATTTCATAACCTTAGCGTTTTCTTCTATTGCGGACGTGGGTCGTCGACGAACCTGAGATTTAAACATGAGATTGTTACCCTGAGCTTTTTTTTTCCGAGCCATGACTTCGGGGACGAAGTCTATTTTAAGTGGAGTTGAGTTGTAACGCCCCGAAAATTCTGATAATTAAATATTACTTTTAAATTATTTTAAATTAGATGATATTTACTTTTTATCATTAAGTGACGAATGTGTATCGTTTCGTATTAAAATTTAGTTGTTATATTAAACGAATTATGTGTTAGTTATTTCGATTAATTGTTTTATTCTCGAGTCCCGTCTAGTTTAATTTATGTGTGCAGAGAACGAGTGTGTAGCGAGGCCCGACCATTTGGCCAAGGGCCGAGTTCTTTTCTTGTTTCGGGCCGAGTTGGTGTCTAGGAAGCCTGATAATTTGAGCCCAAGTTTATTAAAGCCTTAAACCCATTTAACTTAACACTTAGATGTTTAAATTAAGATTTTTCTAAACCTAATGCCTAATCCTACAATCAGCCGCAAGTGCTAGAGCATCTCCATCCATTATTTTTCTCCTCATTCGTCCCTTCAAGATGTAGAGCATCTCCATATTGTTCCTGCCCCATTCCGCCATCGAACTAGAAAGTTAGAAGGCCAAGCATAGTTGTTGTCGGTAAGATTCTCATCCCTTGTTCTTGCTGTTTCAGTCCTTCGATCGAGCAAACTCTAACCTGCTTTAGTTCGTCCTTGTAAACACGATTCGATCACAGAAGAGTAGTGAGCAGATTGAAGGCACCGAGCACTTCCATTCCAGTTTTGTTTTGAGCGCACCTTCGAGCAGAGGAAAGCAAGGGTAAGTCGTTGTTGGTTATTGCTCGCTCTTGTTGTTCTTTGTTGATTAATACCGGTCGGTTAGAGCCTCACCGGTTGTAATTCGTTTTCCTTGTGGTATGTTGGCATGGCAAATCAGGGAACGAACCAAGTCTAGTGCAATTCCCCGAGCAGAAAGTAAACCGAGCAGAAGGTTGATCGAGCAGAAAGTTCGCCGAGCAGATTCTGTCTGGCAGGTTCGTGCCTGTTTTTGGATAGGTTAGAGCCGGAATTTGAATTCCCGTCCTTCTCTAATGTTTTAGTTCTCTGAGATAGCTTTCCGTCTCCGCCGACCGTTCATTAATTGAGTTAACGGTTTGTAAGATACGACCCTTTTTGTAACTGACTGCAGTGCTGAAATACTGCACGAAATTGCCTGTTGCGGGCCTGTTTCGGGACCCTTCGGGGCAGAACCGGGCCGAACTTTATATAGACGGTTTGTAGGGTCTTAGGTATACTTTATGCTGTAAAATTTGGTCTCATTTGGTGTACCAAGTGGAAAGTTACGGTCGTCTGATTTTAGTTCAAATGGTGTTTTGGGTTATGTTGAAATTCGGGTTTTTGAAATTCTAGTTTTATCAATTTATGAGTCTTTATTTTCGTGGGTTTATAGAGCTGTGTTTCGGGTTTAAGGACTGCATTTGTAAGTATCGGGTTGGGTCAAAACCATCTTGATTATAGCTAGACGTTTTATTTAACCGAGAAACGGAAACCGAACCTTAGGGTTCTTGTTTTCCTAAAACCGAATAGTTTTCTTAGATAAAAGACTAGATTAATGGTAAACATGTTTCTGAGGCTAAATGTGAATTTCGGGAATGTCGGGTGTTTCGGAAATAGACGGGTTGATGTCGGGTTTTAAAACGGGTCCTATTCTAATATGCTGAATTTTAACAAAATCTGTTTGCTGACTTCGGGTCTATTTTTACCTCACTTAAAATACGTTTTTGGATTTTTGGCCCGTGCTGGGACCTTGATTTTTGAGTTAGCTTTTCAATGCCGCAACCCTCTCGTCAATCCGAATTACGGTTTAAAAGTTATAGCTAATTTAGTATGCTGCTGTTAGGAAAATGACCTGTGCGACATGCCTGTCTTGCAACACTGTTTTGAGACACTTAGAGTCTGTTTTAGCCAGTGACCGTCTCACAGAGATATGTAGTTCTGGTTGTCTAATTTTCCTGGTAAAAATATGGGATAAATCTACTGCACAGTTTAAGAGTTATAGCAGTTTCCGTGAGACCGACGGGTGCTGCCAGTTTTCTAAATTGAGTCCTTAGAACGGATTGTAATTCGGGTTTCATTTTTATGCTTTTAGGATCATCTAGGAATAACCGAGCAGCGCCTTAGAATATTGAGGATCCTTTGGAGCTTACGTTTTCTCGAGGTGAGTATTCTCACCGTGTATTCAGTTTTAACGTTATACATGCATGACTTACGTGTTACATTACTTGCACCATATTTGCTATCCGAGTTATCTGTTATCTGAGTTATCTGTGATCTAGCATCTTGTGTTCTGAGTTTCTGAGTTCTGAGTTTTGAGTTAAACATTAAACATAATATATCTGACTTGACACCGAAGAGCACTGGTGTCAGATGTTTTGACTTGGCACCGAAGAGTACTGGTGCCAGGCCTTTTGACTCAACACCGAAGAGTACAGGTGTTTAGGTGGTGTGAGGCGGGTCGAGGTTGATCTCTCGGCCCAAGTCACACTAGCGCGCTATATAAATTAAAATCTGAGTAATAAAATCTGAGAAATAAATCTGAGTAATTAATCGAGTAGATTCTGAGTAGGAGTACACCGATGTGCCCTCATGTGTTGTATGTTATAATTGTTTACATTTTGAGACTATTCACCCAGCTTCCCAGCTGACCCAAACTTTCCCCCACATTGTTTCAGGTACCAGCAAAGGAAAGGAGAAGGTGGACGGTTGACCGCTGTATCTTTTCATTACTGATGTGGACAACATTTAATATTTTAAAACACGTTATTTTATTTTAATTATTTCCGCAATAAAAACATTTTAAATGTTAAATATTTATGTCTGAGATTTATTTATGGGACCTTTTGATTATAATTTTGTTTTCAAAAATTTTAAAAATCTTGTAAATTTTAGGGTGTTACAACCTTATGGTTGTTTTTCAAGATTGCCACTTCTTCACGTGAATGATCGTTGATGACATTGATTGAAGCTTTGTTTTGCATGGTTTGGTTGTCTGACATCCATTCCAGGTTATGCACCGCCATGTCTTCCAAGAGTTGGTAACCAGCAGTCGGGGTATTATAAAAGAATACACCTCCACTAGATGAGTCAAGTGTTGAGCGAGAGGTGTAATCTACTCCCTTGTAAAATATCTGAACAATGTTACCTTTCTGGAAACCGTGATTTGGGCACGTTCTTACCAACCTCTTGAACCTCTCCCAAGCTTCCGTTAGTGTTTCACCTACATCCTGTTGGAAAGTCATAATGTTAGTTTTAATTTTTTCAGTTCTAGCCGGTGGAAAATAACGAATGATAAACCGGCTTCTGAGTTCCTCCCATGTAGTGATGGAATCAGGCTCCAATAACCTTAGCTATGCTTTTGCTTGTCCAACGAGACTGAAGGGAAACAGTCTGAGTCTGACCGCATCAGTAGATACACCATGTTGTTTAAACAATTCACAAATATCTAGGAAATCTTCTACGTGTTGGTAGGGATCATTAAGAATTTTACCATCATAATTTAGCTCACGGACCATGCTCAGAAAATGGCCCTTGATCTCAAAATTTACCCCCGTGATATCTGGTTTCCTAATAGCAGGAACAGGAGCATTCGGTACTATTTGCCTCATTGTCCACATTGATTGTTCTGCGTCCCCCATTTGAATAAACTGTAAAAAAAAAAATAAACTGCAAGGGAACAAAACAAACTATAAAATGCACCTGGTGTAAAAAAAAATACAAATAAAATAAAATAAAATAAAGTAAAATAAATAAAGCAAATAACTCGTCCAAGAACTAGTTCTTAGACGAGGGTCAATTAATAAACTAAGTTCTAATCTACTAAATCAAGAATAATAAGAGAGCCGAGATACACTATTTATGACCGGTGATCTCAATGAAATTGGTGATGATGACAAAAGCCCCGATGATGTAATAAGAGAGCTCGAAGAACTCTTATATGCTGACGCCTTAGATGCCCAAAAGCCCGACAGAGTTTCAGAGCAAATTCCTTCAAATGGAAATTTTCAAAACAATTCATCTCTTAACGACCATCCAACTCATGAGCTTAAACTTCCGCCTACTCATCTTGAGTATGCCTTTCTACAAGAATTTGACATCGAGGATTTCTACCAAAATGTTACTGAAACCATACCGATAAATCACCTCTCTCGACTCGAAAACCCAACTCTTAAAGAACTCCACGAACACATCATCAATGACACATTTTCCTATGAGTTCTTATATATGGTCGAGCCTCAACAAAAAAATAAACTGCAAGGGAACAAAACAAACTATAAAATGCACCTGGTGTAAAAAAAATACAAATAAAATAAAATAAAATAAAGTAAAATAAATAAAGCAAATAACTCGTCCAAGAACTAGTTCTTAGACGAGGGTCAATTAATAAACTAAGTTCTAATCTACTAAATCAAGCAACCGTTCCCCGGCAGCGGCGCCAAAAATTTGATGTGTAAAATCCAGTTATAAAAATGTCTCCTTAATACTACTAATCTAGACTACCACATTCATAGGCAAGTACACCTAATCGTGAGTAATATAGTTTAGGTAAGTATTTCGGGTTATCGTATCCGCAGGGAACGGTTAAGTGATCAAGTAATTTAAAGCTTAGGAATTAACTTGGACAATTAATTTTAAATTAATTTTCATTTGTTGTGATTCGAGATGATTAAATTGACTAATTAAAATGGCTTAAGTAAAAATTGACAAAGTAACTTTGGAAATTGATTTCAAGATTTAAAAGGATATTCACCATGATTGAATTCATTTAGGTCTAAGTTTGATTGCTAAGCTCCGATTACTTCTAATGTTCTAGAGGTCACGGTACTAGATTCCTCTCAATCCCGTTTAATAAACTAAACACAACTAATAGGAATTCCTTCTCTCAAAAGTTGTAATCTAATCACACCTCGGATTGTTGATCTTAATAGGTTTGGATTACCTAAACCCTCTAACCTAGAACTTCCGTTACTACGGTTAGACTTTCGATTTATCCTAACTTATTGGAATCTAATTTCAATCCCTATTCCTAGTGAATCGCCATCTAGGTCACTTGAGTGAAAAGATGAGGATATTAATAACTAGTTCAAATGTTGTCAATAGTTAAATTAATCACCAATAAACAAATAAAATGACAAAGATCAAAGGCTTAACCAAAAGATTAATTTATAAACCAACAATTGTTCAAACATTAAAATTATAATCCTAAAAATCAACCAAACTTAAACCAAGAATTTCATCAAACCATAGTGAATATAAAAACAACTAGCACATAGACATGCTAGACGAACCAAACATCAAACAATAATAAAAAGTCAAAAATATTGTTAATAAGAACAAGGAATTGAACCAAATGATGCTTGATGTAGGATGTCTTGAAATCTCCTCTTCCTAAGCCTTGTGTCAAAAGTGGGTTTCTGAATTCGCAGCCTTACGACTGCGTATCTGTCTCCGTATGCGTCAACCCCTCTGCTCGTCTCTAGAAACTGCTCTACGTGAACTCCCTCCAAAAACTGACCGTAACCCCCCATGTGAAACCCCAAATTAATATCGTGCTCTCCTAGTTGACCGACCTTGAGGCTTGTGGCCGTGGGCTTCTTTTCACGTGGGCTTCTATTCATTTCTTGTGGCATGTCTGAATTAAACATGGGCCATAATATTTCAATGTGATTATGGGTCGGTGGTTTTGTGAGTCCCTTTAATTAAATTTGTGACTCTCCTCAATTTATTGTGTTGGCCACAATTTGAAGACATGTGAGCTTGCAAATAAACTAGTAAATAATTACTAGTTGAATTCGTGGTCATCCAAAACTCAAATATTGGACATGGGATGCTACTTGTTTTCTTCATATCATGTGGGCTTAATTTATCCATCTTAAAATATAGCTGACTTCTTTAATTCAATGTGATCCACCACTTTCTATTAATTGCAGTCCATGGGTTCAAGATATATTCGACCCATTTAATTTAATTCTTGAATGTGCAGCTCGAACCCATTTTGCTTCTTTATTATTTTCTCATATAATTTTCATTTTGTACTCTTGATCCAACCTACTCGTGTCAGTGGTGTATTCATTTTTCACACTTTTAGCCCGTTTCTTCTCTACTTTATAGATGTGACCTACAATTTCAGAAAACATAAGGATTAGACATAAATAGTGTTGTTTTCTTTATATAACATGTACAAATAGTAGATTATTGACGGATAAAAACATGTCCAAATTCGTCAATATCAGTTTCCATTAATTTAACTCGGTTCAAACAATTTTGTTGTGCAGATTTGAATTAAGCAAAAAACGTCAAGACGTGTAAAATTAGGAAAATGATTAGAAAAGTCAAAAAGTCTAGACGTTCAAAATGACTAGGAATTAAGTTCAACATCATTAATAAATATTTAATATTTAATCATTAATAAATATTTAATAATTACTAATTGTCAAAATATTTGGACGTACAAAATTTCATAAACATTTAATATTTAATAATTAATTAACAAAAAAATATAAATACTTTTTATGGTGCGGTTCTGATTTTTTGGTGCGATCATTTGATGGTGCGGTTTTATATTTTTTTGTGCGATCATTTAATGGTGCGGTTGTAACGATTTAATGGTGCGATATTTCTTGGTGCGGTCTTTTACCCGCACCAATTAACCATTATAACCGCATTAACAATGCTTTTCTGTACTAGTGAAGGTGTGTTTTTAGGTATTTTGTGAGTAAGAATATTTTAGTGGGTCCTAAAAGAGGTGTTTTAGGTTGAGTTATGAGTGAAAGGGTATTTGAGAATTTGAATGTAAATATAAAATGCTCATGTGAAATATGAAGTGCATTGAGCCACGGTACCATCACTTTTAAATGAAGTGTGTGTATAAATAATACTTTTTTTGGAATGTTGAAGATTTTACTAAGTCTATGGGGCCAAATGTTGTGCTCGTGGTGATGACATATGATGTAGCAAAATTTTCGGTGGGGGTATTAACCCACCAATAGCCTAATAAGCTACCAAAACCCACACCAGCGACAAGCTAAAGGGATAAAAAACATCCAAAAACAAAAATATCAACCATTTCCAAATTAGCCTAGTATTAAGGTTTGGAGTTCAACGACATTGATGATATACGATCTTCAGGTTTGGAGTTCAACGACGCTCCTCTGGCAACAACAATCTTCGATCCTTCTAAAACATACTCTTCAGATTTGACAATACATTTTGATGTCTATACAAAATAAACGAAAGGGTTTTAAGAGGGTGCCAAAGGAAGCATCGATTTGCAAGTTTTAACTGACGGGCGTTACTTAACTTACTCATTGGCATGATATCTTCAGTTGGAAATTTTAGTTGGGATCTTTATATAGACGAGTGAAGCCACATGCAAAGCATATGTATATTTTAGAGTAAATTACATGAATGGTCCTCGTGGTTTACTAAATTTTTTTGATTTAATCCATAAGTCTTAGAAATTACAAGGATAGTCATTATGGTTGAAACTTTGTCACGCTTGTGGCCCCTAATACTAACCACCGTCAAAATTTGATGTTAAACTTTTTTAATTGACAATTTTATCCTCACCATCACCATCACCCTCACCATCTCCTTGTTCTTTTCCTTCATCTCTGCACACAAAAACACACCCAAATCAAAACCCTAACTCCAATTAAAATATCATGCAACCAGATTATATAAAATCTCTAACCGTCGATTGAATCATTTAGGTTTATTTGCGTGTAATCAATTTTTTTGTTACATATAGTATTATCATTGTTGTTTATAGTGTAATGATTCAATGTCGTTTTCAAAACATGAGTTTTGCAAGTTTATTCCAAATATGGGTTAGTTGCATTTTAGATTAATTTTGTCTTTATAACTTTTGAGGAACAAGAATAGGTTATCACTAAAATAGTAAAATAAGAGCAAAATTACTAAAAAACACTTGTTGACAACCACGTTAAATTCTCCTAAATGCATTATGTTCTCCTTTTTTTTTAACGAGGGGATAGGTTTCGGCAAAATCATCACCCACTCTAAGAGAACCTCAGAATAGAACTAATAAAAAGCTAGCAGGAACTAATACCATAGTAATACAAAAGAAATCAGAAAACCAAGAGAAAACAAAAGCAAACTAACAACACCTAGACATTATCTTCTCCTTACAAAACCATTTGGGGTTAGGGTCATTTTTGGTAATACGGTAATATAAGGAAACAATGCCTTTTCTTCAACCATAACCAACAAACCATCAACAGTATCCGACGGCTAGGATCAATTGCAATGAGCCGACCCGTAAACATCCTCCGTATGTATAAAAACCTTCGAAAGTAGACGTTATTCACAAAACCCCCAAATTTAAAAATCCCACCTTTTCCCCCAAATTCCACTTCGATTCTTTCTCATTTCATGAATGATCGTCAGACCTACAGACTCTTTATCTCCTTATGAATTAGAAAACAGTAACGTATACATATATTCAATTTCGCTTTTGCGTCTCAAGAATCAATAAACTTCCGATTCTTTAAATTCCGACCCATGTAGTTTCGATATATCAGCGTCGTTTTACCCCCAGGAAGGGAAGGATAATAAGAAGAAGAAGGAGAAAGTGATGTTGACTGACATTAATGGAAACACCGTCGTTGAGAGAGAATGGAAAACGACGATTCAATTGCCGTGAGGTGGAAAACGAATTATGTTGGTGAAAATGTATATCTTCGTTTCTTATGTGTTTCTTGATTTCTTCGTTTCCACTGTGGTAATTCTCGGTCTTATTTCGTTTGATTTGTTAATTTTATGATTCTGATTTAATTTGTGTTCCTATGTTTCGTAGATCCAAGATGTGATTTGTTTCTTTGCTAAATTCAGTTTATTTGTGAATCGGGAAGTAGCAGACATAATTGGGTTTCCTAAATATATTTTATCTATGAATCGATTCTTTTATTCTTTTTTTTACATTAATTGGTATTTAGTATTGGGATTTTTGTTTCTGGAAGGTTGTGTATTATTTATGCTCATTTTATTTGATCATTGATGTGTTGATTATTTGAAGAAATCCAGGTCAGTTAATTGGTTATTATTTCATCTTGGTTCTTGATGATTATGTAATTTGCTACGTACACCTCTAAAGCTAATTTTGTTTTCCCTTCTTTGATCAGTTAATTTTGGTTTGATACATGTTTTATTTTTCGATTTAATCGATTATTTTATCTCCTTTTGTTGCTTGATTCTATAATAATTTGATCAATTCAACTCACAATTAAAGTTTCATGAATAAACCCATACTCAGATTTCTGATTTCTCCAACTTCATCGTCTCGTAAGAAGACATCTTTAAGGAATTATTTCTGTTTAATCGACTCTTTAATTTAATTATTTTTAATTTTTATGTGTAGATCATTGCATGATAATAAATTTGGAGTTTTTTAAAGTTCTGAAGATTTGATTAATTTTAAGTGTGATATACGTGAACATTTACGGGTTCGTATTGCGATCAATTTAAGGTAGAATTCTAATACTTATTGACGATAACAAGTACATGAAAGTACTTAGAAATACTTTTTGTTTATATATTTTTCTACTGATGAAATCTTTATTCTGTATTGCAGATCTTCAACTGAGTTTTGAGGATCGTGTTGTTGCTGCTGTTGAAATTGCAACTCAGTTTCAAGAACAAATTAGTAATGAGGTTTTCCTTTTTATAAGATGATGGAAGAATGAACAGATTCTGTAAAAATCCAGGTAATCAAATCGAAAGTATGTACTATTAATGATGGATTATTTGATAACATATACAAAATGATAGTGACATATGATATTTTCATACAATTGAAACAAACTTAGATAAAAAGATTTAAACTAACCTAATTTGAGTATCATACGATTGAAAATATCTTTCAGTTCTCGAGGATTTTACAGGGCTGAATTGTATGCTGCATGTGTTGCTACGACTTTATTTATAATTTTCTATTATAAAAATAATTTTCCTATGGCGAAAAACAATAAATTTTATAACTAATCATGTCCCTTAACAGAACTGAATGAAGATTATACCCAATTAACACGTATTTTTAAAGCAATTGACTTGTAGTAAAGCAACAATTTTGATTGGATGATGGAGCATGGAATAATTAGTTCGATAATGGTTCCTTAATTAGAAGTAATTGGTTCAGCTATTATTATGGTTATTTTCTTTTTATTATGGGGCTTACAAATCTTTTTAAATACCCAACTTTATAAAATTAATTTTGAAACATCACACACCAATTAAAGTTCAGAAATTTGACTTTCAGAAGTCAAATAGTTTTGATTGATCGTTAAAGTCAAGGTTCATATCATACTAATTTTTGGTGGACCTTTTATTACCAAGTCCAGTGTTTGCTAGTATTTAATTATTGGTAATTTGTGATGCAGATGTGGTGAAGGATTTAATATTCAGTAAAGTTGGAATCCTCAAGAATGCTATATACAAGTATTTTGATTTTGACACAAATTATAATCACCAGTTTCTTAAGTTTGACGATTTTTGCCCTATTGTTATTTGTTAGTGTTACTACAAAAGAGGTAATTGAGAATGATTATTAATTAGACTATTTTATAAATTTTATATTACAAAGAGAGATTTGAAGACACCCGAAAATCGACCCATTTTTTTTTCTTTCCAAAATCTGTATCTTCATTACTGTAATTTCTAAATCATTTATGGAAACTTTATCTATTTATTTGTTTTCAGAATTTTGATGTTGTGCTGATCACGTGAGTAGGAGATACAACGATACATCATACATATTACATTGATGCAAAAACGGTGCTGAGGTGTCATACAAGTGCACATCAGGCTGATTTATTAAAAAAATCCTTTCTTTTGAGCTTGAGATATACTTTCAGGTGAACATTTCTCTTGATTTATTCTCTAAGCACATAAAATAGCAGATTTATTTATTTTAAAGGAGCACGGTAAATTTAAAAATTTTCTTTTTTAAATTTGGTTATAATCTTTAAAAGCTGTGTATGATGACATATTTTCATTTATTTTTAAATAAATAATTAGGGTGCATTTAGTTGCATAATTTTCTTTCTAGATATTTGTCTTAATATTCTCGAAAATGTGAGGTGTTTATTTTTATTAATGGAAAAAACAAATTTTTTTGAAAGTGTGTTCAAATGTTTTTATTTTCTAGTTCGGAAAACCAAGAGGACTTTTTTATTTTTAAAGAGGAAAACACTTGAAAACTATTAAACTTAGTTTTTAGAAATTTAGCTGTAAAAGTAAGAAGTTTGTCTTTTCTATGAACACTTTTAGTTTGATTTGTTAAACTTTTTTACTACTTTGATGAATACCTATTCCTATGTGTGCAAAGTATGAAAAACTTTGTACGAGTCTTTTCTATTAAACTCTTTCATCATTTTGATTAATACCCCCAAGTAAGAAGGATTTTTAATTTTATGTTTTGGTTTTGAATAATAGATTTCTTCTATCATATTTTTGGTATCTTTTTGTATTCTTGTAACGTTTAATAATTTTTGTGCGTTTTATTGTAACTTTTCAATACTTCTTTTTAAAACTCATTTTCATGTATATCTTTCCGAGGAATACCCGAACTTATTCTATTAAATGTTCAAAAATACTATTTTTTATAGTATCTTCTATCTTATTTTAATTGACTTTAACTTTTTTTAGTAATATTTTATTTGATTTTTTTAACTTATTGATCACTTTGATAAATATAGTTTTTTTTATAATTTGATTTGGTGAAATTCTTGATCACTTTGGGGAATATCCATTCTCGTGCGAACGCAAAGTGAGAAATATTTTTTCTAATCTAATTATTGAACTTATTATATCAAAATGTTCAAAAGTTATATTTTTTATATTATTTTTTATCTTGTTTTAATTAACTTTAACTTTAAATTGTTTTGTTCAATCTTTTTTAACTTGTTGATCACTTTGGTGAATATAGTTTTTTTATTTGATTTGGTGAAATTCTTTATCACTTTGGGGAATATCCATTCTCGTGCGAACGCAAAGTGAGCGAGATTTCATCGAATCTAATTATTAAACTTGTTTTATCAAAATGTTCAAAAGTTCTATTTTTTATATTATTTTTTATCTTGTTTTAATTTACGTTAACTTTTTATTATAATATTTTTATTTGTTCTTTTTATACTTGTTGATCACTTTGGTAAATGCAGTTTTTTAATATGATTTGTTGATATTCTAGATCACTTTGGGGAATATCCATTCCCATGGGAACGCAAAGTGAGCGAGATTTCTTCGAATCTAAGTATTAAACTTGTTATATCAAAATGTTCAAAAGTTCTATTTTTATATTATTTTTTTATCTTTTTTTAATTGACTTTAACTTTTTTTTTATAATATTTTTATTTGATCTTTATTAACTTGTTGATCAGTTTGGTAAATGTAGTTTTTTTTAATATGATTTTGTGAAATTCTTGATCACTTTGGGGAATATCCATTCTCGTGCGAACGTAAAGCGAGAGAGATTTCATCGAATCTAATTATTAAACTGATTTTATCAAAATGTTCAAAAGTTCTATTTTTTATATTATTTTTTATCTTGTTTTAATTGACTTTAACTTTTTTTTAAAAAAATATTTTTATTTGATCTTTTTATAATTGTTGATCACTTTGATAAATGTAGTTTTTTTAATATGATTTGGTGAAATTCTTAATCACTTTGGGGAATATCCATTCCCGTGCGAACGCAAAGTGAGCGAGATTTCATCGAATCTTATTATTAAACTTGTTTTTATCAAAATGTTCAAAAGTTCTATTTTTTATATTATTTTTTTCTTGTTTTAATTGACTTTAATTTTTTTTTTTAATAATATTTTTATTTGATCTTTTTTAACTTGTTGATCAATTTGGTTAATATAGTTTTTTTAATTTGATTGGTGAAATTCTTGATAACTTTGGGGAATATCCATTCTCGTGCGAACGCTAAGTGAGCGAGATTTCATCGAATCTAATTATTAAACTTGTTTTAGCAAAATGTTTTAAAGTTCTATTTTTTATATTATTTTTTATCTTGTTTTAATTGACGTTAACTTTTTTTTATAATATTTTTATTTGATCTTTTTTATACGTGTTGATCACTTTGGCAAATGTAGTTTTTTTAAATATGATTTGGTGAAATTCTTGATCACTTTGGGAAATATCCATTCCCGTGCGAACGCAAAGTGAGCGAGGTTTCTTCGAATCTAATGATTAAACTTGTTATATCAAAATGTTCAAAAGTTTTATTTTTATATTATTTTTTCCTTTTTCTAATTGACTATAACTTTTTTTTATAATATTTTTATTTGATCTTTTTTAACTTGTTGATCACTTTGGTAAATGTAGTTTTCTTAATATGATTTGGTGAAATTCTTGATCACTTTGGGGAATATCCATTCCCGTGCGAACGCAAAGTGAGCGAGATTTCATCGAATCTAATTATTAAACTTATTTTATCAAAATGTTCAAAATTTCTATTTTTTATATTATTTTTTATCTTGTTTTAATTGACGTTTACTTTTTTTTTTATAATATTTTTATTTGATCCTTTAATACTTATTGATCATTTTGGCAAATGTAGTTTTTTTTAGTTTGATTGGTGAAATTCTTGATAACTTTGGGGAATATCCATTCTCGTGCGAACGCAAAGTGAGCGAGATTTCATCGAATCTAATTGTTGAACTTGTCTTATCCAAATGTTCAAAAGTTATATATTTTATATTATTTTTTATCTTGTTTTAATTGACGTTAACTTTTTTTTATAATATTTTTATTTGATCTTTTTATACATGTTGATCACTTTGGTAAATGTAGTTTTTTTTAATATGATTAGGTGAAATTCTTGATCACTTTGGGGAATATCCATTCCCGTGCGAACGCAAAGTAAGCGAGATTTCTTCTAATCTAATTATTAAACTTGTTATATCAAAATGTTCAAAAGTTCTATTTTTATATTATTATTTTTTTCTTTTTCTAATTGACTTTAACTTTCTTTTATAATATTTTTATTTGATATTTTTTAACTTGTTGATCACTTTGGTAAATGTACTTTTTTAATATGATGTGGTGAAATTCTTGATCAATTTGTGGAATATCCATTCCGGTGCGAACGCAAAGTGAGCGAGATTTCACCGAATCTAATTATTAAACTGGTTTTTATCAAAATGTTCAAAAGTTCTATTTTTTATATTACTTTTTATCTTGTATTAATTGACTTTAACTTTTTTTTTTTAATATTTTTATTTGATCTTTTTATAATTGTTGATCACTTTGATAAATGAAGTTTTTTTAATATGATTTGGTTAAATTCTTGATCACTTTGGGGAATATCTATTCCCGTGCGAACGCAAAGTGAGCGAGATTTCATCGAATCTTGTTATTAAACTTGTTTTTATCAAAATGTTCAAAAGTTCTATTTTTGTATAATTTTTTTTCTTGTTTTAATTGACTTTAACTTTTTTTTTAATAATATTTTTATTTGATCTTTTTTTAACTTGTTAATCAATTTGGGTAATATAGTTTTTTAAATATGATTGGTGAAATTCTTGATCACTTTGGGTAATATCCATTCACGTGCGAACACAAAGTGAGCGAGATTTCATCGAATCTAATTATTAAACTTGTTTTATCAAAATGTTAAAAAGTTCTATTTTTTATATTATTTTTTATCTTGTTTTAATTGATGTTAACTTTTTTTTTTATAATTTTTTTTTGATCTTTTTATACTTGTTGATTACTTTGGCAAATGTAGTTTTTTTAATATGATTTGGTGAAATTTTTGATCACTTTGGGGAATATCCATTCCCGTGCGAACGCAAAGTTAGCGAGATTTCTTCGAATCTAATTATTAAACTTGTTATATCAGAATGTTCAAAAGTTCTATTTTTATATTATTTTTTTTCTTTTTCTAATTGACTATAACTTTTTTTTATATAGTTTTTTTATTTGATATTTTTTAACTTGTTGATCACTTTGGTAAATGTAGTTTTTTTAATATGATTTGGTAAAATTCTTGATCACTTTGGGGAATATCCATTCTCGTGCGAACGTAAAGTGAGCGAGATTTCATCGAATCTAAATATTAAACTTATTTTATCAAAATGTTCAAAAGTTCTATTTTTAATATTATTTTTTATCTTTTTTAATTGACTTTAACTTTTTTTGTTTAAAATATTTTTAATTATTTGATCTTTTTATAATTGTTGATCACTTTGATAAATGAAGTTTTTTTAATATGATTTGGTTAAATTCTTGATCACTTTGGGGAATATCTATTCCCGTGCGAACGCAAAGTGAGCGAGATTTCATCGAATCTTGT
Source organism: Calendula officinalis (assembly GCA_963853835.1). NCBI lineage: Eukaryota > Viridiplantae > Streptophyta > Magnoliopsida > Asterales > Asteraceae > Calendula > Calendula officinalis. The sequence goes on from OY970827.1 coordinate 21,010,252, forward strand.
TATTAAACTTTTTTTATCAAAATGTTCAAAAGTTCTATTTTTGTATTATTTTTTTTCTTGTTTTAATTGACTTTAACTTTTTTTTTAATAATATTTTTATTTGATCTTTTTTTAACTTGTTAATCAATTTGGGTAATATAGTTTTTTAAATATGATTGGTGAAATTCTTGATCACTTTGGGTAATATCCATTCACGTGCGAACACAAAGTGAGCGAGATTTCATCGAATCTAATTATTAAACTTGTTTTTTCAAAATGTTAAAAAGTTCTATTTTTTATATTATTTTTTATCTTGTTTTAATTGATGTTAACTTTTTTTTTTATAATTTTTTTTTGATCTTTTTATACTTGTTGATTACTTTGGCAAATGTAGTTTTTTTAATATGATTTGGTGAAATTTTTGATCTCTTTGGGGAATATCCATTCCCGTGCGAACGCAAAGTTAGCGAGATTTCTTCGAATCTAATTATTAAACTTGTTATATCAGAATCTTCAAAAGTTCTATTTTTATATTATTTTTTTTCTTTTTCTAATTGACTATAACTTTTTTTTATATAATTTTTTTATTTGATATTTTTTAACTTGTTGATCACTTTGGTAAATGTAGTTTTTTTAATATGATTTGGTGAAATTCTTGATCACTTTGGGGAATATCCATTCTCGTGCGAACGTAAAGTGAGCGAGATTTCACCGAATCTAATTATTTAACTTATTTTATCAAAATGTTCAAAAGTTCTATTTTTAATATTATTTTTTATCTTTTTTAATTGACTTTAACTTTTTTTGTTTAAAATATTTTTATTTGATCTTTTTATACTTGTTGATCACTTCGATAAATGTAGTTTTTTTAATATGATTTGGTGAAATTCCTGATCACTTTGGAGAATATCCATTCCCGTGCGAACGCAAAGTGAGCGAGATTTTATCGAATCTTATTATTAAACTTGTTTTTATCAAAATCTTCAAAAGTTCTATTTTTTATATTATTTTTTATCTTGTTTTAATTGACTTTAATTGTTTTTTAATAATATTTTTATTTGATCTTTTTTAACTTGTTGATCAATTTGGTTAATATAGTTTTTTTAATTTGATTGGTGAAATTCTTGATCACTTTGGGGAATATCCATTCTCGTGCGAACACAAAGTGAGCGAGATTTCATGGAATCTAATTATTAAACTTGTTTTATCAAAATGTTCAAAAGTTCTATTTTTTATATTATTTTTTATCTTGTTTTAATGGACGTTAACTTTTTTTTATAATATTTTTTATTTGATCTTTTTATACTTGTTGATCACTTTGGCAAATGTAGTTTTTTTAAATATGATTTGGTGAAATTCTTGATCACTTTGGGGAATATTAATTCCCGTGCGAACGCGAGGTGAGCGAGATTTCTTCGAATCTAAATATTAAACTTGTTATATCAAAATGTTCAAAAGTTCTATTTTTATATTATTATTTTTCTTTTTCTAATTGACTATAACTTTTTTTTTTAATAATATTTTTATTTGATATTTTTTAACTTGTTGATCACTTTGGTAAATGTAGTTTTTTTAATATGATTTGGTGAAATTGTTGATCACTTTGGGGAATATGCATTCCCGTGCGAACGCAAAGTGAGCGAGATTTCATCGAATCTAATTATTAAACTTATTTGATCAAAGTGTTCAAAAGTTCTAGTTTTTATATTATTTTTTATCTTGTTTTAATTTACTTTAATTTTTTTTGTTTAAAATATTTTTATTTGATCTTTTTATAATTGTTGATCACTTTGTTAATGTAGTTTTTTTAATATGATTTGGTGAAATTCTTGATTACTTTGGGGAATATCCATTCCCGTGCGAACGCAAAGTTAGCGAGATTTCATCGAATCTTATTATTAAACTTGTTTTTATCAAAATGTTTAAAAGTTCTATTTATATATTATTTTTTTATCTTGTTTTAATTGACTTTAACTTTTTTTTAATAATATTTTTATTTGATCATTTTTAACTTGTTAATCAATTTGGTTAATATAGTTATTTTTAATATGATTTGGTGAAATTCTTGATCACTTTGGGGAATATCCATTCCCGTGCGAACGACAAGTGAACGAGATTTCTTCGATTCTAATTATAAAACTTGTTTTATCAAAATGTTCAAAAGTTCTATTCTTTATATTATTTTTTTTTGCTTGTTTTAATCGACTTTAACTTTTTTTTGTAATATTTTTATTTGATCTTTTTTAACTTGTTGATCACTTTGGTATATATAGTTTTTTTAATATGATTTGGTGAAATTCTTGATCACTTTGGGGAATATCCATTCCCGGACGAACGCAAATTGAGTGAGATTTTCTTTGATTCTAATTATAAAAATTGTTTTATCACTATCTTCAAAAGTTCTATTTTTTATATCACTTTTTTACCTTGTTTTAATTGACTTTAGCTTTTTCATAATATTTTAATTTGATCTTTTTTAACTTGTTGATCACTTTGGTAAGTATAGTTATTTTTAATATGATTTGGTGAAATTTTTGATTACTTTGGGAAATATCCATTACCGTGCGAACGCGAAGTGAGCGAGATTTCTTCGAGTCTAATAATAAAACTTGTTTTATCAAAATGTTCAAAAGTTCTATTTTATATATTATTTTTTTTACCTTGTTTTAATTGACTTTAACTTTATTTATAATATTTTTATTTGATATTTTTTATCTTCTTGATCACTTTGGTAAATACACTTATTTTTAATATGATTTGGTGAAATTCTTGATTAATTTGGGGAATATCCATTCTCGTGCGTATGGAAGTGAGCGAGATTTCTTCGAGTCTAATAATAAAACTTGTTTCATCAAAATGTTCAATAGTTCTATTTTTTATATTATTGTTTTTTACCTTGTTTTAGTTGACTTTAGCTTTTTTTATAATATTTTTATTTTATCTTTTTAACTACTTGTTCACTTTGCTAAATATAGTTATTTTTAATATGATTCGGTGAAAATTCTTGACCACTTTGGGGAATATCCATTCCCGTGCGAACACAAAGTTAGCGAGATTTCTTCGAATCTAATTATTAAAATTGTTTTATCAAAATGTTCAAAAGTTCTATTTTTTACATTATCTTTGTAACCTTTTTTTAATTGACTTTGGTTTTTTTTTTTAAATATTTTTATTTGATCTTTTTTGACTTGTTGATCACTTTGGTAAATATAATTATTTTTAATATGATTTGGTTAAATTCTTGACCACTTTGGGGAATATATATTCTCGTGCGAACGCAAAGTGAGCGACATTTCTTCGAATCTAATTATTAAAATTGTTTTATCAAAATATTCAAAAGTTCTATTTTTTATATTATTTTTTTAATCTTGTTTTAATTGACTTTAGCTTTTTTTTTATAATATTTTTATTTGATCTTTTTTAACTTATTGATCACTTTGGTAAATATAGTTATTTTAAATATAATTTGGTGAAATTCTTTACACTTTGGGGAATATCCATTCCCGCGCGAACGCAATGTGAGGAGATTTCTTCGAATCTCATTATTAAAATTGTTTTATCAAAATGTTCAAAAGCTCTATTTTTTGTATTATTTATTTAACCTTGTTTTAATTGACTTTAGCTTTTTTTTATAATATTGTTATTTGATTTTTTTTAACTTGTTGATCATTTTGGTAAATATAGTTATTTTTAATATGATTTGGTGAAATTTTTAATCACTTTGGACGCAAAGTGGGCGAGATTTCTTCGAATCTAATAATAAAACTTGTTTTATCAAAATGTTCAAAAGTTCTGTTTTTTATATTATTTTATACTTGTTTTAATTGGCATTAACTTTTTTTTAATAATATTTTTATTTGATATTTTTTAACTTGTTTATCAGTTTGGAAAATATATTTATTTTTAATATGATTTGGTGAAATTCGTGATCATTTTGGGGAATATCCATTCCCGTGCGAACGCAAAGTGAACGAGATTTCTTCGAATCTAATAATAAAACTTGTTTTATCAAAATGTTCAAAAGTTCTATTTTTTATATTATTTTTTATATTATTTTTTATCTTGTTTTAATTGACTTTAACTTTTTTTTGAATAATATTTTTATTTGATCATTTTAAACTTGTTGATCAATTTGATTAATATAGTTTTTTAATTTGATTTCGTGAAATTCTTGATCACTTTGGGGAATATTCATTCCCGTGCGAACGCGAAGTTAGCGAGATTTCATCGAATCTAATTATTAAACTTGTTTTATCAAAATATTCAAAACTTCTATTTTTTTTTATTATTTTTTATATTATTTTTTATCTTGTTTTAATTGACTTTAACTTTTTTTTGAATAATATTTTTATTTGATCATTTTAAACTTGTTGATCAATTTGATTAATATAGTTTTTTAATTTGATTTGGTGAAATTCTTGATCACTTTGGGGAATATCCATTCCCGTGCGAACGCAAAGTCAGCGAGCTTTCATCGAATCTAATTATTAAACTTGTTTTATTAAAATATTCAAAACTTCTATTTTTTCTATTATTTTTTTTTTATCTTTCTTTAATTGACTTTAACTTTTTTTAAAATATTTTTATTTGATCTTTTTTAACTTTTTGATTAGTTTGGTAAATATAGTTTTTTTTATTATGATTTGCTTAAATTCTTGTGACTTTTGTGAATATCTATTTCCCGTGAAAACCCAAAGTGAGCGAGATTTCTTCGAATCTAATTATTAATATTGTTTTATCAATATGTTCAAAACTTCTATTTTTTATATTATTTTTTTACCTTGTTTAATTGACTTTAGCTTTTTTATAATATTTTTATTTGATCTTTTTTAACTTGTTGATCACTTTGGTAAATATAGTTATTTTTAATATGATTTGGTGAAATTCTTGATCACTTTGGGTAATATCCATTCCCGTGCGAACGCAAAGTGAGCGGGATTTCTTCGAATCAAATAATTGAACTTGTTTTATCAAAATGTTCAAAAGTTTTAATTTTATGTATTGGTTTTGAATAATAGATTTCTTTAATCATATTTTTGGTATCTTTTTGTGTTCTTGTAACGTTTAATAATTTTTGTGCGATTTCTAACTTTTCAATACTTCTTTTTAAAACTCTTTTTCATGTATATCTTTCCGAAGAATACCCGAACTTGTTCTATTAAATGTTCAAAAATACTATTTTTTATATTACCTTATATCTTGTTTTAATTGACTTTAATTTTTTTTTAATAATATTTTATTTGATCTTTTTTAACTTGTTGATCAATTTGGTAAATATAGTTTTTTTTTTTAATTTGATTTGGTGAAATTAATGATCACTTTGGGGAATATCCATTTCCGTTTAGAAAGATTTTTTCGAATCTAATTCCAATATTTATTATATTAAAATATTCAAAAGTTCTATTTATATATTATTTTTTTATCTTGTTTTAATTGACTTTAACTTTAAATTGTTTTGTTTGATCTTTTTTAACTTGTTGATCACTTTGGTGAATATAGTTTTTTTTTTAATTTGATTTGGTGAAATTCTTTATCACTTTGGGGAATATCCATTCTCCTGCGAACGCAAATTAAGCGAGATTTCATCGAATCTAATTATTAAACTTGTTTTATCAAAATGTTCAAAAGTTCTATTTTTTATATTATTTTTTTTATCTTTTTCTAATTGATTTTAACTTTTTTTATAATATTTTTATTTGATCTTTTTTAACTTGTTGATCACTTTGGTAAATGTAGTTATTTTTAATATGATTTGGTGAAATTTTTTATCACTTTGGGGAATATCCATTCCCGTGCGAACTTAAAGTGAGCGAGATTTCTTCAAATCTAATAATAAAACTTGTTTTATCAAAATGTTCAAAAGTTCTATTTTTTATATTATTTTTTTGTACCTTGTTTTAATACACTTTAACTTTTTTTATATAATATTTTTATTTGATCTTCTTTACCTTATTGATCACTTTGGTAAATATAAATTTTTTAATATGATTTGGTGAAATTCTTGATCACTTTGGGGAATATTCATTCCCGTGCGAACGCAAAGTGAGTGAGATTTTATCCGAATCTAATTATAAAACTTGTTTGATCAAAATGTTCAAAATTTCTATTTTTTATATTATTTTTTTTACCTTGTTTTAATTGACTTTAACTTTTTTATAATATTTTTATTTGATCTTTTTTAACTTGTTGATCACTTTGGTAAATATAGTTATTTTTAATATGATTTGGTGAAATTCTTGATCCCTTTGGGGAATATCCATTCCCGTGCGAACGACAAGTGAACGAGATTTCTTCGATTCTAATTATAAAACTTGTTTTATCAAAATGTTCAAAAGTTCTATTCTTTATTTTATTTTTTTACCTTGTTTTAATTGACTTTAACTTTTTTTCTAATATTTTTATTTGATCTTTTTTAACTTGTTGATCACTTTGGTATATATAGTTTTTTTAATATGATTTGGTGAAATTCTTGATCACTTTGGGGAATATCCATTCCCGGGCGAACGCAAATTGAGTGAGATTTTCTTTGATTCTAATTATAAAAATTGTTTTATCAAAATCTTCAAAAGTTCTATTTTTTATATTATATTTTTTTTTATCTTTTTCTAATTGACTTTTACTACTTTTTTTTATAATATTTTTATTTGGTCATTTTTAACTTGTCTATCAATTTGGTAAATATAGTTTTTTTTAATAAGATTTGGTGAAATTCTTGATCACTTTGGGGAATATCAATTCCTGTGCGAACGCAGAGTGAGCGAGATTTCATCAAATCTTATTATTAAACTTGTTTTTATTAAAATGTTCAAAAGTTCTATTTTTATATTATTTTTTATCTTATTTTAATTGACTTTAACTTTTTTCTTATAATATTTTTATTTAACCTTCTTATACTTGTTGATCACTTTGATAAATGTAGTTTTTAATATGATTTGCTGAATTTCTTGATCACTTTGGGGAATATCCATTCCCGTGCGAACGCAAAGTGAGCGAGATTTCATCGAATCTAATTATTAAACTTGTTTTATCAAAATGTTCAAAAGTTCGATTTTTTATATTATTTTTTATCTTGTTTTAATTGACTTTAACTTTTTTTGTAATATTTTTATTTGATCTTTTTATACTTGTTGATCACTTTGATAAATATAGTTTTTTTATATGATTTGGTGAAATTCTTGATCACTTTGGGGAATATCCATTCCCGTACGAACGCAAAGTGAGCGAGATTTCATCAAATCTTATTATTAAACTTGTTTTTATTAAAATGTTCAAAAGTTCTATTTTTATATTATTTTTTATCTTGTTTTAGTTGAGTTTAACTTTTTTCTTATAATATTTTTATTTAATCTTCTTATACTTGTTGATCACTTTGATAAATGTAGTTTTTAATATGATTTGGTGAAATTCTTGATCACTTTGTGAAATATCCATTCCCGTGCGAACGCAAAGTGAGCGAGATTTCATCGAATCTAATTATTGAACTTGTTTTATCAAAATGTTCAAAAATTCAATTTTTTTATATTATTTTTTATCTTGATTTAATTGACTTTAACTCTTTTTTATAATATTTTTATTTGATCTTTTTACACTTGTTGATCACTTTGGTAAATGTAGTTTTTTCAATATGATTTGGTGAAATTCTTGATCACTTTAAGGAATATCCATTCCCGTGCGAACGTAAAGTGAGCGAGATTTTCTTCGAATCTAATTATTAAACTTGTTATATCAAAATGTTCAAAAGTTCTATTTTTATATTATTATTATTTTTATCTTTTTCTATATGACTTTAACTTTTTTTTATAATATTTTTATTTGATCTTTTTTAACTTGTTGATCACTTTTGGTAAATGTAGTTTTTTAATATGATTTGGTGAAATTGTTGATCACTTTGGGGAATATCAATTCCCGTGCGAACGCAAAGTGATCGAGATTTCATCGAATCTAATTATTAAACTTGTTTTATCATAATGTTCAAAAGTTTTATTTTTTATATTGACTTTAACCTTTTTTTATAATATTCTTATTTAATCTTTTTTATACTTGTTGATCACTTTGATAAATGTAGTTTTTTTAATATGATTTGGTGAAATTCTTGATCACTTTGGGGAATATTCATTCTCGTGCGAACGCAAAGTGAGCGAGGTTTCATCGAATCTAATTATTAAACTTGTTTTATCAAAATGTTCAAAAGTTCAATATTTTATATTATTTTTTATCTTGATTTCACTGACTTTAACTTTTTTTTATAATCTTTTATTTGATCTTTTTTAACTTGTTGATCACTTTGGAAATGTAGCTTTTTTTAATATGATTTGGTGAAATTCTTGATCACTTTGGGGAATATCCATTCCCGTGCGAACGCAAAGTGAGCGAAATTTCATCGAATCTTATTATTAAACTTGTTTTTATCAAAATGTTTAAAAATTCTATTTTTTATATTATTTTTTATCTTGTTTTAATTGACTTTAACTTTTTTTATAATATTTTTATTTGTTCTTTTTATACTTGTTGATCCCTTTGATAAATGTAGTTTTTTTAATATGATTTGGTGAAATTTTTGATCACTTTGGGGAATATTCATTCCCGTGCGAACACAAAGTGCGCGAGATTTCTTCGAATCTTATTATTAAACTTGTTTTTATCAAAATGTTCAAAAGTTCTAATTTTTATATTATTTTTTTACCTGGTTTTAATTGACATTAGCTTTTTTTTATAATATATTTATTTGATCTTTTTTAACTTGTTGATCACTTTGGTAAATATAGTTATTTTTAATATGATTTGGTGAAATTCTTGTCCACTTTGGGGAATATCCATTCCCGTGCGAACGCAAAGTGAGCGAGATTTCTTCCAATCTAATTATTAAAATTGTTTTATCAAAATGTTCAAAAGTTCTACGTTTTATATTATTATTTGTAACACACCAATTTTCTAACCAAATTTAAGCTTTTTAAATAAACAAGTTTAGTAATTTAAAATCCATAAAAATCCAAAAGTAATTTAAACAAACATTTGGAATGATTACAAGTGCCAAAAATCGGTGTTACAATCATATCAAAACTAAAGTCTTAGGGAATCAAATGGTACACCGAGCTAATCATTCAATGCTAATACTACGGGCCGCCTAATCCTTAGCTCCCGAACCTGAGTACATAGTCAAAAGAAATGTAGTACGTGAGACAAAATTGTCTCGTGAGAAACATGGGTTTTAGACCCGGTTAGAAGTAATTGCAATAAAATAATAAATAAATAATTATCACATTGCACATAGTCAATCATACTCTAAGGCTTACCATAAGCCCAATATATACGTAACGGGCCTCCCCGAAACAAACTCCCCCGATATGGGTTGCCTAGGTAAACTCCCCTGTTTCCGGGTTATCTCAAACTCCCCCGCTTTCCGGGTTATCTATTTCTCGACATACTACTCTTGCGCAGGGTGGTACCGCCCCAAGTAGTAGCCACTAACTCCCCCAACTTGTGTGGGTTATCTAGGATCCAATTGATTAGCTACCACATAACAAATCATCAACTTGGGTCAAAAGCCCATATCACAACTCATGTCTACTAGTGGTAACTAAACACATAATGAGCAATTTAAGTCAATTCAAGTCAAGTCAACTCAAGTCTAGTCAATTCAAGTCTATTCAATTCAATTCAATTCAATATCTTCCTTATTAAAAATAATTATCTAATAAGGACTCTAAGAAATCATTTCAAACTATGTAACATGGTTTACTATGTACTCAGAAAAGAATACATGTACTCACCTTAGCAATGCTATCCAATACTTGTGTTAGTCAACACAAATCCTTACTTTTTTGTCAAAGAAGTATTCCCAATCACAAGGTCTTCTTGACCTAATATCAATATCATCACAAATACTAGTTATTATCCATCACTAGCACTAATTAATTCATAATAATATCCCCAAATCACCAAGTTCATACAACTTGGTGAAATCTCAAACCCTAATTCAATATTTCTATCCATAAGTCCCAAATCTAGCTTGTACACATTGATCACAAGCATACAAGGAATGGTTTACACCCAAAATTGGTCATCTTCCCCAAAGATGACATGGTTGGTTCCCCAACCACCATTGATGCCCAAGAAAAGCTTGAAAAACTAATTACCAAGCATGAAGGATAAAAAATCCTTACCTTTGATGTTAAAATCTTCAAAATTGATGAAGATTTGAGCCAAGAATCTCCAAAAACGAGCTCTCTCTCTCTCTAAAAATGGCCACTAGGGTTTTAGGGGTGATAAATGAGCTAAAACCCTGATTTCCACGATTTTATATAGCCCAGACAGAGATCGCGTCGCGATCTGGTAGTTCGCGCCGCGAACATGCTCCCGCTATTTTTCGTGTTGCTTTTAGCGACGCTATCCCGACGCTATCTTCGACGCTATCCTAGACGCTATCTTAGAGGCCTCGCTATTTCGGGTCGCTGTTCGACCAAGGCACAGATCGCGCCGCAAACTTGGAGATCGCGCCGCGATCTCTCGATTTCTGCTATACCTGATTTTCTAACTTGTTAAACCCCAATTCTTGACCCATTTTGCAATCACACAAGTTTTAAACATCCAAACACTTAATAAATAAAAAGGTATAATAGCCTAATCATAATATCTTAAATTCATACAATCCGAATAATAATTCAAATACAAATTATGAAAATTCCGGTCGTTACATTATTTAACCTAGTTTTAATTGACTTTAGCTTTTTTTTTATAATATTTTTATTTGATCTTTTTTAACTTGTTGATCACTTTGGTAAATGTAGTTATTTTTAATATGATTTGGTGAAATTTTTTATCACTTTGGGGAATATCCATTCCCGTGTGAACTTAAAGTGAGCGAGATTTCTTCGAATCTAATAATAAAACTTGTTTTTATCAAAATGTTCAAAAGTTCTATTTTTTATATTATTTTTTTGTACCTTGTTTTAATTCACTTTAACTTTTTTTATATAATATTTTTATTTGATCTTCTTTACCTTATTAATCACTTTGGTAAATATAATTTTTTTAATATGATTTGGTGAAATTCTTGATCACTTTGGGGAATATTCATTCCCGTGCGAACGCAAAGTGAGTGAGATTTTATCCGAATCTAATTATAAAACTTGTTTTATCAAAATTTTCAAAATTTCTATATTTTATATTATTTTTTTTACCTTGTTTTAATTGACTTTAACTTTTTTATAATATTTTTATTTGATCTTTTTTAACTTGTTGATCACTTTGGTAAATATAGTTATTTTTAATATGATTTGGTGAAATTCCTTGATCACTTTGGGGAATATCCATTCCCGTGCGAACGACTAGTGAACGAGATTTCTTCGATTCTAATTATAAAACTTGTTTTATCAAAATGTTCAAAAGTTATATTCTTTATATTATTTTTTTTACCTTGTTTTAATTGACTTTAACTTTTTTTCTAATATTTTTATTTGATCTTTTTTAACTTGTTGATCACTTTGGTATATATAGTTTTTTTTTAGTATGATTTGGTGAAATTCTTGATCACTTTGGGGAATATCCATTCCCGGGCGAACGCAAATTGAGTGAGATTTTCTTTGATTCTAATTATAAAAATTGTTTTATCAAAATCTTCAAAAGTTCTATTTTTTATATTATTTTTTTTACCTTGTTTTAATTGACTTTAGCTTTTTTTATAATATTTTAATTTGATCTTTTTTAACTTGTTGATCACTTTGGTAAATATAGTTATTTTTAATATGATTTGGTGAAATTTTTGATTACTTTGGGGAATGTCCATTCCCGTGCGAACGCGAAGTGAGCGAGATTTCTTCGAGTCTAATAATAAAACTTGTTTTATCAAAATGTTCAAAAGTTCTATTTTATATATTATTTTTTTTACCTTGTTTTAATTGACTTTAGCTTTATTTATAATATTTTTATTTGATCTTTTTTATCTCGTTGATCACTTTGGCAAATAGAGTTATTTTTAATATGATTTGGTGAAATTCTTGATTAATTTGGGGAATATCCATTCTCGTGCGAATGGAAGTGAGCGAGATTTCTTCGATTCTAATTATAAAACTTGTTTTTATCAAAATGTTCAATAGTTCTATTCTTTATATTATTATTTTTTACCTTGTTTTAGTTGACTTTAGCTTTTTTTATTTTATCTTTTTTAACTTCTTGTTCACTTTGCTAAATATAGTTATTTTTAATATGATTTGGTGAAAATTCTTGACCACTTTGGGGAATATCCATTCCCGTGCGAACGCAAAGTGAGCGAGATTTCTTCGAATCTAATTATTAAAATTGTTTTATCCAAATCTTCAAAAGTTCTATTTTTTACATTATCCTTGTAACCTTGTTTTAATTGACTTTGGCTTTTTTTTTAAATATTTTTATTTGATCTTTTTTAACTTGTTGATCACTTTGGTAAATATAGTTATTTTTAATATGATTTGGTTAAATTTTTGACCACTTTGGGGAATATCCATTCCCGTGCGAACGCAAAGTGAGCGACATTTCATCGAATCTAATTATTAAAATTGTTTTATCAAAATATTCAAAAGTTCTATTTTTTATATTATTTTTTAAATCTTGTTTTAATTGACTTTAGCTTTTTTTCATAATATTTTTATTTGATCTTTTTTAACTTATTGATCACTTTGGTAAATATAGTTTTATTAAATATGATTTGGTGAAATTCTTGACCCCTTTGGGGAATATCCATTCCCGTGCGAACGCAATGTGAGGAGATTTCTTCGAATCTAATTATTAAAATTGTTTTATCAAAATGTTTAAAAGTTCTATTTTTTATATTATTTATTTAACCTTGTTTTAATTGACTTTAGCTTTTTTTATAATATTTTTATTTGATCTTTTTTAACTTGTTGATCATTTTGGTAAATATAGTTATTTTTAATATGATTTGGTGAAATTCTTAATCACTTTGGACGCAAAGTGGGCGAGATTTCTTCGAATCTAATAATAAAACTTGTTTTATCAAAATGTTCAAAAGTTCTGTTTTTTATATTATTTTATACTTGTTTTAATTGGCATTAACTTTTTTTTAATAATATTTTTATTTGATATTTTTTAACTTGTTTATCAGTTTGGTAAATATTTATTTTTAATATGATTTGGTGAAATTCGTGATCATTTTGGGGAATATCCTTTCCCGTGCGAACGCAAAGTGAGCGAGATTTTTTCGAATCTAATAATAAAACTTGTTTTATCAAAATGTTCAAAAGTTCTATTTTTTATATTATTTTTTTATCTTGTTTTAATTGACTTTAATTTTTTTTAATAATATTTTTATTTGATCATTTTAAACTTGTTGATCAATTTGATTAATATAGTTTTTTAATTTGATTTGGTGAAATTCTTGATCACTTTGGGGAATATCCATTCCCGTGCGAACGCAAAGTTAGCGAGATTTCATCGAATCTAATTATTAAACTTGTTTTATCATAATATTCAAAACTTCTATTTTTATATTATTTTTTTATCTTTTTTAATTGACTTTAACTTTTTTTATAATATTTTTATTTGATCTTTTTTAACTTTTTGATTAGTTCGGTAAATATTGTTTTTTTTAATATGATTTGCTTAAATTCTTGATGACTTTTGTGAATATCTATTCCCGTGAAAACGCAATGTGAGCGAGATTTCTTCGAATCTAATTATTAAAATTGTTTTATCAATATGTTCAAAAGTTCTATTTTTTATCTTATTTTTTTACCTTGTTTAATTGACTTTAGCTTTTTTTATAATATTTTTATTTGATCTTTTTTAACTTGTTGATCACTTTGGTAAATATAGTTATTTTTAATATGATTTGGTGAAATTCTTGATCACTTTGGGTAATATCCATTCCCGTGCGAACGCAAAGTGATCGGGATTTCTTCGAATCAAATAATTGAACTTGTTTTATCAAAATGTTCAAAAGTTTTATATTTTATATGTTTTTTACCTTGTTTTAATTGACTTTAAATTTTTTTATAATATTTTTATTTGATCTTCTTTAACTTGTTGATCACTTTGGTAAATATAGTTATTTTTAATATGATTTGGTGAAATTCTTAATCACTTTGGGGAATATCCATACCCGTGCGAACGCAAAGTAAGCGAAATTTCTTCGAATCTAATAATTAAACTTGTTTTTATCAAACAGTTGAAAAGTTCTATTTTTTATATTATTTTTTGTAACACCTCAAATTTTATAACAAAAACATTTGGCCAAAATATATCATTTTCAATAAATAGAAGAACTATTCCCAAAATAAGGATTTACAAAAACCTTTGGTATGAAAATCAGAGTATAAAGTTGGTGTTACAAAATAGATCAAAACCAAAGCCAAGTCTAAATCCAATATAGTGTTCTTCTACTCTAGGCCCCGCATCTCTATCCATGCGCACCTATACCTTCGATCCCGAACCTGAGTACATAGCAAAACAAACAAGGAGTACGTGAGACAATAAAGTCTCGTGAGCTACATGGGTTTAGACCCAACAATAATGGTAAGTATCATATAACATGTAAACATAGTACAAGTAACTCATCCACCTATCTAGTCACCCTATTGTGACTCTATCAACCTTGCTTCCTAGCAATCACATCTAGTTATCGGGTTGCCCCCGAACTAACTAGAACCACATTAGCTTATTAACTGAAATCCATCGCCATTAATAAACTTCAAGATACCGGCAAGAGGGATTCGCCCAATCTACCGATACTTGCCTTACTCGTCGGACTACCTCCAGTTAGCAAGACTACTACCGTGGTTGAGTCGATGGGAATCCACCCAACTGCCCCTCACACCACACCTCATGACCGGGGGTCCCCCGTGCCATCACATCATATCACTATCATATCATAACTCATTAGTTATGCCTATCTACCTCTCGGCTATCACATCGTCATCAAACAAGTTAGTCCAATATTATCAATAATATCTATCACTAACTCAACATACCATAAGTCTACACAAATAAGCAAATAGACCATAACACAAGTAATAAAATAATTCAAGGCTATGTACTCAGTAAAGTCCACACGTACTCACCTTAGCAATAAGATGCTCAAACCGTGTTCTTGACACCCAATCTCTTGCTTCTCAATCCAATCAACTTTCCAAGACTTCACCAAAAGCCTAATACAATTATCACAATATGATCAACTTCAATTACTACTACTAATGTGTCCATCCATCTCTAGATAACACTTACTAACAACTTTCCCCCAATTATGGTGATTTACCAAACCCTAGGTTTAACCAACCCTTAAGATTCTTACAAATCTTAACCATACACTTGATTCCCTTGTTAATATACCATCTATTAAGTGTATACAACATTTATTTCACCATAAATCACCAACCCAAGAACTAGGGTTTCAAACCCTAGCTTCGAGATCCATAGATCTTGAGCTACAAAGATGAAAGAGTGAAGATACACCTTTAATCTTCCACTAGGAGTGAAATCTACCAAGCTTTGATGAAGAAATCACCCAAGAACAGCCTTTAAGCTTGAAAATCGCCAAGAGAGAAAACTAGGGTTTGTGTTTTGCATTTATGGCTGAAATCCCGAATTTAACGCCTGGTCGGAAGAGTTCGCGCCGCGAACAACCAGTTCGCGCCGCGAACTTCCCTTGTCGCGAACTCTTCCCGATCGTGAGCTGGCCGTGAAATTCGATCACCAAAAACCCAATGTTTCTGTTCCAAGTTCGCGCCGCGAACTCCCCAGGTCAGCAGGGCTGCAGTTTTCGTCAAGTGTCTCGACCCGGTTTCGCCCATAATTTTCTCATACGGTGTCCAAAAGACACGAAACCAATTTCTACGTGTTTTATATGATTTATCCATAATTATCATATTTTTACATATTTTATTTATTTACAAATTTCGGGTCGTTACAACTATCTACCCCTTAAGAAGATTCCGTCCTCGGAATCTCATCATAGTTCACGAAATCCGGGTACCTCTTCCGAATCTCGTCTTTGACTTCCCAAGTCAAATTCGGTCCAAGGGAATGCTTCCACTTGACCAATACCAATTCGATCTCTTTATTCCGAAGCTTCTTTGTCTTTGACTCTAATATAGCATCGGGCTCCTCAATCAACCGGTTCGGGGCATCAACCCGCAACTCTTGCAATGGAATAATATTCTCAACCTCACCAATGAACTTCTTCAAATAAATCACATGGAAGGTGTCGTGCACACCTTGAAGCTCGGGTGGAAGTTCCAACTTAAATGCTTGAAGCCCGATTCGTTTCAATATTTTAAATGGTCCAACATACCTTGGACTTAACTTCCCTTTCTTTCCAAACCGCATCACACCTTTCCAAGGTGACACCTTCAACATTACCATATCACCGACATCCAAGTCGTATGGTCTTTTCTTCAAACCCGAATAACTTCTTTGCCTATCTTGAGCGGCCTTCATGTTAGCTTGTATTATACCAATCTTTTCAATTGTTACTCTCACAATCTCGGGACCCGTGAGCTTTGTCTCTCCCGCTTCTAGCCAACAAGATGGAGTTCTACATTTTCTCCCATACAACGCCTCGTAAGGTGGCATCTGGATGCTCGAATGATAACTGTTATTATATGAGAATTCGACCAATGGTAAATGCTCATCCCATTTACCCCCGAAGTAACACACATGATCTCAACATGTCTTCAACCGTTTGAATTGTTCTTTCACTTTGACCGTCGGTTTGCGGATGATATGCTGTGCTCAACCGCAACTTTGTACCCAATTCATCTTGTAGTGACCTCCAAAATCTCGAGGTAAACCTCGCGTCTCTATCGGACACAATCGATAATGGAACCCGTGGAGTCGAACCACCTCATCAACATACAACTTAGCCAACTTCTCAAGTGACAAAGTTTCCCGAATGGCTAGAAATAATGCACTCTTGGTCAACCGGTCAACTATGACCCAAATGGCATCGTGACCCCTACTCGTCTTTGGCAAACCAACTATGAAATCCATAGTTATGTCTTCCCACTTTCCGGCCGGTACTTGCAATGATTGAGCTACCCCATACGGTACTTGATGCTCGGCTTTCACTTGTGCACACGTGGCACACTTCGAGATGTACTTGGCTACTCTTGTCTTCATCCCGGGCCACCAATAAACCCGTTTCAAATCTTGATATGTCTTTGTACTCCCCGGGTGAATAGAATACTTTGACTTGTGCACATCATGCAATAACTCTTTTCGGGTACCCCCGAACTTGGGAACCCAAATTCGACCGCCTACGGTTTTCAACCCTTGCACATTTTCCACAAAATGTTGGTTCTTACACAAACGTTCTTGTCTTAACTCTTCTTTTTCCATAACCTCTCGTTGAGCATTCTTGATCCTTTCGATAATACTCGAGACGACTTCAATACGCATTGACCTTCCCTTGATCGGCTTCTCATAGACCTTTCGGCTCAAGGCGTCGGCTACAACATTCGCCTTTCCCGCATGGTACACAATCTCACAATCATAGTCGTTGATCAACTCGATCCACCTTCTTTGTCGCATATTAAGATCTTTTTGTGTAAACACATATTGTAGACTTTTATGATCCGTGTATAATGTACACTGAGTACCATACAAATAATGCCTCCACAATTTCAAGGCAAACACAATCGCCGCCAACTCCAAGTCGTGTGTCGTGTACCTCGTTTCCGCATCCTTCAATTGTCGTGAAGCATACGCAATAACTTTACCCCTTTGCATCAACACACAACCGAGCCCTTGATTTGAAGCATCACTATACACTACAAAATCTTCCATACCATCCGGTAACGTGAGAATCGGCGCGTTACACAACTTCTCTTTTAATAAACCGAACGCCTCCTCTTGCTTCTTATCCCACACGAACTTCTCACTTTTTCTAGTCAACTTTGTGAGTGGGACCGCAATTCTCGAGAAATCTTGTATAAATCTTCGGTAATACCCGACCAATCCAAGAAAACTTCTAACCTCGGTAGGAGTTCTCGGTGCTTCCCAATTAGACACCGCCTCAATTTTCGAAGGATCAACTTTAATACCATCACGTGATACCACGTGACCTAAAAATTGTACTTCCCGTAATCAAAACTCACACTTCGAAAATTTGGCATACAACTTGTAACACCCCGAGACCTGGCCTAGCATTTTTAAGGTTGTCGGTAAGTTTATTTTATTATTTATAATTTTATAGAATTTTATTAGATTTATTAGAATTTTTAACCACGAGGTTAAAAATTAGCGAAACTGAGATAGATATATATTAGTATGATTTTTATATATCTGGGACCACTTTTGAACCAAGGTTCTAGTGGTATGTTTAGTTTTGAGATCACAGTTCGTTTAGGGTACCAAATTAGACATCGTAGTTTTGTATTATAATATAAATTAAAATATATAAAAAAAATATAATAGTCCTTGGTGGTTATGCACGTGGAATGTTTTGGGGACTTAGGCAAACTTTTCTCAACTCAGTCTCTATCTCTCGTTCTTGTTCTCACGCACACACAAAACAACCACAAATTGCTTTTCTTAAATTTCATAAAAATTGAAGATTAAATTCTCACCTGGTTCAAGTCTTGATCTCGTTTTAGTGAAGGATTCAAGTAAGTGATTCTTCTTCTTGTCTAGGATTTTAGTTTTTAATGTTTTTACCTAAATTAAAGAACTAGGGTTAGGGTTCTTGGTGGGTCATATATGAAAACCAAAAAAAATTGATGATTTCTATTGATTAGATTATAATAGTAAAGTGAATTAGATGCTACATGAATGATTGAAACATCCAAATTGAACTTAATTTTTAGTTGGTGATTTTGGGTCAAAAACCCTAATTTGGAAATTTGAGAAATCTGTGATATTAGTGATCGTTGTATGTTATGATTAGTGTTATATTGTGTTAGTAACTAGTATAACATTGAAATAAATTAATTAATAGTATTTGAACAAAAGTTAGTAAATTATAAATTTGTGTAGTTTGACTTTTGAAAAGTCAAATCTGGGAATTAAATTGACAAATAAATTGGTGTTTGTATGAAATGTAAAAGAATGGTGAATGTGATCCATAAATGGTTTTAGTTGATAAGTTTTTGATGAAAATCGGGTTTTGACCCGTTTGGGCCAAATTGGTCAAATGATACCTAGATTGTAGAAATGGTAATTTGGATAGAATTCTTTGACTTCTATGAAGTCAAGATGTTAAAAGTGCAGATTTTGTGTTATGTATATAAGCTTAAAGTCGGGTTAAAAGTTTATGCACATTTGACTTGAATTGATACTAATTCGGGTGTTTTTTTTTCGGTTAGCAGGAAAAGTGAAGGCGAAGACTCAGTGATATTAGACGACTGATTGGTCATCGATAGTGCCAAAGTGAGTGGAATTATAACCTTTGTACTGTTTAATTGCAATGGTTTAGATTGCAATTTGTTGGGTTCGGTTTGGTAATGGTGAGCTGAGAAAAGTGCAGGATATTGACCATCTGAGGCAATTCGCAAACTTGCTGTTTGGCTACAAAACTTTGTGTTGTGATTTACACTGTATGGTTTAATGTTGATTAACTGGCTATGTGTTAATTAATCGATATGTGCACATGGAAAAGAGTAGAGGACAGTCTGCGTGGGGGGCTGAGCTTTCGTTTACTGTTAGATAACGGTAATTGTACCTTGGCATATGTGTTGTGTTTGAAGGAAGCTTTACCGTTGCTAATGAGTAAAGGGCTTCCGGTAAGCTGTTGTTAAGCCCACAACAGTTGTAAGGTTCTGCAAAACCGCCGGTCCTTTCGTTAGTTGTGATTAAGTGAAAGATTGTAAATCGAGATTGTTGGTTTAAAACATTATAACGTGTTATAATTTCAGTCACTTAGCTTTGTGCTAATTCCCCACTGTGTTGATTCTTTCGCAGGTTTTGTTTGTGATTAGGAATGGATGACCAAATTATAAAGATATGTTTTTGGGAGTCGAGCCGAAAGTTTATAACACCGTGTTGTAAATATTAAATTACTTTACTTTTACAACGTCTGTAAATTAATTAGTTAAACGCTTCCGTGTTTTGCTTTTATTTAAAAAAAATGGCATGAAAATTACGGTGTTACACAACTTCTCCCATTTCAACACATCCAACACAAGTCTCAAATGATTCTCGTGTTCTTCCTCGGTCTTCGAGTAAATCAAGATATCATCAATGAACACTATCAAAAACTTATCAAGAAACGGTTTACAAAGCCGGTTCATCAAATCCATAAAAATAGCCGGCGCATTCGTAAGCCCAAACGGCATCACTAGAAACTCATAATGACCATACCGTGTACGAAAGGCCGTCTTCTCGGTGTCGCCTTCCTTCACCCGTACTTGGTGATAACCCGACCTCAAATCAACCTTTGAGAAATAACTAGCACCTTGCAATTGGTCAAATAAATCATCGATTCTCGGCAACGGGTATCGGTTCTTTATAGTTACCTTATTCAACTCACGGTAGTCGATACACATTCTCATCGACCCGTCTTTCTTCTTGACAAATAACACCGGGGCACCCCACGGTGACGAACTCGGACGGATAAAACCTTTATCTAACAGCTCTTGCAATTGAGTCATCAATTCCCGCATCTCGGTGGGAGCTAAACGATACGGAGCACGAGCAATCGGCGTCGCCCCCGTCACCAAATCAATCTTGAATTCAACTTGCCTCTCTGGTGGCAAACCGGGTAAATCATCGGGGAACACCTCGGGAAAATCCCGAATAATTTTGACATCGCCAACCGCCTTCTTTTCCTTTCGGCCGTCTAACACATATGCAATAAACGATGCACAACCCCTCGATAAACATTTCCTCGCCTTGATGGCGGTAATCACATTAGGCATATGATGTCGTTTTTCCCCATATACATATACTTTCTCGTTCTCGGGTGTCTTGATCGACACTATCTTCTTATCACACAAAATCTTGGCTCGGTGTAAACCCAACCAATCCATACCAATAACCACGTCGAAAGCCTTTATTCCCATTGGCAATAAATCGACCTTAAACTTTTTCCCATCTATTTCTAATTCACAATTTCTATAAATACATTCAACCGTTGAGGTTTTTCCATCGGCTACCTCTATCTCATACATTTCATCTAACTTTTCGGACGGCACATTCAACTTACAACCAAACTCATGAGACACAAACGAATAATTGGAACCTGAATCAAACAAGATATAAGTTGGCAAGGAGTTAAGAAATAGAGTACCTGACACCACATCATGTGCCTCCTTCGCCTCCTCCCGAGTAAGTTGGAAGGATCGCCCCTTCACCTTCGCCGGTTCCACCTTCTTTTGAGCCGTGGACACCATCGACTCGTTCCCTTTCTTCGGGCACACATTGCTATAATGCCCTTTTTCATGGCAAGAATAACACTCCACATCGGCCGACAACTTGACCTTACAATCCCGGGCTAGGTGCCCCATCTTACCACAACTATAACAAGCTTTCGATTCTCCTCGGCACACGCCGGTATGATTCTTCCCGCATTTCTTGCAAGAACCAACACTTCCTTGTTTAGAGAAGCTCGATGTGAACTTCCCCTTCTTATAAGTACCCGAGCCACTCTCGGCTTTTCTCTTCTCGCCCACATGGGCCCTCTCGGCAACCCGTGCCACATTCACCTCTTCTACACCTCGGGCGGCACTAATGGCCTCATCTAGTGAAACCGCCCTCTTTACCTCCAATTGGTAGTCCCACGGTAACCCACTCGCATACCGGACCACCCTCAACCTCTCATCCGAGTAGGTTTTAGCAACAAACGGGAGCAACCCCGTGAACTCCCTCGAATATTCCTCCACCGACATATCACCCTTCTTAAGGGTCACAAACTTTTCGTGCATCTTTTCCATATCCCTTTCGGGACAAAATTTCTTTTTCAATCTCGTGGTAAACTCATCCCACGACATCTTCTCCACCACTTCCCTCCCAAGGGTTTCATAAACGATATCCCACCAAATCATGGCATCTTCCTTCAACAGTTGTGACGCATACGTCACCATATCGGCTTCCTTGCACTTAATACTTCCGATGACCCTCTCGGTCTCACGGATCCACCTCATAGTAACCTTCGGGTCTGAACTACCCGTATACACATTTGGCTTACAAGCCATGAAAGATTTGAACGAACAACCTTCTTTTTCAACGGGTTTTGCCCTAGCATCACTTTGACCACCCATAGATGATTTCCCTTCACCGGTGCAACTACCCCCGGTTCTCTCATCCGATCTAGCCTCGGATTCACGATCTAGCCTCGGATTCACGATCTCCTCACGGTCCCCCATGATTCGGTGTACTTCTTCGGCCGCCGTTCCTTTAATTTGGTCAATAATATTCCGGAGGTCCGCCATAGTCACCGGAGTCTTATTAGCTCCGACCTCCGATTC
Source organism: Calendula officinalis (assembly GCA_963853835.1). Lineage (NCBI taxonomy): Eukaryota > Viridiplantae > Streptophyta > Magnoliopsida > Asterales > Asteraceae > Calendula > Calendula officinalis. The sequence goes on from OY970827.1 coordinate 21,032,622, forward strand.
GTCAACCCGATGCATTGACGGTTGACTTTCTTGTTCAACCACAACCTCGACATGAGGTATTTCTTCCTCCCGGTTCTCCGGGGCTTTCCCACTACGCCGAGTATTCACCATTTCTTTCGATCAAGACTATACGAAAGACATTAAACATTTAGTACCTCATGTACAACCCATTAGTCCCATAAGACTCAATATTCAACAACACATCAACTTTCATAGGTCCCCTAGGTTCAACCCTAAACTTAACTTAAAGTCCCATGGTCAACCTATCGATCTCAAGGAATCTTACATTCCTATAGATACAGTCTAAGACTAGGATGGTCATCCAACCTAATTCACTTAAACTATAGCTCTGATACCAAGTTGTAACACCTCAAATTTTATAACAAAAACATTTGGCCAAAATATATCATTTTCAATAAATAGAAGAACTATTCCCAAAATATGGATTTACAAAAACCTTTGGTATGAAAATCAGAGTATAAAGTTGGTGTTACAAAATAGATCAAAACCAAAGCCAAGTCTAAATCCAATCTAGTGTTCTTCTACTCTAGGCCCCGCATCTCTATCCATGCGCACCTATACCTTCGATCCCGAACCTGAGTACATAGCAAAACAAACAAGGAGTACGTGAGACAATAAAGTCTCGTGAGCTACATGGGTTTAGACCCAACAATAATGGTAACTATCATATAACATGTAAACATAGTACAAGTAACTCATCCATCTATCTAGTCACCCTATTGTGACTCTATCAACCTTGCTTCCTAGCAATCACATCTAGTTATCGGGTTGCCCCCGAACTAACTAGAACCACATTAGCTTATTAACCGAAATCCATCGCCATTAATAAACTTCAAGATACCGGCAAGAGAGATTCGCCCAATCTACCGATACCTGCCTTACTCGCCGGACTACCTCCAGTTAGCAAGACTACTACCGTGGTTGAGTCGATGGGAATCCACCCAACTGCCCCTCACACCACACCTCATGACCGGGGGTCCCCCGTGCCATCACATCATCACTATCATATCATAACTCATTATTTATGCCTATCTAGCTCTCGGCTATCACATCGTCATCAAACAAGTTACTCCAATATTATCAATAATATCTATCACTAACTCAACATACCATAAGTCTACACAAATAAGCAAATAGACCATAACACAAGTAATAAAATAATTTAAGGCTATGTACTCAGTAAAGTCCACACGTACTCACCTTAGCAATAAGATTGTAACGACCCGAAATTTTGAATCAAATAAATTATGAAAAAAATATGATAAATAAGAATAAATCATTTAAAAGACGTGGGAATTGGTTTCGTGTCATTTGGACATCGTATGAGAAAGTTACGGTCGAAACAGTGTCGAAAGGAATAACAAAAAGTGCAGCCTTAGCTGCCAGGTATAGATAGCGGCGCTATCTTAGATAGCGGCGCTATCTTGTGCAACGTTGGAACAGCGACCCGAAATAGCGACTTGTTTGAACGCGATTTCGAGATAGCGCCTGAGATAGCGGCGCTATCTCCCACGCGATTTAACACGGGATTAGAAATAGCGGCGCTATCTTTAAGATAGCGGCGCTATCTTGGTCAGATCTGCATAAAAACGTGAAAATTAGGATTTTTGCTCATTTCCCTCCTCTCCAAAGTGTGCAGCCGTTTTTGAGAGAGAATGGGGCGATTTTGGGTGTCATTGAGGAGATTTCACACTCAATCTTGAAGATTCTTGCTCTATTGTTGAAGTATAAGGTAAATCTCTATTCCTATTTGTTATGGATGGTGTTTTTGGGGAAAGATGGGTGTTGTATGAAAACCCTAGTTGGAGGGTTTGTCATGGGTGAAGAAATAGATGTATATGACTCAGATCTATAGTATTTCATCATGGGAAATGGGTTGTGACTTAGATCTATGGTGGTTTTGAGTTTTATAAAAATTAGGGTTATGTAAAATTGGGGAAAAAGATGGTGGTAGCTAACTAGTGGTATAATTCGTGATCAATAGTGATGTTTGATGCTAAACCTTGAATGGTTTCATGATTAGGGCAAGTGTTGAAAGACTTGGAATTTACAAGTCTTGGGAAGTGAAGATTTTGTTCAAGGAGTACAAGAGGAGTAAGCTTGGCTAAGGTGAGTATATGAGACTTTTAAAACTGGGTACATAGCAAATGTTTCTTTTAAAATATATATGATGTTTTGTGAGTCTTTATTAATAGATGATTTTTAATAAAGATATGATTGAAAATATGAGAAAGTGATAAATAGTAGACTATCTAAGTATGTCTAAAGTGATTGATGATTTTGAAAGAGATCATGATAAAGAAAAGTAATTAATAACTAATTATTGATATGACGTAAAAGAGTGTACTTTCATAATATATGATTACTAATGACGAGATTAGTTGATCCGATTTTGTGAATGCTAGTTAAGATTAGCATGTGGATAGATTGTGTGATGGCCTTAGGGCATTATTGATGGATGTGACATATAGTCATATGTAATAGTTATGATGGGTAGACTGAAATAGGACAGGTACATGATAGATTTGGAGGCATTCTGGATTATCATGGTATCTTGAATAAAACTGATGAGTCGGAGGCATTCCGATCACCCAACAAGATGTTGGATCTTACTGAACTGGAGGCATTCTGGTTAGTAAGATGAAGATAGGTCACTTTGGCTGAACACTGTGGCAATGGGGTTCTACTGAATCGGAGGCATTCCGGTTAGTAGGGCAAAATGGGGTCTCGTTGGATTGGAGGCATTCCGAACAACTTGACGGGTCGAATAGACTATGAATGAATGTGATAGAATCACCAAAGAGGTGATTGATGTATATGAATGAGATAGGGTTACCACGGAGGTAACTAAAGTATATAGATATATATATATACATTTATATATCTAATAAATGTGATTATAAATAAATGTGATTATTTATATATATTAATGTCGGGTCTAAAACCCATGTATCTCACGAGACAATTTTGTCTCACGTACTACTTTGTTTTTGGCTATGTACTCAGGTTCAGGATCGTTGGATTTGAGGGTCGTGTTAGAGGTGGCCTAGTGTTGATCAGCTCGGGAGCTCGTAGGTAGATCCCGTTTATCCTATGGTTATGATATTGTATTTGTAACACCGGTTTTAATACTCTGATAAACTTTTATTGATTTTTGTTAAACCGTATTTTGAGAATACTGGGCTTGTAATATTTTTATTTAAAAATATGTTTTAAAAGGTGTTTTAAAAAAAATTGAGGTGTTACAAAGATGCTCAAACCGTGTTCTTGACACCCAATCTCTTGCTTCTCAATCCAATCAACTTTCCAAGACTTCACCAAAAGCCTAATACAATTATCACAATATGATCAACATCAATTACTACTACTAATGTGTCCATCCATCTCTAGATAACACTTACTAACAACTTTCCCCCAATTATGGTGATTTACCAAACCCTAGGTTTAACCAACCCTTAAGATTCTTACAAATCTTAACCATACACTTGATTCCCTTGTTAATATACCATCTATTAAGTGTATACAACATTTATTTCACCATAAATCACCAACCCAAGAACTAGGGTTTCAAACCCTAGCTTCAAGATCCATAGATCTTGAGCTACAAAGATGAAAGAGTGAAGATATACCTTTAATCTTCCACTAGGAGTGAAATCTACCAAGCTTTGATGAAGCAATCACCCAAGAACAGCCTTTAAGCTCGAAAATCGCCAAGAGTGAAAACTAGGGTTTGTGTTTTGCATTTATGGCTGAAATCCCGAATTTAATGCCTGGTCGGAAGAGTTCGCGCCGCGAACTTCCCTTGTCGCGAACTCTTCCCGATCGTGAGCTGGCCGTGAACTTCGATCACCAAAAACCCAATGTTTCTGTTCCAAGTTCGCGATCGCGAACTAGAGTTCGCGCCGCGAACTCCCCAGGTCAGCAGGGCTGCAGTTTTCATCAAGTGTCTCGACCCGGTTTCGCCCATAACTTTCTCATACGGTGTCCAAAAGACACGAAACCAATTTCTACGTGTTTTATATGATTTATCCATAATTATCATATTTTTACATATTTTATTTATTTACAAATTTCGGGTCGTTACAACTATCTACCCTTTAAGAAGATTTCGTCCTCGGAATCTCATCATAGTTCACGAAATCCGGGTACCTCTTCCGAATCTCGTCTTTGACTTCCCAAGTCAAATTCGGTCCAAGGGAATGCTTCCACTTGACCAATACCAATTCGATCTCTTTATTCCGAAACTTCTTTGTGTTTGATTCTAATATAGCCTCGGGCTCCTCAATCAACCGATTCGGAGCTAGATTTCTTCGAATATAATAAGTAAACTTGTTTTTATCAAACAGTTGAAAAGTTCTACTTTTAATATTATTATTTTTTACCTAATTTTAATTGACTTTAACTATATTTTATTATATTTTTATTTAATCTTTTTTGACTTGTTGATCTTTTTGGTAATATAGTTTTTTTAATATGATTTGGTGAAATTCTTGATCACTTTGGGGAATATCCATTCTTGTGCGAATGCAAAGTGAGCGAGATTTCATCGAATCTAATTATTAAACTTGTTTTATCAAATATTCAAAAGTTCTATTTTTTGTATTATTTTTTTATCTTGTTTTAATTGACTTTAACTTTATTTATAATATTTTTATTTGATCTATTTTAACTTTTTAATCAGTTTTGTAAATATGGTTTTTTTAATATGATTGGGTGAAATTCTTCATCACTTTGGGGAATGTCCATTCCCGTGCGAACGCAAAGTGAGCGAGATTTCTTCGAATCTAATAATTAAACTTGTTTTATCAAACAGTTGAAAAGTTCTATTTTTTATATTATTTTTTTACCTTGTTTTAATTGACTTTAACTTTTTTTTAAAATATTTTTATTTGATCTTTTTTAACTTGTTGATCACTTTGGTAAATATAGTTTTTTTTAATATGATTTGGTGAAATTCTTGATCACTTTGTGGAATATTCATTCTCGAGCGAACGCAAAGTGAGTGAGATTTCTTATAATCTAATAATTAAACTTGTTTTATCAAAATGTTCAAAAGTTTTATATTTTATATTTTTTTTTACTCTTTTTTAATTGACTTTAAATTTTTTTATAATATTTTTGTTTGATCTTCTTTAAATTGTTGTTCGCTTTGGTAAATATAGTTTTTTTAATATGATTTGGTAAAATTCTTGATCAATTTGGGGAATATCCATTAACGCGCGAACGCAAAGTGAGCGAGATTTTCTTCGAATCTAATGATTAAACTTGTTTTATCAAAATGTTCAAAACTTCTGTTTTTTATATTATTTTTTATCTTGTTTTAATTGACTTTAACTTTTTTTATTTGATCTTTTTTAACTTGTTGATCATTTTGGTAAATATAGTTTTTTTTAATATGATTTGGTGAAATTTTTGATCACTTTGGGGAATATCCATTCCCGTGGGAACGCAAAGTGAGCGAGATTTAATAGAATCTAATTATTAAACTTGTTTTATCAAAATGTTTAAAGGTTCTATTTTTTATATTATTTTTTATCTTGTTTTAATTGACTTTAACTTTTTTTTAATAATATTTTTATTTGATCATTTTAAACTTGTTGATCAATTTAATTAATATAGTTTTTTAATTTGATTTGGTGAAATTATTGATCACTTTGGGGAATATCCATTCCAGTGCAAACGCAAAGTAAGCGAGATTTCATCGAATCTAATTATTAAACTTGTTTTATCAAAATATTCAAAACTTCTATTTTTTGAATTATTCTTTTATCTTTTTTTAATTCACTTTAGCTTTTTTTATTATAATATTTTTATTTGATCTTTTTTAACGTGTTGATCACTTTGGTAAATATAGTTATTTTTAATATGATTTGGTGAAATACTTGATAACTTTGGAGAAATACACATTCCTGTGCGAACGCCAAGTGAGCGAGATTTCTTCGAATCTAATTATAAAACTTGTTTTATCAAAATGTTCAAAAGTTCTATTTTTTATATTATTTTGTTTTTACCTTGTTTTAATTGACTTTAACTCTTTTTTTATAATATTTTTATTTGATCTTTTTTAACTTTTGATCACTTTGGTAAATGTTGTTTCTTTAATATGATTTGGTGAAATTCTTGATCACTTTGGGGAATATTCATTCTCGTGCGAACGCAAAGTGAGCGAGATTTCTTCGAATCTAATAATAAATCTTGTTTTATCAAAATGTTCAAAAGTTTTATTTTTTATATTATTTTTTATTACCTTGTTTTAATTGACTTTAACTTTTTATTATCAATATTTTTATTTGATCTTCTTTACATTGTTGATCAGTTTGGTAAATATAGTTTTTTTTAATATGATTTGGTAAAATTCTTGATCACTTTGGGGTATCCATTCCCGTGCGAACGCAAAGTGAGCGAGATTTTCTTCGAATCTAATTATAAAACTTGTTTTATTAAAATGTTCAAAAGTTCTATTTTTATATTATTTTTTTATCTTTTTTTAATTGACTTTGACTTTTTTTATAATATTTTTATTTGATCTTTTTTATCGTTTTGTTCAGTCTGGTAAATATAGTTATTTTTAATATGATTTGGTGAAATTCTTGATCACTTTGAGGAATATCCATTCCCGTGCGAACGCAGCGCGAGCGAGATTTCTTCGAATCTAATTATTAAAATTGTTTTATCAAAATGTCAAAAGTTCTATTTTTTATAGTATTTTTTTCCCTTGTTTTAATTGACTTTAGCTTTTTTTATTTTATAATATTTTTATTTGATCTTTTTTAACTTGTTGATCACTTTTGTAAATATAATTATTTTTAATATGATTTGGTGAAATTTTTGATTACTTTGGGGAATATCCATTCCCGTGCGAACGCCAAGTGAGCGAGATTTCTTCAAATCTAATAATAAAACTTGGGGTAAATTACAGTTTTTGTCCCTGAGGTTTTTCCGATTCGGGATTTTTGTCGCTAAACTTTTTTTTCTGTTTTTTTGTCCTTGACGTTTTTAAAATTCCGCTTTTTTGTCCCTAAGTCCAAAATCTTCCGTTAAGTGACCTCAAATGCAAAAGATATGAGGGCATTTTAGTCTTTTTTTTCCTTTTCTTCCCCAAACTCCTCCTTGTTCTTCCCTTTTTCTTTTTTGCAAACCCATAATCAAACCTGCAACTACTTTTGAAGCAAATTAACCCAACATGACCAGAATTTAACCATGGTTAGTTAGGTTAGCTTCACGCACTACACACCACCAAGAAAGGAGACAAACACAGGCTTGTAGAGAGAGAAATTGGAAGTCTTTTAGAGAGAGAAGAAATCATGGCGTATATTAAATTGTTTTCAGAGTTGTGTAAAACAGCGATTTCACATTTCTAGTGAGAGAAACAAGCTTAAAACTTATGTGTTTATACAGAGAGAGAAAGAGAGGTTTGGAGCTCAACATCATCGAATCTAATTATTAAACTTGTTTTATCAAAATATTCAAAACTTCTATTTTTTGAATTAGTCTTTTATTTTGTTTTAATTGACTTTAATTTTTTTTTATAATATTTTAATTTGACCTTTTTTAACTTTTTAATCAGTTTGGTAAATATGGTTTTTTTAGTAGATTTGGTGAAATTCTTACTCATTTGGGGATTATCCATTCCCGAGCGAACGCAAAGTGAGCGAGATGTCTTCGAATCTAATAATTAAACTTGTTTTATCAAACAGTTGAAAAGTTCTATTTTTTATATTATTATTTTTACCTTGTTTTAATTGACTTTAACTATATTTTTATTTGATCTATTTTAACTTGTTGATCACTTTGATAAATATAGTTTTTTTAATATGATTTGTTGAAATTCTTGATCACTTTGGGGAATATCCATTCCCGTGCGAATGCAAAGTGAGCGAGCTTTCATCGAATCTAATTATTAAACTTGTTTTATCAAAATATTCAAAAGTTCTATTTCTTGTATTATTCTTTTATCTTGTTTTAATTGACTTTAACTTTTTTTTATAATATTTTTATTTGATCTTTTTTAACTTTTTAATCAGTTTGGTAAATATGGTTTTTTTTAATATGATTTGGTGAAATTCTTAATTACTTTGGGGAATATCCATCTCGTGTGAACGCAAAGTGAGCGAGATTTCTTCGAATCTAAAAATTAAACTTGTTTTATCAAACAGTTGAAAAGTTCTATTTTTTGTATTATCTTTTTTACTTGACTTTAACTTTTTTTATAATATTTTTATTTGCTCTTTTTTAACTTGTTGATTACTTTGGTAAATATAGTTTTTTTAATATGATTTGGTGAAATTCTTGATCACTTTGGAGAATATCCATTCCCGAGTGAGCGCAAAGTGAGCGAGATTTCTTCGAATCTAATTATTAAACTTGTTTTATCAAAATGTTAAAAACTTCTATTTTTCTATATTATTATTTTATCTTGTTTTAATTGACTTTACTTTTTTTTATATTATTCTTATTTGATCTTATTTAACTTGTTGATCACTTTGATAAATATACTTTTTTTTAATTTGATTTGGTCTTGATTACTTAGGGAATATCCATTCGCGTACGAACCTCAAGTGCCAGAGATTTTTTCGAATATAATTATAAAACTTATTATATCAAAATGTTCAAAAGTTCAATTTTTTATATAATTTTTTATCTTGTTTTAATTTACTTTAATTTTTTTTATAATACTTTTATTTGATCTCTTTTAACTTGTTGACTACCTTGGTAGATATAATTTTTTTAATTTGATTTGGTGAAATTTTTTATCACTTTGGGGAATATCCATTCCCGTGAGAGATATTTTTTTGAATCTAGTTATAAAACTTATTACATCAAATTGTTCAAAAATTATATTTTTTATATTATTTTTTATCTTGGTTTAATTGACTTCAACTTTTTTTATAATATTTTTATTTGATCTTTTTTAACTTGTTGATCACTTTGGTAAAAATAGTTTTTTTAATTTGATTTGGTGAAATTGTTGATCACTTTGGGTAATATCCATTCCCGTGCGAACTCAAAGTGAGAGAGATTTTTTCGAATCTAATTATTAAAATTGTTTTAACAAAATGTTTAAAAGTTCTATTTTTATATTATTTTTTATCTTGTTTTAATTGACTTTAACTTTTTTTTAATAATATTTTTATTTGAACATTTTTAACTTGTAGATCACTTTGGTAAATATAATTTTTTTTAATTTGATTTGGTGAAACTTTTGATTTCTTTGGGAATATCCATTCGGCCATTCCTGTACGAACACAAAGTGCGAGAGATTTTTTCGAATCTAATTATGAAACTTATTATATGTAACATCCCAAAAATTAAGGAAAATTTAAAAAAATTCAAATAACTAAAATAATCAATTTCCCAAAAATATAAGTAAACAAACGGTCTCATCTCATTAAAATAAAAATAAACCATCTCATGGTTTTAAATACGGAATAAATAAAATAATTGTTTTAAAACCGTTTGACTAAAAATAAAATAATAAAATAATTGTTTTAAAAGCATTTGACTCAAAATAAATATTTGGAATCCAAATCTATAAAAGCTCATCAAGTAACAGTTCATCCAATGCACTTGCTCTAATACCTGCAAAATGGGGGGGGGGGGGTGTTTGGGGTCAGCCACCGTTGAGTGAATAATATCAAAATAAACAAATAAATACAAACAACTCAAGTCACATAAGTGATCCCTAGAGACTCTACTCAATTACTCAAATTTATTTTCTCAAATTTTATTACTCGGATTTTAATTTATATAGCGCGCTAGTGTGACTTGGGTCGAGAGATCAACCTCCACCCGCCTTACACCACCTCAACACCAGTGCTCTTCGGTGTTGAGTCAAAACATCTGACACCAGTACTCTTCGGTGTCAAGACAAACATCTGACACCAGTGCTCTTCAGTGTCAAGTTAGATATATTATGTTTAATGTTTAACTCAGATTCTCAGAACCCAGATAACTCAGATCACAGATAACTCAGATCAATCACACAATCAAAACTCAAGCTCAATCAACAAGACAATTCACAACATATAGCACATAATCATGAGTCGAAAGTAAGTACAAGTTTATAGTGAGATTACCCACCTCGAATAGACGTATGCTCCTAAATATCCTCGGTGCAGAAGAGCGTCTCTAATCAAGTCCTAATAGATCCTACATAGCACAATGAAGCTCGGGTTAGGATTAGACTCAAAGGTAGTTTCAGCAGAAACTAAACAGCACTCAGCACTCTCACGGAAACAGTCATAACTCTCAAACCGTTCATTATATTTGTCCCATATTTTTACCACGGAAACTAGACTCAGAATACTGCAAAACATTCTCAAGTGGCTTCTGCCCAAAAACGGACTCTAAGGGCCTCAAAACAGGCTCACAGAACAGCATAGCTGCACAAGTAGAATTTGTGACAGCAGCGTATTAAAATGGTCATAACTTTTAAACGGTAATTCAGATCGACGAGCCGTCAGCGGAAACGGAAAGAGGACTCAGAAAACGAGGGACCAACGCGGGCCAAAAATCCAAGAATGTATTTTAAGTGTGGTAAAAACAGACCCGAACATGACCAACAGAATCTGCCTAAAATTCAGCATGTAGTTTAAACCCGTTATGAATCCCGACATCAACCCATTTATTCCCGAAGCCCCCGACAGCCCGAAATCCATTTTTCACTCAGAAACTTATCCAGGAATAATTTAACTCCTCCTTTTAAAATCCCTTTCGGTTTAGGAAACCAAGAACCCTATGGGTTCGATTTCCGATTTTCGGTTATTAAAACGTTTATATCATTAATCCGTGATCTTTACCCAACCCGATATCTAACAAACCGCAGCCCCTAAAACAGTCACTAAAACGCGGAACACTACTCATGAGGAATTTGGACAAAATTATTTAACGACTATAACTAGAAGCCAGCAACTTCCCGGTACTACAACCCGATAGAAAACCCGATAACAAAAGAATCGAACAATCAATCACTACAAAACGCGGTCACAGCCCTAGACCAAAACGGAATTAGTCTCAAGGAAAACAAATGGAATCGAATGGAATAAGGAACAAACGAGACTAGAATTCTACCGAATCGAATAGGTCCAGCTCGAGGAACTTGTGCGCTGTTTTGCTCAATCTCGTGAGCACTTGGCTCGAAAACTCGTCAATCCTGCCCTCCTTCTCTGCTCGGCTTTCTGAAATAGGAACACATTGGAATCCCGCAACAATTCATTAGTCACGAGTTAAAGAATCAAGATAGGAACCGGTAGTAAACAATAAAAGGAAAACGGGCAGGAACAATACCGTCGATCACCACCATACTCGGTTGATTCTTGCTTACTCGACCGCTCACAGAAAACGAATGGAGACGAAGAAAGGGTTGGGGTCTCTTGCTCGCTGGCTTGCCAACCTATTAATTTCTAGGATGACACTTAATACCGAGCATCTAGATGTGGCCTTATAAAATTGCCTTCTTTTCTTTTCCTTTACTTCATCTTGACGTAAGCTCAAGAATCACCACACACTCCAATGATTCTTGATTTTTAATTAACCACCGCCTCACCACATTTCGATTACTATGAAAAGAAAAGAAATAGTATGCACGTGAGAGTTGAGGAACCAAGAATATCACCGCCCCTTCTGGATTTGCAAACTGTCACGAGGGAAAAAGAAGAAAAAGGAGGCGCCGGTTGAATCGAACATAAAGCAAGCGTAAGGAACTCTTAGGGTTTAAAGGTTTAAACAAAATAGTTAAGTAAGCCCGGTAACCGAAAGTGTAGGTCTTGGCCTTTGACCGGCCCAACTCAAAAGAATTAAACCCAACTCCTACAATTTATTAACCGGTCAAAACCCGAGACGAACACACTCGCAATTTATTAACGTCTAACAAAAGGAACCGTCTAACTACACGTCGTCTAAATAATATGAACCGTTTAATTACATGTCATCCCATAAATACATTAGCGACTAGTGTTAACTATTTATAATTTATAATTCATTAGTTTACTAATTAAAATTAATTAAATTAATAATCTAAATTCCGGGGCATTACATTATATCAAAATGTTCAAAAGTTCTATTTTTTAAATTATTTTTTATCTTGTTTTAATTGACTTTAATTTTTTTTTTATAACATTTTTATTTGATCTCTTTTAACTTGTTGACTACTTTGGTAAATATAATTTTTTTAATTTGATTTGGTGGAATTTTTTATCACTTAGGGGAATATCCATTCCCGAGCGAACGCAAAGTGAGCGAGATTTCTTCGAATTTAATTATTAATCTTTTTTTTATCAAAATGCTCAAAAGTTCTATTTTTTATATTTTTTTTATCTTGTTTTAATTGACCTTACTTGTTTTTATAATATTCTTATTTGATCTTTTTTAACTTGTTGATCACTTTGGTAAATATAGTTTTCTTAATTTGATTTGGTGAAAATTTTGATCACTTTGGGAATTATCCATTCCCGTGCGAACGCAAAGTGAGCGAGATTTCTTCGAATCTAATTATTAAACGTTTTTCTATCAAAATGTTCAAAAGTTCTATTTTTTATATTATTTTTTATCTTATATTAATTGAATTTAAATATTTTTTATAATATTCTTATTTGATCTTTTTTAACTTGTTGATCACTTTGGTAAATATAGTTTTTTTTTAATTTAATTTATTAAAATTCTTGATCACTTTGGGAAATATCCATTCCCATGAGAGAGATTTTTTCGAATCTAATTATAAAAGTTATTATACCTAAATGTTCAAAAGTTATATTTTTAATATTATTTTTTATCTTGGTTTAATTGACTTTAACTTTTTTAATAATATTGTTAATTTATCTTTTTTTTAGTTGTTGATCACTTTGATGAATATAATTCTTTTAATTTGATTTGTTGAAATTCTTGATAACTTTGAGGAATATCTATTCCTTCGAGAGCGCAAAGTGAGATAGATTTCTTTGAATCTAATTATTAAACTTGTTTTATCAAAGTGTTCAAAAGTTCTATTTTTTATCTTGTTTTAATTGACTTTAACTTTTTTTTTAAATACTTTTGTATTATCCTTTTTAACTTGTTGATCACTTTGGTAAATATAGTTTTTTTAATTTGATTTGGCGGAATTCTTAATCACTTTGGGGAATATCCATTCCCGTGCAAACGCAAAGTGAGCGAGATTTTTCGAATCTAATTATGAAACTTGTTTTATCAAAATGTTCAAAAGCTCTATTTTTTATATTATTTTTTATCTTATTTTAGTTGACTTTAATTTTTTTTTATAATAGTCTTCTTTGATCTTTTTTAACTTGTTGACCACTTTGGTAAATATAGTTTTTTTAATATGATTTGATGAAATTCTTGATCACTTTGGGGAATATCTATTCCTGTGCGAACACACTGTGAGAGAGATTTTTTCGAATCATAAAACTTATTATATCAAAATGTTTAGAAGTTCTATTTTTTGTATTATTCTTTATCTTGTTTTAATTCACTTTAATTTTTTTTAATAATATTGTTATTTGATCTTTTTTCAGTTGTTGATCTCTTTGATGAATATAGTTCTTTTAATTTGATTTGTTGAAATTCTTGATTACTTTAGGGAATAATTATACCTTCGAGAGCGCAAAGTGAGAGAGATTTGTGCTGATGTTGCTATGCATATATCCGATAGGTCGGCATTACTGTATGGTTTTTCATTCAGCTACCAAAATGATTAAAAAAAATTAGCATGCACGTTTATTAGTGCAATTACAACAACAATACTCAATCCCGTTAGTATGCGGGTATGAATAAGGTAGAGAAACTGCTTTGAGAAAGACATACGAATTATATTTACATAAGATAAAAGAAATAGAAAAGATACCTCATAGGTGGAGAAGATTGTTGGCTGGAGTTTCTTGATATCAAAGGTGGGAATAGCAACATCAGTTAATGTATCTCCTAATTTGATTCCTTTAAGCTTCTCCACTATTGAGTCACGTACGTAGGAACTTCCCATCATATAATGGCCCGCTTACGCTCTTTAGTATCTTTGTAACAATATTGCTGTTCCTCATTAAAGTCAAAATAGATTCAAAAAACATGCCAAAAAGCACAGAAGACCAGCAAAGACTGGAAATATGGTTAGGCTCAATATATTTCCAAATAAATAACAAATTATAGCATTTATTACCTATATATACAATGATCATACCCTAGGAACTGTTCATTAGAAAAACATAAACGGTGTTTTAAATAAAACGGATGTCCGTTTATAATAATGGCAAAACTTCAATAGTGGAGAAGCAAAACTTCAATCGCTTGATACTATTTCCTTTTTTTTAAATTGTTATTTATTAATAATCTCTTATGAATGATGTTATAAATAATATGCATAAAAAGATTTTTAACATTTTTTAGTATGAACTAACGTCTACATTTAAATAAAGGGTTTTGTTAACCATTGCCCTTAGGGCAATTGTTAAGGAAAGTTTAAATGGTTAATGTATAATAAAAATTTAAATAAAGGGTTTTGTTAACCATTGCCCTGAGAGCAATTGTTAAGGGAAGTTTAAATGGTTAATGTACAATAAAAACAAGCATGAGTCGTTAATTAAATTTATGGGGTGATTTTTATTAGTTATTTTACAACTTTTTAAAGCACAGAATTTATTCTTAAACATTGCCTTAAAGGCATTATTTGACATTTCCCTTAAATAAAAATAAGTTATATTTATAGTTTTTGAGGTAAAAGATTAAGTTGTGTATTAAGAGCATCTTCAATGAGAGCTTTTTATAAATATTAATACTTTTTGTTTAGGTCATTTACATATATATGATCTTCTAATAAAAAGCTTTTGCTTCAATTTTTTTCCCATAAGTCTTTTACAAGACAGACAAAAAGCTTTATCTACAATAATATGCATTGGTGTAAAAACTTTTTTAAAAGATTTTTTTATCAATATCTGTGGAAAGTCTATGCTGTACTTTTAATAATGTAAGTTATTGTAAATACTTATGCACTGGAGATACTCTAAGATAGATTAAAGATTAATAATGATATTTAAAAGTAAAAGTATGGGTAAAAAATAATTTTACTTTATTAAAGTAGATGGTTAGTGAATAATGAGTCTCCCTTTTTTTTTTTACTAAATAAGGAAAAATTTAAAATTGTATCACTTCTTTTAATTCACCCCAAAATAAAAATTGTGTCACTTATTTTGATATGAATGTAGTATAAATATGCGTCTAAACTTATGGGAAATGAGTAAACAAGAGTTTATACATATTTATATAAAATCACATGTCAATACGTTTTTATCATAGTTTCTTCTTTAATTTTAGATAAATTTGATATTTATAGTCTAATTTTAAAACTCAGGTTCAAAATCTTTAAACAAAAAACAGAAGGAAAAATGTCAATAAATTTTAGCAATATAAATCTGCAGCTCCGATTGTACTTGTTAGGAATCTTGTGGGAAGATTTTGGGGCTCTTCTCGTCGTAGTACTTAGTGATGCCAACGGGCGCGGGTAGTAGCGGATATTGCAAAACCCGTACCCGCACCCGAACTCCAATCCCCATACCGTCCCCGCCTGCGCCCGCGCAATCCCCGTCGGGTTCGGGTAGAAAAATCCCCGTGCGGGTATTTGTTCAAAAGTTCAAAAAAAAAAAAAAATACTTAACACAACACATGTGGTTGGTGTATTTTAATACATACATACATGCATCTATGTTGATTGATGGATAATAACTTGCTATGTGGAGAGAGTACACTTTTATAGATGTGAAAGTTTGTTTATTAGTTGTATTATAGCAATGTGGGATCTTATTTTCTTTGTTGTTGTCTCATATCACTTCAAGAAAGAACAAATCATGTAGAATTACACTATAAAAAGGGAAGGGCATAGATAAATAAAAATGAAACTAGTACTCTTTGATGTCCTTAACCGTGAACAAGGGGCGCTTTTTATCATTTGGAGCCGTTAACATGGCAGTGATGAGACCACCTGTACTTGTCCCTGCAGTTATATCAAAATAGTCTGCTATTCGTGCTTCCTCGCCATCAAACATATAATAAATTAAACTAAGACAAGAGATGCCGAAGATAATAATAATGTTGAGTACTAAAGACTTTGTCCTCTGTATCTCAGCACTCATGATGTTTTTCTCTTGTCACTATCTGTTTTTGTAACTGGTGATGAGTCTACTTTGGTGGCCTTACTATTTATAGGCCCATTCTCTGCTTTCGTGAATCACACCAGCTTTTTAGTTGGCTCTAGAATAAACTTGTCAGTTTATGGGGTTCCATCTTAAAATCAATTAGTTGTAAGTGGAGTAGCCCATAACCCTTATAAGCACATTACAAGTTTATTATTTGTCCAATGTGGGACATTACTCAACAAAACTAATTCTCCATCCGTCACAATTAATATGTCTGAAATTTGATAAATCAAAATTAATACATATAATAATCATGAGGAAGAAACCGAAGATCATCTCTTTGGTTCCTTCTCGATCACCCGGAACATCATTAACAAAGTTGGTGCTTGGTGGGGCATTAGTGGAGACATTCCAACCACTGTTACGTCCATCCTCTCATGGGGAATCCACGTTGGCTTCTCGGGTTACAAGCTTAAGGCTTTCGTTGGGGTCATATATGTTTTATTTTGGGTTGTGTGGAAAATTCGTAATAATCATGTTTTTAACCGGCAGGCCTTGATTTGCGAGGATATGGCGTTTTCCGACATCCAAACTTATACGTTCCTTTGGTTGAAGACTCGTTCTAAGGTGCGTGGTCTGAAGGAAGCTTGGCCAATTTGGGTTTCTAACCCGGGTGATTGTTTTTAGTTGTTTGGCGGTTTCTTTTTCGTTTGTTCTTTGGGTTTGTTTTGGTTGTATCGACTTGGTTGTACGTGTTTTGTTAGTTTCTGGCTAGCGTTTTAATATATTTTATTGTGGGTGCTCCGAGAGTGATGGCATTGCCAAAGCTCTTGGGGTTTTCCCCTTTGCCGTTCAAAAAAAAATAAAAATAATGATGGCCGTCATTGTCAAGTCGCAGAACAAAAAGAAAACAAAATATAAGGAGAACATCCGGCCATGGATAATTCTATGTGGTTTTAATTAGAGGGTGGGGTGTGTTCACCGCCAAGTGTCGCCATCCTAGTTTGCATCACAAAATGGCGCAGCGACCGCACTATGCGTGGTGTGAGTGAAGTTGCCCGGGGTGAGAGAAGGTGTGTTTTTAGAAACTTTAAATCTTGAAAAAATGTATAAAAAATAAAATGTATAAAAAAATTTCGCTAATTCTTCAAATGCTTGATCTTTCTATGAAACTTAAAATCTTCGTAATACATTTTTCTCCCCAAACAGACAGTTCATCTTCACTCCAGTTTGATTGAACATTTTTAAATTTTTGCACCATGTTGTATCAAGCTATTTGATATCTTTGATAAAGTTTTAGTCTATTTATTTCTTTCGATCGCCAAACACACTTTTTAGTTTATTCCCTTCAATTGGCAAACATTTCCATGATATCTTCAAATTTCCATAAGTTATTTCCCTTAGAATAAGCTATGTTCACAATATTTATGAATAACATATGTTGCAATTTTCTCTTATTTTCTTATCCATAACTGAATGGTACGTAACTCTACCATTTTTCTCCTCTCATGCTGTGGAGAATTTTCTTTAACGCAAGAAAATTTTTCGGTAATAATTTCTCCCCTTTATAATGAGTATGTGTTACACCCCACCAAAACTAACTGAGCTAATAACAGACTAGCTTGCGACTTACATCATAATTAATCACAACGATCGATAAATAGCAAAACAACACATATAAAATTCGATTATTGTCAATAACGTTGTACAACCAAAACAAGCTTTAAGACCAGGTCCACCTAACATGGACCTTGCTGCTTCAGTATGTGTTTGATTTTTTCTTTTAGCGAGTCCATTTTGTTGAGGAGTTTTTACCGGTAAGAATTTTGACAGTTGACCTTTTCACTGTAGAAGCTTTAAATAGTTAAACCTATTGTAGACACCAATGAAGTTTTCACCTACAAGAGCAAAGAATAGTTCATATTTTCTAAAGTTGGTCTTTTTTATCTCTTTTACTTTCTCAGTTCTCTCACATTGAACTTATTATGAACCCTAGCATGTCGGTAGTTCTTCAAAATCTTCAAAAGAAATTAATTTTCTGATTGAGTTGGTGATGAATTTTTGTGAAATTGATAAATCAAATCTTTAAAGCTCCGATCTATCAGGCTCGGATAATACATGTTTGTCCAAAATCAAGCATATAAAATACATATCGACAGAGAGAAGTATTTCAAAATGGGTTTTTTTATATTTGACATTAAAAAGATTGGTTTACAATAAACTAACTACAAGCTTTATACGCTTAGGAAGTTAGGATAACTACTTATCAATGTTTTAAAACCTAGGTTGAACCGGCCATGACCCGGCTATCACACCGGGCCAAGTTATAACTCGAGTTTTAAAACATTGCTACATATACTATATTACTATAATTACACTTTGCACCTTGAACTAATTTCAGAATATATAATATTATAATTGATCTAACTGTCATGAGTCAGATCTTTATGCCTATTAATAATGAATTGATTTGATGATACATTTTGATGCCTCTTCAAAATAAATGAAAGGGTTCTAAGAGGGGTGCAATTGTGCAAATGGGAGTGTCGGTTGCAAGTTGCAACCGACTGGCGTTATTTAATCGAAACCATTGACACGACATCTTCAGTTGGAAACTTCGATTAGGATCTAGGTATAGTGACGAGTGAAGCCACGGAGCATATGTATATTTTATACGAGTATTAGTATTTTGTGTGTTTTTATGTATTTATGTATTTATATATAATAATTAATGCGTGAGCCCATAAATATTAAGTTAAGTGTAATTGTTAGCAGTACTATAATTACACTTTTCACTGAGATGACAAAAACTAAAGTGCCAATTTATATTACAGTTAGTTGTAAGTAATATAAAAAGATTTTGATTTATTTAAACATATACCTTCAAGCAAAAAAATTTCATTTTAAATAGTGGCAACACCTATCAAACACACCTTTTCAAAAAGCTATAAAATGGGACTAAAAGCATATAGTAGCAAATATCTAGGGACATCCGGCTTAGGGACCAAAAGTGTGACCGACGCTCCAAATTTGAGGATCATCCGCGTAATTTTTTAGACTTAGGAACTAAATCGAAAACTTTTAGCAAATCACATGGACCATCCCTAATTTACTCAAACCTTTATTTATTTATAATGACAAACTAAATAAGGGTAGATCACAAGGCACACATATTCTTAGCCTTTAGTTTGCTTGGAACAACATATCTTTTACGAAACGCTTATTTTTTCGAGTGCTTCGAAATCTGATTTTCTGTCTACGTAGACGGGTGGATCATCTTGTGTTTGTACTTGTGGCACTTTATGGTCATGAATGCGCTTCTTCTCGTCCTCACGGAATTGCTTCTCATCAGAAAGCTTTTGCGCAAATCTGTCCAAGAAAATATACTTTTAATCACAGAGCTAGTAAAGTAATGTATCGATTCAAAATATATACGATTTTTAAGGTGAGCAAAAGTTTTATTTATGAAGATATATACGTACTCTATGAGAGCATGTCTGTTCGTTTCTTCCCTGTAGGGTTCAAATTTACCAGTTTCCAAGTTGACAGTTGAAACTTTCTTATCAAGTAAGTCCTTAGCAGCTTGACTCAAATAATCCAAAGTATCCTTGGTAGCTCCATCCATTGCAGACAATCTCCTATCTAACCCATCCTCCTGCATTGATATTCATACATATATCTCTTCATTGCAAGCACTGATTCTAGCTAGCTAATTAAACATATGGATATCGATCGATTTCTTCTGGAATATTTTCTAATATTTTAAGGAAAATGATAATGACAGCCCTTAAATAAGAAGACAAAATTAATATGAAGACAGTCTCTGAATTTTAGGATCACTACTTATTCAATGAATGTACAAGCTTTTTATGCATGTTAAAAACGTACGTACTTGGATGCGTAGGTAATGTGAACTGAGTACACCAAGTGCTTTGAAGACAACGGAAAGATGGAAATCGACCATATCGGTGCTGGCTTGAGTGAAAATATCAAGCAAGGGACAAGAGCCGTTAGATTGGAACCACCATCCAAGCAACCCCCATTTTGAAGCCTTGCTTGAACTATATTTCCCTGTCATTTTGTACTCGCCAGTTCCTAAAGATATGATGAGATATCTACTGTAGTCTAGGGATTCAGGGGGGAAGTCATGATCTCTTCGGATCAGTTGCTTCCCAATTTCTCCCATTGCAATCAGAGTCTGTACTTACAAGTGATTACAATTAAATAATATACACTTCATCCGTTTTTTAAATTAAATTACAAGCAAAAGATTATATTGAAGATTAATTATACTAAATTGAATAGTTAGTGTGAGATGTGTCACAAACTTTTTAATTAAAGTGAAGTTAATGATGTTTAAAAGTAAAAGTAAGGACAAATATATCATTTTACTATATTAAATGAGATAATTAGTAAGGGTGGGCATCATTACTTTTTAACAAATAGGGTATGTTTTTAAAGTGTATCACTTATTTTGAAACACCTTAAAATGGAAAGTGTGTGACTTATTTTGAAACGGAGGAAGTAGTTGTTTCAGTAAAAATATTTCCTATATTTCCTTGTACGTACGTACGTAATGTATAGTTAATTACCGGATTATTTGCTGCAACTCCGCCATCAACTAGGTTAAATTCATGTGGGTCCTTCTCGTCGTGAATTTTGGTTTCAAAATAATGTGGTGGAAGATAAGTTGGGGCTGCTGATGTTGCTATGCATATATCCTTTAGGTACGCATTCAAGTATGGTTTTTTCTTCAGCTATATATAGCAAAATGGTAAAAGTTAGCATCAAAATTTATTCGTACAAATTGTGAAGATAGTATATAGAGGTATCAGACAGTCACGAAATTACCTCGTAGGTGGAGAAGATTGTTGGTTGGAGTTTCTTGATGTCAAAGGTTGGAATAGCAACATTAGTTAATGTTTGTGCTAATCTGATGTTTTTAAGCTTATCCTCTATTTTATCATGTAGGTACTTCCCATCATATAATGGCCCAAACAAGCTTTTTACCATCTTTGTTGTTTTATTGCTTTCCTCATCAAATTAAAACCATGGCAAGATATATTTAGAAAACTATGTTAATTGAACTACCCACTACAAGAAAAAAGCCATTTAATGACATTTTTAGTGACATTGAATTTATGTCACAAAATTGCGACAAATTTATTGACAGTTTTAGCGATCATCAAGTCTTCCAAGTCAGAAACTATGTCACAAAATACACAAAGTCAGTAAATGAGTCGTTAATTGTGACGCTAATTTTGTGACTACTCAAGAAAGTCATTAAACAAGTCGCTATTTTGTGACTTGCTCAAACAAGACTCTAAGCAAGTCGCTATTTTGTGACTTGCTCAAACAAGACTCTAAGCAAGTCACTAATTTGTGACTTGTTCAAACAAGACTCTAACAAAGTCACTAATTTGTGACTTGTTCAAACAAGACTCTAACCAAGTCGATAATTTGTGACTTGCTCAAACAAGACTCTAACCAAGTTGCTAATTTTGTGACGTGCTTAAAAAAGACACTAAACAAGTCGTTAATTTGTGACTTGCTCAAACAAGACTCTAATCAAGTCGCTTAGTTGTGACTTGCACAAACAAGACTCTAACCATGTCACTAATTTTGTGAAGTGCTTAAAAAAGTCATTAAACAAGTCGCTAATTTGTGACTTGCTCAAATAAGACTCTAACCAAGTCGCTAATTTTAATAAAAAAACCACACTCTTAATATGCGACATTCAAAACAATAAATAAATATATATATATATATATACATATATATATATATATATATATATATATATATATATATATTGAAATTATTATTCATAAATATATTATAGGATCTCTAGATTTACTAAGTATTTTGCGTAAATTTCCCTCAACTAATATTATTTACTCAGACATTAATATTTTTACACGCATCTTTGATAATAAATTTAAAACCCAATAATGAAGCCCACAGCCCAAGTTATGAATATGAATATCTAATCGAAGGGGTTCATGTAGACCTAAGTTCAAAACATTTCTCTGTCCGATCTCAAAGAAGAGAAAACTCAAATTTAGGGTTCGTAAAAGGCGAGCTCTCCAGGTCTATCTCTTTCGATTGCGATTTGAAATGTTTCTTACTTCCCTCGATCCGAATGTGTTAATTCATGATTGTTTTCCCTATTTCATTATCAGGGCTTTATCGCGTATGCTGCATCTGTAATTAAATCTCATTCGTTCGCATCTGTAAGTACATCCGTAATCTCATCCGTTCGTAATCTCATTAGGACATTAGGAATTCGTTTGAGCTTTTATAGATCGATTAAACTATGTTTTCGCTAGTTCCTTGTTCTTTGTTGATAACACTTGCTGATAGATTTTGTATGGTGTTGTGAATCATTGACAGCCATCGCTCATTGAGTAATTTTACAAGTTATATTTCTTATGAGTACAAATTGCTGATATCATTCGTATGCTGATAATATGATCGAAAAGTGAATTAATTTGTAGTTTCTTAAGATCATAGTCATTTTGATTAATTGATCATTAGGTCCGAAAAACTGAACAAAACCGAAAACCGAACGAAACTGATATTTGATATTATCTAATTCTTATTTTGATTAATTGATCACAATCATTCTATCAGACGATAGATACAAGAATAAATCTTGTGTATGGTCTTGCAAGACAATGGTTTGGAGTTTATATCACTACCGAGGCACCAAATGATGGTAACCTAATTATTCTATTTTTGGCTTTCTTTAGTTAAATAAAATAACAAAATACTCGTATAATTTTAATTTTCAGAGTGGTTATTGGATGGTTTTGCTGGATTCTTGACAGACTCGTTTATTAACAATTTATTAGAAACAATGAAGCACGGTATACGCGTTACAAGGTATTATATTGATTTTTGTTTGTTAAATTATTAATTCATTAAATTCTTGCTATAGTATCTTCTTGATTGCAGGCAAATTGTGCTGTCTACAAAGCAGATGATAGTGCTGCAACTGCCTTAAGCTCTTCTGATGCTTCAAAGGCTTTGTATGGAACACAATGCATTGGTTTTTATGGAAAAATTCGATCTTGGAAATCTGTAAGTTTATGTTATGAATTTTCATGTTTAATTGCCCTAATAAGAGTAATTGTAAATTTAACTTCACTAATAATATAACTTTTCCATTTAGTGAACATTTCTACCAATTATTTATTACACCTGATACTACTTCTTTTCTTAATAAAAAATTTGTTGACTATGTTTGACTGCTTTTTTGCAGGTTGCAGTTCTCGATCCAAATGTTGGAAAAACAGATGGGTCCTGAATCATTTTGTAAAGTAAGACGGTTAGCTTTACCTTCATTTTGTGCTATTTTTTAATTAAAATTTCCTGTTTTTCTTCATTATCCATACGAATTATTATCTTCTTATGTCATTGTTGTATTTCCATATCCCACTTTCCAGGTTTTAAAGAATCTAGTTGCTACACTTAAAGAGGCAGTTCGTCCTTTGAGAACTCTTAGCACAAAAGAGGTAAAACATTAAACTAATTATTAAAACACGAATAACTATACATAATTGTATAAAAGACCCTTTTTTCCATCACATAGTCGTCTTTCTAAATATTATTTTTAATTTTTATTTTGTGACCGGCCTAAAATATCTATCTATAATTAAAATGCAGTTTCGTCACCTGGCTAATGAAGTTGGAAATCTTGAACGCCCATTTCTTAGGGAGTTTTTTCCTCGTTGGGTTGACCTAAAACAATTATAGAGTAATTTACACAAATCATCCCTATGGTTTATAAGAAATTATGAATTTCATCCCTCACCTTTTTTATTACATGGATAGTCTCTAATTTTGAAACTTGCAACACCAACGGTCCTAAAACAAAAAAGCCTTTAAGTTTCTAGTATAGGTTGTTGTCCATCACAGTCTCCATACGAAGGTAATTGGACATGTTAATGCCTATTTAATTGTATTGATTGGCATAAAAGTAGTTTTAGTTATAAGTTGAGTTATTTGTTACTTAATTCATTTATAAGTGGATTAGGAAATGATAAGATAATTATGGAGATCTTTATTTAGGATGTTTAACATGAACGAAACTGCCTCTCTAGAACTTATATCGTACATATATAGAAATTGTATTAAATTCCACATGTTGATGTAGCAGGCATCAAGTACTAGTCAAGATGCATCACTGATTGGCAAGAGTATACAGCTAGTGATAGTTGAAGGAAAATGTATCATGTTTATTGTTTATTGTTATAGTAAGAATTGTAATTCCCATATTAGTTGATGACACATGGTATTATTAGTTTATGTAATATACAATCCTTTTAGATATTTGCTTTTGCAAAAGAATATTTTAAATTTTTAGATTTATGTTTTTATATTTATTATAAATAGGGATGGGATGTCAAAAGTGAATTGATATTCTAATTAATAAAGTGACATATTTAGCGACATGAATATCGACTTTTGATATAAATAGTGACAATTTTACCGACATTAATAGTGACTTTTGATAAAAGTAGTGACATTTTTAGAGTCGTGAGTAGTGACTTTTGATGAAATTAGTGACATTATTAGAGTCGTGGATAGTGACTTTTGATGAAATTAGTGACATTTTTAGAGTCGTGGACAGTGACTTTTGATTAAAATAGTGACATTTTTAGAGTCGTGTGTAGTGACTTTTGATTAAATTAGTGACATTTTTAGAGTCGTGAGTAGTGACTTTTGATAAAATTAGTGATATTTTTAGAGTCGTGGATAGTGACTTTTGATGAAAATAGTGACATTTTTAGAGTCGTGGGTAGTGACTTTTAATAAAAATAGTGACATTTTTAGAGTCGTGGATAGTGACTTTTGATGAAAATAGTGACATTTTTAGAGTCGTGGGTAGTGACTTTTGATAAAAATAGTGACATTTTTAGAGTCTTTGGTAGTGACTTTTGATAAAAACAGTGATATTTTTAGAGTCGTGGATAGTGACTGATGATAAAAATAGTGACATTTTTAGAGTCGTGGGTAGTGACTTTTGATTAAAATAGTGACATTTTTAGAGTCTTTGGTAGTGACTTTTGATAAAAAAAAATAGTGACATTTTTAGAGTCGTGGATAGTGACTTATGATAAAAATAGTGACATTTTTAGTGACATGAATATCGACTTTTGATAAAAATAGTGACATTTTTAGTGACATAAATATCGACTTTTGATAAAAATAGTGACAATATAATGAACGTCACAACTAACGTCTCTACTATTAGAGACACGATGGTAGATGTTAAGGCAAAAAGCCTTACCCCTTTTGGATCTTAAGATAACAAAACAACCTAGACTAGCTTTGATTAATATGTAGAATAAAATAGCTAAGTTTGGGTCTGATACTGAGTGGTCAGTATCAGAGCTCAGTATCAAATAGTGATACTGAGTACAAGGACTGAGTAGAAGGACTGAGTTACATTTTGTTATGTAACGAACTAAGATCAATTCCCTTGATCTTAGTCATTTTCCTAGCTTAGTCCTTCGGTTACTCCTTTGCCCATTATGTAAGATCTCTATATCATTATAAATAGAGATCATCTTGCAAAGGAGAACTCACCAATTCACTTTACACTTTCATACCTTTTGTAATTGATCAGTGGTCTTGTTATTCCGCAACAAGCCACACTTAGTGGAATTATACATTTGACTAATATCTTGTTCTTATACAATATTTGTCTTTAGTTACAATCATCCAATCAATTAACCATCTAAACCAGGGTGTTGTGACCTAACAACTGGTATCAGAGCAGGCTAAATAAACTCTTATTTAGTCGATCTATAACCCTGGCAGCCATCCCCTATACTTATCCTTCCCATACTCCAAAATCAAAAATGTCTACCATTATTGCACCAGTTATGTCTGGAAAGGGAGTACCCATCTTTGATGGTAAAGACTTCCATCAATGGAAGCTAAAAGCTCAGTGGTATCTTGAATCCATTCATCATGAAATGCTCACTGTGCTAAATGATGGTCCTATCATCCCACAAACTGTGGAACCCGTTGCTGCTACTGATAATGCTCCTGAGAGCATAAGAACTGTACCTAAACTAAAGCACAACTGGACTGATACTGGCCGTTAGTTGTATGCTTTAGACTCCAGAGCTAAAGGTGTGATTGGTAATGCTGTTACCAAAGAAATTCTCAATGCAATCATGGAGTTGCCAACCGCAAAGGCTATGTGGGATAGCCTATCAGTCACTTATGAGGGCACACCAAAAGTGAAGTTGCAAAGAAAGAGCAACATGAGAAGAAAGTATGAAAACTTCTTCTCAAATCCAAATGAAGACATCACCTCTCTTTACAACAGGTTTAATACTATTGTTCATGGTCTAATTAGTGTTGGCATTGTAAAGGAGGAATGGGAACTTGTTCAAAAGTTCCTGGACAGTCTTCCTCAATAATTTCTTGACATGTCAAATTCTGTCAATACTGCTAACAACATTGAGTCATATACTCTTCAAACCTTATATGGCCTAATGTTGAATCATGAAGAGAATACTGCTTCAAGACTGATCAACTGGAAGAAAACTGACCAATCTTCAAATGGAATGGCCCTCATTGTGCAACAAGCATATACTGTGACTGAGCCTGATGAACCAGTAATTGATCTTGCTGATGCTGAGGCAGAAGAGCTTGACACTCAAATGGCTCTTATGTCTATGAAGCTGGATCAGTTGAAGAAGAAGAGGCTTGGTGTTAGCTCTTCTAATACTGACCCAAGATCAGGTCTTTGCTATAGGTGTGGAAAACCTGGACATATTGCTGCAAATTGTCATACCAAGTCTTCTGAGACTGATCAGAATGACAAGATTGCCTACCGAGCAAAGAGGTATAGAGACAAGTATGTCAAACTGAAGAACTGGAGCAAGGGCAAGAGGGAAGAAGGGAATGGAGCACCTCATCAAGCACTATATTCTGAAGCTTGGATGGATGAGGACATAAGTGATGATGAGGAAGAGATTGAGAATAAAGCCTTTATGGCTTTCACTGAAGATGATTTGAAGAGCTCATTTGAAAAGGATATCAAAGAGGCTGAGAGGATGAGTGTTCATACTGATTGGGATTCCACTTAGTTGTACAAGGTAAGTTCCTTTCAAACTTATTCAGTGAATGAAAAAACTAAGATTTTTGAGTATATGATTGTTGATCTTAAAACTTCTGTACAAAAAGAAAAAGCTTTAAAATTAACAATTCAAGAACTTGAAAGGGTAAATAATGAAAACTTAGATAAATTAGCAAAGTATAAAGATTTAGAACTAAACCTTTCAGATTTAAAGGACATTAACCAAAGATGAGCTGATAAAGCTCACTTACACAAACTTGAAAAAGAAAAATTTGAAAAACAGTGTAAATCTTGGGGAAATGCTTCAATAAAATTAAATAAATGTTTAAATCAACAATTCCCAGAAAATGTGAGGGCTGCACTTGGTGTTGATCCTCAATTTAAAAATAGGAATAATTTTGCTGATTTATTTAAAGAATTTTCTAATATGAACCCTATTAAATTTATAAAAGCTAAAACTTTTTGTGAAGTTGGATGTCAAACCGAGTCTAATGATGAGGAAAATGAAATTTTAGAAAAACCTATTGGTCCCTCCATCTGCTCAAAGTGCTATACTGAGCTACAAGAACTCGGTATCGAATTTCATATAACGGAAATTTCTGATACTGAGCTCCCAATAGATCAGTATGACACTTCTGCTGTTCCACCTTTTGAATTATTATTTAATACAACAACTTTTGAATTATATAATGATAATAAGACAACTTCTATCTCAAATGTTTCATCTAATACAGAAGTTGCAGGAACAGAAACATCATATACTGAGGCATCTAAAGAACCGGTTAAAGTTGTTTCTTCAAAACATGATAAACAAAAAACAACTTCAACTAGGTCCACAGTTGGTAGAAACAAGAAGTCTTACACTAATATAAGAAAGACTTCTCTGCCAAATAAAAAGAAGCAATCAGATCCACCACCCTTTAAACCAGTAAAGAAAAATGTTAAAACACCTATTAAAAATGACAAAAATAACATTTTAAAAACACTTGGTGATCAGGTCAAATCTTTAAGTAAACAATTTGCAAAACTTGTTCATACTGATCTACCAAAAGTGCAACATTTTTCTAAAATACCTTATGAAAATATGTTTAGAAATAGACCTAGAAAATGTTATAGGTGTCATCATACTGGTCATAAGGGAGATGAATGCTGGACTGATCTCTCAAGTCCTAGGTACTCAGTACCAAATAAAAGGAGAGAAACTAAGTCACTATCACCAAAGAAAACCTCAAAAGTTTCCCCTGAAGTGTTACTGACCTCTCCAAATAAAGAGATCAGGACAAAATCTGTTCATTCCACCAAAGGTCCCATTCAACAATGGGTGCCTAAAAGGAACTAACTTTTACTTTGTGTCTTGTGCAGGGTGACAGAAAATGGTATTTGGATAGTGGCTGCTCAAGACACATGACATGCAGTATGGAATACCTTCTCAATTATACTCCAGAGAAGGGTCCTTCTATTAAATTTGGAGATGACTCGGTGGGAAAGACAAGAGGTTATGGTGTGATCAAGGCAGGCAACATAACTTTTAAAAGAGTTGCCTATGTAGAGTGTCTTAAACACAATCTGCTCAGTATCAGCCAGATGTGTGATGATGACAATGAAGCTCGTTTCAGAAAGGTTGCAGGAATCATCTACAATGATAAAAGGCAGCATGTACTCATTGCTAGAAGAGAAAAAGATGTATATGTGGTCAACCTATCTGAAATAGACCCAACTATTCGAGTATGCCTGCTTTCTAAAGTCAAGCCAGAATTGCATTGGCTATGGCATAAGAAACTCTCTCACATCAACTTTAGAAATATCAACGAGCTCAGTATGAAGAAACTGGTGAGAGGGTTGCCCACTATTACTTATTCAAAAGATAAGTTATGCTCAGCATGTGAAATGGGCAAGCAGAAGAAGAGTTCATTCAAGTCAAAGGTCAATCATTCCATTAATGAACCTCTTACTATGATACATATGGATCTTTTTGGCCCCATCAGCACACCATCCTTTGCCAAAAAGATCTATACCCTAGTCTTGGTTGATGAATTCTCAAGATTTACTTGGGTCATCTTCCTCCAGACTAAGTCAGATGCAACAACAGAAATCATTGCCTTTATAAAAAGAGAGGAACTTCAAAAAGGCAACAAGGTCAAGCAACTTAGAAGTGACCATGGTACTGAGTTTAAGAACTCAGTATTAGCCGATTTCTGTGAAGAGAAAGGAATCATTCAAAACTTCTCTGCAGCTTACACACCACAACAAAATGGTGTTGTAGAAAGAAAGAATAGAACATTAATTGAAGCTGCAAGAACTTTGTTATGCCATGCTGGACTGGCACTGAATTTTTGGGCTGAAGCCGTAAATTGTGCAAACTTCACTCAGAATAGAGCCACTATAGTCCAGAGACATCTGAAGACTCCATATGAGTTATATAATGGCAAGATTCCTAATGTGGAATACTTCCACATCTTTGGGAGTAAATGCTTTGTACTCAGTACAAAATAAAATCTCAACAAATTTGCTCCCAAAGCAAATGAAGGTGTGTTCATGGGCTACTCTCCACACTCTGAAGCTTTCAGAGTGTATATCATTTCAACTAAGATGATTGTAGAATCCATTCATGTCACTTTTGATGAAGATCAGAATGAGCATTCTACCTCAGCAAGTGAAGACATAAGTGGCATAGATATCTTATGCAATCCAGAAAACTCCATTGCTGAAGAGCCCAAGTTTCATCCACACTTTATTCCTAATAAGTTTAATGAAACTGATCAAGTTCGAACTCAGTCTTACTCAACTGCAACTTACACTGAGGCTCCCATAACAGAAAATCTTCACACTGAGTTTCCAACTAATGATCTGAACCACTCTACTTATGAAGAAGGTGAAACATCCAACACTTCACAAGAATCCACATCAACTCTGCAAAATGAAGCTGAACAGCAATCTCCGGTGTCTAATACTGACCAGAATTCCACTCAGTATCAGACACACGACACACCAAATCAACAAGATATTGTTGATCCTATTTCAAATGCTCCCTTAGGAAACAATTTAAGGGAACACAGAGACCATCCACACTCAAACATTATTGGTCCTATTGAAGAAGGTGTCCAAACAAGAAGAAAATTAGAGTTTCCACCCCAAGCGACTGCAAATTTTTGTTTCTTCTCAAGTTTTCTATCTACCATTGAACCAAAGAAAGCTGATAAAGCTTTATTAGATGAAGATTGGGTAGAGGCTATGCAAGAAGAGCTCACAGAGTTTGAGAGAAACAAAGTTTGGAACTTAGTACCACCTCCTACTGGCAAAACTATTATTGGTACTAAGTGGGTGTTCAGAAACAAGATGGACAAGGATGGTGTTGTCATCAGAAACAAAGCAAGGTTAGTTGCTCAAGGTTACAGGCAAGAAGAAGGCATTGACTATGATGAAACTTTTGCACCAGTAGCAAGAATTGAAGCTATTAGGTTGTATCTTGCATATGCAGCCTTTAAGAATTTCAAAGTTTATCAGATGGATGTCAAGAGTGCTTTTCTAAATGGAAAACTACAAGAAGAAGTTTATGTTAAACAACCTCCAGGTTTTGTTGATCCTAAATTTCCTAATTATGTTTTCAAGCTTGATAAAGCTCTATATGGGCTCAAACAAGCTCCAAGAGCCTGGTATGATACCCTGTCTGAGTACCTTATTGAAAATAAATTTATAAGAGGTAAAATTGATAAAACTTTATTTTCAAAACGGAATGGTTCTGACATCTTACTCATTCAGATATATGTAGATGATATTATCTTTGGCTCCACTGACAAGTCCATGTGTGACTGGTTTGCTAAGATAATGTCAACTCAGTATCAGATGAGTATGATGGGAGAACTTACTTATTTTCTTGGTTTACAAGTTCAACAAAAGCCTGATGGCACTTTTATAAATCAAAGTAAGTATGTGCATGATATGTTAAAGAAATACAAAT
Source organism: Calendula officinalis (assembly GCA_963853835.1). NCBI lineage: Eukaryota > Viridiplantae > Streptophyta > Magnoliopsida > Asterales > Asteraceae > Calendula > Calendula officinalis. The sequence goes on from OY970827.1 coordinate 21,063,817, forward strand.
TTGAAAATTTCTCCTCCATGCACACTCCTATGGGTACTCAGGATAAGATAAGTAAGGATGAAACTGGTACACCAGTTTGTCAATCCACATACCGAGGTATGATTGGTTCCTTACTTTACTTAACTGCTAGCAGGCCTGATATCATGTTTGCAACATGTTTGTGTGCTCGGTATCAGGCTGATCCTAAAGAATCACACATGAAAGCAGTTAAGCGCATCTTTAGATATCTTACAGGTACTCCTAACCTGGGTCTTTGGTATCCCAAAGACTCAAACTTTGACCTTGAAGGATACACAGATGCAGATTTTGCAGGTTGTAGATTGGACAGAAAAAGCACAAGTGGAGGATGTCAATTCCTAGGTGGAAGACTAGTAGGTTGGTCATCCAAGAAGCAAAACTCGGTAGCAACTTCCACAGCAGAAGCAGAGTATGTTGCTGCAGGAAGTTGTTGTGCTCAATTATTATGGATGCAGTATCAACTATTGGACTATGGGTTCCACTTTCACAAGACTCCAATTCATTGTGATAACAAGAGTGCTATTGCTATCACAGAGAACCCAGTCCATCACTCCAAAACTAAGCACATTGATATCAGACACCACTTTATTCGAGATAATGTGGAAAAAGGTAAGGTTGAGGTAGATTATGTACCTACAGATGAACAATTGGCAGATGTGTTTACTAAACCTCTTCCTGAGGAAAGGTTTATGTATTTACTAGGGCAATTAGGTATGCTGAATCCCTGATTTTTCTTAATTTTCTTTAAAACTGAGCGTTCAGTATCACCCCTGATGATACTGACCACTCAGTATCTCTAGTCTGTTATCATCAAAATTTAAAAATTTTATTTTTTTTTATTAATTTAAAGAGTAAATTAATTGTTTTTGTATTTTTAAAATTTTTTTTAGAATTAATTTTTTTTACTCAATATTGGGGTATGACGGCGCTCACACCGAGCTTAATCCTCATACTGCTCAACGGTAACCTTTCTTAATAGGAAAGTTACCGTTGCCACAGGATAAGGCAGTCAAATCAGCCGTTTTTTTACTTCCCAATACCTTAATTATCTTTCAAATCTCCTATAAATAACCGTTTTTTTTACTTCAAATTTTTTTTCAACAGTTATTTCATTATTTTTTTAAATTCTCTCTGCGATTAACGATTTCACTTTCTATTAGCAAGCAAAAACTCTTAAATCAATATCACAGATGGCGAATTACACTTTCGTCACTCCAGAGGTTGAATCGGAAATCAAATTCCGAAACGATGAACTGCCCAGGTTTGCAAGGAACAACATAACAGCCAATTTCAATATTCCTCAAGCCTGGGTATGCCAAGAATTCACAAACATTGTGACTTTTCTGAAGAATTGCCCAATTGCTCGTGCACTGACCTTGTCTCCTCGAGCAATTTACCCAGAAATGCTATGCGAGTTTTGGTACTCTGCGACACTCGATTCTCCAGATATGATTGCTAGGTGGGTAATTAGAGATCAAAGAAGGGCATTTGTTTCTACTGCCATCATTCGTGAAGCACTGAGACTTCCCGCCCAAGCTCAGTATGATCCATTCGTTGATAGAACAGAGGCACGCTCAGTATTACCATTTTTGGGTCGAAGAGGAACAATCAAAAGAAACGAATTTGGTCCTATGTGGGGTATTCTCATTACAACAATAATTCGGTGTCTGACCCACAAGACGGGTGCTTTGGACCAAATAAATGAATTTGGGATGCAATTAGTACATGCCTTGTACTATGGAAGAAACATTGATTATGCACGGCTCATTTTCAATGAATTAGCTGCTCTGGTTCGGGCTAACACAAGGGAATGTAATGTCCCTTTCTGCAGATTCTTATCACTCATCTTTCAACACTCAATGCCCACACATACTTATGATGAGTTTCACAGTCCAAGGGTTGATCTTCCTCCTCTTAGTGAGAAGATCTTCTTTTACAGGCCAAGACAAGGAGAGCCTCTACTGAGTCCTTATATGTGGGCCATTGTTCAAGAACACATAAATGAGGAAGATGACATGTCTGATACTGAATCAAACAATGATGATGATGATAATGATGATCATAGTGGTAATGGAGGACAGGCTGGACAAGATGTTGAGATGCAGGATGTTCCACAAGCTCAAGAACCGACTCAACAACATATCTCTCCACCTGCACAGGATCCTGATGCTCCCCATATTGAACCAGTTTTTGATACTGAGTCCTCAGAAGATACACCACTGGTCCTCCAAAGAAGAAGAAGAAATCTTTCCCTTGTAATTATGGGAAACTTATCATCTGAGGAGGTGCAGCCTGCAAATGTTCCATCATTAACTGCATCTCTTCAAGCCCAAAGCCTAGTTGCAGCCACCGCTGACCTTCCAGGTCCAGAACTAATTCCAACTGCTCAACCAATTGAGGAACTTCATGTTCCTCTTGATGTGGAGATTCAATATGAGCAAACTACACTGGAAGGTGCTCAGCAAGACATACAGGTCGGTATTGAAGATATTGGTGCTGCAAATCCACAATCACATGATCCTGCACCGACCTCTGCCGATGCTAGAAGGGAATCTGACAGAGTCTCAGGTATGAATTTCTAAAAAGCCCTTAAACTTATATATATATATATATATATATATATATATATATATATATATATATATATATATATATATATATATATATATATATATATATATATATATATATATATATATATATATTCATTCCCAAATAGAGACTAACTATTGGCCAGTACCAACTCAATACTGACCAAAGTCTCACACGATCTTTCAAATACATATCCGTTTATGGCCAACATAGTTAGCCCACTGCTGCTATACAAAACTCATATACTGAGCACACAAAATTGATCATTGTCAGTCTACAGTTGTCTCAACATTTAAAGAGACAATGGTGGTTGATGTCACACTGACACCCACTGGTGCTGCTTGAATAATGTCCAACTTATTTTTGAGTTGGGTAGCATAATTCAAGAAATGATCACAAACCCTTAAGCCACAAAATCCAAAAAATTTCCATGGGGTTTAGCCACATTTCTGTTATCAATCTAATACCGAGTGATAAACATTGAAATAATAACAAGAAGCACATCCCAGGATTCGAATTCCCAAACCCAAACCTTTTAGTAAATGTGACTTATCCTATACTGAGCTACTTAAATTTACACACTCACTTTTACTAAAATCTTCTTACACATGCTATGCACAAGTCCACAATATTTCATCATAAACCAGATGAAATACAGACTTCACAAACTCTGTTTATATGATTATAGAGTTAAACAACACCACAATTCTATTTGATAAACCCTTCTTTCTAACCAGTTTTATATTTTTGTTTCTTTAGCACCATCTGTGCAGGGTATTCCAGCATCACTGGCTGCAGCAGAACAAGTGACTCTGCAAACAATCATGCAGAATATTCTGGCCATTCAACACACTCAGAATATAATATTGGCCAGAATGGACACTATGAGTAGGGACATTGACTCCATCAAACAGTCAGTCTCACTACTTCAACAACCACATCAGCCTCCACAAACTCCACCATTTTCACATGGTGACCACAATGAAGAAGGAGAAGGAGAAGGAGATGCTGGTGATACTGATGTTGCCACCGAGCCCATGCCCTCCCCTACTCTTGAAGAGCCTGAAGGGGACATGAGTGGTGATACTGATCTTCTTCCCTCCCCATCCAATGATAACAAAAAGGGGGAGAAGAGACAAAGAGATACTGAGGTTGATCAAACTGAGCCATCTGCTCAGGGGGAGAAAAGAAGAAGATTGAATGAAGATCAACCTCCATAACAAGAACAACAACATCAGCAAAGTCCTCATACTGAGCCACTTCGGATTCAGTATGAGAGAAGAAGACAAAGAACTAGGTATGCATTACAAGTTCAAGACCCACTTGAGCCATCTGCTCAGGGGGAGACTCATACTGACCAACCACAGCAAACTTATTCTGAGCCACCTGCTCTTGAAGAGAATAATTTGCAAATTGTGGTCTATAGGCCTTTCATCTGGCCTATTGCTGATGATGAAGATGAAGAACCAGATTTAGTAAACTATGCACTAAATCTGGTAGAACAAGAAAGTTCTTCATCATCATCCTCGGATGATGAAGAACCAGAAAATCTGGTGATTAGAAGAAGGAGTTCTTTATCAAGAAGACCTATCAATGCAGTTCTCACTTCTTCTGAATCAAGTGAGGAATCTGCTCCTTTGGTAACAAGACAAAGAAGACCTGTTCATACAATGGACAGTGATACCGAGCAGGCTCCAAGACTGACTCCTCAACAACTCTGGGCAGAACAAGAAAGATTTTTATATGAGCAAGAGTTGGGAGTCAAAGCTGAACCAGAATCTGACCCAGATACTGACACTCCTGGTCCTTCCCATAGAATCTCAAGAAAGGGTCCAGACCATATTCAACATTACTGGAATATGGTTGCTGCCAGGACTCAGTATAAGGAGGAAAGAAAGGAGTTCTTGAAGACCAAAATATTTCCAAATGTAAGGGGGATACATTGGTTAAATCTGGATGTCAATAAAGTAAAGTGAAGCTCAAAGAAGGAAGAATCACTATCACTTGTACTGGCTTAACCAGTCCTCCCGTGAAGTTATTTATTCATGATATTCAAAAAATTGGTCTAGCTTCAAGACTGGGTGAGGATCACAAGACTGATCAAAGAGCTTCCAAAGAAATCAACATATGATCAAATAGTCTTGGATGAGATCTGTGCAGTCTCTGCAGTATGTTATGAGAAGGGCTTGCTTCATGAGATAGAGTATAGAACGCTCAGTGTGATGACTGAAGCTTACTCAAACAACAGACCAGAATGCCTTCATACATACAAGTATCTTAGAAAGTACCCTCTTCCTCCTAACCTTGTTTTTCAGGATCAAAAGAGTGTCATATATCCAACTTCTGGATATATGTATACTGACTCAGAGGATAGAGAGTGCTTCATTTCTGAAGAAGATCTACCAAGAGCTCAAATCAGTCATCTTGTTGGACTGAAATGGATGATCACCAAGAAAGAAGGCTCTTGGTTCAGAAAGAAGATTGTTGCAGTTCTGAATTGTAGAAAGGATGAACTCAAGAGCATAGAAGAGTTTGTCCACATCAAACAAGAAGTCTTCTATGAGAATGAAGCCATCAACAGCAGATGAAGAAGAAGATATTGCTACCTATGCTGTTGTATTTTTTGTTTGTCCCTTTTGTAATTGTTTTGTTATCATTAGATAGGGGGAGATTGTTAAGGCAAAAAGCCTTACCCCTTTTGGATCTTAAGATAACAAAACAACCTAGACTAGCTTTGATTAATATGTAGAATAAAATAGCTAAGTTTGGGTCTGATACTGAGTGGTCAGTATCAGAGCTCAGTATCAAATAGTGATACTGAGTACAAGGACTGAGTAGAAGGACTGAGTTACATTTTGTTATGTAACGGACTAAGATCAATTCCTTTGATCTTAGTCATTTTCCTAGCTTAGTCCTTCGGTTACTCCTTTGCCCATTATGTAAGATCTCTATATCATTATAAATAGAGATCATCTTGCAAAGGAGAACTCACCAATTCACTTTACACTTTCATACCTTTTGTAATTGATCAGTGGTCTTGTTATTCCGCAACAAGCCACACTTAGTGGAATTATACATTTGACTAATATCTTGTTCTTATACAATATTTGTCTTTAGTTATAATCATCCAATCAATTAACCATCTAAACCAGGGTGTTGTGACCTAACAGTAGATGTCACTAAATCAACGACTTCTTAGTAGTGACTTTCTTGTTGATGTCACTATGAGCGTCACTAGCTTCAAATATGTCACTAATGATGTCGCTAAATGTGTCGCTAAAGGGGCTTTTTTTGTAGTGACCAACCAGAGAGGACCTAGTATGGTGCACGGGGTTGCCTGTGTAACTCCTATTTTTATTTTATTTTTTAATAGTGTTAAAATAATGTTTAATTTTTTATTAGTGTAAGTGACACCCCTAAGAAAAAAATGTGCAACCAAGGACACGCCTCAGTTTTTTTCTTGGGTCCGCCACTGCTACCAACACAAATGCTCAAAATCGGTGTACAAAAGAGCAGCAAGATAACAAGTAAGAAAAGAAAAAAAAAAGTATATATATGGAATTGAAGAATTACTACTGTGACTGTAGAGATGCCAATTTTATCCGCAGATTCGGGTACCCGCGGGTACCCGACCCTACGGGGCGGGTATTACCCGCTTAAACGGGTAACGGGGCGGGGACGGGTATTGACTTTTACACCCGAAGCGGGGACGGGTCGGGTACGGGTATTCCTCTACCCGCACCGTTTCATACCCGAATATACATATTTTATGTACAAATTCTATGTATATTGCATATTACATACTAAGATAAAGTTTCATTTTTATTTATCTATGCCCTTCCCATTTTATAGTGTAATTCTACATGATTTGTTCTTTCTTGAAGTGATATGGGACAACAACAAAGAAAATAAGATCTCACATTGCTATAATACAACTCATAAACAAACTTTCACATCTATAAAAGTGTACTCTCTCCACATAGCAAGTTATTATCCATCAATCAACATAGATGCATGTATGTGTGTATTAAAATACACCAACCACATGTGTTGTTTTTAGTTTTTTTTTTTTTTTTTTTTTTTGAGCTTTTGACAAATACCCATCGGGTAACCCGTACCCGCCCGGGGATTTTTCTACCCGAACCCGACGGGGATTACATCGGGTAACCCGTACCCGCACAGTCTGTGAGCTCTTCTTTTACTGTATGGAAAAAAGTACCAACTCTTATAATCGGGGTGAGATATAGTTAGTCATATCTCTACCCAGAGGTTGAGAGATCGCTTCCAAAGTGTAAGGAAAAACGTTGTACTTAGGCCTGTTCGAAACTTGTAGGCGGTTTATGGAACCTTCTGGCCCAAAAACGCTATTTTGGGGGAGTTATTTGCATTTTTAGTTTGTTTGTTTAATTTTTTGGACTTTGTTTTAGGCCCATTTTCGGCCCGTTCAAAAATCTTAGGCTTAAAATACATTTTGACCTAAAATGTTTAGCGTAACATGAACTAAATGATCCCATTAACATTGAATTTTCTACTGTAATTCAGATATAATCAAGAATCCTAGTGATGCAGATCCAAATGTGAATAAGAGGACCCTTTTGTTTTTTGAAACTTAAAACCGGGATGTAAAAAAAGGGGTTGCACTGAAATAGACATAACTTTTGTCTAGGGTCTACGTTTCAAGTGTTCGATAAGTCAAAAGTTACGTATCAACAAGGCTATTTTGGGGAGTTATTTTCTTTTTTATTTTATTTTTTAAGTTTTTAATCTTTATATTAGGCCCTTCATGTTTTTGTTTTAGGCCCATTCAAAAACTCGAATAGTTAGTTTATGATTTTAAGAAACATGAGTTTTTTCTATTAAATTTCTTATTCGTGTGTTGAACAGGTTTTGAAGACCCAAATTCACGGTATATTCTTTGAATCGACGTTGTTTTGGATTAATTTGTCTCGAGTGTTGAGAGATCAAATGAGATCGAAATGAAGCTAATTCATGGTGATTTGATCAATGTTGAAGAATCAAGTGTGTGAAGTGTGTGTGTTCTTGGTGTGAAAGTTGAGAGAGAAGATGGAGATGGAAGATAGCTTTCAAAAGTGTAATTCTATTCAAGTGTGAGAAAGCTTACATCATTAGTCATCACAAAGGTATATACCCTAACCTGTAAACTAGTCTAATTAAGGCTAATTACATCAATTAAACTCAAAACTAGTCCTAACAAGTGTTCTTAAAGTCAACGAGACCGTATTCTAGTTTTTGAGTCTATATCACTATCCACAGTTGTTGACGTTGATGACCAGATAATGATTAATGATTTAGTTATTGTTGTTTCCTGTTACGTGTGTGCGTGTGTGAGAGTGATGGCGGAATATTTCCTCTCTCTCTCAGAAAGGAATATGGCTTAAGTTTTGGGTTCCTGATGCCATCGAAATTCAGCCCCATCTTTATATATATTTACTGACTTTTCTATATTCTCTTTTTAACCTTCTTTTTTTGTCAAGTGCTTTAGGTGTTTTAATTTTTAACAAGTGATATATATATATATATATATATATATATATATATATATATATATATATATATATATATTCCAACTAAAATAAAAAGCATATAATTATTACGTACCAATCTTGGGGGAAGATCTTGGGGCATTTCTTGATGTAGAATTCTTTAATATCCTTAGCCGTGAACAATGGCCGCTTTTCCTTATTGGGTGCCGTTAGCATGGCAGTGATGAGACCACCTGTACTTGTCCCTGCAATTATATCAAAATAGTCCGCTATTCGTGCATGCGGACCATCTAATTCCTGAACCATCCCCATATAACAAATTAAATCAGAATTATCAAGTAATTACCGATCAATCGAGATAAGATTATGGTACGTACGTATTTAAAAGAGAAATTTGAAGGTAAGTGAAGTATAAAGAAATGAATTATACCTGAAGCTGAGCCTCGAGAAACTCTAGGATAGTAGCTGGGATAATACCTCTAATTCCACCACCATCGATGCTCAGAACTGTGATCAATTTCCCATAAAATGGGGGCTGTACTATAGACTTTGATCTCTTGATCTCAATACTCATGATGTTTTTCACTGACAGATCATTTGCTTTTGCAACAGCTGTTGAGTATTCTACTTTGGTGGCGTTATTATATATAGGCCCATTCTCTACTTTACTCCAACCACACCATCTTTTAAAGCTTTTTAAAGTAAGCTTTATTTGATTAATTTGGTTGGTACACAAATTTTTGTTTCACAATCACCACTAATATCCACTAACTATTTTTCTCTGTTCAACTCAACCTTATATTTTAATCAAAAGTATTATCAATGACCCCACCACTAACTATCACTTAAAAACTTGTGCAAAAGCCAAATTAGAATTTTTTTTTTGGGACGGAGGGAGTATTAAACGAAGTTTTGTTGTTATATTTTTTATGTACATTTCATTAGATAAGATGGACACTTCTTATAGTAATTCAATTGGATATAGGCCAGCACAACTTTATAGTAGCCATATACATATAAAAGGAATATTATATCTTTCTCGTTTAAAGGTAATTAAGTATCAAGGATTTGTTGTCGATGCTCCATCCGTTATGACACTGTGGGTATCGGTTCTTTAGTGTTCCGTCCGACTTAATTAGTTACAAAGGGAATTCAAAGTGAGGTAACCTCTTTTAGAAAGGAAGGGAACGTTTTAAGATATACTCCACCCAAGATTGTCTCCTATAAAAGTTACAACTTGAGAGTTAGACAATTTTAACTTATCCTTAAAAGTCGAAATAGATGTTACTTTTTGTTCTTCATCCTTAATTAGGCCTTGATCCTAACAGTGACGCGTCACTAAACACATCATTAAACTCTTCCCTACCGACGGGTTACTGGTGAGGTTGTGCCAACAGCAACACATCACTAACTCATCACTACTGATCCATCCTCACTTAAAACAAATATTACATTTAACCCTCCCACACACACAAAAGTTACTGACGTGCACCCCCTTCCCGTCTTCCTGGCGACGGGTTTTTAGTGACGCAGCTACTGATAGTGTGGTGCCAATGGCGTCGTACAGTGACGTGCACAATTTTGGTGGTGACGGATGCCTCGGACGCCCATAGGCAGGGGTCTTATAGTTAGCAACCTCATGATGAGAGTTGTGAATCCTTTTCAATTGGAATCATATATATGACACAACATTGAGTATTCCCATAATTACAAATGTTGTAACGGCATAGCGAGCTCTTCTTATGTTCAACGATAACATCAGAAATTATGTTCCCTCACATTAAAAGTTACATAGAATAAAGGTCCAACATTTTTTTAAATAAATTGGCTCATTTAAAATGAGCCCACTATTTTTTAATGTGAGGGAACATGGCCTCTCAAGTAATCTTAAACATGAGAGGATCTCAATCCATCTCCTTTTGACTCCAAATTTCCTCTTTGTTCACTAAACTTCAAAGAATGTTACCTTTGTATAAGCTTTGAACTGTGCTGTTGGAACTTAAAACGAGTTTCACAAGTTTCCATGAGTTGCAAAAGGACACTATATGTAAAGGCAGTCGATGCAAATTTTTCTTGTACAGCATTAGCAGCTTGCGTTGCAAGCTTACAAATAGAATTCTCGTTATATTTTCTCCGTGTGTGAGGAATGTTCACGATGTTATGTCCGTATTATGCGTATAACATGTGTAGAAGAGGGTTGAATACATTTATTTTAATTTATCTAATCAAAACGTAGCTTCATGAAAAGTAATGAACAACGATTAATATTTTTCAACTCATTCTTTATTATTACTCCCTCCGTCCCACAAAAAACTTCTCATTTCTCTCTAAATTTTTGTCCCACAAAAAGATTCTCATTTCCCATATTTGATGGGCTCCACACAATAAAAAACTATTATTACTAAAGACCCCACCACTAATATTCACTAACTATCTTTCTCTCTCCAACCCAACCTTATATTATAATCAAAAATATTATCAATGACTCCACCACTAACTATCACCTAAAAACTTGTACAAAAGTCAAATGAGAAGCTTTTTGTGAGACGGAGGGAGTAATATATAATAATAACAAAGTATTATAAGTGATTGCGGAATAAACTAAGAAATATAAATCTTAGTTTAATCACTTGCTGAGATTGGCAAATTACAATCAATCACAATCTCAAAACAAGTATTGATTAACAATAATCTGATACTAAGAACAAACATTATGATTACTACAATAACAATTGATTGTTCTTGAGTAATGCTCTGTATACACTAAGAAGTTCGATATATAGCTCTCATAAATTCTCGTATGTATCATTCACAAAGGAATTATCGGGTTTGGGGATGAATACAGTGGCCATTAATTATGAACCCACCCTGTTCCGATTCCTAGTTTAATGAGTATTACGGAAAATCATTGTTGGCTTGTTGCATGACGAGAAAATTGATATAATTAACTGTCAGTAAAAACATCAACCATTTAATTGGTGCTGATTATAATGGGTTGTCTAATGTGTTAATGATAATGATGTTACTTGAAGATTATCATCATTTTGAATACGATGAGAATGAAGATGTTGATGGAGGTAAAAGACATAAATATAAACCATCAATTAAATATAAACGCATGTGTTTGCAATACAATTTTTGCAGCACAACTTTCCAACATTTCTATACCATCAAAATTAAACTAAGTATTCATTACTTGAAGACGGGGGCATATTGTTTAAAAAGGTTGTATTTTGATTAAAGACTCTTGTTTTATGTTAATTAATCCTCGAATTAATACCAAATGGCTAATTGTAGCATAACGTTATAAGATGTTGAAAGGTCAATGATTTGTGGTCATAGGTTCAAACCCGCATGTGCACAATATAGTAAAAATTTAAGAATAGTTATATGGGTTGTATTATGTTGTAAAAAAAATTATGTTTCTTTAATGAGATTAGAACCTACAAAAATCTAGGAGGTCTAAAAGACCAAAGTTTTAAAAGTTGAAACACCTCAAACATCAGTACAACACTTTTTGAGGACTTATAAGTTATATCTCATTCATTCTAGCTCGTCTTTTATACGTCATATATCATTTAGAAGATTACATTACAAAGAGTTCACCAGTCGCCTAAATATAATTAATAGACAAACATGCCAAAAGTAGCAAATAAACGCATTTTTTCAAAAAAAAAAACGAAGTTTGATTTGGCAGACGGCAGACCTTACCTTAGTCGCTCAATGTATTTAGCAGACTGGTTTACAAAATTTTACATAAGTTTTTTATTTATTTATTTGCTGACAAAGTTTTAAATACAAAAGTACAAAATAGAAGTATAATATTTTGGTGATTTTTCCTTATATATATAAACCATTTCATTGTTTTTTTATCCTTTTCATGTTGCCTTTTGTTATATATAATTATCATAAACGCACTTCAAAAACTTTAATCATTAAATAAGGCTGAAAATTATAAAAAATTATCAAAGCTCGCTACTTTAGAAACTATGTGTATTTTTTTATTTTTTTTATAAGGCCTTCCCATATTGCATGAGTTTTGCTTGTGATGTACGCGAATAACTTATGTTGTGGCCGTTTCTAAATTTTCCCTTAACTATCTAGTAAAAATGTTTATGTAGAGATTGATTGAATTCTTGACATTTAATAAGTCATTCGAAAATTCTTATCACTAGACCACCACTATCAAATTACGTGTATATTCAGTACAGTTGGTCTTACATCAATATCGAAATTATATGATTAACTAATACAAAGATCTCATGTTGTTTTATATAAATAATATCTTTTGCATATCCTTATCACTATTTTGTGAAGCACACGTTGCATGCGAAAACATCAAAATAATGGGGAAAAAGAAGGATAACTTTATTTAAAATCAGTAAGAAAGCAAAACGTACCATTATTGGATGGCTTTTGGAATTATGCAAGTTAGTGGTGATGAAAAGGGAATTGACGGAACCTCCCATTGATTATGGAATCTTTGTCAGCAATGTCTGCTTACCAAATCATGGTCAATTTAAATATTATGAAAAAGTTACCTCTTAATTATATCCAGTTTCTAAAAAACGCGCCATGGCGGCACCTTGGCGGCGCCAAGGCGTGAGGCGCGGCTCCGCCGTTACGAAACAGGTCATGGCGTTTGTTTAAGGCGTGAAGTAGAAAAAACGCGATAAGGCGGCGCAAGGCGCGCGCCTTTTCGCGAGTTTTTTTGAAGTGGCTTGTAAAATTTGAATTTTTTTTTGAAAAAAATGATTTTTTTTTAAGAAATGATATGATATAATATTATAAATGGGAAAAGTGAGTGTGTTGCTGTCATATACCTAAGCTTAGATGTGGAACCACCTAAAACTACATAATTTTGTTTAAAAAATCTTATAACTCATTACATAAACTCATTAGTATATCAAACCTCATCTAAAACTCATCAATTATCTTAAATCTTAATTGTGTTTTTGTTGATTTGATGTTTCAAGTTTCATATTCTTGAAATGGTGAATGGTGTTTATATTGAACACATGTCAAATTCTTGAAATGGTGTTGGATTGGTGTTTTTTTATTGTCTAAGTGTTCTAATATAGTGGGAAAGTGACAAGATATTATAAAAATAATCATTTTGGGTTTTCTCAACCAAAACTATGTAGTTATATGTGATTCCACACCTAACCTTAGGTACGTGACAGCCACACACTCACTATCCCCATTATAAATTTAGATTTAACATTCTTTTGTAAACTTTCACATATAAAAATCAATTGATTTATAATTTTTTTTAACTTCATATACATATATATAAATTTTAAATTAAAAAAGTTGCCGCCTTAAGTCACGCCTTAGAAAATGCCACGACTCGCCATGCCCAAGACTTGATGATGCCGCCACGCCGCGCCTTGCGTCTTTTAGAACCTTGATTGTATCCGTACAAAGTAGCGGATATTATTCAATTTCATATTTATTGTATTCAGTTCGAGTTAAGTGTTACAAATATATCTTTTTATTTGATATATGCACATTAGATTATCTTCTCTAGATATATCGTTTGTAGAAGGCATCTTTGCCAATCGTAAGGAAAAATATTTGATTTCCATGGTTTCGAGTGATTGAGCAAATAAAATTTAGATTTATTCGAGCTCGGGAAGTACATGCACTGATTTCGCAATGAATTTGAAGTCTTATGGTTGTACTTGCTTTGTTAGACATGAGTTCTGCCTATGATTAATGTATGAGCATAACTGTTGTAGACTATAGTTAATCAAGCATTCGGTCTAATGACATTTGGATTCATTTCTCAAGTGATATTTACCTTTAAAAGGTCATAGGTTTAAATCTATTCAGTGACTGTTTTTATATTAACAAATTGTGTCATTTGAAGTTTCCAAATGTCATCAAGGACCTAGAAGCAAGAAATACAAGGGAAATTACAAGGGGTGAGGATTAATACTCCACTCTAGCCAATTTAAATTTACATTTTTGTCCCTATTATTGATCCACAAGTAACCAAGAGTTAAATTTGACATCGTCTCCTAGTAAGTTTTTCTGAGGTTTTTTGGAGTCGAAGACCATGGTGTTTCTTTTATCTCCAAATTGACCAAAAAGCCGAAAGCATGACTACCCCCAAATGGTTCTTCACATTAATTGGCCCATCAAAGTTTTCGGGTATTCTGAGAATGCGAAGCAAGCTAGTAGGATTTGAGTTGTCGATTTTCCACCATTTGAAGATCAAGTCACAAAGATCACTTGCGATATTGCACCCAAGGAAAATGTGGAGCTCATTCTCAAAGTTTTTCGTCAAATAAAGGGCATCTAAAGGAATGAAGGTTGATTCCTTTTCTGTCAAAGCCGATTCTAGTCAGAAGTCTCTTTTGACAATTCTCCAAGCGAGAATGTTAACTTTAGAGTGTTACAATGGGAGCCATCATGGGCAATGGAGGGGTAAATATTATAGATGGTGATTTTTACACCACATATTTTAACATATACATCACAATAGTAGCTTTATATGTTTGTACATTTTGTAGTAATACTTGTAGTAAAAGCATAAAAAAATATGATGTAGAAATTAATTACCAAATGTTATCTATTAAAGTAATTGAAAATCGGGAGAAGGACCTAGATTCATTAAAATTCATATTGACCATCAAGTTGTTTAATTCTTCAAGCTCCCCTGCTTGGCAATCTGCGCCAGGCCCAGATAGGTGTAAGAGCCTAGCAGGTCCAATAATGGCAGGCCCTTTTTGAGTATTAATTGCTAGCCCATTTTGAGTATTAGTGGGGGCCCAATTGTCGGTGGCCCAGCATAGAGCTGACTCTGAATATCATTAACCGGATAATCATTGGTGGGGGAGAACACGGTCGATTGGGAACCATCATCACTTTCATAAGGATTTTCTGTTAATTGGGGAATTTTTTGATTTTTAGGGTTATGGTTTTTGAAACGAAGTAGTAATATTTTGATTAAAATGTGGGTACTCAATTTTCAAACATTGATTCACAATTTGAACCTGAGTAACGAACATTATATCCTCTATATATTGCTCTGAGATCTGTTTCCTGAAATCGATTTAAATATGTGAAAAAGTGGTCAATTCATTTGCCCGAGAGTAGCACAAGGCCAACATATGTTTGCAATTTGATATCTGCTGAAAATTAAATCAAACCCTTCATTTTGTAAAACTAAATCATCAAGAGACGTAAAAAAGCCGAGAGACGCCATTATCATATCAGATATTAACTCAATTTTAAAGCATATCAAACAAGAGACGTTGGTGGGGATGAACACACAGATCAACGAAGAACACAAGTCATTGGGGGGTGTTAATGGGTACCTGAGGCAATTTTTTAGGTTAATATGGTGATAATGGAGAATAAAAATTGAGGTATTAAGAGCATTAGGAGGTGTGATCACCTAAGTCGGATGACCACTTCTACGCCACCTATGCACCACTTCACAGTTCACATTCAAAATCCCCAAATACCTCATATATCATCACTAATCAATAATACTCTTTTGAGACCAACAAAAATACCCCTCACTCACAAAATACCTTAAAATGTCCCTCTCTCTCCTCCCATTGATCCAAAAAGCACTCTCTCTCCTCCCATTGGCTCGTTGGCTAAGTCGGATGGCCGGTGAGGGTAGGGGTTTGGCGTGGCCGGCAGTATGGTGGCGGTGGTCAGATGGCGATGTGGCGTCCGACTTGGGGTGGGGTTGGGTGACTATACCCCTTGCTCTAAGCTTTATTCAAGGAAGGAGATGAAGGAGGGAGAAATAGAAAATTAAAATTAAAAAAATTGTAAAATAACCAAAATGCCCTTACAATTTACATGTTTGGTATGTTAGGTTAGTTAACTGATAAATTTAAACATGATAAGTATACACAAGGGGAAAAAATGAAAAAATATATAAAGATAAAATTGGGGAAAAAATGAAAAAATATATAAAGATAAAATTGTAGAATTTAATGACATGGATTATTATCTCTTCCTAATTTACTCCATAATTATAGCCTCAATCACCTTGACGCGTATTCCATCTATTCTTAATTTAGTCCACAATTGTAGGCGTAATCATTTCTTTGTTTCCAAAGTTATCCACTGTATTCTTGTATTTATATGGACGCTCCCTTTTGTATCAATATCAATTCAATTGAGTGAAATCATATACCATGATAACTAAAGTTATTATGGTATCAGAGCAGAGTTAAAAAAAAAAAGAGTCATGACTGGCAAAAAGGATGACGAAGGCAGTAGTGGTAGTGGTGTCTTCAATCACAACTCACCTTACTACATTCATGCCTCGGATTATCCAAAGCAGATGCACGTCAATGACGTTCTTACAGACACAAACTACATCGATTGGTCACAAGAAATGTTGAATTTCTTGTTTGCCAAAAACAAAATTGGCTTCATTGACGGCACAATCGAGAAACCGGAATCTGGATCGAATGATTACATGGGCTGGATGAGGTGCGATGCAATGATAAAAGGGTGGTTAAACACCGCCATGGAGAAAGAAATCAGAACAAGCGTAAAATATGCAACAACGGCTCGTGAAATGTGGGAAGATCTGAAGGAACGTTTTGGAAAAGGAAATGCCCCTATGGCATACGAACTGAAGCGGTCACTTAGCACCATCAAACAAGAAGGTTTGTCTGTCTCGGCCTATTATACAAAATTACGTGGTCTGTGGGATGCAATTCAATCCGTGTTTCCAACACCTACATGTAATTGCAACCATTGTACTTGCGGGATTGGAAAAAAACTCGGAGAACAGAAGAATAAAGAAAAGCTCTATGAGTTTTTGCTTGGGTTAGACGCTGAATATGGGACCATAAGAACCCAAATCCTTGCTATACAACCAACACCAACACTTGGGGCTGCTTACCATTTGGTGGCAGATGATGAACAACAAAGGGCCGTATCCAACACCAAGAAAATAGGAACCGAAGCTATGGCTTTTCAAGCTTCTGTTCCAGGAAGGAGGGACCAAAGTCAGCCCGTGAACAGGTTTGTGCAAAAGGATGTGAGGCGCAATGATGGTGACTTGGTTGAGAAGTGTAGTTTTTGTGGTAAAAAGGGTCACAATAAGGATGGATGCTTCAAACGAATCGGGTATCCCGATTGGTGGCCTGGCAAAGGAAAACATTCTAAACCAAGGGCTGCATGTGTTGAAGGGTTGCTAAGTGAAGAACAACTTCAACAGTTTGCAAAGTTCTTTGGAGAAAAGACTAGAGAAGCAAAAGAAGAGAAACAACATGTTGCTAACATGGCAGGTAACCTAGTTGGAGAAGGTAAGTGGGTCATTGACTCGGGTGCCATCGCTCACATCTCGTATGATGATGATCTACTCAAAAACAAAACCGAAAGGAATCGTGAGGCCCCGGTCACTATACCAAATGGTGCAACCATACCGGTTAGAGGCCGTGGGGATTACACTTTACCTAACGGGATGACAATTAAAAATGTTCTATACATCCCAGATTTCAAGTGCAATTTATTATCTGTAAGTAGATTATCAAATGACTCACAATGTGCGGTAACGTTTTTTCCAAACTTTTGTGTCATGCAGAGCTTACATTCGAGGGAATTGATTGGAGCGGGTGAATGCGTGCAAGGTCTATACAAGATGGGTATGATAGGTACCAAAAGAAAAGTGATGATGACAACCGCTACTACATGGCATAGGCGATTAGGACACACGTCTATTTCCAAACTTAATAATGTTGGTTTGACTAATAATACTTCTTTAAAGGGTTTTTGTGATTCTTGTTTAAAAGCAAAATTTACTAGATTACCTTTTCCAGTTAGTAAAACAAAAACAAATGCTTGTTTTGATCTTATACATTGTGATGTGTGGGGAAAATACCGAACACCCTCTTTTACACGTGCAAACTATTTTCTTACTATAGTTGATGATTTTAGTCGTGCCGTGTGGGTTTTTCTTCTCAAGCATAAACACAAAGCGAGCATTCACTTGGTCAATTTTCATAAAATGGTCCAAGTCCAATTCGACAAAAATATAAAAAGAATACGATGTGATAACGGGGGAGAATTTACTTCGAATGACATGCTTGATTTTTATTCTAAAGAAGGAATATTGTTAGAAAAAACATGCCCACACAGGCCTCAACAAAATGGTGTGGTAGAAAGAAAACACCGCCATCTCTTGGAAAAGGCGAGGGCTCTAAGATTTGAAGCAAATCTACCTACAAGATTTTGGGGAGAATGTGTTTTAACGGCAACTCACATCATAAACCGTCTTCCTTCGGATGTAATAGATGGAAAGACACCTTATGAGTTAGTGTGCAACCAGAAACCAGAATACGAGCACTTAAGGGTATTTGGGTGTCTTGTATACTATCGTAGCACTGAAACGAAGGGAGACAAATTTGAACAAAGGGGGAGAATCGGTGTTTTCCTGGGTTACCCCCGAGGCACCAAAGGGTACAAGATATATGACCCGGAACACAAAAAGATCATAATTTCAAGGGATGTGAAGTTTGTTGAAAATGTCTTTCCTTACTCAAAATTGAAAGCAATAGAAGATGAAGAAGAAATTTTTGTTTCACCTCAGTGTTGGGAAGATGAGCTTATAGATAAGGATGAGCAACTAGATGATCAAAATTTAGAGCCCACTGACCATCTCGATGGAACCATGCCACGTAACAACTTGGAGCAAGAAACTCAACAAAATACAGGATCATCAATTGAGATCTTAAATGGGCAAGAAGGTCCAGACCCAACACTTGAAAATATGGACTTAAGAAATGTCCACGAGAGACCAAAGAGAATTAAATCCAAGCCTGCACATTTTGAAGACTATCAAGTAGAGTTACCCCCATCTCTAGACCTTGAGCATTCATCTCCTCACTCCAATCATGAGCCCTCAATGGTACACCCTCTATCAAATTTCATTTCTTATAATAATTTTACCGATTCACATAAAGTTTTTTTAGCGGCCATTACGCAAAATAATGAGCCAAAATATTATACTCAAGCTGTGCAAGATCCGAGATGGGTGGAAGCTATGAAGGCTGAAGTTCAAGCTTTGGAAGAAAACGGGACTTGGACTCTCCAAGAACTCCCCGAAGGAAAACGAGCTATCGACTCAAAGTGGGTGTACAAGTTAAAGTACAAACCGAACGGGGAAATTGAACGATACAAGGCACGTCTTGTTGCTAAGGGCTTCACACAAATGGAAGGCATCGACTTTCATGACACCTTTGCGCCCGTAGCAAAACTTGTCACCGTTCGAAGCCTTCTTGCCGTTGCTGTGAAAAAGGAATGGCATATCCATCAACTAGATGTTAACAATGTCTTCCTACATGGAGATTTGGATGAAGATGTGTATATGAAGGTTCCACAAGGATTTCTGAAGCGGGATGACAAACGAGTTTGCAAGCTAAACAGGTTACTTTAGGGGCTCAAACAAGCATCGAGAAACTGGTACCAAAAATTCACGAGTTTCTTACTAAGCCTTGACTTCAAGCAATCAGGAGCGGATCACTCGCTTTTTCTTTTTAAAAAGGAAGGCACATTCATAGATGCGCTCATTTATGTTGACGATGTCATCATTGCGGGTAATGATAAAGGCAATATACGAGAGATCAAAGAGTTACTTGACAAGAAGTTTAGCATTAAAGATCTCGGGCCGATAAAGTTCTTCCTTGGTATCGAGGTTGCCCGAACAAAACAAGGAATGGTTTTAAGCCAACGTAAATACACGTTGGACATATTAGAAGACACGGGTATGATGGGTTGTCGTCCAAGCACATTCCCGATGGAACAAAATTTGAAGTTAGATAAACGAAACGATGAAGCACGAGTGGATGAAAACCAATATAGAAGACTTATCGGAAGACTGCTGTATTTGCAAGCGACCCGACCTGATATCATTTATGCAGTAAACATTTTAAGTCAGTTTGTTAGTGATCCTAGAGTGGGTCATCTTGAAGCCGCTAATCGAGTGTTGCGATACCTTAAGGCGACACCTGGGCAAGGCATACTTCCTACAAAGGAAGGTAGTTCTAACCTCACTGCCTACAGTGACTCCGACTGGCTTGGGTGCCCCATCACCCGAAGGTCGAGAACAGGTTACTTGTTACTTTTGGGAGGAGCACCTATATCATGGAAGTCGAAGAAGCAGTCAGTTGTCTCACGATCGTCTGCCGAAGCGGAATATCGTGCTATGGCTTCTACTGTAAGTGAAATTATATGGTTAAGATGGTTGTTAAAGGAGCTCGAGATGCCATGTGTGGTCCTACACAGTTGTTTTGTGACAACCAAGCTGCGCGACATATAGCCTATAATCCCGTATTTCACGAACGAACCAAACATGTTGAGATGGATTGCTACTTTGTGAGAGGAAGGGTTGAATCTAAAGAGACTGTTCCTATGCAGATTGATTCAAAATTGCAAATCGCAGATGTGTTTACAAAGCCTCTGGGAACACAAAACTTTCATGCACTACTTGACAAGTTGGGCATTGTTAATCTCCATGCACCAACTTGAGGGGGATTAATGACATGGATTCTTATCTCTTCCTAATTTACTCCATAATTATAGCCTCAATCACCTTGACGCATATTCCATCTATTCCTAATTTAGACCACAATTGTAGGCGTAATCATTTCTTTGTTTCCAAAGTTATCCACTGTATTCTTGTATTTATATGGACGCTCCCTTTTGTATCAATATCAATTCAATTGAGTGAAATCATATACCATGATAACTAAAGTTATTAGAATTGAGATACTAGACAAAATTGTAGAATTGAGATACTACATGGGCAATTTTATAATTTATTTTCTATTTATTATAGAAACCCAATTATTGAGAAAATTTTGGCAAAAACTTAGTTGAACGAGGAGAATTTTCTCTAGTTTAATTTTTTGTTCAATAACCTTTTGAGAAGGTTCGAGACTGTTAACCATTGATGTATGAAATATCCACGAAGATTTAAGTAATATCCTTATATAAATGTACATACATACATGATTCACTCAAATTCACTTTCATCTAAAAATATCAAAATTTCGAGAAATCGTCAATGATAGTTCATGCCCGTACGTATAGGAGGCTAGACTACCCTTTACACCCAAACCCAAAACTGTACCCTAAAAGTACAACTAGAATTAATTATTCCATAATTTTGTTTTCTGAATTTCATACCATTTTGTCAAAACATGTTTAAAGTCACCCTGAGCAGTAACATCTATAAACCATGACGAAAATAAAATAAAAACAAAATTAGTTACTTTATAAATTTATACTAAAATTTTAATCACCTCTCTTTACTACAAAAAATTAAAATCTAAACTACTACAAGAGACTTAACTTGCATTTGATCGTTTAAGATCTTGTAACTTCTAACCCTCGTGCCTTGTGCTGTCTTTATGACCCAAATCCCATTAAAACCTTATTAAAGTTAGACCACAAGCAATTCCTCAAAGCTCCATGGAAGTTATACCTTTAGATTCATCAAAGTCGCCATCTTAAACCATGGATTAATTACCACCTTCAATAGTGAATTAGTGATGGATGATTAGACGAACAACCGTGTTATGATCTTAACTTGCATTTACGTTCTTTTCGTTTACATCTTCTATCATATCGACAACTTCTTTAATATCCCACCTCTTTTCTACATCGGGCTCACAACAACTCAAACCTATGTTCAACAATTTCAACATTTCCCCTTCGTTATGCTCGTTAAACCCTCCTAAGTCTTTATCAAACAAGTCAACCGTCACTTCCTCTTTCAAAAACGAGTCAACAAAGTTCACTAACTCCGCATCACCGCCTTTACTTTGATGTAAAGTGTTTGCAGGGAATTTTCCACTCATAATCTCTAGAATCAACACCCCTAAACTCCATACATCCGTTTTCTTGGTTATCCGACCGTGGTTTTTGTACTCGGGTGATTTGAAGGCGATCATGACATCTCGTGCGTGTTCTTGGTTGGTTATGGGAACCAACCCGTAGTCCGTGAGGAGTGGCTCAAACTCGTGATTTAGTAGAACGTTTGATGATTTTAGGTGACCGTGTGGTGCAATTAGGCTTGGAAGCTCATTGTAAAGGTGTAGAAGCCCTCTTGCCACACCTTTCACAATCTTTAACCGAGTTGCCCAATCTAGGGTTTGTCTTAATTGCGATCGGCTTCCTGAGACAAATTTCTTTTAATCATGATCAGAAGTGGTAATTTCGACTAACTAATTTTTATAGTAAGGTCCAATGTGGCTCTACTCTCTTAACATGTCAAAAAAAAAAAATTAACACGTGAAAGGGTCAAATGGGTTTGAAAGTCAAATTCTGATTGATTTATACGAACTTTTAATTTATGTGTTTCAAAATTTAGATTTTTTTTTTTTTGGAAACAAAAAATTTAGATTAATATTGATTTGTAATTATGATTAAGGGACAAAACTTAGCTAAAAAATGATCCTTTTAAACGTATTTGTTTTGACCGACCGCCATCTTGTGACTTGTAATTATGATGTTTAGGAAAGGTATTATACCGTGTAGATGAACGGCCAAACTGATGTTTTCAACATAGCCCGCAACAAAGAGTTTCTCGTCGTTGCGATAGTAGAAGGCGATAAGCGGTACCAAATTGGGGTGACTCAACTTGCCTAATCTTTTCATATGCTTCACAAACTCATCTTTTGTAACATTATTCATTTGATTGTATCTCTTAACAACAAGTACTTTTTGGCGAGTGATAACGGTCTTATAACTCGCTCCAAAAATCCCACCACCAAGGACCACGGCGGACGCCCGTAACAAATCCCCTAGGTCAAACATTTCCGTGCCGTCTTTCAAGAAAGTCAACTTCAGTGATTCACCCTCTAGCTTCTTGGCGCCAACACCTTGCTCCATTTGATCATGGTTGGTTGAAACTCCCGGTGGCGGTTGTAGAACCTCGGTTGAAGATTTTCTAAATTTTTGTAGGATAATGAAAGCTAAAGCAATTGCTACTAGGGCTACAACCACCGCCAATGCGATCATGATGATGGTGGCGTTGGGGAGTTCCGGCTTGCACTCCGGGAACGGTGGTCCACAAAGCACGCCATTACCTATATATATCACCGGATGGAGAAAATGTGTCAAAAGTTATTCTTTTGTATTGAACATGGTTTAAATTAAGGGTTTGTATCAAAGGATTTTTTAATATATGTTTAAAGGCACATCACAATTGTATTAAATGTCTGTTATATCCTTACATTTAATTTATTGAAAATTTCATAAAGATAAAATTAGTATAACACAAAAATATTAATGACTCATTAATATCATTTTAATTTTAATTTTAATTTAACAAATCAGCAAAACCCTTGTATCAAAACCCTTAAATTAAAGACTCGTTTAATATTAGTTTAGCCAAAAAGACAACATAACTAATGGATTTCAATCAAAACAAACCA
The DNA here is from genome assembly GCA_963853835.1 of Calendula officinalis. Classification (NCBI taxonomy): domain Eukaryota; kingdom Viridiplantae; phylum Streptophyta; class Magnoliopsida; order Asterales; family Asteraceae; genus Calendula; species Calendula officinalis. Next base: position 21,087,353 of record OY970827.1, read on the forward strand.
ACACCTAAAAGTGTACTCTAATCTTATATCTTGTTTTCTCATCAAGGTCGACTGATATTGTTGTTATTGCATAAGACGGTCGAAATGAAAACGACATAACTAACCTGAAAATTGGCTTTTAGGGAAACTCTGAAGCCGTTTCGGTATAGGACCGAATAAATTATTGTTGGCAAAGTTTACAATGGTCAAGTTATCTCTCACAAACACGGGAATTTCACCCTCAAATTGATTATTCTCGAGCATTAAATCTCTTAGCCTCGGCAATCTAGTTAACGACGAAGGAAGCAGACCTTTAAACGCGTTATTAGCCAAATAAAGCTTCTTAAGCCTCTTCATCCCATCAAAAGCATCCGTTGGAATCTCGGTATGAAACTTGTTGGCTGTCAAGAAAATACTTCTCAATCTATGCAACCGTTTAAACTCGGGGAAGTCGCCGTCTAAACTATTGTTTTGAAAGCTTATTGTTAATAAATTCGGCAATTTCATCAATATATTTGTGTCAATGTCACCGCGAAGGCCTTTTCCTTCTAGTCGTATCCCCCAAACTGTGTCATTGACACAAAGAACGCCTTCCCAACTGGGTTCGTTCCCAATGCACGGGATTGTCATCGGGTTCCAAGTGGTTAATTTGTAACCGTTTTTGAGAGATTTCTTGAACTCGAGAAGGGTTTCTTGATCGGTGGTGTTTGCAGGGTGGATGATTAATGAGATAAATAGGATGATAAGATGAAGGAGGTGGTGGTGGAAATTCAAACGGGCTCGAGCCACCGTCATGTCATGACAATGACGGAGGCTCCCCCGCCGGAGAAATGATGTGGCGGGTGGAGGTGGCGGCCTGGATCGGATGTCTCGAATATGATCAAATGGGGTTTTGTGGGCATGAACAAAGGGCGAGCTAGAGAGAGATTTTAGACAAAGAATTAAAGAAAGAAGGAAAAAAAGAAACAAGATTGTAAGAAGAATCTTGAAGAGGTACAATTGGCACATACAATGATTTACATCAGATTTATACGGAGCACCTTCAATTTCTCAAGTATTAGTTTCTAAGACATCAAGATTCAATTCGGATATTCGCTCGGCCAAATTGTCATCACATAAATTCAGAAAATGTCACTAAAAGTAAAAATAAAATAAAAAAATCAGTCACAAAATATGTTACATAGATAGAGCCGGTGCTTTTTCATTAAGAGAGTTGGTACAACATTTAAATCAAATTATATAAGTATTTTGAAATAGCAATTACGGTGTGTAGAGTAGTTTATTTAGACCGGTACATATTCTAAATTGCCCTTTGATATGACATTACACATCATCATATTTGACCAATAGAAATGTGGAATGATCATGTCACTAAAAAAGTGTCATTCTTAGCTCCATATAAAGATGGAAGATTGGGTCAACTTTAGTACGGGTCAAATTGTGTTGACCTAGAAAAATTATGTTATTTTTGGAATATATAATGGATAAGTAGGGATTCCCGTTTTAGTTTTCTTATACGTTTCGACATATACGGTTCAATTATTGCTTATGTTAAAAGCGATGAGCACTTTTCAAGTGTTTGGAATTTGGATATTAGAAACACAATAAGTGCTTGCTTGCTATTTTATTTTGTATATGTACAAATACAGTGAATATTTCCCCATAATAATTATAATTATATCAAGCATTAATCCAGATAGAGGTTTGAAACAAAAGCTGATAAAACTAGTCATCATTATTAAAAAAGCGTTAATGGTGAACAACAATAAGCACTGAGCATTTCTCATCAACTATACACTCTCAATGCTCTACATCTAAATTATACCACATTATCTTAACATAAACTTATCAGTTATATTAGATTAGAAGATACACATAATCTTGTTAATATTTGAATAGATTTGTTAATATCTTGTCCATAGAAATAGGATCTTGTACACTATATAATGAGGTGTTGATTAATGAGAAAGCAAGCAATTATTCTATATTCTCTTATATGGTATCAGAGCTAACAAACCATCTTCTTCCTCTGATTCGCAAGATGAAACTTGGTCTCGACTCGACGCCATAGTTCTACAATGGATCTACGGCACCATCTCGCATGATCTCCTTCATACTATCCTAAAACCGGATACCAAAGCCGCCGATGCTTGGACCGCTCTCTCTAATATTTTTCAGGATAACAAATACACGCGGGCAGTGTATCTAGAGGACAAGTTCTCCAATGTCAAACTCGACACATTTACTAACGTTTCTTCTTATTGTCAGGAACTAAAAATACTTGCAGATCAACTCGCCAATGTCGGATCTCCTGTCCCGGACCACCGTCTCGTTTTGCAGATGATTGCTGGCCTAAACGACCAATATGACGGAGTCGCGATGATGATCCAACAAACTAAACCCCTCCCGGACTTCTACGAAGCACGTTCAAAACTGTGCTTGGAGGAAACTCGCAAAGCCAACCTTGCAAGCCAATCGGCCGCCACGGCTGCCACCGCACTTCATGCGGCCTCCACTGACGAAACCAAAAACAGCCCTACCAGCCCATCCCCTGGTCGTGGTCGCAGTTCAGAATCACACGGCAGGGGGCGCGGTCGAGGCCGAGGCCGTGGTCGAGGCCGGGGCTATCCAAACCACAGCAACTACCAACAAGGGTTCACACCTTTTCCAAACATGCAGTGGCCTTTCAACCCATGGCAATACCCTCCGTGTCCGTACCCCACCACCAGTTGGCGTCAACAATCCTCAAATCAGTCACCATCCCAAGCCCTGGGCATACTCGGACCACGTCCACAAAATCAGTCCCATGCAGGCCCTACACCGACTGATATTGCGCAAGCCCTCTACACGATGACACTCAATACCCCGGATCAAAATTGGTATACGGACACCGGAGCAACCTCGCACATGGCCCACTCGACAGGTAGTTTCTCGTCTAATTTTAATAATGGTTTTAATACTAACGTCATTGTCGGGAATGGCTCCACTTTGCCCATCCACGGTACCGGAAACCAAACCCTCGCACATCCTTACCCTCCTATTAAACTTAAAAACATTTTACATGTCCTTAATATTATCAAAAACCTTCTTTCCGTTCGTCGTTTAACTACTGACAATGATATTACTCTTGAATTTGACAAATTTGGTTTCAATGTGAAGGATTACCAGACGCGGATTCTCATCCTACGATGTAACAGCACGGGCGATCTATACCCACTCACCTCTTCCGCCTCCACAACCTCCCGCACTCCTCCGTCTGTTTTTGGTGTGTTATCTCAAGACCTTTGGCATCACCGTCTCGGTCATCCTGGCTTAGCTTAATTACGTTTACTTAAAAATAATTCTTCTATTAGTTGTGGGAAACTTACTAGTAATAAAATTTGTCAATCTTGTATTTTTGGCAAACACATTAAATTACCGTTTTATGATTCATTGTCTAGCACTACTTTACCCTTTGATATTATACATAGTGATTTATGGACCTCCCCAATCCCAAGTTCGGGAGGTCATCGATATTATATCTTATTTCTCGACGACTATACAAATTATTTATGGACATACCCCCTTGGTCAAAAGTCACAAGTTTATCAAATTTTTCAAAACTTCTCAACCCTTATACAAACTCAATTTAAACGTCCCATCAAGACTTTTCAATGTGACAATGGCAAAGAATACTCAAACTCACAATTTCAACAATTTTGTAATCAAAATGGTATGCTTTTTCGTTTCTCGTGCCCATACACATCTCCTCAAAACGGCAAAGCCGAACGAAAAATCCGGTCCATCAACAACATTATCCGCACACTCCTTGCTCACTCCCACGTCCCCCCTTCTTTTTGGCACCACGCCCTTCAAATGGCCACCTACATTTCCAACATTCTGCCTTCCAAACTCCTCAACAATGCCACTCCCACCTCAATCCTATACAACCGACTCCCCTCATACTCTCACCTCCGAACCTTTGGTTGCTTATGCTACCCGCTCATCCCTTCCACCAACATCCACAAACTAGAAAATCGTTCTTCCCCTTGTGTCTTTCTTGGTTACCCCTCCAATCATCGGGGGTACAAATGCTATGATCTTACCACAAAACAAATCATCATCTCTCGTCATGTCATCTTTGACGAATCTGTGCTACCTTTCACCAAACTCAATACCCCACAAACGTCCTACGATTTCCTACATAACAATATTCACCCATCAATTTTCACCTCAAATTGTTCGGACCCCACACCTACAAATCCGAACCATAGCAACCCCGCAACACCCAATGCTCCAATCCCGCCCTCACCACAAACACCCACTGCTCGCAACCCTCCCTCCTCCTCGGGTCAAAGCACCCATCCGGGTCAGACAACCCCTACCCGTAACCCACCTCACCATCCATCGGGTCAAACAAACATACAGCCCACTCCTTCCGTCCCCACCTCGCGTAATATACCACCTCTATCATCCGTCCCTCCTACCACTCCTCAAAACACAAACCCACCTCCCCCTCCCTCTCCCACCCGTACTATGACCACTCGTAGTATGGCCGGTATCTCTAAACCTAAGAACCAATTCAATCTCCACACCTCTACTACCCTATCTTCCATCCCAAAGAACCCTACAGATGCCCTTCTAGATCCAAATTGGAGCCATGCCATGACCGACGAGTTTAATGCCCTTATTTCTAATAAGACGTGGGAACTAGTTCCTCGTCAACCTAATATGAATATTATACGTTGCATGTGGATTTTTAAACATAAAAAGAAATCTGACGGTTCTTTTGAGCGGTATAAGGCTCGTTTGGTTTGTGATGGCAGGTCTCAACAGGTTGGCATCGATTGTGGAGAAACTTTTAGTCCAGTGGTTAAACCCTCCACTATTAGAGCTGTTTTAACCATTGCACTATCAAAGTCTTGGCAAATTCATCAACTTGATGTCAAGAATGCCTTTTTACATGAAAATTTGAATGAAACAGTATACATGCATCAGCCCATCGGTTTTCGTGACTCACGATTCCCGGACCATGTTTGCTTATTAAAGAAGTCCCTCTACGGTCTAAAACAAGCTCCTCGTGCCTGGTATCAACGATTCACGGATTATGTCTCCACACTTGGATTCTCTCACAGCAAGTGTGACCACTCACTTTTCATCTACAACAATGGAACGGACATCGCTTATATCCTATTATATGTGGACGACATAATTCTAACCACCTCCTCCGACGCTTTACGTCAAAAATTCATGAACCTTCTTGCCAAAGAATTTGCCATGAAAGATCTCGGTCCGTTGAGCTATTTTCTTGGAATCTCTGTTAACCGCACAAATAACAACATATTCTTATCTCAACAAAAATATGCTCTAGAGATTATCGAACGAGCCGGCATGTCTTCTTGCAACCCGGTTGCCACACCGGTTGACACTAACCCCAAGCTTAGTGCCACATCCGGCACTCCGATTGACAACCCAACTCCATACCGCAGCCTAGATGGAGCTTTGCAATATCTTACTTTTACAAGACCAGATATTTCTTATGCGGTTCAACAACTATGTCTCCACATGCATGCTCCACGTTCTACGCACTGGGATGCCTTGAAACGCGTCATACGCTACGTCAAAGGCACACTCACATACGGTTTGTATCTCTACAAAACACCTCTTTCACATCATGTATCTTATACCGATGCTGACTGGGCCGGTTGCCCAGACACCCGGCGCTCCACATCCGGATACTGCGTATATCTTGGAGAAAATCTCTTATCATGGCCAGCCAAAAGGCAAACTACCCTATCCCGCTCTAGTGCCGAGGCCGAATACCGGGCGGTAGCTAACGTTGTTTCGAAAACGTGTTGGTTACGCAATCTACTTCTAGAGTTGCACCAACCAATCAACCACGCCACTATGGTTTATTGTTATAATGTCAGTGCAGTCTACTTGTCGGGCAATCCAGTTCAACACCAACGAACCAAACACATTGAACTTGATATTCATTTTGTTCGGGAAAATGTTCAACGCGGTCAAGTTCGTGTACTTCATGTGCCATCCAGATATCAAATAGCAGACATCTTTACAAAAGGATTACCCAGAATCTTATTTGAAGACTTCAGATCCAGTCTCAGCATCCGGTCTCCTCCCGCTAAGACTGCGGGGGTATATTAGATTAGAAGATACACATAATCTTGTTAATATTTGAATAGATTTGTTAATATCTTGTCCATAGAAATAGGATCTTGTACACTATATAATGAGGTGTTGATTAATGAGAAAGCAAGCAATTATTCTCTATTCTCTTATAATTTAGATTCAGCCTGTTAAAGGAGAAAAAAACCAACCATTTCACGGCCTGAAGAAGAACAAATTCCTACCTAAAAAACCATTAAATTACACGTTTCCACCATCCGAACTGCTGCAACCTTGATTTGGAACAACATTACTACCCCCACCAAAATCTCCATCTAAACTCATTTGTTGCACTTCTTGAGGTGACAAGATTTTTATGCACCCAACACAGCTTACAAACTCCCTGTTACAAATGGACAAAAAAGGGGTCAAAATGCAGAAAAGGCACTTGAGAAGTTATGTGTCAAAATGGTTTTTTTTTTCAAAGTATGTGTGTGTGTAGATAGGAGAAAGAATATGGACATACTCCCACGGGTCATCTCCAACAAGAAGAACATCATTCTCATGATCCACATACACAAGTTTCCAACCAACTCTCTGTCTATCCTCCAATTGACCCTCAATACCAAATCTTCGGGCCAAATCTTGTTTAAGTTCCTCATAACCCGAATAAGCAGATATATCAATCGATCTTCCAACTGCTCCACGTTTATACACCTACAAGCAAACAATACCATATACTCAACTCCCCCAATTCTCATGAATTCATCATCTTAAGTTAATCTAACGATCATGTTTTAATCCTTAAACTTTCACCAATCTGACGTTATGAACCTTACACTTTTTCTTGCATGATTTAGACCCTTAACTTTGGTTATGACCTGCTCTCACAAGTTCAGACTTACAAAAACTATTTTAACCCATAAATTGTTTGCTTGTTTTCACTTCTATATATAAACTTGAACCCGGCTTTTTAACAATAATAAGTAGTAGTAATAATGAAAAACAATACAATAAATAGGTGATGCATTGGAAGATAAAAACAAGTTTGAGGGTTAAGCCATCGAACATGTAAAAGTTTAAGGATTATGAATCAAACCTTTGTATATGTTCGCATTCGTTGAAACTGTTGTGGAGGTGGGGCCCACACATCACTATTTAACAAATTATTTTCATTTAAGGTAGAATCAATCGGGTTAAAGGGCATATCGGGAACTCCAAATGATTGAGAAACCATTGATGACGAGAGTTCGGGCTGAATCATGCCATCTGGACTCAGATTATTTTGAAAGTCTTTACTGGGTCCCACCATTCCTTTTGTGGTCAACGGATCAGTAATTATTGATGGCATTCCCATTCCCAAATGGTTGTGGTCAACGTTGACCCCAAATGGAACAATATCTTGAACTTTGTGACCATGAATTTGTGGTGGTTGTGAATTTGAAGACAAATGATTAGGGTTAGGGTTAGGATTAGGGTTTTGGTTTTGATGTTGTAAATGAAGATTGTTTTGAGGAACACAAATTGAAGTAGCTGAAGATGAAATATCCAAGAAATCCGTCTGTGTTGTTGTTCCATTAATATTGTTTAAATATGTCATTGGGGTTAAGAACCCTTGATTTTGACTTTTTGAAATGTTGACCGACTGAGAGCCTTTAACAAAGTTGACATTTGGTGGTATAGTTTGACTTTCTGCAACAGTATTCATTATATGATTAGAATTAATCATTGAAGGAACAATATTTGAGCAGTTATTAGTTGAAGGTGATGTAGAACACGATGGAACATCATCTGTAATCCTGGTCAATAAGCTGCTGCCATGTGTCGAAATCTGATTGGTTGGGTGAAGTTTTGGTTGTTGAGAAAGATGAGAAAACTGAATATTTGGTTGACTATTGTTTCTTGACATACTTTGAGAAAGTGGTGATATTGGTGTTTGACTTGTGTCAATTGTTTGACTTGTTGACATTGACCTCGAGAAAGTTTGACTTTGACCAATATCCATTAATGGCTTCTGTTGATCCTGTGACTGCTGTGATTTAGATTGTTGAGATAATAACGATTGTTGCTGCTGATGAAGCCTTTGTAGAAGTTGAATAGGAATTTGATTATCGGGCATTTGTAATTGCTGACTAATTTGTTGATCTGGAAACTGTTGACTTTGACTTTGACTCATTGCCATTGTTTGCTGTTGTTGTTGAAGGTTTCTATACAGATGATGGTTCTGCATTGAAGACTGCTGCTGAATTACATTTTGAGGATGATTTTGTGACTGAATTTGGTTTTGGGTCAATGTTTGACTAATCAAATTTTGTCTCGTAAGTTGTTGACTTGGGTCAGTCAACTGTTGCTGAGGCTGCATCATTGAGGCTAATGGGTTCATGGTTCCAGGTTGTGGCAGCTTTTGTAATTGATCAATCTGTGTTGACCTTTGACTTTGACTTTGACTATTAAACTGTAAGTTGTTTTGAGTAAGCATTTGTGGAGGTCCATAATTTTGCAAAATGGATCCGGATAACGGGTTCAAGTAACCCGGTTGGATCGAATTGTTTTGTTGCATATTCATCCATTGAACTAAACTTAAACCAGGATCTTTAGTTATATCTTCACCGAGCCAAGGCATTGTTCTTTTAAATAAATTATCTAAATCACCTGATTCTGCATCTGTAGAATTTTTATTTTTAAATAACAAATTATTACAAAAAGTCAAAAGATTCTTGAAAATAAATTATTTGTATATTAAAATATAAAAATAATCATTTGTTGACTTAAAAGTTACTGCTCAACAAGTTGGTCAAACAAGGAAAATGACAATACAACAAAGGAATATAAGCCACAAGGTATTGTGACTTAATATTTTGCACTTTTCTATGATGGAATGATAGGGGCCAGAAAATGCATAAAGTTTCACATAAATTGAATAAAAGATTGAGTAAATTACATAAATCGCCCCTGTGGTTTGAATGAAATTATGGATTTTGTCCATCTGCCTTTTTTATCAGTTAATACCTAATCTTGCAACTTCGACTGTCCTTGATTTTGGAACATGTAATATCAACGGTCCCTAAAAACTCAACAAGTTTGCTAAACAAGTTTCATAATTCTGGTAATAAAAATTTGAGGGACGAACCACCAGGACGATATGTAATTTACTCAAAATGGAGTAAAAGATTAATATTTTAGTAAAAATTGATATTAATATTAAGCCTTTCCCAATTGTATATAAATAAAGAAATAAAAAAAAAAATAGTAAATAAAGATACCTGGTTGTCTTGGGCGTTTGGGTTGGTAAAAAGGAGGTGTAGGGCAGATGAAAAAGGGAGCTGTAACGGGCTCAATCTCCCAAACAGAAACACGGGTTCGTCTTTCCCCACCCGTTGATTCATCCCATCCAACCTATTCCCATTATAAAATAAATGAGCAAAAATATAGATACAGAGGAACAAGTTACAATTCAGGCATTGATTGTATATATAATATAATAATAAATGGAGAAAAGATATATGGTGGGACCCAACTAAAAGATGACATTTTTTGGTATATAAAATGAGAGAAAATACCTGTAGGTTTCGCCATTGTGAGTTTTTCCATCTAAGGGGATCAAGATCGCTTATACCTGTAATCGTACCCATATATCTGCACAATTTTCACACTTTTTAGAATTCTCGTAAATAACTAATTTATAATCTCACTGAAAATAAATTTATAAAAGTAGAAAAATAATATATGGTATGAATCTTTAAATACAATATAGATAATTGGTGTAATAAATTAAAATATATATATATATATATATATATATATATATATATATAAAGCATGCACTCTTACCTTCTTGTTCCAGATTCTTCTGTTTCAAACATCATCCGAAAACGCATTCCAAGTGATATTTGGTTACTACACACAGCTTTATAGTATCTTGCTAATGGAATAACAAATTCCGACGGACTAGCCCTGTTTTATAAATTAATTAATTAATTAATTAATCCATCTTCTTTAAAAAAATTAATTAATTAGTAAATTACCTTGGGTTATAAAAGACAGTAAAAGGGCTATTATTTGCAGCTGCATGAGCAGCAGCAGCCAATATTCCAATATGCATACTATCACTTGATAAAACCGATGATGATAAATTGGTTGGTTGTCTGTTAGCTCGTCTAATACCCAATAGTAACTGCTGATTTTCATCCCTATTATATGCCATTAAAAATACTAAAAAAATTAGTAAGTTGTTTTTTTTAGTAAATTACATAAATCTTCCTTGTGGCTTGTATGAAATTATGAATCCTGTCCCTCATATTATTTTATTAGATAAATAGTCCCTAAATGAAAATCTTACATGTTTGAAAATTAAGAGATAAGTCAAGGGACCAAATCAATAATTTCATACAAACCATAGTGAATATTAATGTAATTTACTCTATATATTTAACTCGTTTCAATAAGTATGCACAAATTACTATGTAATGTGTATTTGATGACATTACCTAATAAATAACACCGAATCTCCAGCCAAAAGCCGTTTTCCACTAACAAATAGGCTCCAGCCGGTTGTGAGCAAGTGACGTTTTGGTTGCCCTGAGTTTCAATTTAGGAAAGTTATTGTTAATGTTGATGTCATTGAAAAGAGGGTTTTTGGATTCTAATTATTTAAGATAAATATAAACACTAACCGCGATATATATGACGAAATGTCCATTGGGTATCATGTAAATCCTTTGCTACAAGTTCCTGTGCGGGTGGTTGCATTGAAAAATCCTACAAAAAAAGGAAACTTTTAGATAAAGAAATAAAGAGGTTAAGGGTATTTTAGTCATTTCACAAGGAACCAAAAGTGAAAGAAAGTAGTCAAAGTAGGGAGCATTTATGGGAACATTTATGTAATTTACTCTGAGAAAGGGTAAAACTTAAGAATTTCACATTTAACATTTATAAGAAATTTACTCACTAAAGGGGGAAAGATCTTTTCAGCTGCTCGACGAGGTACAGAAAATCCTCCATGAGTACTTGTATCACTTGCAGTCAATGTTTTGCAAAAAAACTGTGTTTGTGGTTTATTTATTTTCATTGAAAGATCTGATCTCAATAATGCTTCCTTATCAAACTGCATTTTATCGTAATTAAACCATTAATATATTCTAATTACCAATTTAAAAACATAAAAACGAGTTACAACGTACCGAAGGAACAGGCTGGAGTGTCATTTGAGCATATACTTCATCTGTTTCGGGGTCAGCCTAAATGGAAATAATTAAAATGATAAAAGTTTTTATTTAATTACATGTTGAATGATTATATCGATAATAAATTGCATACATGCAATGTGACGCTATGAAGGATGCATAACAGCTTTGATTGGAGATTTGGATAGTTTGGAATTTGTGAATCGACATCCTTTTTCATAGATGCTGCAACCTGTAAGCATATATTATAACAGTGTTAAAAAAAATTAAATGAAAATATAAACCTTAAACATAAAGGACATCTTTTTTAAATTCTTAATCGAATAATCGCTTCTGTTAGAAAATAAGTTGTTGAAGATGTTTCTGATAATTAGATTTTGAGTGCTTAGCAAATTTGAATGTTTAAAGAATTAATAGGTATAATTACCAAAAAGGACATCATTGTGTAAAAAAAAGAGTGATGTTTTAATAGGTAACATGACGAAAAAAACATTACTGTGTTAAAAAGGGAGAGATGTTTTGATAAATGGAGGAAATAATGTCCCTCAATATGTTAAAAATTGGATAATCAGTTTCATACTAGTTGCAGCCAATCTAGTCGTTTGGGTAAAATAATGTTACCTAATTACCCATTTTTAACATATTTTGAGAGACTTCTGCTCCTCCCATTTAACAAAAATATCTCTTTTAATAATGTCCTTTTTAGGCATATTATTTAGGGCGAATTTTATAAAAATGCTATCTACTTTTCATTTTGTCCCATATTGACCAATGTACTTGGGGTTGTCTCATATTAGCCATTAAAAGTTTGTTTCTTGTCCCATTTGTACCTATATTTGACTAGGTAACCGGTTTGAGTTGTAAAAAGCATGACGTGGCAATTAAAATGATGATGTGGTCCGGTCATTGCTAACGTGGCTATTTATTTTTACTTTTTTTAATTGTCATGTGGACAATTTTTACCACTCAAACCGTTAACCAGTTAATTAATGGGACAACAAACGAACTTTTAGCGACTAATATGGGACAAACCTAAGTACATTGGTCAATCTGGGAAAAAAAATGGAAAGTACATATGGTTTTTACAAAATTCGCCCTTTTATTTATTAGTTAAAATAACAGATTTGCTAACAATGGAAATAAAAAAAAAACATGATTTACATACAAAAGAACTTACGGAAATAACATTCTACCAAAAAAATTAAAAGAAAAGAAATATACCAAAGCTAAGGGGAGTTGGTACCCTACTGTTGCACAATATTAAATGCACCCAATAAAAGTCTGTTATGTTTGATGAACAAATAAAGCTAACATTTGTTTGCTATATTTATTAATCGGATTAAAATGAGCCAACCACTTTTCGATGCAGTACTAACAACTATTCTAGTTTTACCATCAAAATAGCAATCATAGAATGACTATATTAGCCTTGACATATGGTGGGTTCATGTTGCCAGATAACAATGCCAATGATATCATATGAGGAAATTTTCATTTAAAATTTTCAAAATATAAAAAATAAATGTAGAATAATTACTACTGTAATGTTAACCTATTTCTAGCACCATGCCCATCAACTTCAGTACAATTATTATGCTATTACAACGACTTGTACGTTATGCACCTACTACAAATTACAATGTTTAAAAAGTTTTGAACCTAAAATGACCTAATTTTGGCGGTCTTTATTACAAATTATTGTTAGTCTGCACCCGGACCACAATATATTATTACTTTACCCTTAATAAATACCCTGTTTGTCCTATGAAAATTGCAAAGTTTTGACCTAGCATGTAGTCTAAAAATATTGGTTTCACTATTTTATACCGAGAATGTTGGGTCGATAATCAATATAATCGACTTGTGTATAAATGATGTTAACACTTAACAAAAGGGGGTGATTTTTATACCACATCTTTTACTCCTTCTACCACAATGATTGCTTTACATGCTTGTACAGTTTGCAGGAATATTAGTACATTGTGGTAGATGCATTAAAAGGTGTGGTATGAAAACTAATTCCCCTTAACAAAATACGGAGTATATAGTAAACATCTTTTTATAAAGTTATTTGAACACAGTTGGTTTTCAGAATGTAAAGGCAAGTGGGCCCTACAAGAAAGCATTTGCAATGACCATAAATTTAAACGAAAGAGAAAAAAAAGGCAATGCTCAGTAAAAGATTTCTGAATTTTGCATCATAAAAGCTTTAAAGAAAGCAAATTCTTCATTAGCAACCAAAAGGGAATTTGCAGAGAGAGATTCTCTCCCACCAACCATCACCATGACAGGCGCACTTTAGCAGATTTTAAATTTGTTTTCTTTCTATTTTTTATGATAATAATTCTTTTATTTTGGAATAAAACTTTTGTCATAGATTCATTGATTTAGCAAAATTCATGTATTACCAATTCCGATAACATGAACAAAACAAAAGTAATAATTGAATTTGTTCCCAGATTCCTTTCATACTCATCTTTGCATTACATGGTTGTACCAAACAACCATATTTTTCCAAATAGTATCCACCGCCAGATCAGATATCAAATTCGGTGGCATACTTCATGACCAACTTGTACGGTACAAGCGGTTAAAAGTTTTAAGCAAAAACTACAATAGAAAAGGATGATCAGGCAAAAGCGCACGTTAGTCAGCGTAATATAGCAAAATGAATAACCTGTTCGCTGTGGCCTTGAGGAAAATAAACGACGTGAGTTCCGGCTGTCGGTAAGTTCACCAGAGGTCCGGCACACGTTTGCCATAGCTCCGGATTGATTATACTCTTCTTCTCTCCAGCTGTAAATATCAAATTGAAATTTAAAAGTTTATAAAACTGAAAATGTTTGTAGAATAATATTATGTTGTTGACGGAGATTCAGAATATTTTCAGATTAGTTTCATTTCCGACAACTCGATAACAACAAAAACAACAAAAAGAATGTTAAAAAAATAAAATGTAAATCAGAGCTTGTTCTCAATCGCTTGCCGTTGAAGATCAGAGTGATTGTAAATCTAACCTTCGTCTAGATTCTCCGTCGTTAAAGTAGATCCAGAAGCGTTTGCCGCCGTCTTCATTGCTTGCGAAATTCGGATCACCGACTAACAAAGTATTTATTTTACAAAAAGAAACTGAAAAAATAAAGATACAAAGCTACCACCGGAGATTCATCGGTGCTTATGAACAGTAGAGATTTGAGTTTAATAAATGTGGCGGTGAGCGGTGTTTTCCGGCGGAATACGCCGGAAAAAGGAAAAAGGTTAAGAGAGAAAAAGAAATTAAAAAATAAAAATAAAAACAGCCGGAAAAGGTGGGAAGGGGGACAAGAAGAAGACCGGAGACACTTTAAAAAAGGAGGTTTTGCTGAGTATTGCAGAGACCAAACGCTGCAGCTTTGCCCCCACTCTCCCCCTCTTTCTCTCTCTTCAATCACTTTCTCTGTCTATAATCATATGACTTTCTTTCTGTATATCTATCACTTTCTCTCTCTATAAAGCTTCTGTATGTATATGTTTCTCTCTCTAGCTCTGTGTGTGTATTGTGGGGACTGACTAAACAAAGGAGAAGGGGGGCCTTTCAAGGTTGACCAGTAAAGGTTATTGTCGTAATTTACTTTTAACTGTTAGTTAAATAATAAATCAAGGCTTTTTTTTTTTTTAACAGCAATAAATCAAGGCTTTTACATTAACTTTTGTCTAGGGATAGTATTCTTTTAGGGGGTGATTTTTCACACCATATCTTTTAAGTATTATATCACAATAACTGCTTTATATATTTGTACAGTTTGCATGAATATGTATACATTATGGTAGGAGAATAAAAAATTGTGGTATGAAAACTAATTCCCTTTTCTTTTTGAGATATATTATATTTGTAGTGTGAGAATTCATTTTTGTATTATAATTTTTAATGAATCATAGACTACAAGTTTTATAGTTAATTAGCTAACTGTACAATTAAATAAAGTAATAGTTATGATGTATTCATTAAAATTTATGGTATATATATCATTACCTTTAAATAATCAGTCTTTTTCTTAGATATCAATTAATTTATATCAATTTTGTTAGAAAACATGAAGTACTTTGTTATCGATGTTTTTCAATCTTCAATAAGAGGTTATTTTTTAAGAGGTTATTACTATTTAAATAACCTCTAAAATGACTTTTTACTATTAGAATGGATTACCTTTTTAGGAGGTCACCTCAACCACTTAATCATCTTTCAATGTTTGATGCTTTTAGTCCATATATTTAATAATTTTATATTATAATTTATATGTGAATTATTTATTATTCTATAACTATAAATTATAAATTTATCATATTTCAGTACTTTTTAAGAAAGATCACACATGATCGATGATTATTTTATTTTTTTGTGGTATATTATGTATATAAAATAAAATGAGATATGGTTTTAGTTGTATATAAAGTGAGGGGTATTTATAAAATATTTAAGATAGATAAAGGTAAATTAGTAATATTAATAAGAAAAAGTCTTTGAAAAGTTAACCATTGAAGATGTTTTAATTAATAGATTATTACATGTTGTGACAAATTATAAGTCATTGGAGAGGTTAACATTGTGATGCTCTTATATAAAAATTATCGTATAATCTAGAAAAGTACTAATAAAAAGTTAGTAATTTTTATCTTATTTAAATGATGATATACTCACAATTGTTAAAGTAAGAAAAAACATATATTATTTTAGCTTTAATATTTTATGTTGATAAAAAAATTTAATAAATGAAATATTTATCTTGATAAAAATAATTTTAAGTATTTTAATTTTATCCTTTACTGGTATTAAAATATTAAGAAATGATATTTTTTCCTACTAATAAGTCTACTCATTTCTAAACTTGACATGTGTAATCCATTAATTCTCTTTCCTCATATCATGTTTTGATTTCGACATGTATCATGATCCAATTGGTAAGTACATGGGTAGGAATCAATACCATTTCTCTAAAATATTTAATAATATAATTTATTTGATAGTTAATGATAAATTATAATAAAAAAATATATAATTTGACATTGTGTATGAGTTATTTAATACTAGAAGATTTTTATTTTGTCACTGAAAAATCGCATTACATATTTTTAATAATTACGGAGTATAACTTTTAAAGTTGTTACAAATATTTGAGCAACCACACATTACATAGAAATAGGGACATATAAAGTTATAATCTTAATCAATTCAAAATCTCTATACTAAATTCATTTAACAAGTGGGAAAACAATTAAATGACAAAAACACTATAGATCGGTCAAGTTTCATTATATTGCAGTGGAGTTTAATTAGTTGTAATGCATTGTATCAATATTCAATGTGTTTATGTCAAGTGTTACAATTATATTAAATTATACCTATTTTTTATAACGAATTGAAAGATTTTACAATATTTATATTACAAAAATACTTTAATTGTTGTAATGTGAAAATGTGATTACCTTGATGTTATCTAAATCTGTCATGTTGATTTCTTTCAACAATGAAAATGAAACCTCATGCGGTTAATGAAATTTAAGGTTTTGTTTTCATAAATTATATAATTATTGAAGTTTAGGAATGATTTTTATAGATTTATTTACAAAATAAATAAATATAATCAACCTTTAATATTTTATTTTATAACAAACCAAAAAATAAATTACTAAGAGTATTGGTTCTAAACATTGGGATCTTAGTACCTTGTCGTTGGTCATGTACTCACTCATGTATATGACTCCTTGTCCCTCAAAACACCAACGGTAATACGGTACGATGTTTAGTAAATATATACAGTTATCAATTATATATTAAAACAATATTTTATAGAAGTCGACGTCTTGGTTATTATTATTATTATTATTATTATTATTATTATTATTATTATTATTATTATTATTATTATTATTATTATTATTATTATTATTATTATTATTATTATTATTATTATTATTATTTAACATTTACTAGTTAATTTTTTATTTTTTATTTTTATTTTTGGAAACGACGAATAATATCAACGGAAGCCTTCAACGAGCACCCCCAGGTTCGAGCTCCTTTACAGGGCAAACTCAGCCCCCATAGGGATTTCCAGGGAAAAATTCCCCATACTTGGCACCATAAGAGGTGTTTACAGGAATCGAACTCCCGACCTCACGCCTCATATGAGAGTAAAACTCATGCATCAATTCAGCTAGGCTAAACATCATTTGCAACATTTACTAGTTAATAAACAATGATTTTTATCATTTTCTACAAAAATGCAGCTTATGATATATTGATAAAGATAGAAATCACTTCACCAAGATTTGTCTTCCAAGATGGATGATGTTTCTTCTGCAAACGCATTAGGCACCCCTTTTAAAATACTCCGAGTTCAAGTCCCACGTCTTAGCACTTTTTGATTTTCCTTTAATACAAAACACTGTATCATTACATAACTAATTCAAGGAAGAAAAAGCTGCATAAATGGTTCTATACCAAATAGTTGATGGATGTTTTGTGAAAGGTCTTTAATAAAAGGAACCATGAGTAAATGCACGTGTTGTTTATTGAGTTTTATGGATATAAATTTTATAATTACATGAAATACATTGACCATAATGTTAGAAAGTCCATAATAAATCTAGATACTAGCTAAAGCTACTTTTTATTACTAAACTTTAACTAAAGAGATTAAAATCGGTTTAATTAAGATTTTCCTTTTTGCATAAAAATATAAGATTTAGGAATATTTTTTTAAACATGTAGAATTGAATTATATTTTTTAAGTGTAGAATTTGAGAACCCACTATGATATATGAACATTAATTCATCGTATATTTCTATATGTTAAAACAAACAAGCATGTTTATCACAAAAGGTAATTCAGAATATCTAAACTATTCTTAACTAGATGTAATTGAAAATTTTAACTAGATAATATTTAAAAAAAATTAAAAATGATAATGACAGCCCTTAATAAGAAGCTAATATTAATGTAAACATGCCTTAAACTAAAGTTCCACACTTTTTGCTCTAGTAAATAAATTCTATTCTTTTTAGTCACGAAAACTATTTAAAAGATTATTTTGCTAATCATACTTAAAATTAGTATACACTAACTATAAAAATAAATCCATTAAAATCACTAATCACGTTATAATTCAACAGTTATGTATTAATAATAAAGTAAATGTTAACCACAATCCAAAAAGTAATATTAATAAAAACCTTTAAAATATTAGAATGAATTTCTTTGATACTGCTAACAACAAATTTTGAATGAAGTAATATTATTTTCATTAATAAATTGTTACATATACATATTATATTATATTTTCCTGGTTTTCATGCTCAACTAACCCACATGCTACCCAATACGAGAAATAACATTATAATATTAGCATATGTGATAATTACTTCACCATCAACATCACTTTTCGCCCCTCTTTGTTTCTGCTATTGTTAATTTTTCGCTTAGGCTGCTGTGGCAAGCTCTCCATGGTGTGTGGTGGGTATTTGAACATCGATCACCTCCCTCACGGATATTCACAATATGGTTGTATGAGGAAGCCTGTCATTTGGTGGGGTCTCCTTAATATTTAGATGGATGTGATTGTGTGGTGGATATTTTTGAAGTGTTGTGATTTAGTTGCTTTGGTACTCATACCCACCATTCTTAGAGTACAAGATGTGTGAGACATGTTAAAAATATGTTAAAATTATTTTGACTTTTTAATATGGATTTAACACGCATGTTAAAGATGTCGACATCTATGGTGTTACATGTTTGGCGGCAGAAGCAATGTTTTAACATGGTGTTAAAGATGCCTTCCAAATGAAGAGCACAAACATTTAATGGGCGACATTGGTATGAGAGTAGGTCTTTTGCTCATGACCTAGTCCCAGCGTGGATAAAAAGGTTTAGAATTAGAGAGTGTGTGTGCTAGTCGTTCAAAAAAAAAGGGTTATTGGAGATCCTACTACCTATGTTTTTTTTTTTAACAGCAAGTTAGTAAGTTAGTGGTTCGACATATGCAGTGACATCTAAGTGGCATTCCTTTTTGAGGAATAAACTCCATCACCTTTTTTTCTCCAAAGGAATGCCCCCAACAAGTCTTGAACTCAAGATCTCTTGAAGGTAAACCCCCAAAACAACCTTGGAGATCCTATTACCTATGTTTGCTTTAAGAAAAGAAGAATCTAATTAGCTAGCTGGAGACTAGGGAGTGGGTAGATTAAACCCGAAAAATCAGATACTTATTGATACGATAAGGCTTTGTGTTTTTTTATTTTTTAACGCCACATAATCTATTTCATTTTATTTACAATGAAATTAGTTGAATCCATGGTCTATAAATTATATATACAACACTTTACACCAATACAATAAGATTTTGATTGGTATATATTTCTTTTTTTGTTAGTGATTGTCGGGGGTTGCTTTATACGTCTTTGGACGATGAAGCACAAATATTATATATGTGCGTAAAAGGAACTTCTTCTTGTTTCCGGTTTTTGTAATAATTCTTGAAAGTGGTCGGCTGCGTAGTTTCCTTTCGCCGTCACTGGGTTCCTTTGCTTGAAAGTGCCACCGTCGGTGGTGGAATTATTTATTAAGGAAGGCGTAGATTCTTTCTCATGATTAAAGTATTAAACATTCCGATATCGGACGACACTGCAATTTGCAGCCGTACACCTTTCTTCTTATGCAGCAACCTTAGAACACATTAATCCAAAAATTCCAATAAAGAATTTCAAATGATTGTGAAATGTGAAGTATTGTTACATTTTTTTGTCTCTCATGAATTAATGAAAAGTTGTGGACTTGTGACCGTAATCCGGTTACCGGTTCGGCCGTTTTTAGAACATCAACCGGTCCAATTCAAAATCCGGATTTTAAAATATTAGGATTAGGTGAGATCTTGCCAAATTTAGTTGATCCGGAGAGCCAAAGAGAATGAGGCCCTGCAAATTTTAGTTAATTTATAAGAAAATGATATTGATTCCTGTCTTTTATGTTTCTCTATGTATTTACCTACTTATATTAATTTTCTCTCCTTATATTATCCATTGATTTTAACACATATCTTAATCAAATAGGTAGATATATATAGGTACAAAAGATAGGCACCAATACCATAACTCGACATATTAAACAAACGATAATATTCTTCTTCTTATTATTATTATTAAAAGTGCCATATAGGTTACCAAATTTTCAAAATTCATGTGGCTCCACGTCATCATTTTAATTGTTAAAACAGGTTAAATGGTCCTTTTAACAAATAAAATAGGCTTCGTTATTAAACTGTGGTAAAAGAACAACTGAAGAATTTTTATTTTTTTTTAAACGGCAAATTTTAATCTACTCCTAAATCTATCTTATGTTCATTATGGAAATTGAACCCTCAATTTCAAGATTATGACTAAACACCTTTACCGCCATTTATCCTTTTGTAAAAAAAACAACTGAAGAATTAAACCATCAAATGTGTAAAAGTTAAAAGAATTTTATATTTAACCCAATTACGTACTATAAGAGTAATGGTATTTAGGCCTATCATTTAGACATACTCATATGCCTACTCATTAGATTAAGACATGTGTCAAAATCAAGAGATAATATTAGGAGAAAGAATTGGTTGAATACACATGTCATCCTATCAAGTGAGTAGACCTATGAGTAAGTCTAAATGATAGAACTAAATATCATTTCTCTTACTATAAATATCGTGCTTCAGTTAAGCGTTCTGTTTTGCCACATGCATCTCCAACGTAAATCCTTCTATTATACTCCCTCCGTCCCTAAATAAAGTTCCCATTTGCCCTTCAAGTTTTGTCCCTAAATAAAGTTCTCATTTCTCAAACATAAGGGGTCCACTTAATATAATAATATTATTACCAATACTTTCACCACTAACTATCTCTTAAAACACTTTCTCTCTCCAATCAAACCTTATATTTTAATCAAAAGTAATATCAAATACCCCACCAGTAATATCAAATACCCCACCACTAACTATCTCCTAAAATGTTGTGCTCAACACAAATAGGAACTTTATTTAGGGACGGAGGGAGTAATATGTATTCTGCATGTGGGTCTGATCATATGATCATGGCAAGACTCTATAATTACTCCACTACTTGCCGAATTCCTTGACGACTTTATTTTTCTTTTTTCCTTAAAAACATATAAAGTAATGGGAAAATGACAAAATATAAAAATGTAATGGGCAAAGACATGTGCAGTGTCGCAATGAGGCCCTACGCATGAACGAGAGAAAATAGATGAATATATTATATATATGTGATATTTATAGCAAAAAATGTAAGTATAAAAATTTGTTCACACACTACAATTTATATTTTAATATATTTGTATTGTCTACTTTAAAATTTGTATACTGCAAGTGAAATACTTTTTATGGTGTAAATGAAAAAAATATTAAGAAAAATAACAAACATGGACAGTCCACAGGCCAGGAAAAAAAAACAGACTACGGACCGGAACGAGCCAAGGCCAAAGGCCAAACAATGTAAAAGAACCGCCAGAGGCGAACTAACCGAACATGACGAATTAAAATTAGCATTTCTACACCTGTTTTCAAAGAATTGCAGCAAAAACTTTGTCACTTTGAATACTCGGTAAAATATCTTCTGAAACGATAGCAACTCTCGTTTGGATCTGAATGAATTATCATGTTTCTTCATGTCCATAAAACCCATAAAGTAATGTAACAAGAACCTTTAAGGAGCTTGGAATCCCATCTGTTAATAAAAGTTACAAAAACAAAAACTAGTGTAATCTCGTAACAATACAAAGGTAGTATCAAACTTACCCAAAAAATTCGATTGTAAACGAGTTTACACATCAAAAGTGGTGTGTCAAGAAATCTTAATTACTCCCTCCGTTTCACAAAAAACTTCTCATTTGACTTTCGCACAAGTTTTTAGGTGATAGTTAGAGCATCTCCAATGGTAGCTTTTTCAAAAGCTTATTACTATTCTAATAAGCCTTTGAAAGACTTTTTACCATTGGAATGCCTAACTTTTTGAAAAACTTATTGCAAAGACTTATTCTCTACTAACCTTTTAACCATCTTTTAATGTTTGTCATTTTTAGCCCCTTATGTTTAATAACATTTCAATTTAAACCTTAAATTTGTTATATATAAATTCTTTATTATATTTTTATTACTTAATAAATAAATTATATAATATTTAATGTCAATTAGTATAATATTTTTGTATTAGACATTTTAAAAGATATAATATTTAGTAAGATGTCAAAAAAATTGTTGAATTATATATAGGGGTATTTATAAAACATTTGAGATAGATAAAGGTAGATTAGAAATATTATAAAAGAATAAGCTTTTAGAGAGGTTAACCATTGGAGATGTCATTTATGAAAATGTTTTTTGTTAGTGGAATGTTGATGTGGCAAAATATAACGACCCGAAATTTGAATAAAATAAATTATGGGAAAATATGACAAATAAGGATAAATCGTTTAAAAGACGTGGGAATTGGTTTCGTGTCATTTGTACACCGTTTGATGTGGTTAAGGTCGAAACCGGGTCGAATTGGATAACAAAAATCGCAGCATTAGCTGCAGGCAGAGTTCGTGGCGCGAACTCTAGTTCGCGTTCGCGAATATTGAACAGAGACTCGGAGGCTTGATCGCGAGAAACTAGCGGATGCGAGGTCAGACGCGAACGGCGGGTTCGCGGCGCGAACTGGTCGCGAGGTTGGTCGCGAACTTGGGTTTGAGCGGCTCGATGACGTCACTCCCGCGTTAGATCGCGGCGCGAAGAGGGGGTTCGCGGCGCGAACTCCTATCTGGCAGAATAAATCGGATTTTGAGCTAGGGTTTCTTCATTTCTCACCAACACATGTGCAGCCGTTATAGAGAGAGAGAGAGTGGGCGATTTTAGTGTTCTTGAGCTCAAATCTTCACCATCTTGAAGGATCTAAACATCAAAGGTAAGATTTCTTGATTGTTAATGTTATCTAGCTTGTTGTGAGCTTCATTTGGGTAAAAATGGTGGTTTGGGGAACCAACCATGTCATCTTTGGGGAAGATGACTAATCATGGGTATAGAACACTCACTGTAAGCTTGTAATCGATGTGTACAAGTTGGATTTGGGTTTAGTGATGGAAATCTTAAGCTAGGGTTTGAGATTCCACCAAGTTGGATGAACTTGGTGGTTAGGAATGTGGATATGGATTTATTAGTGATTAGTTATGGATAATAACTAGTTATTGTGATGATATTGATGGTAGGTCAAGAAGACCTAAAGATTGGTGATATCTCACAAGTTGGAGAGCAAAGATTCGTGTTGATAAACACGGTTTGGGATTTAGCTTGGCCAAGGTGAGTACATGAGACTTTTACTGAGTACATAGCAAATGATTTTGAAAACTATGATGTTTTATGAGTCTTTGTTAATAAACGTTTTAATAAAGAAATGATTGATATGATGAGAAAATGCTAGTAATAGACTATTTTAGTATGTCTAAATGATTGATGATTTTGAAAGAGATTATGATAATGAAAAGTAATTAATGAGTTTTTATAAATAAGATGCATGAATAAAGATAATGATTTAAAAGAGCTTGATAATCGGTTTATTAATAATATGTATTAATAAAGCTTGAGACAATGATTTTTAAGTAATAAGTATCGGTTAGTATATTATACTAATGAAAGTAGTTATCGAATTACTAAGAGAATAAGTAATAAGTGACTAGTAAGAAACATGTATTCTAGTCAAGGAACAGTCAAAGTAATACGATTTTGATAAAAGATAAATATGTTTTAAATTAGTAAAGGACTTGGTAAAGTCGAGTTTGAAACTGAATAAGTAAAGAGAATAATATGATAAATTAAAATAGATGTATTCTAATTAATGATGAACTTGATGAATGGAGCTGAGGCTCATATGTGATGAATGAAATATCCGGAATAAGACCGCCCAGAAATGGGGGAGCATGAGACGTCTACTTGGGGTGGTACCTCCCTGCGCAAAGAGTAGAATGTCACAGTTTACGACACCCGGTATTGGGTGAGTATGACGACCCGGAAACGGGGAGAGCTTATGAATCTCGGTAAGATGGGGGTTCCCAATTACCTTGATAGTTTACCTATGACGTCCCATATCGGGAGAGTTGGCTTCGGAGAGGTCCGTTGCATATGTGATAAAGAAAGAGTAAGCTTGGAGATAGCTTATATATATGTGATTATGTGATAAATGAGCTTATGGTAACCTTATTAGCTATTACGAATAAATGATTAGAAAATGAGATAGAAGTAGTTATATGAGCTAATAAAGTTGATAAAGATAAGTATTTATAATATTTCAAATATTGCTTTTACATCTTTTGAGAATGGGTCGAAAACTCATGTATCTCACGAGACTATTTTGTCTCACGTACTACTTTGTTTTTTTTGTGGCTATGTACTCAGGTTCAGGATCGATGGATTAGAATGTCTCGTTAGAAGTGGCCTAGTGTTGATCAGTTCGGGAGCTCGTAGGTAGATCCCGTTTATCCTATGGTTATGATATTGTTTTGTAACACCGGCTTTAAACTCTGATAAACTTTTAATGGATTTTGTTAAACCGTATTTTGGGATATTGGATCTTGTAATATTTTTATTTAAAAATATGATTTCAATGATGTTTTAAAAATTGAGGTGTTACACAAAACTATAAGCTTTTATGAGGTTAACCATTGGGGATGCTCTTAGTGATGGGGTCATTGATAATATTTTTGATTAAAATATAAGGTTGAATTAGAGAGAGAAAGATAGTTAGTGGATATTAGTGGTGGGGTCTTTAGTAATAATAGTTATTTATTGTGCGGAGCCCAACAAATATGGGAAATCGAAAGTTTTTTGTGGGATAAAAATTTAGAGTGAAATGAGAAGTTTTTTGTGGTACGAATAGAGTATAAGATATGAATTGAATAAGATACACATTTTTAATGAGGAGTTATGCTAATATTTTATTCCCGGATTGCATCTAAATTAATTTTGCATCCCATAGCAAATCACAGATGTGTTGCTTGTATATGTATGTGTGCGTTGCTTGTATGTATGTATGTTTAATTATACGTATGTATGTAATGTCTTAAATTTTGATAATTTTGAATCTAAATAATTAAAAGAAGTATGAACCATAATCATATAACAATAATAATTGTATATTAAACTCAAATAATCACTTCAAAACTTCAACTAATATAAAATAAAATCACTAATTAATTCCATAACATAAAGGTTAGATTTTGAATAGACCTTGATAGGCCACTAATTCATTTTCATGTTGTGACTAAAAGATGAATTGAAAGGCATCATATTCTTTATTATGGAGAATGATTTGTGCCACAAACTCAATCATGCCCTAATAAGAATTGATTGAAAAGAAATTATTCTAGAAATATTAATGCCTATTGTTTTGATGGGTTTAAATAGATAAGTAAATATCTAAAAGTATTTTTTAACATAATGTCCACTTTAACATAAAATAAATAATTATAATTGAATACTATACCTATTTTGTATACAAAGTTATTACTCATATGTTAGAAAAATATACCCTTCCCATTGATGTATTATTTATAAAACATTATTAATCTACTTTTATATCAACTTTCAAATATTTGGAAATAAATGGTATTGTTTTGAAAACGGGAACAGACCGACTCGACATGTCGGTCCGGTTGAACCAGAACCAGTTTTTAAAAATTGGTCGAACCGCTTATTATCGAACTGGTAAAAACCGCTTTAATTAACAAACTGGTAAAAACCGCTCTTGTCAACGAACTGGTGTACCTATGTACGTGCGTAACCAATAAAAACAAGATTCATATTATTATTATTATTATTATTATTATTATTATTATCATCATCATCATCATCATCATCATCATCATCATTATTATTCTCTGAATTTCAAATCAAATATTTCCACTTTATTCTATCTGTTGTACAAAAATATTATAATTGACTAAAATTTAAAATAAGTCTCGTTATGTTTGGTGAATGAGTCACGTATATTTTAGTTATTTATATCTTATATAATCATAATATTAATATTAATTATGACATCATCTATAGACCGGCCGTACTGGTTGAATCAATAACCCAATAGATTGGCTGAATTGGTGTGTGATTCGGTTTACAAAACCACGATAAATAGTAAAAATGGGTAGTAATAATAATAATAATAATACTAATAATAATAATAATAATAATAATAATAATAATAATAATAATAATAATAATAATAATAATAATAATAATAATAATAATAAATAGATATACAAAGAGGGGTTCAATACAACCGACCTAAGAAAAATTGGGTATGATGTATATGACTCGTACGTAACTATCTGCAAAACTCTTTCTCGATCATTACGAAGTATTTGATAAGAAAAATTTCCAACCTTGATATCTTTTGAAATCAAATATAAAAAATTGATTAATGGTATGGTGAATTTATCAGGACTTGTACTTCCAACCTGATGATTTTCTATTATTACAGTAATTAGTTTTTTTAAAAACTTATTAGAAAAACTTTTTTATTTAATATTTTAATTAATTTTTAATATTTGTTTTTTAATTCTTATATCTAATAACTTTTCATTTAAAACCCGAGATATATTATATATAAATTTTTTATTATATTTCTATTAGATATATTATATAAATTATTATAAATAATTAAATATTTTAATATTATATTTTTTATTATATTTATATTAGATATATTTTTTATTATAAATTATTTCTTATATTATATTATATATATTATATAAATTCTATTTATTTTAATATTAATGTTAATTATTATAATAATTAAATATTTTAAAAATTATTCAGTTTTATTAGACGTTAAAAAATTGTTAAATTATACATATAAGATATTTATAAAATATTTAAGATAGATAAGTTAAATTAAAAATATTATATAAAAAAACTTTTAGAAAAATTAACCATTTGAGATTTATTTATAGATAGATTTTTAGTTAATAAATGTGAGATTAACAATTGGATGCTCTAATAAAGAAATTGACAGTAGTTAAAACTTAAAATTTTGGATATTTTTGAAGTCTATCACCTTCGTTGGTTTTCTCCTTTTTAACATATACACATCAACAATGGCGTCTGTTTTTGTAAATTTGGTACACAATTCACACACGTTTTGTTGATTACTTGTTGATTTACATCCTCAATCGAATTTGTCGAAAGCATTTATTTGAATTGTGTTTTTGCAGAGCCCCAGGTGTAGTAGCACATCAAGAGCTTGTATTTCTGAGGTAAAAACCATCTGTTTTTTAATTATTTCTCGTAGTTCTCTATCCTTTCTTATTAATTTCACTTTATATTATATGTTTCGGTGAAGAAAATGATGTGTAAATGAGCAATTCGAATTTGAATGTCGTTTTTTAGGTTCTGAAACGAGAAAAAAATGGGTCAATTTTAAGTTAGGGTTTTGTACATTTGCGTGGCCGATTTAATGTCTAATCTCTTTGCTCAAATTTGTTAATCTTGTAGTAATATACAGTCGTTATATGTAATAATTCGCAAAAATTAAGCTGATTATTATGAACTTTGAAGATTAGCTATTAATTTTTAGGGAAAATGGAAAAGAAATGTACCATAATATAGATGTTAAACATTAGAATGAGAATTGTAATTCATTAATTCATTGGAGCATTATCATCAGTTATTAAATGTTTCCATTGCTACAAAATATGCTGCTTGCTGGATTTATAGTTGGAACAAATATTATAAAAATGTTACATTCCTTATATAATTTTGTAGGAAAAAAACCATGGAACACCAGGAAAGAAGCATGATTATGTGGGACTCTTAGACAACAAGAATCCCGTAAAGGGTAATACGGTCATTTCCACTTCACAACCAATAGACCACCAAAAAAACCATCCACTTGTTACTGCACTAAAATCTTCAGCCTCACAAAATGTTGCCCGTTTTCATTTCCCGGGTCATAACCAAGGTCGGGCAGCTCCATCTTCGTTAACCCAACTCATTGGAACACAACCTTTCCTTCATGATCTGCCCGAGCTGCCCGAACTCGACAACTTATTTGCACCAGCGGGCCCTATTTTGGAAGCACAAAAACAAGCGGCTAAATTGTTTGGAGCAAGTGAGACATGGTTTTTAGTTGGTGGTACAACTTGTGGGATTCAAGCAGCAGTTATGGCTACTTGTTCACCAGGAGATATTTTAATTCTGCCTAGAAATTGTCATATTTCGGTTTTTAATTCTATGGTTTTGTCTGGTGCAATTCCTAAATATATCACACCCGAATATGATTTTGATTGGGATATTGCTTCTGGTGTCACTCCTAAACAGGTAACTTACATTTTTCTTTATTTTATTATTTATTTCTGAAGATGTAGGAGAAATGTAAATTAGTAATGCTGTGTTTTAAAAAAAATGGATTTTAAATTTTAGAAGCAATTATAAGGTTTTAATGTTTGGATAAATAGATCCTGTTTAGGGGTCAAACAGTCAGTTTTTGATGAATATTTTGACCTTCATTCCCATTTCACAACAAGAATGTTCCTTTTGGAGCTTTGGTTGTTTTATTATGTATTAATATCTTATATTTTTAGAAACTGTATCAATATCTTAAATAATCTGAATTTGCTAAAACCAAACAACCGATTATCTGATTATTACAACTTTAGACATCATTTTATTAAAGCTGATTATCTTATATTGATTATTCAAAATCACATACTCAGTTTCAAAATACACATGTAAAGATCTAACATTTCTAACAATTTATTGGCAGGTGGAAAATGCAATTAAAGAATTAAATACCGAAAATAAAATACCATCAGCAGTTCTCATAACCTCACCTACATATCACGGTATCTGCAGCAATCTCAAACAAATTTCTTCATTATGCCATTCTCACAACATTCCTCTCATCATCGATGAAGCCCATGGGGCCCACTTTAAGTTTGACCAAAACTTCCCCCCTTCAGCTCTAAGTCAAGGCGTTGACCTTTCCATCCAGTCAACCCACAAGGTCCTATCCTCACTCACACAATCATCAATGTTACACATGTCAGGAAATATTATAAATAAAGAAAAAATATCCCAATGCCTTCAAATTCTTCAAACCACAAGCCCAAGTTACCTACTTTTAGCTTCATTAGACGCCACAACCGCCCAAATTACCAAAAACCCGAAAACCATTTTCAAAAAATCAATCGAAATCGCGATCGAAGCTAAAAGCTTAATCGAAAAAATTCCCGGAATTACAGTACTCAGTTGTAAAAAATTTGATATTGATCATTTAAGAATTACAGTTGGTGTATGGAATCTTGGTATATCCGGTTTTGAAGCTGATGATATTTTGTATGATAATTATGGAATTGTTTCCGAACTTGTCGGGACCCGTTCGGTTACGTTTGCAATAAATCTTGGAACGAGTAGGGATGATGTTTTAAGGCTTGTGTCGGGATTAAAGTATTTATCACAAACGTATAAAAATAATTCAATTAGATATAATAATGAAAGATTAGATGATGTGATTATGAAACCGTTTATGGAAACCACTAGTGGTTTTAGATTGAGTCCTCGAGAGGCGTTTTTTGCGAAGAAAAAAAAAGGTGAGTTTTGAAGAAAGTGTGGGGTGGGGAGTTGGTTTGTCAGGATCGATTAACTATAGAAAAGTTAATAAACACTTTAAATCTAATTGAATATAGAAGTTGCAGCGGATCAACACTATATCAATGTAATTATGAACAATGAACTGTAAATAATATGCGAAAGTATTAAGAACACAGTTTCACAAAAAGCTTCAATGTATATTATTGAATTAACAATACACACGTACGTTTACAATTCGTAAGGAACTATTTATAATAGTCCTTGAAGCTAAACTATTTACCCTAGTTATTCTAGGACTTGCTTTACATCGAATAATAAAAGATATACATTGATTTACATTCTATAACTATCTCTACGAAGATCTCGGACTTGATATTCTTCAAAAACGCGTATCAGTAGTAAAACTCATCACCAGTAGTAAATATGTAACATCAGTAATAAGTCTGGTGATCAGTAGTAAGTCCAGAAACCATCGTCAGTAGTAACTACTAAGATCAGTAGTATCTTCAATCTGTGCATGATCAGTAGTAACTAAGTTATAGTATCACCAGTATCAACTTCATCAGTAGTAATATGTTCTGCCCCATCAGTACTAATTATTGTCAGTACTAACTGCAGCATCAGTATCAAGTTGATCTGTGTTTTGTTCTAACAATCTCCCCCTAAACTTATTGATTATCTTTCAATCAACTAAGTTTCTTTTTACTTATTCTTTTTCTTTTCTTCCAACAGCTTTGCTCTTTTCTGATCACCTTCTAAAGTCTGTTGGTTCCTTTTATTTCTTTGTGCAATAATATATTTGCTAATTCTTTTAACAAATTAATTCAATTTGTTTTGGAGCATCACAACATCATGTGGTTTAATAAAGTTCATGCACCAAAGTTGATAAAGAG
Organism: Calendula officinalis; assembly: GCA_963853835.1. Lineage (NCBI taxonomy): Eukaryota > Viridiplantae > Streptophyta > Magnoliopsida > Asterales > Asteraceae > Calendula > Calendula officinalis. The sequence continues at coordinate 21,118,158 of OY970827.1, forward strand.
TTTTCTCAGAATGAGGATACTCTTTCTCATAAAGGAATAGGTCACATTTCTTACTTGTATATTCAAAGAAGTACATATTGACAGTTGGCAGCACATTCCAGGCTTGAACATTCTCTGGATTTGTAAACTTCTCTGAATAATTTTTGGATAGAAAGCAGCATCAATCATTTCAGTAAGATAGCCTGCAGCTGAATTCTTCCAGTTCTTCTTAGTCATTCTTGGTTTACCAATGATCAACATCTTGATAATGTCACTTCTGGTTAGAGACATGACCAAAGGTTTCCAAGCTCTGAATCTTTGAGTGACCTTATCTTCTCTGATAATCTCAATCATATCATCTATATATCTCCAGTTGATGATTGGATTATTTTGTAGGGGAGCAACATGAAGATCATAAACTTGAACCATTTGTAATTTCTTCTTTGGTTGTTCAAGTTCAGTAGAAATTGTCTTCCTTTTCTTTGAAGTTTGAGAAGATACACCAGATGATTCTCCAGTTATTGTTTTTCTTTCTTTCATTTCTTTGGAGTCTATCTGTTCAAGTTTAGTAGTGTACTTCTCATTAATTTCTTGCTCAGTAAGATCCTTCTTCTTCTCTACACAGTACTTTTCAATTAAATTGATCAACTTCATTCTTCCAAAGGCCTTTGTGTTGTGACCTCTTGATTTCAAGAATGTGATCATTTCTTTCTTTTTCTCTGCAAATTGTTCTGGCATATCAGCCTTCTGCTCTTTGCATTCTTGTACTTGTGCTTCAAGAAGTTCTAGTGTTTCACATTCAAGTTGCCTAAATTTTTCTAGTTCTTTTCTTTGTAATTCTTTTCTTGTTTCAGCAACTTGTTTAGTTTTGATCTTTTGTTTAAATTGTGGCAGTTTTGATATATCTGCTATATCTGCCAATTTGATTTCTGTGAATGGTTGTCTCAATATTCTAGCCCTTTCTGCTAATCTTTTGTTTTCATGTGCTAGAGAGATTTCAACCTTCTTTAAGTATTTTGCTCTCTTTACCTTCCACCTATCTTGTTTGGCTGATTTTGCATAGTTGATTTTGTTGACCATTTCATGACCTTGTGCTCTGTTAGGTTGGTCTTCATCAACAACTTCCTTTCCCTTTCCTATGTAGTTGTCTTTCTTCATATTTGGTTCAGATTCAATAACAAATTTGGGACCATAGTAATGTATCTGTGATATGGGAAGTATTTTAGGATGTGGAGGTAGGGAGCATTCATCAACTTCTAACCAATTTACATCATAATCAATATCTTTCACCACCATTTGTGTTGTTTTTCTCTTTGGAGATGGTGGAAGTATCACTTTAGGTTCTAGTAGAGGTGGCAGTTCAATAATATCATCAGTAGTAACTAAGGTAGTTAGTGCTGGTATGTCTTCAGATATTACTACTGATAGGGCATCAGTAGTGTTTGCTGCCGTTTCTTCATTTACTACTGCTATGATATCAGTAGTAGGTTTTACTACTGATACTTCTTTATCAGCTTGTTCTTCCATAGGAGCAGTAGTAATTGGCTCATCTTCAGTAACCATCATTTCTGGGCCTTCATCAACTTTTGTTTCTTTTAAATTGAGGAGAGAGGATGCTGCTGCCGCAATTGATTCATCAATCATGGTTTGTATGTTATCCTTCTCCCCCTTAGTGAGCTCAACTGGTGGAGCCTCACTATCATCAATCTTCTTCTTTAGTTTTCTGATGATTTTAGTTTGTTGATGAAGCCTGTGCTCATAGAATCTCATTCTTTTGTTGATGGTGTTCATATGTCTTTTCATTGCAGCCATAGTTTTCCCTTGATTAGTAAGATACTTGAGACAGTCTTGTACAGTGGATTCAAGAGAATCCACTTTATCCGTCAATTGGTTGATTTTAATACTGCCCTCACTCCATCTAGCAAGATCATCGGGCTCACTAACAGGTACATTGGCTTTGAGGTTTTCCATCCTATCCGTCAAATCAATCGGTCTGCCCTCATCACTTCTTGGTGATGAAATGGGTCTTTTAGACATCCTCTTCTTCCTAGAAGAAGCAGAGATGCCCCCCTTATGGTTTCTTGACACCGGGGTCCTTTGAGTAACTCCTCAAATGAGTCATCACTCAAAGTTGCCGAGGTCTGGGTCCTAATTATGTTTTCACTGTCCTGTGCACCCACCTTTGGGGCATCAGTAGTGAAAGCCCTCGCCTCATGTCCTCTCTCCTCCTTGGAGGACAACTCTTGGAGCCTGGGGTTTGACTCAATGTGTCCCCTGGTGTCCTTTAAAGATTTCTTTCTTTTGTAAAGTGTGGAAATATTTTTGGTTTTATCTGGTAGGTCTTCCACAGAGTGAAGAGTAGCACTCTGCAGATTTAAATCAAGTTCCTGGGACACATTCAGGACTTCTGTTTGGGCTGGTGATTGAGTGGCTAGTTGGGGTGGTGATTGGGCTGTATTTGGGGGTGATGGAGTGGGTTGAGGTTCAACTTGGGTTGTAGCAATGGTTGAACCCTCTCCAATTTGAGTTTGATCTTTGATCATGTTAGGAAACAAAGGGGTTTCCTTGCCCGAAAATTTAAATTGTTTTCTCATATTTGAGAAAACTTTCTTGTTCAACTCTGGAAGTATGAAAATGTTTTTAGGAGTTGACAAGTTTTGTAGTTCACAATTTATGATATGTTGTAGAAATCTGGGATACATTAAAAATTTAGAAGAACTAAGATTTCCCAACATACCTTCAAAAATCATTTGAGAAAAATTAAATACTTGGTCTGTGGATAAACAGACAACAGCAGAGGCTATTGCCTTATTAAACTCATTCCAAGTACTTCTTTTTGGAGAAATACAATGCTGAATAGTATGAACCAAGAATTTCCATTGTGGGGAGAGAAGACCCTTTTGAAATGTTACTATGTTGAGTCTTCCCTCATAACCCATTTTTTGTAAAATTTCAGCAATGTATTCCTTCGGAAGAGTAGACATACCTGAATCGTCATGAAGTTGTAAATGGTGTCTGATTGATTGTTCTGTTACTGTGATATGTTTTCCATCTACTTGTGATTTGATCATTGAAATGGTTGTTCCTTCCGTTTGCTCAGCATTGGTCCAGAAATCCACCAAGTGCTGTTGATATGATGTTGGTTTGACAGTTAGAGCAAACTGTATATAAGAATTTTTCAAGAACCTTACGATCGGACGGAAATCTTTTGTGCCGTCGGGATTCTTTAGGAAGGCACACATATTGTGAAATTCAGAATATTTGAGATCGGTTTGTACATTTAAAGATTTTAGAGTTGCCATTTTTGTGGAATTTTGTGAAGAACAGAAGTGAATTTTGTTATTGTCGAAGGGTTTTTGATCGTAAGCTAGGGTTTATCGAGAGGATTTAGCAAATCGAAGTGAAGATAATGCTAAACTAATCGACTGCCGCCTTTTATATCTTTCGATTTAACCTGCAAAACTACTAAAATGTCATTCGAATCATAACATAACGGTTATTTCCATGGGGGTTAGTTTGGTAATTGTGTTTCTGAAAGACCAGTAGTAAATAATATATCAGTAGTAAAACGTCAGTAGTATCTACCAACATCAGTAGTGCCTAAGGATTTTGACATCAGTAGTAACTATAGACATCAGTAGTAACCACTAGCACACAAGACCAGTAGTATGTGTGAATACCAGTAGTACTGACCACCAGTAGTATTCATGTATACCTAATACACACCAGTAGTATTTAACTACCAGTAGTATTTTATGCACATGCCTACACACCAGTAGTACAGAAATACCAGTAGTAAAACACTTAAGTAAATAAATGATATATTACAACAATAACTTTACACATGATTTTAAGTGAGATTTTAATTTATCAAAATCATTCCAATACTGCTAACCAAGAAGTTGAATCTTCCTACATCAAATGCTTTTGTAAAAAGATCTGCTAATTGATCATCATGGATTTTAACTACTTTGATTAATTTATTTTCATTACAATCTCTTATAAAGTGAAATCTTATTTCAATGTGTTTAGTTTTTGAGTGTTTTACTGGATTATTCACAATACTAATAGCACTTTGATTATCAATAAAAATAGGAGTTTTAAGGATAGAGATACCAAAGTCTAGAAGCTGGTTTTGAATCCAGAGTACTTGAGCACAACAAGCAGATGCAGCTACATATTCTACTTCAGCAGTTGATGTTGATACATTTGTTTGCTTCTTACATTGCCATGACACCAGTCTTGATCCAAAGAATTGACATCCACCAGTAGTGGACTTTCTATCTTGACATTCACCTCCATAGTCACTATCTGTGTAGGCTATGAGTTCAAATGGTGAATCATGTGGATACCATAGACCTAGTGATGGTTTGCCTTTCAAGTATCTGAATATTCTTTTAACAGCCTGCAAGTGTAGTTCTTTGGGTCTTGCTTGATATCTTGCACACACACAAACACTATACATAATGTCAGGTCTTGATGCAGTTAAGTACATCAAAGATCCTATCATTGATCTATATAAGTGTTCATCTACATCCTCCCCCTCAACATCAGGATGTAGGTGTTTGTGTGTTTCCATTGGTGTACTTGCACTCTTACTGTCTTTCAAATCAAATTTCTCCAAGATGTCTTTGACATATTTTGATTGATTTATCAAAATGCCATCTGTTCTTTGATTGACTTGGAGTCCAAGGAAGAAGTTCATTGGACCCATAGAGCTCATCTTGAATTTAATCTGCATCAGTTCTTCAAATTCTTTGCACAATAAATCATTGGTTGAGCCAAAGATGATATCATCTACATATATTTGTACCAGTAGTATATCATCTTTGACTTTCTTTGTAAACAAAGTTTTATCAATGGCTCCTCTTTTAAAGTTGTTCTTCAATAGGTATGATGATAATGTGTCATACCATGCTCTTGGTGCCTGATGTAGGCCATATAGAGCTTTATCCAATTTGAACACATAATCACCATGTTTTGGATCTTCAAAACCTGGAGGTTGGCAAACATAGACTTCTTCTTCAATCTTCCCATATAGGAATGCACTCTTTACATCCATTTGATATACTTTGAACTTCTTGAATGAAGCATATGCTAGAAATATCCTTATGGCTTCAATTCTAGCAACATGAGCATACACTTCATCATAGTCTATTCCTTCTTCTTGAGTGTATCCTTAGGCTACAAGTCTGGCTTTGTTCTTGATCACTATACCTCTTTCATCTTTCTTGTTTCTGAAGATCCATCTTGTTCCAATGGCTCTTTTTCCTTTTGGAAGAGGTACAAGTGTCCAAACAGCTTGTAACTTGAATTGAAGGAGTTCTTCTTTCATTGCCTCAATCCAGTTTGAGTCCTTCATTGCTTGTTGGATCTTCTTTGGTTCATCCTGAGACAGAAAGCATTCAAACATACATTCATTAGCAATTAAACTTATATTACACATATTTGCAGTTAAGCTTTTGTTTAATTTGCTTCTTGTTTGTAGTGGTGAGTTAACATCACTTAGAACAAGGTCTAATGGATGGTTCTTCTGAGTCCTTGTAGTTGTAGCTTTATCAACCACTAGTTGATTTTCAAGATTGGACTCATTTGTCTCAGGTAGTTGTTCTTCTAGAGATCCTTCATTGTCATTGATGTTTGGTTCATCATCATCTTGGTCAGAGTTACTACTGCTATCATCTTCATTGAGATCAGTAGTGTTGTAGTTGTTACTGGTATCAGTAGTATCTTGAGAATCTAGGTTATTGTTGGGACCAGTAGTATTTTGAGTACTATTACTGGTATCAGTAGTATTTGAATTACTACTGTCCTCATTCTCAGAGTTACTACTGGTTCCAGAACTTGAGTTATTGCTGACATCAGTATTAACTTTTGGAGCAGTATTAACTACAATGTATCTCATCTCCTCTTGACCAGTATTAACTGATGATGTTCCTTCCTTTTGATTGGGACAATTTGAATTACCTGCATTGAAATTCATGTTAGAATTAAAGGATTTGGTTAGATTGTCTATGTCAAATAGCCAATCTGGACCATTTCCTTGTTCATTAGGTACATTTTCATTAAAGGATACATTGATGCTTTCTTCAATTATCCTTAGTCTTTTGTTGAATATTCTGTATGATTTGCTTTGAGTAAAGAGTATCCCACAAAGATTCCATCATCAGATTTGCAGTCAAACTTACCAATTTGTTCTCTTGTAATCAAAATAGTACAAGGACAACCAAATAATTTTAGGAAACTTATGGAAGGTTTTCTTTTATTAAAAAGTTCATATGGTGTTTTAAAATGTGGCTTCACTATTAATACTCTGTTTTGAACATAACAAGCAGTATTAACAGCTTCTGCCCAAAAAGTAATTGGTAATTTTGAGTCTGCAAGCATTGATCTTGCTGCTTCAATGATGGTTCTATTTCTTCTTTCAGCTGCACCATTTTGTTGTGGAGTTCTAGGTGAGCTGTATTGCCTGTCAATACCTTTAAGATCACAAAAGTTAATTAAGTTAGCATTTTTAAATTCTGTGCCATTATCACATCTTATGGCTTTAACTTTTTGATCAGATGTGTTCTCCAGTTTGACAATTAAGTTCTTTATGAGTTCACTTGTTTCATCTTTTGTCCTGAGAAAGAAAACCCATGTATATCTGGAAAAGTCATCAGTAATAACAAGACAATATTGTTTCTTTCCAATACTCATTACATTTGTAGGTCCAAATAGGTCCATATGTAGGAGCTGTAAAGGAACAGAAATAGAGTTCACAGTTTTGGACTTATGAGAAGTCTTGTGTTGTTTACCTTTTAGGCATGCAACACAATGATGATCACACATGAATTGTTTTTGAGGTAGTCCAATGACCAGATTCCTTTTTACTAAATTGTTCATGTTTTTGAAATTTGTGTGACACATCCTTCTATGCCATAGTTCTGATTCAGTGGAGTTTGCCTTGGATATAAAACAGTTGACCTCATTTGTAGAAATGAGTTCTCCCCCTATATCTAGGCAATACACATTGTTTCTCCTTGGAGTTCTTAAAACAACATATTTTTCATCTAAAATAAAATCAGGAGAAAGAATGATGCACTCAATGTCTGTGAAAAAGAATTTTGTTCTTTTTATCACAAACTTGAGACACACTGACAAGATTGTATTTTAGTTCAGCTACATAAAATACATCATCAAAGGTAATTTTGCCATTAGTAACAGTACCTTTACTTGTAATCTTACCTCCTTGGGGATTCTCACCAAAAGCCACATATCCTCCATCAAATGACTTGAAATCTTTAAGAATTTGCAGATTTCCAGTCATGTGCCTTGAGCATCCACTATCAATATGCCATGTTCTTCCTTCTTCTGGGATCTGAATGCTCTGCACAAGTGAGTAAAGGATTAGTTAAGTTTGGGAACCCAAGCTTTATATGTCTTGGGTTCATCCTTTGAGAAATAAGCTTTGGGAAATTTAACTTTAAACACTTTTGGTACCCATGTTTGTTTATTACTGGTGTTTTGTTTTACTACTGCCCTTTTGAAAGTATTACTGGTGGGAGAATTTCCTACTGATCTTGATTTGTACCCGTGAATTTTTGCTTTTGAATGCTTTACCACTGATGGACCAGTAGTATTTGGGTACTTACCATGTTTAGAACGACCAGTAGTGTTTTTAGAGTTGATACCAGTAGTGTTTTTGAAAGTTGTTTTGGGATCAGTAGTATTCTTGAAATTAGGGTTTTTACCAGTAGTATTCTTGTACTGGTACCATACAGCATTATAATGAGGGTTAACACCAGTAGTAAAGTTGTTAAAGTTTTTACTGGTGTTGGAAAATTTAAAATATTGTTTATTTTGATTGGATTTTCCATGGTTCTTGAAGTAATTGCTGTTCTTTGGGCTTCCAACTCTTCTGTTTTGCACAAATCTTGGTGCACTTCTTCCAAATCTTGGAGTTTCAGCAATTGGAGTTTTAATTTTATTTACTACTGAAGGACCAGTAGTATCTTTTAACTTTTGAGTTTTTGCATTTTCTTTAAAAATTTTAAATTCCTTTAACTCTTTGCAGTTTATTGGATTGAAGTGACAATCCTTTGCTAAATGGTTCACTTTGTTGCAAATAACACATTTTAATTTATCTTGAGCCTTTATGATTTTTCTTTATTCTAAAAGTTGATTTCTGTTTCTTTGATTTCCCCTTTTTAGAATTTTAGGTATATTTTCTGCATCATATTTGGGAGATTCATTTGGACTTTGTGCTGTGTGAAAGCTGGTATCAATTGATTTTGGTGATTCAGTTTGAGAGATTGTAAATTCAATTGATTGATCATCATCAGAAGAATCATTTGATTCAGATGTTTCATTATGTGATTCAGTTTGCTTTTCAGTTTTTAATTCATTAATGATTCTTTCTGAGCTGTTTTTAAGTGGTGGAATGATTTTATATGGAGGTGGTACAGCATGATATCCCACCCCATGAACAACTTTTTCTGTAGTTTGATTATTAGTTAATTCATCAAGAATTTTAGTGCTTCTTTCAAACTTTTTAATTGTTAATTTATTTTGTTCAATTTCAAGCTGACATTCTTCTAATTTACTTGTTAGTTCTTTATTTTTTGTTTCATAAAACTCTTTCTCATCCACAGCCTGAAGCAATTCTTCCTTTATCCTTTGATTAATCATCTGGTACACCTTTATTTGATGTTCTTGATCAGCAATCACACTATCAAACTCATGATTTCTTCTCACTGCTTTTGCTAAATCTTCATTTAATTTAGTGTTTTCTTTTTCTAAATTTTTAACAATTTTAGCACATTCAGAAGTACAAGGTTTAGGTTTTACCTCAGTTTTGTTGTCAGTAAAGGCCATGAGAGCTTGATTTTGAGCATGCTCTTCTGCTTGGAAGCTCCAGTCATAGCCTTGTCCTTGTTGTGAAACAAGAGCAGTTGATTTTGATCTTTTGTCTGGCTGAGGGCATTCTTTTGCAAAGTGACCAAGGTTGTTACAGTTGTAACATTTGACTTTAGTCTTGTCAAATCCTGCTTTGTCACCTTTGTTGAAGTTGAGGCTTGTCCTACCAGTTCTCTTTAAGAATCTTTTTGTCCTTAGACTCAGCATAGCCATCTGCCATTTAAGATCCATCTCCTCAAGATCATCTGGATTCAATTGTTCCAAGTCATCACTAATCAATGCAGTATGCACATGACTAGTGAAGAAGGATTCTCTTGCAGCATCCTCAGAATCTGCAGCCTTTCCTGTGAAGGTTTCCTGACCTTGACCTGTACTAGAGACAAATGCAGCATTATTAGAAGAAATAGAAGGGTTCTTTTGGTTTACCTCAGTTTCAATTACTCTGAGATCATTGTAGAGTTCATCCAACTCTTTTTCTTCTAGAGCATCTCTTTGTCTATATACCACTGTATACATGGCCCATTCTTCACTAAGAGATCTTAGGAACTTCATGTTGACATCTTCTTGATCCATCTTAACTCCAACCTGGTTAAGTTCACCAATTAGCTTGTTGAATCTGTCAAACACTTGAGTGAGTGTTTCATTGGGTTTTCCTTTGAAATTTTCAAAGTCTTGTTTGAGAACAGACTTCATGTTCCTCTTGGTGCTCTTAGTCCCAACGAATCTCTTCTCCAGTGCTTCCCAAAGTATCTTTGCATCATCATACTCAACAAAGAGATGTTGATAATCGTTAGGAATGGCCAGTAGGAGAGTGCTTAGAGTTTTGAGTTCGATGCCCTTGTCCTTCTTTTCCTTCTCACACTTGAGTTTGTCTGCCTCAGTTGCAGAGCTGCTTGCTTGACCAGGACCAGTTTTGTTTCCTTCAAGGACAACTTCCCACATGGAATAATCTGTAATAAGCATGTATTGCTTAATACGATTCTTCCACATCCCAAAGTTATTGGGAGTGAGTATAGGGATTTTGTTGGCGTGGGTGCTTTCATTGTTATCTGTCATGATTAACAATGTGTGTGTTTTAAAGATTAAAACTTTTTGTTGTTCTTAACAAATAGTAGATCTAGAACCAATAAGCTCTGATACCACTTGTCAGGATCGATTAACTACAGAAAAGTTAATAAACACTTTAGATCTAATTGAATATAGAAGTTGCAGCGGATCAACACTATATCAATGTAATTATGAACAATGAACTGTAAATAATATGCGAAAGTATTAAGAACACAGTTTCACAAAAAGCTTCAATGTATATTATTGAATTAACAATACACACGTACGTTTACAATTCGTAAGGAACTATTTATAATAGTCCTTGAAGCTAAACTATTTACCCTAGTTATTCTAGGACTTGCTTTACATCGAATAATAAAAGATATACATTGATTTACATTCTATAACTATCTCTACGAAGATCTCGGACTTGATATTCTTCAAAAACGCGTATCAGTAGTAAAACTCATCACCAGTAGTAAATATGTAACATCAGTAGTAAGTCTGGTGATCAGTAGTAAGTCCAGAAACCATCGTCAGTAGTAACTACTAAGATCAGTAGTATCTTCAGTCTGTGCATGATCAGTAGTAACTAAGTTATAGTATCACCAGTATCAACTTCATCAGTAGTAATATGTTCTGCCCCATCAGTACTAATTATTGTCAGTACTAACTGCAGCATCAGTATCAAGTTGATCTGTGTTTTGTTCTAACATGGTTTGTTCATACCCACCGGGAATACCGTTGTTGATACCGGGAGAAGTGATTACTGAGGATGTTTTGAGGTATCTGGTAATGGTGAAAAGGAATGGTGGGTTTCTTAGTGGGGCTGCTGATTCTAGTCTTTCCACCATTGTTGTTTGTGGTTATGAATTTTGGCGGGAATTTTGACTGTAAATGAGTTGGTTTTTAAGAGGGGAACGAGAAGTAATGGAAGCGCAAACTGCATAAAAAGATATTGAACTATTCAAATAATTGAAGGTAATTAAGTTTTCTTTGGGACAGGTTTTTTTACCATTTATAGAAAGTTTTCCGTTGCTAAAAAACGTTTTCAATTTGGTTAAAAAAAAATTGGAATATGAGGTATTTGGAATGGAGTGAAATTGAAAGTGGTCAACCCGGTTGAGATGGAACTGAATATGGTCAACCCGGTTGAGATGAAATGGAAAGGAATTATAAGTTGACTCAATATTTCATGTTTTTTTATGGAATTGGAATGTAAATGCCATAATTTAATCCAAGTCGGTTTCTTTTATGTGACGTGGAAGTTGACGATTTGTGTGTGATTTGACTCGTATAAATTATTAGGAATTCATTTCACCACAAACTTTTAGTTCATATATTACGTATTATAAATTTTATAGTTAATTAGTTGTGATAAATGTAATAAAAACTATGATGTAAAAATCATTCATTTTCTCAAACTAGAAAACAAACTTCAATTTTAGGTGAGAACTAGTAAAGAAATTGTTGTATTAAATTAAGAGTGAAAAATATTACCCCATTGAATTTTTTTATTTTTTTACCAAAGTTGAAGAAATCGTATTGTTTTCTTAATGTTTGTTATCTTTTAGGCTTTCAGCTCTCTCGAGATCATGTCATGTCGAATTATCCGTCGATTCCATGAATAGTTTAAAGTCCTTTTGCTCTTGTAGCGTAATATGATACAATCAATTCACTTAAGAGATGAGAGTCAATTCGAATTAAACACAGGGAATTCTAAATTGGGATAGAATTATCTATGATTGATTCTAATAAAGAGAATTGAAAGAGAGAAATGATAAGTGTTCATAAGCTTGCTAATCTGTACAATTTATACTACGGAAACAATATAACTAACTAATTTTCCCGCCAATTCCAACAATAACACCTCACGTCTTTTTTTTCCTTCTTTGTCGTTCACCCTTTCTTTTCTTCTTCATTTTTTAACGGGTACTTGTCTACTGTATTCACCAACTTGGAAATGTATCCGTTGACCCTTCGTTTGGTGTGATCGTGTTCAATTTAACTAAATGATCTAACTGTAAAGTTTCCAACTTTCCATATTAGACTAAATAATACTTCCTCCGTCCCATTTTTATTGTCCACCTTACTATTTTAGTTTTTCCCAAAATAAATGTCAATTTCAAATTACAACCAATCATATGAATTATAAGTGGGTAAATATGAGATTTTATTGGTGGATAGTGCAATAATTGCATTTTCTTAAAACTGTGTGCCTTTTATCTAGTGGACAATTAATTTGGGACGGAGGAAGTAATAAAAAAGTAACATAAAAATTGAAAAGAAAGACCAATAGAATTTAGGACACATTACACCTACAATCAATCGGGCCTACTAATTACACATTTTTACAACAAGACACCAACAAACCCTAGAGCCGTATTACCGTAGAGGCTCTTAAATTCAGATATACAACAACAGACCATAATGCAAGATGCCATTTTTTCATTTTCTTTATAAACAATCTAAATCGTAACCTTTTGCCTTTTTGGTAGCCCGAGATAATACAGAATCATGGTCAGGTGTCTTCACATATGGTGGCATACAGCTTCTGTTTTCCTCTGGGCCCGCCCATGCTAACGGTTCTGCTGAAATAAAAATTTAAGTTGAGTTGTTAAGCTGCAATATATGGAGATATGATACGAACCGGTAATTAAAGACACAACTAATCGAATGCTTTATTGATAATCCTGGAATTGGAGAACCAGGTTTCTCCCTAATAAATATGAAAGACAAAACAATAATACGATAAACTTCTCAATTGACTGAATATCAATGAGATCAGTGGGCTCCTTAAATAGAGAACACAAAACCTAAACCTAATAGGAAACCATAAGAGATAAATCCTAATAAAAGATAATACATAATATTTAAATAATACTTATCTAATCCCATTGGAGGATTAGGATCGTATCAAGATACAGGTGGAGTTTCGACCCGTTTTTGGGTAAACGTGTCAATGGATAAAAATAATATTAAAATACTTCCTTCGTATCACAACAAATGATGCATTGTTAGTTTCACGGGTTTTTGAGGCAAAAGATTATAATAAGAGTTAGCATGGATTAAAGTGGATAGTTAGTAGATGATGGATCCCACTCCTTTTGAATAAAGTGATGTTAATGATGTTTAAAAGTAAAAGTAAGGGTAAAAGTGTCATTTCACTATAGTAAAGGAGAAAGTAGGTGTGGGCCCCACTATCTCTTGTTGGTGTTTTCTAAACTGGTAAATGATGACAATAAATATCGAGTAGCTTTCTAGAGATAAAAAACACCTCACATTTTCCAGAAAAATGCAAATGAAAATTTTAAGAAAAATTTCTGCAACTAAACTATAAATAAAAGTTGAACAAAAAAAAAAAGGTATTTGTTAATCGTCCTAAACCAAACCATTTCGACCCGTACTAAGAGCTACCCAAAAGTATATGGGCCCATTACCCGACCCGTCCATTTTGGCACCACTAGTAAAAAGTAAAAACTATATAATTATGTAACTGGAAAGCGGATCATACCAATCTGCAAATCCAAGTTCATTTCTGGACCTGCACATGATATGGGTTCAACTGCAAGACGTTTTTAGTTGAATGAATGAGTGTAATACTAAATCCCAAAAAAGAAAAATAAAAATTACTAAAAACCATATATTGAATTGTTACACCAAAATGTGCCAAGTACAGAAAATAATTATTGCGACATCAAGTTGTATTAAAATGTTAATCCAAACACCCCATTAAAACACCAAAACCTGTACACATTCTCATATGCTTATCCTGACTTATTATGTTTTCATCCTTAAACTTTCACATATGTGGCATTTTAACCCTTCAAACTGCTTCTGGCAATGGTTTTTAATACTAAAACAGACCATTTTAACCCCAACACTTTTTTTCCGCAACGGTTTAGTCCCTTTACATTTATATAACCATTTATACCAGTTTTATGTAATAATTCTTTATAATAACCTCTTATGTAAATTCTGGAAAATGTTAAAAATAGCCCTAAAAGCTATGGTTAACAACCATTTTCTAGTTAAATTTTTGTTCTTTATACCAATATATAGTTAACCATAACCATAAGTTGGTTGAGAAACACCCATTTTCAGAATAAATTAACCATAAAGTTGTTATTAACCATAACCGTAAAGAGCTACCTTCAGCAAAACGCTGAATTCTATTTATAGGATTCAAACTTAATTAACCCTATATAAGAACTGCCAAAATTATCTTAAAATAGTACTCTTAAATACCTAGTGAAGAAGGTTCTAGACATTCTGGTGTGACAGGTGGCACTGGAGTAGGATGTTTTCTGACATAATTTTCCCGTAACGGTCTCGGGGTTTGAAACGAAAACTGTGCTAAACTAATCCCTTGTGCATGTTCCGGATTACTCTTTAAAAATCTGCTTAAATTTAAATATTTAGTAACCATATTCAACTTGTAACATAATTTAAGAAATATTAAAATGACTGGAGTGAGAATATACCTTTCAACATCGGGTAGTGACCGAAGTTTGTTCCCTAACGGTGACGTGTAATATCTGAAAAATATATGAAAAAAATTATGCTTTAGTAAAGATTTATCATAAAGATGGAGACTTTTCAGAAGAAACTGAAAAAATTGAAATTTTAAAGATTTTATCAGCAAAAATAGGAAACCACTTAATTGTAAACATTTGTCATAAAGAGTCTAGATGTGGCAATTTTGACCCATTTACTTACAAACGGGTTGATCGAGTAAATTAAAAAAAATTAGCTAAAAAGGAAGCGGGTCAAATAACTAAAACTATCTTTAATAAAGATTTATGGTAAAGATGGAAACTGAAAACATTAAACTTGTACAGATTTATCGACAAAAAATTAAATCCTTTTGGAAGAAACTGAAAAGATTCAACTTATAAAGATTTACTTACAAATGGGCTGATTCGGGTATGTTTATCTCTAACGGGTTTATCACGTAAATTTAAAAAATTAGCTAAAACGGATACAGGTCAAATCAATAAAACGGGTCGAAAGTTTCCCAAAACCTCCTAAATCATTTTATTAATATTTAATAAGATATACATTATTACCGAAATAATACAATTTTTGCAATCGTATTTGACATTAACTATCCATTAAAAAAGTTCAAAAATTCAGACAAAATGTGTTTCGGCATCATAAAAACATGAACTTTTTTTCAAACAAAAAAAAACATAAAAAAATCCTTACACGTCAGCAAATTTGGAGCTGCCTTCAGTTCTAAGCCTCAAAAGTCTTTTCCATCCAGGTGGCGGTTGTGCAATATTGGGTTTATCAATGGCCCAAATGTGGGTCCCATCTTGTTCAATATCAGTTGGATCATCACACGGTATATTCCGATACCATTTTCGTGTCGTTTCACATAAAAACGGTTCATCACTAATACGTTCCCTAATTACTTCATATTTTTCTTGATCGGGAATTAATCTCCATTTAAAACAGTTTGCACATTGTACTGTAAATGCACCAACTTCAGGTGGGCGTTTGGAAAAGGGTTTTACTTTATTCAGTTCGTATTTTTGAATGTTTTTTGTTGGATTTGAATAACCGTTTGAAGTTGGAGTGTAAAGAACCATTTGATTTTGTAACTCTTTGTTATCTTCCTCATCTTCTGTGCTGTATTCTGGTGAAGAATTAGCGACAGTTTTTTGAGGTTTTGTGTTGTTGCTGTTGTCATCATTTTGGGAAGGAATATTGGGGCCATCAAGAACACTTTTTCCTCCCATTTTGATTGTGATTTTAGGAGGACGTGACTGCATTGCTACAATTTTGATGTTTCCCTGATTTAAATAACAGGAAATTCAGTTGTTTTAGTATGATGATATAAATTTATAATATATGGTTTATGTGCTACTTTCATGATATAAATTTGATAATTCATAAAGTGAACCCTAAATTCAGTATAAAATGGACAAACGCTAACATAATAACGGTTTGAAGATTCATGTTGGTTCATCGTGATAACCATACTTATAAACACAATCGAACATACAAAAAAAACACCAGTTAATGATCCAAGCCCTACCCTAAAAGATTCAAAATCCTTTCACATTTTCCAATAAATATAATTATAACCATCTTCAATAAACAGCTAAAACTGTTATTTAAATGAACAAATGGTTGCTTCATAATTCCTACAAAAATTAACATATTTAACAAAATTGATGAAAACCAGCACAACGGAGGAATTATGAAAAATAAAAATGAAATGATTCATCTACTTGTATAATTAAATACTTGCATAAATTACTAAACCCTAAAAATAAATTATTATGGCCAACACGATTCGATCAAAATTTGAAAATTTAAGAAGCTAAAAACCCCAAAATATACTGAAAATGAGCACAATCAACCCACGATACTTTTACGCATAAAATTGTAAAAAAATGCAAATAATTTCAGCAATTAAAGTAGAGAATTAGATCAAGATTGTTGTTTTTCGCTTGAATTTTAACAAAAAATTGACTTACAGTAGAGTAAAATCTGGAGATCTGAGCTGAAGATTGAAATTGAGGTGATCGATTAGAGGATGTATGTGTTGGGTTTGGGGTTTGAAGAACAGATATATATGTTGTAATAACGTCCTTAAATGCACTTTAACAAACGCAAATGAGATGTAATTATAGAGAATCATTAATTTGTGTAGAAGAAATCTTTCAATGGTCATATGAGAAGAAATACTTGAGACAATTTGATAAAATATCATGTTAATTCTATGAATAACGTCAACCCTATTTTTATTCACATAATATCATTTTTAACATGTAAAGCTGTAATCCTATCGTAAACTTTTAGAGAAAATTACACTAGACTAGGTGATTTACCTTAAATTTTATGTATAGTAAATTAGTAACTTTAAAAAAATAATACTAATCCTTTTTGTTAACACTTTTTACAACGTCACTTCATTTTGCTAACACCGGTTAAATTTCATTGTTATTCCCCATATGCAAGATGTGAGGATAACATGGTCTTTTTACATAAGAAAATTTTCATGAATAATCCTTGTGATTTACCCTAAATTAACATTTATTTTAGAAAAATAACACCATAGTAACTCACCATTATCCCAACCGTAGCCATTGTGATCCAGAAGAGAGAGCAACCAAGAGAAATAGAGAGTCGACGAGCTGGAAATTAAAAGATGATCCCTAAAAAAAACACACTTCGATTTTAAATCTTGATTTGCTGAAATTACGGGTGGTTTCTGGGTTAAAAAATCATCATCATCATACGAGTTCATTTTGTTTAAAAATATGTTTTGTTATTGATATTCACCATTCATTTTTAAAAGCCGGTACAAATTAGCTCTCGTAATTTTTTCCCAAACCTAAGTTCATCTTTTCCAAAGCTAAATTTATGTAATACAGTTTATCATAGTAAGATTTAAAACCTTATAATGGTCAACTCTCAATTTACGTTCACTTATTAACACTCAATTATAGAATGCTGAGACTTAGATAATTTTTAAAAGTGTACGGCGTAAAATATATATTACTCGTATAATTCTTCATCACTTGATAAACAAGTTCAACACATTCTTTCAGAAGAACGAATGATGAAAATTGAAGAAAAATTAGTTTAACTGATGTATTTGCTAAAATGGCTTAAATTTAGCACTCCATTAAGTTGAGATATGTTGTGATAAGCTTGAAATAAAAGGATAAATATTAGGTTATATTTATTAGGAGTTATCTATAAGTATTAGGAGTTATCTAATATTAGTTTATATTGGTTTAGGATTCGTTTTGTATTCTGGTTATATATACTAATGGTACGAGTTATGTATCATTGTGATAGATGCTTATGGTTTGAGTTATAAACCCTAAGTTAAATAAGAGAGTTATTCTTGTTTATTGTCGTGTGTTATTAGTTATAAGCAATAATTGGTATCAGAGCTACAAAACATCATGGGCGACAAGAAGGGTGAAGCATCCAACGATTCTGATGCAACACCCAAAGAAATTGGATCTTCCTCCATCAAGTTTCCTATGTTAAACTCCACAAACTATACTGTTTGGGCCATGAGAATGAAGGTCGCGCTAAAGGTTAATAAGGTATGGGAAGCTATTGATCCGGGTAATGATTCTGAAGAGAAGAACAACATGGCAATTGCACTATTGTTCCAATCCATACCCGAAGCCTTAATACTACAAGTTGGAGATCTCGAATTAGCGAAAGAAGTATGGGATGCCATAAAAACGAGACATGTTGGGGCAGATAGAGTAAGAGAGGCAAGACTACAAACTCTAATGGCAGACTTTGATCGAATCAAGATGGAGGAGAGTGATTCGATTGATGATTTTGTGGGAAAACTTTCAGAAATCTCTTCCAAAGCAGCCTCTCTTGGGCAGACTATAAAAGAATCGAATATTGTTAAGAAATTCTTGAAAAGTCTGCCAAGAAAGAAGTATATACACATCGTTGCCTCTCTAGAACAAGTCCTTGATCTAAACTCAACGAGTTTTGAGGATATTGTTGGAAGACTAAAAGCTTATGAAGAACGTGTTAGAGAAGAAGAAGAAGAACAAGCTGATGATCAAGGAAAATTAATGTTTTCCAACACCGATCCACAACAAGAGAGTTATGGATCAAACAGAGGAAGAGGACGGGGAGGTCGCTCAAACTGGAGAGGAAGAGGACGCGGCAGATCTCAAAACGGACCAAGAGATCTCTCCACTGTCCAATGTTATCGTTGTGACAAATTTGGTCACTATGCATCAAACTGTCTCGATAGGTTGTTGAAACTCCAAGAAGCTGTAGAGAAGAAGGAGGATGAGACTCAAGAAGCCGATGAATTAATGATGCATGAAGTAGTTTATCTCAACGAACAGAAGGTAAAACCTAGCATGTTCGAAGCTGACTCGGATGCAAAGAATATGTGGTACCTTGATAATGGCGCCAGTAATCACATGAGTGGGAATCTTAAGTTCTTCGTGAGTCTTAATGAAGGAGTCACGGGAAAGGTAAGATTTGGTGATGATTCCCGCATTGATATAAAAGGAAAAGGATCCATCTGTTTCATGTTAAATGGTGAGAAAAAGGTCTTAAACAATGTTTATTACATCCCGAACTTGAAAAGCAATATTGTTAGTCCGGGTCAAGCCACAGAAGCAGGCTGCAAAGTACTCATGGATAGAGACTTTCTTATCCTTTATGACCGATTAGGGCACGTGATGATGAGAACCACAAGGTCTAAAAACCGGCTATACAAAGTTGTCTTAGAAGTTGAGAATATCAAGTGCCTGAAAGTCTCAATAGCATGCACGGAGTCATCAAAGTGGCATGCACGTTTAGGTCACATTAACTTTGACACGATAAAGTCGATGATCAACAAAGAAGTTGTTGATGGTATACCTAGCATTCAGGTCGAAAAAGAAACATGTGCATCCTGCTTATTGGGAAAACAGTCTAGACAATCTTTTCCACAAGCAACAAAGTACCGTGCCACACAAACCCTCGAGCTCGTCCATGGAGATCTATGTGGACTGATAACACCCGCCACTCCAGGGCAAAAGAGGTATGTATTTGTTCTAGTTGATGATTACTCACGATATATGTGGACCGTTTTGCTAATGGAGAAAAGCGAAGCCTTTGAGAAATTTCGAAAATTCAAAGAACTTGCCGAACAAGAAACAAAAGCTACGCTTAAAACCTTTCGTACAGATAGAGGAGGGGAGTTTGTATCACACGAATTCAATTGCTATTGTGATAAACATGGTATAAAAAGGCACTTAACTGCGCCTTATTCTCCTCAACAAAACGGAGTTGTTGAGAGGAGAAATAGAACCCTGTTGGAGATGACAAGGAGTATCTTGAAGCATATGAATATGCCCAACTATTTGTGGGGTGAAGCGGTGAGACATGCTACATATCTCATCAATAGGGTTGTGTCAAGATCGTTAAGCATAATAACAACCCCTTACGAAGTGCTAAGAAAGAAGAAACCAAATCTAGCTCATCTTAGAGTTTTTGGGTGTATTGGGTATACTAGGACAGAAACACCCGGACGGAAGAAGTTAGATAACAGATCTAAGATTCTGGTTCACTTGGGAACAGAACCCGGTTCAAAGGCATATCGACTTCTTGATCCTACAAATAAACGGATCATAGTAAGTCGAGACGTAGTTTTTGATGAAACGAAGGGGTGGAACTGGAATAACAAGGGTAAGAAAGCTAGTGAAGATGTTGAAGCACTAGTTATTAACCCAAGCGATGTAAATAACACCACTCGAGCTATGAGTGAAGATGTGATTAATGAAGAGATAGATGAAGAGGAGGAAGATAAAGTGACTAGTGACGAAGAGCAAGAACAAACTCAGCCTCCGTTGAGAAGATCAACGAGAACAAGTGTGTTACCAGAATACCTCAACGATTATGTACTACTTAATCAAGAAGAGTGTGAGCGTCTCTTTGTCGTAATAAATGAAGAGCCATGGGATTTCAATGAAGCAAAAGAATCAAAAGTGTGGATTGAGGCATGCAAAGAAGAACTTTGTTCAATAGAAAAGAATCAAACATGGAATCTTGTTGATCTTCCTGTTGGGGTAAAACCAATTGGGTTGAAGTGGGTGTTTAAAGTAAAATGAAATTCTGATGGAAGCATTAACAAGTACAAAGCCCGGTTAGTAGCAAAGGGATATGTTCAAAAACACGGAATTGATTATGACGAAGTGTTTGCTCCGGTGGCTCGTATTGAAACCATCCGCTTTATAATCGCACTAGCAGCCATAAATGGTTGGGAAATACATCATCTTGATGTTAAAACCGCATTCCTACATGGTGATCTAAGAGAAGAAGTGTATGTCAAACAACCGGAAGGTTTTGTGATTCCGGGGAAAAAAGATAAGGTGTTCAAGTTAAATAAAGCCCTTTATGGCTTGAAGCAGGCACCTAGAGCGTGGAACACGAAGTTGAACAAGATTCTCTTAGACTTGAAGTTCGTGAAGTGTTCAAAAGAACCATCCTTGTATCGCAAAGAAGAAAAAGGATATCTTCTTATCGTTGTGGTATATGTAGACGATTTGCTTGTTACTGGATCATCCCTAACACCAATACTCGAGTTTAAGAAGGCAATGGCAACTAAGTTTGAGATGAGCAACCTTGGAAGGCTGACATACTATCTCGGGATTGAGGTAATTCAAAACCAAGGCATTATTGTGTTAAAACAAGAAAGGTATGCTCAGAAAATATTGGAGGAAACCGGAATGAGTGAATGCAATGCGTGCCATGTGCCTATGGAGTTAAACTTAAAACTGTCCAAATCAGAAAGTGAAAAAGGTATTGATGAGAAGAGTTATCGAAGAAGCATAGGATGTCTTCGATATCTGCTTCATACACGACCAGATTTGTCATACAGTGTTGGAGTATTGAGTCGGTATATGCAACAACCGAAAGAGTCTCACGGAGCCACCTTGAAGCAAGTTCTGAGGTACCTACGAGGCACTTGCTCACTTGGTCTGATGTTTACACGCAGCGAAAAGATTAAACTGGTAGGGTACAGCGATAGCTCACACAATGTCGACGAAGATGATGGCAAAAGTACTGCAGGTCATATTTTCTATCTAGCAGACTGCCCAATTACTTGGTGCTCACAGAAACAGGAGACAATTGCATTATCTTCTTGTGAAGCTGAGTTTATGGCAGCTACTGAGGCAGCAAAGCAAGCTATATGGCTTCAAGAACTCTTGGGTGAAATTGTTGAGAAAGATTGTGATAAAGTTATAATAAGAGTTGACAATAAATCTGCTATTGCTCTGACCAAAAATCCGGTCTTCCATGGTCGAAGCAAACATATACACAGGAAATATCATTTCATTAGAGAATGTGTTGGGAATGAACAAGTAGAAGTTCAGCATGTACCGGGAAGTGAACAAAAGGCTGACATATTGACCAAGTCACTAGGAAGAATCAAATTCAAGGAGATGAGGGATCTCATTGGAGTACAAGACGTAAGAGAAGACAAGTTCAAGCTTAAGGGGGGAGAATGTTGTGATAAGCTTGAAATAAAAGGATAAATATTAGGTTATATTTATTAGGAGTTATCTATAAGTATTAGGAGTTATCTAATATTAGTTTATATTGGTTTAGGATTCGTTTTGTATTCTGGTTATATATACTAATGGTACGAGTTATGTATCATTGTGATAGATGCTTATGGTTTGAGTTATAAACCCTAAGTTAAATAAGAGAGTTATTCTTGTTTATTGTCGTGTGTTATTAGTTATAAGCAATAAGATATGACATATATTGTCTTTATCTTTACCACATATAATGTATTTGAAACTTTATCAAATTATCAAGTCTTAATTTTCAGCGAATACACTTGTTATTTCAAGATAGATTTCTATTTATTAAAAATATGCATCATGCTAGACTTAAACTTGTGACCACTATATTATTAACACAATGTCTTAATTAACTAATCTACTAGACCATATATTCTTTACTTGAATATAATAATATTTATTAATCT
Organism: Calendula officinalis; assembly: GCA_963853835.1. NCBI lineage: Eukaryota > Viridiplantae > Streptophyta > Magnoliopsida > Asterales > Asteraceae > Calendula > Calendula officinalis. Next base: position 21,140,575 of record OY970827.1, read on the forward strand.
TTTAAACTTTAAAATAGTGAAATTAACACCACACCACCCGTCGTCAATAGTACCACCACCACCAGTCCACCACCCACCATTTATGACCACTACCACCCTCCATCTCTACTACTACCACCTCCAACGACCAATTGTTTGTTGCAAAATATAACTACAATGTTACAACATAGTTCATCAACCTTTTACTTTTTTTTCGAGATAGCCAACAATTTTTATAACTACATATATATGGACCCGACTCAATACATTTAATACATCTAAAAACACAGCTTATAGAAAGTATATATGAGTCAAGTTGGATCGTAGCATATTGTTAAGCCTTACGCCCAAACTTTGGATCATGACATGATGACATGGTCAAGCCACAAGCTTTGACATACCATGACGAATCCTAAGAGTTTTTTAGAATCATGGAAAATATCTAGTATTTTTATGTTTGTATAGAGATTGGATATTTGGAAAGCAAGGATGCAAATATATACGTCAGAAGTAGGTAATTTAAGTTGATGTCATCCACCAAGATAAGTTGTTTTCACTAGGAGTGTTAACTAAGAACTATATTGATGGTGTATTGGCTATATTTCTTGTTTCATTGCAAAAATTTTCTTGTTTAAGCTACCACACAAATATCAGGAACGGAGTTGACATGTCATGCCATGAGTTAATATTTTTCTAAATGTATCTACGTTTTATGGGCTCCAAAGTGAGATCGAGTTTTGCTCATCATGTAAGCGACCTAACCATTATCGTAGTCATTTCTGAACATTCCCCTGACACCAAGAATTAGATATTTATAGTATGAACACATTTAGGTCGAAAATCCTTGATTGTCTTTAAGTTTAAAAAGAGGGAGTTTCCATATGCAACATGTTGCATCTAGTCAAAGTTCATTAAATCAAATGAATGGTGCAGGATCATGCATAATGTTATATAACAAGGCATTTAAACTGGACTAGTGATAATCTCATAATCCATACAACTTATGTTTCATTTTCAAGAAAATACTTCATATACACACTTAACCCATCATGTAATAACACAATCAAACCCAAAATATACAAACAGAGAACACGATAACGATCATCAAACTTGTTTTTTGCACCGTTTGTTACGCACCAAAGTGTCTCTAATGATTGGTTAACCATGTCCATTGTACTCAATGTGGTTCAAACCATGTAAACGGCATCTCAAATTGAAATCAGGACGCTATAAGAGCTATTACTTCTATTCAATTTAAAAACTATCATGAAATCAAAATCAATGATCATACATAACCCGAAACATTAATGAAGATGTATATCTGGTTAATTAATAAACAGTATCAGACTAATTCTGTATCTTTACAAAATATTGTGTCCCAATTCTCTCTAGCCCGTTAAACCAACAGTTTAATCCAAAATATCATATCTATATACATATAGATACATAATGCAGGTATATACATAACTCATCAGCTTCCCTAACAAAATTTCAAGAAATATCGTAGCTGAGGCAACAGAACACAAGCAGTAGCTTAATCAATAAAGGTAAATAAAGAACAGAATTCAAGAAATCTGCTTATATGCAAATTGAATTCAATATGAAATGATCTCAATATCAATATGTGCATCACAAGAGCAGTGTTAATTCATAACACAAACATGTGAATAGAAACCCTCCTTTTCAATATGAAATGATCGCAATATCAATGTACGTATCACAACAACTGAAGGATTTTATTAATTCATTACAAAGACAGATAATTAGGAAAAACTCCCATCAAATTCACAAAACGTAAGAATACAAACCCTAACTCACGATACATAATATATCAATCGGTTCGTTTCACGATTCATGTCGACGAATAGTAAAAGAACAAATTAACGATCAAACGGGGCTGAGAAGCTGAGAAATCGAGGGTTTAGGTTCAGAATTCATACCGATGATGATGATCAACGGTATGAATCCGTAGTGAGTGATGACTTTGGCTATCTTCATGGTCCATGTGCTCCATTCTTTCAATAGCTTCGATGGTGAATTATCATTTGATGCCTTTGATCCTTTGTTTGATTTCCCTTTTGCCTTCAGAACCACCTTCGATGACATGATTTTTTCGCCTGATCGGTGACGGTGATGTTTCTACGCGTGTGGTGTCCGAAATGTGGGAGCCCTAATGTTGTTCGGTTGAATAAAGGAGTGAATTCTTTTATTTATAGGTCCAATAGAGATTGAGTAAGTCCAAAACAATTAAGTAGGCCCAAGTCCAACTAGTAAATATATACAGTATCTTATCTTACCTAACCAATTGATCTAGACATAGTGCCTCCTATTGATGTCATTATCTAGGCTCGAACCAATAACCTACTAACTTGCCGTTCAGAAAAAAAATATATTATTTTACCTAAGGCTATAACTATAATGTTTTCGAGTTTCGGCAAGAACAGAACAAAAAAAATGGGTATTAAGATTTCTTTAGTAAGAGAAAAAAAAAAGAGAATATATTTGCGGGGTGATTTTAACATCAAAAAATTTACTTTAAAACACCACAATCTACATCGATTGTAGTATACAGTACAAACATATTAAAACAATAATTGTGATGTTTAATGTGATTTATGTGATGTTACTAAATGGCATGTAGCCTGAAAGTATAAGGTGTTGGAAGGTGTTTTCTATTGACTTATGATCATAGGTCTGAGTATCATTGTCGACAAAATAATGTAGATTTATGAATAATTTAGATGATAAGTGCGTTCAGCTGTTAAAAAAATCTATTTGGTTCTAGAAATAATATTGATTTCTCCTTTTTACTAAAATAAAAAGTATTATGGTGATCGCGCGATGCTGCGGGATTTTAAGACATACATTTTTTTACGTTAAAATTTAGATTCGGTTTATTTGATTTTTTATTTTTTATTCATGACAAAAAACAATGTAAAGCTAAATTTATGTTAATCTATTGAGTGTAGTCAATTAAATGTCAAATATAAGTCACAATATTACATATTTATCAACTTGATAAAATTTATCGAGTAGATACTTTACACTTTTATATTAAATGAGTTAATACGGGTTTCTACTAAAGTATACATTTATATATCAGGTCAAATATCGGGTCAAATGAGTTGTCAAGTCGGCTAGTAAAATCATCTATTCTTTTTAGTTTTTATCGACAATTAAATAACAAAATCTAGAAAAAAAAGAATAAAAATACTTTTATGTTTTATAAGTTATAAATTTGGAAAAAGAATAGCAGCGGGGAATTGAGCCTTAGTGCTGTTAAAGAATGGCCTTAGAGCATCTTCAATGGGAGCTTTTTTAAAAGCTTTTTACTATTTCAATAAGTCTTTGAAAGACTTTTTACCATTGGAATAATTAGTTTTTTCAAAAGCTTATTCCAATGACTTTTTTTTTACTAACCTTTTAACTAAGTTTTAATGTTTGTCCCTTTTAATCCCTCATGTTTAATAACTTTTCATTTTAAATCGTAGATATATTATATATAGATTGTTTATTATATTTTTATTAGTTAATAAATAAATTATATAATATTTAATGTCAATTATTATAATATTTTTGTATGAGACATTTTAAAAAATATTGAGATAGATAAAGGTATATTAGAAATATTGTAAAAGAAAAAGCTTTTGGAAAGGTTAACCATTGTAGATGTAATTTATGAAAAGCTTTTTACCTAGTGGATTGTTGATGTGCCAAAAGTAATAAGCTTTTGCAAGGTTAACCACTGGGGATGCTCTTACAACCCCTTACTTATCCAGTGGACCAACTTTTCTTTTACGTTACAATGTAAGTGCATAACTATATATCAATATAATTTCCGAATCTAAAATTAAAAATTTCAACCAATCAGCTTTGAGTGAACAGTATTATATTACCTTTGTACTACCAAATTTGTATTAAAGGTATAATAAGATGAGATAAATTATTAGTTCTAATAAAAAATTATAAGTAGAGGAAACACAATTTATAGTTAGTGTTGCCCATAGTTTAAGTTGCTAAGAACAAAATTGTAGTAGATCTATAAGCAGTTAAAAAAAAACATTATCAACTACTTATGTTAAACCACTTGATTAGAATTAAACAAGAGTGATATAACTGATAGTTTATCTGACTATTTTTGTGATAAAATTCTGCGGTTGAGGGCGAAAACATAAAAATACAACTTTTGGTAACTTTCTAGTATATGTATTCACCTTAAATCAGTGTTAGGAAGTTTGGGGATTTATTGGATGTCCATTTTTAGAGCCCATGTTGGTGTCATTAAAAAGATGGAACAATTAAGAGCTCAAGTGGTAATGAAAAAGAGAGAAAAATGAGCTGGGTGAAATGGAACACGTGTTTAGCTTCAAAAGAAAAGGGTGGTTTGGGTATTGCTAGTCTCGATTCTTTAAACCTTGCTCTTTTAGTGAAGTGGAGATGGATGTTTTTTAATGAAAAAGAGGCGCTTTGGTGTCGTTTAATTCAAGCTATTCATGGAGATGAGGGTGGGTTCGGTATTGTAAATAACCCGGCTACTAAAAAAGGTATTTGGAGTAACGTAATTGCCACCGTTAAATTCTTGCACGAAAAAAATATCGTTAATTATAATGCTATAAAGTATAGTTTGGTGAATGGTGATTCTATTAAGTTTTGGATGGATACGTGGAAAGGTAATGTACCTTTCTATCTTCTTTTTAATCGTTTATTTCGGTTAGAATTAAACACCTTTTGTAAGGTTAAAGATAGGTGGAGAAATGATGGTTGGTGGTTTAATTGGAGAAGAAGTATTCGTGATGGAGTGGAAAAGGAGCAATTTGATAATCTTGTTGCTTTAATCTGTGATGTTCATATTACCGAAGGTAGAGATAAAGTGGTGTGGAATTTGGGTGATAGTTGTGATTTTACGGTTGGGGTTGTCAAAGATGTCATAAATAATTGTATTTTTCCGGGGACGGGTTTAACTTTTAATTGGTGCAAAGATATTCCGATTAAAGTCAACATTTTTATGTGGCGGGTTATGTTAGACCGATTACCTACGAGACAAAATTTGTCAAAAAGAGGGATGGAGATAGAGTCTATTGGATGTCCTTTGTGCAACGCAAACATGGAATCTATTTCCCACGTTCTGTTTGGGTGCGTATTGGCGCACGAAGTTTGGAGGGCGGTGTACAGTTGGTGTAATGTTCAAAATTGGGGAAGCGAGACGTTTGAGCAATGGTGGCAGGAGTGTGTTAAGTTGCCAAGTACCAATTTTGCAAGACTTAAGATGCATGCTATCGGTTTTTCGACTTGTTGGATGATTTGGAGATTTAGAAATGCGGTACTTTTTGATAACTCTAAAATGCGTAGGTCCGATTTAGTTGATAGCATTAAACTAGTTTCGTTTTCTTGGATTGTACATCGGAACCATAGAATTAAGATTCCGTGGGTTGATTGGTTAATTAACCCGTTGTAATGTTTCTTTTAGTCTAGCTTTTTGCTAGACTCATGTTTTTAATAAAAAAAATTTGGAGGTCCTTGGGGGGGGTGATGATAATGCCGAAGCTTCACCCGTTGCCTTCTTTTTGCTGTTCAAAAAAAAAGTATATGTATTCACCATTTGACCTTTATGTTCTCTTTTTGACGTACACATATATAAACTGTAGATTGTTATGTACAAGCTATAAGCATAAGATTATTTAAATACAGATTGCTTCATATATAAAAATCATTATAATTATAATGTGCCATCAGGCGGTTTTGGAAGATGTAATGAGAGGTGGTTAGACGAGCGCAATGGTTAAAAAGTCAAAACAATTTCAGGTTAAAGTGTGTCGATTTTATTATCGGTCAAACGGGCATTTTTTCTAATTCGTGCACCATTTACTTACAGCTATAGATGTGACCCTGATAAGGAGACAACCCACAATGACTAATTATATGTAAACGGATCAAAACTGCCAAGAAATTCTTACATGAATATGATCCACATTCCACAGGCAGGTTTCGTTTGCAAATAGTCTGGGACTAAACTTGCTTTGCAGTATGTTTATAAGCATAAGCAGATAATCAGCTTACTGAAAATAAGGCATTTCACCTTAATGTTAAACTAGTAATTATGAATCAATCAGGAATAATTGGTTTGAAATAAGCAACCTCAAACTGCTTATTAGAACCAGCTTAAATCACCCTAAAATAAGCAATAAACATAACAATTAAATATTAAAAATTCACAATAAACTGATGTTTAAATAAGTAATCCCAAACTGGCAAACCATGTACCTTCAAAAACAATATAGAGCTATTAAATCAGTTAATTGATCAGCTAAGATTTTACAAGAAGCAGAAAAATCATATACTACATAATCATAATATTAGATCATTAATCTTATAAGTGCTAATTCAATCAGGATACGCAGCAAATTAACTCAAATTGACGATATGAATTCGTAATAGAAACATATAACTCAAACGAAGCATCAAAAGATTCAATTAACCAAATTACCAAACATAAAAACCCTAATTCATGATAGTAACTTGTAAAGTCGATCTAATTAACGATGAAATTCGACAAATAGTGAAGGATTCAAACTGGACTGAGAAGCTGATAGATCGATGGTTTGGGCTCTGAATTCATGCCGATGATGATGACCAACGGTATGAATCCGTAATGAGTGATGACCTTAGCTTTCTTCATAGTCCATGTACTCCATTCTTTTAATAGCTTCGATGCTGATTTATCATCAGATGGCTTTGATCCTTTCGTTGATTTCCCTTTTGTTTTCAGAACCACCTTCGACGACGACATGATCTGCTTCCTTTTCGATCGATTGATTTTTCTTCTGCTAGGGTGCGTGTTCGTGTATGTGTGATTTGAATTTGGTTGAGATTGTAGGAAAAGAATAGCAAAGCCAAGCCAAAATTAGGTTATACGAATGGCGGCCGTTTTAACCAATTGCATAAAAGTAAATTACACATACGGTACACGTGTTCGTTCGAAATTTTATATAACCATTTAATTTAAGAAAATGCTAACCAGACAATGTCTAAGAAATTTTTGTCACTCATAATATATGCGATATACTTTGCTATAGTCCTCTTCGAAATTTCCTTACCATCTAATCTAATAAATATATTTAAAAGGAATTTCACTAATCATTACCCTAAGGGCATGTTTGGTTGGGGGAAATGAAACCAAAGAAATGAAAATGGGTTGATTTCCTTTGTTTGGTAAGATAGAGAATTGAAAGAAACGGAGACTTGAATTTCCCGAGATATCGCATCCTTTGTAATTTGATTTCCTCCCATTTGGTGAAGAAATGAGATTTCTTAACAAAAATTTCTCCGTGTTTTTTTCTGTGAAATGGAGTGAGGCTTAGAAAAAGGGGGTTTAAAAGGTAAAAGTCACGTGCTAGTCACATTCCTCTCACAAGAGTTCTGAAATCATCCAAACCCTAGCCACATCTTCACTTTCAATCTGGGCGATTCTGCTACGAATGGTTTTGGGGGATGTTCAGGTCAATTCCATCGCTCAGGTGTCGGAGAGGGTTTAGGTCTGGAAATGGGGGATTTCATTGTGAGGGTATGCAAATCGCCGGCTGATGAAGATCGATTGGGTGCCAAAGACATAAACCTACATTGTACAATGGTAAGGTAAGTCAATCTCCACCATTTCCTTTCGATTGTAGGTCTGGAAATGTTGGATTCCATGGTCTGGAAATGGGGGATTTCTGCATATTTTGACATACACAATTGACCTGCAAGTTTGACCTGCACAGTTGATATCAGTTGACGTGCAAAATTTGTTATTACTTAAATATGATAGTATTTTGTTTTGGATTTATGGTTATTGTATGCAGTAAGTTGATTTATGTTTTGGATTTGGATTTATGGTTATTGGAAATAAGAATGGAGTGAAAATAATAATGAATTGATTGTGTTTTTGTAATTATTTTGATTTCATTTCTCTAGTTTTTGCTACCAAACAAAGGAATTGATTTATTTGCTAATTCCTTATGTCAATTCTCTGACGTCACCAAACAGGAGAAATCATTTCAATTCTTAGCCCATTTCATTTCTCAGCATTTCATTTCTCTGCTCCATTTCATTTATCTGAATTTCTCCCTACCAAACGCACCCTAAGAGTGATGATCAAGGATACTAATGTATAAATTTTGAAACATGAATTTTTTTAACGGCAAGTTAGTAAGTTAGTGATTCGAGCCTAGACAGTGACATTCACAAGGGGCAATATGTCTTCCCTCAAACTCTCCACCTTGAGATAGTTAGCGAAATTTAAGAGGTCAATTTTTTACTCCCTCCGTCCCAAAAAAAAGTTTACATTTCCCCTATAAATTTTGTCCCACAAAAAAGTTTACATTTCTCAAACATGAGGGACCACTTAATAAAATACTATTATTTTTATGTACTTTACCACTAACTTTCTCCTAAAAGCACTTTCTCTTTCCAAATAACCTTATATTTTAATCAAAAATATTACAAAAGACCCCACCACTAACTATCACATAAATATTTGTGCCCAAGAGAAATGTAAACTTGTTTGTGGGACGGATGGAGTATAATTATTGTACAATATATCTAAACTAGCTTCATAGCCCGCCCGACTGGGCGGGCATGCTTCAAGATTTATATTATAGAAAATTACCAACAAATATTAATAATTATAAAAATGACATAAGAATCGATAGCTGTAATGATGAGTTTGTACAAAATTTGATACATGAACAAATGTTACATAAAATTTATAGATGAAATAAGACTTCTTTGTAAACGACATTTGATGTTGAATTAGTGTAATTGCCATTTCTGTCACAACAAATGACCTTCAATCCGTTCTTGTTCTTAACTCGTGATACAACTACATAAAGCTGGCCATGTGAGAATACCCGTTTTTGCAGAAACAAATCAACTTGAGTCAACGTCTGACCTTGACTTTTATTAATTAATGGTCATTGTATTTATGCTTCTTTAAAAATAATATGCACAAGCAACATATAAGTCAAATTATTTTGCATAAATGTAAATATATTTTAAAAAAGTACAAAAATAAAAAAATAGTTTCTCGAAACCAAAATATCACTTGAAAACATTGTTGACTAATGTCAATTGGAATTATGATGTAATTTCAAAAAATTAAAAAAAATATTAAATTGTAATTATAATATTGAAATTAATAAAATTACAATCAATTAACTTCAATAAATCCATGTAAAGTGCATTTTTGTCCAATATTAAAGCCAACAGTCTCAATCTATATTCAAATTACACTTTTAAATAATTTGACTACTTTTTGAAGTCAAGCTGTTTTGAAGTAATGTAATGACTAATGAAATCCAAAACAGGTTAAAAAAATTAAAAACTGGTCAATTGTATACACAATATGACCTGTGAAAGCAAAAGTTCGAACCCGTGAATCTCGCTTAAATTAATCTTAATTAACCATAATACCATATTATATAATATCAGAATTACAAAGGCTGCAAACTAAAAATAATATATATGCTTATTATAGAAATATATGCTTAAAATTACAGTATACATGATGGCAATGAAAATCAAAATGTTGACTACAAAAGTCAAAATTATATAATTGCTACAAAAGTCAATACATATCATACTTCAATTTTGACTACAAAAGTAAAGATTATATTTTTCCTAAACATTCAACCTTAATTGACTACAAACCCATATAAACAATTACGTTTTTGTGAAAGTAGCCATTGAGTCATATTTTTCTTTAAGATCTCATAAATCTAAAAAAAGTAGGGAAATTTATAGCTTACTTTGGTCAACTCAAATTGAGTCTAATATATTTGACCAGGCACCTGCAAAGACTATGAATTATGAACCTAAGATATCAGTTGAAAAGGAAAAATATTTAAAAATATTAAAGTTAGTTAATTTGTTATGGTATATGTGTAAAGGTTAGCCGTCCTTTTTAACTTGCCTTCCTAGCCAAAACTTACAACTATCGGGAGTTAAAGCTAAAGATATTAAAATTTCCAAAGTTATCAGTAAGACAAGAAAGAAAAAATGAAGCCCCTGTATCTAGATGGAGTCCCATTTGAACCTCTGCAGTTGCAAATGCCTCTGCACATGTTTAGCTTAAATTATGTTAAAAAATTTCACTCAAATTACATGATACATTATTTAAACCCTCAAAATTTGTCTAAAATGATATCGATCTAAGCAGCTAATTTGGTCAAAAAAACACAAACGAAATCAAGGGTCCATTAATTTCATCTTCGCAATTTAATTTCTAACTGTATAATATGCATAAAGATGAACCCTCACAAGATTGTTAAAAAATTGTATCCTAATGGAACGAAATCATCTAGGTTAATAATCCAAGATGTGTAGAAAAATAAACCAACTAGATAAATGATTCTGGAATAACGAAATCACTAAACTTCAGTTGAAGAAAATTGTTTAAAAATCATATCGTAACTCTTAATTCGACCACTTCCGAGGTTGATAGCAATCGAAACCCTGAAATTGAGACAACACCATATGTGATGTAAGATGAGTTTGGAAGAACCCATGTGAGATGAAATCGATAATGAAGATGTATGAAGAACTCATGTGAGATGAAATCAAGATCGAAGATGTATCAATGACTACTGACAATTAAATATGAAATTAATATTTACCAAAAATACGGAACTCATTGATTGCTTCCATAATTATCGCAAAAGTTGTTTAGCATATGAATGAGCTGGTCAAAAGAGCGGGAAAACAAATTAGAGGAGGTATTAGTTGATTTATCGTGGACCAATGGTGTAATTCCACGTGGCATATTGGGCCAATCACAGAGCTTCAAACGGATAAGTTGTCATGCATAAATCAAATTTAGGCTCATATATAAGAGCAGATTTAACTTTTTTCTTAATAATTAAATTTTCCCAAACTTTTGTAACTCAAGGGTATAAACGTCATTAGCTCACTAACTTTATATCCAAACAACCACCATTTTTTAACAAGGTCGATATCATTCAAGTGCAAGCAGAACAGAACTAGTGTGTGTGATTGCGTGTTAGGTGTGTGAGAGAGAAGAAGAACAACGCCGCCGACGATTGTGCAGCGATCGCATAGCAAAAATGGGAGGAGGAATGGAAGCCAACAAGAACAAGTTCATCGAAGATTGGGGCACGGCGAGAGAGAATCTGGAGCACAATTTCCGATGGACTCGTCGTAACCTAGCTCTCGTCGGAATTTTTGGCATCGCACTTCCTTATCTGGTTTACAAGGGCACCGTTCGTGAATTTGTATGTATATACTCTTTCTTCTTTTTTGTGTACGCGTGTTCTTTTCGTTGCAGATCTGAATTTGTGATGTTTTGTTGTGCACATGTCTATATTAATGTCCGGATTTGTATGCTGCTACTAATTTGATTGAATTATTGAAGAATTTGATTTCCATGATTAGATGATTGACGAGAATGAATGTATCTGATTCTAGAGAAATTGGAAAGTGCGTAGGATAGTAGATATCCCTTATCTGTAGGGGCAAGAATGTTTTGGTTCCCAAAATCATCATTTTAGAAATGATAATTATAATGAGAGTAAGAGGAAATTTATTTGGTTATTAGGGTTCTGATTTTTGAGTAGCTGTTGAGCTACATTTTGGGGGGGTTTTATTGATCTTATGCATTGTTTGAATCAAGTTATCATGTCTTAAAACTGTAAAGATCGATGAAACCTTACATAATTACTTGATATGCAGACTTTTTAAGTCATATATCAGATTTATCACAAGGTAAAACCATAAATGGTTGTACGAACTTGTATATTAGGTTTTCTTCTTATGATTTCTCAAGCTTGGGTTTAAGTAATTAGTTAGAATTCCATTCTAAGCATGAAATTGAAATATATAGTGAGGTTTTGTAGGAGTTGGTGAAACCATTGATAGTTTTTACTTTTTAAGAAGGTAATATTAATTTAATATCTTTGTGCTGCTTTATAAGTTAACTACACTACACATCAATTGATATTTTTTTTTTTTAAATACAAAAGATCAGACTACCACCTCTGAACTCAGAATTCCTGAATATGTCCCAACTTTCACATATCAGTTTGAAACAAGTGCATCATTGTGTTCTTATGTTTTTGTTAGTTTTTATTTCATTTAAGGTTCTAATAGAGTTTTGACATCAGTTTATTTGTTTCTGTTACTTATAACCAAACTATTTGATCCCAAATGAATCAAGTGTAGAAGACATTGTTTTGTAATTCCCTGAGTCTCATCTCTGCTTTCATAATTCTACTGAAAGGTCTCAAGGTTTAAGGTTTGATATATACCATATGCACAAGGTGTACCATTATTGGGAATCATATCAAATCTCCGTTTCAAATGTAATATTACGTGTGTTATTAGAGACATGTGAGGCATATATATTATGTGTATATACCAGTAATATCTTCCTTTAAAAAAAGTAATGAGGTAATGACATATAGATTTGCCATTAAATATGTGAGTAATGTGACTGAACTGTTATGTAAAGTTTACACACCTATACAAGTTATTTTCTTTTGTTAGTATCTCTATATTTATGTGCTATAGTTGAATTATATTATTATTAAGAAACTCTTTTCATAATGTCAACCATGAAATGTTGTTTTCGAGAATTGGATGACTTTTAAGTTTTAACCTGTTTGACTTTTTTGAGATAAAACGCGACCCAAATTGTATTAACAAATGCATATGATATTGACAGCATATGCAAGATGAAGACAATAACAGACCATACAGGAAGTTTCTTCCTTAAGGAAAGAAAGATGTTGGTGATGAAAAGAATTAGGGTTTCTCTGAGCCCAGAGGTTTGTTTGTTATTCTCTTTTTATGAAACATACCTGTTGGTAATACTTAATATTATTGCAGTTATAAATAAGAAAAAAAACTATGCTTTTGAGCTTTTCTTGTCTGTGAACTCTGTTACTGCTACAATTTATGGTTGATTTAATGTCGGGGCTTATAGACGGAACATACTTTTGGCATTACATATCTTGCAAATAAATTTGGCCTCTTTAACGAGTTGTGTGGTGCAATGTGAGAGAATACTTGTACAATCTGCATATATTTGGCTGAAATTTTATCTAAACACCACAATGATTTCTTTATATATTTGTATAATCTACAGTATTGTATCATGGATTCACCCCTTCCCTTAACAATATGTAAAGACTCGATTCCGGATAGTTTATCCAATATCAAACTTAAAAAATGCCATGCGATCATGCTTTATAAGTAGCCCCCGACAAAATTGACTTCCAATATATAGAGTTGGTTAATTGTACTAAGAGAAGTATAACGTTTAGTATATATTTTTTTTATACAAATTCTTTGTTGAAACTAGTCTTTCTATCGTCGAAGAGTATAACTTTCTATTGTAGGATAGGGTATTGTTGTCCTTAGGTTGAAAGTTTAGTTTAGAGACATTAAAGTTTGTTAATAAAAGTTTTGCATAACTTTTTAATCGTCAAGCCGAGTGATTGTTGCAATATGTGATGGATGACATATAAATATGTGTTGGAACATTGATATTACTTACGTAAGCTTCCATGCTCTACCTTCATTGAGATGGTATTTCTTGAGTGTCCCAAAAAGCATTGTGACAATGAGTATGAACTTCCCCTCGTTGCTCCACTTCCCACAGAAACCATACCATCTGCTCACACAACTCGCATCCGGTTTAAGTTTTGCATCACAGTAGTACCCCTTTGAGAATCCCACATTCCCATAAGCGCTGCAATTAATTACCCAAAATGTTATTTCTTTATCTGTTTTCTCCATTAAATTAAGTTTAAGGTTAGTTTTATTTGCTTGAAAAAGCCTAAAATTATAATGCTCGGACTCTTCAAACTGTTTTTTTTTTGTTATGTCATAATATACACTTTTGGTGGTCCACTTTGATTATTATAATTTTTTACGGTTTGTTATGTTAATTATAGTCAACTTGAAAAATTCACATATAAAAAAACAATTAGATAGTAAAGACGAGATTCTATTGATTGCACAGTATAATAAATGTATGATGACCACTTAGGGGGTGTTTGAGAAAACTTATTTAAAAAGACTTGTGCTTATGAGCTTACTTAAGTTAATATTATTTCGTTAAATAAAGTGTTTGGAAGAGCTTATATAAACTTATTGTAAAATTACTAAAAGGATATTTATAAAAGCCCCTAAATAAGAGAGTTAATGAAATAAGCAATTAAGATGTAAAAAGTAAAAACACTTTAAAGGAGCATATTTAAAAGCCCTTAAATAGACTTATAAGCTCGCCAAAACAATTACAAAATCTTATTAAGCTTAAATAAGATAAGCCTTCCCAAACACCCCCTTAGCGCCATAAAGTTGTAAAGTTATAAGTGATATTTTACCTTACAACTTCGATAACAATGCTTAACGCATTAAAGTTGAGGGGATCCTCTTCCATCTGTTTTCTCTCAGTTATGCAAACAAGTATGATGATTAAGACAAGGTTTGATAGAGGTGAGAACATAAACTCCTCTACCTTCTTATTTCTTCTTTTCATCTTCTCCGTTTCATTATTATGTGTTCCAAAGTAACAAGTATATGGAGGAATATACCTGCAAACGTATTATTTGCAACTAAATATAAATCATACTCTATTTACAACTTAATGATAATGTGAAAGGTAATTTGCGAGCCTATTAAAATAAAAATTGCATATCTTTTATAGGCATGTCCATATCAGTAACATATTAAACTACTTTCAACGCGTCAAGTATGAATGAGTCATGAATACGACAAGAACTGGCATGCTTAATTAACATACGTAATTATGTGTTCATTCCATTATATGTGTCAATTGTTTTCTTAACACATATAACTAGGTGTCTCTGTGGGCAAAAAAGCCAAAACTGGATTGGAACCATATTTAAATTGAATTGAAGTCTATCAGATTGGATAGGTTCCGAATCTGCCGGATTGAGATCGGTTCAAGTATTCGTGGGGCAAAACTGGTTGAAAACAGATTAGGGAAAACCGTTTTGAAAATCGGATTGGGGAAAACTGAATTCGAGTATTTATAAGTGACTAGAGTCACAAATGTACAAAAAACCCGGATCCAATCGGGTTTCGATCCATTCCAATGTGGTTTCCATCCAATCTAATCCTATTTCTATCAATTTCTAAGTTTTTTTCTATCCAAATATGGTTTTGACCCAATTTTGTGCACCTGCAAATTTCTAAGTTTTTTTTTTTAGCCAACTTTGCCGGTTTTAATGAGATTTGTGCACCTGCAGGCTGCAGGTATCAATCATTTTCCATATTAAAATTTTGGGTTTTGTAATTGAAGGAAACTTTGAAAATTTGTACTTAATCAAAGTTACTTTAATAAAAGTAACTTATGCATGTATATACATCCATATTTAAGCAATTAATAGATAGTAGATATATAGTACGTTGAGCAACTCATACATACATGTTCAAGCAACTCACAGTACAAGAAAATACCCCTATAGCGACGAAAGTAATACCGACGAGAATTGTCGTCGCGACAGAATTACATGTATCGACGACATGTCTTCAGTATAGGGTTGACCATAACTGATACTTGAATTTACTTATACCGACGACATGTGGTCGCTATACAGTGAAAAGAAAATGGAAATTTTAACTAAACTTATACCGACGAAAAGTTGCCGAAATACAATAAAAAGAATTTATTTTTGATTTTCTTTAATTACGGTTTGCAGAAAAAGAAACGACATCATTTGATGGAGGCCTATGACGACGACAAGCCGTCGAGACACATTATAAAAAAAAATTAATTTTTTTTAATTAAGTGGCGGAGCTCAAAACGATGTTGTACATAAATGGAGGAAACTTATGGATGGAGATTTTAACTTTTCTTTCAAATAACTGTTATTAATAATGATTATCGAAGTATCAAACAAATGGCTTTTTAAAACTAAAGATAAATAATTATTATTTTGGACGGCATGTTTTTTCACAAATCACAATTAGGTTTTTTAATCATAAAATTAGGTTTTCAATAAAGAAAAGCGAAATGCTTCTTATATGGACTCAACATGTTCTTTTTCCCATCATAGTATAAGCATGATACATAATCTTATAGTTTTCTTTAAAACTCCCTATACGAAGGAAAAAAAATTAGGTTCTAATTATAGTTAGACGGAAACTATGATAAGACCATACAACGTCTTAGTTTGCTAAGTTTCACACTCTTTAATCCTCTAAACCAAGTTAAGTGATTGATATGGTTCTTGATCATTTCCCCCTAATTAATTTTTTTTCGTAATCCAATTTTCGAACCCGATTTGACCACGGAATCCCCAAATTGATCGGATATGGGGTCGGAGATGGAGACAAGGATTGGGAATTCCTGATTAAGAAAACGGGGTTGGGGTAACACTAAATCCCGGTTCCCGTACCCGAAAGCCGAAGAGTGCATTTTTTATACACTTACAAAAACCATTTTCATTTAATTTTACACACCAAAAACATCTATATGTTTGTCATATAAAAAGAAGTTACCGAGTTCAACACCTAAACTATAGGTTATTTTAATGGGCTTTTAAGTAGTTTTTTTTAAACGGTAAGTTAGTTAATGATTCGAATCATGCCATATGTGTATGTGAGAGAGAGACTTACATCATGAATATAAACAACACCCACATAGCCGGAGCAAGGTTCCAAAGATCGAGGATAGTTTCTCCTGTATACCTCGTATTGACAGTTTCAAATAGCACACCAATAGCCCTCTCATAACTAGTAAGTTCACTTAACCCCTCAGAGTTCCATTCCATGCAACAAAACATCACAAATTGCGTCAAAAGGAACCCAAGCACGCTAAACAAGAGCAACCGAGAATGCCGAGCCGATAGCCAGTGGAAATAACATATCTCTTTCGTCGGACTCTCCAACAAGTATTTCGCCTCGGCTTTCTTAACAAACTTACCCGCAAACCAAACCGAAAATCTCAAACACGGTGGATACAACGTGTTTCCTAGGAGGATTTGAACGATGAGAATCAAAAGAAGGCCAGAACTTTTCTTGAACACAATCATGTTTTCATTGGTTGGTAGGAAACCACAATTAGTAAAAGTTGAAACTGTTGTAAATATCACAAATGTGAATGGATTCAAGCTTTTTTTCTGTAGTACAATCATTGTGCTTGGAAATGTAGCTAGATAAACTGGGATTAGGATGAACCCTAATAAGTGATTTACCAAAAAATAAGCCATGACCACAAACCCTAGGAACTGAATAGAGTTGTATTTCGAATTATGGCCATCGATGTCGGAAACTATATTCTTCGTCCCTTCTTTTTCTGGATCATCATGAGAAGTTGCCGAAATGGATGAAAGATTATTTGTAGCCTCAATTTTGTTAACATATTTGGTTATTAGCCTTAGCCTAGCTATTCTACATTGTAACCCTAGAATTGAAAGGAATAAATCACCACCTACAAACATCAAGAACGTTAAAATGAGAAGTTGAATATTGGAAAAAAATTCCATTTCAACGACGGACATGCTAGAGGTTGTCGTCGCTGAGACCGACGTGAATAAAAGATCCAATTTGCTTGGTTTATCGGCATAATTCACGCGTGGCTTTGTTACACAAAGAAGGCAAAACCCTAGAACCGATACCGATAGAAAATATACGAGCTGTATGAATAGTGGATCGAATTCGAGGATGAAATGATGGTAGAAATTTGATGCACAATCAACAAGGTGTTGTAGTTTATGCGAAACCGACAAAGATGAAAAGCTCATCTCTTTGGGAAACAGGAAGATGAATAATCGTTTCTGTTGGTAAATCTTTGAAATGGATGATGCATATATACAAATGGATCTAATCCTCTACCTTCTTTTGGGAAAAAAAGAAACTGCAGGAAAATAACAACCTCGATCTTCAAATAAATTTAGGTTTTAATTAGGCACCACAGAGTCGTACAATATGAAGAAATTAGAATACGATCATATGACTAGTGCGAATTTGTTTCTATTTGATTAAATATTTAAAAATTAAAAACAACATTGTTGTGAGCAAAAAAGAAAGAAACGACTGGTATTCACAAAATCCATATGTGCGGTAATCGTTACATTACACGGGAGGAAAAGGAAAGCCAGTTTTTATTTCCGAACTTAAAAAGATTTTGAATACAATACTGATTAACTGATAGTGGTACTTCTGAAAAATATTTAAGAGATAATGGTAGTATTTATAATATACTACTCGTATTATTTATTTTTTGATATTTTTTTATAACAAACAGCAAAATATTAACAAACATCTATCTTTCTCCTCTATGCAATATGTTCTCTCTTGCAAGTTGCAACCATCACCAACACCTCTTCTCTGTTCTCCGTCATCGATTTCTTCTTGTTCAACTACACAATTGCTTTTTATAAACTCAATCCAAATCAACGAATCACTAGACCACATATAATGAAGAACATTAACAGTATGAAAGTTTTTTATAAACTCTCAACGAATCATTAGAATTATAAACCACAGAACATTAACAATATGAATGATTCTTAAGATAAAAAAGAAGACTACACCAAGATGATGTACTACAGTATTATAAGTTAATCTGAACTCAGAATGCTAAATCAAAGTAATAAATTGATCAATCGAGCAGATTAATATGAAAACCCTAGCAAACTTGTGAGAGTTTTCGAGAATGATCGATTAGAACAGATATCTGAACAACAAACATTGTCGGCATGGATGCTTGCAACAAGACGAGAGATGAAAAGAAAGATATAAATTGGAGTGTTGATTTTTGTATTCATTGAGAGAATTGAACCGGAAAAAAATTACTGTAGTAAATACGCAAATTGTCGATGTTACTTGCTTTCAATGTAAGACGATAATATGGATGGATGAGAAAACAATAATGTATTTATACCCAAATTGATCAATTAAAACATATAGATCAAACCAACAAATAAGAGAGATTGGATGGGCGACGATGACGGAATGGGCGCCGGCCCGACGGAGTGGCGACGCCGATTAAAGGCAACGGAGAAGAGTTCCATGGCTGCACAGTGAGAGAAGATGAAGGGTTTTGACTGCCACCTGTTTTTTTACAATTCTATCAAAAAAGAAAATAAATATATTATAAATACTTTTGAAAGTACCGTTAAATATTTTTCAAAACTACCATAAAAACTCCTGATTTTGAAATATTGGAACAATTAATCTTGACTAAAATTATTCTGACAAAAGTCAACTTTTAGTCAATATTAAGTCGATACATTTTTTTTAGAGATGGACTCAAAACTGAGGTGGGCTTGCCTGATGAAATGGACCAGATTTAAAGTCTGGCGGCTGCAAGGAATGGGTGAAGATGGGCCACCGAGCTGGGCCAGAATCAGTTTTGTGACAATTGACAAATAGCTTACAACGGGGTTTCCTCCAAATAGCTTCCAGTTGTTACCGTCTTATTGATCTAATCAGAATTCAACTTATGTTTATTGTGGACCAACAAAGGTGTTATAAGGTATTACTTTATACTTCCCCCGTTTTAAAATAAGATACATTTTTTTATTTTGTGGTGTTTTAAAATAAGTGATATACTTTGAAAACGTATCATATTTGGTAAAAGGTAAAGGGCTCACACCCATTAACTATCTCCTTTAATATAGTGAAAAGATACATTTACTATTATTTTTATTTTTAAATATCATTAATTCACTCTAATTAATATATGTGGGACTCATCCTCCACTAACTATCCAAAAATCGTGAACCTCAAATATATCACTTATTTTGTAACGAAGGAAGTATATACAATCACCATACTCAAAGTACTGTACATTAGAAAGGAAAACCCCTTTGATTCTCCACCAATAATAATTGAACATGTGACATTGCTTCAATTTGTCACAACATTGATTTCGTCGGTGGCTTTCCGTGAGACCGTTTTAAGTTGGGTTAATTCGGATCTAATTTTCGTTTTCGTTTTACGGTTGCTTATGTTTATGTCTTAATATTTATCGGTTTTTCGTACATGACTGCTAACCAACTAATCGATAGAACTTGACTAGTAACATATCACACTTGTGAAATCCATTTATACAAATTCCACCCTTAACTTAGTTAATGGGTGCACTGACGGCATAACAAAATTTTAAGTACAAAAAGACAAAACAATCAAGAAAACTAGCAAACATGAACTCTATACACGGCGGATTTTAGGCAACGTCTCACATTAACGTTGAGATAATTTCCATGTTTTGCCACCTCTTTTATGAAATTTTCTTAGTCTTCCAAATATCATCACCAAAATAAGTATTAGTTTGCTAATGTCACTCCATCTTCCAGCAAACCCGTACCACGCATCTCTACAATTTCCATCAGGTTCAAGCTGTCTTTTGCAGCGATATCCCAATGAGAACCCCACATTTCCATAAGCACTATATGTACCAAACAAAATCTTATCAGACGTAAATATTAAAAAAAATGATTAATACGTAAGAAATAAATTAACGGGGGTAAACGGAGAGGGTTCCTTGTTCAGGCACCCAGGGAAAGTCGGGTGTTTGACTCTAATGTATGTGGCCTAACCAGTATTTCCCGTGACCGTTTAAGAAATATTATAGTGAATGGTGCAGTTGTAGGAAAACTGACCTAATGACTTCAAAGATGATGCTCAAGACACTGAAGTTCAGGGGGTCTGTGCGAATATTATGGCCTTCTATAATGCAAATAAGCATAATAATGATGACCAAAAATGGTAGCGGTGAGAGTAGAAAGAAGCCAATTGAACTCTTCTTTTGTCCTCTTTTGTTGTCTTTCTTTGCATTTGACAATTTGTTTTTCTCTTCTCTTGGCAAGAAATACGTATATGCTGGTAGGTACCTGAATAAAATTGACAAAAAAACATTCTTATAATTGAAAGTTTGTAGTGAAGAAGAGTTATTGGCTATTAAAAAGGATAAAACGCATTCTACCACTTGAAATATTCAATTGCAACATGTTACTCTAAACTTAAAAAAATGATCAATTTAGTATCTTAACTCATTAATTTGATCGTATTTTCTTATTTCACTTACTTCAGTTGCAGCTTTTGTCGACGGATGAAAAAAATATATGTTTATCTCAATATATTGAGTTTTGAAGCAAATCATGTAAGAAAATAAGACCAAATTAGTGAAGTAGTATACTTAATCGATAATTTTGTCAAATTCATGGTACAATTCTACATCTTTAATAGTTTAGAATCAACTCCCATATATGGAGCCTATATTTGAATTGCATTTGTCCACATGTCCATTTAGCCCCTTTTCATTGGCCGGTTTTGATGACATGTAATTAGAGAGAATGCCACATGTATTTATGCACAATTTATTAAAATTCTCTATTATTTGAAGATAAAAATCATGCCGCCTAAAAATACGCATCCTTTTTAAAATAGTGAAGATTGTTTCAAATTAGTTCGAATTTTTGGGTTCAAACTTTTGCCTATAATCATGGGTAAATTTCATCTTCTAAATTTCTAAATATGGTATTTAAAAATGTTATTGATTGAGTCATTAAATTTAAATATGTTATCTCTATGTAAATATGGACGTAATTTAAATTTTTTAAGGGAAAGTATGGTATTTCCATAATTGTAAATATTGATTTCCATAATTTTAAATACCATATTTCCATAATTTTATTAATCAGTTTATTCAATTTAAATATGATATTCATTCTGAAATATGGTCGTATATAAAATTTTCATTTTTTGGTATGTTATTCGATTGTTTGATTTACTAATTCAATTTAAATATGATATTTCCCCACTTTTTGAAGCTTTTTGACGTTAAGTTAATTCTTGCTAAATATTTATTGGTATTTAGAATTTTATTTTGCATTCATTGGCTCTTTGAAATGCTTTTCATTTATACTGTAAACAAGATACGAATTAGTCTCAAACATGAGTTAATTGTTTGAGGACCTCTTCTAATATGCGGAAGGTTTTTTTTTTCTTTGACCAGCAAAAAGAAGGTAACGAGAGAACTTCGACATTGCCATCACCCTCCCGAAACCCACGTGAATCTAGCAAAATGCTAGATTAAAACAACATTAAAATAAAGGAATTTTCAACCAATCAACCCATGAAATCTTAATTTTTTGAAATCTAATATGCGGAAGGTACTTACTCATATTGTGATCGTAGTACTGTTTATATTCATTTCCAACGTATTTGTTATTTATAAAATGGACAAATAAATGTTTTGGGTCAATCGAACCCGGCCTTTAAATTTGGCAATGTATTATTTTGTAAATAATAACGTTATTATTTTGTTATAATAACATTTAGTAGAAATTATGTTATCCATTTATTCATATATCAAAAATTGTTTCTAATCATTTTAATTATGGATTGTTATGTTATTTTAACGGTATCACTATTTTGTTATTGTCTTATATCTCTTTCGAAGCATGCCCGCCCATTCGGGCGGACTTTGAAGCTAGTATTAATAGATATACTAAAACAAGTTCAAGGAATTAAGTTTCCCCTTCCCTCTTAAATAAAGGAAATTAAACTATCGAAAATTGTTCGATTAATAAACAAATATTTAAAAAGCATTTATACCCAAAGCTACTAACAGATTTACTTTTTTAACAAATATTCTAGAATAGATAAAAATAATTAAAGTTCTTGAGATAAGATTTGATATGCCACCATCCAAAAGATCAAGGAAAACAGAAAAGCAGTCTTGAAGAAGTATGTGGCCCAAAGTGATCAGGTGTAAAATCATTTCTTCAAACGTTTTGTCGCACTGATCGGCTCTTAAGTAGTCGACGTGAAACTCAATTCCGACCACATATATAATACCTACCGCCAATCGCATGTGGTGGGTCCTTCCCTCCACGTTGATTGGAAAAAAAATCATAAATTGGATCTAGAAATCATGTCAACTCTTTGTCATTTCAAATGTGTCCCATGTGTTTACAAATACAAATTATGTGTAGGATGATCTAGTGGCATAAAACAATTTGCATTTATAATATAATGAAACGTTTGTGGTGTAATCCTTTAGATTTATGTGTCATAACATTAGTAGCATAACTCGTTTAGCTCTATTAAGGAGTTTCCTGACTCGGGTAAAAAGAAACCAAATGTATAAAATACGAAAGGAATAAATACGTGTTGATCAGTCATATATATTATCATGTCATAATTGAACACGAAACCTACTATAACAACTCAAACCTTCCATCACTTTATAATCGACTTACATTGAATACGTATATAATCCGATTTCCTAGAATTTAGTATCAAATTGATATAGTTATCATGTCATAATTGACCATTATGGTCCTCACTTTTCATATATAATAAATCATATGATCAAAATATCATCACATGCCCTAAGATTAAATGGCCATGATCCAAATAGTGTTGAACAACCTAGATTAAAACTGTTGGCAGTAAACTGAATAGTAATCATAATACATAGAGGAGAGAGGGACTCACATCATGGTAACAATTAGAACAATGATTGCCGGAGAGACGAGTGAAAGATCAAAGACCGATTCGCCCGTGTGCCTCGTGTTCACAGCTTGAAATAACGACCCGACTACTTTCTCCAACGGATTCAAACTATCCATGGCTTCAGATTTCCAACCGTTTGATATCAAAAGCACGAACTGAATAAATATGAAACTGACACAAGTCAGGGCAAGATACCAACAATGCTTCCCTGATAACAAATGGTAGTAACCCAACTCAGTGTGATTCTTTAACAAATACTCCAACTCTGCCCTCCTACTCATCTTACGAAAAACTAATAGTACAAGTCGAAGGAAGATCGGGTACAATGTATTTCCAAGAAGAACGAGTGGTATAAGAATCACAAGTAGGCCTAAGTTTTTCTTGAAAACGATCATGCTTTCGTTTGTCGGGAGAAAGCCACAGTTGGAAAAGGTAGAAATTGTGGTAACAATTGAGAATACTTGTATATTAAGCTTTTTCTTGCTAAGAACTTCTTTTGCGGATGGAACAACGCCTACATAAAGAGAAACTAGAAGAAATCCAGTTACTTGCACAACAAGAAAGTAAGTTACGACGATAACCCCTAAAAACTTCGTCGAATTGTACTTCAAATCTATGTTGTTTCTTGAAGAGTTCGCTCCATTCTCAAGATCCGTGTTAGAGGAAGGATCGCGGCTTTGATCTTGACTCTCCTTATGTAATAACTTAAACTTTTGCAAATGAAGTTCAAGCATTGATGTAAAAACTTCTCCGCCCAATAGCATTAAAATCGCCAAACAAAAGAGTTGGGTATTTGAGAAAACCTCCATCTCGACTGTGGCCATGCTGGAAACAGTCACAGCTGAGACGGAGGTGAAAAGAAGATCATAGTTTCTCGGGAGATGCATAGGGCTCCTAGGCTCCAACATCGACAAAACAAAATATCCTAACATGAATAAGGATACAAAGTAACATAGTTGAAACCAAAAACGATCCACCCGTAGAAGGAGGGTGCGAAGGAACGAAGAGACCAAGGTTCGAGATGAATGGCACAACCATGTTACCGAAGAGAACGATGACTTGAAGAATTGTAATGATTTGGTTAGGAAAACATGAGTGGAGGTTACCATTTTTAGTAAAAATGTTTCATAATACTTTAGTGATGATTGAAGTATATAATTCTAGAATTTGACGTACACACCATATTGACGTTAGTGGAATATCCTATACGCGGGAATGAATTATGTGTATGTTGATTGCATACCCGGAAAGTGATGGCCACCACGGAAATTCCAGTGACATGACAAGTATTAATTAATTATAATAGTTGTCAAAATAATTGCAATGTCTCTATTTCTTTGCACTTAACTATTATGGCAAATGGAATGATTTTGGAGCGGATCAATTTTGATCCAACCGACTTTAACAAATTTTAAAAAATATTCAAGCCCGCTCCGTGATCCACATATTTAATGGGTAAACATATTATAAACTATGATCTAAATCCATATAATTCTTACATCAAATCATGATCAAAACCAGCTCAGGTCGGTATGGTATTTATTGGGGGAGGATTATTCTTCTCTGGAACCACCTCAGTTACACCCGAAGCAGGGAAAAAGTTAAATAAATCTCTGCCGACTCTCATTGACTGCGTGTGTTAGAACTTTCGATTTGAATTAGAAAATTTTGATTTGAGCGCATTAATGAGTATAATGACAATCACTTCAATTATTGCCACACTTACAAAGTTGTACTCATCTCAAATATGAATACCTGGATTGCTACAGGAAAATTAGTGAAATTTAGTCCATAGTCCATAGTCCCTACAATATTTGGTTATAAGACACATAATAATTGAAATAACATTCTTTTTTTTCTTTTCTTTTTTCTTTTATCTTTTGGGTTTTCGGCCTACTTTGCAGGACCACTAGTCTCAGTAAGACCATCCGATTTGTGGGTAGTCCGGAGTAGTGATGCCAACAGGAGTGGGTAGTAGCGAATACTACAAAATCCGTACCCGCTCCCGAACTCCAATCCTCACACCCGCACCCGCGTAATTCCAGATGGGTTCGGGTAGAAAATTCTCCACCAGGTAGAGGGAACCCGATAGATATTTGTTCAATTGTTTAAGAAAATAATATATATTAAACACGACACATGTGGCTGACGTGCATTAATACACACATACATATTATCCATGTTAATTAATGCGACCTTCATGTTATTAGCAAGAAACTCTTGCCAACTGAGCTACTAGCATATATATTGTTTATTTGACTGCAAATGCTCATGTAACTTATTATCTTTATTAATTCATAAACTCGTATTATTCCATATTTCTATTGATCATCACATTCACTACCCGTCACCACTCACCACAACCACTACTGTTACCACTACCATTACTATCGCCACTATAATTATATATAGTTAAAGAGTACTCGCTGACGCATTATACAAGTACCACACTAGTTCTTAAAATGGATTAATAAAAATCCGAGATTTTAGTTTGAGTAAATTACAATTTTTGTCCATGTGGTTTTACCGATTCTACGTTTTTGTCCCTATATTTTTTTTTTCATTTTTTTGTCCCTATGCCATGCAAAATTCCATTTTTTTTGTCCTTCCGTCCATTTTTCACCCTTAACTAGCCTCACATGTTTGGCATGTGAGGGTATTTTGGTCATTTAATCAAATTAATTGTATCATATGCCTTAATATTTGTACTTTCATTTTATAACTTCATCATCCTCAAAAACACCAAACAAACAAGCCTGCAACTTCAAACCTAAAATTGATTTCTGCTTCAAACCTGAAGAATCAAATCATAACTCAAACAAGCCTGAAGAATCAAATCAGAACTCAAATAATAAACCACACCTAAAATCGACTTCTGCTTCAAACCTAAAATCGATTTCTGCAACTTCAATTAAACCAAACCTAAAATCAATGGTGGTGGTGGAGCTGCTTCAAACCTCGATCTAGGTTTCGTCGGTGACGGATCTTCTCGTCGGTGGTGGTGATGACCTGCTTCAAACCTAAAACTGATGTCTGCAACTTCAATTAAACCACACCTAAAACCGACGGTGGTGGTGGAGCTGCTTCAAACCTCGATCTAGGTTTCGTCGGTGACGGATCTTGTCGCCGGTGGTGGTGATGACCTGCTTCAAACATCCGTCAATTTCTTCAACCCCTTAATTTCATTTCTTGATTTCTGCTGCTTCGAGGGCTTCAAACCTCCGTCATTCACCGGTTGGTGACAAGGGTTTGTAGATCGACGGGTTGCAGAGACGGATACTCAGATGAGAAGACACTTGCATAGCATTTTTTTATGAAATTATTGCCTCAAATTTTAAGGAAAGTGACGAAGAAGAGAAAAATTGATTGCATTTTTTAGTTATTTGAAGTTGGTGTTGTGAAAATTGGGATTCTTATGATCTGTAAATGGCATGTTGAAGAAAGGAGTACCGGTGGGGTTTTTGATTGGGAGGTTGAAGGGGTTTTTGTAAGAGGTTGAATGATAGAAAGAAGAAATGGGGAAGAAGATGGAAAAAGAAAGAGTAAAAAGAAAAATTAAAATGGAAAATAGAAAAGGACGAAAGTACCCTTAATTTTTTTAGCATTTCTCGTTAGTTAACGGTGAAAAATGGACAGAAGGACAAAAAAATAGAATTTGGCATACCACAGGGACAAAAAAAAATAAAAAAAAATATAGGGACAAAAACGCAGAATCAGGAAAACCACATGAACAAAAACAGTAATTTACTCTTTTAGTATTTTCCCACAATATTTATTACCTTTTAATTAGGGGTTTTTTTAGGTATGTCTTAGAACTTAGAAGTATCATTTGAGTGCTTTTAATTAACATAAAATTTCTATTTAAATCAAAAGTCAGTATTTAATAAATTTATTAAAATAGTAGAAATTAAAGGTAATTAATGGTTTTTAATAATATATATTTAGGAACTTTTATGTTCATTAAATACATTCTAATCCATACCCTATGTGGAGAGTTATATAGAGAACCCATATTTTGGGTATAAATCCAATCTAAACAATTGATTTTCAAAATGAACGGATCTTAAAAGATACATGAAGAGATTTGATAAATGACCATCAAATATTTGTATGCATGTATGTTATTCATGCATGTATGTTATTCATGCATGTATACACATATGTTATCACACATGTATGTTATTTGTGTAAGTATCATAAGTGTTATTTGTGCATGTATATTTTTCAGTATTTTTGATTTTTTTTAAAGTATATGTTTAATTTGGGTTAAATGTTATTGGTTTGCATATGTATCTACTAAATTCTGACTGGGTTAAAAGATAGCTACGGTATTCTACACAAAAAAATAAGTTCTCTATATAACTCACCCTTATACCTATATCATCAGTTAGAAACCCCTTATATTAAAAGTATTTTACTACAATTATTGTTATGATCATTATAATTATGGAGTGCTTAGAAATATTCCCATAATAAAGTTGTATTGAGAAAAAAGTTAAGTTATGGTCTACGAACATTTAAAGTAGGAGAAACTAATGTCGCATGTTGCTCATGTCTGCCCATCTTGGGGCCTGGCGAAGACTACCTACCCCATAAGGGCCCATGATGTTTCGGCCCTTGAAGAACTAAACAGCCTGCTGCGCAACATGCCACATCTCTTGTTCGGGCAGATAAATGGGCCTATGTACTGGGCCCAACTTCTGATTTAAGAGTTAGAGATATTAGACGTTTGTTAATTAAGCATCATTATTCCCAGTTAAGGTTAACATCTTGGCATGGAGAATTGCAAAAGATACATTGACGACGAGAGTAAATTTTGACAAAAAAGGAATTGATTTGGATTCTATCTGTTGTCCAAGTTGTATTGACGATCTTGAGGATGAAACTCACATATTTATCTCATGTAGTATTGCTAGAGAACTTTGGGCTTTTATCTTCCAATGGTGAAACATTCAAATCACTAAGCCCACTACCATTGCGGATGCCCTCAAACTCCCGAGATCTCTTATTTTATCGGGAATCTCGAGAAAGAAATTTGATGCGGTCATTCTCTCTTTATTTTAGATCATTTGGAGGTTTAGAAAGAATATAGCGTTTTATTTCGCTAAACTTAGAAGAGATACTCTACGAGATGTTGTAAAATTATTTTCTTTCATGTCGATTACGAGTAGACAAAAATATGGAAACTTAAATTGGATTGAGTGAAGTGGTACTCTATGCTCCTCCTAGCCTTTTTTTTTTTCTCTCTTTCTTTTGATCCAGCAACTTATTAAATATAGGGTAAATTACAAAAATTGTCCCTGTGGTTTACCAGATTCTGCATTTTTGTCCTTAAACTTTTTTTGTCGGTTTTTTTGTCATTAAAGTTATTTGAATTTCACTTTTTTGTCCTTCCGTCCAAGTCCATCTCTTTTTAGCCGTTTAGTCCCATCACGTGCATAAAACGTGAGGGTAATTTCGTCTTTTTTTAAAACCCCCAAATAAAACCATTTGTACCCCTTTTGCCTCTCGTTTTCTTCAATTTCACCCCGTCGTCTTCACCCCGTCGTCTTCACCAAAAACATTCAAAGCTTCCATGGCTGTTTTCTGCGCTTGTGGGAAAGCGTCCGTTCTTCGAACTTCGTGGACATCAGCCAACCCTGGACGCCGATTCTATGGATGTCCTCAACAGGTATTAATTTTCAACCCTAATTTTGTCGAATTTTGCAGAATCGTAAAAACCCCTTATTTTTCCCTTTTTTCCAGTCGCGATGCTGTGGATTCAATGGTTGGTACGATCCACCTATGTGTGAAAGATCCACCGTTATAATACCCGGTCTGTTAAAATCTAAGAATGAATTGGAGGAATCATTGAAGTATTAGGAGGAACAAGCAAAGAAGTTGAAGAAATACCTCATTTCGACTTGGTTGATGGTGTTTGTGTATTTTGTTTTCTTTAAGAATTAGCAAAATTGTTAATTTCATGTGATCTTTTGATGTAATCTTCAAGGCAGACTTGTTATTTTGATGTAATATTTTGAATGTTTATGAAATGAAATCAGCAGATTTTGCATAAAACATAGTACCCATAAAACATCATTTGCATATCATAAACATTGTTACAGATGGTAGATTGTTCAAAAGACATTGTTTGAGTAACATTGTTCAAACATTACTAAACCAAAAGACATAAAACATACACATGAAACAGACATAAAACAAACATTGTTTGACTGTCATTGTTCAAACATTACTAAACCTAAAGACATAAAACAGACACATGACTTCACTTCTTTGCCTTCTTGCTTGACAGACTTCCACCAGTTTGGCCTCCACTAGCACCTGCATTTTGACTTCCACTAGTACCTGCATTTTGACTTCCACCTCTTTTGCTTCCACTAGGACCTGCATATTGACTACCACCCCTTGTTTGACTACTTCTGGTTTCCATCTTTTGACCCTTGGATGTTTTGGAATTATGCCCCCTTTGTTTACATTTTGAACATGTAACAGTTTTCCCAGCCTTTGACAACTTACCTCTTTTGACCATTTGATTTTGGGAGCTCAACTCTTCTGTATACTTCTTTCTTTTCTTTCTTGGCCTCCCAATTGGTGTATGATGTTTTGGTGGGAGTATCTTTGTAGGGCAAGAGCTATTTGGCCATTCTTTAGGCCCATTAATAGGCTCTATTTTCCAAGCATAAACAGCCTTCCAAGTTTCAAGATGGTAAGCCTCATGCACATAATCTTCTGGAACACCAACTGCTTGACCATTAAACCCCATGTTCCATATTGCAGCCACTGCATGTTTGCAAGGTATCCCAGTCAATTTCCACCTCCTACAACTGCAAACTCTTTGGGCCATGTCCACCACATATTGTTCTTGCCATGGTCCTTTACACTGAAATTTATCACCCCCATTCCAAATAACAGTGTACTCATTTGCAGCTCTCTTAATGCCTTCTAAAATTGCTGTAGCAGTGGGGGTTAGTGGCCCTTCACAACTATCAATAACTTTTTGAACGATCACAATTCTTTTCATTAAATACTCCATAATGTACTCCAAACAAGTTATAATTGGTTGATCTCTACCATCTACAAGCTGACGATTAAAGGACTCACAAATGTTGTTTAATAGAATGTCACATTTGGCCCTACCTGAAATATGGGATCTTGTCCAGTGCTCATAGGGGATGTTATTTAGCCAATCATAGCAACCTTGATGATGCTTTCTGATTACTTCCAATGCTAATTTAAATTATGACTTTGTTGTTCTAGTAGCACACTTCCAAAGATATTCCTTCATTGAAGCAGTTCTAAATTGACTTTTCATGTTTTCATTGATATGCCTTAAACAAAATCTGTGTTCTGCAGATGGGAATACCCTTGTTAATGCAGGGAGCAGACCCTATATGAACAAAAACAAGTTAATAACATTTTTTGAAAAATAAAAGAAAACACATTTATTTATACATTTTGCCTGTCTGAAATGAAACAAAAGTTGCTATTTCTTGATAGATCTAAATCATCTCCAAGGCAATCCAAAAACCACATCCAAGAATTTGTGCTTTTAGATTCAACAATTGCATATGCCAGTGGATAAATCCCATTGTTAGAATCAACACCTACGGCAGTTAACACCTGGCCTGGATATGGTCCTTTCATGAAAGCACCATCTAAACTCAACAATTCTCTTATTCCAGATCTGAATCCCCTCTTAAGTGGACCTAAACAAATATAAATCCTCCTAAAAACATTATCAGTAGAGTTAGGGGTGGGATCTGGTTGAAGATCAAGTTTGAATGTAGTGCCTGGATTGGATCTCTGGAGTTCAAGGATGTAATCTCTAAGCAAGGAATACTGATCTTGAAAATCCCCCATTATCCTTTTAAGTGCTATTTCTTTTGCTCTGTATGCTGTCATTTTGGAAATTTCAAGCTCAAATTGTTTAGACAGTTGATCTTGAAGAGCTTTGCCAAAAATATTTGGGTTTGAGTACACTATTGATCCAATATGTTTAGCCAGATATGCAGCAGTGCATTGGGAGACTTCTCTTTGTTGCAGACATTTGTGGTCGGCTATAAAAGTTTTAACCATCCAAGAATCTTCATTTGTGACTTTGGATATGTGTAAAGTATAAGGGCAGGTAGGGTTTTGAGCAATTACCTTTTTGCCCTTTTTTTGTCTTTGCCTTCTTGTTTTGAAATATTCTGTCCCTTCCCAATGTTACCCTGTCTTTTTTCTGCTTTTTGAGTACTGACCTTGTCACCCTTTCCCTTTTCTGCTTTTTGGGGAATGACCTTCTTACCCTTTCCCTTTTCAACTGTTTCAGGAATGACATTCTTACCCTTTCCTTTTTCAAGTTTTTTGGGTATAAACCCAAAGCACTTTACCCGTACACGTATTAAATCTGATTTAATTACTTTAAGCTCTATTCTGCTCTCCACTGCATGTTCCCTAATAGCATCTAGAATTTGTTTCTTTGTTGAAAATGTTTGACCAACATAGAAACTGTGCTTCAGGTGCTGGGATTCCCTCCTAATCTTTCTCAGTTGATTCTTTCTTTCTCTTTCAACTTCAAAGTTTTCTTCCTCACTGTCATAACCACTATCATACTCATCAAAGTTAATTCCATCAACATCTTCATTAACTTGAGCATTTGGTTGTAAAATCTTTTCATCAAAAAGTTCATTTCTTTCAATGTTAACACTAAAATCAGTCATGTCAACTTCTACTTCATGCACTTCATTATGTTCATCTTCTTGTAACTCATCTTCTTCATTAACTTCTGCATTTACTTCATTAACTTCTTCATTTACTTCTGGATCTGCATTAAATTCAGAATCTATTTCTGGTTGATCTGCAATAACTTCTGCATCTGTTTCTGGTGGATCACCATTAACTTCTGGATCATGTGTTGAACTTTGTCCATGTTCCATATCATGTGTTGAACCTAACCATGGTAAACACAAAGACTTCTTGACTGGATTTTGCTTTTTGTTTGATACAACCTTAGCATGCTCACCATCATCAACTTCCTCTAATACAACCTTACTTTGTTCAGGTGATCTCCAGTAATTAAATACCGAGGTTACCCCATGTTCAGTATACACATGAAAGAATTTATGTCTTCCAAGGTAACTTAGCATATTCCTTACATCTTGGTCATTTCCCAAAGCCAGCAAACCATAATCCAAATCAAGATCGGGTTTTTTAAAATGGTAGTACATTTTATGGTCTCCATTATAACCTAATTTCTCTACCATCCTATCAAGTTCATGCACTGAAAAGTATTCGTAATCTACCAAATCAACATCTTGAACAATACCCCCAACGTATTTGCGACCGGGATACTCTGAAAAACTACCACCATAATGAATCTTGAGAGAGAACAGACCAGAGTATGTATCTGAACAAAAATGAACAAAATTTCAAAAAAATAACTTTTTTCAAATTTGTAAGGATTAGGTTATGCAAATGCTTACCATAAACGTCTTTCAAGAAAGCTTCTTCGAATTCCTCTTCTCTGAACATCCAACACGGAGCATTTGGAAGTCCGGCGGCGGCCATTCTGCGTAAGATCGCCGATGATTTTAGGGCGTATTTTGAAAAGGTCGGGGATGAAATTGAAG
Source organism: Calendula officinalis (assembly GCA_963853835.1). Classification (NCBI taxonomy): domain Eukaryota; kingdom Viridiplantae; phylum Streptophyta; class Magnoliopsida; order Asterales; family Asteraceae; genus Calendula; species Calendula officinalis. Next base: position 21,173,655 of record OY970827.1, read on the forward strand.
AAAACGAGAGGCAAAAGGGGTACAAATGGTTTTATTTGGGGGGTTTTTAAAAAAGACGAAATTACCCTCACGTTTTATGCACGTGATGGGACTAAACGGCTAAAAAGAGACGGACTTGGACGGAAGGACAAAAAAGTGAAATCCAAATAACTTTAAGGACAAAAAACCGACAAAAAAAGTTTAAGGACAAAAATGCAGAATCTGGTAAACCACAGGGACAATTTTTGTAATTTACCCTTAAATATAATAAAAGAATAAAATTATGGCGTTAAAAAATGAGAACTAATGGGTCAGTTACTAATTAACCGTAGATCTTTATGTAATCGTGTTGCTTGTGTATGTATAATGTCAACATACGAGGAAAATGGTGGCCGCACGTTACTGCGGACTTTTAAGATTTTAAAATTTTCAGAAGTTTTAGTATTTGACAAATTTTTATACAAATTTTTCTTTCTCGAGTACTTATAACATTAAATTTTATTTTGAATTTTGAAGTAGAAAATATATATCTTAAAATAGTGTGTTTTAGGGAAAATATCCTATAAATGCAAAATGTTTTAGGCCGTGACTCACTTTATGTTTTGATAATTTTAATTTTTTGTCAGATTATTCTAAAAAATATAGCATTAAAAAAATAACAATTTCTCCTGAAAATGATCCAATTTCTTCTGATAATGATCCAATATTTCAAGATAATGATCAAATTTCCGCAGATGAAGAAAATAAAATTTTAAAATTTATGAAAATGCCTTAATATTTCTTAAATGATTAGTTGAGAATTATCCTTGCAGTACTTACCAATTTTTGAGTGTTCACCTGATTTAATCATTTGGTTCCATTGAGAATGAATATGAATATTGAGAATGCGAGAATAAATATCAGTCATCGATTTGGACGCGCACCATGTGTAATCATATATGAATATGTTTATATATTAAAAAAATTTATATGCTATTTAAAACTATATATACTTTTTTATTATTATTTAATTTGTTTGGATAACTTAAGTTTGAGACGGCTGCTATTATTTCTAAACATAAATATCGTTGGCTCTATTCAGTGTATAGTGATGAAATCGTTAACACCGTTAAGTTTTATGAATAGTAACTTAACGGGAATTTGAATCATAATTGTATATTATAGTAATTACTAACTACATGTAAATATGTAATTGAGCAAGCGTATAGTAAGGGGATCATGCTTCCCAGCGGTTTGAATTTTTTTTTTTATTGTAAAAATAATTGAAAGATAAAAAATAAATTATATTAATTTATATAAAAAAGTATTTTTTTTAACAGCAAAAGAAGGCAACGGGTCAAGCTACGGCAATGTCATCACCCGCCCGAAGACCTCCAAATAAATTTTATTAAAAATCGAAAGCTAGCAAGGAGCTAACACACAAAAGTTCAAACTATACATGCAACAACGGATTTTTAATCCAATCGACCCAATTGACCTTACAAGAATGGTCACGTTGAGATAACCAATTAAACGAAAATAAGACAATAAACTCAAAAATATCTCCTTTGCGAATACTACCGTAATCAAATATATAAAAAAGTATTAAGTAATGTAATTCAAAATAAAGTAAATTTTATGACAAATTGTTATTTAGGTCATCGTGTATATTTCACTGGTAGTTTAAATAAATCACGCGAATTGTTCTAGTTGTATTACATCTTTTGGAGTAACTCTTACTTTGGTATCAAATTAGTCATTTGGTAGTGAAAATTGTAACATAGTGTACTTCTTGTTATTCATGCATTAAGATCGGCTTTGATATAAATATTGTGTGATAATGCTAGTGTGGGACAATCCACTTTAATTTGTTTTTATAGTTTCCACTTAATTTTGTTATTAAAGTAGATGTATATAACAATGATTTTTTTCATGTATAAATTGAGAGAAATCAATTTTTATGTTCTTTGTTAACAAATTAAAAATGTTACAAATCTAAAACGTCATGTGTAAAAATTGAACTTCTAAAATGTTTTAATAATAATGTTTTAACCCGTTCATGTAGATCAACTGGTCACCAAGGGAAATCTTAAGGGGGTTTCATTCACAATATCTCGAGTTCGAGTCTTACTCAAGGTTTTTCCTATGTGGTGGGGTTCATTCCACATAGGTGAAGGTTCCGAGAAAAAACATATTGCCCCTTATGAATGTCAGTATCTGGCTCGAACCACTAACTGATTAATTGGGCGTTAAAAAAAATTAAATTATAGAGTCTGAATATACATTTAAGTTTGTTGTACTAATATACATAAATATATTTATTACGTACAAATAGATTTTATTTGTTTTAATTATATTAATGATTAATTAATTTGGATCGAGGCAATTTTAAAAAGGGGGTGATTTTCCTACCACAACTTTTAATTCATCTACCACAACTGTTGTTTAACATACTTGTACAGTTAGTTGTAAAACTTGTACGTTGTGGTATAGGAAGTAAAAGTTGTAGTACAGAAATGAATTACCATTTTAAAATTGAAGTACTAGCCTTTAGACACTATAAATTAAACATGGGAAGTAAAAAGAACAAAAAGTGGTCACTATAGGCCTATAGGGCTTGAACATTGTCCAGAAAGAACCACATGCCTTACCAATTTAACTAAAATAATACGTCAAGTCTGTATTGCTTTGTATATATTGTCAAACCAGAAAATTGTAAAGCAAAAATCAAGATTACTGACAAATGTACTATGTATAAAATGTTTTGTTATCGGTCCTCCGTTTATGGAGTGTTGGGTGGCTTTCTTTCTATACTATGTATTTAAGTTTGACTTTGTGTTCTTCTATGTGTTGATTGTTCAATATCTTAACTTTGGTGTGGTATCCCCTGTTTTGGGGCCTGTGCTCTCCAAATTTGGTAAACCATTCATAAATTCATAATGGTGATCAAGGACTGCGTCCCTTCCATTATACGTCTCCATCTTTTTTTCTTTCAAATATCTTCTGAGATTGTTTGTTGTATTATGCATATATAAGATGTTGTACCTTATGCTTTGATAATAAATTAGTGTGAGTTTAGCCACTACCACGAGGATTTTGTCATGTTTTTATCTAGAGAAAGAAAGCAGGGGTGACGTTGATGTGACATCGATGACCAAACGTAAGTTTGATCACCATTACGTATAGCATCCCCTATTTAGTTTTTATGTAATTAGCTTATTTCACTGTTGAAAACAAGAATATTTGATGAAGAAACAAATATTCATTAAAAAGGATATATGCTCCTTGGCATACTAAATTTAGACTTTTTGACAATTACTAAAGTGTTCTAGATAAGATTTGATATGGCAGCATAATAGTACTTTGTACGTTCTTGAAATGGTTGGTCAAGTGGCATTGATACTGCCCGTTTATTTTTGACTAATCAATATCGTTTTAATTCTCTACATTAAAACGAGCGTTTTGGTTTTGGTATCAGTGCTCGACTATAAAAGGGAATACATGTTGATCATTTCAACACACCAAAAATCACAGAATACTCTCTCCCTCTTGCTGCTTCGGTTCTTCCTGTTTCCGAGTACTCGCTTTGTGTTGTACGGTGTTTCTTTGCTGTGGAAACATACCGTCAATCTGCATCAAATCCTGGGTGTATACGTTGGAGGCTTACAGCGTATAAAGCACGTATAAACCTTAAAGGACAGGAACTTACATTCCGTGCAGTTTGTATTTCGTCACTTTCAGGTTTGCATATTCATTTTGTTCATTTGATTACTACTAACATTGTTACAGGATATAAAATATTCAACATTCTTTAAGGTTTATATCTTCTGTTTGTTTTATATTCTGTGACTAATTTTTAATCACTTTCAGAAAAGATAATGGATACTGAAATCTCCTCCACCAACTTCCGTTTGATGAATCAAGAATTCATCAAGCTTGATCGTTTTGATGGCCAGAACTACACTCGTTGGGCTGACAAAGTCTTGTTTATGCTAGCTGTGTCACACCCCGCCAAAAATGAGTTTTACTTCATTTAAAATGTTTTGCGGAAGAACGGAGGTGTAACGTTCATGATTACATAGCAAAAATTAAGTAAACAAACAACCACGTAAATAACATAATGAGAATGGTTTACCTTCTAAAAATGGAAAGTTTCCAAAAATAGTAGTTACTAAAAATAGCAAGTTTTGAAAATGAAGTGATTGTTCGTAAACTTAAATGTTCATTCATGGCTCACGACAAACCACTGCTCATATCCTCCAGTCTCACCGTGCACCTAATCACCTGGAAAAACATAAGTAAAAGGGGGTCAACAATAATGTTGAGTGAATCCACAGGGTTAATGTTTATGATGAAAGTAAAGTGATTTGCTACCCAAAATGTTTGTTAAGAAAATGGTTTATGACTGCAAATGTATAAGGTTCAACACTCATATGATATGAGTAGTAAGTATGAAAATGTTCAGTATAGTTGTAGAATGTATACAACTACTAGTTATGTTTATGAAAAAGTGTTGAACAAAATGTTGTGTTTGACATCGCATGAACTGTTATCCCCAACAGGTAGCTAGTCTATTGAGTTAATATACCAACCCCCAAGTCCACAATCAACACTTCAACTCCAGTATGTTATGTTATTTTATGGATATACACTCCCGGAGATGTCTTGGATAAACCAAGTAATGATCAAACGTTCGTTGGGAGGATGAGTGTCAGCCAATAGTACTATCTGCATATCCATGGTCTAGATCCACTAGTTAATGATTGCTGGTAACCTTAGTCCGGTATAATAATTGTTTGTCATGCCAACGCGATAATGAAAATGTATAGATGTTGTTGTACAGTCATAGTAAAACAGTAGCAATTTATGTTTATGTTTTCCACCCCAAAGTTTATAAAACAGTTAAAAGAGTAAAAGGGGTCTGTGGACTCACCTGGGCAAAGCTTAGCTCTCGATAAACCTCAAAGAATCTCTTCAAAGACTCCTAGAACCAAAACGCAATAACGTTTCTAATTATACTAAGCTAATACAGGCGATCTAATAATAATGATATATGATATAAAATTAATGTTATGTATTATGTTTTGTGACATCGAATGAATTCGACTTATTTTAATACATGAAATGAAATGAAATGCGTTGGGTTTTTAGATTGTGAAATGAAATGAAATGGGCTTCGGAATGAAATGAAATGAAATGCGCTTGGGTTAGGCTTAATGGGCCTAGATTGGGCCTATTGGGCCTAATGGGCTTAATGGGCCTAGATGGGCTTAATGGGCCACTAGGTTGGGCCACTTGGGCCTCCTATTGGGCTTAGGTCCGGTTAGGTTGGGCCATGGATTGGGCTTGGCCCAATTGGGTTTGGTTTGGGTAGGTAATGGGCCAAAGGTTTGGGCTTTGGTCCAAATGGGCTTGGATACTAATGGGCCGACTAAAGTTTAGGCCCGATAGACTAAGGTAGATCGATATGGGCCAAGTACGGGCCTTGGCCCGATTAGGTATTCAGGTTTGGGTCTGGTTTGGACCGACTATGGGCTCGGCCCAAAGGGATTTTGGGTCGGATTGGGCTCAAGTAAATGGGCTTGGCCCAATTAGGGTTTAAGGATCAAATGGGCCGAATTGGCTAAATCAGGTTGGGCCAAGTTCGAGCCTTGGCCCGATCAATATTTCGGGTCAACATGGGTCAACTCAGTCCACTCGGTGAACTCAGTGGGTCACCGAGTCAACTCAGCGAGTTAGGGTTCAAGATCCGGTTCAATGTTAGGGTTTTCGGCTAGGGTTTTCGGTTTAGGGTTTTGACCGGTTTTTAGGTCAAAAATGAGGCAAACGAATTCCAAAAATTATGAAATTTTAGGGTATTGTGTGGTTTTTCATTTTGATTAACGTGTCAAAATTTGGGATTAAAAGGGTTTCATTTACTATCAAAACAAGTAATAAATCAATACGAACGATACCGAAAACGGAAACGATTAAACCCACGAATGCATGCATGGTTAACCATACATCCATGGTTCAAATCAGTGGTGATACCAAAACAATAGATAAACAACAAAAAGGATTCGGGTTTTCATACCTTATGATCGAAAATCGAAGAATACGAGCAAAGGGTGTTGCAGAATTGTTTGGGACGAGCGAGGGCTTGAGATCGGACGAACTAGGGTTCGGTCCTTGGGAGCTTTGGCCGAAATTTTGTAAAGTAAAATAGGGTTGTGATTGCTTGGTATTTATAGGGAGATATATAGGGTTTCAAGTAGGTGTTTGAGTACAACTCAAACTAGTTTGAATTAGGATAACGATAATGATCAAGGATGAGATTACAAGTTTAGATTGAAACAAGATGGCGATATACTTGGAATTTGATAAGGATAATTATACCCTCATTATGGTTGGACGAAATTTTATGGAGGAGAGGATAGGGTTCACCCACAATGGGGTCGGGCCACACTACGATGTGTCGGTTTTGGATAAAATTCGTTACGAGTCACATTTCGTTACATATTTTGATTTATTGATTAAATATTACTGAAATATCATTATTAGAAATGTTTTGGAGTAAAAATGTCACCACAAGTAATATAAGACGTTGTGTTGACTAAAATAGTCAAACACTGATGTATGGTGAAAATGTTTAATGTTCGGTGAACTAGTCATGTGTTTGGATGCCAAAAGTGGAAATGAAACTAAATGAGGAAAGTTTCTAGACATAGGAACTTCCTAAATATAGAAATGATATGAAATGAGAAAAGTTTCTAAAACTAGAAACTTTCTATAATTAGAAATAATAGGAAACGAGGAAAGTTTCTAAAAATATAAACTTTCTAAAATTAGAAATGTTGCGAAATGGGAAAGTTTCTAAAAATAAAAACTTTCTAAATATAGAAAGTAAGAAATGAAAAATAGTAGCATACCCAAAATGTCGAGTTGTCACAAGCTGTGCTTAAACTAAGCTTTGTGTTGGATCCTGAATTGCCCCCAATTCCCGCTAATCCAGTCCCTGCTGAGGGAGATGCCCCTGATGTGCAAGCAATTGCTGATCTTGATAAGCAAAGGGCTCTGCGTAGAGAGTCTGAACATTTATGCTTGGGACACATCAAGAACTCGTTATCCGACCGTCTATATGATTTGTATGCTCCTATTACAAATCCTATAGAGTTGTGGAAAGCTATTGAACTCAAGTACAAGGCACATGAAGAAGGTACCAACAAGTATCTTGTGTCTAAATACTTCGAGTTTCAAATGGTGGATGATAAGCCGATCATGGAGCAAGTGCATGAACTCCAGGTGATAGTGAATAAGTTGAATTCCCTATCTATTAATCTTCCCGAGCTTTTCCAGGTTGGAGCAATCATTTGCAAGTTACCACCTTCATGGAAAGACTTTTCCAAAAGAATGATGCATAAATCCGAGGACTACTCCTTGGATGTCCTGTTGAAACACCTCCGTATTGAGGAGGAAACTCGAAACAGGGACAAAAGGGGTAAAGTCGGAATGAGTGTTCACCACGTGTCAGGTGGGGGTCATGGTTCTGCATCTGGTTCGGGTTCTGGGTACAAGGGCAAGAAAGGGTTCAAAATGAACAAGAACATGGGACCCAAAAAGAAGGAGTTCAAGAGGCCTAATAATAATCATCAAAACAATCAATCCAAGAAAACAGTAAAGTGCCATGTTTGTGGAGAAACAGGGCATTATGCACGAGAATGTCCACTACGGAAATCGGGGTCCGTTGGTGGATCCGCAAATGCTGTTGCGGATCTAACTCACTTGATTGCCAATGTGGATCTTGGGGAATCAAACATGATTTCCACATTGACTCGCGTGATAGCAGCTCGTGGATGGTTTCTTGATTCTGGAGCTACGATTCATGTTTGTGGGAATCGTAGCAGCTTCCAAACTTATGGCCCGGTTCGTGAAGGAATGGTGGTGGCGTGTGCTGATGGCCACAGGGTGCGTGTTCAAGGTATTGGCACGGTGTTGCTAACTTTCCGTAATGGAAGTATGGTCACCCTTCGTGATGTGTTGCATGTGCCGGGAGTGTCGAAAGGACTTGTGTCGGCGGCCAAGTTTGATGATAATGGTTTCAAGTTGGTGATTGAGGGTGGTAGGACCTTGTTTTATAAAGATGGGGTGTATGTGGGACAAGCCGTTAATACGCGTGGTATGTATCGGCTTGAATTGTTTGAGGGGGATGTGGGTAGTAGTCACCATTATGGTGATTCTGTTTTGAATGTTGAATTTTCTGAGAGTGAGGGTGATGGTACCGCAAGTGATAGTGACGGTACCACTAGTAATGTTGTTGGTTTTGAACTAAATGAAATAATGTTTTCTGGTTATATTGCTTGTTCAATTTCTTTATGGCATAAACGTTTAGCTCACACTAATATTAAAAATATTGAAAAAATGCAATCTAATGGCATGTTAAAATTAAATAATAAAGATTTTAACAAATGTGAAACTTGTGTAAAATCAAAGTTTATAAAGAAACCTTTTCCAAGCGTTAAGAGAAATACAACATTACTAGAATTAATACATTCAGATATTTGTGAACTGAATGGAATACTCACTCGTGGAGGAAAAAGATATTTCATAACCTTTTGTGATGACTCGAGCCGTTACTTATATGTTTATTTATTGCATACAAAAGATGAAGCTTTTAATGCATTCAAACTATATAAGGCCGAGGTTGAAAATCAACATGAAAAACATATTAAGATTCTTCGCTTGGACAGAGGAGGAGAATACTTTAATCATGAGTTTGATACATTCTTTGAAGAGAATGGTATCAAGCATGAAAGAACCTCACCCTATACTCCCCAACAGAATGGTTTGGCAGAAAGAAAGAACAGAACCCTTGTTGAGATGGTCAATTGTATGTTGAATCATTCGGGTTTGCCACACAATCTGTGGGGGGAAGCATTGTTGACTGCATGTTATGTGCACAACAGAATCACTAGTCGTGTGATTCCCTCCAGCCCATATGAGTTATGGAAAGGTAGAAAACCTAACTTAGATTATCTAAGAGTGTGGGGGTGTTTAGCTTATTATCGTACACCTGATCCTAAACGGTCCAAGTTGGGAGCTCGAGCTATGAAAAGTATATTCATTGGATATGCTCAAAATAGCAAGGCATACCGATTGTTGGATAAAGAATCAGGTGTCGTCGTAGAATCCAGAGATGTGGAGTTCTTCGAGGATAAGCTAATAGGAGATGATGAAAACCCCAATTCTACCACAAATCCCATTCCAGCACCCAGTACTTCACGAGATATGATTACACCTTCTTCTGTTATAGAAGAACCACCTTCTTCTGTTGTAGAAGAACCAAGGAGAAGTACAAGGGTGAGAAAGGAAAAGAATTTTGGAGATGATTTTCTATCATACTTGGTTGAAGGATCTCATTCTAAGGTGACAAGAGAGGTCATTTTAGCTATTAATTTAGATGATGATCCAAAGACTTTCACTGAAGCCATGACATCGAGAGATGCTCCTTTCTGGAAGGATGCTATTAATGATGAAATGGATTCAATTATGGGAAATGGAACTTGGGAACTAGCTGATCTTCCCAAGGGTATGAGACCCATAGGATCCAAATGGATCTTCAAGAGGAAGTACCATCCAGATGGATCAATATCTGCCTATAAAGCGAGATTAGTCGCTAAAGGTTATAGACAAAGAGAAGGTATTGATTATTTCGATACATATGCACCGGTTGCTAGAATTAGTTCTATTAGAACTCTTATAGCAATCTCAGCTTTGAAAGGATTGTACATTCATCAAATGGATGTGAAGACAGCCTTTCTAAATGGATATCTCAAGGAGGAGATATACTTGGAGCAACCTGAAGGTTTCATTGTATCCGGACAAGAAAACAAAGTTTGTAGACTTATTAAATCATTGTACGGTTTGAAGCAAGCTCCAAAACAGTGGCATGAGAGGTTTGACACCACTGTATCTGCATTTGGTTTTAAACATAATAGTGTTGATAGATGTATATACACTAAATGCACACCTGAATACACCGTAGTTATCTGTCTTTATGTTGATGATATGTTGATCATTGGCACTCACCTACAAGGTATTCTTGATACGAAGAAATACCTATCCTCGAACTTTAAGATGAAAGATTTAGGGGAAGTGGACACCATTCTTGGTATTAAGGTTAAAAGGACAGATAGTCAAATTTCTCTAAGTCAATCTCATTACATAGAGAAAATTTTGACAAAGTTTCAACACTTGAATTTTAAGGAATTTAACACTCCTTTCGATTCTAGTGTAAAACTTGAAGTGAACTCCGGTAGAGCAGTGGCTCAACTAGAATATGCTAGTGCAATTGGAAGCATGATGTATGCTACACACTGCACTAGACCTGACATTGCTTTTGCAATAAGCAAACTAAGTCAATATACTATCAACCCCAGTACAGAGCACTGGAAGGCAGTAGGAAGAGTACTAGGATACCTGAAAAGGACTAGTAATCTTGAGTTGACTTACACGTCAAATTCTAGTATACTAGAGGGGTATTCAGATGCCAGCTGGATTGATAACAGGAGTGATTCTAAATTCACAAGTGGTTGGATTTATACACTAGCTGGTGGTGCTATTTCTTGGGACAGCAAGAAACAGTCATGTATAGCTCACTCAACGATGGAAGCTGAGCTTATTGCTTTTGCCGCTGCAGGCAAAGAGGCAGAGTGGATTAGAGATCTACTCTTGGATATTCGTTTGTGGGATACTCCAATGCCATCAATTCCCATGTACTGTGACAGTGAGGCCACACTGTCTAAAGTATATAATTCTGTATATGATGGGAAGACGAGACACATAGGTCTTCGTCATCATTCTGTGAGACAACTAATTGAAAATGGTACCATCAAAGTTGTTTATGTCAAGACATCAAAGAACTTGGCAGATCCGTTTACCAAACCTCTGACGAGAGATTTGGTAACATCTACCGCGAGAGTAATGGGTTTAAAACCAAACTAGAATCGTTAGTAATGAAAACCCAACTTGAACTTAGTGCTCCTATTTTCAAGTTTAATGGGTAACAACGAAATTACTAACGATAGAAGGTACTATCAATTGAGATAGATCCATGTGAGGTAGGATAGTACATCGTTGCCGAGAACGAGGATGAGTTGATACTCTTAACAAAATTTTGGAGACATCTAAGCAACGAAGATGTTGTAAAATTTTGCCTATATGATCTAGAGGTGGTGCCGCCTCAAATGAAGGCTGTTGGTTTGTCTTCTAAAGGGTCATGAAAAGGATTTTAGCACATGGCCATATTAGTGCTCAGGGAGAACACAAAGACGGCATCTGTTGTGTGGGGGTAAACCGGGGAGGTTATTAAGGTTCTTGGTTTAAACCTATTAGGATATCATTGAATCAATCTCCTCTTGTTTGCTCACATAAACTTAGGTTTAATCTTCGTGACACCTAAGTGACAGCATCTGTCTGAATGAAAGGAAAATTTCCAACTTGGTGGGGGATTGTTGGAAATATAGAGATATTGCAAGTTGGCAATTTATGCTCTATCCCACATTGGTGGGAGGAAGATATTTTAGTGGGTTTATAATGCTTTTAATTTCTTAAGTCCTCAAAGGCTTTAGTGGAGGAATAAAGGCTAGACCCACACGCGCGCCGAGCCGAGACCGATGACACGAAATGTCGCGGGGAGCTGTGGAGCTTTATTTTTGGCCGATTCTGTTAAAGTTGTAACGTTCGGGGAATTAAACGTTGTTAATGCTTCCGACCGTTTTTGACTACCGAAAATCCGTTTATATCCGCTGCATTGATACTGCCCGTTTATTTTTGACTAATCAATATCGTTTTAATTCTCTACATTAAAACGAGCGTTTTGGTTTTGGTATCAGTGCTCGACTATAAAAGGGAATACATGTTGATCATTTCAACACACCAAAAATCACAGAATACTCTCTCCCTCTTGCTGCTTCGGTTCTTCCTGTTTCCGAGTACTCGCTTTGTGTTGTACGGTGTTTCTTTGCTGTGGAAACATACCGTCAATCTGCATCAAATCATGGGTGTATACGTTGGAGGCTTACAGCGTATAAAGCACGTATAAACCTTAAAGGACAGGAACTTACATTCCGTGCAGTTTGTATTTCGTCACTTTCAGGTTTGCATATTCATTTTGTTCATTTGATTACTACTAACATTGTTACAGGATATAAAATATTCAACAATACATGTAGTGTTTTTTTAGAAACTTTAGGATAATTAATGTAACTTAACATGTGTTTATGAGTCACATGTTAGAAAACCTTTGTTAGTATATAAGAAAATAGCCCGGAAAAACATGGTGGAAAACCGGGAAGGAAAACTGGAAAAATAACATGATGCGGTTAAAATATTGATTTGTAAAGATAATAAATTCGGTTTATATATTTATAGGGTTTTGTTAAACATTACCCTTTTAAGGTAATGGTTAATGATAATGATGTACAAATGGTTAAACATAATTATCTTGAGTTGGTTAACAAAATCTGTATTTATATTTCATTTGTTTCAAAATAAGTGATACAAATTAGCTTTCATATTTTTTAAGGCAAAAAATTGTAATGAAGATTAAATTAGATTAAATTGGATAGTTATTGTGTAATGGGGTTCATATGTTATGATTAAAGTGAGTTTAATGATGTTTAAAAGTAAAAGTAAGGGTAAATGAGTTATTTCACTTTATTAAAGGAGATATTTAGTGGTATGGGTCCCACTATATTTTACCAAATAAAGAAAGTTTTAAAGTATATCACTTATTTTGAAATACCCTAAAATAGAAAGTGTATCACTTATTTTGAAACGGAAGAAGTATATAACTTGCGAAATATCATGTCATCACAGTAAGTAATTTTAATTGAACTTATATTCTTTTAATTAACAAATTTTTGTTACGATTTTTTGTGTGGCAAAAGGGGGCCGGTCAACGTCATGTCATCCTAAAAGGTGTTGGTCAACGAGTTTTTGGGCCGACCTTAGGCGACGACATATTGCCACAGAAGGTCTATACTGCGACAACTATTGAGGCTGCGAGCGTACGGGTGTTCACGAGTCGAGCTTTTAACGAGCTACTCGAGTTCGAGCTCGTTTATATCGAGCTCGAGCCTATATTAATCGATCTCGAGTCGAGCTCGAACATAAAACAAGACTCGATTAATTTCACGAGCCGAGCCTAATAATATAATACTCGACTCTGCTCGTTCGATAGCTCGTTTAATCTCGAGCCGAACGAGCCAGACGATCTTAACGAGTCGATCCTAACGAGCCGAACAAGTGTTTTATGCAATAAGTTGATACAATAAGTACAAGAATATATATATATTAATGGGGGTGTTAACGAGTCATAAACGAGTTTGTAAATTAGTTATTTTCAAAAATATGGAATCATAAACGAGTATCGAGCTCGAGCTCGAACACTATATAAATATTTGAGCTCGAGCTCGAGCTCGAGCACAATTTTAAAAACTTAGTCGAGCTCGAGCCGAGTAATTACTAAACGAGCCGAGCCCAACTTTCCTGATATTCGACTCGACTCGAATCGTTAACATCCCTGCGTACAACAACCACTTTTGGTGTCCCAATTGGCGGGTTTTCTCCTAGTGTGAACTTAATTAGTTGGTCCAATGACCGATCGATCATGAAAAGCTCCATTGCAACTCAAGTGTGGCATAATAAGACCAATAAGTTAAAACGAGAACACAAAACTACAATGAAATTGACGCAACTTATATAATGTTACGATAGGTCCATTCACGATGGATTTTAGGCAATTTATACTAATGTTACGATAGCTTCCATGCTTTACCACCTCTCTTGTGAAACTTTTTAAGCCTTCCAAATATCATCACCAGAACAAGGATTTGTTTGCTAATGTTACTCCATCTTCCAGCAAACCCATACCATGCATCTCTACAGTTTCCATCAGGCTCAAATTGTCTTTTGCAGCTATAGCCCAATGACAAGCCCACATTTCCGTAACCACTACACGTACGTACCCAATTAAATCTTATTAGAAACGAATAACAATTATGTCACACCTGATAGCAAAGATGCATTTTAGTACCTGAACTTGAATTTGGTTGACAAGAGTCCTCCAATACCATGAACTATCAAATGTGCATTGTGCAGCATGGTACTTTCAACTTGCAAAAATATTAATTTAATAATCCGACTTATTAATTTGATCGTGTTTTCTTATCAGATGATGATGTGATCATTCAAGACTAAATTAGTGAATCAGAGTACTAATTCAATTGACCATATTTCCAAGTTCAAAGTACCATATATATTGTTGGACCTTTAATAATTCAAGGTAATAGAGAATCTGTTCAACCAAGTTCATGTTACTAATTAGAAAGGTGTAGGATAAAGCTGACCTAATGACTTCAAAGATAATGTTCAAGACACTGAAATTGAGAGTCTTTCTCAATATTTTCTTTTTCAGTGATGCAGAGAAGCATAATAATAACGACCAGAAAAGGAAGAGGTGTGAGTAGCAAGAAGCCGATTGAAGTCTTCTTTTGTGATTTACTGCAGATTTCAGCATATTGAGAATTGCTTTTATTTTCTCTTGGCAAGAAGTATGTATATGCTGGAAGGTACCTGCGTGTACCAAAATTTTCTATTTCTTAAAAATTTACAAAACTATAATAAATAAAACACGTAGTATACAAAACTATAAGTAAAGTACTTAGAAAAAAACTGAGCACATAGGTTGCTCCTGTGTAAATTATTCTGGTACTTCTTCCATCTCAAAACAATTATAGTAGTTACTATATTAGTTTATTTCTAAATAAGTGTTTAGATCTAATGAGATATAATCCATACTGAGCTACCATCCGGAAGGTTTTCGGAACCGGATGGATGGTTGTACCTCTACGAACGACTTTAACATACGAATCCCAACGATAGTTAACATACTAAGCGCATTTTCCGGATAAAGTACATCGAAGCAAGAGCGCATTAAATGCGATCGGAGCTCGAGGACGGCTTGAGCGAAAGCTTGGGTTATTATCCTACATACTCTTAAAGGTGATCGATTCTTTTGTCCAGCGGTCTCGCCGAAGCCTTGGTCCATGGGAAGAAGCCTTCGTCTTCCCGCCCAGTTGGCTTGGCTATAAAGGGTCCCCTTCGACACTCTTCCAGGTATTCACTCACTGCGCATTAAATACTGTTACCTAATTCTCAACCTTCATTGATTACTTAAACCATCCATACGTATAAACACTAATTTGAGCGTCGGAGTGTTCCTACGGGGATCAACCCTGGGAACCTTTGACTAGAGCTGTTCGTTGATTGCAGAAATCACCGTTGGAACCATCCTACCGTCCTGACTACGGAAGCCGGAACCAACATTTGGCGCCATCCGTGGGACCTAGAACATAATGGTCCAAGAAACGTCGATAGGGGGTATAGATCCCTCGCAAATAACACCGACGAGATCTCCAACCGAGGGCTTGCTCACACCCACACCGACGCCGTCGCTATTAAACTCGTCTTCATGTCCTCCCCCGTTGGAGAACGCAGAAGGTGGCCCAAGTCCGGAAGAAATGGAGGAATTTAACATTTTCTGCCAATTCAGAAGAATGAGGCAGTTAGAAAAGACCCGTCCGAGGGTGACGGAGGTAAAAGCAGGGGTTAGCAAAACCCTTGAGTATTCCAGTGACGACGAGTCCGTGGAAGAAGTATACGCCGAAAAGAAACCAGAAAAGAGCATCCGGACGGAGAAATCCCCTCCAAAGGCCCTTGCAGAAAGAAAAGGTTCTCGTACAAGGCAGAAGGCTCCAGAGAAAACTTCCCATGCCAGTGGGCGTGCTTTCCTTTCTCCGTTCACGGACGAGATCAATGAAGTGCCCGTACCCGCAGGTCTGAAGGGACCTCGCGTAAAGTCATACGATGGAACGGGGGATCCAGACGACCATGTCGCAAGCTTTCGTTGGGCCGTACGCATGATCCCCATGGACCAGAGGCTGTGGTGTCTTTTCTTCGCTGGAACCTTAGAGGGTTCGGCGCGATATTGGTTTTCCAGCCTTCCACAAAGAAGCATACCTAACTTTGAAGAATTAGTTGTACAATTTACTCACAGCTTCATACAACAGAAGAAATACCAGCAACAATCACAATCCATCATGGCGTGCCAACAGCGGGAAGGAGAGTCGAATAAATCTTACTTCAGAAGGTTTAATGAACAAAGCAGGAAGATGCCCGTTAGAGAAGACTCACTCATCATCGCAGCTTTCACGTATGGCCTAAGGGAAGGAGAACTCTTCCGGGAGCTGTCTAAGAGAGATTTCAAGAGGGCTGATGATATGATCAGTACGGTCAACAGGTTCTTAAAACAAGAAGAAGAAAGTGCAGAAAAGCTTCGGTTTGAAGCTCAGGAGAGGAAAGGAGCGCCCAGTTCTGGGTTGGCTCGGCATCACGAACGATCAAAACCTGTATACAGGCCAAGTCACCAAAACAGTCAGAGTAAAAATGCCTATAGAGGACGCATGACGGGAGGTCGATTGCAGGGAGATAGGCATGGATCATATCGCCCTGAAGCATTCTCAACAAACGAAGCACGGGGAGACAAGGATAGTCGGACGATCAGAAAAAGATACCCGAGAGATCCAAACGCGTACTGCGAATTTCACAAGATAATGGGTCATGCGACTGCGTCATGCGAAAGTTATCGAAGGGAGAAAGAAGTGTCCGGCCAAGCAAAGGTTGTCTGTGTGGCGGAACCACTGGTTAAAGGAAAGGAGGCTGCATATGATACTGAGATCATGGCGGTAGAGGAAGGGAGCAGTTCCCTCACCCACCCAAGAAAAAGGAAGACTGCCACCATGGAATTCGGAGGAAACGAACCAACCCCTGACAGACATATAGGGGTGGAGCCACTAGTCATATGTGGAACCATCGCTCGTACGATGCTCCGCAGAATCTATGTGGATGGAGGGAGTTCCGCGAACATCATGTACGATCACTGTTTCCAGAAGTTCCCGAAGGACGTACAAGCTTTCATTAAGCCCGCAACTACTTCCGTAATAGGTTTTTCAGGGCAATTTGTGTGGCCGCGGGGAAAGATCCATTTGCCTTTGATCCTGACCGATTGGAATACAAATGTTAGCAAAACAATTACAACCGAGTTCATAGTCATCGAAGCCCCCTCCAGGTACAACGCGATCCTAGGATGAACCGGAATGTGGCAGTTGCAGGCAATCGCTTCCACAATCCACGGTTTGCTTAAATTCCCTTCGGAACACGGGGTGGTCACTGTACGCGGTACGCCAATGCCCATGCATGAGTGTGGCAGTATCACACATCAGGACAGTTGGACGGAACAGGAAGAAGTACACGTGATTATCAACCCAGATTACCCCGAAACCCCTGTTAGGATCGGTCGCCACCTTCCAGGAAAAATAAGGTCTGAGCTGGAAGCCTTGTTAAAAAAGAACAAGCAAGTGTTCGCATGGGAGCCAAAGGACATGACAGGCGTCTCCAGGAAAGTGATTGAACACAAGCTCAACGTTAACCCGACGTTCGTCCCGGTCAAACAGTCAAAAAGAGGGATGGCTCCGGCACGAAACGAGGTGGTTAATAAGGAGGTGGGAGACCTGGTCGCAGCTGGAGTCTTACGCAGCACGCAATATCCAAATTGGATATCTAATCCGGTACTAGTAAAGAAAGGAGACGGATCCATGCGTATGTGCGTCGACTTCAAAGACCTCAATAGAGTTTGTCCAAAGGACAGTTACCCCCTTCCTGAAATCGAGCAGAAGATCGAGTCCCTGGGCGGGTATAAATGGAAATCGTTCTTAGACGCGTACAAAGGGTATCACCAAGTGCAGATGGCAAAGGAAGACGAAGAAAAAACGGCTTTCCACACGGCGAAAGGCACGTATTGCTACATCAAAATGCCGTTCGGCCTCCGCAATGCCGGTGCGATATACCAACGACTGGTTGATAAGGCGTTCGAGAACCAGATTGGGCGAAATTTAGAAGTATATGTTGATGACATGGTGATAAAAAGCAGAGAAGATGGGGACCTCATAAAAGACACGGAGGAAACTTTGTTGCGTTTACATGTGATTAACATGAAGTTAAATCCGAAAAAGTGTTCATTCGGTATGAGCAAGGGAAAGTTTTTAGGTCACATTGTCTCCTCGTCTGGGATACAAGCAAACCCTGAGAAGGTGGAAACATTGTTGAAAATGAAGACTCCCCGAACGGTGAAGGACGTCCAAAGTCTGAATGGTAAACTGGCGGCTCTTGGGCGGTTCTTAGCAAAATCTGCGGAAAAGTCATTACCTTTCTTCAAAGTCCTTCATGGGTGCACAAAGAAAGGAGAGGTCGAATGGTCGGAAGAGGCTGAAAAGGCTTTCAAAAAATTAAAGCAACACTTACGGGCCATCCCTTCCGTCGCAAGTCCGGTAATTGGAGAGCCCCTCATTATGTACATGTCGACTAACAGGGAGGCAGTGAGTTCTGTTCTAATTGCCGAAAGAGGGAAACAGCGGGTCCCGGTCTACTTTGTAAGTCGAACTCTGCAGGGTGCGGAATTAAACTACTCTCTGATCGAAAAATTAATAGTAGCGCTGGTCTATTCAGTGAGACGGTTGAGGAGGTATTTCCAGGCTCATGCGGTAACGGTCTTGACTAACCAACCAATCCGGAGCATCCTGCTAAAACCAGAAAGATCGGGACGGGTGACTAAATGGGCAATTGAGTTGGGAGAGTACGACATAACATTCAAACCAAGACCAAGCATCAAAGGTCAAGCCTTGGCTGATTTCCTGGTAGAGATGCCAGATGAAGATAGTGTTATGGCGGTTGAGCAGAAGGAAACGGATGTACGAAAGGCCCAATGGCAAATGTACACGGACGGTGCCGCAGGAGCAGACGGGTGTGGGGCCGGAATCGTATTGGCAGGCCCGAATGAAGAGAAGATAACGTACGCATTGCGATTCGATTTCTCATGCTCGAACAACAAAGCCGAGTACGAGGCCCTGCTCGCAGGTTTAAGCTTAGCCCGCGCAATGGAAATCAAAGAGGTAGATGCTTTCGCGGATTCCATGCTGGTCGTCAACCAAATAAACGGGTCTTACGAGGCCAAAGAGACCCATATGAAACGATACTTGGGGTTAGTCAAGACCAGCATAGGGGAATTCGGAAAATTCACCATAACCCAAATACCCCGAACCAAGAACAAGGAAGCAGACGCCCTCAGTAAATTAGCATCGATGTTATATTGCCACATCACTAAAAAAAGTGTTAGTAGGAGTACTTCAGAAAAGAAGCATCGAAATGACGAATGAAGAGATGATGGAACTAAGCATTGACGAAAGCTGTTGGACGACTCCCATCTTACGCTATCTTGACACAGGGGTCCTTCCGGAAAACACGCTAGAAGCAAGAAAGTTGCGCGTAAATGCAGGGAAATATGCCTCCAAGAATGGTATCTTATACCGAAAAGGTTACTCTACCCCTTGGCTGAGATGTGTAGGAAAGGCCGAAGCACAGAAAGCAATCGAGGAAGTGCATGAGGGGTTGTGCGGGTCACACATATGTTCCAGGGCGCTAACCCAAAAGCTATTCCGAACGGGTTATTTTTGGCCTCAAATGACGAAAGATGCCCACGAATACGTCCGGAAGTGTCAAAAATGCCAAGTGTACTCAAACGTCCCCAGCGTGCCTTCGGCGCAACTCACTAGCATCCTTAGCCCTTGGCCGTTCTGTCAGTGGGGAATCGACATCGTTGGACCATTTCCCAGGGCCCCGGGTGGTGTTAAATTCTTGGTTGTTGCGGTCGACTATTTCACCAAGTGGGTGGAGGCGAAACCGCTATCATGCATATCTGGTACGAACATAATCAAGTTTGTCTGGCAGCAGATTGTGTGTCGTTTTGGTTTACCCCACACGATCATCAGTGACAACGGAAAGCAGTTTGCTAACAATCCGTTCAAGAAGTGGTGCTCCAATCTTAGTATCAAACAGAACTTCACATCTGTCGCCCATCCGCAAGCGAATGGCCAGACGGAAGTGACAAACAGAACAATTGTAAAAGGAATCAAGACACGTCTGTGCCGAATGGATACGGGATGGGTGGACGAATTGCAGAGTGTTCTGTGGTCATATCGGACAACCGTTCGAAGAGGAACGCAGGAAATCCCTTATAGCTTGGTGTATGGCTCGGAGGCGGTGATCCCTCTTGAGGTCGCGTTACCTTCACACCGAGTGGAGAACTTCAGTCTCGAGGGTAATGAGGAGGCATTAAGACACAACCTTGATATTGTGGATGAACGACGTGAGAATACAGCCCTCCGACAAGCAGCATACAAATCGTTTACGGAAGGCTATTTCAACAAAAAAGTGAAAGCGGTAGCTTGCAAGGTGGGTGACCTGGTCCTTAGGAAAAACGAAGCTAGCTTGCGATACAAACCAGGAAAACTATGTCCTAACTGGGAAGGACCATACAGGGTCAAGGAAGCAGGAAGGAATGGATCGTATGTGTTGGAAACAATGGAAGGAACGGTCATACCGCGAACGTGGAACATACGGAACCTACGAAGATTTTATTTTTAAAATGGTAGTTATTTCTGATGTAGCCTAAGGGCATTGTAGGCCTAGATCGAATGGCTGTAGCTTACACCTTCTTTTGTAAGGTTATTATCGAACATCGTTGCGTTTCGCTCTTCTTTTTCTAAAAGAAAACGAATCGACGAAACAAGTGCTAATCGAATCGACGACCGAATGAATAAAAAAAACAAAGGGATAATATTCTAGAAAAGAATATCGTTCATAGTCCGGACGAATAAAAACCGGACGTCCATACATGTACATAACATAAATTTCTTGAGTGAGGGACGCCTTACTCCAAAAAGAAATTATAAAAACAATAAATGCCGATATAAACAAACGACACTTTCATTAAAACGAATGAACAAAACACGACGATTTAAAGTTCGATTGCATTAAAAGTGACAAGATAAGGTAGCGATTACAAACGATTACAAACAGTTACATCAAAAGATTAAGCTACTAAACAAAAAAAAAAGGGTCTTTAAACCGACGAACGTCAACATTCTCAAGAAGCGGTTGGACCTTGACCCCGAACGGAACTCTCACCCACGTCCTCCGGACCGGAGGGAATCTTGGCAACCAACTTCCTCACCTCGTCCAAAGAAACATGTCCTGCATCCAGTGATTGCATCAAGGTATAGTGAGGAGAAACCAAATCTTTGAATAAGCTCATTATGTTTGTCTAAGCCTTCGAGTATTCGTGAACCAATTTAGCATCTTGAAGTAAATCAGCATACGCCTGATCAGTGTCCAGGCACCCTTGGTATTGCCCATACCGGATGCTTTCCTTCTGAAGGTCGGTGTTAGCCTTTACAAACTCGTCGGAGGAAACAAATACTTGCACTATCCCAGGAATTCCCTTCTGTATCACCCATTCCAAATCTTGTTGATGATCACGAGCCGCGTGTTTTAACACATCGTTTTCGGCGGTAACACTCTCATAACGGGAGACAGCTTCATTCAACCTCGAATCCTTTTCAACAATCTGCATTTCTAACTCCGCAATCCTCGCAGCCAAAGAATTGCGATCGGTATTCAGGGTGAGAATATGAGCATCTTTTTCCAACAAAGAAGTCCTTATTTCCTCCATGTCGGATGATAAGTCGTTATTCTCATCAACTAAGCTACGGTTCAAATCTGCAAGTTTCTCTTTCTCTTGGAGTTCCTTCTGATAAAGTGATTTGGCGGTCATCATGAGCTGGTTAAGACGAGAAAATTCCCGTTTGTGGTCAAACAAGGCTTGATGCCCACGAACGGCACGAAACTGAAGTTCAGACAAGGAATCGACGGCAGCCAGCAAATCAGATCGAGTTTTGTGAAAAAGACCTTCATCAGAAAACTTTGATAACAAACGTTCGGAAGACTCAGGTTCCGCAATAACATGCACGATTGAAGGGGTGGAAGTGACGGCAGCTTGCAGGTCTGGAACAAGGGGAAGCTTTGCAGGCTCCAACCGTTCTGGTATACTCTCACCAGCAGAAGCTGTAGAACGAGGTGGAGTGACCGGACGGGTACGACGAGCTGTATAAAATATAAACAACACGAAGATATGTCAAGCTCTGTTAAACCAAGGCACATATTGAAATAAGCAACACATCAACCACGAATTACCTAATATTGGACGGTTTAGTAGAGACGATTGACTTCTTCCGGAGGGTGATGATTGAGAACTTCTTGTAGCAGATGACAACTGCAGACCGGTACCAAACAATGTGCTACTAAAGGTAGCAAGAGCAGAAAGGCTCGGATAGGCGGATGCGGGCTTTGGGGGAAAGCTCATACTCGAAGCAAATAAGGGAACGGTAGCGCTCACAGACACAACAGAAGGTGCAGCAAGAGAAGAGGCTTTTGAACTGACAGTTGCGGGTAAAAACGGTGGCACATCAGCAGCAGAAACATCAGAGACAATAATGCAATCAGCCAAACCTGCAAAAGTGACAAAACAGAGTCATTAGGAAAATAAAAGAAGGTGGTAACAACAAGATAAAAACAAAACATACTCGTTTCTTCACTCTTTGACCTCTTGGTCGGAGATGACGGGGTTCTCTCCCGGATCCTTTTTTGACGAATCGGTTTATCCTTTTCAATTACTAAAAGATTACGGACAGAGCGGACTTTACGAGGCTTGAGGGACTCTTGTTGTGAGTCATGTACCATTGTGCTTTCTGTACTAAATTCTGGGGGATCGAAAGCCAGGTTTTCCTGAAGAGGTTCGGGCTCACCTTCCGGGGTTCCCTCTGAGCTCAAAATATCCTCTGGAGGGGGAAGAAAAGGGGTCACCGGCCCATGTGTCACCGATACGGACCCTTTCAGCGGACCACCCTTAGGCATCTGGAGGCGTTGTAACAAAGAAATACTTTGACCATTGATCGTCAGGATAGGGCGGATACCCCGAGAAAGATCTGGTGCGGGTTCAGACGTTCGGCCAGTTATCTTACCCCAAGGAAGAACAACATCACGGAACGCCGCTTGATTCACATACAGGAAGCCGTACTTCCAGTCGTGAATGGAATCCCTCAAGCCAGTGATGCGATCATTCTGCCTGGGACGGAGTGTGAAAACAGCTCAATCGCCACGACCGGTTACAACGTAAAAGCAACGAAAAAACTTGGTAGAAAGCGGAACGCCCAACAAACGGCATAACAAGATAAACGCAATAATCTTCCGGAAAGAATTCGGAGCGAGCTGAGCGAGATGGAGCCCAAGATCTTGAAGTAAAGTAAGAATAAAGTCATCGACTGGAAATCGAAGCCCACCTAGCAAATTCTGAACATAGACAGGCTCGAAGCCTTCAGGAGCTGACAAGATAGTATCCAACTCTCCAGGAAGGCGAAGTTCAAAGCGAGTGTCGATGTGATATTCTTCAATGATTTTAGGTAAACCTTCGTCCGTAAGGCCGGTGTAAGTATTAAGAGCAGTTCGCCTCTCCCTTGAAGATTTTTCGGCTTTACCTTTGGGGTTCCTATCTTTCCTCATGGCGATTGACGAATTCAAAAAGAAAGATAGAAGGGGGATTAAGAAGGTAGGATTAATAAGGCTGCGTAAAGAAAGTGAGGATATAGGAAAGTTCAAGCAAAACTTATATAGGCGGGGAAGCTAAAAAGACGCAAGGCGTTACTCAACGGTCGGATAGGCAACGGTAACCTTTCAAGACGCGTGACAAGACGTTTGAAACGATTGACGAAGGAGATGGAAAGTTAAAAAGCTAAGCCATACGAACCTCTTAGTCCTTTCAACTTGAGGGACTTAATGAGATATAATCCATACTGAGCCACCATCCGGAAGGTTTCCGGAACCGGATGGATGGTTGTACCTCGACGAACGACTTTAACATACGAATCCCAACGATAGTTAACATACTAAGCGCATTTTCCGGATAAAGTACATCGAAGCAAGAGCGCATTAAATGCGATCGGAGCTCGAGGACGGCTTGAGCGAAAGCTTGGGTTATTATCCTACATACTCTTAAAGGTGATCGATTCTTTTGTCCAGCGGTCTCGCCGAAGCCTTGGTCCATGGGAAGAAGCCTTCGTCTTCCCGCCCAGTTGGCTTGGCTATAAAGGGTCCCCTTCGACACTCTTCCAGGTATTCACTCACTGCGCATTAAATACTGTTACCTAATTCTCAACCTTCATTGATTACTTAAACCATCCATACGTACAAACACTAATTTGAGCGTCGGAGTGTTCCTACGGGGATCAACCCTGGGAACCTTTGACTAGAGCTGTTCGTTGATTGCAGAAATCACCGTTGGAACCATCCTACCGTCCTGACTACGGAAGCTGGAACCAACAAGATCCAAATTACAACTTTCTACGAGTAAATATGTGATTTTATTGATGAACAATGAACATTACAATAATTACAGTTCTCTAAAAAATTTTGTCAGTTGGACGTTTAGTGGATATTTATTTTAGGATGGAAGGAGATAAACTTATGTACGTATAGTAATGATTTTGACTGAAGTACAAAAAATTTCATATTACAACTTATTCC
This sequence comes from Calendula officinalis, assembly GCA_963853835.1. Classification (NCBI taxonomy): domain Eukaryota; kingdom Viridiplantae; phylum Streptophyta; class Magnoliopsida; order Asterales; family Asteraceae; genus Calendula; species Calendula officinalis. The sequence goes on from OY970827.1 coordinate 21,198,183, forward strand.
ATTTCTAAAAACCAACCAAACATTATAATGGAATGTAATCATTCGTATTCAGCCAATTTCTTTGCCACTCCATAGTAGGAATGTTGCAAATTAAGAATATAATCAACAAGGATGTTGCTATTATATATGTAGAATCCGAATTGGATATATGCATTAGAAATGAGAATATATGCTCTTGCCCAGTGAAACCCATATTCAGAAACATTTCATGGGTGCTAATGAGATGCTTAACAGAAAAGTGGAGCAATAATCTGTCTCCCAAGCCCGTATTTTTAAAGATAGCGATAAAAAAAATCTTATTTTTTTGAAAATTTGTCGTTATTCTATTAAATAATAAAACTAAAGTGTTAAGGATATGTTAGAGTAAATTTGTTCATATACGATTACTTTTTGTGTATTAATTAATGATCAACTTTTGTTGTCTACAAATCATTTATCTTTTTATAACCGTTAGCAACTTATAGAAAATGTCGTTTTTCAATGGAGCGTATGGTCCCAAGAAAATTAGTGTGTTTTGAGAAGCAATATGTTTAAGAACTTGGAATTCCATGAAATCAAGGAGAAGAAAGCCTTTTTAGTGTTTAAGGAGACTCGATTATACTAAACATGCATGTAAAAGCGGACCACCCGCTTTGCGTGTAGCCGGAATCGGCGCGAGTGAACCTACATAGTCACAAGGGGTTTTTTTCTCTCCTATGAATTGAACCTGAAACTTTCTAAAAATTTCACTCTTATTACGACTAAATTGATTCAATACGCCACCACCCTTGTGGTTAGTTGCATGCTTGTGGGATTTGAAAGACATTGAAATCTTGATTTGAATTTATAGTGAAGCCACAATGATTATTAAACTATCCATGCCAAATTTTAGATTTGTAGATTCCTAATAATGAAAATGACTTATTTTTTCAACTTCAGGGATCGATCAAGGCAGTAGTCCATCCAAAAGGGGGTCCTCTTCAAAAGATATGGTGTAAAAATCACCACCTATAAACTAAGTTTGCCGCTGTAGAAATCTAGGGTTCACATTGCAATCTAAAAGGTCTACCTGGAAACAGATTATATACCATAATTTTACTGTCTACTATGATACCAAAAAACGCATTTAACAGAGGTTTATTATTATTCTTCACAATTAATTTCCAAAACTATTCTAAGTGCCAAAAATAAAGCACTTAAGATAAGATTTGATATGGCAGCATCGATCACGATACATGGTTCCTGAATTGGTTGGTCAAACGGCTAGGAATATAAGATGCTGGGTTCCTAAGTAGCGAACATACAATATTTCTATTCCACCATACCATGCCTACCTGCCAATTGCATGTGGTGGGTCCACGTGTCTACATCGATACAAAAAATCAAAATTTGGAGCCATTAATATTTCATGTCTGTTCGTTATCATTTGAAATGTGTCACATGTGAACATTAATGAAACTAGTCATGCTATCATGAAGTTGTTGCGCCTAACTAATTGCGTACGAAATTGTTTTATTATCGTTATGTCATATGATTACGTGAATTTATATAAAAAGGTGAGAGATTGAGACTTACATCATGGTGACCATAAGAACTATGATCAACGGTGAGATGAGAGAAAGATCAAAAACAGATTCCCCCGAGTGCCTCGTATTCACAGCGTGAAATACTGACCCAATTAATTTTTCCAAAGGGTTTAAGCCGTCCATTGCTTGTGATTTCCAACCGTTCGATATGAAAAGAACAAACTGAATAAATATGAACCCAATGGATGTTAGGGACAGATACCAACAATGCACCCCTGATAACAAATGGTGATATCCCAATTCGGTCTCGTTGCTTAACATAAACTCAATCTCATCTTTCCTACTAATCTTACGGATTAGTAATAGTACAAGTCGGAGGAACACCGGGTACAACGTGTTTCCAAGGACCACTAGTGGGATTAGAATTACAAGTAGGCCTAAGTTGGTCTTGAAAACCATCATGCTTTCGTTTGTTGGGAGAAAGCCGCAGTTGGCGAACGTAGAGATTGTGGTAACAATCGAGAATACTTGTATATTAAGGTTTTTGTTACTAAGCACTTGTTTCGCGGTTGGAACAAGACCTACATAAAGAGAAACTAGAAGAAATCCACTTACTTGCACGATAAAGAAGTAACTTACAACGATAATCCCTAATAACTTCATTGATTTGTACTTTAACTCTAAGTTGTTCTTTGACGTGTTCAGCCCATTCTCTAGGTCCGTGTTTGAGGAAGGATCATGGCTAGCTTGACCCTCCATCTTAATCAATAACTTAAACTTTTTCAATTGAAGTTCAAGAATTGATGTGAAAACTTCTCCTCCCAATAACATCAAAATCGCCAAGCAAAATAGTTGGGTATTGGAAAAAGCCTCCATCTCGATTGTGGTCATGCTAGAAACGGTCACAGCTGAGACGGAGGTGAAAAGAAGATCATAGTTTTTGGGGCGCTGACTAGGATTCCTAGGCTCCAAGATGGACAAAACAAAGTAGCCTAACATGAATAGGGTAACAAAATAACAGAGTTGCAACCAAAACGGATCTACCCGAAGGATGAGCGTCCGGAGGAAAGAAAAGATTAAGGTTCGCCGAGTTTTGTAAAAGCATGTTAGCTTAGAATAAAATGATTTGAAACATTGCAACATTTTGGTAACTAGAGCAGTGGGAGTGATGATCATATTGGTATGCTTGATGAACATTTGCAGAATTATTCTAGTATACAGAGAAAAATTGTGATAGACTAATATTCTCGTAAGTGCAATAACATATGCGGGGAATGCAATGTATATATAAGTGGATTGCATGAGTGACCAAGCATGGAGGACCCGCTACTTTAAATTAACCAGTTCAATAAAATAGTTAAAGAGTGGTACATGAGTAGTGTTATAGCAATATTATATATAGGTTTTTTTGCATATAACACATTGCTATAACATAGAACCAAAAATAACATAATGGTGTTATAGCAAATCTTATAGGTATTTTGGGTCCAACATATCAACCAATGATCACAGTGCGTAAAATAAAAAATAAAAAAATCTGAATAATCTTAGCGTTATAAATGCCGTTAGAAAAAACAAAACTCTTAGCGTTATAGCCATGCTATAACGCTCCTATGGCGATAGTGGCAGTGTGGTAAAAGGCTCTTTCAATTTTCGAGGAACTACCTTTTTTAAAATTTGAATTGTTGTCTTTCATTGGCTTATTACCCTTCTCTATTAGTCATCTACAATCTAAAACTTAGAATTCGGATTGTCTTATGACTTTTATTTGTTTGTCTCACTAAACCCGAATAGATCAATCTCAAACACTTTCTATCCCTCAATTCCAATACTATACAAGTGGGGCTAGCTCACTTGGCTAACATGGAGTAAAACTAACAAGGAGGTTTTGGGTTCAATCCCAAGCATAGAGGTTTATATGTAATTATTTGCCGTTTCAAAAAAATAAAATTAATAAAAAAATAAAATAAAAAAAATTCCAATACTATAAATGCCAAACCCTCTTATTTGTTGTGAGATTATGCATAACAAGTCGAAAACCCTTGTCTGCCTATACAATCTTCAAAGATCATTCATCTTCTAACGTTGACATCATCATAATATCTGCTTTAAACCCACCATCTCCTCCGACTACTTCAAACCTAAATTTTTAATCAAAATCAAAGGACAAAACTCCAAAAGATCTTCAAGTTGTTAAAGTTAAAAATGCCTTGTTCGAAGTGAATGAGAGCACCATCCCTCTCGACAAACAGGTTGCTAATCTAGAATGATCACTTGCAGAGCTCAAATAAAAGAATATTATAAGGAGTTCGTTATTTTTCTTAGAAGACGCCCAATTTCTAAATCTTTCACAGAAAATACATTTATGCATTTGAAATACTTGCAAGAATTTTGGTTCACAACCGAACTGACCAAAAAGGAATAGGTTTATTCCATTCTAGGACTCAGATGGTATGAGATAGGGGGTGAGCAAACCAAAAACCGACCGAAAACATGTAATTGGTTTGGTTTTATGTTTTGTAATTTCATGATTTTTAGTTTCGGTCCTATTGATTTCGATCCGGTCGTCAGATACAAGTGACTATTTGGGCTAAATAACTGAACCGAAAACCGATCGAAACCGAACCAAACAAAAAAAACGACCGAAACCGGAAACATGTTGCCAGTTCGGATTTCGGTTATGAAAATTAGTCATTATCGATTTCGGTCGATATGGTTTCATATGGTTCAGTTTCTGGACAGCACGTTTATGAAATGGGTTTTAAACCTTTTCACCTCTGTTTTCATCAAATCTGAATTTTTTGGCGTTCTTTTAATTAAATTTGATCTCAATATTGCATGATCAAAATGCACACATTTTTTAATAACAATCATTTAATATGGTCAAGTATTAACGATTTTAGAGTCAAATTAGTACATTTTCATGAAACTTTGAAAATCAAGATCATATATCATCATTCGTTTGATAAATATAATACGATGTTCTTTATTTATCGATGCTCGTTTGAAGTAGATTGTGACATTGCTTGGTTATTTGAAGTGTTTTACAATTATTGCATTATACATTTGTACAATATGTAGGTATATTTATACAGTGTAAGATAAACCTAAAAAATTATACTCCGTTGTATATAAATTAATTTTTTTTACTATACTATCTCATATTGCCACATTCTTTCGTGCTTAATATGCTCGCTGGAAGAGACATTCTGAAGTATTTTTATGTATATATGAGTTCTCAGTAGGCCCACTTTATTACGTACACTAGATAAGACACGTTTTCTTCTAAAAGGTAATATCGAATTATATGCATTTTGTCATGTCATTTTAATCATATTTAACTATACATTGATATTCTCTTAGGTAGGAAAATGCTATTTTTAAGACCATATACCACCTCTATTATTCTCCACTTAATTGCACGGCAACTTTTAGACGACGCGTTAAAGAGGAAATTGACCAGCATTTCAATGATCACCACACCTACGAAACTATAATCTGTCCGAAATATATGCGTATATTCCGTGATGACAAATGATTAACCATATTCGATGTCAAAGTGGTCAAAACTGTATGTGCTTTGTTTGCATCACTAAGTTTAATTATGTGTTGCATAAAATATATAAAGTTATATAGGTATACAATATTCATATTAAATTAAATGAGATCAGTTGAGAACTTGAAATCCATAGAGGAATATGATGACCGATGATGATCCAATTTCATCTAATGAAGAACTAATATATTCTACTGAAAATCCAATATTTTTTTATAATAATCAAATATTTCTTAAACGATTAGTTGAAAATTGTTCTCGCAATCCTCACCAATTTTTAAGTGTTCACCGAATCCTAACCCTATATAGGATATATATAATTCTAATCAAATATAAGTACCCTTGTGTAGAAACGGAAAAACGATAAACAAAAATAAAAATAAAAATACTATGAACGTAACACAAATTGCTGACATGTTTCCAAAAAAATATAAATCAATTTCCACATGTTGGGTTCTAAGGTGTTGTACAGGGTTAAAAGTAAAATAAACGGAACTTGCATTATCATAAAAAACCACAAGTAACTACTGAGAACGATGTGGTGAAACTTAAAAAAAGGTTTAAGATTTGCTGCTGATAAACCTTAAACTCGAGATACAAATATCAAATTGATGGTACCATGAGTGAGGGGGCTTTTTGAGGCCATAAAGATCCTTACGCAAGCAGGGTCGGTCCAATCAATTTTTGGGCCTTGTGCTGAATCTAGAAAATGGGGCGTTTCCAAAGTAATTTTTTTCCCCAAATAAGTAAAATTCATATGCAACATTAGTACCCTAAAAAAGTCAATTGGGCAAAACAAATAAATGATTAAAACTAATACACCTGAGTGCGAAGAGGAGCAAGAATGCAAAAAAGATTGGCGAATACAACACTGTGGTCTGTAGATTGCACTCTAGATATAATCTGCAAAATTGTACTGGTAATTACTAAATCAGTAATTCAATATATCAGTAATTCACAATTTCATGTAAGTCGGTATATTTCCATAAATAAACAGTCAATTAGTCATTATCCATAATCTTGAATAAGATATTGATGATCAACTTAAAAAAGGAAATTGAGAACTATTTTATAGAGTTTATATTGGTCCACGTCAAATGAATATAACTAATTAACAATTTTAACACGATTTACAAATAACTTTCCTAAATGGCTAAAGGTGTGACTTATGTTCTCTTTGCTGTAATGGTTAGTAAACAGAAGTTTTTAAAATACAAGTTATCTTTCAAAAGAACTATATGTCTTTCATAAAAAAATTGGTTACATTCTTTAAGTATTTTTAGTTTTTGATGATAACTCTTCAAAGACAAAAGATAATTTGTAAACGGAATAACTCACCATAGACTGCACTTTATGTGACCATAGTTCAGTTAAAAGAATACAAAAGATATGAATAATTTGAATTGGATTTCATAGTTCAGTTATTAATGTTTACATAACTTCAACTTTTACCATTGGCGTTTATGATTCTTGAAACTCTTTCAATGATATTTAACAACTTGAAGTTACATTCTTAAATGAGTTAAATCTTACTCAACAAAGTGGCTATCAGTGATTCATGCCATAATGTTTCAAAAGCAATCATCTCCTCCTATACGGTGATATTGCGGTCATAATGCAATGTTATGAATTAAATCAGTGAAATGAACTTCTGAACCCAAAATTTAACTTCAATTAAACTTCTAAGCCCAAAATCAATAAAATTACAGAATCAAGCAAGTGCAAGAGCGAGAGCGAGAGACGAACCGTTACAGAATCAAATGGCGAGAATTTGTGTACAGAATCAAGCAGAATGAGTGAAGAATCAAGCATGACTGATAATTTCGCTGCGAACCCTTTCTCTCACCGACTCGCCGTTTCCAATTCCAAGATTTCTTCAGTTTTCCAAGGTTTCCCGTTTCCCCTTTCAATTACTTAATTGAGCATTTGGGCTGAAATAAGATTGATTGGGCCTTTAAATGATTGGGCCCCAAAAACAATTGGGCCCTGAAACATAAATGACAGTGGGTTAATAGACCCTTAAATTTCGGCCGAGGCTTAGGGCCGGCCTGTAAATGAGTGTGATGGTGAAAATGAACCTTGTGACGTGCAATTCTAATGAGAAAGTAACAGCATCTTTCAAGGCTTATCGTCACTCTAGCCAACCACCATTTTTATAGATATAATTTAATTTGTAAATCATTTTTTTATGAACAAAAATGTACTCTCACAAATTCACAATTGTATTATAGGGGTAATTCATACATATTAATCTCCATCCGATGCACTTATACATTAATACATGTTGGAACAAATCACAGTTCAACTTATTACTGATGCTGCAGTTAGTACTGATCATGGTTACTACTGATAAAGACTATGGTTGTTACTGATGGGGCAGAAACACTTAATACTGATGAGTTGATACCGGTGAACTATAACTAACTTACTACTGATCATGCACATATTGAAGATACTACTGATCATAGTAATTACTACTGACGTTGGTTTTGGACTTACTACTGATTACCAGAGTTACTACTGATGATACATATTTACTACTGGTGATTGCAGTTACTACTGATACACGTTTTGGAAGCATATCAAGTCCGAGATCTTCGCAGAGTTAGTTATAGAATGTTATTCAATGTATATCTTTTATAATTCGATGTAAATCAAGTCCTAGAATAACTAGGGTAAATAGTTAGGCTTCAAGGACTGTTATAAATAGTTCCTTACGAATTGTAAACGTACGTGTGTATTGTTAATCAATAATATACATTGAAGCTTTTTGTGAATCACTATGTTCTTAATATTATTGTTCATTGTTCGTTCAATATACAGTATTCTATTGTTCTTAAGATATTAATACAAGTGTTAATCCGCTGTAACTTCTTGTTATTAGTAGATCTGGGTTGACAATAACTTGTTTTGGTTATTCGATCCTGACAAGTGGTATCAGAGCTTATTGGTTCTAGATCTACGAATTTTAAGAACAACAAAAAGTTTTAATCTTTAAAACACACAGATTGTTAATCATGACTGATAACAATGAAAGTACTCAACCAAATAAAATCCCTATACTCACTCCAAATAACTTTGGAATGTGGAAGAATCGTATTAAGCAATACATGCTTATTACTGATTATTCCATGTGGGAAGTTGTTGTTGAAGGAAACAAAACCGTTCAAGGTCAAGCAACAAGTTCTGCAACTGAAGCAGACAAACTCAAGTGTGAAAAGGAGAAGAAAGACAGAGGAATCGAACTCAAAGCTCTAAGCACTCTTCTACTGGCCATTCCTAATGATTATCAACATCTCTTTGTTGAATATGATGATGCAAAGATGTTGTGGCAGGCACTGGAAAAGAGATTTATTGGCACCAAAAGCACCAAAAGAAACATGAAGTCTGTACTAAAACAGGACTTTGAAAATTTCAAAGGCCAAAAGAATGAATCCCTATCTCAAACCTTTGATATGTTCAACAAACTCATTGGTGAATTGAATCAAGTTGGTGTGAAACCAGACAATGATGATGTCAATAGAAAGTTTCTCAGATCTCTTGGATAAGAATGGTCTATGTACACAGTCATATATAGACAAGGTGATGCTTTGGAAGAAAAGGAGCTGGATGAATTGTACAATGAGCTAAGGGGGTTTGAATCTGAGGTAAGCTCTAAAACTCCTAATTTATCTTCAAACAATGCTGCTTTTGTGTCTAGTACAGGAACAGGTCAGGAAACTGCAAAGGCTGCAGATTGTGAAGATGCTGCAAGAGAATCCTTCTTCACTAGTCATGTGCATACTGCACTAATTAGTGATGATTTGGAACAATTGAATCCTGATGATCTTGAAGAGATGGATCTTAAGTGGCAGATGGCTATGCTGAGTCTAAGAACCAAACGCTTCTTGAAGAGGACTGGTAGAACAAACCTGAACTACAACAAAAGTGACAAGGCTGGATTTGACAAAACTAAAGTCAAATGTTACAACTGTAACAACCTTGGGCACTTTGCTAAAGAATGTCCCCAGCCAGACAAAAGATCAAACTCAACTGCTCTTGTTTCACAACAAGGACAAGGTTATGATTGGAGCTTTCAAGCAGAGGAACATGCACAGAATCAAGCTCTCATGGCTTTCACTGATTCTCCTGCCAAGGTACATTCTAAATCTTGCACTCCTGAATGCATTAAAGCATATAAAGATTTAGAAAAACTTAATAAAGAAACACTTGAAGATATGATTCTAAATAGAAATAGAAGAATTGAATATAATGGTTGTATAGCTGATCTTGAAAATCAAATTAAAATTTATAAAATAACTGATCAAAAAATAAAAGAAGAATTGCTTCAAACCACTTATGAAAAAGAACATCTTGAATTAAAATTAAAAGAAACTTTGATCAAACTAGAAGAATATCAAATGGAATTAGAACAAAATAAATTAACCATTAAAAAGTTTGAAAGAAGTTCTCAAATTGTTAATGAATTAACAAGTAATCAAACCACTGAAAAAGTTGTGCATGGAGTGGGATATCATGCTGTACCACCTCCATATAAATTCATCCCTCCACTTAAAGATAGTTCAGAAAGAATCATAAATGAATTAAAAATTGAAAATCAAACTGAATCTAATAATGAAACATCTGAATCAAATGATTCTTCTGATGATGATCAAACTACAGACTCAATTGATACAAGCTTTCACACAACACAAAGTCAAAATGACTCTCCTAAATATGATGCAGAAAATATACCAAAAATTTTAAGAAGGGGAAATGAAAGAAATAAGAACCAACTCTTAGATCAAAGAAAACCAGAAGGTGCTAAGGATAAGAAATTAAGATGTGTTATTTGCAACAAAGTAAACCATTTAGCAAAGGACTGTCACTTCAATCCAATTAACTTTAAAGAGTTCAAAGAATTTAAAAATTCTAAAGAAAAAGCAAAAACACAAAAGTTAAAAGATACTACTGGTCCATCAGTAGTAAATAAAATAAAATCTAAAAAATCTGAAACACCAAAATTTGGAAGAGATGCACCAAGGTTTGTGCAAAATAAAAGAGTTGGAAGCCCAAAGAACAGCAATTATTTCAAAAATAATGGAAAAACAAATCAAAATAAACAATATTTTAACTTTTCCAACACCAGTAGAAACTTTAACAGATTTATTATTGATCCTAACCCTAATTACAATGTTGTTGGGTACCAGTACCAAAACACTACTGGTAAAAACCCTAATTTTAAATATACTACTGCTGCCAAATCAAATGTTAAAAACACTACTGGTCATCCTAAACATGGTAAGTACCCAAATACTACTGGTCCATCAGTAGTAAAGTATTCAAAAGCTAAATATAATGGGTATAGACCAAGGTCAGTAGTAAACTCAGACATCAGTAACAAACCCAAAAGGGCAGTAGTAAAACAAAACACCAGTACTAAACAGGTATGGGTACCAAAAATGTTTAAAATTAAATGTTCTAAATCTTACTTCTCAAAGGATGAACCCAAGACATATAAAGCTTGGGTTCCCAAACTTAACTAATCCTTTACTTACTTGTGCAGAGCATTCAGATCCCTGAAGAAGGTAGAACATGGCATATTGATAGTGGATGCTCAAGGCACATGACTGGAAATCTGCAAATTCTTAAGGATTTCAAGTCATTTGATGGAGGATATGTGGCCTTTGGTGAGAACCCAAAGGGAGGTAAGATTACAGGCAAAGGTACAGTTACTAATGGTAAAATTACTTTTGATGATGTATTTTATGTAGCTGAGCTAAAATACAATCTTGTCAGTGTGTCTCAAGTATGTGATAAAAAGAATAAGATTCTTTTCACATACATTGAGTGCATCATTCTTTCTCCTGACTTTATTTTAGATAAAAAATTTGTAGTTTTAAGAACTCCAAGGAGAAATAATGTGTATTGCCTGGATATAGGGGGAGAACTCATTTCTTCAAATGAGGTCAACTGTTTTATATCCAAGGCAAACACTACTGAATCAGAACTTTGGCATAGAAGGATGTGTCACACAAACTTTAAAAATATGAACAATTTAGTAAGAAAGAATTTGGTAATTGGATTACCACAAAAACAGTTCATATGTGATCATCACTGTGTTGCATGCTTAAAAGGTAAACAACATAAGTCTTCTCATAAGTCCAAAATTGTAAATTCTATTTCTGTTCCTTTACAACTCTTACATATGGACCTCTTTGGACCTACAAATGTAATGAGTATTGGAAAGAAACAATACTGTCTTGTTATTACTGATGACTTTTCCATATATACATGGGTTTTCTTTCTCAGGACAAAGGATGAAACAAGTGAACTCATCAAGAACTTAATTGTTAAACTGGAGAACACATCTGATCAAAAAGTTAAAGCCATAAGATGTGATAATGGCACAGAATTTAAAAATGCTAACTTAATTAACTTTTGTGATCTTAAAGGTATTGACAGGCAATACAGCTCACCTAGAACTCCTCAACAAAATGGTGTAGCTGAAAGAAGAAATAGAACCATCATTGAAGCAGCAAGATCAATGTTAGCAGACTCACAATTACCAATTACTTTTTGGGCTGAAGCTGTTAATACTGCCTGTTATGTACAAAACATAGTATTAATAGTTAAGTCACATCATAAAACACCATATGAACTTTTTAACAAAAGAAAACCTTCCATAAGTTTTTTAAAATCATTTAGTTGTCCTTGTACTATTCTGATTACAAGAGAACAAATTGGTAAGTTTGACTGCAAAGCTGAAGATGGAATCTTTGTGGGATACTCTACTCAAAGCAAATCATACAGAGTGTTCAACAAAAGATTAAGGATTATTGAAGAAAGCATCAATGTATCCTTTAATGAGAATATTCCTAATGAAAAAGGAAATGGTCCAGATTGGCTATTTAACATAGACAATCTAACCAAATCCTTTAACACTAACATGGATTTAAATGCAGGTGATTCAAATTGTCATACTCAAAAGGAAGGAACATCATCCTTCAATACTGGTCAAGAAGAGATGAGATACATAGTAGTTGATACTGTTCCCACAGTTAATTCTGAGGACAGTAATAACTCAAATTCTGGAAGCAGTAGTGAATCAGACAATAAGGACAGTAGTAATTCAAACACTACTGATACCAGTAATAGCACTCATAATACTACTGGTCCCAGCAATAACCTAAATTCTCAAAATACTACTGATCCCAGTAGTAACTATGAACCAGCAAATGATGATGAACCAAACATCAATGACAATGAAGAACCTCAAGAGGAACAATCTCCCGAGACAAATGAGTCCAATCTTGAAAACCAACTAGGTGTTGATAAAGTTCATGGCACTAGAACTGAAAAGAATCATCCTTTGGATCAAGTCCTTAGTGATGTGAACTCAAGCATGCAGACAAGAAGCAAATTACACAAAAGTCTAACTGCAAACATGTGTAACATAAGTTTAATTGCTAATGAATGTATGTTTGAATGTTTTCTGTCTCAGGATGAACCAAAGAAGATTCAACAAGCAATGAAGGACTCAAACTGGATTGAGGCAATGCAAGAAGAACTCCTTCAGTTCAAATTACAAGCTGTTTGGACACTTGTACCTCTACCCAAAGGAAAAAGAGCCATTGGAACAAGGTGGATCTTTAGAAACAAGAAAGATGAAAGAGGTATAGTGATCAAGAACAAAGCCAGACTTGTAGCCCAAGGATACACTCAAGAAGAAGGAATAGACTATGATGAAGTATATGCCCCTGTTGCTCGAATTGAAGCAATTAGGATATTCTTAGCATATGCTTCATACAAGAAGTTTAAAGTCTATCAAATGGATGTAAAAAGTGCTTTCCTATATGGGAAGATTGAAGAAGAAGTATATGTATGCCAACCTCCAGGTTTTGAAGATCCAAAACATGGTGACTATGTATTCAAACTAGACAAAGCTCTATATGGCCTACATCAGGCACCAAGAGCATGGTATGATACATTATCATCATACTTACTAAAGAATGATTTTAAAAGAGGAGCAATTGACAAGACTCTGTTTACAAGAAAGGTCAAAAATGATATACTACTGGTGCAAATCTATGTAGATGATATCATTTTTGGATCAACAAATGATTCATTATGTAAAGAGTTTGAAAATCTCATGCAAATCAAATTCAAGATGAGCTCCATGGGTCCAATGAACTTCTTCCTTGGACTCCAAGTTAATCAAAGAACAGATGGTATTTTGATAAACCAATCAAAATATGTTAAAGACATCTTGGAGAAGTTTGATATGAAAGACTGCAAGAGTGCAAGTACACCAATGGAAACACACAAACACCTACATCCTGATGCTGAGGGGGAGGATGTAGATGAACACTTATATAGATCAATGATAGGCTCTTTGATGTACTTAACTGCATCAAGACCTGACATTATGTACAGTGTTTGTGTGTGTGCAAGATATCAAGCAAGACCTAAAGAACTTCACTTGCAGGCTGTCAAAAGAATTTTCAGATACTTGAAAGGCAAACCATCACTTGGTCTAAGGTATCCACATGACTCACCATTTGAACTCATAGCCTACACAGATAGTGACTATGGAGGTGAATGTCAAGATAAAAGATCCACTACTGGTGGATGTCAATTCTTTGGATCAAGACTGGTGTCATGGCAATGTAAGAAACAAACAAATGTATCCACATCATCTGCTGAAGCAGAGTATGTAGCTGCATCTGCTTGTTGTGCTCAAGTACTTTGGATTCAAAACCAGCTTCTAGACTTTGGTATCTCTATCCTTAAAACTCCTATTTTTATTGATAATCAAAGTGCTATTAGTATTGTGAACAATCCAGTAAAACACTCTAAAACTAAACACATTGAAATAAGATTTCACTTTATAAGAGATTGCAATGAAAAGAAGTTAATCAAAGTAGTTAAAATTCATACTGACAATCAATTAGCAGATCTTTTTACAAAAGCATTTGATGTAGGAAGATTCAGCTTCTTGGTTAGCAGTATTGGAATGATTTTAATAAATTAATCTCTCACTCAAAATCATGTGTAAAGTTTTTCTGTTGTAAAAAGGTATCTATTTTTTTTTTTGTGTTTTACTACTGGTCTCTAAAATGATGATTACTACTGCTAGGGTTGGAAAATTAGGTAAGTATTAAAATTTCATTAGTTACTACTGATGTCTACAGTCACTACTGATGTCAAAATCCTTAGTTACTACCGACGTTCGTAGATACTACTGACGCTTTTCTACTGGTATCTAGTTTACAACTGGTCTTTAAATTGTCAAAGTTACCAAACTAACCCCCATGAAAATAACCGTTGTGTTATGATTCGAAGGGCAATTTAATCTTTTTGCAGATCAAATCGTAAGATATAAATAGCTGAAGACGATTAGTTTAGCATTATCTTCACATTCGATTTGCTAAATCCTCTCGATAAAACCCTAAATCGCGATCATAAACCCTGCACCAGTAACAACATTCATACAAATCAAGCGATCAAACATCATAAAATCGACAACAATGGCAACTCTACAATCTCTTGATGTTCAAACAAATCTTAAATACTCAGAGTTTCACAACATGTGTGCATACTTAAAGAATCCAGACGGAACAAAAGACTTTCGTCCAATCGTCAACTTTTTGAAGAATTCCTACATAAAGTTTGCATTAACTGTAAATCCGAAATCATATCAACAACACTTGGTTGATTTCTGGACCAATGCTGAAAGAACCGAAGGTGCAACTATGCCTATGATAAAATCAACTGTGGATGGAAAGACTATCACCATAACTGAACAATCCATCAGACACCATCTACAACTGCACGACGATGAAGGTATGTTTTCTCTTCCTAAGGAACACATTGTTGAAATTTTAAACAAAATGGGATATGAGGGAAGACTTGACATTGTCACTTTTCAAAAAGGTCTTCTCTCCCCACAATGGAAATTTCTTGTACACACTATTCAACACTGTCTTTCTCCTAAAAGAAGTTCTTGGAATGAGTTTAACAAGTCAATAGCATCTGCTGTTGTTTGCTTATGCACAGACCAAGGCTTCAATTTTTCAAATATGATTTTTGAAGGAATGTTGGGAAATCTGTCTACTTCAAAATTTTTAATGTATCCCAGATTTCTTCAACATTTAATAAACTGTGAAATGCAAACCTTGTCAACTCCTAAAAACATTTTTATAACTCCTGAGTTGAACAAGAAAGTTTTCTCTAATATGAGAAAACAATTTAAATTTTCGGGCAAGGAAACCCCTCTGTTTCCTAACATGATCAAAGATCAACCACATCTTGGAGAAGGTTCAATCAAAGATACAACCCCAATTGAACCTCAACCCACTCCTTCACCCCCAAATGCAGCCCAAACACAAATCCAAACAGTCACTCAATCATCCACTCAAATAGATGTCCTGAATGTGTCCCAGGAACATGAATTAAATCTGCAGAGTGCTACTCTTCACTCTGTAGAAGACCGGCCTTTAACCAAATCAATCCAGAAAAGTTATAAAAGGAAGAAATCTTCCTTAAAGGACACCAGGGGACCCATTGAGTCAAACCCCAGACTCCAAGAGTTGTCCTCCAAGGAGGAGAGAGGACATGAGGAAAGGGCTCTCACTACTGATGCCCCAAAGGTGGGTGCACAGGATAGTGAGAACATCACTAAGACCCAGACCTCGGCAACTCTAAGTGATGACTCTTTTGAGGAATTACTAAGAGGACCCCGGTGCCAAGAAACCACAAGTGGGGCACTACTGCTTCTTCTAGGAAGAAGAGAGTGTCCAAACAACCCATTTCATCACCAAGAAGTGATGAGGGTAGAACTGAAACTATTGATTTGACGGAAAGGATGGAAAACCTTAAAGCCAATGTACCTGTTAGTGAGCCCGATGATCTTGCTAGAAGGAGTGAGGGCAGTATTGAACAAAAACAATTGACGGATAGGATGGAAAACCTTGAAACCACTGTACAAGATTGCCTGAAATATTTAACAAATTAAGGGAGAACCATGTCCTATATGAAGAAGCACATTAATACCATCAACAAAAGAATGAAAATGTATGAGCACAGGCTTCTTCAACAAACAAGGATCATAAGAAGGTTGAAAAAGAAGGTTGATAGTAGTGATGCTCCACCAGTTGAGCTCACTAAGGGGGAGAAGGACAACATACAAAACATGATAGATGAATCTATTGCAGCAGCAACTTCTCTCCTCAATATTAAAGAATCAAAAGTTAATGAAGGTCAGTTTAATGATGAAGGCCTAGAACACATGGATACTACTGATGAATATACTACTGCTCCAGTACAAGAAAAACAACAAGAAGAAACGTCAGTAGTAACACCTACCACTGATGCTCCTATAGTAGAACAACCAGTAGTAATTCCTACTACTGATATCATAGCAGTAGTAAATCAAGAAGAGGCAGCAAACACTACTGATGCCCTATCAGTAGTAACTCCTGAAAACACACCAATAGTAACTGCCTTGGTTACTACTGAAGAGGAAGAACAAGAGATCCCAGAGCTAATTGAAAGAGAACGTTATGTTATCATCTCCAAACCACCAACACCTGATCAACCACTTATCATACCTGACATTGATGATAATGTAAATTGGTTTGAAGTAGATGAATGCACACTTCCTCCACACCCCAACATACTATCAGAAAATGAACTTCATTTATTTTATCCAAAGTTTGTAATTCCTGGTATCCCAGATATGAAATATATTCCACCTCCACCTTCAGCCTATATTGGAAAGGGAAAGGAAATTTATGATGATGATTATCCCAACAGAGCATTAGGTCACCACATGGTGAACAAAATTAATCATGTCAGAGCTGAAAAACAATCAAGATGGAAAGTGAAACACAAGAGATACTTAGAGAAAGTGACTATGTATCAAGCTCTTGAAGAAAAGAAAAATGATGAAAAGAAAAGATCAAAAATTCAACAATCTCAAGAAACAGAAATATCTGTTCAAATAAAAGATATTCAGTTAGAAGCTCAAAAAGCAGAATTTAAAAGACTTAGAAAAGTTGAAGAAGAACATCTAAACTGTCTTGAAGATCTGGTAGCTGAATGTAAAAGAACAAAGAGTGAACTAACAGATGATGTTTTTGAACAGAAGACAAACATGATTGAATTTCTGAAATCAAAAGGGCACAGTGCAAAGTCTTTTGGCAGAATGAAGATGATCACAATTATAGACAAATATTGTACTGCCAAGAAGAAAGAATTAGCTGAACAAGAAGCTGGAGAAGAAAAGAAACTAAAAGCTTTAATCCCAATAAGTCCAAAGTTAATTCAAACTGGTAGTATATCAACTACTGGTGAATCCTCAACTCCCCAAACCAAGAAAAGAAAGGTTCTTACTCAAGAACAGAGTGCTCAAAAGAAATCAAAGACAGAACAAATTATTCCTGTTCTTGAAGTACCAGTTGCTCCCCTGCAAAACAATCCAATCATCAATTGGAGAGTTATGTCTAATAATGTATTAGAAATTATAAGGGAGACAAAGTTGTTCAAAGATTTACTGGATGGTTACCATTGATTAGATCCTGTTCAAGAAGTGATGTAATCAAACTTCTGATCATTGGAAAACCAAGAATGACAAAGAAATCATGGAAAGATTCTGGAGCTGGATATTTAATAAAAATGATTGATGCTGCATTTTATCCAGATAACTACCCAGAAATATTTACAAATCCAGAAAATGTGTATGCTTGGAATGTACTCCCAACTGCAAATATGTACTTCTTTGAAAGATCAAGTAAAAACTGTGAGCTTTATTTATATGAAAAAGAATATCCACACTCTGAAAAGGTCATGTATCAGATATTCACAAACACTATGATGAGACCATATGATGATGTAATGTTCCAGAATAAATTGAACTATTTTACAAAGAAAAATAGCAAATACATCATTGAACAAAGAAAGCAACAGAATCAAAGAACCTTAGAGAAAAGAAAGAGGGAAGAAGAAGAACAAAAGAAACTTGAGTAATTCAAAAGGAATTAACAAGTTTAGGGGGAGATTGTTGGAACAAATCACAGTTCAACTTATTACTGATGCTGCAGTTAGTACTGATCATGGTTACTACTGATAAAGACTATGGTTGTTACTGATGGGGCAGAAACACTTAATACTGATGAGTTGATACTGGTGAACTATAACTAACTTACTACTGATCATGCACATATTGAAGATACTACTGATCATAGTAATTACTACTGACGTTGGTTTTGGACTTACTACTGATTACCAGAGTTACTACTGATGATACATATTTACTACTGGTGATTGCAGTTACTACTGATACACGTTTTGGAAGCATATCAAGTCTGAGATCTTCGCAGAGTTAGTTATAGAATGTTATTCAATGTATATCTTTTATCATTCGATGTAAATCAAGTCCTAGAATAACTAGGGTAAATAGTTAGGCTTCAAGGACTGTTATAAATAGTTCCTTACGAATTGTAAACGTACGTGTGTATTGTTAATCAATAATATACATTGAAGCTTTTTGTGAATCACTGTGTTCTTAATATTATTGTTCATTGTTCGTTCAATATACAGTATTCTATTGTTCTTAAGATATTAATACAAGTGTTAATCCGCTGTAACTTCTTGTTATTAGTAGATCTGGGTTGACAATAACTTGTTTTGGTTATTCGATCCTGACAATACATACATATAGTATAGTATAAACACCTTTGTAAACCTAGTTTGATAGATATCCTATGAGACATTCCAGAATCTACCACCATTCTTGTTGAAATTCTTCAGTTTTCCAGCAAACATCACCAAAATAAGCAAATACTTCCCATCAGAGCTCCATCTTCCTGCAAATCCATACCATTCTTCTTTGCAATCTGCCACAGATTGGATTTGCCGTCCACAACTGTAGCATGTTGATAATCCAACATTTCCATATGCACTACAAGTACATGGTAACGTTTGTTTTAGTATTTTATAAAGAGGTTGACCGCATGCTATGAGAATTTTGGATCCCTTTTATTGTTCCATTCATCTCAAAAGTGATTGGTTTTAAATTTACAAGAAACATACTAGAAAATTAGTTTTATACTCCGTATATGTTAAAATATAGGACTAGGTTAATGCACATGTTGGTTATTGTAGTTTTTGAAAAACTTAACTTTCATCATTCTACTTTTCTTTAATTTGGGTAGAGTATTAAATATTAGATATCAAACATTTTAAATACATATACTCACTCGGGTGACCTACAACCCGTTAACAACAATTTACCACTATTATTTAAGAATTTTTCACAAAGTATAGTGACAAATTGAATTTTTTTTCACAAAGTACAATGATCAAACTAAATTTTTTCGCAAAATACGGTGACTTAAAGGTGCATTAACCATACTAATAATGGTTATGTCATCTTTTTGTTACCAGTTAAAAAATATATTCGGCTGCTAATGACTTAAATGTTTGAATTTTGTAAGTACACTGACTAAATAAACAAAAAGAAAGTAGAACGAACAAAGTGAGTTTTTTTCGAAAAGTAAGATGATCACTGATCGATGTTAAAATATATTACCTGAAAACTTCAATATAACCAAAGGCATTGTTAAAATATATTACCTGAAAACTTCAAAGGCGATGTTAAGCACACTAAAGTTGAGGGGATCAACGTCAACATTTCTTCGCTCCGACAAACAAATGAAGATTATAAATATAACCAAATAAGAGAGTTGAGGAAGCAGAAGATACTGCACAAAACTCTTCTCTTGATCTCTTCTTTGACTGTTTTCATGATTTTGGACTGGCAAATAAGTTGTTAATGGAGGAAGGTACCTGTGAAACTATACAATCAAAGACTGATCTCTTACCTAGCTAATAAAAAAGAATTAAAACACTCTCTTTATTACAAAATTTAAGGCCCCAACCCGGAAAACTAAAAAATAATTAAACCTAAAAAGTATAAATTTATGATTTGATGTGTATTCAGATTATATATAAGGATATAAAATAAAAAATAAATTAATTAAATTTCACTAATTAGACAAATTTAAAAGCAAATAAATTAATATTCAAGGGTGTCTTTGAGGAGGTGCGACCACACAAAACTCATGATTTAAAGGGGTCCAATTTTTATAACATCTTATATATATAATCTTAAAATTTTAAGTTTACTTAGTAATTTAATAGAAAATGAATTAGAAAGTCGACTTTTTAAATATATATCTTATATGGGGCCTATTTTCATCTAATTGAACTAGACTTTCAGAATTCCAGAATTCTTGAGACACCTGTTAGTATTACATTATATTTTGATTATAAATAACATAAACAACATACTTAGTCAAAAATAACATAATTAGCACATATTGTTGCATGGAAGTCCATCCCTATGTATACTCGTTAGTTACAAAATGTTAACTAAAAGTCTAAGACTCCCAAATGAGTTGCACGTCTTTGGATCTTAGCAAAGATTATATTATTTATCTTACATGTTAAGCAGAAGTGCACAAAGCCACTTGTGGACCCAAATACTGAAACATTGAATAATATAAATAAAATTTTAAAAAGCAGCAGCCATGTTAATGGCCACAACATTTGATAAACATTTGATATTTTATTTTTAAGAAAGATTATTGGTATATGTAAAAAGGGGACTTACATCATAAGTAGAAAGCCCACCAGTAGTGCAGGGGATATCTTTGACAAATCAAAAACAGCTTCACCAGCATATCTCGTATTAACAACTTGGAAAAAAGATGCAACCAACTTCTCATAGCCACTAAGTCCAGCCATCAATTCCATATTACGCCACTCCACACAACAAAACATCACAAACTGAATCAAATACAACCCGCTACGGCTAGGTAAAATGTTTGCACCATCGGCATCAATTGACCGTATTCCATCTCCTTAGAGTACTTCAACATGTAGCCCAACTCGATCCTCTTTGTTATCTTCTCTAGAACAAAGATCAATGCCCGAAGCATTACCGGATATAAAGTGCTTCCAAGTGGAATTAGGATCAAGAGCAGCCCAGAGTTTTTCTTGATATTGTCATGTTTTCATTTGTGGGAACAAATCCACAATTTGAAAAAGTGGAGATAGTGGTGAAAAGTTGTTCTACTTATCCCTTTATTTATTAGTATATGTCTAGAACTAGGAGTATGTGTAATATAGATATAAGCCAAAATAAAACCAATGAAGAGAACAACAAGGATGTAGCACAATACCACATACCCCAAACTTCTAATTGCCTTGTACCTCAAGTAATTTTGATCAAAAGATTTATTATTAGGTAAAGAAGAATCATTTGAGAAAGTACCGAACGAAAATTGAGTATTCGATGTTTGAACTTGCGAAACTCATCGACATGAAAATGTCACCTCCCATGAACATGAGAAACATCAAAACTATGAGTTGGGTATCCGAAAATAGTTCCATGTCAATTGTTGACATGCTTGAAGATGTCACTGCGGATACGGATGTAAAGAGCAAGTCTATATCTTTCGGTCTAACTAATGACGATGTTTTGAACTCTAAGGTTTTCAAAGTCACGAATCCGAGCATAGAGAGGATGACAAAATAACTAAGTTGAACCCAAAACGGGTTTGGATGGAGGGTTGCATGACGAAACGACGACGTTAACTGAACCTTGCATGGATGCTTGAAAAGATTGGTCGTTTTTCTAACAAGAACATGAGGGTTTGTCATTTTTTTATCGTTAAGGATTAATAAAATTGTTTTGCTCGCGTTAATTAAGAATTGGACAATGATTATTTATAAACGGTATAAGCTCTCTCACTTATCATCTTTATCAATCAATTTATTTAATAATTTTATCGCCATTAAGTCCCACTAGCAAAATTGTAGTTCTTTCGGCTCCCAATATTGCTGGAACAGTACAAAATTTCTTTAGATTTCATTTTCAATGCATGAATAAAATTTATTTTGTATCTACTTTTTCAGGAGAGTAAAAGAAAATAGAGTTTAATTTTCGGTTATAATAACAAATTTTATGTAGTATGAAAAATCTGAAAAGGTGAGAGAATTGATAAGTGAGAGATATTGGTACCATAACTTAGATGACTTTTGACCATAATTTTCGGTTACAAAATTAGATGACTTTTGACCGATCTATATATTTGGTATGAGAATTGATATTGGTACCATAACTTTTAGTGGTTATACTACACTGTACAGATTTTACAGCTCACTGTACAAGTATGTTATGCATTGGATGTGGTATATTCATTAAAAGTTGTGGTAGGAAAATCATCCCTTATTTCGTATACAAGATTGTATGAATAGTTTTATCGAATAATTAACTTATGCGTATTGTTCCATATTTTTTATTTGATGATAATACTTTTTATTAACTAAAATGGGGCATCAAGTTTTATCAATGATTAACAACCGCATAGAGTGGTTGGTCATCTTAACCTTTAATTTGCTTTAACGATGACGAAAATTTGTTTACGAAACCAGAAATAGTGATTAATTTGTTTTTCCTATACCATCTCTGTTATGATCAAGAGATAATATAAAATTTAAAAAAGGATGATGCATGTTGCTATATATATATAAAAAAAACATTCAGAAAATGTGAAAAGTGAAATTTAGTTGAGGTTATCTTAGTCCTTTTAAAGTGCGGTTTGTTGTATTTTTCCTCAATGGGATAATGCCATATGGGACCAAAATTCATGATGTATATAGATTTTGATTTGCACGATGGGTTCACTATAATTAATTGGGTCTAATACCCTTTAATACCAACTAAACACCCTAATTAATATCAAACTTTGAGAACAGACAATTAATTAGCATGATTATCTATGTGTTTTTTAAACTTAAAACTGTAACAAGCTCGGTATCATATTTGTAGCAATTCTTTACGATTTTGTTGACTGTTTCAGTATATATAAAAAAATATACATGACAGCTTTATGATCAATGTCATAAACGAGTCCATAACCCGAAAATATAATCAACAAAAGTATACATGACAATGACTTATATAAATGAATCAAATGCACAAAATCAGAAAATATTGTTATATATCATGTGGTCAGATGACTCGAGCACAATCTCCCGAGTCACAGATGACAACGGTTGTTTCTTGGTTAGCAAGATGAGGTTGAAGTTTAAAGTATTGATTTTTGACAAATGAAGCAGCTTCATTTGCATAATCTGATTTCACAAATGCTACACAGCAACCTCTGAATCCAGCACCACTGAACCGGGCCCCATATACACCAGGTGCTTTTATAAGTATCTCGTATAGTTGGATTAATGGTTCAGACCCTGAAAACAACATGTTCAGCAATATTTTTATCAATTTGTAGCAAAAATGAATTTCTAGCAGGTAAATAATTTTACCAGAATGAAAATAAAATGAAACAAGACTTACCACATTCATAATTTTGTATTGAACTTAACCCAGAGGCCGAGATAAGCTTTCCAAACTCTTCAAAATTGCCACAACCCCATGCTTCTAGTCCTATAAACAAAAACAAAAAAATTATATGTAGAAAGTTCAACAAGAAAATAATATGATAACCGATTAAAACAAATTTCGTGAAAAAACCTTTAATAACCCGCATATTCTCAGAGAAGTAGTGTTCTGCTCTTCTAGCTATCTCTGGTTCTAGTTTTGACTGCATTATAATAAATATAATAATTCATCAGCTTGAATTGTTAAATTGATCAATTAATAGTTAAATAAAAATATTATTTCATCGGCATGAATTAGTAAATGGATCAAATAAAATTTAAATAAAAGTAATACCTTATGAGCCTCATATTCTTCTTGTTCAACTGTATGAAATATTTTCAAACAAATTAGTATTAGTATGCGAGTACAAAGAAAGTAATAAATAAACTAACAATTCTAACCGTTCGACAAGATAGGGTCAGCTTCTTTCCCTACCGCCCTGAAATGATATCACAGTTTTCTTAGAATATTAATTTCCAAATTATATATTTATAGTAAGGAAAATAATTTTTTCTTGATAATTAATTAATAGAAAATCTAGAAAAAGGCTTACTTTAGAAGGATGTTTGCAGCCTCTCGACATTCGGTAACTCTTCGATTATAACCAGGGTTAGTTGTTAATGCTTGTTTTAGACCCGAAAATGCTAATAGAATCTTGTAAGGAATTTTAGCTTCAGTTTTTTTCTCCATTTCAAACTTAGGTGGCTGTATAAGTTTGTGTTTTTTGGTCTGCATAGGTTTAACATCATTCAAATAAGATAAAAGTTTTCCAAAATATATAATATTATTATTTATGAAGTTAATGAAATTGAAGAGTTGTGATTAAAAAAATGGTTATAATTATACCTTGCAATCCATACAAGTTAAACAACCGTAGCTTGAAAGCAATATAGCTGACTGATCCAATATACCATTTTTCAGACCCATATATTCATTCTCAATTAGCCTACATTAAGACTTAAAAATACTTGTATTATCCATCTAAACCGATATGCAAATTAATCTCATAAATTAGCATTTATAAGAGAGTAACGTACCGATCATAATCAATATTTTCTGTAGGTGACATTGTAAGATTATTTGCACTTTCTAGAGCCAGAAGGTAAGCAATTCCAACCTTAAAAATCTCAAATATAAAATCAAATTAAGTTACCGATTAACTGAAGTGAATATCTAGAAACATGATGAACTTACAGCAGCAGATGAACTTAAACCAGAACTATCAAGACCCTCTGTACCACAAATGAATCCGGTAATCCCCTGTACCAAATACATATCATATTGACTCTGTTTTATGTTTTATTTAAATAAAATATTATGTGGACATTTAAATCAAAAAATATTAACATGTTTTAGATGATTTCCTCCACGTTGTAATGCATATAATGCGCCTTTTGCATAATTTCCCCATTTACATTCCTCTGTATCAGATGGATAGTTTTCTTGAATCTTGCCATTTGACTTGCCATTTGGAAGCTGAATTTGGTCAACTCTGTCATCAATTTTTCCAAATTCAAATAAGAACACATAATTTGAAGTGGCAATAAAGGGTAATTACCTAAAACGAACTTCTCCACTAAATTGTCCAGACTTTAGTAGAACCTTTTGTATAACAATCCATTTAACATGTAGAGCACAAACGGCTATTATATCCAAATAGATATTAATAAAATAAATGCTTCGAGTAGAAGAAACGAAAAAGATTTTACATAATTTTTCAAAAATCGAACCCGATAATTTGATTAATTTCAAGATTGTGCATTTGTTAGAGAATCATATACCTGAGAATCATTAAAGGGCACAAATCCAAGAATTATACCCTTATTAATTGTCATAGCTGAAACTATTCCACCCTGCAGCATCATAAAAAAACAAAAAGAAACAATAAAAATGTAGGATCAATTTAAAGAAGTCATTAACACATAACGTTAAATAAAAAATGGTAATTAGAAACCTGATGATCAATATGTGCTCCCAGTGGACAAATTCTGTATGGGGATACAACAATTCGGACAATATTAACATCTACACCTGCCATTTCAGCAACTACCTTCTTGATCTTATCCAACTGTAAAAGCATTAATCAAAAAAGATTATACAAAATTAAATGAAAATTTAATTTTGAAAACCGATTAATTTCATTTCTCACATTTATTTCATTTATCAATGTAGTAATTAACTATTTGTTACATGATTCCTCAAATCTGATAATTTTGATCCTATTTAGTCATCACTAGTTTTTTTCCAAACACTCCAAATCAGTTCAGAGGTATATCCAAACAACCCCAAATATAGTAATACCACCTTTTTGGGACAGAAAATGTACATCAGTAAAAACACATATACATAATCACTCTAAATTTAAGCAAAAATAAAATAAAATCATAAATTCTTTCAACTAAGTGATGTGCTTATCGTCAGTTCCTAACTTCCAAACTTTTTGAATCTGTAAAAATTGTAGAATCATATAGTACTGAATCCAATGCGAAAGCTATAGAAATCTGTCGTTAAAACCGCAATTAATAAAACTAATAAAGTCGTTTATATAACGCCAATATTTACATTTACTGAAAACTAAGAACCATAATTCCTGATAATGTCACAAAACCAGGGTAAAAACTAATAACATCACATGTTGACTCCAACTAATAAGAATTTATTGCATCATAAATAGCTACAGTAGTACTGAATTCAATGCAAAATAACAAATCGTAATGACATTATCAATGAACAATTGAAGTAAATTTGGATCAGGAACTTCACCTCTGAATCAGAAGGCCAGGACAACATGCCCATTTTTGAATCTGGATGCGGGAAATTGATTGACTAAAACGTTTGTAGATCTAGATTTTAATATGTTAGTGTTGATTTGAGATCTAGAGATGGATTGGAGTTGAAGAATGATCGATCGGTTGGTGTATGAATCAATAAATGAAGCGCGAATATGTTAATGATGAGTTGAGATGTCGAATTTGCTATGAATACTCATCGTCAAGTGTACTGTGGGACAGTGGAAAAGGGACTTTTATCTGCTTTCTGGTAGTAGATTTGGTATACGTGGCAATTAGGTTTAATGAATACGTACAAACCCATAGTGCTCATGTGGTTTAGGTTTTTCTAACAAAATCGTTAAGTTTCTGCTCCAAACCCAAGTGATTCGCATCGATATAAATTAGCTTTCACGATTAACTATGTTCCTATTTTGTATAATTACTTATAAAAGTTCAAAAGATTAACTAAAAATCGAAAGAGAATAACTAAGCACTAAAAGTCTAAAAGCAATTGGCAAACCCGTTACAATTTGCTACTCCGTATAAAGTATGATAACATTTTGCGATAATTTATAAACATGATTTGATTGATAATGCTGTTAAAATAGATCTCTATTTTACATTATTATTATTATATTTCATATTTGATTCACATGAAAAATATTTTAATTTCATTATTATTCAGTTGGATATATTATCAAATGGGACAACTTGAAATTTTCCCAAGCGACATACGGTTAAACAAAAGACAATAATAACAACTAGTAGCAATGTTTTAAAAATCATTTTTTACATTAATATTACCGTTGAACCAGATCAAACTGTGTTATCTATTCGTTGAACTGAATAACAATATTTTTAAGTATTTATCATATAGTTGTTATATAAAAAGTTTTTCCCGCATGTACCCTATACGCACATATTGAAGCATTAATTATCTTAAATTTCTAAAAAAATCACAAATCCATTAGTTATACTCCCTCCGTTTCAAAATAAGTGATACAAATTAGCTTTCACGTTTTTTGAGGCAAAAGATTGTAATGAAAGTTAAATTGGATAGTTAGTGAGTGATGGGTCCCACATATTATGATTAAAGTGAGTTTAATAATGTTTAAAAGTAAAAGTAAAGGTAAATGTGTCATTTCACTTTATTAAAGAAGATAGTTAGTGGATATGAGTTCCACTATATTTTACCAAATAAGGAAAGTTTCAAAGTGTATCACTTATTTTGAAACACCCAAAATTTAAAGTGTATCACTTATTTTGAAACTGAGGAAGTAATACATTTACCAACTGCATGAACAATGGTATTTTGTCTTTTAGTGAAAACAAACTTAATTAATAAATATTATGTAAGTGATATATTATCTAATTGGTAAGGCACACTCATTTCCCAAACCAGGTATTGATTTCAAGGTTTTCCAAAAATCGAGTGATTTTTACACCACAACTTTTATTGCATGTACCACGTTCTTTGCTTAGTTAAATTGTACAGTTAGCTGTCAAACTTGTATCGTGTGGTGTAAGCATTAAAATTTGTGGTATAGAAATGAATTCCCTTTCCCAACGCATGTTTTGATTTTTCTATAATTTTCTTTGTTTTTTTAGTTTACTGCATTCATTTAATTGTTGTTCTAATAATTAATTTTGCTACGCTATTTTTTAGGTTATTAGTATTTCAAAATATTGTTTTTTAATGCTACTGATACATGATTTTTAGCAATAATTATATTCTTAAAAAATGTCTATATTTGCAATTTTTTTGCTTATTTTTCAATTAAATACTAACAATTTAGTATTCTTTTTTTTCTTTTTTTTTAATTATGCATTTACTTTAAAATGCTAATAATTTAGTATTTTAACTTTTTCCACACAGTAAATCCCGACATTGCTAAAATATATATCTATAATATATGTGCTTACACCCGGCACAATGCGCGGACATGAAAATACTAGTTTAATACATAACCTAAAACCCTTATATAATATAAATATAAAAAATATTAGTCAATACAAAATAAATACAATTTAAAATCAAAAAGTAACTAACTTAACATTTTCTAAAACATATTAAATTTTTGAGTTAATTACACAAATGGTCCTTTAAGATGATATCACATTACAAGTGTGGTCCTAATCTTTTAATTTCGACAAATGTAGTCATTTATGTTTACCGATTTTACATGTTTGGTCCTTTAGGTAAAAGGGTGTTAAATGTTATCAACTCCATCTTCCTCACCACAGATCCATCATCATCTTCCTCATCAAACTTATGTACAACTTTTTATGCAATATGTACATACCAACTTACACTACCCACTCCATCTTCTTCACCCAAAAATCAAAACCCTAAGAATCTGTACACACAATACACACACAAGAGACACAAAGTAAACACAAAACAGTAATCACCACAAATACATACGATTCAAACCCGTAAGTCACTATTTGTGCATGAATTTACTTACCCAAATTAACAAGCCCGTTACTTGATAATAGATTTAGCATAGTTGAGAAAGTAATCCTATTCAAATTCACAATTTTTCTGTCTTTCATCATCGATTTATAAGCATGTATTGCTTTATCACAAGAACCAAAACTAGCGTAACCAGAAATAATTGAATTCCAGGACACGCCGTCTCGATTCGGTATGTTGTTAAAGATCTTTTCCATCTCGATTAGGTTCCCGGATTTCGAATAAGCAGAAAGAATGTTGTTCCGCGAAAAAAGATTTGGTTGAGGAATTTGGTCGAACACTTTGCGTGCATAAGCAATATTTCCTAATTTGTGATAACTACTGATGAGATAATTGAGCAAAAAGGTTTCCGTATCGAATAGGGTTTTCAGTATAAAGCAATGAAGCTTCTTTACTTGAAATTGATTACGGGTTTCACAATAATTCTTGAGTAACGAACAGTAGTAATTTGAAATGGGAAAAGACATGATTTAATTTGGCAGGTATAGCCTCTTGACTCCGTGCAAGAGGTCGATAATAATCGCCAATTTTGGCCAAAACTCCCAATTAGCTGGCTATCAGTGCAGTCACTACACTAGTTGATGTTACACTTACACGGAGTGGGTAGTGTAAGTTGGTATGTACATATTGTATAAAAAGTTGTACATAAGCTTGATGAGGAAGATGATAATAGATATGTGGTGAGGAAGATGAAGTTAATAAAATGACTATTTATCCTCATGTGCACATGAGGTCATTTAACAGAATCTTTAACACCGTTTGGCCTAAAAGACCAAACGTGCAAAATCGTTAAACATAAAGGAATACACTTGTCGAAATTAAAAGATTAGGACCACACTTGCAATGTGGTATCATCTTAAAGGACCATTTGTGTAATTAACTCTAAATTTTTGAGTAAATTACACGAATGGTCCCTGTGGTTTACACACTGTTTTGGATTTGGTCCTTAAGTCTCAGTAATTACACCCGTGGTCACTGTGGTTTACACTTCGTATTGGTTTTGGTCCCTAATACTAACAGCCGTTAAAATTTACTATTAACTTTCTTTAAATGGCTAAAATACCCTTTTTTTTAAACTTCTCTCTTCCTTCTTCCACAAACCCACACCATTTCTAATCTGCATCATCTTCATCATATTCGTGGATTTAATTGAAGCTCTGCAAACTTATCTCTCTTTGCAAACTTAATTGAAAATTCCCAAATCCCATGATTCTTAAGCATGGTAGATTAGTAAATTACCATCTCAAAACTTTACATGGACGAGGCAACATGACCCGTGCGATGCACGAGCTTCGTGCAGAAAAATAAGTTATTTTGAAGGTAATTAGAAGAATAAAAGAAAAATACTTAGATCAAACTAATAGTTATAATTGTCTGACTATAAAAGTCAAACTTTTAGTTTGTTTGACATACTAATAGATTGTTTAAAACCTGCTGCAGAGGAGTATTGCATGAAAATGCGTATTAAAAAAATTTAAAATTTTAAAAAATAAAGAATGTCCCTTCTTTTATACAACTATTTCTATACCTCAGATCGAAAGGATTTGGTGTTGAATTTACATTTTCAACGTAAAATGATATGAATGTTCATCATGTGTTTTAATGTCAAAAACTGATATGAATTGTCATCATGTGTTGTTCGAAGCATATATAATAAATTTTTATAATAAAAAATATAGATAGTCAGTAAACGAATTTTAATACTATTGTAATTTTGACTCCAAAAGTAAACATAAGGTATTTCTATACATAATTAAGGCCTTAAAAGTCAACATAAGGTAATTAGGGTATATGGGTAATATTAGGCTTTAAAAGTCTTAATTAGGGCCAATAATTCAGTTTTATGTAATGAATTAATAGATTGCTGCAAATCAAAATTGTTGGGAAGGGACGTTGTTAAAAGCCCAAAAAAAACACTTAAATTAAGATGTCTTCGTGTGATCAACTGATCAAATAACCAAAAAAGTAACTATTAATCCAATCCTCATAATGAAGTAATCATCGTTTGAATTGAATCCAAGACATAGTAATCAATCATGCCAAAAAACAAAAAAGATGATGAATTAGAGATGTGGATATGAAGATATATAAACAAAATATGATTGAAGCCCTAAATATAGCATTAAATTTTAGAAACTGAAGAAATTAACCGTTGTGAACTAAGAGACGTGTCGTTTGAGTTTGGATTCCAAGGGGTGATCGTGGAAGAAGAGTTCAATGTTAGATTGAATGTTGGGTAATAAATACTACTTCAACTTTGAAACTCATTTTATATAGATATATAGATTCTCAACCGTTACCAGCTTATCAGTTCTTAGAAAATGTTAGGAACTTTTTAAAAGCAGTAGAAGAATTAAGGCTGCAAGTATTTGAAGCTTCCGTTTTTGAAAGGGTAAATACATCAAAACAAATCCATTACATTTATAATAGTTTTTCTATATGAACTTAAATGGCTAAAATTGCAGGACCAAGACGAATATGATGAAGATGATGCAGATTAGAAATGGTGTGGGGTTGTGGAAGAAGGAAGAGAGAGAAGTTTTAAAAAGGGTATTTTAGCCATTTAAAGAAAGTTAACAGCAAATTTTAACGGCTGTTAGTATTAGTGACCAAAATCAATACGAAGTGTAAACCACAGTGACCACGAGTGTAATTACTAAGACTTAGGGACCAAATCCAAAATATTGTGTAAACCACAGGGACCATTCGTGTAATTTACTCTAAATTTTTTCAATACATCTATTTTATTTATTTAATTTTTTTATAAAAATTGGATTTATGTTTTTTAAACGAGTAACACACCCCTAATTCTACATCATTTTGTTAATGCTAGAACTTGAACTCACAACTATGTAGGAATGTTTTAAAACCCGGATTTTAAATCGGACCGGCCGATACCTTAAAAACGGCCGGACCGGTCGGACCGGCCGGTTGAACCGGAATACAATTTATTCAATATACATGATAAGTTAATTAAGTAAATGTAAAATATTGATAGAAACCAAACCAATTATTTGTGAAATCTCATTATTCTATTGAGCTGCAGATGGATTTGCAGTACGATTAAAATGAAATAAACAATGAAGATAATTAGGAAAATAATATTGTTCGATCCTTACCCATTTGAAATATTTTAGATATTTATTTTCAAATAAATAGGTGTTCCCACATCGCCCAAGAAGTATATTTAAGCTAAATCTATTCCCTATAAGAAAACAAATATCAGCTCACTCAAATTTGTGATAAGACAAGCATCCCACATCGGTGTACGAACACTTCTTGCTTCCTTGTGCTCCTCTATAAAGTGATAATGAGCAATTCTCAAAAAGATTTAAATCCGGTTTGCAGGTTGAACCCGAGTGTTGACCAAATCGGCTGAGTTTGACCGGTCAGGTTTTATTGGTTTCGGCTGAGTTTGACCGGTCAGGTTTTATTGGTTTGACCGCTTAAGTTGAACCGGTCGTTGATCAATATTCCGGTTGAACCCGTCAGTGGCGGACCTAGAAAAAAGTTTAAGGGGTTGCACAATTTTTAACTCATACGGAGTACTATATAAAAACAAATTTGAAAGGACGATTTCATTATATATGTCAAAAAAACATCTATAAAATACATTCTAAAGTTGACCTCTCGGTTCTTTTATCTTCTGAAAATGATTAATTACACTTTTAACTGTAACATCTAAAAGCGTTTTTTTAATGCACAAATCAAAGCTTGATTCAAAAAATCATCACCAATTTTAGTGTACAAATCGGTCTTTAGAAACTTCATTTTGAAAAAGCATATTTCAACTGTTGCAGTTGAAACCAACAAAATCAAAACTAACTTTAATAATCTATATAGCAAAGGGAAAGAACAATGTTTTCTTTATTTCAATAAATAATAGATACTTAATAAATAAGGAGTAATGAGCTTTACTTACTTTTTATTGGACTTTAATAATATATTTTTTAAAATATCTTTTGAACAAATATTTAAATAGAAGATATATTATTATTATTATTCTAGCTATATAAGAATATGTGGCATTTTTTTCTTATGGGTGTCACCTACATTAAAAAGAAAAAAGTTAACACTAATTCGAAAAGTTTGAGGGGTTGCCCGGGCAATCCCATGCACCATACTAGGTCCACCCCCGGAACCGGTCCAACCGGCCAGTTCAACCCGGTTCTTAAAACACTGTTTTTATGAAAAATCGTTCAACTATAAGCTCTTTGATCCTTATCTAATTATAACTATCGATCTAACCAGCTTATATTGACATGTTATGTTATATTTATGTCGGTTAATAGATTTTTCATAAAAGCATTGTAATCCGCATTATTTGAAAAATAAAACAAGAAAATAACAATAGGAAAAAAAAAAACTTAATAAACAAGCATTTCTTTTTCTCAAAATTTGAACACCGCCATTCTCGAGTTCTCTATTTCAAGAAAAAAGAAGTCGACAAACTTTCACAAATATTGTTGCCACTTTGCTCTACAACCCTTTAATTCTTCATCCCCTTTGTTTCATTAAAAGTATAACTATCCCCTTTCTTTATTTTCAAAAACCCATTTCCATTTCAATTTCAGTTTCAGTTTTTGTTTTCATATGTAGATCGTAAAACCCATTTCATATTCAGTTTAAATCCGAAAACCCTTGTCGAATATGCAGATTTCTTGAAACAACAGTTGGAATTTGTAGTTGGATTATTAAAATCAAATGGTTGGGAAGAAGTCTTATTCAAGATTACTTGTCGATATAACTTGTAAATTTGGTAGTTCTTCATTTAGAGGTCTTCGATCTTCAGATCCTTCAATGTCAATGTCGCCTGCTACCAATTGTTCATCTTCAAATTCCCCTTTTTCTGGTCTTATTATTTGTGTCACTGGATTATCAAAAGGTAATTTCATCTTCATTTATTTATTATGTCTTTTAGTTTTATTTAAATAGCTGTTAATGTAGTTTGCTTAGTTGTATATTTTTCAAATCAGAAGAATGTATATTAATTTGATTTATACAGTCTGACTGCAACAGTCAAAAGACATCAATGGTTTAAACTTTAGAACAAGAGTATTTAATTACTATTTTGAAATAGAAAGCTGGTCTTATTGTACATGTCACAGATTATCAAAAGGTAAGTGATTTATACATGTCTTACCATTTTATGGTATCCACATTGCTTTGAGAACTTGATATTTGGTAGTATATTTGACAAAATTTGGTCAAAAGAATCTCTTTTTAAACCAATTTTTAACATGCTACTGTTTTTTTTTTAAAACAATTTTTAACATGCTACTGTTTGGAGTATGAATGTTTGTACCTGGGTTTTGAACTTTTGATTATCAATTTTACAGAATTTTACAAATCTTTTTAATACAATATCAAATTGCATCAATGTTATGTTGATTTACAGAAGCAAGAAAACAAGTGATGGAGGCAACAGAGAGATTAGGTGGTGAATATAGTCCAAATTTGCATCCTCGTTGTACCCATCTGGTCGTCCAAATATCCTTTTATATTTTTTCATAAATCTTACTAAGTTTAATGTAGTTAGTTTGACTTTGACCTTGAAAGTCAAAATGTAATTGTGGACCACTTAACGGTTATTTACAGCTCAGGTGGAAGAAAATATGAGCATGCATTAAAACATGGAGCCACAAACGGTCTCTTTATTGTTACACTTGGATGGTTTGTGGATAGTGTTAGGAAAAATGGTAAAAATATGCAGATTTTAAACTTTAAGATTTATGTCTTGCCATGTCAAAATGATGACGTGGCAGGTGATGTGTTGTAAGTTTGACCATGTTGACTTTTTTTTTTTTTTTTGGTCAGTGAGATTGAGTGAGGCACTTTATGTTGTAAAAAGTATTGGAGAAAATAATGATGATTTAGCCATGCTTACAAGTGGAAATTCTTGTATTCCTCTTGAAAATGCCAAACAACCAAACATGATTGACAAATCAAGATTATTCTCTCCATCAGAACAAGAGCTCAAAAGAAGAGGCTCGGTTTTTTCGGGTCAAACTTTTTATGTTGACCCTGAAGTTTCTGCTGAGTTGCAGAATAAGGTACAGTTGACTTTTTAAGTTTATAATTATTGTGTGTATCTTAAATTTATTTTCAGTTTTAAGGATGAAATAAAAATGCATGTTTGATTAAGATAATTAGGTAGTATATAGTTGGTTATTTGAAATGATTATTTGATGGCTTCAAGTTGTGATAGTCAGATAATGAGATATTTCATTTTTAAATTTTTTTTTTATTATTTAAATACATAAAATTACTAAAAGGAAATTTTTGTGAAAAAAGGAGAGACGGTGTGCGAAAATCTTTTATTTATACTAATCTTTGGATGTTTTATTCTTTTTACTTTTCACATTTTTATATGAATGAAATTAGCATCTTTAGTTCATTTGCAATTTCTAAAAAGACAATAATGAAACGCAAGATAAAAATGAGTTTAACTTATATTGATTAAATTTGGTTCCAGTAGGTTGTTGAAGCAGCGTTTGGACAAGGTGGATCGCTAGTTGACCAATGGTTGACCGGTCACACAACTAGTCATGTGGTATGCGAAGAATCTTCAGTTCAAAAGTATCTTGGTCACTCCAATTATCTTGTTACAGTAAGTTATAATTAAATAAAAATTATTAAAGAAAAACTTTATGCTATTATTGAGAGGTGACAATATGGGTGGGTCGGGGATCTGAGTAACGGGACTAAATAATTTTTTGTTTTACTTTCATGCCATTTGACCAGTTTCTTTTTTAACTAAATTTTTTATTTGATCCGATTGACCCGTTTCAGATATAACACAACCCAAATCTACCCATTTTAGTTCAAATTTGTCTCATCTTTTATAGTTGACTAATTCCCTAATCCACTATGTAATTAGTCAAGTCAAACGTTGTCTGACTAATTAGTCAACTATGTAATTCAGCCCCTATGGGTTCTGAAGACCGTGAAGGAAACAAGACCACAAAGACTCCTTCATTTGTCTGCTGACCTGGCACGTCAGATTGGAATGATGCTTGATAATGCTCAATCTGGTAGTGATCAAAAGGTATATATAAATTCTTTTAAGAAACAAATATTTTGCTTAAATGATGTCATCTTTATCTTTATTTTTATTTTGTAGGATAATTATGTGGCCAATTGTTCTCAAGATGCACAAAATCTTAAAATCAATCTAAACCATGAACAAAATCAAAATATAGCAAATCTTGCCAAAAAGGGTGTTAGAAATCGTCGCGCTCGCCGCATGCAGGTAACAATATCTTATTTATATAACACTTGATTTATTTAATTTAGTGTGAGTTACAAAAATGGTCCTTGTGGTTCGTGAAAAATAATGGTTTTGGTCCCTCTTCGATACGTTTTGCTGTTATGGTCCATGAAATTGCTATTTCCTTTCAAATTTGATCCCTCATCCATTTAAAATGACTAAACTACCCTTGAGTATTAATATTGTAACTCTTAATATAGATCACAACCATACAAAAATAAAGCCTCGAGGGTAGCTTAGTCATTTTAAATGGACAAGAGACAGAGTGAAAGAAAATAGCAACTTCGGCAACCATAACAACAAATAGTATCAAAGAGGGACCAAACCCGTTACTTTAGCAAACCACACATTTTACTCTTTAATTTATGAATCAAATAACCATTTGTTTAATAATATCTGAGTATTATTATTACAGACATGTCAAGGAACAATAAAACCATTAACCCCAACAACCCTTCTTGATTCAATCTGTTGGTCAATTTCTGAACCATCATCAAATGCGTGTGTTTATACCGACACAAATGAAGATGTGAAAGAATGTGATGCTTCTTTTGTAAATTTCTCAAGACCACTTTCAGAAGTGTAATTAATCATCTTTTTTTTATATTTTATTTTTTTGGTTTTGAGTTTGGTATTGTTGTGGGCAGTGAGAAGATTGACTTGGTTTTCAAGAACCATTTTCTGACTATATTGTTTCCGGTGGACCGATTTTCGGAAATGGGCCCGTGTTCAAGGACGTTTTTCAGTGATTCGGGCTTCACTTGTTTGCAATTGTTGGATCATATATATGCATTTTATCAGGTAATAAACAGTTTCTTTTTTTTGTTTAATTTTTTTTCTTTCAAAAAGCTTAGAGGTGGAATAATGGGCGGATGAGATGGGTTAGGTAACAGGTCAAAACGGGTAATTTATGCTATTTGTCATTATGGGTTGTGGTTGACCCAGATTTTTTTAAAAATTTGTTTACAAGTAATTAATCTGTTATAATGATTACTGAAACTACATTATCACAATATTAATCTAAATCTTTTCAAATATTAACCTAACCAAATGACTTTTGTTTTATTGATGGTAATAGGAAAACATGTCAAGAATGGATATTGAGTTGGCGATTCATACAGATTCAAGGCATGCTGATAAGCTGAGATCATTATACGCGAGCAAAGAAGCTGCAGAGCGTGGTTTTGTAGAATTCAAAAGAATCGAGTTTTTAGGAAGTCGTAAAAGCTTTGAAATGTTAAAACGTGTTTCAGGGGATAACAATAGTAATGTTTATGAGTTGTTGACCCGAGCATAGTTTGAGCGTTGACCAATGTTCTTTTTAGTTAGGGCAAGTGTTTGAACTTAAAGTCTTGATAATTGTATCGTTTATGATGGTTGTTTTTGTATGGTTGGAGAAGGAAAGTTCTTTGATTATGCGTGACAATGTCAACCTTATATACGAGATGATGTAATTTGTATATGTCTGGTTATTTGATTTTAGTCTTTTAAAACCTAAATATAAACTTGGTATGTAGATTTGAATTTTCCAAAACCGATATAATGGGCTCTTCCGGTGGGGTGACTGATATTCGCTCGTGATGTATGCGACCTAACGGTTGTGGTGACCGTTTTCAAATATTTTCATAGTCATCTAATAAATGTTTACCTAGAGGAATTAAATTTATGATTTCTAGTAAACCATAAGAACATCATTTTAGCTTGGGCAAAACCTAATTTACTATTACACTTTTTTAAATATGAAATTGATGCATCATACACTTTTGTAATTAGAGTAATGGTATTTAGTCTTATCATTTGGTCCTACTCATAGTCCTACTTATTAGATAAAGACATGTGTCAAAATTAAGAAATAATATTAAGAGAAAGAATTAGTGGAGTACGTATGTCATCCTATCTAGTGGATAAAACTATGAGTATAATTAAATAATAGGATTAAATATCTTATAATTAAGATATGAAAACAAAGAAATTAGGTTATACACGTGATACTAAATTGATATTGTAGTATCAGTTAACACTTCAACTATACAGCAAACCGAAGTAATTGTTTGTTTGTCTTTCACCGATATTACCGATGGTTTGTCCGATTAAGACAATAGTAGTGAAAATATTATATGTAGTACACAGCGCACACACCAATAATATCCGCTTTCCCTAACAATAT
The DNA here is from genome assembly GCA_963853835.1 of Calendula officinalis. Taxonomy (NCBI): domain Eukaryota; kingdom Viridiplantae; phylum Streptophyta; class Magnoliopsida; order Asterales; family Asteraceae; genus Calendula; species Calendula officinalis. Next base: position 21,236,415 of record OY970827.1, read on the forward strand.
CCTTTTTTCTATAACGCAACCTTCCTTCCACACTTCAACCACTTCTCTCTCTCTCTCTCTCTCTCTCTCTCTCTCTCTCTCTCACACACACACACACACAAACCAACCACCAACCAACCGTCTTTTCCGATCTCTACTTTCCGGCACCGGCGCAATCATGATGCACATGACCTTCTACTGGGGCCGGAACGTCAATCTGCTCTTCGAATCATGGAAGACCGACACATGGTTCAATTACTCTCTCACCTTAATCGTCTGCCTCATTTTCTCCGTCTTCTACCAGTACATGGAAGATCGCCGTCTCCGATTCAAGCTATTTTCTACCTCCGCCAACGCCCGTGGAGCTATCGACAGTACCACTCCTCTCCTCTACACCAAAATTTTCGCCGGCGGCAACCGGTGGAGTCTCGGTAGGTTTACTGGATCCGTCCTTTTCGGAATTAACTCAGCGCTTGGTTACTTTCTTATGCTTGCGATCATGTCCTTTAACGGCGGTGTGTTTGTTGCCATCGTTGTCGGACTCGCCGTTGGATACTTTTTGTTTAGAAGCGGTGATGATGAACAAGTTTTGGTTGTTGATAATCCTTGCGCTTGTGCTTGACATATGGATTTGATCGATCCAATTAATTAAGACACGTAATTGGGGGTCGTCGCTCTGTACTTAAAAACTAATAGGATCCAAATCGATAAGCTATATATAAGTAAGTTTGAATTATGTGATTGGTATGTATTATCGTTGTGATCATCTCTTTGTTTCTTGTTTGATATTGAAAATCACTCATTGATTGTATTTTGGATCTGAATTCGGATTTTGGTTCGATTACTCAACTATGCTAAACGAAAATTTCACTTATTATATTTACCAAAAGTGCCCTCCGTGGTCGAGGTTCAACTTTCGTCGTGACTCGTGAACATACAAGTATATTAGTATTAGTTGTTAAAAAACTTACTATGATTTAGCTTTTGAATTTAGTTTGTGGCAGCTTGCAAATATGATAAACATTCATTTTAATTTTAAGGGTTTTGTTAATGACAACCATTGGTAGTTGCGTACATAAATCGTTTGTACTTTTATCGGTTGCGGTTGATTCCTAAAATGCAAGGGCGGTTATGAATTATTGTACAAATTTTTGATGCATGTCTTAACGTCTGACAGCCCTTAGGGCTGTCATTATCATTTTCCTAATTTTAAATTGGGATAATTATTTTTATATCCTTGTAAAACTCATTAATTATTTCTATATCATTTTTAAATTCATAAATTATCTCTATATCATTCTAAACTTTGTAATTATCTCCATATCCTTCTAAATCTTTAAAACTCTGATAAGAACTGAGTTCGTCCCTAAGAACAAAACCCGATAATTGCCTGAGTTCGAGAACAGGTGATCTCCCAAATAGCCAAAGACTAACTTTTATTAATTCCATAACCAGAAATACAAATCCTAAAGCCCTATTTATAGATCTCTAGCTAAGATCTAATCCTAATCAAATTCGAATTCCTAATCTTTATCTAGAACAAAACTTATCTACTAACTAATAGATTTAAACTAATGATTATCCTAATAATAATAATAATAATAATAATAATAATAATAATAATAATAATAATAATAATAATAATAATAATAATAACAATACTAATTATCCTAATAATTCTGGATCTTATCATTACTCCGCCCCCAAAACACACCTTGTCCTCAAGGTGTGGCTTCAAGCGATTCCTGGATCCCATGAGTTCAGCGATACTTCCACCATGTCGAGGTGGGCGTGGTGTTCTTCTTCCTCGTCGGGGTCGCTACCGTCCCCATCAACTAATAGCACTTGTAGGGTTCTGCTAGGACAACGGTGTCCCGGTCCATATTTTCCGTCACAACGGAAACATATACCCTTGGCTCGTTTTACGGTTAATTCCGCCGGGGTAAGTCTTTTAAACTGACCACCCGTGCCTCCCGTATTCGATTGCTTTTCGTTACCGGTGGTGGTAGTTGCGGGTGGGGTGAATGGTGGTTTTGGTGTTCCGGTTGTACCGCGTGGTGTGTAGAAGTTGTTTCCTGGTGTGAGGCCCCCCGAGCTTTGGTTATATATCCTCCATCTTTATCGCTATCCTCATGGCTTTTGCCAGGGTTTCGGGTTCCCTAACACGTATTGCTGCTCGTAAGTCGGGTTTTAATCCTTTGATAAAGGTGCTCTCTAACACCTTTTCTGGCAGATCAAGTAATTGGCCCGCCATACTTTCAAATTGGCTGATGTAATCACGAGTCGTTCCTTCTTGTTGGATGTTAAGGAACTGTTCGTGAATGCTTCCCTCGTGTGATGCCTGAAATCGATCTAATAGTTTCTGTTTGAACACGGTCCAAGAACGGCACGACGTTCTTGCTTCCATCCATCGGTACCATGCTAATGCCGATCCGTCCATGCAGATTGCAGCTGCTCTAAGGCGGTCTTTATCTTTGATCCCCTGGATTTCGAAATATCTTTCTACTCGATAAATCCAACTGTGCGCGTCCTCCCCCTCAAAAGTGGGTAGTTTAATCTTGCGGGCGCCCCACAACGGGTCTCTTTAATTTTTTTTCTTTCACTGGAGCTGACATGCGTGGCTTCTGATTCGTCATCATTATCTGAAGACGATGTAGAATCATGTCGCGATCCTTTGCTCGGTGTTTTCTTGCTGATCAGGGAAGTTAGTTCGGCGATTGCTTTCATCGTGTTTTGGTGGTTTTCTTGGTTTGCGATACGGCTGGTTTCTATATCCTCTCGAATTTTTGTTACATCGGACTCTAACCTGTTGATTCTATCGGTGTTGGTGGTCATCTTGTTACCAGGAGCGGAATTGCTCTGATACCAATTGATAAGAACTGAGTTCGTCCCTAAGAACAAAACCCGATAATTGCCTGAGTTCGAGAACAGGTGATCTCCCAAATAGCCAAAGACTAAACTTTTATTAATTCCATAATCAGAAATACAAATCCTAAAGCCCTATTTATAGATCTCTAGCTAAGATCTAATACTAATCAAATTCGAATTCCTAATCTTTATCTAGAACAAAACTTATCTACTAACTAATAGATTTAAACTAATGATTATCCTAATAATAATAATAATAATAATAATAATAATAATAAAACAATACTAATTATCCTAATAATTCTGGATCTTATCAAACTCTCTTTTATGTCCAAAAACTATTTTAATATTTATTAAATCATTATAATATTAATAATTATCAAATAAGTATGCAATATATTTGTTGATTGTGTATTGGAAATCATGTTTATTTGCATGTATTATTGATATTATCAAGATTTAATAAATAATAAAATAAATTTTTGGACATAAACAAGAGTTTTAATGTAACGCCCCGAAATTCGTATAAGTTATATATATATATATATATATATATATATATATATATATATATATATATATATATATATTACTTGTATTTAAATTAAAAATCTAATAAAGAGTTAATTACTTTGGTGTGAAATTAATTGAGGGTTAAGCGTACATTTTTGTGGTTAGCGTTTGACCAAGTTGATATAAATAATAAATTACAAAGTAAATCTTTAGTTTTAATTCCCCCATCAATTTTCCCTGCTTGCGTACACTTGGATCCTTGGGCTCGTGTACATTATTCTTGGAAGTGGCCCAAAGGGCGTTGAGATCCGGTAAGAGGACCCATTAGTAGTAAATGAGGATTTGAGGAGGTTGCCCTAATATTGATATCTGCTGGCCGACATACCATCTTGAAATCATAATTTCTCTTCTCTTTGTCGTATGTTCTTCCACAAAGCAACACCCCAATATTCCATTTTACGTCACCACCTCCGTCACATTTCCGTTTGCAACCCCCGTCCCATTTCCGTTAAGCTGTCCACCACCGGGATACCCTTTGTTCCTACAACGCCACCGTAAATCACGTTTTCTTCCTTTCCGTTCAACTACAACCGGCGAGGAGGCATGAGGTCACCTCATTTCCGGTGGACTTCGATCGTCACCATCCCATTCCTGTTTCTCTTATATTTCTAATTGCCGCCGTGTACTTTTGGAGCTCCGCTGCCACCGTTCGTTTTTGGCGCCGCCGTGTTACCTTCGAGCATCGCCACCTTTGTTGAACAACCGCCGCCTTCATTCTTGTTTTTCCGTCGGTGAGAACCACCGCAAACCCACCTTGTTTCTGTGTTCCTTTCCGATACACGTTTATGCACCATCGTTTCCGAGCTTCACCGCCATGCGTTCCGGTGAGCTCCGTTTCCCGTGGGTTTTGAGCAAGCAGTCAAAATTTGGAGTTGTAGCTACGACCAAAGGCAGTGTTAAGAAGATCGAATCCAACAAGTTTTCCCCGGGTAGCGATTCTTACTGTTCTTTCCTTTCCATATTTCTTTTTCTTATTATTATTTTAATCAAACTTAAAATGTTTAAATCGGTAGTTTGGTGTGTGCTTTCTAGGTGTAAAATTTTTGATCTATATTATGAAAACTTTATGTTCTTTCCTCTTTGGCAGTTGTCTTCTTGTGAAATGAACAAATGATCATTTAGTAGATTTAGGTGGGGGCATGTTGTTGTCCATGGGGTTAAATTAAGTTCATGATTTTATTTGAATTAAAGAAAACGTGTTTATGGGTAATCGATAAATTTAAGAAATGGCTTTTTGATAGCTTGGAGTTATGATAGTTTTAAGGAAAGAAAAAATGGTTACAATTTATTTAAACTCATTTAGCTAACATGGGTAATTGATTTAAAAATTTAGGGTTTCCTACTCACGAAAACTTTTGTGTTTTAAAACGAGTTTTGGGTTAAGCCTAATCAGGGTTATATTTCATGTCTTAGGACCGTCTAGATGCTAGCTGGGCAGTACTATAGGGTGCTGAGAGATCTTCAGAGCTTACATTTATCGAGGTGAGTATTCTCACCGTGTATTCAGTTTTAACGTTATACATGCATGACTTACGTGTTATATTACTTGTACCTTAATTGTTATCTGAGCTTGATCTGTTATCTGAGTTTGATCTGTTATCTGAGTATCTGAGCAGCTGTTTACTTATTCATGATCTGAGACATTGTGCCTGGGTAACTGAGCTCGGCACAGAGTCATTTTGTGCTATTACTTGCTAGGGCAATCTGAGATAATTATATTAAAGAGATAATAAAACATAATAACACACATCTGAGTTTTGGGATCACATCCCGTCTGAGTTTTTGGGATTATTCCCGTCTGAGTTTATATCTGACTTGACACCGAAGAGCACTGGTGTCAGACGTTTTGACTTGGCACCGAAGCAAGGGCGGTACCAAGGGGTGGGCAGGGTGGGCATCTGCCCACCCCAAAATTTTTCCGATTAGTATAAATTTTTTAGTGGTCGGTTCATTTTTTGGCTTGGTTTATCCAAATATACATAATATATGAGTGATAACTAATACACTTCATATATGAGCTAAGTGGCTAACTCATGTATCTTAAATCATATAACATTTAGTTTAAATCTCTTCCATATGCATATATTTTTTTTTCAATCTTTTTTTCTTTCCCGTTTTAACGTTTATTTTACTCTATTTTCTATTAAAATTTTCTTTTCTTGTTTGATTCATTTTCCCTAGGTTTATTGGTTTAAAAATATGATGCTCGAATTAACTAACACTTGAATTTTGATTTTGACTAATTTAGTTTAGGTTTAGACTTTCTTCAAACTAAAACTGATTTGATTTGGTTTACGATATAACTTTAAATAAAACCCCACTCAAAAAACCTGACTTGCACTCCAAAATTTTGCCCACCTTTAAAATTTTGTGTGGTACCGCCCCTGCACCGAAGAGTACTGGTGCCAGGCCTTTTTGACTCAACACCGAAGAGTACAGGTGTTGAGGTGGTGTGAGGCGGGTCGAGGTTGATCTCTCGGCCCAAGTCACACTAGCGCGCTATATAAATAAAAATCTGAGTAATAAAATCTAAGAAATAAATCTGAGTAATTAATCGAGTAGATTTTGAGTAGGAGTACACCGATGTGCCCTCATGTGTTATATGTTATGATTGTTTGCATTTTGAGAATTATTCACTCAGCTTCCCCAGCTGACCCAAACTTTCCCCCACATTGTTTCAGGTACCAGCAAAGGAAAGGAGTAGGTGGACGGTTGACTGCTGTATCTTTTTATTACTGATGTGGACATCATTTAATATTTTAAAACACTTTACTTTATCTTAACTATTTCCGCAATAAATACGTTTTAAATGTTAAATATTAATATCTGAGATTTATTTATGGGACCTTTTGATTATAATTTTATTTTCAAAACTTTTAAAAATCTTGTAAATTTTTGGGTGTTACAAGTTGGTATCAGAGCTCTGACTTGAGGGATTTGAGTTCGCAAGGGGCGAATTCAAACTCAAGTTTGAGTATCGAGTTTTTCAAACGAGAAAAGAGTCAAATATTTTTCTGAGAAAAGTTTCCACATCGAACATACAGCATGTCACGTCGACCTCTCGCTTCCTACTGCCGGTAATATTTAGAGTATTATTTAATTGAGATTTTGCTATACTCTGAGTATAGACGAGTAGCATATTCTGAGAATTTTCGGTTTATATCCTGAGAGAATTACTTGTAATTGTATGGCTAATCATATATGTATATAGATATACTAATACAAGATTCTATAATTCCGAGTAAAATTTAGAGCTTAAATTGAGCTAAATATTGATTTTGATTCTTAGAGTTTTATATATTTATATATAGATACGAAAACATATACTGAGAAATGTGAAATTATAAATTTCAATGAGAAAATAATAAAAGTTTCCAATTTAAAGGAACACCTAATAGAGTTGAAGTGAGATTTAGAAATTCTGAGAAATATTAACCAACAATGTAATAATGGATATGAAATTATGATATAAATTTCATAAATTATTTAATGAGAACATGTGGGTAAATAAGAAATGATGAGTAATAATTTTTTTTTTATTAAGAAAATATTAAAATCTTTCGTTTTGGAAAAGTACTTAATAAAAAGAGTTATTGAAATGAGTAAACTGTGAAATGGGTAAATGAAAGATAATTTTATTATCAACTGATTTAAAGAATATTTTTATGATGGTTTATCAAGTCGAATAAAGTGAAAATACCGAGAACATATATTTATATATAATTTTTTTTTAATTGATAATTATTTTAACTTATTTACATTTGAACTAGACGAGAAATCTTAACTAGAATTGGATTTTATTTTTATCCGTAATTTCAGAGTCGTTTTAGTTTTAATATTAAAACTTTAGTTGGATTAAGCATGTTTTTAAATGTTGAATTATCATTTGAGATTCTATTTAGTGGAACCTTTTTACTTATTTATCAAATTGAAAAATTTTAAATTTATGAGAATTTCGGGTGTTGTGAAATCTTTGGACAATTAAAAAGGAAAATGTTTTTATAAAGAGATGAGACATGATGTATTGGGAAAATCTTTTTGCTGAGAAAATAATAAACCGAGATTTATTAAATTGAGATCAAATGAGAAGACTTTTAAAGTATGTGATTTTAATAGCTGAGTCTGAAAATCCATAATTTTTGTTATGAATTCAGTGAGAGATTATTAATTTAACGCAGAGATATTGAATAACCTATATAAGTTTGTTATACCAACTAATCGAGGATTGCCGAGTCAAATTAAACAGAAATTATTCAACTTTATCTTAAAGGGTATTTATTAAAAGTGAACTAAAGGGAGACTATCATCATGAATTCGGTGATGATTTATCTAAAAATGAATCAGAAGAGCTTATTAGTTATATTATGTTCTGAGTTAAAAACATAATAAAATACTTTGGCTGAGTGCCTTTTTGCTGAGTGCATGTCTGAGCAATGTTTATAAGATTTTGAGTACATACAACTGAGTGCGAATTTGTATTTATTAGATATGGAAAATAAATTTTTCTTTTTCTGAGTGTGATTTGCTGGTGGAATTTTTGTGTGGGAAGTTGTAAACTTTGGGATTGACTCGGGACCAAACAAAAGTAGGTGCCGAAAGTAATAGAGGGCCCCTATTACCGTACGCACAGGATTTTTGGTTGGTTATGGGGAGATTTTGAGGGGATCGATGGACCAATGCTTGTTATTGTGAATTTATTTTAAGCATATCATTTGCTTGAGTGAGTGAATATTGTTTGTTTTATCATGATATAGACTTCTAGTGCCAAACTCGAGGACGAGTTTTCTCCAAGTGGAGTTGAGTAGGGGTTAATAGGGAAATTGCCAAGAAATAATTATCGTTATGTGTTAGTTATAAATATTAGGAGCAAGAGGCATATGCATGGTTAGAGAATCTAAAAGTGTAATTATCGAATGTAGTAAAGGAGAATCATTAAATTCATATTATGGTATAATTACCAAGTTTGTATCGAATGTAGTAAAGGAGAATCATTAAATTCATTTTATGGTATAATTATCAAGTTTGTAGAAATTTATAAATCTGGGTTAATAGAGAAATTAATTATCGAGTAAATTGGGTTGAGTGCAATTTGCAAATGAGAAGTACTAAATACTATAATTATATACAAAATAAGATAAGTATACTTGTTCCTGTGTGATTAGATAATGATGAATTATTAAATTAAGTGATAAGAATTTATTAATGAGCCGGATTTCAGAAAAACCGCTATAATGAAATTTTGAAGAAATGAGTTAAAATGAGGCCATTAAATTGAGTTGATAAAGAATTATTAAAACAAATGGAAAAAAAAAAATAATCTTATTTTGATTGATTATTGAGTAAATTTTTGAGTTTATAAGAATTTTTAGAAAATCGAGTTCTGTGAACAAGTTACTAAAATGAGTTAAAAGTGAAAAATGTTTTACATTAACGGGAAGTTTTATTTAAAAATTGAGGTGTTATAATGTTTTTATGAGAAAGTTCTATTTGTGAGTAACATTATTTTTCTGAGTTATCAAATAATATAAATATATTTTATTATTATATATGGGATATTTAAAAAATTTTGAGGTGTCATAAAATTTATGAGAAATATTATGAGTAATTATAAAATTGAAGTTAAGGGGAATTATCTAATGAAATTATTGGAGTGGGTAATATATTTTACCACTTAGAGATATCAAATAATATATTTTATTATATTTAATTTATTGAATTAAGAATATTTATGGAATCGAGTGAATGAGGAATTCATTAAGTGGATAAAACAATGAGATCTATAATAAATGAGCACTGAGAATTACTAAAACAAGGAAGCGCTAAATTTAGGTGTAAAGAGTAACATTTTAAAGTGAGAATAAATGGTAATTGCTTAATTGAGTAAATGAGAACTAATGAATTGAATTATTAATTGAGTAATGAGAAATTGTTATTAATAAGTGTATGAAATTTACTTAAATATTATTATATTTGTAAAAAGTGGGTAATATGAGTTAACGAGTAAATATGTGGGCGAAATAATCAAAAGAAATTAGAAGTTGACTCGTGGGAAGTCGTTAAGCGATGTTTGAAATAAGTTGTTAGTATACACTGCGATAAGTTAAAAGCTAAATTACGGAAATTTTAATCGAGTGTAATTGGAGTATATGTAAAAAGAGAAATTTGTAGAGATAATATTTAATATTAAAATAATTCATTCTGATTATTGACTAATATATCTTAATTATTAATCGGAGGTGACCTAATGTATATAAATGAGTAGATGGGAGATGAATTGGATGTGCGTGATTATGCCTTCTCATGATAGTATATGAGATTTATGCGTGATAGGTAACGCTGTTACTTATAAATATTTCTATATTCTGAGTTACACTTCTGGGATTATTTTTGAGTTAAAATTTATGAGTTAGATTTCTGGGTTATACTTCTGAGATATATTCCGAGTTAGAGTTCTGAGTTACATTCCTGAGTGACATTTCTGAGCGAATTTCATGAGTACTACTGGGTGATTTTTAATTTTGTGTGCACTATCTATGATTTATGCGTGATACGTACATTCCCTGTGAACAACATGCTTGCTTTTGTGCTATTTTACAATGGGGCGACCCACTCATTCGTTTCTTATGCTTTTAGCAAGATGATGTCCTATAGAGTAGATGACCTTTCTAAACAATTATTGATAGAGACTGGCCATAATGAAATTTTATTTGTTGATAAAGTGTATAAGTGATTTTTTTTGATGGAGTTGTGCGAGAAGTGATGTCCCATAAATTTATTGTTATATCCATTAGAAGACCGTGTGTGATTATGGAGATCGATTGGATGACCTAGTACTACGCCGAGATCATCGGACATCATCAACAAATCGGTAGCAAATTTCAAGTGGAGTTGAATCAGAGATTCAACGCGATGTTAATTGCAGGGTACATGGACCGTGTCAGGCTGTGAGGGCAAGAAGACATCTTTAGCATGGTGTCATGGGTTGTTTCGTGTATGTATCGACACCATTTTCGACGATTAATCGAGATCTTTAGAGAACGTTCCAATTTTCTTTAACCCTTATCGTCTTGCACCACCAGAGATGGAAGATTTGTATGAGCAGTTGCAAGAGCCGGAGATTCATTCTAATCGAGTAGGTCACCCTGAAGAGCTTATTCTTATTTATCATCTTTTTCATGTCTTCCCATTTGAAGATGTGTGTTGTTGGCAGGCTTTAGTCTGAGATGCTAAATCGTTATTTGAGCTTTATCCGAGCAATGACTTCGGGGACGAAGTCTATTTCAAGTGGAGTTGACTTGTAACGCCCCGAAATTCGTATAAGTTATATATATATATATATATATATATATATATATATATATATATATATATATATATATATATATAGATATATATTACTTGTATTTAAATTAAAAATCTAATAAAGAGTTAATTACTTTGGTGTGAAATTAATTGAGGGTTAAGCGTACATTTTTGTGGTTAGCGTTTGACCAAGTTGATATAAATAATAAATTACAAAGTAAATCTTTAGTTTTAATTCCCCCATCAATTTTCCCTGCTTGCGTACACTTGGATCCTTGGGCTCGTGTACATTATTCTTGGAAGTGGCCCAAAGGGCGTTGAGATCCGGTAAGAGGACCCATTAGTAGTAAATGAGGATTTGAGGAGGTTGCCCTAATATTGATATCTGCTGGCCGACATACCATCTTGAAATCATAATTTCTCTTCTCTTTGTCGTATGTTCTTCCACAAAGCAACACCCCAATATTCCATTTTACGTCACCACCTCCGTCACATTTCCGTTTGCAACCCCCGTCCCATTTCCGTTAAGCTGTCCACCACCGGGATACCCTTTGTTCCTACAACGCCACCGTAAATCACGTTTTCTTCCTTTCCGTTCAACTACAACCGGCGAGGAGGCATGAGGTCACCTCATTTCCGGTGGACTTCGATCGTCACCATCCCATTCCTGTTTCTCTTATATTTCTAATTGCCGCCGTGTACTTTTGGAGCTCCGCTGCCACCGTTCGTTTTTGGCGCCGCCGTGTTACCTTCGAGCATCGCCACCTTTGTTGAACAACCGCCGCCTTCATTCTTGTTTTTCCGTCGGTGAGAACCACCGCAAACCCACCTTGTTTCTGTGTTCCTTTCCGATACACGTTTATGCACCATCGTTTCCGAGCTTCACCGCCATGCGTTCCGGTGAGCTCCGTTTCCCGTGGGTTTTGAGCAAGCAGTCAAAATTTGGAGTTGTAGCTACGACCAAAGGCAGTGTTAAGAAGATCGAATCCAACAAGTTTTCCCCGGGTAGCGATTCTTACTGTTCTTTCCTTTCCATATTTCTTTTTCTTATTATTATTTTAATCAAACTTAAAATGTTTAAATCGGTAGTTTGGTGTGTGCTTTCTAGGTGTAAAATTTTTGATCTATATTATGAAAACTTTATGTTCTTTCCTCTTTGGCAGTTGTCTTCTTGTGAAATGAACAAATGATCATTTAGTAGATTTAGGTGGGGGCATGTTGTTGTCCATGGGGTTAAATTAAGTTCATGATTTTATTTGAATTAAAGAAAACGTGTTTATGGGTAATCGATAAATTTAAGAAATGGCTTTTTGATAGCTTGGAGTTATGATAGTTTTAAGGAAAGAAAAAATGGTTACATTTTATTTAAACTCATTTAGCTAACATGGGTAATTGATTTAAAAATTTAGGGTTTCCTACTCACGAAAACTTTTGTGTTTTAAAACGAGTTTTGGGTTAAGCCTAATCAGGGTTATATTTCATGTCTTAGGACCGTCTAGATGCTAGCTGGGCAGTACTATAGGGTGCTGAGAGATCTTCAGAGCTTACATTTATCGAGATGAGTATTCTCACCGTGTATTCAGTTTTAACGTTATACATGCATGACTTACGTGTTATATTACTTGTACCTTAATTGTTATCTGAGCTTGATCTGTTATCTGAGTTTGATCTGTTATCTGAGTATCTGAGCAGCTGTTTACTTATTCATGATCTGAGACATTGTGCCTGGGTAACTGAGCTCGGCACAGAGTCATTTTGTGCTATTACTTGCTAGGGCAATCTGAGATAATTATGTTAAAGAGATAATAAAACATAATAACACACATCTGAGTTTTGGGATCACATCCCGTCTGAGTTTTTGGGATTATTCCCGTCTGAGTTTATATCTGACTTGACACCGAAGAGCACTGGTGTCAGACGTTTTGACTTGGCACCGAAGAGTACTGGTGCCAGGCCTTTTTGACTCAACACCGAAGAGTACAGGTGTTGAGGTGGTGTGAGGCGGGTCGAGGTTGATCTCTCGGCCCAAGTCACACTAGCGCGCTATATAAATAAAAATCTGAGTAATAAAATCTAAGAAATAAATCTGAGTAATTAATCGAGTAGATTTTGAGTAGGAGTACACCGATGTGCCCTCATGTGTTGTATGTTATGATTGTTTGCATTTTGAGAATTATTCACTCAGCTTCCCCAGCTGACCCAAACTTTCCCCCACATTGTTTCAGGTACCAGCAAAGGAAAGGAATAGGTGGACGGTTGACCGCTGTATCTTTTTATTACTGATGTGGACATCATTTAATATTTTAAAACACTTTACTTTATCTTAACTATTTCCGCAATAAATACGTTTTAAATGTTAAATATTAATATCCGAGATTTATTTATGGGACCTTTTGATTATAATTTTATTTTCAAAACTTTTAAAAATCTTGTAAATTTTTGGGTGTTACATTTAAAGGTTTGGAAGGATATGAAGGTAATTATAATATTGAACCTATCCCCACACATTTTTTTTGTTTTTTAAATCACAACCAGATTGTAGAGGTTTAATGAGCATTAGTCCTATAATAAAATGCACATCTGCCATACGTCAATAAGCATATGGGTCAACCCCTGATGCTTTTGATAAATACCTTAAAATTGGCAAACGTTGTATTCCTTATATGGTGAACGGGAAAACATACACAAAAGGTTATTACCTAGCGGATGAGATTTATCCGACTTGGTCAACCTTTGTTAAAATTACTAGGTTGCTTGAAACTCAAAAGATTTAAATTTTAAAATGGCTCAAGAAAATGCACAAAAGGATGTTGAACGAGCTTTTGGAGTCCTTCAAAGACGTTAGGGTATTATTCAAAATCTCACACATCCTTATTCGGTCAATAAAATTCGGATAATCATGTACCGTTGCATACTATTGCATAACATGGTATATGAAGATGAAATTTTGCAATAAGCGAATTTTAACGACTTGTATGTCACTCCGCAACCGAATTTATAACGTACCAGGGTCGAGAGATGTGACGTTCATCGCTAGATATACAAAGAATTACAAGATAAAATTGTACACAACGACCTTCGACGTGATATAGTCGAGCATCCTTGACAACTTAAATTGGAACGTGACGCTCAAGATGAATTATTTTATTTTTATTTTGTAATTTCCGTAATTTTAATATTAATGTAATTTAATTTTCGTAATTTTAATATATAATGTATTTTAATTTCCTCCATTTAAATATATAAAAAAACAAACATCAACCTTTTAATATATTAAACTAAGTTATAAACCGTGAAATTTACAGGCGCCAATAACTTTATTGAATATATCATTTATATAGGATAGAAATGTATATAATTAAGAATAAGAAAGAATAAATGTTTAATTTTAAGCATACAGTAAAACCTCCATAAATTAATACTCGATAAATTAATAACCTCGATAAAATTAATAATTTATCCGGTCCCAACTAGGGATGGCAATGGATCGGATATGGATCAGGTGATGCCATATCCATATCCACATCCATATCCATTTAGATTTGCATCATCCACATCCATATCCATATCCATTTAAAATCGTTTCATCCATCCATATCCATATCCATTGGATTAGAGAGGGTAAATGGACAACCGTTGGATGTCGAAAGAATTTTGTTTCTTAAAGGAAATACGATAATTTTATACATATATACATAATTTCTTCAAAAGAAGAGACAAATGAAAACATAACTATGAATCTACAATCGATTCATAAAGCATAGTTAATTTGTAGCTAATCTTCAAAAGTGATAGATACAAAAAAAATATGACTTTATTTAATTAAAAGCTTAGGCATCACTTATAATGTTTACAATTTTAATCATCTTTGATATTGTGTATGTATAAATTTTATAAATCTAGAAAATGTGTTGATATTGACGGATTTAGACATGTTTTTATCCGTCAATAATCTACTATTTATACATGGTTTATTAGGAAAACCATGCTTTTCATGTCTAATCCTTGTGTTTTTGTAAATTGCAGGTCATAACCCAAAGTATACAAGAAACGAGCCAAATATGCATAAAATGAACAACCCCTGAAAATGAGTTGCTCGAGCTAAGAAATACATTTGTCAAGTGATCGGTTGGAGCATAAAAAGAACTAAATGGATCAAATAAACTAAAACAAAAAGACTGATGAAGGAAAAGAAGTCGCATATTTCTTTTATCATAATCTGGATCAAAAAGACCACAGTTGTACACGGCCAAGATTCAACACAACCAACTTAGGAGAAGACTTATATTAGGCCACGAAATTAATACATATCTTGGAGCCAAAAAATTATTTAAAAGGAGATGGCCACTTTGATTAAAAGGACATAGTGGATTAATTTGGAGATACACTTGGGTCACAATTAAATTCGGTCACCAAATAAAGAATTAAAGATGGGCCACGTTGAGAGAATTGAAAATAGAAGTCCACATGAAAAGAAAGATGGCCCACACGAGAAGTTACACAAAAACCACCGGCCCATTGTTCTTTTTAGACGAGAATTATTAAAAGGTTAAGATTTAATTGACAAAGGGGGAGTTCACGTAGAGCAGTTTTGGAGCGACAGCGGAAGACAGCCGTAAGGCTGTCAACGAAGGAAACCCAGACGCAGATTGGCATACGGACGAAACACAGGAATAACATAGTCACGGTTTATCTTTTTATTATTATGTTTTCTTGTGATTATATGTTTGATTTGTCTAGTATGTTCATGTGCTAGATCTTTGTATTCACTATGTTTTGAAGACTTTTAGGTCTATGTTTGGTTTAATTTTAGGATTATCGTTTTAATGTTCGAATAATTGTTGATCAATGCATTAATCTTTCGGTTTATACTTTTGATCTTTGCCGTTTAATTTGTTTATTAGTGATTAGTTTAACTATTGACAATATTTGAACTAGTTATTAATATCTTCATCTTTTCACTCAAGTGACCTAGATGGCGATCCACTAGGAATAGGGATTGAAATTAGATTCCAATAAGTTAGGATAAATCGGAAGTCTAACCGTAGTAATGAAAGTTCTAGGTTAGAGGTTTAGGTGATCCAAACCTATTAAGACCAACAACCCGAGGTGTGATTAGATTGCAACTTTTGAGAGAAGGAATTCCTATTAGTTGTGTTTAGTTTATTAAACGGGATTGAGAGGAATCTAGTACCGTGACCTCTAGAACATTAGAAGTAATCGGAGCTTAGCAACTAAACTTAGACCTAAATGAATTCAATCATGGTGAATACCCTTTTTAAATCTTCAAAACAGTTCACTTAAGTTCATTGTTTATTTATCATTCCTAGTTAAGTAATTTTAGTTCACTTTAATTCCATTAATATTTTAGTTTTAATATAAAAACTCTCATGAAATATTTTGCTCTAATTAATTTTCTTAGTTTTAATCTTACGGTCAGCTTAACTGTTCCCTGAGGAGACGATAACCCGTTTTTACTTACCTTTGCTATACTATCCGCGATTAGGTCATAGTTGCCTAAAAGTGTGGTAGTCTAGGTTAGGAGTGAAAAAGAATATATTTTTATAACTAGATTTAACACATCATGTGTAGATATATATTATTAATTATGTAAAATTATAATATACAAAATTTTATTTCGGGTTAAGTGGATTCATCCACGGATTGAAAATCGTCATCCATATCCGCTCCAATAAACATCCACATCCGCTCCACATCCGATATTCACCCATTTAACTTCATCCATATCCACCACCGATGGATTGGATCGGATGAATGATCATCGAGGCGGATGTTGATTGCCATCCCTAGTCCCAACCTGGGACTAGTACAAAATCGGACCCCAATCAATAAAATAATAAGATAATAATTTTTTTGAAATCCTAATGTAAATATATTAGTCCCAACCAAACTATAAATTAATAATTACTAAAATAAAATTCTAAAATTCTAGAGTTGATGTGATTTTAAAATTTATCATTAGACATTTTATAGTGATCAATCTAGATCTATGTACATTGAACTTGACAAGTTCATTAATGTGGGAATTTTGAAGGTCCAATTTATCAATTTATCGATAAATTAATATCTCGCTAAATTAATAAAATATCATAGTTCCAACTTTATTAATTTATGGAGGTTTTATTGTAGTTACATTTGAATTCTTATTGCCATACCAAATTTAACAATAAAAGTCAAAAGTCATGATTCTCATAAAGCATTGGGAACGGATCTAAAATATGAAGAAATGTGTCCGTTCCCAGTTGTCCAGGATCTCGCAAAGCTTTGGGTGTGTGATAGGAATCACAAGCATCAGCTTAATTGGGATAATTAGATTGCCTCTCTGATCAAAAAAAGTCATTAAGTTATGTAGTCCTTAGGGATACATTTTAGCTCTTGAATCAATCAATCTCAAATCACCACCACCATCAAATCAACACCACCAGCACTCCATGTCTATTAAATCACATGTGATTGCACACCGCCGACCACCACTACATGTGTATAAAATCACATTTGATTTAACATCGATGACCACCACCACCACTAGCCTCTGCCGGCCACCGTCTCCACCACCGGCAGCCCCTCGCCACCGTCGGTTGCTTTCAATCACATGTGATTGCGTATCCAATCACATGTGATTGCAGCGACCGGAGGCGGAGGCTGCAACCGGAGGCGGAGAGCGGCAGCGGTGGTCGGCGGCGGCCGGAGTTGGTCGGAGGCGGCAGTGGCCGATGGTGGTTGTATATTGAATCACATGTGATTTGATGATGGTGGTGGTTAAGAGATCTTTTAATCTAATGGTTAAAATTTATCCCTTGAGATTAAATAAAAATCAAGAACTTTCTTAAATACAGCTTTAATTTAAGAGTTTTGATAATAACAGCCCTTAGGGCTGTCATATGACATGCATTAGAAATTTGTATATTAATTTACAACCGACTCCTAAATTTCAGGAACTATTTCATTGTACAACATTTAATGCATTTAATGACAGCCATAAGGGCTGTCATTATCAAAACCCTTTACAGCCGATAGGGCTGTCATATTACATGTATTAGAAATTTGTATATTAATTTACAACCGACTCCTAAATTTTAAGAACTACTTCATTGTACAACATTTCATGCACTTAATGACAGCCATAAGGACTGTCATTATCAAAACCCTTAATTTAAATATTTTAAATTAAACCCAACATCTTCGTCCCTGCTTCTCCATGCTCACCCTCCTACCCCTTCGTTAGATTCGTCCCTGCTTCCCCTACCAACATTCACTACAAATCTATATTCATTTCTGTAAAAACTACCTTTGAAAACAAAACAAAAACCCACGTGTTAAACAACCAGCATATCCACGTGTCACTTAAAACCCGCTACGAACACCCACCCCAATCCCACCTCGTTCTCTTCAACAATAACTACCGTCTTGTCCGGAAACCTCCAATTCCCCCGGAGTAGCATCCGCATTTCTTCTCAAAATCACTTTTATTGATCTTAAAAATTTAATCACATAATTATTACCAATAATCATACTCATCATCATAATCACAACAAAATCACCAATAATCATCTTCACAACTACCATTTACCGTCACCGTCTTCCACCACAACCACCCGTTCCAACGACACCTCCGCCACCATCCGATCAAATTCCACCATCCAAGCGTGTGCCGCCTGCCCGTACCAACGCCGGTGAAAGACATGAATTTAAAGTTCGAATTTGATGAAGTTAATGAACCCAGGTGTGTTATGTGTCATCTGCTCTATGAACTATAATTGTAGATTATTTATATTTTAATAATTGTTGAAGGAAATATTGGTTTTCAGTAAAAACTAATAAAATAACTAGTTGTCCACTAGAGGTAACATTGAGGAGGTTTTTCTTCACGTTGGATTTGAGTCTTTTTGAAGGATTTTTTTTAAACTAGAAAAGTAGTTTGGGGTTTATTCCTTTAAGACATGGTTTCGAGGAAGACATATTATCCGTTTAGATGCTAAGTTGTGTTTCTGACTTTTTAAATGAAAGAAAAGAGAGCAAAGTAAAGGAGAAAAAAAAGATAGAAATTTAAAACAAAATATTTTTCTTTTTTATGTTCCGGAGTCGGATAAAAAAGAAGAAGAAAATATAGTTTTTAAGTTCTCGAGTTGGAGAGAAAATAAAAAAGGTAACAACTTTATAATTTTACCCTTAAAATGTAAATTAATTAGGATATGTCGATAGTAATTGCCAAATTTTCTCACTTGTTGGACGAAATTTAGCAGAGAAAATAATGGCATAATTTCATTATATCTTTTTCTTTAAAAAATAAAAATTCTCGAACATGATAAAAATAAATTTTATTTCTGAATCTCTTTTTTTTTCTCTAACTTAGAACACAACGTTAGTGTCTTACTCAAACCATTAACTAAAATTAAATGGGTTTTGATAATGACAGCCCTTAGGGCTGTCACTAAGTGCATAAAATATCGTACAATGGAGTAGTTCCTGAAATTCAGGAGTTGGTTGAAGATTAAAATACAAGTATTTAATGCATGTCTTATGACAGCCCTAAAGGCTGTCATTATCAAAACCCAAATTAAATAACCATTCAACAAATAATAAAATAAAAATCCCAAAACAAAAGGGAAATGTTTTTGTTAATTGTAAGTTCTAAAAGTAACAGAATTAATAACTAGATAGAACAAATAAGCTATAATATATCCTCTAAAACTTTTATAAGCAAATCCTCTTGATCCATACTTTAAATAATCGAATGACCAAAATCAAATAGTATTAAAGTTTAGGTTTGAAATATACTGCAAATTTCAGAAAGCAAGAACACTTTATTTTATGACATGTGCACTTGGCAATGCATTAAAATTTTAAAAATCTAAGTGAAATTTATGTCTATTTTGTATGTGTTTGTAAAGATGTGGTTAAAAATCTAAGTGATCCTACTACATTTTGGTTATTTAAGTAATTTGCTCTTCTATTTATGTTCAATTATAATTAAACATAGTTATTCCCTTAGAGTACTATCAGCATACTGTCTATGGGTTTTGATGAGGTATGTCAAATACCATCCGAGCCAACGAAGCCTTTCGGGCGCAGGAGGGACGAACGGTGGCAGAGCACGAATCCCTATAATGCCAATCAAGGGATAGGCGGATATTACGGCAAAAGCGACTTCGAGTCCCGGAGCATTTAATGCAGGCAGATTCCCAAGACGGCGGTGGCGTGGTGCCGCCCTATGATACGACGGGTGGAGGCTTCATTTAATGCTCTTTAACCAATGGACCTTCCGTGCGACCGGTCCAAAGGAAGGTCTCCCTCCGTCCTCAGGCTTTTCAACTTGGCTATAAGTACCGGGACATAAGCAAGGAACGAACAAGACACGTTCGGTACATTTACTATCTATTCTTAGCATTCAATACATTTCTTACATTTCCCGCATTGAATGCCCGATAGACCTCACGTCGATAAATACTGACTTGAGCGTTGGAGTGCCCTCACGAGGATTACCCTCGGGGAGCATCTAACCCAAGATTTGCGGTTGATTTCAGGTCCCATTGCGAGGTCTCAGGTGGAGACGACCTTTCGCCCGAGACCCTGAAGAACCGGTTTCAACATTTGGCGCCATCCGTGGGACCTCGATCAAAATGGTCCAAGAAGCGTCGCCGAACGATCGCCACCAAACAACGCCGTTACGATCCATGGAGCCGATGGGAGGGGTGTTGACCCCTGCGTCAGTCTCCGCATGCCCCCCACCGGAAAATAAAGGAAACGAGCCCACAGAAGAAGAGCTGGAAGATTACAACCTCTTCTGCAGATTCCGAAAGATGAGACAGATGGAGAAAACTAGAGCGAAAGCCAAAGAAACGCTTGGTGTGGAGAGGAACTTGACATATTCAAGTGACGATGAGTCCGTGGAGGTGGTATACAAAGATCCCCCTCCTTCAATAAGGGCCCAAGAAGAGAAGACCTTCCAGCCAGAAGAACGAAGGGGGGATAGACATGCGTCACTAAGAAAGGAAGCTAGAGGTCGGGACCGGCAGAAGGCGGCGGGAGATAAGGGTTTTCGCTCTCCATTCACAGACGACATCAATGAAATGCCCATACCTCCCGGTCTTAAGGGACCCCGAGTTAAGTCGTATGACGGGACGGGAGATCCTGACGACCACGTGGCCAGTTTCCGCTGGGCCGTAAAAATGATCCCTATGGATTCAAGGCTATGGTGTCTCTACTTCGCTGGGACCCTTGAAGGATCCGCACGGTATTGGTTGTCAAGCCTTCCGCAGAAAAGTATCTCTAACTTCGAAGACTTGGTGACGCAATTCAGCCATAGCTTCATACAACAAAAGAAGTACCAGCAGCGATCCCAGTCTATAATGGCCTGCAGACAACGGGAAGGGGAATCCAACCGGTCATATTTCAAAAGATTCAACGAGCAAAGCCGAAAAATGCCTGTGCGAGAAGACTCCCTCATTATTGCTGCATTTACATACGGTTTGAGGGAGGGTGAACTGTTCAGAGAGCTGTCCAAAAAATATTTTCATAAGGCCGACGATATGATTGATGTCGTCAACAAGGTACTGAAGCAGGAAGAGGAGAGTGCAGAGAAGTTACGTTTCGAAGCACAAGAAAGAAAGGGAACTTTCGGTCCCTCCCCACACCGAAACCTAGAAAAACCGAAAAACACGTATCGGTCGCCGCTTCCGGGGAGGACAACCTTCCGGGGAAGGTTGCCCGGGGGCAGGTCCCAAGCCGATAGGTACGAACCCTACCGTCAAGAGTCATTCGCGACAAATGATTCAAAGGAGGATAAGGAAGGGAGACCTCTCCGAAAGAGGTACCCAAGGGACCCTAATGCATACTGTGAGTTTCACAAAATAATGGGTCATGCCACAGCTACCTGTGAAAGCTATAAGCGGGAGAAGGACGCTTTGAGGAGAGGAAAGGCGAAGGAAGCTCAAACGGAGGCTCCGAAAGCTAAGGAGGCCGTCTATGAAACCGAGATCCTCGCAATAGAGGGGGTAGAGCCTTCGAACATCCCTTTCAGGAAAAGAAAGGAAGTAACCATAGAGTTCGGAAGGGATGAGCCGGTTCCCGAGGGGTACGTAGGGATGGAACCCCTCGTAATTTGTGGAACCATCGCCCGAACGATGGTACGTCGTATATATGTGGACGGAGGGAGTTCGGCCAACATTATGTATGACCACTGCTTCGACAAGTTCCCCCCGAGTGTTAAAACTCTTCTCAAACCCGCAACTTCCCCAGTTATTGGTTTTTCTGGAAGATCGGTATGGCCACGGGGAAAGATCCACCTTCCTTTGGTGTTGACTGACTGCAATACAAGTCGCAGTAAAGCTATAGTCACTGAGTTCATCGTCATAGAGGCTCCGTCTCGATACAACGCCATACTGGGGCGGACCGGAATGTGGCAGCTACAAGCTATAGCTTCCACCATCCATGGTCTGCTCAAATTCCCCTCGGATCACGGAATACTCACCATGCAGAGTATGCCTGTTCCGGTGACGGAGTGTGGAAACATCGTGCATCAAGATAGCTGGACGGAACATGAAGAAGTCCAAGTGGTTATAAACCCGGATTTTCCAGAAACAACCGTCCGGATGGGCGGCGGCCTCCCGCCCGGGATAAGAAGGGAGTTGGAAGCTTTGTTGAAAAAGAACAAGGATGTGTTCGCGTGGGAGCCTAAAGACATGACCGGGGTATCAAGAAGCATTGCAGAACACAAGCTCAACATAAACCCGGCGTTTACACCCGTCAAGCAGGCTAAGAGAGGAATGGCGTTCGAACGAAATCAGGTGGTCAACAAAGAGGTGGAAGATTTAGTAAAGGCGGGGGTTCTGCGAAGTACCCAGTACCCCGAGTGGGTAGCCAATCCTGTGTTGGTCAAGAAGGGGGACGGATCCATGAGAATGTGTGTGGATTTTAAAGACCTTAATAAGGCGTGCCCCAAGGATAGTTACCCGCTACCAGAGATAGAGCAGAAGGTGGAGGCATTGGGAGGATACAAATGGAAATCCTTTCTGGATGCTTACAAAGGTTACCATCAAGTACAAATGGCTAAGGAGGACGAGGAAAAGACAGCTTTCCATACAGCGAAGGGTACGTACTGCTATGTCAAGATGCCGTTCGGGTTGCGGAACGCCGGAGCTACGTACCAACGATTGGTCGACAAGGCTTTCGAAAAGCAAATAGGGCGAAACCTGGAAGTATACGTCGATGACATGGTAATCAAGAGTAAGCAGGACGAGGATTTGGTGAAGGACGTGGAAGAAACCATTCGGCAGTTGTGGAGGATCAACATGAAGCTAAATCCAAAAAAATGTTCGTTCGGGATGAGTAAAGGAAAGTTCCTGGGCCATGTTGTTACCCCGTTCGGGATACAAGCCAACCCGGAGAAGATAAACAACCTACTAAGGTTAAGAACTCCGCGAACGGTAAAAGATGTGCATGCCTTGAACGGAAAGTTAGCTGCGCTCGGACGCTTTCTGGCCAAATCTGCAGAAAGGTCCATCCCGTTCTTCAAAACGTTGCATGGTTGTATCAAAAAGGGGGAAGTGGAATGGACAGAGAAGGCCGAAAAAGCGTTCGTGGAACTCAAGCAACACCTCCAGACTATTCCCACCATGGCCAGCCCAAAGGAGGGAGAGGAGTTGATTATGTACCTTTCTACCGGTGAGGAAGCCATTAGTTCGGTCCTCTTGGCGGAAAGGGAGAAAAAGCAGGTTCCGGTCTACTTCATCAGTCGGGTGCTACAGGGAGCAGAAATCAATTACTCTTTAATCGAAAAGTTGATTCTGAGCCTCGTGTATTCGGTCAGGCGCTTGAAGAGATACTTTCAGGCTCACCGAATAACGGTCTTAACCAACCAGCCAATCAAGAACATACTGCTCCAGCCCGAACGGTCGGGACGCATGACCAAATGGGCAATTGAATTGGGCGAATACGATATAGCGTTCAAACCCAGACCTAGTATCAAGGGCCAAGCCTTAGCGGATTTCCTGCTGGAGATGCCCGGAGAGGGGGAACTGATGGGGGAAAACATGCAGGCGGAGCAGGGTGTGACGAAAGAAACTATTACGTCTGGAAGGCACGCACCATGGCGGATGTACACTGACGGAGCCGCTGGGGCGGACGGATGTGGAGCGGGAGTCGTCCTGTCCGGACCCAACGAGGAAAAGATAACGTACGCCTTAAGGTTCGATTTCGCTTGCTCCAACAATGAAGCCGAATATGAAGCATTATTAGCAGGGTTGAACTTGGCTGCCAACATGGAAGTGAACGAGTTAGAAGCGTTCGCAGACTCAATGTTGGTTGTAAACCAGATCAATGGGTTGAACGAAGCCAAGGAGAGCCATATGAAACGTTATCTAGAGCAAGTTAGGTTGGGGATAGCAAAGTTCGAAAAGTTCCAGATAACTCAGGTACCTCGTACCCAAAATAAAGAAGCGGATGCACTCAGTAAGCTGGCATCTATGCTATACCACCACCTCACCAAGGAGGTATTGGTGGAAGTCCTCTCAAAAAGGAGAATAGAACGGACGGGGAGCGAGGAAGTAAAGGAGGTAGAGGAAGATGAAGGCTGTTGGATGAGGCCAATCGTACAGTTCTTAAGAGAGGGAGTCCTCCCTGAAGACCCTGGCCGGGCAAGAAAGATAAGGATAAATGCAGCGAAGTATAGCTTGAAGAACAATTCGTTGTATCGAAAAGGATACTCGACCCCGTGGTTGCGATGTTTGGGAAGGACGGAATCCATGCGGGCTATAGAAGAGGTGCATGAGGGCTTGTGCGGGGCACACGCCGGTTCGAGAGCATTAACACAGAAGGTCTTTAGAACCGGATACTTTTGGCCCCAAATGTCAAAGGATATCCAGGAATATGTCAAAAAATGCCAGAAATGTCAGGCGTATTCCAACATTCCAAACCAAGCGCCGGCAAACCTAACTAGCATACACAGCCCATGGCCGTTTTGTCAATGGGGTATTGACATAGTGGGTCCTTTTCCGAAAGCTCCTGGTGGGCTCAAGTTTCTGGTGGTTGCCATAGATTACTTCACAAAATGGGTCGAAGCAAAACCGTTAGCTTGCATTTCCGGAGCTAACGTGGTGAAGTTCGTTTGGACGCAAATCGTGTGCAGATTCGGTCTTCCGAACACCATTATCAGTGACAACGGGAAGCAGTTCGCCAGTAATCCTTTCAAAGAATGGTGTGCGGGTCTGTGCATTCGACAAAATTTTACCTCGGTGGCCCATCCTCAAGCAAATGGTCAAACTGAGGTAACCAACCGAACTATTCTCAAAGGGATCAAAACTCGATTGGATCGGGCAGAAGGGGTGTGGGCGGATGAGCTTCAGAGCGTTTTATGGGCGTACCGAACGACTGCCAGAAGAGCCACGCAAGAAACCCCTTACAGCTTGGTGTACGGGACGGAGGCAGTGATCCCTTTGGAAGTCATCTTACCATCTCCCAGAACGGAGAATTTCCGCTTAGAAGGCAATGAAGAAGCATTAAGACATAACTTGGATCTCGTGGAAGAGCGAAGGGAGAATGCTGCGTTACGGCAAGCTGCATACAAATCCAAAACGGAAGGGTACTACAATGCGAGAGTCCGAAAGGTGGTATGCAGAACGGGGGACTTAGTGTTACGAAAGAACGAAGCCAGCTTACATTGCAGGCCGGGTAAGCTTTCTCCTAATTGGGAAGGGCCCTACAGAGTGAAAGAGGCGCGAAAGGATGGCTCACATGTTTTGGAAACGATGGACGGTTCACGCGTCCCCAGAACTTGGAACATGAGGAACCTGCGCAAGTTCCATTTCTAGTAAACCCTTCATACATGTAAGGCACGGGCGAGGGGTTTTTTATCCGTTCGAATGTTTTTAATTTCTTTTGTCATTCAGCTATTTAGCAATGTACCCAACGATGCGTGCGAATTAATCTAATACCTTTCGAGAAAGGTTTTTCATTTTCTTAAAAAAAAAAAAAAAAAGAACAACGCGTTAATTATGACAATCTCTGGCCAAGTTTGTTAGGTAATCGCTAATATCGTATCGAAGATACCCACACCAGCGAGTCACGGTGTGTGAGCGAACAAAACGAACGAATTATCAAAACCAAACGACGAACGAATGAACAAATTTTCTAAAGTACGAGGGACGCCTCTACAGAAAATATAAATCGATCCATTAAACATTAGAAATTGCACGAGGCAATACAGTACAAAATACGAACCTAACTAAAAACCCAACGGTTATACAAAAAAAAAAACGTTCATCATAATTAAGCTATGGTTCGGGTGGAGCATCCCTGCGAGAGCTTTCTGCGATGTCCTCCGGCGCAGACAAAGACTTCTCCGTTAATTTCTTCAGCTCATTCAACGAAATAGTTCCAGCTCTGAGGGATTGCAGAAGAGGGTAGTCTGGGGTCACCAGTTCACCAAAGAGGCTCATAATGTTGGTTTGCGCGTCCGGGAAGTTGTGCACAAGAGGAACATCCTTCAAAAACTCAGCATACTCCTCATGAGTATCTATGCAACCCCTATACTGACCAAACTTCACACACTCCATCTGCACTTTGGAGTTACGACCCACAAAGTCCTCCGAATTCAACAACAGCCCACATAAGCCAGGCCCTCCTTTCCTAACCAACCATTCCACATCATCCTGGCAAGCTCCTAACCGATGGGATTGTAAGGCGAAATCTTCCTTCAGCCTATCGTTTTTAACATCTAGCTCGTGGTAGAGGCGCTCCATTTCACCCAACTGGGAGTCTTTTTCAACAAGGGATGCTTCCAGCTCGGCAATACGAGCAGAAAGGGATCCGTGCTCTGCATTAAGATTGATAATACGGACATCCTTTTCAGCAGCGGCACGTCTCATGTCCTCTATGCCCGAATGAAGATCTTTGTTCTCCTCTAACAAACGCTCGTTTTGCTTGGACAAATTTTCCTTTTCCTCTAACTCCCGCTGGTGCAAAATTTTCAACTTACTTAACAGCTCTTCCATTCGCTTGAACTCCCCAGAGTGAAAGGACGCCGCTTGCCTATTACGAATACCCCGAATCTGAAGCTCAGATAGTAACTCTACGGCACGAAGCAGGTCCGTTCGTGCGCGTAGGAAGATCCCCTCATCCGATACGTTAGCGGCATTTAAAAACATGGAGAAAGGGGGTGTCGAGGTATGAACAATTGACGGGGTAGGGGTGGCTGTTGCTTGAAGACCTCGCTCTCGGGTTGTTTGAATTTCGGAAGGGCCCACAGGCTCAGGAAGACTGACGGAGGATGGACCCCTTGTAGACTCTGAGATAGTAGTACGCACCTGGCGAGCTGAGAAAAGTAAAAACAAGTTAGCAAGTATATAAAGTAAGAAACAGACAAACGCAAACACTTACGTCGAAAAGGGAACGTGGGTAATGAAGACTGAGGCCGAACGGGCGGGAGCGACTGGGCACCCCTTCCGGCATGAGGTGTCTGAAGGCCGGATGAGAAAAGAAGGCTACTGAACAGGGCTATGGCCGACGGGTTAGGTGGTGTTGATGTAAGCCCGAATGAAGCCACCGGCATGGTAACACTTGAAGTGATTATGGGAGGAATAACTAGTGATGATGGTTTAAAAGATACGGTTACGGGAACCTCTTCAGGTTCAGAAGTAATGATAACAGCGTCCGACGCACTTCCTACAGCAAAGCCAAGCGCAGGTTTAGCTAAAGTAAAAGGGAAAAGTTTAAATTCGACTCATACCTTCGATTCTTGGTCGCTTGGCTGGGGAAGAAGTTGTTTTCTCACGAACTCGTTTAGAAAGAGATTTGACGGACCCGACCTTCCGGGGTTCTGAAATGTCTGATTGAGAATCATGAACCATAGTGTCCTGCGTTCTGAATGCCGGGGACTCCGCGACAGATGTTACCCCACCAGAAGTAACCTCAGTTTCACGCCCCGGAGCATCCGGCGTTCCCTCAGAACTGAGGACATCCTCTGAAGGGGGAAGGAAGGGAGTTATAGCTCCCTCAACAAAAGAGACGTCTCCGCTCACCGGTTTGGGCATCCGTAAACGGTGAAATAATGAAACGGCTTCCCCGTTAACTCGCCATATGGGTCGAACCTGACGGACGAAATAATGGGGACTTAAGTCAGCCATCCCAAGAAACACTTCGTCTGGATCCTCCCATACAACCTCTGAGGAAGACAGGCTGTTAACATAACCGTGTTCCTCGGCGCTCAATTCAGGAGCAGATTCGGAGGTCCGGCCGGTGATCTTTCCCCAAGGAAGGGAAACATCGTTGAAAGCCAAACGATCAGCGTAAAAGAAAGCATACTTCCAATCTCGGATAGAATCCCTTAACCCGGTAATGTGTTCACTTCGACCAGGGCGAAGGGTGAAGACGGCCCAATCCCCCCTTCCAGTCACAACGTACATATGGCGGAACACCTTGGTAGACAGGGGAATCCCAAGGGAACGGCAAAGCATCATAAAGATAATAACCTTGCGGAAGGAATTCGGAGCAAGTTGGGCAAGATGAAGCCCGAGATCTTGAAGAAGGGCAAGGATAAAATCATCTATCGGAAGCCTTAACCCTCCCAAAACGTGTTGCATGTATATCGGTTCAAATCCCTCAGGAGCGGAAAGAATCGTGTCAGAAGGGCCAGGAAGCAGAAGTCGATAACACCGGTCGATATGAAAATCATCATAAAGTGCAGAGATATCGGGGGGGGGGGGGGGGGGGGTTAAGGTTGTATGGGTATTGGCAGCAGTCCGTTGAACGGATTTCTCACCTTTGTCTTTGGAAGCTTTATCTTTCTTAGTCATGATTAGCAAGAAGAAGAAGAAGGAAAGGTTAGGAGAGAGGGGAAAATTCGGGAAATCAGAGTAGGAAGTAAGGGCTTGGAAAGCAAAGAGGAAACGTATATATATAGGAAAGGAATTTAAAGAGCCCTTACAAATCGCTGAGGAAGTGACGGGATCTAACGGTCATAAAATTACAACGGTCATTTTCCCAATGACAAGACAGCGGAGCGCCGTCACAAGTGAAAACGAGCCTTCTCGCACAATAAGTCTCTTTTAACTTAAGGGACTTGATGAGGTATGTCAAATACCATCCGAGCCAACGAAGCCTTTCGGGCGCAGGAGGGACGAACGGTGGCAGAGCACGAATCCCTATAATGCCAATCAAGGGATAGGCGGATATTACGGCAAAAGCGACTTCGAGTCCCGGAGCATTTAATGCAGGCAGATTCCCAAGACGGCGGTGGCGTGGTGCCGCCCTATGATACGACGGGTGGAGGCTTCATTTAATGCTCTTTAACCAATGGACCTTCCGTGCGACCGGTACAAAGGAAGGTCTCCCTCCGTCCTCAGGCTTTTCAACTTGGCTATAAGTACCGGGACATAAGCAAGGAACGAACAAGACACGTTCGGTACATTTACTATCTATTCTTAGCATTCAATACATTTCTTACATTTCCCGCATTGAATGCCCGATAGACCTCACGTCGATAAATACTGACTTGAGCGTTGGAGTGCCCTCACGAGGATTACCCTCGGGGAGCATCTAACCCAAGATTTGCGGTTGATTTCAGGTCCCATTGCGAGGTCTCAGGTGGAGACGACCTTTCGCCCGAGACCCTGAAGAACCGGTTTCAACAGGTTTTGACATAGCATAATCCGTATTTGGTAAAGAGAAGACCATTTTGTCGTCTTTTGTCCTTTAGTAGAGCTAGAGCATACCGGCCAAAGACAAAAGATTTGGTCAAATTTTTTAACGACCAGGTTCACGGAAACCTCTGTGGTGTCAGCCGTACGTAGCCGGGTTAATATACAAGATGTGAGTGGGATCGAACCATCAGGTTTTTGTCCGGGTTGGGTTAAAACAATACCAAAAAATTTGATTCGGCCGGATTTTTTATAATTTAAGTTTTAACATAATGCTATTTGATTTGTCGTGAAATGTTTTAACATAATGCTACTTTTTTGAATGATCACATGCCATCTTTCTTTATCACCTTCAAGATTAATCATCTTCATAATCGGTAATTTTATGAATTTCAAAATCTAGGTTATTCATAACTAACTTATCATAGATAATGAATAATTTTGTAATCCGGTTCAATCAGCCAGTTCAATCGGTCCAACTATTTTTAAGGTATTAACCGGTCCGATTCAAAATCTAGGTTTTAAAACATTAGATTTGGTCTTTTTATTTTATCATTTGTTTCTTTAGGTTGGATGTAATAATACTAATGATCATATCATTAGTAATATATTTTCCTAAAAGAGAAATGATATTTGTGTCTATCATTTGTGCCTATCTATATGTCTACCCATTTTTACACTTTATATGTGTCATCCACTAATTCTCTTTTTTCATATCACATTTGTCATGATCAAATTGGTAGACATATGAGTAGACACAAATGGTAAGAATACCATTACTCTTCCTAAAAAGAACAACTTTTTGTTTGCCTTTTGGCTTGTCTTTCAATTCCATTTCCCACTGCAGAAAATTAATGGAGGCACAAGGAGGTGGTGGTGAAGTAAGCACAACTTCCGAGGCCGTAACAAAGAAATGCCATCAACAATCACCACCTCGTCGGAGACCCGTAATCATCTACACGCATTCACCAAAAGTGATCCATACACACCCACGTGATTTCATGGCATTGGTTCAAAAACTCACCGGATATACCCCAACCCCACCACCACCGGAGGATAATGAGTCAACCTCCGTGGTAACGGAGGAACATGGAACTAGTGTTAATCATATCCCTCACCTCAATTCTTCATCTTTTGTTGCGACACCACCATACACGGCGGCACCTTTTTTTAATCCTACACCGGCCAACACCACTCATCAGCTTCCGTTTTACAATCCCGATTCCATGTTTATGAATCGAAATTCGTTATCTTCCTCATTACGAGTCCTCAAAGAATATCCAGATATTTGATCTTTTGGATATATCATGTTTAGTTTTTTATTTTGTTTTAGTCTAGAATAATTACTTGAGAGTTTTGTTTGTTTCTTTATTTGTACGAGAATAAGGGGTTCAGTTTTTGTTTCTTACTTAGGATTTAAGTGTTCCTTATTTTGCTTAGTTATAAGTTACTTATTCGAAAATAGCTAACACTAGTGCACATGACTATTTTTTTTTTGGTGTGATGAGTTATTTCTATTTTAATGCGGTCATAAAACAAAACCTCGATCATAAAATTACTAGAAACCAAATCACTGCGTTATTTCTATCTTGACATCGAAAGATCCATAACCCTTCGGAGTTACTAGTTGTGTCGTTTTAATCCATGTTGTGACTCTACACTCGTAGTTAATGCTCGAATTATAGGTTCTTACAGGTGTGACTTTTGAGTGTCTTATGATGCTGGATGTGACATCATGGATTGGAGATTGTGCCCATAAATACTTTAAATCACTACTTACCACACGCACTACCACCACTATATCGCTTTTGTTATTTACATGAATAGTCAATTATTAAAAAAAAATACTTTTTCTAATAATTTATATAATACTCCCTCCGTCCCACAAAAAACTTCACATTTGGATTTTGCATAAGTTTTTAGGTGATAGTTAGTGGTGGGGTCATTGATAATACTTTTGATTAAAATATAAGGTTAGATTGGAGAGAGAAAGATAGTTAGTGGTGGGGTCTTTAGTAATACTTCCTCCGATTCAAAATAAGTGATACACTTGGGGTTTCACGGTTTTTGAGGCAAAATATTATAATGATGGTTAAATTAGATTAATTTGATGGTTAGTGGGGAATGGGTCCCACACTTTTTGAATAAATTAAGGTTAATGATGTTTAAAAGTAAAAAGTAAGGGTAAAGGGATCATTTCACTTTGTTAAAGTAGATAGTTAGTGGGTGTGGGTCCCATTTTTTTGCCAAATAAGGAAATTTTTCAAAGTGTACACTTATTTTGAATCACCCCAAAAAGGAAAGTGTATCACTTATTTTGAATCGGAGGAAGTAATAGTTTTTTATTGTGTGGAGCCCATTAAATATGGGAAATGAGAAGTTTTTTGTGGGATAAAAATTTAAAGTGAAATGAGAAGTTTTTTGTGGGACGGAGGGAGTATATGTTTACATATATATATTTTTTAAAATAAGCAAAAAAAGTGCAAATTTGTCATTTTACATAATCTCAATTTCATTTTCTGCCAATCAAACAGAATGTTGAATTAAATTCAAATTTCATTTCTTGTCAACCAAAATATGAATCGAAGTATCTTAATCCGTATTGGAAATTTGTTCAAACCAACTTGGTCAATGTTTATATATAGTATTTTTTTAGTATCGTCTAATTTTTTTTAAATCCCAGCAGAATTCTTACACGTGGATATTTCGTGCATCATTTTAACTCTCTTCTCTACAACTACTATAAATAGACGATTCGGTGGACGAATTCCATACGCTCATATATCGCATTCGACAATTACAAAGAGCAAATTCAAACTTCCCTTTGCACACAAAGATTTACTGGAGAACGATCAACTGTGATTGAAGTAATCTTAGTGTGTCTTAATATTAATTAGTTGTTAATCGATACTTAATTGTCTTGAGATTGTGATTGTAATTTATAATATTCGTGCAAGTGATTAAGCTATAAAGTTATGTTCTTAGTTTATTTCACAATTACTTGTATCATTGTTATTATTATTAATAAAGAAAAGAGTTGAAAAGTACAATTTTGTGTTAATTCTTTTAAAATATTCTTTGATTAGTTTAAAATCGAAAGAAGTGTATCAACTTCTCCTTCTACACATTCTATACGCTTTATACACATTAACGCTACACTAGCCTAAGTATATTTTAAAGTAAACTTAGCTAATAAGCATGATCATAATATATTTAAAAACATAATTAAAAATGTGAATTAAGGAAGAAATGTATCAATAGCATGAAAAGGATAAAATGTATTTGAATATATAACAGGCAAAAGTTCCAATATCCAAACTCATACAAAACATGAAAGTAAAAACTATAAGCTAATCTAGCCTAAGCTAGCTACATAGCAACAATAATATAAGAGTATATGAGAGTGTTTTTTTGTTGAAAGTGATGCAAGGAAATGATCAATCTTAGAGCTCTTTATTTATAGCCTTGTAAACGTATTAGAACGCGTCACATTCAGGTATCACCGTCGTGTGTTTCTACTTTGCGATTTCAATCGTACGAATTTCTAGTGAAGGAAACATATTTTAAAACATTATACCATCTTACTATTTTGTCATGTTTGGCATATAAAAACTTTAGTTTATTAATTGAATCTTAAATATGTAGATTCACTTAATATTTTTGTTTACCTTTTTTAACTATGTTTTACAGGTAATTGAGCATGACGTTAGTCCATTGCATATAAAGCCAAGCATATCATTCGTCAAGATTAAAAGTGTCTATGGTATGATTAATGATTGAGTCTTTCATTAACATAATGATCCTTATATATAGGGTAATACAAGGAGGAGATATACTCTAGAATCTACCTATTCAAATACAAGATATACATAATCAAACTAATCTAATACAAGATATACAAATATTTACTAATAGTCCCCCACAGTTGGAGCGGGAGGATGTTGGACGCTCAAACTGTCACGGAATGTCTCGAAGAGATGTCGCGGTAGACCCTTTGTAAAAATATCGGCATATTGATAAGCGGCTGGGACGTGTAATACTCGAATATGACCGATCTTGACTTGTTCTCGAACGAAATGAATATCAATTTCAACGTGTTTTGTCCTTTGGTGTTGAACTGGATTACCCGACAAATAGACAACAGAGACATTATCACAGTACACGATAGTGGCTTTTTGTAGCGGTTCATGAAGTTTGAGCAATAAGTTTCGTAACCAACTAGTTTCAGCCACAGCATTTGCGACTCCTCTGTATTCGGCTTCGGCACTGGATCGTGAGATTGTAGTCTGCCTTTTGGATGACCATGAAATTATATTGTCTCCAAGATATACACAATATCCCGAGGTAGAGCGTCGTGAATCAGGGCAACCCCCACAATCGGCATCGGAGTAAGCCGTAAGAGTATGACTAGGGGTGTTGGTGATGCGTATACCATGATCGATAGTACCTTTGATATATCGTAATACCCGTTTCATGAAATTAAAATGTGCATCGCGAGGAGAATGCATGAACAAGCATATTTGTTGTACCGCGTAGGAGATGTCCGGCCGAGTAAAGGTAAGATATTGTAGAGCCCCGGCTAAACTGCGGTATAAGGTACCATCGGGTAGAGGTTTTCCGGCGGTGGCACTAAGTTTGGAATTTGTATCGACCGGAGTATGGCTTGGATTGCATGAGGTCATGGATGCGCGTTTAAGAATATCTTGAGCATAATGAGATTGGGATAAAAATAACCCATTTTTGTCACGTGAAACCGTAATGCCCAAGAAGTGATGTAAAACCCCGAGATTCGTCATCGCAAATTCTGCCGATAAAGTCCACATGATGGACTTTAAAAATGTTGTGGAGGAGGCCGTAAGGATAATATCGTCAACGTATAGAAAGATGTAATCGTCAACGTATAGCAAGATGTACGCCGTTTGATCCCCTTGACGATATATAAATAACGAGTTGTCACAAATGCTACTCCGGAACCCATATTTAGTGATGTAGTTGGCGAACCGATTGTACCATGCCCGGGGGGCCTGTTTGAGACCATATAACGATTTTCATAGTCTACATACGTGATTTGGTGCACTTTTATCGATAAAACCAGGAGGTTGATGCATGAAAACGGTTTCGTTTAGGTCACCGTGTAAAAATGCATTTTTCACGTCTAATTGGTGTATGGCCAAGCTTTTGAAACGGCAAGACTAAGTACGCTTCGTATCGTTGCCGGTTTTACGACCGGGCTAAATGTATCATGACAATCAATGCCAACCGTTTGGGATTTTCCATTTACGACCAATCTTACTTTGTATCGTTGTAATGTCCCGTCCGCATGAAATTTATGTCGGAATAACCACATGCAACGAATAACTGGGCACTAAGTTTGGAATTTGTATCGACCGGAGTATGGCTTGGATTGCATGAGGTCATGGATGCGCGTTTAAGAATATCTTGAGCATAATGAGATTGGGATAAAAATAACCCATTTTTGTCACGTGAAACCGTAATGCCCAAGAAGTGATGTAAAACCCCGAGATTCGTCATCGCAAATTCTGCCGATAAAGTCTGTATGATGGACTTTAAAAATGTTGTGGAGGAGGCCGTAAGGATAATATCGTCAACGTATAGCAAGATGTAATCGTCAACGTATAGCAAGATGTACGCCGTTTGATCCCCTTGACGATATATAAATAACGAGTTGTCACAAATGCTACTCCGGAACCCATATTTAGTGATGTAGTTGGCGAACCGATTCTACCATGCCCGGGGGGGCTGTTTGAGACCATATAACGATTTTCATAGTCTACATACGTGATTTGGTGCACTTTTATCGATAAAACCGGGAGGTTGATGCATGAAAACGGTTTCGTTTAGGTCACCGTGTAAAAATGCATTTTTCACGTCTAATTGGTGTATGGCCAAGCTTTTGAAACGGCAAGACTAAGTACGGTTCGTATCGTTGCCGGTTTTACGACCGGGCTAAATGTATCATGACAATCAATGCCAACCGTTTGGGATTTTCCATTTACGACCAATCTTGCTTTGTATCGTTGTAATGTCCCGTCCGCATGAAATTTATGTCGGAATAACCACATGCAACGAATAACTGGGCGGTTAGCGGGACGGGGTACAAGCTCCCATGTACATTTTCTAATAACGCATTATATTCGTCTTTCATAGCACAATACCAATTTGGATCCTGGAATGCCTTAGAGTAAGTGGAGGGGGTGGGGAGATGGACTGTTCGGTGGATGTGTGTAGGTTAAAGGTGTTGCGTGGTTTGAAAATGCCATTTTGGGCACGGGTGGTCATGGGGTGTGTGTTAGTTGGGGCGGAGGGGGGTTTTGGGGTGGAGTGGTGTGGGTCGTAGGTGGAGAGTTGCGGGTTGGTGGTGGGTTTTGCGTTTGATGTGGTGGGGAAGGGGGGAGGGGGTGGGTTTTGTGGAGGTTGAGGTCCGTGGGGTGGGGGGGGGGTGTTTGCGGTGGCGGAGGGTGGGCTGTTGGTGGTGGGGGAGGTGGGGAATTATCGAGGAAGGGTGTGGGTAGAGATTTATCAAGGAAGTTGTAAGAGTTTGAGGGGGTGGTGTAGGGGTAGGGAAAGGATGTTTCGTCAAAGATTACGTGACGTGAGATAAGGACTTTGCCGGTGGTTGGGTCGAGGCATCGATAGCCACAAAAGTTAGGTGGGTACCCGAGAAAAATGCAGCGGATAGAGCGGGGTTGGAGTTTGTGGGTTTGGGTGGCGGAGGTGTTCGGGTAACATGCACAACCGAAGACGCGAAGGTGATCGTATGTAGGATGTCGGAGGTATAAGGCATAGGTGGGGGTGGTGGATTTGATGCTTTTAGTGGGGAGGATGTTGTGTAGGTAGGTGGCGGGATGGAGGGCTTCGACCCAAAATTTTGGTGGTAGATGTGCGTGGGCGAGCAAAGCGCGGACGATGTCGTTGAGACGTCGTAACATGCGTTCAGATTTACCGTTTTGAGGAGATGTTTGTGGGCAAGAAAAACGGAAGGTGAGGCCATTAGTGGAGGCGAAGGTTTTGAAGTTGTTATTATCGAATTCGCCCCCTAAGTCACATTGAAAGGTTTTAATGTTTCGATTGAATTGTGTTTGTATAAGTTTGTGAAATTTAGTGAAGTTGGTAAAGGTGTCGGATTTATATTTAAGTGGGTAAATCCACACATATTGTGTGAAGTGGTGTATGAGGACCATGTAATATTTGTAACCGGCGTTACTCGGTATAGGGGACGTCCATAAATCACAATGAATAATATCGAAGGGTGCAAAAGTAATGGTAGTGGAATCATAAAAAGGAAGTCTTTTATTTTTAGCTAATTGACACGAATGACAAACTGTAGAAGGTTGGTGTTTATTGCAAGAAATAAAAAAACGAGTACGCATCTAAGATAGTGGGGCCCGGATGACCGAGCCGGTTGTGTCATTGCTCCGTGGAGGTGGTGACCAAGTTTGCGGATGGGGTAGGTTCGGGTGTGGTGAACGGGTAGAGGTCACCCGAGCTATTGTGGCGCGAAAGAATCGTCCCACTCTTGAAATCCTTCACATAAAAACCATAAGGGTCAAATTCAAGTGATACATTATTATGACGAGTAAATTTTCTAACGGATAAAAGGTTTTTGATAATGTTGGGTGTATAAAGAATGTTACGTAAATGGTATTTTTGGTTTGGGGTGGTATGGGAGGCATTCCCGGATCCGTGTATTGGTATAGTAGTGTCATTCCCAACAAATACATTACGTATATTAGAATTTGATAAAGGGGTTTGTATTTTACCTTCCTCCGATGTCATATGTGAGGTAGCGCCGGTGTCCATGTACCAATTTGGGTCGGGTTGATTCAAGTGCATTGTATGGAATGCCGCTCCGATGTCAGTAGGTTGTAGAGCGTTGTAATCATGGACCGGGTCGGAAGAAGGGGCTGGGTGGGCCGGATGTTGAGCCTGCTGCGGGCTGGGCTCCATATTGTTAGCAATATGGGCTTGGGCCGGATCCGTGTTTGGTGGAGCCGAGTTGTTGTAGCTGTTGGGCCAACCGTTTCCTCGAGTAGGGTATGGGCAGGGGGTGGAGCCCACCAAGCCCAAGGAGGGTATGCATGTGGTGGGTAAGCATGTGGTGGCGGTGTAGGGTATCCTCGTCCACGGCCGCCGCTCGAGTTCCGTCCGCCGCGGTTTGATGAACGACCACGTCCGCGTCCTCTCCCGTTGTTGCGTGGATCATGTGAGGCAGAGGGGTGTCCGGAATTGGACTGTGGTTTGATACCCGAAGGTGTGAGCATGGCCGAATCGGTTGAGGATTGGCGGTGTTGTTCGAGTTGAAGCATGCTACACGCGATATCCCAATTAGGAGAGCTTTGGTTGATAAAGGAGGCTACGGTGTCAAACTCGGCGGGAAGGCCACGTACAAGTTGTAGGACCATACGGGTTTGATTGACCGGGTTGTCCATGTCGATAAGTTGATCGGCTATTGCTTTGAGTTTTTGGCAATAGTCTTCCATGGATGAACACGCAGCAAGAGTGAGGTTTGTGAAATCGTGCTCTAGGGTAGCGGCCCGAGAGCTTTTATTATTCAAGAAGATATCACGAATCTTCTTCCATGCATCGTACGCGGTTGCGTCCGAATCGAGTACACGAGCCAAGAGATCATTAGACAATGTTCCGTAGATCCATTATAAGATGATAGCGTCGATCTCGGACCATGTATCGTAGTTGTCGTCGACGACAGTAGGTGACGGTGTACCGTCAATATGATCTAGCACCTTGTATCCTCTAGCATGAAGCTTAAAAAGCTTGACCCAAGAAGAATAAGAGACCGTCGTTCCGTCTAACACCCGAACTTTGTTTTGTATGTTCGTAACAGTGTAGACGGGGTGAAGATTTGACGGTTTGTTTGGCTCCGGTGGGGTGGGCGGAGGAGCAGAAGTCGACGCAGGCATTGCTTTCGAAAAAGAAACCGGCGGAAGCTAGGGTCGACGGCTAGGGTACGGCTAGGGTTAGAGATTTTGCTCTGATACCATAAAAGTGTCTATGGTATGATTAATGATTTAGTCTTTCATTAACATAATGATTCCTATATATAGGGTAATACAAGGAGGAGATATACTCTAGAATCTACCTATTCAAATACAAGATATACATAATCAAACTAATCTAATACAAGATATACATATATTTACTAATAAAGATGACATGTTTTGTAGCATTACAACTATGTCGTTTGAAACATTTTTATTTTGTTGAAACTTGTTGTGACGTATTTTATTAAAACAACTAAATGGTATCTTTAATTTTATTTTTTTTCTACGATAATCATATGATTGCGTTACCCGTCCATTCACGCTCTTCCGCATAAACTAATTTTAGTGGGGTGCGACACCTAGTGATTTAGGGAGAGCCAAATTCTAGCTGAGGAATTCTTGTGAAAACCTGACTTGGCATAGAACATGGACTTCAACATGTAACGCAATCATGAAAATAGAGAATGATAAGTTTGAGCATTAAAAGAAAAGAGTAATAATAAGGTAATAAACCCTCTTAAAATCATCTAATAACACCTGGACAAAATATGTCTTTCATAAGTGCACCTTGATGTTTTTATCTTCTACATATGTGTTCTAATATAGCTACATTTAGTACAACTAATATTTCAACAAAAAACAATAAGAACAATATCCAATTCCTCTAAAGATGGTGTATAAGAGATGCGAAATGTACATTATCTGGGAATAGAGAGATAATTTTCTAGAAAAACCTCCGTCAAAATATGATGACTAGAATAACTCATAGTTACTTATTCTAAAACCTAGCTAGTTACCAAGATGTTGACTAGATATATGTGTTTCAAAGTAATTATTATAACACGAGAAGCAAAAAAATAAAATATATAAATAATTGATTAACTTGGAGGTTTAGTTGATGTTCAATCGTGATCAAAGTATTTATTATAATATGAGGTCGGTTCAAACCCCACTAGGTATGTATATTGGGTTTAGAAACGACTACTAAGTGACTGAGATACTCTGAATATGTCATATATATTAGATTTATAGACTCACCCTTCATCAAATAGCCTGAAAAAATAAGACCTCATTCTTTTACCTATTTAATTGTGTTTAAAGAATAAGGTCTGATTGTTTTATCGGCCTTAGATACTTAACAAAATAAAATCTAGACTTTACCTGATATCCTAAATGTCTCATTACAACTTCAAGTCGGTTTAATTAGTATAAACATATGTTAAAGTACTCTAAATCAATGAATATAGATAATTTAATTTACTTTTATCTCAATAATCATTTTTTCACACCAAATTATATTGATCTTTTCCTAAAAATCTATATATTTTAATTTTAATTTAATATATAAAAAAATAAAAAATAAAACATAATTAGAATATTACGAAAGGCACCTCCAAGTAGCCTCCAAAGGTCATGAACAACAATACTTAGTGCAAGTGCAACTAATGCAAGTGGTACCACGTTAACGTGTGTTGTGTTTATGTGGAAGGCTACCTTACATGGAATCCTTATTGGGTTGGATTTTAAGTTTATGATATTTTTATCTCAAATTTAACGGGTCGGATCCAATAAAAACCATAACCTGACCCGACAAAACCATGGGCACTCTAGATAGATGCTATTATGCTGCTGAGGTTCTCTTCTCAATCTTTATTATTTGTGGTGACTGGTTAGTGGTCATCAGGGTTTGTTCCAATTTCTATTTTCCAAACCGAAAAAAAAAACCCCAAAAACACTCGTCAACGAACAACAAACACCTCTCATACCCTCAGATTCGCAGATGCATAGTTCATCATACACCCAAATCTTATCAAAATCTTCATCCTACTTGTTGTAATTAACTCTCTCTAGTTATAATTTGATTTCAGATATATCGTTTTTTATTCTTCAGGTATCTATCTCTTTAAGACTATCGGTAATGGATCGATTTTGTATGGTTTCTTCAATCATTGAGCTACGTAGAGGTAAGAATTCACCACATATAGCTTTTGTTACGATCAGATCTTGTGAAATTTTGTTGATTGTGTTGTTTTTGGTTTTGATTTTGAGATCTGTTTTGTTGATGAATCGGAAAGTCGTGGATTTGTTGATTTGGCTTATAATTGACTGCTTGAAATTGTATTTGTAATTGAATGTTGTTTACGGCTTAATTTAATTAGCTGTTAACAGTGGTTATTGCAATTAAGTTTGTTCTGGTTGTGGTTTGTTAATTTACATGATATATATTGATAAATCAGGATTTTGATAAGCAGGATATGGTTTACATTTAATGCTAATTTCTGTGGTGTATATGATATGCTTCTAATTATATATGTTTTTTAACTTAAATTGGTGGTTAATTATTTGAAACAGAGTTTTGTTTTCCACTTTTCTAGACTAAGAAGAGGTAATGGTATTGAGTGAAATATTGGAATGATTTTCTTGTTATATATATGAGTCAGAACTCAGAACACAAACATTTTTAGTTTTATCTTTTGATGCTATCCTTAGTTCATATGAGTAACCTGCAGTCTAAATGCTTTTACTTTTGCAGGATATGGGTAATGACAGCTGGCAGTTTCAAAACTAGACTTGTATTCCTTTTATTTTCTTACCATAAACAAGAATGAGCCTGCTCAATAACTCTCCTTCCACCATTGACAAAACATTCACCACAACAATAGGAAAAACAAAAACATTAAATCCAGATGCTGCAGAATTCGTTCCATTTTCTCTAAGATCATCACCATCTGTAACCAATACTGCAACAGAAAACACATCATCAACTTTTACAAATTTCAATCCTGGAAAATCAATCCTTAATCGATCAGAATCATCAATCTCAAACAATTCAGATGATGAAGCCCACCAATTCTGGAGACACCAACTACCTGATGACATCACTCCAGACTTTAATGATGACATTGCTCCTTTTTCAAATTTGTCAATTACTGATGTTAATGGTTCCTCAAAAGGTATCCCAAATCAGAGTGTTTTATCTCCAAATCAAATCTATAGAGAAAATCCAGTTAATTTTCAACAAATGTCTGGTAAACCTTGGGATATGAATGGTGATCAGATGGTTTCTTATAATGGTGATTCTGGGCAAGGTTATTTTGATGATATTTTCAATGAGCAGAATATGGAGGGCACAGAAGTAAATTCACTTGAATTTTTGGCTTCACAATTTCCTGGTTTTGCAGCTGAAAGCCTTGCAGAGGTTTATTATGCGAATGGTTGTGATTTGAATATGACAATTGAGATGCTTACACAGCTTGAGGTATATTATGTCTTTACATTTTGTTGATTCAGATTACATGATTTAATCTAATTAATACCTTCCTTTCGAATACCTTTTATCTACATGTTCTGAGTCTTAATATTATGGAAAAGATAATTTTTTTGGATAATTTAGTTGAAATTTTTTAAATTAATTACAGTAACTAATAAGTATATTTAATATTTAATTCCCGCAGCTTCAGGTAGATAACGGTCTAAACCAAAACCTAAACTCAAAGGCATTATCTGCACCAAATCTCAGTTCTCTTGATTTTCCCGCACTCTCACCGACAGAAAATCAAACCAACATTCCAACCTTTTCTCCACATGATCCACAACAAAACATCAACAGCAATTATCGTTCTTTAGAAAAAGAATTACTCATGTTCAAATCATCCTCAAATTCCCCATCTTTAGGAGCAACAGATTTTGCTTCTGCAGTTAGAAAAATGGCTTCACAAGATTCAAGCATTTGGAAATTTGATAAAAATTTGTCTCCAAATTCGTCAATTGGATCAAGCAGAAGTAGTAATCATTCGTTTGGTGGCAGTTATGGTGGTTATAATGATAGGTTGGTTAATAATAACAGGAGTTCAAGTCGTTCTGCTCCTGTTTGGCTTGAAACTGGTGAAGCAGTTGGTAATGTTTTTGATGAAATGTTATGTTTAATTAATTTTATTTATTTATTTAATTGTTAGTGCGTGCGTACTTTAACTTTTTTGAGATTGCAGCAAATATGTATTCTGAAATGCGGGGTGAAGCTCGTGATCATGCACGTTTACGTAATGCATACTTTGAACAGGTATTAGTATTTATGTTTGATGTATTATTGTTTATTTATTTAATTATTTTATAAATTAGTTTATTTGATGAAGTTGCATTATGTTTGTAATAATATAAATATAGTTTCTTTAATCATATTTAGCACATTAAATATATAAGAAATTATAGAAGTGGATACGTTTGATTTAATTTTTGAGATGAAAATAGGCACGACAGGCTTACCTTGTTGGCCATAAAGCTTTAGCTAAGGAATTGAGTGTAAAAGGGCAGTTGCACAACATGCAAATGAAGGCTGCTCATGAAAAGGCTCAAGATTCTATTTACTATCAGAGGTTGGTTGGTTACACTTTTTTACCCTTTCCTTTATTATTTAAATACCAAATATTTATTAATCTTATTTAAAATCCAACATTTCACTTGTAGCTATGTATTAAAGTTTGAGCTTGTGTGCAGGAATCCAATTAGTCGAGATATGCAGGTT
The DNA here is from genome assembly GCA_963853835.1 of Calendula officinalis. Taxonomy (NCBI): domain Eukaryota; kingdom Viridiplantae; phylum Streptophyta; class Magnoliopsida; order Asterales; family Asteraceae; genus Calendula; species Calendula officinalis. The sequence continues at coordinate 21,279,332 of OY970827.1, forward strand.
AATGGAAGAGGACAAGAAGAAAGGATAATCGATCTCCACGGGCTACATGTTTCTGAGGCAATTCATGTCTTAAAAAGAGATCTGATGACACTGAGGAACATTGCCAGGTCAGCAGACCAGCGGGTCCCGGTCTACATATGTGTTGGAACGGGCCACCACACAAAAGGGGCCCGCACTCCTGCAAGACTTCCTGTTGCAGTGCAAAGATACCTTCTAGAAGAAGAAGGCCTTGATTATGCTGAACCCCAACCAGGCCTCCTTCGAGTTGTCCTCTATTGATGAAAAATATATAAAAAAAAAGTTTTTGACACCATAAGAAAACATAACCACATGAGAAAAAAGAAAAGAAATGATATTCTTGTATGTGTAAATGGAAGTAAGGGCAGAGAGATTAGTGGGTAGTCTGGAAAATGGAACTAAAAAAAATTGAAAAGGAAAAAGAGAAGTGTATCTGTGTATTATAAAGGTGTAATGATCCAACCAACAACACAACAGATTTAATTACTTTTTGTTTAGGGAGGTTTTTTTTATCAGTCATAAACATGAATGGCTCTTGTATTTGAAGGTGTAGTGTAAAAGGTTCTTTCATTTTATACTTTGCATGTTCTGTTTTCGGCTAATATGTAATTTGCAGGTGATAAGGTAAGCACACGGAGTTTGTATTGCCCCGTTTAAGGGCCTAAACAGGTGTAAACCGAAGATGAATTATGCGAGTTTTATGGTTTGAAAAATCTAAATATAAAATGGCGTTTTAAACTTGAATTAATGTTTAAAGCAAGAAATACCCTAAAATGGATGTTGTGTGGTAAAATTTAAAAAATCAAAAAAGTTTTAAACGGAAACAAAATTCTATTATTTATACTAAAATGTTGTGTGGTAAAATGTAAAAAATCAAAATGAGAGATGGGGTTAAAAGGTAGGAAAAAAAAAGATGTTCAAATACTAAATTATAAGAGGACAGGGTATGAGTCTGTATGATTAGTTAAAGTTATCTTAAAGCAAAAGAGAGTCTTTAAACCGGTAAACCCGGTAACCGAAAAAAGGAAATTTCAAGGACCGAGAACCGGACCGGTTAAACCGGTTCCGGGCCCGGTCCGGTTCCGGGTCGGTTCGGTCTTCAATCGGGTTTAGAACCGGTAAACCCGGTTTTTGTGTTTGCTATCTGATTATACATTTTCGGTGCATATTTTCATCTTAAAATATATAACTTAAATACTTTAGCGTACTTTTAATAAAAGTATGATGTTTGCGGGGGTTCACGGGCTGATTCAAGTAAAATATGTTTCTATTAAAAGCCTATATACCTATTATTTCGACATATATATATGAAAACTCGTAAATCTATATACCTATTTAAATGCCGGTTCCAAACCCGAAAAAAACCGGAACCGGTTTGTTAATTTTTATCAAATCTAAGAACCGGGAACCGGACCGGTTAAGCCGGTTCCGGTTCGGTCCCGGTTCGGTTCCGGTTTTCCGGTTTTTATACACACCCCTAATATCATCCCTCAAAATGGTACCACTTTTTTTTCATTTTCTATTTTTCTATATTCAACGAATTTCCAACTAATAAAAATTAATGGAGGGCATTTAACAGTCAGAGTTACTAGACCAAAAATGCAGCATTTGCCAAAATTGGTACTGCTGAAATTTCAAAACAGGTACCATACCTACAATTTTGCCAAACCATATGGCACTGTTCTTGCAATTAACTCTAAAATTTATAATTTTTGACAAGTTAAGAAAATGATTATGCACAAGACTTACATTCAACATGAACCCAACCTACTTATATAAATGGACTAGATATCTCAACCATTACTTACTTATTTTCATGTTGATCTTAGGTCAGATTTCATATAATAGTCACCACTACCTACATTCACCATATTATTTTTTGGGCACACATACAAGGCCATAAGCAAATGTCGCAGACCCTGTATCATAGCTAAAGAAGCTAAATGTAAACATCACCAATAGTAGTAGAAAAATGGTGTAAATTCTGGGCATTTTAGCATATTGTTTTTATTGAAGAAGGTACAAATCGAGAGATTGAGGGTTGAAATAAGCAAGTGTACAATGATACACCATTGATATTGTGGTGAAATAGGGTTGGATTTGTTTTACATAAAGTCTTCTTCGAGTTCTTGCAAGGACTTGTGAGTTGATGCAATCTCTTTGTTGGAAGTCATTTTGTCAGCAACCATGAGATTCTTGTAGCTCCTCACATCTGCCTGTCTCTCCTTTTCCAACCTCTCCATTTCCTCTCGTCGTTTCTACATCATCCAACATTCTTTTATTACAACTTCACATGCAATGTCTTATTATTATATTTACCCCAAAATGCATTCTACTACCCCTAAACCTGAACTTGGAAATTTGGTTAATTTAGTAGTACACTCGCTCATTAATTTGTTCATATACTTTCTTACGTTCCGTTAAAGCTTTTGATGGACTACAAAATTTATATTTGAAACTAGGATCAAATCACGTGAGAAAATAAAAAAAAAATTGACAATTTTTCCAAGTTCAGGGTAACACTGCACCTTTAATAGTTCAAGATAGAAGAGGATCCAGTCTACCAAGTGCGGGGTACTAATATATATTTTGGCCTTATTTTTATATAACATAACCATAAACATGAACATGTATGGATTATGCATTATCATATTTATTTATAAGCAAATTATTAGTATACATAAATTTACTCACTTTGTCTCTCAGCAGCTGCTTCCTCTCTGCCCTTTCTGCTGCATTAACTGCTTCACGCTCAGCTACACATAAAAAGAAAACATGAAATTGAGCTCATGACAATATAGATACACTGTAATAAATAGAAACATGCTTTCACTTCATCTCTGCTTGTGTTGTTACCAAATCATGACAACGTTGAGTGGGTTTTATAACACTACTTGAAAGCTGCATAGTTTAAGGGAAAATGTCATAAAATAATAACTTTTAGGGCTCATTTATAAGTTTTTGAGAAGTCTGCTTTGGTAATTATAGCATTAGAATCTTAAAAAATAATAACCAAAAAAAAAAATTTCTTTAAAATACCAAAGTAGGCTGGGTGTGTAATATAGTTTAGAGTGTGTTGGGTATCTACCCTAACAATGTATTAAGATGTTGATGGTGAAAATACCTTTGAGATCAGGTTTTCTTTCCACTTTTGTCCGGTTCAATCTATTAACCACCTCATTCATTCGCTTCTCAACCCTCACAGTGCGCACCTGAATGCAAAACCAACATCAGCAACAACACAAATGCACCAACTGTTATATATATATATATATATATATATATATATATATATATATATATATATATATATATATATATATATATATATAGAGAGAGAGAGAGAGAGAGAGAGAGAGAGAGAGAGAGAGATTGAGACTGACAGTCTTATTGTTGTGGAAACCAACTTGACCAACATCCATGGATGCAGTCTTTTTCAAGTTTTGCCAAGGGGTATAAACTACATCAATGTTGTTCACCTTATTTCCTGCCCAAAGTAATGTTAATCCAGATTTTAGTAGTAATTCAATTGCAGAGTAAAGATTATTATCTCTTGATGATATGAATCATATAACTTAATTTTTATCCAAAAAAAAAAACATTATGAAAAACTAATTGTGGCAGATGATGAAGAATTATATATAAAGTTACCTTGAATTGAATTTGCTTTAACAAGTTGAACACAATCTTCTAGAAGTCCTTCAGAAATGTCATCAATTGTCTGACCCTTTCGCATCCTCAGATAAACATGGGCAGATGACATTTTATCCACATGGAACCTGCACTAGAAAGAATCCTGTATGAAAAACTAGATATAATTACGTTGAAATAATAATCAATGTCATGTTATAAGTATTTGAATGCAAGTTTAACCTGCTTGCATTTTATAAATAGTAAGTATTTGGATTGAACAGCTTTTTTTTCAGACTACAGTAATGCATCTAAGGAAAAAGAAAGAAATAACCTCTAAGCTCAAGTTTGGTGCATAAAAGGCAACACCTTTGAAATTATGTTAGTATTAATAACAAAATTGTTTGCTATTTCAAAAAAAATAAAAATGAAGCAAGTATTAAATATTAATTGAGGATGTATTAAAAGATTATTAAGAGGAAAAAAGATGCTATATGGGAAAATTCCAATTAATGGCAGGATACTTGCATTATATTTCTAACTTGTTACTGGACTTCAGAAACCGTTACTAAAACAACTGTTCAAGAGATTAGAAACTGAGAAATTTAGCGCATGTTTGGGAAAGATTATTTAAGGGGCTTTTGAGCTTATTAGCTTAATAAGCTTGAATTTTCAAGCTTATTAAGCTAATAAGCTCAAAAGCCCCTTAAATAAGCTTTCCCAAACATGCCCTTAACCTTCTTCAAAAAAACACCTATCATGGCTTATTAAGCTTAGATATACTAATAAGCCCCTTAAATGAGCCCTCCCAAACACCTCCTTAATAGGACTAAGTACTCAAAAATACACAAATACATGAACAAAACTATTCATAAATCGAATTATCCTTTGAGTAACAAAAAGGATAAAATTTAAAATATTTCATATGAACAAGACTCAAACACATAATCAAGAACAACTATTTTACCATCATGTTAATGCAGGTGAATAAAAAATTTCACAGAGCAGACTGCAATAAACAAACTTCATTCCTAACAAATTTCAGAAACAGTTAAAAGCCAGCCACTTCAAGAACCTTCGTAGAAAATAGAAACCATTCCATCCATCTTATATGTTTGGGTCTTGGTTACCCAAGATTAATCAATTTTGAAAACATAGAATAATTATTCAACTCCTTTGACCAATACAATTACCCTAATAAATAACCCCTCTCCTCCGAACAATACAATTACCCTAATAAATAAAATTAAAAGTATAAAAATCAGAAACCTGATGGATTTGCAAACGCTTTTTAATCGTATACGGTATCAAGTTTACATCTATCACAAAAAAAGGTGATTCTTTTATGTTTAAAATTATGCGAATTACGAAAGTAAGAAAAGAGGGTATACCAGATGTCTTCGGGGAATCCGTATTTGATGAGTTCTTCATTCTCAAACTTGTCGAGACCCATGAAGATGGTGTAGTCTCCGGATTCGGGTCGGGCTTTGAAGTAGAACACCATCTTCTCCTCCTCCTCCTTTTCTCTCTCTCTCTCTCTCTCTCTCTCTAGGGTTTTGGTTTGCGTTTAAAGAATTTTCATTTGCGGGCTTCACGGGCTACTTTATGCACGCAACGTGTGGATGGTGGGTCGGATACAATCCGCACTTTTCAACAATTATCACTTTATCAGAAAAAAGGGAAAAATAAAAATAAGCATAAATATTAAGGTTCTAAAAAGGGAATTAATTCTTGTATCATTATTTTTTACAGTAAATTAGTCCCTGTAATCAATTATTACAGCTACAGTCCCTGATATTCGTTTATTACACTGAAAGTCCTTAGTGTGTTAAATTTGTTACACCCGACGTCCCTCTGTCAAACGGACGTCAAAAAATTCCGTTAAATGACTCATGTGCACCTCACATGTGGGCAAATTCGTAATTTCCCTTCTCCTTTTAAAGAGTAAATTACACTGTGGTTTGCTACTTATTACAGCCACAGTCCCTGAACTTCGTTTATTACACTGGAAGTCCCTGGTGTGTTCAATTTGTTACACCCGATGTCCCTCTGTCAAATGGACGTCTAAAAGGTCTGTTAAGTGACCCATGTGCACCTGACATGATGGGAACAATGGTAATTCTCCTTCCCCCCCTCAAACGTGTCTTCCCCAATTTACACCAGCCGTCTCTTAACTTATTCCCTCTCATCTTTCCCTCTCTTCTCTCCACTCTATTTGTTGTTCAAAAAACCATTCTTTTCTAACAATGGCCGGCCAATCGAGCAGTAAAAGAGGTACGAATAATGAAGAAGACAACTGCAATGAACAGTACGGTATGTGTTTTGTGTATTTATGATTTTTTTGAAATTTTTTCTTACCGAACTTCATGATCACTTATTTACAGAGCATTACTATCGTGCTCATCATGTGACGTGCACATGGGTCACTTAACAGGTCTTTTAGACGTCCGTTTGACATAGGGACGTCGAGTGTAACAAATTGAACACACAAGGGACTTCCAGTGTAATAAACGAAGTTCAGGGACTGTGGCTGTAATAAGTAGCAAACCGCAGGGACCTTCCGTGTAATTTACTCTTTAAAAGGAGAAGTGAAATTACGAATTTGCCCATCATGTGAGGTGCACATGGGCCACTTAATGGAACTTTTTGACGTCCGTATGACAGAGGGACGTCGGGTGTAACAAATTGAATACATCAGAGACTTCCAGTGTAATAAACGAAGATCAGAGACTATGGCTGTAATAAGTGGCAAACCACAGAGACCTTCTGTGTAATTTACTCTATTTTTTATGTTTATATCATAGTATATAAATACTATTGTAGACTGTATAAATGTATAAAACACATATTGTGGTATATAGCTTAAAATATGTGATGTAAAAATCACTATCTTTCTAAAAAGTGTAAGAAACGGAGTGACAGCATCAACAAGTCTCAATCTATAACGAACCATATCAAGCTATGAAAAATATTCCCTTCTTATGTCAAAATTGATTTTACAAATGATGCTCCAACACATGTCAAAATTGATTTTACAAATCCTTTTTATACATGAAATTAGGTAATTATGTTACCTTGTTACGAAATTTTCATTAGCGCACATGTTATTACTATATCATGTTAATGTATTTTGTTTTTTTAATATGATTAACACTCATTTAAAAATTATTCTACATTATTTAAAATTCCTATAACATCATTTTGAGACCAATAAAAAATATCTCAAACCAATCATAATTTGGAAAAAATGAAAAGAAAATTCTTTAACATCTCATTAAAACTTTGACAGAGAGCTAACTTTAAAACACGCCATGATACGGATGTCAAGTAAATTAAGAGAGTTTTGAGTGTTTTGACATTATTTTAGCCACATCGTGTCCGTCTTAGGTAATTAATTGTCATAATATTTGCTATCTTGATTAATTTAGAAAAAAAAAACACCGAAAGAAGTAAAAAGGGGCAAAGAGTCCTTTAACTAGTAGTAGCTGGCCGGCTGGGGTTGCCCTCCCTCTCATTATTTGAATTATAGTAGAAGACCGTTTGTTCTCTCCTATCGCCTTCAAACACAACCAACAATTTTCTAACGAAAACAGTCTCTCCAGTGCACCTGATCGATCGGAGATCTATCAGTCTCCTCTATTGTCGTAATCAGAATCCTCGAATGCGTCTGTCAGTTTCTTTTCCCTTTCCATTTGGTACTTTTTGATATCTTGTTTTGATTTTTGATTTTGAGTATCAGTGACATTATTTAATCGCAAATTTTATCAACGAACAAGGTTGATTTTGTTCGAATTTACACAATAATTTACTGAAAAAGGTTATCTTTTCTTTTTCTTAATCCACTTTCCGATTTCTAGGTTTTGCCGTTCTTCGCGTTGATGGTTTTGGTTTCATGTATGTTTTTTCATAACGTTAAAATCAACCATCAGATGAAGTTTAAAGTTCGAGGAATGCCTTAATGTATTGTGGCTTTCTTGAATTTGTTGGTCTGATCTGATGTCATTCTGGTGGTTTAAACTATGCATTTGAAGTGGTATTAGGTTTTGATTTGTTTAATTTGATTTTCAGATCTGTTGTGTGAGCAGCAAACCCTAAGAGCAGGGAAGTGAGATGATCTGTGAGAGCCAATATAAAGAGAGTTATCAGCTGGATGGAAAGTGATCCGACCAGCACCGTTTCTTCTTCTGATGGGCTCAGTCTCGGTCTTCAGAAAATCAGAGATTTACATGGGTATGTTTGACTTATGACTACACCTAATTGTACAAATTGTCTCATGTAAAATACTTTTATTATTTGTTTATTATTAGTAGTCCTCATGTAATAATATTAATAGCATATGCTGATCTTTATAGGAGGACCACTGGCCCTGCAAGGCGTTCAACAAAGGGGCAATGGACTGCAGAAGAGGTATGCATATTTCTGTTCATATGTTTATCTTTGGAGATTCTTAACTTGATGAGTTATTACAGGATGAGATGTTGTGTAAAGCTGTTCATCGGTTCAAAGGAAAAAGCTGGAAAAAAATTGGTATCTTTCTTCATGAACAATAAATGTTATCAACACTTGTTTGCTTGATTGGATTTAAGAAAATCTACACAACTTGGAAATTTGTTCATAAAGTCTTGTTTGGGCTGTTGAAAATGATTCATACTTTATAAGCTAATATCAATATTATTGTTTGTTCAGCTGAATGTTTCAAGGACCGAACGGATGTTCAGTGCTTACATCGATGGCAAAAGGTTCTAAATCCAGAACTTGTGAAAGGGCCTTGGACGAAAGAGGAAGATGAAGAGCTAATTCAGTTAGTAGGAGAAGTTGGACCCAAAAAATGGTCAATTATTGCACAACGTTTAACTGGACGAATTGGTAAGCAGTGTCGTGAGAGGTAATAAGATGCTTCACCTAATCTACAAATAAGTAACAACCTTTTGGATTCTGTTTTATGTTTATTTACAATAATATGTCCATTAAATCCAGGTGGCATAACCATCTGAATCCTGCCATAAACAAAAAAGCTTGGACTCAAGAAGAGGAATTAATTTTGTGTCAGGCTCATAGAGTCTATGGAAATAAATGGGCTGAGCTCACTAAATACTTACCTGGCAGGTATGCTTGATTTTATTTTATTTTTATATAATTCTTATTTTCAGGAAATTGTGTATTATTATTATTTATTTATTTTCAGAACGGATAATGCTATTAAAAATCACTGGAACAGTTCGGTTAAAAAGAAATTAGACGGTTACATAGCATCAGGTATGCTTGACAAGTTGCAAGGTTGTCTAAGCCAATCAACTCCTAGTTCACAACTATCTAAAGATGATGAAATCTCCGAATGCAGTCAAGGGTCAACTTATGTGGCCATATGTTCACAGTCTGATAATCATGATAGTCAACCACCTGAAAATTCAAATAATGTTTCTGATTTAGATATAATAACAGAACAAATGTTGATATCTGAAGTCGAAGGATCATCAGATGTGGTGCCTGTTAATTTTGAATTTGAATCCCATGAGAACGGACTTATTTACACAAATACTGAACAATATCAAGTTACAGATGAAAAAAATGATTTGTTGTTACAAAGTCAACAGCAGGAAACGGGACTTATTTACTCCAATACTGAACAAAATCAAATTACAGATGAAAAAAATGATGTGTTGTTACAAAGTCAACAGCAGGAAACGGGACTTATTTACACCAATACTGAACAATATCAAGTTACAGATGAAAAAAATGATGTGTTGTTACAAAGTCAACAGCAGGAAATGGGACTTATTTACACCAATACTGAACAATATCAAGTTACAGATGAAAAAAATGATGTTTTGTTACAAAGTCAACAGCAGGAAACGGGACTTTTGTCTTATGAGCCGCCTCGTTTGGACATCCCATTTTTGAGCTGTGATTTAGCACAAGCTGGTGGTGATGAATTTAGTCCTCTTGGTATTCGTCAGTTGATGATGTCATCATTCAACTGTTTTAGCCCGTGTAGATTATTATGGGACTCACCTACACACAACCATACACCAGAGACTACCCTCAAAAGTTTTACTTGCACACCGTCTATATTGAAGAAAAGAAACCGTGATTTCTCATCGCCTTTAAATTTGTCTGACAAACCAACTCAAAAGAAGCCAATTATTGAAGATAAAGAAAATAAGCCAGCTCATGAGAATGAGATGCCTCAGAAGGAAACCACAACACTAAAACAGAATCTGGATGAAAATCTCTCAGTTGAAAACTCGGGAATGTATGAAATTTAGAGCTCTTAATTTTTATATAAGTGATAAGATGTTTTAGTAGTTGGATATAATCCTTATGGTTTTTTTGTTTTTTTTTTTTTTTTTTTGTTTATAGGTTTGGGGTAACCCCGTTGAAAAAAGTTATGGACTCACCTTCTGCGTGGAAGTCACTTTGGTCTTCATTTGTGCCTGGTCCAAGAGTTGATACAGATATAACAATTGAGGTAATAATTAAACATGTTCATGTAAATCTAATATATTCTTTTTTAAATAATATAAACATAAATGTATATATATATATGTAGGATATGGGTTACTTTGGGAGTCCAAGTTATGATGCTATTGGGTTAATGGAACAATTGAGTTCACAAACTGCTTCAGCATATGCCAATGCTTGGGAGGTTTTGGGAGATGAAACTCCTGATTCCTTAATTAAAAACAGATTATCCAATCATCGCCAACAATTAAATATCTTGGTACCTTCATTTTTCACTATCTTCTAAGCTTTTGTAATAACTTGTTTTATAAAGGTTTTGTTAATTTTGCAGAGCGAGAGACGGGTGTTAGACTTTAGCGAATGTGGGAGCCCGAGAAAGGGAGAGAATAGTCAAAGTCAGAGTAAAAGTCAACGACATTCAAGTCCATGTTCCTACCTGTTGAAAAGTTGCAGGTAGATCTATTTCGTTGTCTGCTGGCAGCTAAGCTGATTATACATTTTTGTTTCTCATATCTATTTTTTCTTATTATCAACATATGGATGTCCTCTCACATCTTATATGCACTTAATATCAATCCTCCTCTATTAAAAAAGTTTGAACTCAATTTTTCTATTACTCAATTGTTGGTAATATATGGTATAAAATTGTAATGAATTTAGATGCTTTAATGATTTACAATTTTAGTAATATTTACAACAAAGAATCACTAACACAAAAATAAAAATAAAAGTATTTTAGGTAATTGACTAATTCCTAATTTTTTCTATATACTAAAATAATAAGTAGCAGAGGGTAAAGTGAAACATAGTGCTAGTTATATTTTCGCGAAAACATATTTTAATAAATTTAACTTGGCTAACTGGGTTTCTTTGTTATCGCAAACTATTAGAAGTGCAGTATAATTCCTCGATTTTGGAAACATTACTAATTTAGTATCCTGACAGACTAATTAGTCTTGTTTTTTCACATGGTTTATTTTTAATCTCAATTTATTGAGATGAATATATATATATTATAGTCTATTTTTCTCAAGGATTACCCGATTCTGTGTTTTTGTCCATGTGGTTTTTTTCCCTGTATTTTTGTCCCTAAAATTCCGTTTTTTTGTCCTTCCGTTCACCCTCCGTTTCTTTTTGGCCGTTAAACCCCTCACCTGCTGAAAATGTGAGGGCATTTTGGTCATTTTCTTTCAACCTCCTTCTTTCCAAATTCAATCTGCATTTCAAGTTTGTACCGTACAAGTATTTATTGCGGAGTAAATGAAGATAGCTTTGAAAGGTTGTACGGTACAAGGGGATTATAAAGAAAATAAATTGATAGACGATGAATCCACTCTTCTCCGGCGAACCTACCCTCCTCTCCGGCGACGACTCCGACAAAGGTCTGTACGCTCTTTCTTCCCCTCTCTTCTCTGTGATCTCCTCTCCCAAACCAGTTACGAGGGACTTATCGAAGAGATTTCACAGAGAATTTGAAAGGATTGGAAATTTGGGGGATTTTTTTGGATCAAATAGAAAGTAAAATTGGGGTGCGGAAGCTGTTTGTCCGAAGCAATCCCTTTCCTCAACAAATACTCATCAAACAAATTCGTGAACAATTTATAATCGGGAAAGAAAAGAAGAACACGGACAAATTTTAGATTATGTGGGTTGTGAATTACATGGGTTGTCAAGAACACTAATAAATTATATGGGTTGTGAATTAATGTGATTTAGGATTTAGGTGGGATTGGGTTTTCCATATTTTATGTTTGATTTTGGGATGAAGAAGACAAAGAACACAAAAAGGAAAAGGCTTTTACTTGTAATATGTGCTATAAGAGTTGTACATTTTGAGGCATTGAAAAAACTTAAAAGGTATGCTGGGTTGTTTCTTCTTCTGGGTTTCGCCGGAGAACAAGATTTGCCGGATATGGTGACCGGAGCAGATGAACATGGGGTGTTCTTGATACGTTCTTGATGTTGTTGATGGGGAAGAAGATGAACACACAACTAAAACAAAGAAGAGAGAGAAAAAAAAAAGTGAAAATAAAACAGAAAATGGAAAATGACCAAAATGCCCTCACGTTTTCAGCACGTGAGGGGTTTAACGGCCAAAAAGAAACGGAGGGTGGACGGAAGGAAAAAAAAACGGAATTTTACATAGTTCAGGGACAAAAAAAGGGGAAAAAAAAAACCACAGAGACAAAACGCAGAATCGGGTAAACCACAGGGACAAAAACAGTAATTTACTCTAAAAATATACTCCCTCCGTCCCACAAAAAAGTTCTCATTTCACTTGGGCACAAGATTTTAGGAGATAATTAGTTGTGGGGTATTGGTAATACTTTTGATTAAAATATAAGGTTAGATTGGAGAGAGAAAGTGTTTTAGTGGTGGAATCTTTGGTAATAATAATATTTTATTGAGTGGGTCCCTCATATTTGAGAAATGAGAACTTTTTTGTGGGAAAAAATTATAAGAAGAAATGGGAACTTTTTTATGGGACGGAGGGAGTATTAATTACAAACATTATCAACCTCAAGCTAAACACTTGACAACCAACTAAAATTATATTTATGACATGCCAATTGCCATAAACATTACTACTCTAGTTACACGTACATATAAACATTACAAATGGAATAACTAGAGGTCTAAATAAATCATCACATTTGAACTAACTGATCATAAATGACAAATATACTTTGAAACCTTCCAATTCACAAGCATCTTTTGTACTTTGAGTCGTGTTCTTAAACGGACCGAAAAGTAACCAATTTCAGGCGAACATTGGTAATATCATCATGAAGCTGCACAAGTGTCTTGGACTTTGCGACAACTCTTGAAAATCGGATATTTTTTATACATGGCAATTTGTATGCCAATGCACTATTTCTCAATGGGAATTAATTCATGTACATAACTTTTTATGCTTATATAATAATGTCCAAGTGGTACTCTAGATTGTACAAACACATAAAATAATTATTATGGTATATAGATAAAAAGATTAGTTTAAAAATCACCACCTTTTCTCAATCAATCATTTTTGAAATTGATTTTTTTTAATCATATTAAGCCTAACATACGTTTAATTTAGATGTTATGGTCATATTTAATTTATGCATAATTTGATATAGTCTGATAATTCAAAGTTCGGATACATCGGTATGATTCGCGAACCCGAACAATAAATCTACTGTTGGAAAATTTTGGACATATATAATTATATGTATATTTGTTATATATAATTAATGGTTGACATGTCAAAAATGTAGTTGTGGTGAATGGGATATCGACTCTCGGGGTGTATGGAACAAAGAAATAAAATAAATGAACCAGTGGGAACTTGAACCTATCGACGCGCGTCTCCCGGGTATCATGTGGGTTCGGTTTGTATGGTTAAGAAATTCAAGTAATAATATTATTATTATTAATATTATTAAGATAATATTATTATTAATATTATTAAGAAGTTTAATGTGTGTCATTAAACATAGAATTGAATTTGGTAGTTTTATTTCTTTATAATGAATATGTATAATGACAATTATGATTGTTATTAACATGATGACACATTTCTAGTATAAATAGAGATTGTGTGGTTCATTGGAAAACACACAAACACACCAAAAGGCATACACCTTTTCACATACTCTTACAATCTCCATACTTTTGAGAACTTCAAAACATATAGTTGTTTTTCCTTTCGTGTTCTTAAACATACAACTTTTCGATAAGTGTTCGGGCTTGGATTATATTCGGTAGTGTAAAACTACTCGGTTGTTTTACCCTGGGAAATAGACAACGAATCTATTTTAAGGGGATCGTGAATTTCACGAGACTCAACCAAAACTTGTTTCTTCTTTGTTTCTACATATTCTAGTTTCAATCTTGTATTTGTTTTAGTCATTTCCCAATTGTATTGTATTTTATTTAATGAAAATTGGTATTAGCTCCTACAAACTTAAAATAGATTCGTTGTCTATCTCCCAGGGTAAAACAACCGAGTAGTTTTACACTACCGAATATAATCCAAGCCCAAACACTTATCGAAAATTCTTGTGTTTAAGGAACACTAAAAATGGAGAGAGCAAATTGTGATGCTTGTAAGTGGGTGTAGACAAGTTGGTAAATGTGTGTCTTACAAATGAACCACATCATCTCTATTTATACTAGAATATGGTCATGGGTATAATGACCTACATTAATGTCATTATGGTCATTATTTCAATTCAATACAAAGAAAATAAAACCACAAATTCAAATATATATTTTAATGACAAACATTAAAATATAAATATTATTATCAATAATATTATTTGAATACACTCCAATAAACCAAGTGGCAAAACCGAGTGGCAAAACCGAGTGGCAAAACCGAACCAACATGAAACCCGGGAGACGAGCGTGAATAGGTTCAAGTTCCCACTAGTTCATTTGTTTTATTTCTTTGTTCCATACACCCCACTCTGATTATGTTCTCTACTTTAGTACAAACTTAAAATAGATTTTTCCTCCCTTGCTAATATCGGTTGAAAAATACATATTATTTTTTTTTCGATTTTGCTTTTTAATAGCATCGATTCGGAAAAAGTTTTGATTGAAATGTTTATGTAAAACAAGATGTTTGGTTAAGTTTATTATAAATTGGTAAATCAAATTTTTGGATTTAAAGTTTATTATATCAAGTTTTCAAAGTTTGATTTTGAATAACTTGATATATTGTTTAAAACAATTTTGGATTTAAAATTTATAATTGTGAAAATTATTGTTGTTAATTATAAGTTTTGCAATCATATTTGTTTGTAAGGTTCAAGATAGTCATAGGCTTCTTGAGTTGATTCTCATTAGAGATGATATTTGAAATAAATCTTACAAACATTTTGTATATCATTGTGAAATTTGTTAATTATTAAAAATTATGTTGGTTTGTAAGTGATTTTGATTTCCATTTTCTTCATCTCAAGGTAGCTTTGGCTTCTTGACTTATGGTTTCAATTTGTGAGACTATTTGGAAATCAAATATTTCGGATTTATATTTCATAATATTGTCGTTATTCTTTAATTATAAAGAATTTGTTTGAGAAAATATTTTATAAACTTTTCGTAATTTCCATTTTATACATATCATGAATAATTTGGTATCTTGAATATAGTCTCATTGTGTGAGATATTTGGAAATTAAAAGTTTTTTGGATATAAATGTTTTGATTTATTTTGTTTCAAGTATCAAGATAACTTAGGTTTTCTTGAATTTAATCTCATATAGTGAGAAAATGTACTTGAATCTTTGGTTTTAAAACTTTATAACTTTTAGTTATCAAGATTGCCTTGACATCTTGAATTTATTTTCAATCTTGTGAGAGTTTACTTTATGATTTTCAAAATTTTGAATTTAAGAAAAGTACATTCATTCATGTTATTTCCATTTTATGCATGTCAATGTAGCTTTAGCTTCTTGACATATGGTTTCAATTTTTGAGACTATTTGGATATTGAATGTTTGGATTGAAATTTCGCATTATTGTTGTTCTCTTGAATTATAGAGATTTTTTTTTTTTTGAAAAATTTTAATTTCCATTTTATACATATGAAGATTACTTTGGTTTCTTGAATATAGTCTTCTCATAATGTGAGATATTTGGAAATTATAAGATTTTTGAAGAAAAAAAAAAGGTTGTGTTGCTTTAAGATTTCAAGATAACTTTGGGAACTTGAATTTTCTCAAATTTGGTAAAAGTTAAATTCTTCGGATTTTATATCTATGGATTGCTTTGGCATCTAGAATTTTACTTTCAATCTGTGAGACTTGGGAAAAATGTTGGTTTAAATTAGTGAGTAAGATACAAGATAGTCTTTGGCAGGGCCGGATCTAGGGGTGGGCGAGCCGGGCGACGGCACAGGGCATCATCCAGTTTAGGGGCATCGTGAGCATAGTCCAAGTCATAGTATACTAGGCTCGTCAAGGTTAAAATCCGTCATTTGGAATGGGATATGTGGAAATATGTACGTAAGTATTTTATAATCTAGTTAATATAGGAAAATAATAAAAAGTTTGAAGCTTCAAATCTTGTTAATGGGGTTTGTAGTGTTTGTGTTGGTGAAGAAGATGAAATCTGGTTATTTTCATATGGGTCCCACTAAATTAAGTGAAAAAGTTACCTAGATACAATAAAATAATAAAAAGTAGCCATATATTCTTACACTAAAAATATATTATTAAATAAAAAATTAAATTTTCTAAACAATTTAAATAGTTATCTTGATAAGATTAGGAGACCGTACATATTATGATTTATACTATCGCACAAGAAATGTCAGTTTTTTTTAACATTTTCATATTACTTAAATGCAAGATATTTATGTTTTGACTCTCACCTCAATATAAAATTATAATATAAATGATGAAAATCACACTTTTTTCGATATTTACAATTTTAAAAAATTGTTTATACACTTTTAATTGATTTTGTAATATCAGTGAATTTATTTTAGACTTGATTAAATTCTACATGATTCATCGCCTCTATTTCGTGATTATGGTCAGGGTGTAGTTTGCAATTCCTTGAAAATATTGTGTTGTTTGCTCTAAATTTTTTTTAGAGGGGCATTGTTGAGATCGTTTTGCCCAGGGCAACAAAACACTTAGGACCGGCCCTGGTCTTTGGCTTCTTGATAAGATTATACTTGAAATATATCTCATTATTAATTGGAGCATTCTGATTGTTGAGGCTTATTGGTCAAATTTGCATTTTTTTATTTGATAAAAATGACAAATGTTGTACAATGCCTAACATGGAAATGTACATGAAGGAAGATGTGCATAATGCGGCCATGATTTCCGATTTTTCGGAAGTAAATTTGGTGTGAACCGATTCAAGTGGATGGTATGTCGATACGGGTGCTACCCGTCATGTGTGTTTCAATAAAAATATGTTTATCATTTTCAAAGATGTTGAAAAATGAGTAAAAACTTTTTATGGGAAACTCGGCTACCACATATATCAAAGGTGAAGGAAATGTTATCTTAAGGATGACTTTCGGAAATTATGTCATGTTGAGCAACATCTTGTATGTTCCGGGGATTCATAAAAATCTTGTGTCCGGATTGTTGCTTACTAAGTTTGTTATTCGGGATTGTGTTATCAAAATGTGGAAGTGTTGTTGGTAAAAATGTTAAAATTAAATGTGACAACTTGTAACCGCGATTTTGATAAAATGCTAATAAAGTTGTTCATTTAATTGTTAAATATTTAACATGGTTGATTATGCCGTATAAATTTAATTAAATTTGTTTTAATTAATTGAATTGCATAATGCATACCACCAACATTCATTATTGATTCAACTCACAAACATAACAAATTCATCCTTCCATTTGGTTGAAAGAAATAACCAAAACTCCTTGATATACACGAAAAGGTGTAATTTTACTTAATGGAAAGTAATTGATACATTAATTTGTACAAATGTGGGGGTACGTCGTGTGTCGACTAATTATCTTTTATATAAGATACCCCGTGAGGATAAAATGAACATTGTACAAACTTTGGTTTGGAAGAAAACCGTATCATAAGTACGTCCAACTGTGGGGGTATGTCATGTGTCGACTAATTATCTTTCATATAAGATACCACGTAAGGATAAGATGAAACATTGTACAAACTTTGGTTTGAAAGAAAACCGTCTCATAAGTACGTACGAATGTGGGGGTGCCTTGCTAAGGTAGTCATTCATCATCCGAAATGCTACATCAATGTAAGGAATATATTCTAAATAATTGATGTATAAATTGGCACATATCATTGTCCTATATTTACATTAGTCAAGTGTACAATGTATAATAGTAAGACATAATACGATATGATAACTACTCTCGATTGAAGTTATCAAGATTAACTATCAAAAGTTAAATGATAACATCGCGGATCCGCTTATGCAAAAAGGCTTAAGTAGAGAGTTAGTTATTGTGGAATGGAACTAAAGCCCTTGGAATAAAGTTTATGCGAAGGAAACCTAACCTAGTTGACTGGAGATCCCAAGATCTAGGTTCAATAGGACAACCTAATTGTATAAACGAAGGGATGTCACTGTGGGGGTAACGGAATTCCTCCAAACATTCTTAAGGGGAGTAAATTTTACTACTTCCTAGTCCATTCCTAGTTCAGTGACAATGAGGATAAGCATTATGGCTTTTAATGATTCCTAGTAGAGAATCACCTATGTGAGGGAGAAGTGGGGTCGCTTCGAATAGAATTGTTGGGGCACAGTTCTTAGTAGCTCTCGCAGAACCAGGCAGTGTCCATGACCAAGACGGGCACGATAAGAGGATATGAACAAGTTAGGGAGAGTCTTGTGAGAATGTATACTGTCGTCTACACAAAAGGCGGATTCAGTTCAAGGACATCGCGTCTACTGACTGCTAGGAGACTAAGTGTACTTCTCAAGGGAAAGGGTAACACCTACCTATCCTTTGCAAGACTTAACTGTTGAACATTTATCGAAATTTTGTTGTGTTTTTGATCGATCTCTATTCATGTGGGGGATTGTTGGAAAATTTTGGACATATATAATTATATGTATATTTGTTATATATAATTAATGGTTGACATGTCCAAAATGTAGTTGTGTTGAATGAGATATCGACTCTCGGGGTGTATGGAACAAAGAAATAAAATAAATGAACAAGTGGGAACTTGAACCTATCGACGCTCGTCTCCCGGGTATCATGTGGGTTCGGTTTGTATGGTTAAGAAATTCAAGTAATAATATTATTATTATTAATATTATTAAGAAGTTTAATGTGTGTCATTAAACATAGAATTGAATTTGGTGGTTTTATTTCTTTATAATGAATATGTATAATGACAATTATGATTGTTATTAACATGATGACACATTTCTAGTATAAATAGAGATTGTGTGGTTCATTGGCAAACACACAAACACACCAAAAGGCATACACCTTTTCACATACTCTTACAATCTCCATACTTTTGAGAACTTCAAAACATATAGTTGTTTTTCCTTTCGTGTTCTTAAACACACAACTTTTCGATAAGTGTTCGGGCTTGGATTA
Organism: Calendula officinalis; assembly: GCA_963853835.1. Taxonomy (NCBI): domain Eukaryota; kingdom Viridiplantae; phylum Streptophyta; class Magnoliopsida; order Asterales; family Asteraceae; genus Calendula; species Calendula officinalis. The sequence continues at coordinate 21,298,506 of OY970827.1, forward strand.
TATTCGGTAGTGTAAAACTACTCGGTTGTTTTACCCTGGGAAATAGACAACGAATCTATTTAAAGGGAATCGTGAATTTCATGAGACTCAACCAAAACTTGTTTCTTCTTTGTTTCTACATATTCTAGTTTCAATCTTGTATTTGTTTTAGTCATTTCCCAATTGTATTGTATTTTATTTAATGAAAATTGGTATTAGCTCCTACATCTACATTGAATTATAACCTTCTCCAACTGATGTCGGATATAGTTTATTACTTCTATTTGGATAAGATTAAATTAAAGAGTAATGATATTGAGTTTTACCATTTAATCATACTCATAGTCATACTCATTAGATGAATATATGTGTCAAAATCAAGAGATGATATTATGAGAAAAATTAGTGAATTACACATATCATCTTATCAAATGGATAAAATTATGAATATGAACAAATGGTCATTTCTCTAAATTTAAATAAATCAAATATGTTCTAAATCAAAATTTCATCTCATTCGTGATATACATTTAAAACCTGCCGCTAAAAGTTACTCATTATATCTATTACATTTACCATAACATGTATATTTACTTCTATACCCTTAATGAAAAGAATTACACTAATAACCCCTCCACTTTTAAGCCCTCTACTTTTTAAAAGTTTTAAAATAGCCCCTCCACTTTTAAACTTTGTCAATTTCATTTAAAAGTTTAAATGTTTTTTAAAGTTATAGTTCCTCCGTTTCAAAATAAGTGATATATTTTTATTTTAAGCCTTTTTCAAAACAAGTGATACATTTTGAAAAAATGTCTTATTTGGTAAAAAAAAAGTTAGTGGGACTCTCACTCACTTACTATTTTATTTAATATAGTTAAATAACATATTTATCATTAATTTTAGTTTTTAAAATCATTAAAATCAAAATGTCACTTGCTTTGCGTATACTCCGTAGTCGACGTGGATGAACCTTTGTGACCTTAATGAGTTTTTCTTCTCATATGAAATATCTTTTCACACACATTTTATTTTTTAAATATAAAATGACATTTATTATAAAATTAGTATATTTATTTGAGAGTTATGCTATTGAAAATATATTGTAAGATATATTTCATTTTCTTAATATAAAATAAACTTTTGAATGTTGTATGAATATATCGATATACAATATTTTGAATATTATGTGAAAATCCTTGCGATATTGTACGGGTAAAAATCTACTAATTCATGATAAAGACAAACAATGTTTTTTGATAAAAAAAATAATCGTATCAATAGTAATTTTAATCTTTTGTTTTTCAAGTAGAATTTTGTTTTTTTTTTAATTATAATCTTCTACTCCAATTTACAAGAAACGACACGTGTAGCTAAAGAGGAAAAATACGTGTCTAACTAACTATACGACGTCGTTTTTTGCAACGCCCAACGGCACTTCCGATTTCGTGTCGTAGTCGGAGTCTCTACCACAGACATCGTTGTTTGTTTTTCTACCGAGATCCTTCGCCATAATCCTGCTAAAACCCTAGAAACATAAACATACCCCCAATATCCCAAATCTAGTTAATTTCGAATGCATCACACCTGATTTCCTCAATAAATTTAGCAGAAACAGCAACAAATCTTGAAGATAGCTAGGGTTTCGATTTTGGAAAGAAAGTTTTAAGAGAAAAACCAAGTGATGGTTGAGGATGACAATGGAAGGAATTAAAAAAGTTGTGATTTTAGAAAATGGGAGCTCGTCGTCATCAGCTGACGGTAAACCTCCCAATCCACTCACCGCCACCCCAGGCTATCGCCAGTGCTTCAGTGGCTCATCTGACCTCGTAGATTCTTCGTCGATCAAGAAGTCTCTAGTTCGACATTCATCTCTGGTAAGCTTTGCAGCAATTTGGGATAATTATTTGCTATATTTACAATTCGGAATGTGATTTATAAATTACATCTTACTTCTATAATTTGGTAAGTTTATAAGATTTGGGGATTTTGTGTGTTGTAATTAAGTTGCCCTTGAAAGGAGATGCAGTTTGAGTTGCAGCTGGAAAGGACATATATTTACACTGAAATTTTACCTTCTAGAGAAAATAGATGGTTGAATTACAATCTAGGGCAAATTGTAATAAACAGTATAGCTTGTTATTATATTTGCTTAATTCCGGCAAAAAAGATGGTACCAATATGAATGATTTTGTAACAGTTTACAGAAGGTTACCAATTTAGAAGTTGGATAGTTTAGTAATGATATAGTAACCTAGGTTCCAACTCAGGAAACTGTGCATCTATTCAATGTCATGTGCTAGCAAGCATGATAATATAACCTGGTTATTTTTCGTATCCTTGTGTTCTGGATGATAAAATACATGTGAAGTGAGTCACTTTAAATTGTATACATGAGTGTGGATATTTACAATTATATCTGCATGCATATGTCATCATTTAACATCTTCTATGTGCCTTTTGGCTATGTACAAGATTAAAAATGTACTAGATCTTGTAATTCATGAATCATGAAATGATTTTAGAATTTAGATTACAGTTTCAGCTGACTTCAAGCTCTTAAAATAATAAAATTTAGAGTAAATTAGATTTTTCATCTCCGTGGTTTTCCTTTTCTGCAAGTTCCATCCCTCCCAACTTGTTTTAGCATTTTTCGTACTTGTGGTCCTTTATATCTGCAGGGTTCGTCCGTGAGCCACCTAAAATGTCCAAAATACCCTTATCTTTATCTTTTTAGGTTTTAACTGTTTTAAAACTTCTTTCTTGAAAACGTGTGGGTTTGCTTGATATCAAGAAAAGAAAAAAGAAAGAAAAAATAACTAAAAACCAGAAAAAATGAAGATAAGATTATTTTGGTCATCGAGGTGGGTCAGGGACAAAACGTGCAAAAAGGAAAGAATCGAACCTCGAGGAGGAAAAATGCAAAAAAAGACAGGAGGGACGAAAGGTGTAAAAATGGAAAACCACAGGGATGAAACTGTAATTTAGTCTAAAATGTATATGATATTGTTTATATATTTGTTGAACAAGAAAGCAAGAGATGGTGAAAAAGTGAATGGGTAATTCTGTGTATGGATTTTGACCATAAGTTGTATAGGTAAGAAGAAGGATAGCAGATGCATCTGTTGAACAAATACAAGATTCTAAAGCTGAGTTTTTACCAGTAATCCGGTCAGGAGCATGGGCAGATATGGGGTTTCGTGGAAGCATGGAAGATGTATTCATATGTACTGACAGTTATGTGCATGATTATGGTGCCAAGAATCTAACTGAAGAACCTGCTGCCTTTTATGCGGTAATATTTTCACTTTATAACTAATTTCTTTGGCTGAACACAGAATTAAAGGTATATAAGTATATCTAATTTAATATTTAAATTAAATGAAATAATATTACAGTTATGCCCTTAATGTGTTACTGAATGGTTTTTGTTTGCAGGTTTTTGATGGACATGGAGGAAAACATGCAGCTGATTTTGCATGCGAGCATTTGCCAAGATTGATCTTTTCAGATGATGATTTCCCAACAGATGTTGAAAAGGTTATTTCCTCAGCATTTGCACAGACTGACACTGCTTTTGCTGAAGCTTGCACTTTGGATGCTCAGCTTGCTTCTGGTACAACTGCATTGGCTGCTCTTGTTATTGGCAGGTTCGTTTGCTTATTTATTTGATTTTTATATATCACATAACCTTTATTTATAAACAATTCCTCGAATTTCAGGAATATACTAGCTTAAATTATTTAAACAAGGTTAAAATTCACCGAGAAAAATCCAGAATTATTAAATTTAACGTGGTAGAAGTCGTTTGTATTCCATGACATGTGTCCAAGTGGTTGTTTGTACTTGCTAATCTTTCACAACCAATTTTCCCTACTACTAATATACATTACAATCTCCTAAAGTACACAACAACAGCGATCCCCAATCCCGCCAAAGGTGGGTATGGGGGAGTTGAGATGTAGACAGTCATAAATGTATTTGGGAGTAGAGAGACTGCTTCCCAAAAGACCTTTGGCAAAAGTGTGGTGGGGAAAAAATGTGTGATGTCAGGAGTATATAGATACCCTAAAGAGATAAACTAGTGTGAAACATGTATGACATATAAAACATGAAAAAACATGTGAAGCATGTAAACCTACAATTGTAAAAGATCAGGTAAGACATATAAGGTATGTAAAACATGTAAAGTATTTGTAAAACATGTGGGGTACTTATGCATATATGGCCTGAAGCAAGTAAAACATATAAAACATGAATGGCATGTGAAGCATGTTTAAAATACAGATCTAAAATACAGCCTCCTAAAGTCATTTTATTATAAAAAATTGTATAATTATCAATATAGTTTTTGTAACCATATGTAATACATTAATTACATTGTATTGAACATCAATACGTACTTCAATTATTTATAAGAGCAACAATACGTACTTCAATTATTTATAAGAACAACAATATGTACTTCAATTATTTATAAGAACAACAAGACATACATAATAATTTATAAAATTCAATAGAATGTTGACATGTCAAATTGACCTGAACATTTTCCACGCATTAACCAAAACGGGTCAAATTGGTGGGAAGGTGACCAATGTGTAATTTTCATGCATAAAGCCTCATCAATGAAATTAATTGGATTAATTATTGACAGAATTTTGGACAAAAAATGTTTGGTTTTGCAGGTCTTTGGTGGTGGCAAATGCTGGAGATTGCCGGGCTGTTTTATGCAGGCGTGGTAAAGCAGTTGAAATGTCTAGGGACCACAAACCAATCTGCATCAGAGAGAAGAAACGAATAGAAGCTTCCGGAGGATACGTCTATGACGGTTATCTCAATGGACAACTTAACGTTGCTCGTGCAATAGGAGACTGGCACATGGAAGGACTCAAAACCCAAGATGGCGGGCCCCTCACTTGTCAGCCCGAGTTCATGACCACAAACCTCACAGATGAAGACGAGTTCCTGATCATCGGTTGTGATGGAATATGGGATGTTTTCATGAGTCAAAATGCGGTTGACTTTGCTAGAAGGAAATTGCAAGAGCACAATGACCCGGTTTTGTGTAGTCAAGATTTGGTGAATGAGGCTTTGAAGAGAAAAAGTGGAGACAATTTGTCTGCTGTTGTTGTCTGCTTCCAGTCCCAACCGCCCACGAATTTGGTGGTCCCACGTGGGAGAGTGCAGAGGAGTGTTTCTGCTGAAGGTTTGAAGGAGTTGCAGAGCTTTTTGGATGGTTTGAAAACTTGAACATTTTTGTTTAATTTATAGTGTTTCTTGTTGTTAGATGTTGAGAGGTTGATTGAACTGTAACATATGCGGCCAACCATGGATATCTTCTTATTCTTGGTCTCAAGTTGGTTAAAAGATTCTTGTTTTTTTGTTTGGTGTCTAACAAACTGAGGATATTTATGTGGTTGCATGAATCTTCTGAACTTGTGTTTTACTCGTACTTGGTACTTGTACGTACCTTTTTCTTAGGGTGTCAAATTTGTACCGAATAAAACCAACCAACATGCTACTAATTGTACCAATAATAGTTGGTAGCCAATATGTTGGTAGTCAACATATTTGGTTGGCAAACCATAGAATTTGTTTATGTAATATATCGATATTAATCACCTCAAGTTGCCGCCAAATTACCAGATCCTTCGCAACATTAGCGTGGCATGTGGCATCGATTTCCCCATTTGTCCTACAAATTAGTTTTTTATGGTGTATATATCATCGCTAAAATGTTATGCACTCTGGTTGAATAAAAGTACCATTTCGCTAGTTTTACATTTATATTTCCTTTTGGTTTATATGTTTTTTTTTCATCATCATGTGCGCAACATATCTTTTGTAGCTCGGTTGTTTTATATGAAAAGGATGCATGCAAAGTAAGAATATATCCATAGATGTTTTTGAAACAGTAAGACACATGACCCAAACAGAATTATTAATTGAAATCATGTTTTGATGTGAAGAAATTGAAATGAACGGAAATGAATTTTTTTTAATTGTAAAATTGAGGACTTTCCCACCGTGGTGTTGTATATCCCAGCGATATCCGGTATTTATGGTGTCCCACATGGTTGTGGGTTCAAGTATCGGCATGGAAAAAAGGTATAGAATTAGACTCTGTGTGTGTTAGCCGATCAGAAAAAATAAAATAAAAAAAATAATGAATGCTAAGATATGAACCCCTAACATTTTAATCAAAATAATAATAAATTTACACTGACATTGGATTTTATTTCCTTTTGTTTTAATCAGAGCACCTGTAATAATGCGATGGCGGGTACATGACCATTTTGATCAATTTAATAACGAATAGCATCGGAATTCATGATTTGTTATATTATCTATACTTCTATATCAATATATTATACTATATTATAATGGATTTGAGAGTTTTTTAAACAAAAAAGTTTTAAAAGAGACTCATCACCCACTAACTATCTAATTTAATATAATCTAATATTTATTATAATTTTTTGCCTCAAACAATGTAAACCCCAAATATTATCAAGCGGAGGAAGTATAAAACTTACCATACATTAGTACATATAACATTTTTGAAGTTGATGTGACACAATAAATAGTAAAATATTATATATATTTTTTAACTTCGCATGCCTATTTTTTCTTTTATGGTAATCGGAGTTCTGACTCACTTTACGAGCCGACTAATCTCCGGCGACCAAACGCTTTGGGATAGTCCGGAGTCGATGTGGATGAACTCTTGTGGCCTTAAGGAGTTTTTCTTCTCATATGAAATATTTTTGCACCCACGTTTTGTTTTTTAAATATAAAATGACATCTAATATAAACTTAGTATATTTATTTGAGATTATGATATCGAAAATATATTAGAACACATATTTCGTTTTCTTAGTATAAAATAATATTTTGAGTGTTGTATGAATATATATCAGTAAACACTATTTTGGATACTATATGAAAATCCCCGCGGGATCGTGCTGGTAGAAATCAACTAAGACATTCCTATTTAATTAGGTCTTAACTTCAGTTTTTTTTTATGGAAGTTCTTAAAATTCAATTATCAAAATAAAATGATGAGGCTCAGATTCAAACCAATGACCTTTTGATTGTTACTCAATGACTTAACCAAGTAGACCGGTGACAACAGGGGGTAACCGGCGGCGTCTTCACACCCCCCCCCATTGGCACGCCTATTCAGTTGGGGGTAAGGGGCTATACACGTGTGTATATGTTTTATAATGGTGGGCTCAAAAAATAAAGATAATGGTAATTATGACATGTGTATGTCAGTTGAAGTGTCTGCTGATGTGAAGCTAATTTGACAAAAACTAAAGTGTCAGTTGACGTCACATTTAACATTAGTCATAGTAAGATCAATTTCTTAAAAATTAAGAGCAACAATGTAACGCCTCAATTTTTAAAACATCATTTAAAACATATTTTTAAATAAAAATATTACAAAGTCAAATATCCCAAAATACGGTTTAACAAAAACCTTTGAAAAGTTTATCAGATTTATAAAACACGGTGTTACAAAGATAATATCATAACCATAGGATAAACGGGATCTACCTACGAGCTCCCGAGCTAATCAACACTAGGCCACTTCTATCGCGACCTTCTAATCCATCGATCTCGAACCTGAGTACATTGTCAAAAACAAAGTAGTACGTGAGACAAAATAGTCTCGTGAGATACATGGGTTTTCGACCCATGCTCAAAAAATAATAAAAGTCATTATACTCATTTCTTTTCTTTATTCACCTATTAATTATCAACTTATATTCTTATTGTTTATTCATACTTACTAGTAAGCTAATCGTATGCTTACCCATCACATAATCACATATATGTAAGCTATCCATAAACTTACTCCTTTTATCACATACGCCACGGATCAATCCGAAGCAAACTCCCCCGATGTGGGTTATCATTACAAGATCACATGGTAATTGGGGTTCTCCCAAACTTACCAAGATCACCAACTCCCCCGTCTCGCGGGTTATCGTAATCCCCCTTTTTATCGGGTTATCATAATCCCCCTATTGTCGGGTTATCGTTCACATAGATATACTACCCTTGCGCAGGGAGGTACCGCCCCAAGTAGTAATCTCAACTCCCCCACGAATGGGTTATCGTTATCCGGATACTTTTGTTACACACATTGAACATCAAATATGGGCCTATGCCCCACCAATTCATAATCAAACACAAATTAGAATACATCTATTCTAATTATCATATTATTCTCTTTTTCTTATTCAATTTCGATATTGACTTTACCAAGTCCTTTATTAAATAAAGCATATTTATCATTTATCAACATCATATTACTTTAACTTCACTTTTGACTAGAATACGAATCTAGTCACTTTATACTTATTCTCCTAGCAATTCAATCACTACTTTTATTAGTATATTATACTAATCAACATTTGATACTTGAAAATCATTCTCATTAGTTTTATTAATACATATTATTAATAAATCAAATATCTTACTTTCTAATTCATACTCTTAATCATACGTCATATTAATAAAGGATTATTAATCACTTTTTCATTATCAAAATCTCTTTCAAAATCATTAGTCATTCAGACATACTTAGATAGTCTAATATTGGTATTTTCATATATTTTCAGTCATATCTTTATTAAAACATTTAATTAATAAAGACTCATAAAATATTATAGTTTTCACAATCATTTGCTATGTACTCAGTAAAAGTCTCATGTACTCACCTTAGCCAAGCTTAATCTTCTTGTGCTTCTTGAACCAAATCTTCACTTCCAAAGACTTGTGAACTCCAAGTCTTTCAACAAATGTCCTAATCATGAAACCACACAAGGTTTAACATCAAACATTACCATTGACTACATATTATACCACTAGTTAACCACTAGTATCATTTTCCCCAATTTCCACCAAACCCTAATTTCATAAATCTCAATATCATCATAAATCCATGTTATGAACATGTTTTCCTTGACAAAATACCATAAATCTGAGTTATACATATCCATTTCATCACCCATGGCAAACCCTCCAACTAGGGTTTGCATACAACACCAATTTTCCCCCCAAAACACCATCTATAACAAATAAGAGTAGAGATTTACCTTATACTTCAACAATAAAGCAAGAATCTTCAAGAATGAGTGTGAAAATCGGTTACAATGGCTCCCTTACACTCAAAATCGTCCACACACACTTGGGAGAAGATTCTAGGGTTTTTGAAATGAGAGAAATGGCTGAAATCACGTTTTTATACCGCCAGGCACGACTTCGCGCCGCGAAGGGTAAGTTCGCGCCGCGAACTTCCCGCGTCGGGAACTCCTCGCGATCGGGAACGGGTCGGGAACTCCATGTCTGAAAAACCCCAACTCACTGTATGATGTTCGCGATCGCGAACCATAGTTCGCGTCGCGAACTGCTCCAGGCAGCTAGGCTGCAACTCCTTGTCACCCGGTTCCCCGGTTTCGACCTTAACCATATCAAACGATGTCCAAATGACACGAAAGCAATTTCCACGTCTTTTAAACGATTTATCTGTATTTATCATATTTTTACATAATTTATTCGATTCAAAATTTCAAGTCGTTACAAACAATACTTAATGCTTTATTTATTAGTAGTAAACAATGCGTTAACTTGTCATAAGTGTACTTTTATTTATGTCACTAAATTTCTAATCTTCTATTTATAGTCGACATGCTCATACATATTCATTCACTTATTCAATCTTAATAATACCTCTTAAACTGATTATCGTCAAATTACTATAAAATGAATAACGTGAATTTTCTTCTTGCTACTGTTATCACACTTATGTTTCTTTTGGGCAACGTGCATGCTTTAGAGTGTAATCCAGATGAAGATATAAATGGTTGTTATCCAGACCTGGAGGCACGTGTACCAGCTTCTTCAATTTGTTGCAATGAATTAGCAAACCATAGAATTTGTTTATGTAAATATATCGATATTAATCGCCTCAAGTTGCCGCCAAATTACCAGATCCTTCGCAACATTAGCGAACCATGTGGCATCGATTTTCCCATTTGTCCTACAAATTAGTTTTTTGTGGTGTATATATCATCCCTTTGATAAAATGTAATGCACTCTGGTTGAATAAAAGTACCATTTCGATGGTTTTGCATTTATATTTCCTTTAGGTTTATATGTTTTTTTTCATCATCATGTGTGCAACGTGTCTTTTGTAGCTCGGTTGTTTTATATGAAAAATATGCATCCGAAGTAAGAATATATCCATAAATGTTTTTGTGACAGTAAGACACACGACCCAAACAAAATTATTAATTGAAATCATGTTTTGATGTGAAGAAATTGAAATGAACGAAAATGAATTTTTTTTTAATTGTAAAATTGAGGATTTTCCCTACCGTAGTGTTATATAGCCTAGCGGTATTCAGTGTTTATGGTGTCTCACATAATTGTGAATTCAAGTCCCAACATGACAAAAAGATGTGGATGTAGAGAGTGTGTGTTTAGCCGTTCAAAAAAAAAAAGAAAAAAAAAGGAATATATTGTTCTGAAGAACATATGAATGCTAAGATATGAACCCCTAACATTATAATCAAAATAATAATAAACTTGCCCTGAAATTGGGTTTTATTTCATTTTGTTTTAATTGGGGCACCTGTAACAATGCGGTGGCAGGTGTATGACCCTTTTGATCAATTTAATATTGAATAACATCAAAAATCACGATTTGTTATATTATCTATACATCTATATCAATATATTATACTATATTGTAATGGATTTGAGAGTTTTTTAAATAAGAAGTGTTAAAAATTCATACAACATATTTGTTTATTATTGACATATTTGTGTTTACCATTATTTTAGTTATCATTCATTTGTACAAGAAAAATGTAACGGAAACAACTTTTAAATCGCCATAAAATATAGGTATCTAGTTTAAAAAAATCTACAAAATACGTAGACGTATATCCACGCAAATTAACGGATAATTATTACAGCCATTTTTGCTGTTTAAAAAAAATAAAAATTTATTACAGCCATTTCAGTTACAAACCTTTGAACTTAATTTGTAAATTTTCATTTCTTAAGATACAGATGGTTTTTCAGTTCTTGTAATATCCAATTTTACACTATTCAAAAGGTTGTTTTGATCATACATTAATTTATATTAGTCTGGAAAAAAAATATTATTTGCGTTTTCGGAAATCAAATCAGGTGGGGAATTATTTATTGCGTTTTGAAAACTAATTATAACTAAACAAGTAATCATCTTTTATAAACACTAAAAAAACTACTTATTTAATTATTGCGATTTCAAATATCATAATTAAATCAAAACACTATTTTTCAAAATCACGTTTTGTAACCATTGATTATCCAAACACTAAAAAAAACTAATTATCCGAGTATCAATATTTCAAAACGCATAATTCATTTTCAATAACAAATCTCAAACACCCCTTTAGACCGGTGCCAATGGGGGGTAACCAATGACGTCTCCTTCCTCCCCCATTGATACGTTTAGTCAATTGGGGGGTAAGGGGCTAAACACATGTGTGTGTTTTATAATGGTGGGGCCCAAAAAATGAAGAGAAGATGATGACATGGAAATGATAGTTTTAGTGACTGCTGGAGTGGAACTGATTTGATAAAACTAAAGTATCCGTTATCGTTATTGTTGGCTCTGGTCTTACTAAGGTCAATTTCTTAAAAATTAAGAGTAACAGTACTAAATGCTTTATTTGTTAGTAGTAAGCAATGCCTTAACTTGTCATAAATTTACTTCAAATGTCACTAAATTTCTAATCATCTATTTATAGTCGACATGGTCATACATATTCATTTAGTTATTCAACCTTAACATCTCTTAAATTGATTATCAACAAATTACTATAAAATAAATAACATGAATTTTCTTCTTGCTACCATTGTCACACTTATGTTTCTTTTCGGCAATGTGCATGCTTTAGAGTGTAATCCAGATGAAGATATAAATGGTTGCTATCCAGACCTGGAGGCGACCACCTTCTTCAATTTGTTGCAATGAGTTAGCGAACCATCAACTTTGATTATGTAAGTATATCGATATCAATCGCCCCAAGTTGCCGCCAAATTACCAGATCCTTCGCAACATTAGCGAAACATGTGGCATCAATTTCCCCATTTGTCCTACAAGTTAGTTTTTTTAATGATGTATATATCTCCCCTTTTGATAAAATGTTATGCACTCTGGTTGAATAAAAGTATCATTTGGATGGTTTTGCATTTATACTTCCTTTTGATTTATATGTTCTTTTTTTCATCATCATGTGCACAATATGTCTTCTCTGGCTCGGTTGTTTTATATGAAAAAGATGTATCCAAATGTAGAAAGAGTGCATACAAGCATATTGACATATAAGTTACCACAAAATCATAAAATTCAAAGATTGCAATGATTTAACGAGAAACAACACACTATTAAACAAACATTTATTCCACTTCTCTTTCACTTTATGCGAGATTATAATGTGGTCCATTACAACTCATGATTCCATGCTCAAAAAGTGGATACTTCTAACATTATTGTATTCAACATTAATATTTATATTTTTAGTGATATGTTACTATAGAAAAAAAGCATCTTTCAGTTTTTAGAGGTTATATACTTGGTTTTATTAATATGTTTTAGAAGTATAAGTTCATAAAGATCGAATGAACAAAATATTAATCAACTAATGTTAATTGACCTCAATGTCATTGACTTTTTTTTCTGCAGTACCAAATTACTTATATTATATTTTTCATATTTGAAAAGATAAGATTAGTAGGCGTTTTTTCTTTTCTTTTTCAATAGTTTTTGTTGACTTATTGTTTTAAGCTAACTTCTTTTCTCTCTCTAATTATAGAATATTATCATCTAAATATACATAGTTGATGCCCTTCGTGATGATATACATGTTGCTACTACAATTAAGAATTAATTTTTGATATTTTATAATTGATGATATTTTACTTTAAAATGTTAAATAATCAATTTTATTAATATGAACATGATTCGATAGTACTATTTCCATTGTTTATTTGACATGCATTTTATTATATATTTTGCGAGTTAATCAGAAATATTTTGAAAATGAAAAATCTTGGAACTTATATTTTGTTTTTAATATAAAATAATATTTTTTTTGATGTTGTATGTATATCCGTAAACAGTTTTTTAAAGTATCATATGAAAATCTACCGCGATATCTCACACAGTAAAAACCTACTAGTTTACACTAAAACTGAAGTAATTTAACATATATACAATTAGCATTGATCAGGTACTGTTCATTAAAAGTAAACGGGACGGAGGTAATGTAACGGATGAAAAGGAACGGAGGGAACTAATGAAAAGTAATTCTACACAAAACATATCTCTAATTTCGTTAGACTCACATGACACTTATCAACCTACTTCATATATCCTCAAAATAGAATATAATAACATTAGAAAGGCTTCAAATGATTTTTTTAAATATTATTTTGTTAGTAAATTTATATTGCCACTGTCACATAAAACATATATACATACAACTTGGAGTTTTTTATAAGATTATAAGATTATGCGTAATTCATGATCGATATTTTAATGGTCATCTCTGACACATCAGCGTCACATCAGCTCGACTAAACACATTACAAACCCCGACCAAATGCACGTAACAAGGCGACCAAACCATTCCCCATTAAAAAATCTCTCCCTTTTTGAAAATCAGACGACCCACAAGGGTTGGCTGGACGACCAAATACCCTTTGGGACGCGTCGCAGGAGGACCTGCGTAACGAGAGGGACGCGTTGAGTGAGCATGCCACATCGGACGACCAAATGCATGCGACGCTGCGTTACATATAGTCTAACTGATTAAAAAACTCACCGGATAGCCGAAACAATCTTAAAAAAGCTATTTAATATTTATATTATACATGTAGAATTATATTCAAAGTATTCTTAATTTTTATGTAGTCATAAGAGACAAATCTTAGTTACTGAATCAAAAAATCTCTTATTCATCATCATTACCAAATCACATGTAATTCAATATACTACCACCACATATAAACTAAAATTTTACTAATCGCACATAATTAATAAGCAAATAATGTGGCATCACATAATCTTTTGATCTTCTATATTTTTAAAATTAGATGAATAAATAACGTAAGTTTCATATACCGCAGCGGAGCGCGGCCCGACTATACTCGTATTTAACAATTGCTAACCTATGTCATTACGGTACATATTAGCAACCTTCGTGTACATGTTTTGTTAGAATGTGCCATATGGTCAAATGTTAACAACCATTAAATGAGCATAAAATTAAAGAATCATTGGCTTAGCGGTATGATATTTGCCTCACATCCTTGAGGTCGGGATTCTTACATGCCTATTTGGAGACACTGGTGGACCTCTTTAGAGCCCGGGAAGACCCGTGTTACCCCTTAATTTTCGACCAGAAGTGTAAATATTTTTGAAAAAAAAAATAAAGTATATCTCGGTGCTTCCCCTAATAACGTGTTTGGCTACCCTTCACTTATAATTTCAGCAAAAAAATAGTCCGAACTTGAAATCCCCAATGTTGTTTAGATTATTAGTTAGCTCAGATGTTAATTTAATTTAATAAATATATGAAGCTCACTTTCCACTTTATTTGAACGAAAAACCAATACTTTTTGTCTCTCAGTTGGAATCATCAAAAACAAATATCAAACAACATAAACCAATTGATTTGTATTGTAGAAAATGAAACACTTATCAAGGTTAATGATGAAAATTTAATGACTCGTTTTCGGAAAACAGGGCAACGAAGTGACAACTTTAAAATGTAACATCTAGTTTTTATTCTAGTTTGTCATTTTGTAATGTTTAATGAATCTATATTTTTAAAATTTTTATCTTATTATATATTACGCGGAAAAAACTTATGCTACCCCTTAATATTTGTTTTGGATCCGCCAATGTTTGGAGACCATGTGTCATCGCACTTCCTGCACAACAACAACAACGACAGTAATGATAGGTTATGATAATCGTGAACGTGCATGCCTATGTATGTGAAAATTCTAGAAGGGGCTCATTAAACTAACTTTTGAAAGTGAGTTATACATGTGAATTATAACATGGTACAAGCTTAAGATGCAATAATTTCATATGGAAGCCCCTGTATTTTTGTAAATACTTACAAGCCAAATACAACATAGTTAAAAAATAGTTGATGATTTTTACATCATACAACTTAACCAATATACCACAATATGTGTTTTATATACTTATACAATCTGCAGTAATAATTATACAGTATGGTACAAACATTAAAATATATGGTGTAAGAATTAATTCCCTTAAAAAATACAGACTACCAATAAAAGAGACTCAACCAATTGGTCTAGATCAATTGACCACCAAGGGTTGCCTTGAGGAGTTTGCCTTCAAAAGGTCTTGGGTTCAAGACTTGTTTGGGGCATTCTTTAGGAGAAAAAAAAGTGGTGGAGTTTATTCCCCATAAAAGGAGATACGTTCGAGGAATGCATACTGTCCGTTTGGATGTCACTACATTTATCAAACCACTAACTTACTAACTAGTTGTTCAAAAAAAAAAAAAAAACCAACAAAAGAGACTAGCATTTCTCATCTGACGATTATATAATTTATAATTTTGACTTAATTAATATACTTCCCCTGTTACAAAATAACTAATACATTGTTGATTTTACAAATTTTAAGTCAAAAAGTTATAATAAATATTAGATTAGATTAATTGGATAGTTAGTTGGGATGAGTCTCATATCTTTTGAATAAAATGAAGATAATGATGTTTAAAAGTAAAAGTAATGGTAAATAAATCATTAATTAACTATATTAAATAAGACTTACAGGGTACCTGCGCTATGCGATGACAAGTACCCTGTGACTATATTTGGTTGTGATCAATTGGTGGTGGTGGTGGCTAGTGGTCGCAGATAGTAGGTGGTTGTGGTGTTAATTTGAACATTTTAATGTTTAATGGATTGATAATGATTATTTTGTGTCATGTAAGGAACATATGATTTAGTAGCTTGGTTGGTTATGACATTGTGTTAATAATGCAGAGGCCTTAAGTTCAAGTTCTGCATGATGCATATTTTTTATAAACAAAAATTTATTCAGAAGTAGTAAATTTGTTGGCTGAAAATTAAGCATTGTTAATTTGAGAAGATCCCAAATGTATTATATATATATATTTAAGATTTAGTTGTTATGAGTTACACTACTTTTTACTATATAAAATAAATTATTAAAATATACGGAGTATCACTTATTTTGAAAGCGTAAAAAAGAAAAAAATCACTTATTTTTTTAAATGGAGGAAGTATGTATGACTTCATGACTTGCATAGTCTGCCATATGAATATATGATATGTGTGTATTTAAGCGAGCTATTCTTTCTCCAGTAAAGATAAATTCTTAAAAAACTTTTTTTTCCCTTAAAATCTTTTTAAATCACAGCTGATAGAATTTATCAATTTATAACGCGTTCAATGTTAAATTTGTCAAATATTCCTTTTCAAAATATTTTTAGTAGGTTTTCTTAAGAAACACTGCACTTATCAATGTCGTTTTTTAAAGAATTTTTAATACTTATCCTAGATCATGGCATCGTTATGTTGATTGGACAAGGGGGGAAAGCTAATAAATTTGTGTTAGTGGTTCCTTTTTTGGTGATTGGTTTTGTGTGCAATCCACTTGTGTGATTGTTCGGTTACTGGATTAAATTATTTATCTTAAAATTTAGATATATTTAATATTAGTTGATGAAATTTTAGATGAAATATGTAATTTATATTTCTTAATTTGTTTTGAGAAGGAAACACTCTCTAAATTACTATAAATCATCATATCGTTTATAAGGTCATATTCAAGAAGGTCCATGATTTTTATAAAATTCAGAGGGACAAATCTCAGTATTTGGATCAATTAACCTCAAATCACCACCACCACCAACATCACATGTGATTCAATATACAACCACCACATCATCAAATCACATGTGATTCTATATACAACCATTGCCGCCGGCAACCACCTCCGGCCGACGCAATCACATGTGATTTAATACACATGAGGTGGTGGTGGTGTTAATGTGTTGAATCACATGTGATGTTGGCGGTGGTGGTGGTGATTCGGGGGTTGATTGATCAAGGGCGAAGATTTGTCTCTCATGGCTTTATAAAAATCATGGACCTCTTTGAACATTTCTCGTTGTTTATAATGAGATTTGAACTCATAACCAGAAATTAATTAATAGAGAATACCTTCAAACACATTCTAATGCTAGATTACAAGTTTTTTGATAATTTATATTGATTAATTGTGACGATAAAATAATTATACTTATGAAATACATCATATACTAAAGCACAGTCGTTGCAATTGAAAATTGAATAAAATAGTTATAAGAAAAGGTTATTAGAGTATTAGTGGTCGACGGATTCGTTTATCAGGAAATCACTTTCCATTGAGCAATAAGCCTCAAACATTTCTATAAATTAAAAAAACAAGATTCCCATTTATAATGGGCTCTTCCGAGGTGATCGAGCTTTGCTCACAATAAACACGACCTAATCATTGTCGTTGTCATTTTTTGAATTTTTCTCTGATCATCTAGTAAATATTTATGACATAGAATACCCTAGCTATAAGTCACTCAAATCTAGCCGTGATGCATGAGGAATAGACCAACAAGTTTTTGTCATTTGAATGCTAGTTTTTCACTTGTATTTTGATAACTACAATTTCTAACACTTAGAAAGCGAAGAGAAAATTGTGTGTGTTTCTACCTTGCCAAAGATAAATTTTCCTCCTTTTTTGTGCATAATTTTAGACACTTTTATGTGCATAATTTACTCTTAAAACCTTAATTTTAATTGACTAGAACTAACTAAATTTCCCCTACTACTTATTATAACTTCCCTAGTTCCCCAAGACTTATTTCATTCCTAAAATAAATTTATCAATAGAAATCATTTTTAAAATAATCAATTTCAATGTATACCTTAGTACAAATAAGGTATAATAAAATGGAAAAGATGTGAATACACGTATTCATATATGTTAATATAGATGACTGGCCGATTTAGTCACGTATGAGTACGAGTATTTATATAGTTTTTCTTTAGTGTAGGTGGTTTAATTTAAAAGAAAAAAATGGTGATGATTTAAAAAGAAAAGAAAAGGTAGAAAAGTTGATGAAATAATTATGAGGTAATGTTGGCGTAGTAGAATATAGAATGAAAGGAGTGTAGTGATTGATTGGTTGGTTCCACCAACTAAAAAGAAGCTTTTGCATCATAGGCGACAACAATATTATACCAAAACAGTGATGATACAAGTTTCACCTTTCCATTTCAACCAAATGTTACATACACGCATTCCCCATGTTTAAAAAGTATTTCTCTTACACGGGCTTTCTTGGGTGGTCGAGCTTATGTTCATAATGTACGTGACCTAATCATTGTCGTGGCTGTTTTTGAACTTTCCCCTAACCATATGTTAAATGTTTAACTAGTGAGGGATCAAACCCACAGTAATTTGCATAAATAATGCAGAACCCATTAAAATTTACACAAATAATGCTCTTTTTCCCCACTTGCAAAAATAATGGTATTCAATAGCATTATTTTGGAAGTGGAGAAAAAACAACATTATTTATGCAAATTTAAATGGTAAATACTCTCAAACCACAACCTCTAAAAAGTCATTTGGTGGCCATTACCACTAGACCATTATTTTAGTTCCTATAAAAAGTATAGAAGAGAATAGAACAGAAGAAAATTGGTACCCAACTGATGATTCGATCAGTAACAAAAACATAAACATAAACATAAACAAAACTTGTGTTTGTTTATGTTACGTGATTAGGACCAGGATCGATATGATGGAGGGTGGGGATGTATATAGAGTTAGCAGTGCACGTATAAGCAGTTCTAACATATGGAGAAACAGTGGTAGGGATTTTTTCTCAAGATCTTCACATGAAGAAGAACATGACGATGAAGAATTACTAAAATGGGCCGCAATTGAAAAACTGCCAACAAATCTTCGGTTAGAGCGAGGAATATTAACCGAAGAAAATGGGGAAAAGAAAGAAATAGACATCAAGAATCTGGGGTTTGTTGAAAGAAGGAATCTGGTAGATAGGCTTGTTAGAATTGCAGAACAAGATAATGACAAGTTTTTGTTAAAGCTAAAGGAAAGAATTGATCGGTAATTAATTAAATTCTAAGTTAAGTGTTTTAATTAATTGTATTAATTTAAATTCTTAATACAGAGTTGGACTTCAACTTCCGATTATCGAGGTCCGGTTTGAACATTTGAATGTTGATGCAGAAGCTTATGTTGGGGGGAGAGCATTGCCTACTATACTCAACTTCCTCGTTAACATTCTGGAGGTTGTTAATCTCTATTTTTCTACTTAATTGATATAACTAATTAATGACTTAATTACGATTAAGAAATTAATTACGATTTACATGCGCAGGGCTCCTTAAACTATTTGAATTTTCTTCCCAGCAGAAAGAAATCATTACCAATCCTTCATGATGCGAGTGGGATCCTTAAGCCTGGAAGGTAAGTTAATTACTACAATAATGGTGAAATTTCAATTGATTTATGGGAACTCGGGTCGGGTCAACTCGGCCCATTTCTTCTATCTATCTATACCTGTGAGTGATACATATGGTTCAACAGAATGACATTACTGTTAGGCCCACCAAGCTCTGGGAAAACAACATTGCTTTTGGCTTTGGCTGGAAAACTTGGGTCAGATTTACAAGTAAGTGAAACAATGTTTTATTAGATTTGCTAGTGGTTTGAAATTGAACTAGGAATAAAATTAATTTTTTAAATTAACTACAGGTATCAGGAAAAGTGACTTACAATGGGCATGAAATGAACGAATTTGTCCCACAACGAACATCCGCTTATATAAGTCAACATGATCTGCATATTGGAGAAATGACAGTCCGAGAAACACTAGCTTTCTCAGCCAGATGTCAAGGAGTTGGAGCAAATTACGGTCCGTTAATTTATTACAAACTTTTAATAAAAATATAGTCTACAATTTACAACCTTTGACATGATTACATATTGTTGGATCAAATATGAAATGGAATGATGTATATTTAACCAAATGACTACCTTAGCCTTCAGTTATTACTTACTAATCTTCTCCATTTTTACTCTTATATCTTCTTTTAATCACTTATCTCCCTTAAAACCAAACTCATTCTTTAATCCGTAGATATTTGAAAATCCGATCAATCGAACATATAATTGAATTCCTACGCATTTTATATTTTGTTTTTCCTCAAGATGAAGTGTTTAGTAATGAATTTTTATATAGATGCAGAGCAACACAAAAATTATGTAGAAATACCCCAATTAAATTATGTGGTCTTGCCGTCACTCTTATGGCTTCACCACCAACAACTTAAAAGTTAAAACATGGATTTTTCATTAGGATTCTTGACCAACATACCGACATGGATTTTTAACTAGGATTCTTAAGCAACTTACCAACAATAATTAATTTTTTGGAGGGTATTAATTATTTTGAGAACTGGAATGAAGTAAAACCACCTCATAGAAAAAACAGTTATTGGAGGAATGTAATTCTTGCGGGAAATGCTCCATTCTTTTCCAAAATTCAACCAATCAATTTATTTTTCATTCCTTCATAATGACTCATAGCATTCTTCGCTTTATTCCGACCTACCAAACGTTGCCTATGTTTTTATCATTCCACGTTGCTTATTCCATTCACATTGCTAAAAGATATGTTTTTATCATTCCACATGGGAGGGGTGTCTTTGAAGTCGCATAGAGCTCATGTTTTATATGGACGCAATATTTTTTTATATATATCTTATATATATAATATTAAAATTTAAGCCAACTTAAAATTTTAATAGAAAAAAAATTAGAAAGTCTAAATTTTTATATAAAGGGTAAATTACAGTTTTTGTCCCTGACCTATGACCGATTCGGGGTTTTTGTCCCTAATGTTTTTTTGTCCGTTTTTTTGTCCTTTAAGTTTTTAAAATTCTGAAAATTTGTCCTTCCGTCTATTTTTAGCCGTTAAGTGACGATTTTTTTGTCAATTTCCCCAAATTACCCCTATCATCTGATGCAAAATGTTGATCCATATCAACTTTGAACGAGAACTACACCACAAAAATCATCTGCAAAGTCCGTCGCTGCATATTCATCTACATTCTAGGGTTCCGCCGCCCATTTCCGCCGGCTTCTTTTCCGGCGGCTTCTTCATCACAGATTCTTCATCGTCAAACTTCTTGAAGCAGGTGTGATTCTTCATCATAGATTATTCATCTACATTCTAAGGTTCCGCCGCCCAAATCGTGTTCTTGAAGGAGGCGTGATTTGAAGCTCAATTCAAAATCTGGTGTAATATCCCTTTTTCTTCAACTTCTCACCCTCGTCACCACCACCACCACGCCACCGGTGGTCTGCTATAAGGTTGTTTTCTAGCATGGTGGCGTTCATCATCCTCGATTACACAGAGATTATGGATTAGGGTTTTGTGAAGAACACTAATCGTGGATTTTTGAAGAACCCTTTTTGAAGAACCCTAATCGTCGATTCTGTCACCGGAGAGGGATTTCCGTCACGACGCGCAGGAAGAAGGTGGCATCGCAACAAGGGATTTCCGTCACGAGGCGGGAGGCGGCGGAAAGCAGACGATGATGTGGAGGTTTGATATTTTCTTACGAACCCTGAAGAACATGAAGAATGAGGAAAAAAGACGAAAATACCCTTAATCTTTTTGCATTTTTAGTCACTTAACGGCTAAAAATAGACGGAAGGACAAATTTCCAGAATTTTAAAAACCTAAAGGACAAAAAAACGGATAAAAAAACATTAGGGACAAAAATCCCGAATCGGCCATAGGCCAGGGACAAAAACTGTAATTTACCCTTATATAAATCTTATATTCAAGGGGCTCATTTTCGTATTTTCGCACAGGGCATTCAAAATCTAGGAGACATCCCTGCACATGGGTTATTTCATTCCATCTTTCGTTACTATTTTTTCCGTCCAAATTTTATGGTCTATCTTTTTATTTGTATTTATTCTAAAATAATTGTCTATTTCTATATTTAAACCAATCAAAAAGTTTTTAGGTGATAACAAGATAATTTGAATGATAACACAATGTAATTAGAGCACAGCCAACGGTTCCGCTAGTTGGTTTGTCCTTCAAACTGGCGTGACCAAACCATTGGCATCAAACCATGAGTTGGTCCGCCAGTTTGGCTTTTGCCAGTGTGGAGACGAGAAGGAGGAGGCTTCGTGAGTTGGTGGGTGGGCCCAAATGGGTATTTTATGTGTGTGTTTTTTAATGGTGGGTCCCAAAAAATTAAAGGGAAGAGGTATTGTTGGCATGAGTACGTCAGTTTCATGTCGGTTGAAGGATGAGTTGACGTGACGCTGATTTGACAACAACTGACGGTATCAAGTTTGTGTAATGGTTGGGAGTGGTCTTAGGGAGCTGATTCGTACAGAGCGACTTTTATCCATACAGAGCAAATTCATCCTAAATGACAATCATGCCCTTAATAGGAGGGGTGAAATGCAAAATGTGTTAAAAGCAAATGAAGGGCATGATTGTCATTTATGATAAATTTACTTTGTATGAATAAAAGTTGCTCTGTACGAATCAGCTCCCGTGGTCTTAATATACTTTTTTTTTAAAATATATGTTTTCTGTGTTGAAAACGTATATGACAGACACGGCCTAAATTTTTTGGAATCACACCTTTGTGTGTGTGTTTTCTTCTCTTTACCCGTACGTTCGAATGCGGCCGTTTCTTTCGGTTGCGACAATGCTCGTTTCCGGCGACGGTTGTTTTCGTCGGCAGTCTGCGATTGACCATCGTCTCTGTTCGGTTTTCTTGGGCAACGAAGATTCTGCCCTAATTCTGAATGGATGATTTCGCCGTTCGTCTTATCTGATGAGGTATGTTTTCATCTTCATCGGTGGGTGCCAGGTAGATCATCTGTTGATTAGCCACATTGGGAATCCCTAATGCTGATTACAATCGAACCCCGAATGATAAGATTTGACGGTTGTTCTTTTCTTGATTGTTAATCGGCGACTGTGTTCTTTAGTACTAAGCTCTATCGGGTGAACTTGTGGCGTTACCCTATTCAAGAAAGTTTCTTTCAAGAGATTCTCAGTGAAATCCAAGTCAAGATTTTAACATATATGCTTGTAAATTCAGGTTCATTAAAAAAACATTGCTTAATATGTTACTAAAAAAATGAATCATAATGTTATTATGTAAACCTTCTTGAACACCAATTGATATGTAAACTTAAAAGAGAACCCAAAAAAATGCTTATCAATTGAACATAAAAGACTTTTGATGAGACTATTAAATCGAATTTCAAGAAATCCAAGTGTGGTAGGTCTAAACTTGAGAAAGGTACCTTGGAAGATAATTTTGTTTCTTCAAAAGTCAAAACAGAAGATAATACAATTTATTTGCTGCAACCACGTTGAAATCCAGCCACGGTTTGTTCCTAAAATATTCAATTCGTCGATAATATCTTTTCACTAATTACATTTTAATATTTTATAACCTAAGTATTATATCCCAAGTTTAATACAATATATTTTACAAATAACGATTTAATTCCAATTTCCAATACATATAAGAAGAAGATAATATAGTCTTTCTATCACAATTAATTAAGTTGAATGGAAATATTGCAGAAATGTTGGCAGAATTGTCAAGGAGAGAAAAGGAAGAAAACATCAAGCCCGATCCCGATCTTGACATATACATGAAGGCAAGAAACAAAACCCGTCGATTTCCAACTTACCTGACTAATAAGTCGTTAATAATTTTTTTATTTATGCATTCTTTAGGCTGCATCACTACAAGGACAAAAGGCGAGTGTTGTCACTGATTATGTCATCAAGGTAATTATAATATTAAATTTTGTGACAAAAATCACAACTAAGGTTAAGTTTTGGTTATTATGTTATGTATGCAGATTTTAGGTCTTGAAGTGTGTGCTGACACCCTAGTAGGAGACGAAATGTTCAGAGGTATTTCCGGAGGCCAGAAAAAGCGAGTGACAACTGGCGAAATGATGGTGGGACCATCAAGAGCACTTTTAATGGACGAGATATCAACGGGTTTAGACAGTTCAACCACATTCCAAATAGTTAATTCAATTCAGCAATCAGTTCATATTCTTCAAGGAACTTGTGTCATTTCACTCCTTCAACCTGCACCAGAAACTTACAACTTATTTGATGATGTCATACTTCTCTCAGATGGACAAATTGTCTATCAAGGCCCTCGAGAAAATGTACTCGACTTCTTTGAGTACATGGGCTTCAAATGTCCCCAGAGAAAAGCAGTTGCCGACTTTTTACAAGAAGTAATTCCTTTATATAATAAAAATAGAAATTTGATGTTTGACTCATTTTAGTTAATGATCAAATGTGTGAAACAACATCAAGGAAAGATCAAGAGCAATATTGGGTAAGAAGTAATGAAGATTATAGTTTTGTTACAGTACCAGAATTTGCAGAAGCATTTAAGTTGTTCCATGTGGGAAGACAGCTGGGTGATGAACTTGCTACTCCATTTGACAGAACTAAAAGCCACCCTGCTGCTTTAACAACAAAGAAATATGGTGTTGGTAGAAAAGAGTTGTTGAAAGCTTGCATATCAAGAGAATACTTGCTTATGAAAAGAAATTCTTTCGTGTACATATTCAAGATGACACAGGTATGTATGTATGTAATATTGTACGTATATATCTTGCTTTTAAACTGATTAATTAATTTATTTCAGCTTATTTTTTTGGCTACCGTATCGATGACATTATTTCTAAGGACAGAGATGGCGAAGAACACTGTAGCAGATGGAACTGTTTACATGGGATCACTTTTTTTCACATTACTTACGATTACATTTAATGGGTTTTCTGAGCTCGGGTTAAGTATTATAAAACTTCCTGTGTTCTACAAGCATAGAGACCTTCTTTTCTTTCCTGCTTGGATATATTCTTTACCCACGTGGGTGCTCAAGATCCCGGTTACAGTTGTTGAAGTTGCCACTTGGGTGATCATGACCTATTATGTCATAGGCTTTGATTCAGATGTTGGAAGGTAATAAATTTTTACCCGAATGTAAATATTTATCCTTGGTAATAATTATACATTAATTAATGCAGGTTTTTGAGACAGTTGGTTTTGCTGATATGTGTTCACCAGATGGCTTCTGCGTTATTTCGTTTCATTGCAGCATTTGGACGGAATATCATTGTGGCCAACACGTTTGGTTCATTTGCACTTCTCGCCATTCTTGTGCTAGGTGGATTTGTCTTATCCCGAGGTAAATACATAATTTCATTGTTTCTTCCAACAAAACGAGAAAATATTTTTACATTTTTTTATTTTCTCTGTTTTAAGTGTAAGTTTCCTTGTTGTTCCTAGCCTGCTTTTTATCTTCTGTCGGCTATTATAATCAAACATTGTATTAAGATGCTTATTTGAATATAGAATGTATATAAGTTGATGAACTTACCCACTTCATTTTTATTATTTTTGCTTCAGATGATATAAACAAGTATTGGGCATGGGGTTACTGGCTTTCACCTCTCATGTATGGACAGAATGGTATGGCTGTCAATGAATTCCTTGGAAAGAGTTGGAGACAGGTGATCCAGCCTTTATTTTACCTTACCTAATTTTATTTTTATTTTTATTTTTTAAAAGGGTATAAGGGCTCACCTGGGGTGATTATTGTTGGCAGCGGGAGATATCTATATATTTTGAAACGTTATGTGATGCACTCAAATACAAGAATTTGACTTTTCAATATTTTATATTCAAAATGCATAACTTGATTGCATACTTACATCGGACAGACTTTATGAAGGGATACAACCCTTCAATATGGCAGTTATAACCACTAAAGTAACTAATAACTACCATACTTTTGTTAATTACATCTAGACCCTTGAAGTTTAGTTTACAATTTTAACAATTATGAGAAAGAGCATATTGTGTATCATGTAATTAAGCTTATGGTTTTGTTTTGAAGGTTTTACCCAACTCCACAGAAACACTAGGCGTTGCTGTCCTAAAGTCTCGTGGACTGTTTCCGCATGCAAAATGGTACTGGATATCAGTAGGTGCTTTAGTTGGATACATTTTCCTCTTCAATATTTTCAACGTATTAGCCCTCACATACCTCAATCGTAAGAATAGTTCAATCTTTTATATATACCGTAAATCTATATATATTATCTACATTATTAGTTATTACTAGCACTTTAGCCTTTTAGCTTGTTATGTATGCAGCCTTAGGGAAGCCTCAGGCAGTTCTATCTGAAGAAACATTGGCCGCACGAAATGCTTTAAAAACAGGAGATCCAATTGGTGGCTCACCAATAACCAATTAATAAACCAACTGTACTTTTAACATTATATAAAAAAAGATATTTATATGTGCAGAAACACGAAATGAAGTTGTAAGGAGTGTATCATCAAGGTCAATGTCGTCCAGAGTCAGCACGATAAATGAATCCGACAAGAAAAAGAAGCGTGGGATGGTCCTACCTTTTGTCCCGCTTTCCCTGACATTTGATGACATCAGATATGCAGTGGATATGCCTCAGGTAAAAATAATTCCTGATTGTATACGTCAAAAAGTTTTAGATAATCCATATAATCTAACATAATTCATATAATGTTACAGGAAATGAAAGCACAAGGTATTGAGCAAGAGAAGCTGGAACTGTTAAAAGATGTCAGTGGCTGTTTCAGGCCGGGAGTTCTGACAGCTTTAATGGGGATCAGTGGTGCTGGGAAGACCACTTTAATGGATGTTTTAGCAGGAAGAAAAACAGGTGGCTACACACAAGGAAGGATCAGTATCTCTGGCTACCCAAAAAAGCAACAAACATTTGCTCGAATTGCAGGATACTGTGAGCAAACTGATATTCACTCCCCACATGTCACAGTCTCTGAGTCCTTGCAGTATTCTGCATGGTTACGGTTACCTCCTGAAGTTGATTCACCAACCAGAAAGGTGCCTATTTAATTAGGTTGACTTTTTAGATAATCGAGTGCGAATGATTAATTTTGACTTTTTAGATGTTTATTGAGGAGGTGATGGAGCTTGTGGAGCTAAGTGCACTGAGTGAAGCACTAGTGGGATTACCCGGTGTGAACGGGCTTTCAACTGAACAGAGAAAAAGGCTTACAATTGCAGTTGAGTTAGTAGCCAACCCGTCTATAATATTCATGGATGAGCCCACATCAGGGCTGGATGCACGGGCAGCTGCCATTGTCATGAGAACAGTTAGAAACACAGTTGACACAGGTGGAACAGTCGTTTGCACCATTCATCAGCCGAGCATCGACATCTTTGATGCTTTTGATGAGGTTAGTTAGTTTTCATTAAAGCAAGTGATTTAGGTCAAACATTGACTTTTGCTTTTTCTGACTTGCAGTTATTTCTTTTAAAACGAGGAGGTGAAGAGATATACGTTGGTCCATTAGGCCGTCATTGTTCTCAACTGATCAAGTACTTTGAGGTAAGTGAAGACCAACATTTGACCATTTTATATCTTTAGTTTAGTGATTTACACCAACAAATTAAATCCTCCTCAATTCTGTTAATTAAGGATATTGATGGAGTAAATAAAATTAAAGACGGTTACAATCCGGCAACATGGATGTTAGAGGTGACCTCGGGCGCACAAGAAGCAGCTTCGGGTGTTGACTTTGCTCAAATATATAAAAACTCAGAACTATACAAGTAAGATATGATGATCACAAAACTTAAATATTATCTACACTTAATTATAATTATTTGTACTAATTACAACTTTCGGTCACTAACTTAATTAGGAGAAATAAGGAGTTGATACGGGAGCATAGTCAACCGATACCTGGTTCCACCGATATTCATTTTCGTACTCAATATTCACAATCTTTTTGGACACAGTGTTTGGCATGTCTATGGAAACAAAACTGGTCATATTGGCGAAACCCATCATATACTGCAGTCAGATTCCTATTCACAACTTTTATAGCCTTAATGTTTGGCTCCATATTCTGGGATATGGGCTCCAAAAGGTAGGCCCAACTAAATGAGGCATATTGGGTAACTTTAGACCTGAATCAACCCAAATTAGTTGTTTGTAACTGAGAAAAGTATTGGATTTTCAGGGAAAAGAAACAAGATCTTTTTAATGCAATGGGTTCTATGTATGCTGCTGTAACATTTATTGGAGTACAAAATGCTGCCTCAGTACAGCCTGTCGTTTCTATCGAGAGAACCGTCTTTTACAGGGAAAGAGCTGCTGGGATGTACTCAGCATTTCCATATGCTTTTGGACAGGTATATATATATATATTTTAATTGCTTCCTCAAAAAGATAAAATAATAATAATATGGGATGCAGGTTATGATTGAGATACCATACATATTTATTCAAACGATTGTGTATGGCATAATCGTATATGCAATGATTGGATACGAGTGGACAGCTGTCAAGTTCTTTTGGCATCTCTTCTTTATGTACTTCACGTTACTCTATTTTACTTTTTACGGGATGATGACAGTGGCCGTCACCCCTAACCACAACATCGCTGCCATAATCTCATCTGCTTTTTTTGCATTATGGAACCTTTTCTCTGGATTCATTGTTCCACGAACAGTAAGTGTGCTTATTTCCATTAATATATTATCATTAATTATAAATGGTTACATTATCTCAATAGTTGTCGGTTTTGAACAGAGGATACCGATATGGTGGAGATGGTACTACTACATCTGCCCGGTTGCTTGGACATTATATGGATTGGTTGCTTCACAATTTGGTGATATGAAAGACAAATTAGAATCGGGTGAAACGGTTTCAGAGTTCATCGACAGCTACTTTGGGTTTGAATATGACTTTGTCGGGTATGTTGCAGTGATCATTGTTGGATTTGCTGTCCTTTTTGGGTTCATTTTTGCATACTCCATCAAGGCATTTAACTTCCAAACACGGTAACACAAATATTATCATACCTGTAAATTCCGAATATTATGGGTAGGAAATTGCAGTCTGTTGTAAACTTTGGGGATTAAAGAAATTGGACGTTAGGGAAAAGGAGAATGGAACATATAGCATATGAGTTTTATTTGCATGTTTTCTTCACTGTAAAATTTTGTATTATTTATTTAATTATTATATTCCGTGTTTTCGATTCATTTATAAATAGGGAAGAATTAACAACTTTAATACCTTCATTATGCTCTCTCTTACATTCACTGTGTTTTTCATATTTAATTCCGGAGAAAGTGATGAAAATGAAAGGAAATCTAATCCATATAAATTTTTAATGATTTTTCTTTGGGGTATACAAGAGTTTGAACTTGTAAAGGTTATCTTTTGGTGATCTAACAACTTGAATGGAGTTATTTGGAGTTGTGAAAAGAAGTTATGACTGTTTGGTGAAAGTGTGGAAGGTGTTTGTGTAATCCAGATTTGAGAGGAAAAGAGAGGAACTTTTGAGAGAGTTGATCAAGTGTGTTGATTCTAGTGATATTATCTAGTTGCTAGAGTGTCTAAGCTTGCCCATACAAGCTCATGATGATAAGAGAGTGAGGTTTGCAATATAATATTAGCATGAATTTGGGTTATATTGTGATGTAATGATATATAATTCATATATTTAGTTAGGTTATTGGTAGTTTCTAAGTTATCTCGGATATTTGATCACCGACAAATAGATCCGCGGATGATACATATAGATCACAGTTAACATGAAATTAGACTTGTGCTAGACTTAACATAATAAAAATCAAGTTCATCATTAATCAGTTGAGAATCAATGTAATTATACATAAATAGTCGTGTACATGAAATATCATATCTTCGAGGGTTGTCACATATTTGCTTCATGAAAACTATTTTTTGGATATTTTAAATTAACATATAACCCGAACCAAGTTATAAAAAAAATGACTAACTTGAACTGATAAATAGCTACATATTCAATAGATAGACATATAAGTGAAAATGAAGTGGCATATACAATCTAACTATATCAAATAGTCCAACTAAACTAATTAGATAACTTAACATGTTAACAAACATCAAAATTTCAATAAACGAGACACAACGCAACAAAATTATAATAAATATTAATATTCGTAAATTTGTACCTTACTGCCATCAAAATTCAACCTTTTCTTCTATAATCCGGTCATAATTGGTCGACACCCAAAACAACTATCTTGAACCACTACCTTCAACGACCACTTACACTCGTCACCTAATATTTTTTTCTTCTTATTAATGAAGAATTTGTAACCATCGCTTAAAAAGTTTGAAAATTCTGTCGAATTCAAGATAAGTCGACCATTCAAGTAATTTTCTCAAAATAAAATTCACCTAAATAGAGACCGTATTAAGTATAATCATGATTGCCGCACCAAGATGTGAGGCGCGACCATCACATTACAAAATAGCCAATTGCAGGAACGTTAAACGTGACGTAACATAAGATGCAATTAGACACGATAAGCTTCATAAAACGCACACAAGTTTTTTGTAACCCCTTGTGAAATTTGGTTTCTAAAAGAAGGGAAATGCTAACAAATGTCTTAAAACAATGATTAAGAAAAAAAAGAAGTTTAAACTTAGTGTATATTAACCATAAAAAAATCACCCATTGCATTTCACTAACCACCTCAAGGTAGTTACGCTTTACTACTTGTACATTATTAACCTTAATCATAGCCCTAAGGACAATGGTAAGTAAAACCCTTAAAAAAATGATTATATGTATAATTATAAATTTAGATATAATATGATTATATGAACTATCATATTTTAATCAATAAATTTATACGGAGTATTTTTTTTTTTTGTAAACTTTGACTCACATATATAAAAAATGTCGCTTTAAATCATACGGAGTATTATATTGAAAAACTTCATGCCATACCACTACACCTCGTTTTTAAGTTTTTTAGGATTTGGAAAGCCGGCTTTTCTTACAAAATTGGTATATTTTCGTTCTACCAAACTAACCCATGTACAAACAAAGACACCTGTTGTGGAATCTCTATCCTTGCAACTTCACTGATCCACATTCCAACACGCAACAAACCCTAATTTCTGCTCAACATATGATTCTCCTGTTTTAATTTACTACGTGTGCTCATCAGAATTCCCAACTCCGATCCCTTTTCTTGTTCAAGTTTTGTAATTAACGC
This sequence comes from Calendula officinalis, assembly GCA_963853835.1. NCBI lineage: Eukaryota > Viridiplantae > Streptophyta > Magnoliopsida > Asterales > Asteraceae > Calendula > Calendula officinalis. The sequence continues at coordinate 21,329,802 of OY970827.1, forward strand.
CTCTGATCGTATATCGACTGCAATCACTGATTGCTGCAGTGGTTTCGGTAATTTCTAATAATGGCTATTGCTTCTGCACATTGTTCTTTGGGTGTCAATACTCAATTCCATGAAAATTCAAGAAATGTTTCTTCTAAACTTGAGTCCTCAATTATTAATTTCCATTTTAATGGGGAATTCGTCAGAATCGGCTTGAATGCTAGCTCTGGTTCTTCAATTTGCTCAAAGGTACTTTAATACTCGTCCTGTTGTTATTATTTGTGTTCGGAATTTGACAATTTCAAATATTTGGAATTGCTTGTTCTCATATGTGATTTAATATTTGCTTTGATCTATTCTTCTAGTTGTATTCTTATATGTTTTATTGGTGCTTTCAAACTAAATAAGTTATTTAGGATCGTTGTTGATGGTGTATGGATGTGTTTTCAAACAAATTGCAATAGTCGTCTGTATGTGATCATGATCTTAATTTTCTACTTATTTAGGGTCAAATAGTGAGATTTGGATTGGTAAGAAGTTGTCAGGAAACAATTTATTGAGATAACTTTGAAATTACATTCGTATTCCTAGTATTAAGGTATTAATTATCTAGCTAATTAGTTATAGTTTCCCAAATTGTAATAATTTCCATTTATTTCTAATTTTGTTTGATAAATACAGGTTTGTCGATTACATGCAAAACCTGAAGTAGGTGATATATTTTCAGAAAAGCCCCCGACCCCTATTCTTGATACAATTGAAAGCCCAATGCACTTAAAGAACCTATCTCACAAGGTTTAGTAACTACTTACTTATTTATTTTTACCTTTTTCCAAATTGTGACATCATTTTGCTGACCAAATTCTACGCAGGATATGAAACACTTGGCTGATGATATCCGGTCAGAGTTATTATTTATAAATAATGAAACTCAAAAGTCAGTGAAAGCCAGTATGTCAGTTGTGGAATTAACAATTGCTATACATCGTGTTTTTTCAGCTCCAATGGACAAGATATTGTGGGATATTGGAGAACAAGTAAGGCTATGCTTATCATATTAGAAATCCAACTTTCAGTGACAAAATTAGAAATAAGGTGAAGATGTAGCTCAAATAATAATTGATTTTTTTCAATATGAACAGACTTATGCGCATAAAATTCTGACTGGAAGAAGGTCTGTTATGAATACACTTAGACAAAAAAATGGAATTTCTGGTTACACAAGTCGATCAGAGAGTGAATTTGACCCATTTGGTGCAGGCCATGGTTGCAACAGTATTTCTGCTGGACTTGGTATACTTTTTCAAACATCTCAAGTTAATTCTTATAACAAATATATATACATATATATGTATATTAATATGTAGATAATAAGGTGGTGGTTGTGGCTGTATGCAGGAATGGCGGTTGCACGAGATCTTAAAGGGAAAAGAGAACGAATAGTGGCAGTTATAAGCAATGAAACAATTATGACGGGACAGCTTTATGAAGCTATGAGTAATGCAGGATATTTGGATTCAGATATGATTGTAATATTAAACGACAGCCGTCATCCAAAACTTGAGGAAGCCCCCAAAACACCAATTAATGCTCTCTCAAGTGCTTTTAGCAAGTTGCAATCTAGCAAATTGTTTCGTAACTTTAGAGAAGCTGCTAAGGTATATATTATTTAACTTAATTGTGTGATATACATAATATTAGTGTATATTTAATCAATAATTATGATGTAGGGTTTGACAAAGAAATTTGGTAAAGGTATGTACGAATGGGCAGCAAAAGTGGATGAATATGCACGTGGTATGATTGGTCCTCTTGGGTCAACTCTGTTTGAGGAACTTGGGTTGTATTACATTGGTCCTGTTGATGGACACAATATTGAAGACCTAATTTGTGTTCTTAATCAAGTGGCATCCCTTGATTCCACGGGTCCCGTTTTGGTTCATGTTATTACAAACGAAGATAAACAAGTACCAATTGATAACAAGATTGGAATTTCAAACAATTACAAGGAAGGTATGTGCTTTTAAGTTGTAATAATTACTTTAGTTAAACACACATCCAAACAAGATGGATAATTTACACATACAAACCACATGAACGATTTACATAATTATGTATTTCGTCCCTTGTCTTCTTTTTATTACACTGATAGTCCCTAATTTTGGAACTTGTAGCATCAGCAATCTCTAATTTTGAAAATTGTAACATCAATGTTCCCTGATATTTAGTTTTTATATGAAACAGATCCGGAGGCAAAACCTATAAAGCGTACCCAAACTTATAGTGACCGATTTGCAGAGGCGTTAACAATGGAAGCAGAATTAGATAAAGATATAATGGTGGTTCATGCGGGAATGGGAATGGAACACTCACTCAGATCATTTCAAGAAAAGTTTCCAGACAGATTATTTGATGTTGGCATGGCTGAACAACATGCAGTTACATTTTCAGCAGGTTTATCATGTGGCGGTTTGAAACCATTTTGTATTATTCCATCCACCTTTCTTCAGAGAGCTTATGATCAGGTTCTGATACAAATCTGTTATTTAATTGAATTTTAAATTTAGAAATCTTTTCTTTGTTTGGGTTATAGGTAATCCATGATGTAGATAGGCAAAGAATACCAGTCCGTTTTGTGATTCCAAGTGCGGGTTTAGTGGGGTCTGATGGGCCCACAAACTGTGGAGCTTTTGATATAACTTTCATGTCATGTTTGCCAAACATGATAGTTATGGCACCTTCTGATGAGACTGAGCTTGCTAACATGGTGGCCACTGCATCTTGCATTGATGATGGGCCCGTTTGTTTCAGATATCCTAGAGGTGCTATTCTGAAGCCAAACAGCCCCCCTATATACCATGGTGTTCCCCTTGAGGTAAACTAATAATAATAATTAAATTGAATAAATCATTTTAAATTAAATAAATTGTTTCAGATTGGTAAAGGAAGAGTCCTTGTAGAAGGCGACGACATTGCTTTATTGGGATATGGAGCGATGGTCCAGAACTGCCTTAGAGCCCAATCTCTTCTCTCGGAACTTGGGATCCAAGTAACTGTTGCTGACGCGAGATTCTGCAAGCCGCTTGACATAAAACTTGTCAGAGAATTATGTCAGAATCATTCCTTCTTGATCACAGTTGAAGAAGGTTCCATTGGAGGATTTGGGTCACATGTTGCTCAATTCATCACTCTTGATGGGAAACTTGATGGTTCAGTTAAGTGGAGGCCCATTGTGTTGCCAGACAACTATGTGGAGCAAGCAACACCAATGGAACAGCTTAGTCTAGCTGGGTTGAGTGGACATCACATTGCTGCAACCGCACTTAGCCTTCTGGGTCGAACCCGTGAAGCTCTTCTCTTGATGTGTTAATTCAATCTTCATTTCCACTTTTTTGGGAGTATATATATATCAATCATCATAGCTATATTTTTTTTTTTCTTTATTTCGGAGTTCGTCATCAACACCAGAAATAAAATATTTGTTTGATGATTTCTTATACGATTAAACTAGCCTTTTGTTACCAACTTGTAATTTGCCAAAGTCAAAATTTTAGTTAGTTAGAAAATTATAAAGTTCGTTCTAGGGGTGTGCATAACTTTAGACAAAACCGTGGTACCGGCATCTTGTACCCTTACCCGTATAATACGGTACATGGTACCAAATATAGCAATAAATCAGTTTCAGTGTATGGGATGGGACGAAACTAGTTTTTTTCTTCATATTTTAGTTCAATGACATCGTTTTGGTAATAAAAAAAGAAAAGAAAAAGAAAAGGTAAGAATCACTGTTTAGGTCAGTTTTACGGTACCGAGCTATGTGGTACGAGATGGCTTTGTATCATTGCACACTCCTAGTTCGATCAATCAATTATAGATAGTCCAGTAATAGGTGTTCGTTCAATTATTACTAAATTGAAGGAAAATAAATGTTACTCTCTGCTTCCTATAAAAAAAATTCTCATTTCTTTTTTATTTTTTGTCCTATAAAAAAAATTCTCATTTTTCAAATTGACGGGTCCACTTAATAAAATAATATACTAAAATAATATACTCCGTTAACAAGGACCCTACCACTAATTATTTTTCTCTCTCAAAACTAACCTTATATTTTAATCAAAATTATTACCAATTCCACTAAATATCTCCTTATAACTTGTGCCCAAAAAAATGAGTATTTTTTTGTGAGACAAAGGAAATATAATTTATTAGAGTAATGGGTGTGAGCTCCACTATCTTAGTATCTTTTACCAAATATGATAAGTTTTCAAAGTGTATCAATTATTTTGAAATACCCTAAAAGGAAAAATGTATCACTTATATTGAAACGGATAAAATATAATTTTGTGGATATAATGATAAAGTACAAAAATTTAGCATTTTGAGAATTTAGAATTTAGTGCAATGATCATGAAATGCTAGCTGACCAGTCAACAGAACATTTCAGTTGGTCAGATCCAGTGGGGCCATGTTTTACGCGTTCTCCATGCACGTGACTTTTGGCATCTGGTATAATTGTCGGTAGTATAAAACTAGCCTAAAATTATTCATTCGTTTTTTTAACGGCTAGTTAGTAAGTTAGTGGTTCGAGTTTAGACAGTGACATCCACAAGGGGCAGTATGCCTTCCCTCGAACCCTCCACTTTTTTTGTCAACGATGGGACTTGAATTTATGACCAATAGGTCATGGGCAACACCTTAAATCCTCCTTGGATACCACTAAACTACAAGCCTTAATTATTCATTCTAATTAGATAATCTACTAAAAACTTAATTTTGAATATTTTATTAGGATCCTATTATTTGAGTATTCTAATTAAATTCAAATCTTGAAAATTATAACAAATAAACGATTAATTAATATGTTTATTTATGGTTTTTTTAAACTTAAAACTGATGATTGACTGTGATTGTGGTGGCGAGTAGAAGATATGATGGTGATGGTGGAGTTAGCAATAGAGTTAGTTGATTGGGGAGGAATGAGCGTCGGAGTGAGTTAGTGATGGTGGCTTGAATGGTGGAGTGAGCATCAACTGATTCTAATACGAGTGAGTTGGTTTATGTGATTGCTAGCAATGGAGTAATGTGAAAGAATTATTAGAGAATCATGAGACATATAATACTTTTGGTATTTAAATAGTTAACCTCATATATTATTATGTTAGGAATTCCCGAATTGGGATCGATTAGCACAATCATACAAAGATGTAGTCAATAATAAACATAAATTTACGGCCCATCAAGTCTACTCCACCGCCACAAATTCACTATGAAGTGAGATTTTTGACTCATTTTTATCTATTTAGTTTTAACTGCTTCATCTCTCTTGAAAGAGAATACCACCACTCTCTCAAGAATCAAGATCTCTTTCTCAACGGACGCGCCGTCAACATCTCCAAATACCACACACATGGATGGAGGTCTGTACTGACAAAACAACTCTCATTACTCATCTCTTTTCTTTCCACATTCTTAAATAACATGCATTAAATGTATTTTTCTGTAAATGATACGTTTATCTCATCTTCTTGATTTTATAATTGAAGTGGTAACACACAATACATACACGCAGAATAATGGGATTCAGAGAAGAAATGGACGTTGTCTAATTTTTTGGGTATTGTCGTATCTCTATTCAATCATCTTGTTTTTGCTTTAATTTCTTATATCGTATACTCCAGTTTATTTGTTTGTCAGTGAGTGTGAGTGTGTCATATCAAATTTTATTCATAATTTAACTAACAATCAGCAAATTGAAATTGATTTTCATTTTCATTTTAATTTAGGCTAAATTCGCAATGTAAGTTATCATCTTCACAAAAAAATCATATCTGGATGCATCTTAGTTTTCCACCGTCCTCGAAAAACTCAAAATTAAGATAAAATACCTAATCTTTTTGGCAAGAATTACTTTTCTCGAATTTTACTTGAGCTTTATTTGTTTGTTTCTATCGCCAGAATTTGCATGTGCATTTGCATTATTATGTTTTGGACGTTTTCAGAAAAAACATGATTTATGTTGTTATTCACACTTTTTTATCTGTCAATATCCCATCCATATTTTTGGCTCCAGATTTGCTTTCTCAGTTAGGTTAATAATTAATTCCATTCAACTGTACCATTTAATTATCTTTTTAATAATAGTGATATTATTATTTAAAATATTATCTAGATTTACATCCATTTAAGTATAATTAAGCCACAAAACACGGGTTTGGTGTCCCTACTTTATTGTCCTTTTGTTCTGGAATCTAACAAAAATTCCAATGTTCAAACCATTACTCATTTTTAGATCTTGCCAGCTGTAATGTTGCTGAAATTTGTACTGGCAAATAAATCTATATTTCTATCTGTTTAAATTTGATGATTTGCTGAACATTAAGTAATTTTCTGGGAGTGCAGTTGCAATGGATCAGCACAACAATGCCTTTAGTGGGATTAAAAAGGATTTTCAAGGAAGATTAAAGTGTTACAAACAAGATTGGATTGGGGCACTATGTTCAGGAGCAAGGTTTATTTTGAATTTTTGTTTGGACCACTATGAATATGAGGATTTATGTACTGATAATATATTTTTATTTTTAATTTTAGGATATTGGCTCCAACAGCATACATCTTCTTTGCTTCTGCACTTCCTGTAATTGCATTTGGTGAGCAGCTCAATAGGGATACAGGTACAACAATCTTCATCATTCATTGTGATTAACTGATTATATTATATAATAATTATAATTAATTGTTTTTTTTTCTTGGAGATAGATGGAACATTAAGTTCAGTTGAAACCCTAACTTCCACTGCTATCTGTGGAATTATTCACGCGATTTTTGGCGGGCAACCTCTTTTAATATTAGGAGTTGCTGAACCCACAGTAATAATGTACAATTATTTATATGGTTTTGCCAAAGGAAGACCAGAGTTAGGGAAAGAACTGTTTCTAGCATGGGCTGGCTGGTAAACATACATACATTATTTCAGTAATAACAATAAATAAGTCTGATTTTGAATTAGGGTTTGTTTGTGGACTGCTATCATGTTGTGTGTTCTTGCTATTCTAAATGCTTGCACACTCATCACAAGATTCACAAGGGTTGCAGGGGAGCTTTTTGGCATGCTGATTTCAGTGCTTTTTATGCAAGAGGCTGTTCGGGGAGTAATTAGTGAATTTAGGGTTCCAAAGGGAGAAAATACTGAAGCAGAAGAGTACCAATTTCAGTGGCTTTACACAAATGGTTTACTTGCAGTCATTTTCTCCTTTGGTGTTGTGATTACTTGTATCAAAAGTAGAAGTGCTAGGTCTTGGCGTTACGGTACAGGTAAATTAATGATTATAATATAATGATTTTTTTTGCCATTTTTAAACATATTTGAATATTCAATATTGTTGTTACAATAGGGTGGGTCAGAAGTTTAATAGCAGACTATGGGGTCCCACTGATGGTGGTTGTTTGGACAATGTTATCCTATGCAAAGTCTTCTCAACTTCCTCAAAAGGTCCCTAGGAGGCTTTTTTGTCCTCTTCCTTGGGACGTTGCATCTTTATCTCATTGGACCGTTATCAAGGTACCCTATATTAATTTGCAACTAATGTTTTTCTATTTTTTATTATATCTGGTTGATTTGATCCGTCAATAAATGTTTAATGACTGATGCAGGATATGGTAAAAGTTCCAGCAGTTCACATTTTTAGTGCCATAATACCAGCTGTGATGATAGCAGCATTGTACTTTTTCGATCATAGTGTAGCTGCACAAATGGCACAACAAAAGGAATTTAATCTTAAAAACCCCTCTGCTTACCATTATGATGTCTTTTTGCTTGGAATCATGGTATGTTTATGTTTATGTTTTATATCCATTTAATAACTTTTTCTTTTTTACTAATATTCATATGTACAATTTCTTCCTTCAGACTTTGATGTGTGGTTTGATTGGGGTCCCACCTTCAAATGGGGTTCTCCCACAATCACCTATGCACACAAGGAGCCTTTCAGTTCTCAAGAGACAGGTTATTTTTGACAATATTTTTGAATAAAAATTGGTTTTTATTTTTAATTGTTTTATGACAGATGATGCGAAAGAAGATGGTTAAATGTGCAAAGGAAGGCATAAAGCTAGAAGCAAGCAACTCAAAAATCTATGAGAGGATGCATGCGGTTTTCGTTGAAATGGAACCACAGTCAGATGTATGTTATGTTGGTCATTTTTTTTTAAAAAAAAAAATCCATAGTTAAAATGGTTTATTTTCGGATTATTTTATTTATTAAAATGTTTTTATTTGTGCAGAGTGTTGTTGATAAGGAATTGGAGGACTTAAAAGAAGCTGTAATGGATGGAGGAGAGAGAAAGGGAAAGTTTGACCCCGAAAAACATATAGAGGCTTACTTGCCAGTTAGAGTGAACGAGCAACGGTTGACCAATCTGCTGCAGTCAACCCTTGTTGGGTTTGCAGTGTTTGGTATTCCCGCCATCAGAATGATACCCACCTCTGTTTTGTGGGGATACTTTGCCTACATGTCCATTGATAGTCTTCCCGGAAATCAATTCTGGGAGCGGTTTTTGCTCTTTTTCATCCCTGCTGGTCGACGTTTCAAGTAAGAAAATCTCCTTTCGCCACGTCAGCAACCTTATTTTTATCAAAACTTACATAGGTTATTGTTTTGGGACAGAGTGTTGGAATCTCATCATGCTTCATATGTGGAATCAGTGCCGTTTAAATACATAACATTGTTCACAGTGTTCCAATTGGTGTATTTCTTGATTTGTTATGGAATCACATGGATACCGACTGGCGGGATATTATTTCCTTTACCGTTTTTCTTGTTGATACCAATCAGAGAACAAATTCTTCCAAAATTATTTCCGCCTCAGCATCTTCACGAGTTAGATGCATCTGAATATGAAGAATTCATTGGTCGTCCAGTTCAAAGCCTCAGTCTTTCCCGGGTACAAAATGACATCATCTTCCACTTTTTATTTATTTATTATTTATTTATTAATGTAGTTAGTGTGGTCCTGAACAGAAAGAAGGATCTGATGAGGAAATCATGGAGAACGATTTTCAAATCAATTCAGCTGAAATACTTGATGAAATGACAACCCGAAGAGGAGAGCTAAAAATAAGGGGATTGAGCTTTAATGACCGACAATTTCATACAAATGCTGATGAAATCACAACCCGAAGAGGAGAACTGAAGTTGAGATCGAGTTTTAATGATCGGTTTCGGGTCACTTCAAATCAAGTCATGACCCGAAGCTTCAATGATCGCATATTACATGTTAGTAACTTTCTGTTTTTGTACCAAAAATATTGAAGATGGGGAAATGGGCGGGTCGGGCCAGTTTCTTAAAGGACAGGTTGACCCGCAAAACTTCCATTCAACTCATTAAACACCCGTGTAATGTTATTTCAGGTTAAAGATTCACCAGCATAGACTAGTGAGAATCATTGTAGCTGATGCGTATAAAAATGATTACTTGGCGAATGTTATAAGTTGATCTGGTAACAGAACTGGAATCTCTCTCTCACACACACACCATTGTAACTTGAACAAGATGTGGGATATCAATGAAATGAGGTGAAAAAGGTAGCAGCAGCCTTGGGGTTAATTATGTCATCTTGTTATTGTAATGGATTTAATATATTCTTTTTGTTTCGGAAGCAGTCAGTTTATATGTCATTAGTTAGTAATCTAGAGACATGTGATTGTTTTGGTTGATCGGGTTGAAACAAGAACAAAAATGAAAAATCCCTTGACATAACCACCAAATTTTCTGTTCCTACCAAAACTTGAAGTACTCGATACATTACAAAATATGTCTTACTATCTCACTAACCTAAGCTAGACCCTTGATCTGTATTTTCCCATCCAAATCTGTATCTAACAACGTGTTTATCCAAAAATACGCCTTTGATCTTCTTCTTGTCCATGTGCATCCCATACGTGCATCTCTTTCCACGGGTCGGTTCGGGTCGGGTCAACACGCATGTTGAAGTTGGTGATTGGTTAAAAGTGGATGCCTTTTAAGTCTACTTTTTGACCCAATTATTAGTAGCAATTATGAGATGATCATCGTCTCTAATGAGTTGTATATCCTCAATAAGCGCTCCTTGTTTATCTAAAATTTTTGTAGGAGAAATTGAGAACTTTTGGGCACCAATGGCTAATAGCTCTTGCAGGGTTTCAGGAAGACGTATAACTTTCCCTAATTCGTCATTTACCTCGGGACAACTAATTGTTACTCGAGCAATTTGACGTTGAACCGCCCCAATCATTGGTACTGCTGATGGAATTTCACCTACATATATACAAGGTAACAAACATTAACAAACTGATGGGTTTGACTTTGACCCACCCTGTTGACTTTTAGTGACCAATGCAGCAAAAACTGCTTACCTGCACTTTGTTTCCTATTAGCAGATGAAACGATCCCAAAAAGCGAATTACTGAAATCGTCAGCTTTTCTACTATCGTCTTGCGTGCCAGAAGAGGTAGCCCGAGGTATTTCAGTGGGCAAGTGAGCCAATCTTGGCTCACTTTTATACTTTTTAACATATGATGCACCATCAAGCTTTGTTTTACTGCCAGCTGGTTTCTCTTTAGGTGCAGGAAGATGATGAAATAATTCTAAAATATCTTCATTTGCTTGATGATTCGCCAGATCACGTGGGGTCCACCCGTGTACATCTGGCATGTCGATATTGGCTCCTTTATTTATTAGGAACTTGACCACATTTGTTTTCTCTTCAGATATGGCGTTGTGTAGGGCGGTTGTTCCCATGCTGTTTCGCACTGTAATATCTCCATGGTGTTTTATTATGGCTTTGAGTAAATCTATGCTGTTTTGTTCTACAGCATATGATGCAAATTCACCAACATTTCCTGAATTTAACTTTGCACCGTTGTCCACAAGTAACTTAACGATTGATTCGTTTCCACCAACGATTGCACTCCAAAGAGGAACATTTCCTTCACAATCTGCAAAATCACAACACTAATAACAATCATTGCATAATTGTGTAATGTAAGTGATGCAGGCCGAACGGGCCCTTTTGTTTCTGGAGGCCCAGGATCCGTGAAAAAATGGGCTGAACTAAAATGGGCATAACGTGGGCTGTTTCAAGCCCATGATCAGTCAAGTTGAAGCTTGCAACATACAAGTATCGGGCCCAAAAACAATTTATTTTGGGAGTTATTTACATTTTAAAGATAGATGTGAGCATAAATAAAATACCTTTTTTATTTGGATCTGCTCCATTATCTAAAAGTAAAAGCACACATTCTAAACTTCCGTTAGCCGCTGCAAGATTCTGTAAAAGTAAAACCGAAAAAGAGTTTAACGTCTTCATGCAAACACTAAACAAAGACAAAGTGAATATTAATGAAGATTGAAAACCTCCTAAATGGATCTTATAGGAGAAAATAGATTATTATTCAAGTAAATGTTAATCATCCTAACTAATTTTGGAGAAATGTTTCATACCAAAACTGTCCTTCCATGAGTATCCATCTCATTTGCATCAAGACCACCTCGCTTAAGCAATTTATGTAGCAACACGTCATCGCCTCTTGATACCGCAAAACATAAACTAAGAGGTACATCCATCCTTCCTTGAGATAACATAGTTTCTATATCTACCAAAACCGCTTCCATTATTGGGTCAGTTCTTTCTTTCAAATGCTGCATCATGTCATTACATAAAGAAAATTTTCATAAAAAACTAAAAACAAAAACAAAAGAATTCAGTGTATGGTACCTGAAGGAGATTGCTGATGATTATTGTACCATCTGCAACATTTGATTGGATAATGTTCCGAAATTGAGTGCGGTTTAATCTTAGCAGCTGGCTCAATCGTCTTGTTCGAACAGTAAATACTTGCGGTCTATAACAGAGCACACCTATTTCACCACACACATCTCCAGTCTTTAAGTCTCTAACACACTACAAACATGTGAACATAAATTCCTTCAACACACGCACAACTATTAAAAAAAATGAAATAAAAGCCAACTCTGTAGGGATATGCAAAAAGAATGCATTTCATTTGAATTTGTAACCTACCTGTTCAACTCCACCTCTGCGAGAAATCAACTCCTATGTCAAAACAAACAGAATTCCAATTCAGATCTTACAAGAAATGTCAAATAGCCATGAGGTTAAATTTCAAGATAATTACATAAATAATTATGGATTGAAGAAGAGGTTGATATTATTACCGCAGCACCAGACACCATAATGTAAAAGTCTGTGGGAGCTTCATTTTGCAAGATCACATCTTCTTTGGGTGGAAAATATTCGGCTCTCATCTCCGAGACCTACAAACATGCATGCAACGTGTTCACTAGATCGAATAACTACGATTGTGTAAAAGAAATTTAGCTAATTACCAGCTGAAAGAGGGTGTCATTTGAGACACCATTAAACAAGTAGACTTGATCAACAAGCCCATAGAATAGAAAATTGGAAATACTTGATTGAATGGCTTTTGGGAGCAAATCAATAATCTCTTGTTGTTGCAACCATTCTGAGTCAGCTCGGTACTTCAAGCATAAGTGAGCCAGCATTTGGTCCTGCAGCCGAGGAGGTAGGTGGTTCCTTTGAGCAAACCCTGATGCAGCTTGAATCGTCTCTCTCTACAAATACACATACATTAACTAATCCTATTCATAATTCATATAACAAAATGTTGTGGACTTACAAACTTCCTTGTTCGACCGGTCCTTTCCACAATTAAAGTGGTCATGTTTCCAATGAAATATGCACTCAAGCCCATGTTGAAGAGCATGAAGAAGGAGTCAAAAATCATTTCCTTCCAATTGACAGGATGTATATCACCGAACCCAGTAGTAGTCATTGTGGTGGTAGCCCAATAAACTGATGTTATGTAAGTTTTTACTAGACTATCTGGATATACGTCCGTAGCCGAAACTGCTAACCATGTGCGTGTTTGATCCTTGTACTGGTGAGCAATAAGATACAATATGCACGCAGCTAAATGAACCGTAAACAATGAAACCTACAATAAATCACATCCATCAAAATCACCCCAACTTAAAAAATATATATATATATAAAGGTACGTATTATGTTGACAAAAAGTATTAACCTAACCTAGCTCGATATAAAACTTACAAAGAGAAGCTTTGCCATCCGAACCCAAAAATAGCTGTAGTTACGATCTTTCTCCAACCTATTCATGGTACAAACAAACTCTAATTAGTAAGCTAGAGTTATATACCTAGCTTACAGCATACGTACCTTGCAAACATGTCACCAACTCTACGAAGGCGCCAAAGCCGAAGCATATTGAAGTAGCCGTACGGTTGGAGGGAATCGGGCAACATTTTCCGACCAATTTCTGAAGGAATTGTGGAAATGACATCAAACACAAACCATGTTCTTAAATACCTCCAAGCAATCAGTCGACGATCATCGATAAGTAGGTAACTAATTTTATCTAAGTAGGCCACACAGAAGGTTAAGCCGATATCAATTGCGAAAAACCCGTTCACGACATTATCCATGATCGAGAGAGCACGAGCTGGCGAGTCTAGAAACCCAAACTCGAATGGAGAAACCCATGCAGTGTAAAACACTAGAACTACTAGATATCCCTGCCAAAGTCTGCATTCTACGAAAATTAATTACTAGTGGAAATTAAGGTTCATAATTTTTCTTTTTCTTTTCAACATATATACATGCATACATAATTATAATTATAATTACAAATTAATTAAGAACGTAAATAACCTGTAACGACGATTTAACGGGTTAATAGTGAAACGACGAAGTTTCACATGACGAGTAGATTGAGCACCGAGCGAAGGGAGAATGCCGCTACGAACGCTGTGAACGGATGAAAGGCGTTCGTCCATTTCATCAATGTCACCGGAATCATGGGACATTAATCCCCCACCACCACCACCTACCCATGATCCTTTTAAGATCGTCATTTTCATTTCATCTTAATTCCTTGCAGCATTCAAATTAAACCCTAAATTTCTAAAGAAAAAAAAAAAGTTCAGTTTTTGTTTTGTTTGCAATACATAATCGATCTGTGTTTGTGTTTCAGGTGATCATCCATCTATTACGGATCCCTTGTCTTCCTCCGCTTACGTAGCCATTGAAATGTATCGACACAACCACAAAACTTTGCTTCACTCCCTTCTATTTTATGTAACTTTCATTTTAGTCCCTCAACTTAATTCCCTTGATTTTATTTGGATTAAACGTATTTTCATCCTATGTTATATATCCTTGTTAATTAGGCCTTGTGGAACCAGTTTTAGCTTACACATGTTATATATGGATTGAATCATAATTGATGAAGAACAAAAGACGAAGTTTTCAGTAAACTTTTATCAAACGTTTCACCGTTATAAAATGCACAAACTCGACCTTCACCTAGTGCAGATTGCCCTCTGAATATAATATCTACGTATATATTTAACCAGACAATTTAATACGTAGATATTATGCATGTACCTCAATTGGCAACTTTCACCAATTCGTTATATCATCAACTTATATTAATGTATTTCGTCCGATTCAAAATAAGTGACACACATTCCTTTTTTGGTGATTTAAAATAAGTGATACACTTTGAAAAATTACCTTATTTGACAAAACATAGTGGGACCCACACCCACTAACTATCTACTTTAAGAAGTGAAATAACTCATTTACCATTACTTTTTAATAAACATCATTAACCCCACTTTATTCAAAAGTTGTAGGACCCATTCCCCACTAACCATCAAATTAATCTAATTTAACCATCATTATAATCTTTTACCTCAAAAACTGTGAAACCCAAAGTGTATCACTTATTTTGAATCGGAGGAAGTATATATTTTTTATCTTACAATAATTTTATATTTATCGGTATTTTTCGCCTCGAGAACCGTCTGTGCCTTAAACACGTATGTTATCGAAAATTTACGAAAAACTTGCATTAAATAAATTTCAAGTACTATGTACCGAACGTATTTTAAAATACAAATTTTTTTTAAATGGCAATTAATAATCTAATCCTAAATAACACATATGTTCATGAAGGGACTTGAACCCCCGACCACAAGGAAGGGGCCAAGCACCACACCACTATGTTCGTGTTGTACTTTTATTAAATTAATAAATAGCATCTTTAAATTATTTTTCGTTATACGATAATCATATACTTATGTTTACCCATGACGTCATTACTCCATTCTTCCGCATAAATCTTTTTTGGCGGGGTGTTACATCCAAAAACAAAATGAGATTGATTTGTTAATTTGTATAAATGAACATCATTTTTTCTTAAATGTTGCTAAAAGGGGAATAATTAACGACCAAATAAAGGTGATTCATATTAAATGGACATAAACCTAAATAACATCTCTTGACAACTTAGGATTGTAATTAGCAAAACCTATATATTACAAGTCCCCAAGAAACTAAGATAAATGTGTGGCCCTTATGAGTAGGGGTGATTATCGGGCCAAAACCGAACCGAACCGATAGAACCGATAACGAAGAATTTTCAAAACCGAAACCGAACCGATAACATGTTATCGGTTTCGGTTTGGTTTCGGTCGATTTTCGGTTCGGTTCGGTTATTTTAGGCCAAATGTTCATCATTTTCCGAAAACCGAACCGAATCAAACCGAGCCGATAACCGATAACGATGAATTTTCAAAACCGAAACCGAACCGATAACATCTTATCGGTTTCGGTCGGTTTTCGGATCGGTTCGGTTTTTTCGGTCCAAATGCTCACCCCTACTTATTAGCATAATCAACTTCAATAAGAAACTGTGTTTGGGCCCGGAAAGCATACCAGATCCATCAATAACATCCCAAATAAAAAAATTGACAACTTAAATCTTCAAATGGCTACAATTAAAAACGAGAATGATATAATCAAACAACACTAAAAACCTGCCCTAGATAATGTTGATGGTTACTCTCTAGTGCAACAAGGGCATGATCATGGTGGCACTTTTCTGACCCGACCTAACACCGACATGCGAATAAACAAATTATGGTTCAGGCAAACAAGTTTCAGGTCAATTTTAGATCGACTCAACTGACCCTTTTATTAAACGGGGAGTATTGAGTTGATGATAATTTAAATGTGTCGACCAGCCGACTCATTTAATTATTAAAAATATGTTTAAAATTATTTATGCTTTAATTTATAGAAATATCTAAAAAAATAGATAAAATTTAAATAAATAGTTACACTTTAGTAGATTGTAGCCATTCTGCATACACATTTAAAAAGTCGGCATGTTCAACGTATTTGATCCATTCAAACCGCTAACATGTTTATCCATTTAATTAAACACGTTATATGGGTTGAAAATAAACAGATTAGGGTTGAGATATCTAACCCGTTTATATAAACAAGTCGGGTTCAGGTTGAATGTTTTTGACCCGTCAACCAATGAGCACGAACTCACAAACCCAACTTGAATTGCCACCCCTAGACATGACTATGTTCCTACATCATACATTGTTATAGAGTGCCTTGGCCTTACTGCAGTTACAAAAACATAAATACTGTACAATATATCTTTAATACGAAAAGATGCAGTTGGATATATTCATTTCTTGGTACAAGTTTGTTACATCAGGTCACTAATTACAAAATCCAATTGTCTAGAAGCTACCAAATGCATGTATGTATATTAATATATACATTTTACATCACTTGTTACAATGTGATTCGAAGAGAGAGAAATGAAACCACACATGTTTATTCAAGTATACAGCCAGAAATTAAATTCCTTAGCTCTGTCAAATGTTCATCATTTGATATATGCAGATTAATGCGAAGATTAGTCAATAATCCTTCTTTTTCCCAACTTAAGGGTCCAGAAGCGTATAATGCCTCTAAAGTGGATCGATAAGCATGCAATTCCAACCCATGAATGCTCTCTGGTGGCACTCCTTCTTCAGGGGTACAAGAGTAATTTCCCTCTTCAACCAGTAAAGTATTGAAAGACTGTTCATCATTTGAAGAAATGCTGCAACTACCGACGGAACAATCGTCATTATCAGATTCGTAAAAACTATTATTATTGTTGTAAAAGTCGGCTTGTATGGTTTTATCTTCCATGCGAGAAAAAAGGTCAATCTTTCCTTTCTTGGAAGCTTTTAGATTGTTGGGAGAAGCTTCTAGAAGAGAAGAGCAAAAGGGGGAAGCTCTTTTTAGTGATTTAGAAGAAGATACAACACGTGATTCTTGAAATCCGCCATCAACGTATAAAAGTAAATCATTGTCGTTTTCGTCACTGGTTTTTTCATCAGGCATTGGTATTTGCAACCCCAATTTTGATGAATAATTCGGTTCCACTATCTGCTTGTTATTCACATCTCCATAGCTTCCAGAAATCTGAATCACCAAAAAAAGCAAAATTCTTATTAGGAAAAAATAAAAATAAAAAAGGAGGAAAAATGAAGAGGAGTTACCTTTACAATTGGAACC
Source organism: Calendula officinalis (assembly GCA_963853835.1). NCBI lineage: Eukaryota > Viridiplantae > Streptophyta > Magnoliopsida > Asterales > Asteraceae > Calendula > Calendula officinalis. Next base: position 21,347,251 of record OY970827.1, read on the forward strand.
CATTGGCCATGTTGCCAGGATTGCCGTGCCCTAACATTTGATTTATGGACATTAATCTCATGGGCAAACCCATGAAGCCTTAATGAAAAGTAATTTTCATCACAAACATTGCACACTGTTGAAGTTTTCCAAGAATTATTATCAAAAACTTCTACAATATCACCAACCGCCCAATTTTTTAAAATTTTTGCACGAGGAGGACTAGGCCTAATATACTCCCTAGAAACCGTTTCAACACCTGGGTAACAATCATATTTCAAATTGTAAGTGTTTTTATTCCCAGAGATAACTTGAGCAACACACCATGATGTAGGCAGCTCCGTTTTGTTCATAACCTCCACTTTGCTCCCCTTTTGGAACATCATGCTAGGTTAGAAGTTATGAACAAATTACCCGAAACCTGCCACACCTACAAAATTAGGTATTTTCTCAGTAAATCACAAACCCAATTTCATCACAAATCTCAGGTATGCATCTCCAACTGTTAAATTTGTTTAATCAACGCAGACCTTTAAAAACCAACAAAAGTGAGAAGAATCCAATCACAGATTAAACGATAATTAACAAGAAACAGGATCAGAAACAAAATAAGTTGAATAAACAATTTGAATACTCACCACGATGAAATCAAAATCCCTGCATATTTGAATTTAAACTAAATTAAATATTACTTTATTATAAATCCTCCAAAATTAAGCAAATAATTAACAGCAAAAATCCAGAAAATTATAAATTCCAATGATTTAAGATTAATGCAGTATATTACATGGAAAACTCAAACATGATTAAATAAATAATTGAATCATAAATGCTAAAATTTAACATCTATGGGGAAATATTAAAACATGAAAGATAAGAAGATTACTCACCGTTTTCTTCAAAAACGTGTAGCAGTGGGATTCGATAACCTGTTTTGGGGGTGAATTGATCTTTGTTTAATTGACGGATCACCAATTTGTGTTTTGTGTGTTCTAGGGTTTGATAATTTTGTTTATGTATTTACCAAAAATATAACAAATCCTCAATCCACAAATAAAGGAGAGAGAAGGGTGCTTAATTCTGGTACGGAGAGTTTTAATCTCAATGAATAAGCCTTTCTCACGCTTTTGTTGGAACGTGTATTGCATTCTCTTAATAATGTTAAAAGAGAAATAATATTGATTATTGCCTAATGTTAAATGTGCTATAAATAGTTATCATATTTTTACTATACAAAATTCTAAAATATCATGACAACAATTAAAATTATGTATATCACGAACTCTAACATTCTGAAAGAACGTTATAACGTGATTATCTTTTTTAAAAGTATTATAAATAGTTACATTTTGGAATATCAAATACATCCAATGTAATAATTTCACAATATATTATTACATAAAACATTTTATTGAAGTAGCTCACTCTAGCCAAAACTGTTTGCAAATAAGTTTAGATTAATATTTATGTACTCACAACTCTAGTTGAGATATTAGTATATCATGTTTATGTTTTTATTCATTATAAGAAAAAAAATTATAAGTGAAAAGATAACAATAAACTATATACTCTGTGTGTATTTTGTGTATATTTTTAGGTTGTGTAATAGATATGATAGATAGATAAAGCTAAAACTCCACAAATCATTATTCTCCATTATGGTTCCTTCTAATGAGTAAGAATTTAACATTCTTGAGGTTTAATTTAAACATGAAACAATGATATAACAAACAACTTTAGGAGGATTTTTCATGTGAGCTCAACTGAACCCGCACCAGGCTTGTTAGGAACTTCGATGTCGTGATAATTAGAGTACCTCGAGTTCTCAAGCCTCTCACCTTGTCCCCAAATCGCATACGCCTCCTCCCCATGAGCCGCCTCATCCCCAATTTCCATATCCTCATCCGACATCCTTAATGGCACAATTAGTTGCACAATCAAACACACTAAGCTTGTCATCACAACGTTAAGAGTCACCACAAATAAAATACCGAGTAGTTGAACACCTATTTGTCTAACACCGTAACGGATGCTTTGTGAGGTCCCATGGTGCAAACCTACAAATAAACCCATGTATTTATTCGTGTATCCGTAGAACAGATAGCATAAATGTGGCTCTGAAAATAGGCCCGTGAGGATGCCGCCTAGGGATCCGGCTATTGCATGTGTGTGTAGGACGGCCATTGTGTCATCGACTTGCTGGAGGAGCTTGGATTTCTTGTGCACAACCATCATGGTGAACCATGGGATTGATCCGGATAAAATTCCCATTAATATGGCCGAGTATCCTTGAACCACACCTGAAAATTTCGAAACAAAAAAATTATAAATTAATTAACAAATCTTGATCCACCAACTAAGAGATTGTGGGTTCAAGTCTCGTTATGTCATGAGTTATTAACATGTATTTAAGTGTGTGAATATTTCCCATTCTAAAAAAACAAAAATCTTTAGACCTGCGGCTGGGGTGATGACAACTAGACCGGTGATCATGCCTTGAACGGCACCAATTACCGAAGCCTTCTTGAAGAAAACGACATCAAGGATGAGCCAAGTCAATAGACTGGTAGCCGCACACACGTGGGTGTTCAAGACGGCTAAGGAAGCGTCTGCACTCGCTGCATAAGGGTCACCACCGTTGAACCCGGTCCACCCCATCCACAACAGCCCAGCCCCTGCTAACATAAGAATAATGTTGTTTGGAGGAAATCTTTCCCTGTCCTTTGTCAATCTTGGGCCAACCTAATTAACACCAAAACAAGAAATTAATTAAACACATTTTTATCTAAAACGGAAGAGATCGAGTTTTTGTCCTCGGTCGGCTGTCTTTAAGTGCATAAAAAATTGTAAGGGAGTAATTCCTAAAATTGAGTTAGTTATGATTGATGCTGATGCATGTCTTATGACAGCATTTAGAGTTGTTATTATCAAAACCCTTAATTATATTCATGACATACCCAGTAAGCCGCAGTAAAACCAGCAACTCCTGAAGAAAGATGGATAACGTAACCGCCTGAATAGTCAATTATTCCCATTGTGGATAGCCAACCCTTAGTAGACCAAATCGTATACGCACCAACGGTATACGAAAACGTTAGCCAAAGGGGAACAAACAACATCCACGCATAAAAATTCATCCGCCCCAAAACTGCCCCCGCGATCAAAATCAAGGTGATCGCCGCAAAAACAAACTGAAAAAACACCATAGTAGCATTAGGAAACATCCCAAGAAACGCTTGCTCAAGAAGGTACTTTTGTGTCACGGCACCATTGAACTTTCCCCATATAGGAACAAGTTGGTCCCCGAAAGAAAGCCGGTAACCCCATAAAACCCAACAAACGAGAACCATTGCAAACGCATAGAGAGCCATAAAAGCCGAGTTGACCGCCCATTTCTTCTTGACTGCACCACCGTACAGGATTATAAGCCCCGGGACACTCTGGAGGCCGACTAGCGTTGCCGCCACGAGTTGCCACGCGTTGTCACCCTTGTTCATCCAATCGGGACTAGCGTCATTGGGCAACAAGTTCGGTGGTAACGCGAAAGGTGTGGTTACATTAAAGGGTGGTGGTGGTGGTGAAAATATACTCATGCCTACTTTGTTAGTTAATTCAGGCCAAGTCTACGATGGGTTCTCAAATGAATGGAAGAATGGAGGATATATATAAGTGCAGTTTTGGAAGGATTTTGTGGTTGGTTCTCACGATAAGCTGTTGATTTCTATGGGAACATCAAATTTTTTATTTGTCATTTCTTTAAAATAAATATTCTGCTAAAAAGATTCAAAAACCGGTGAATAAGTGAAGGTTCCTTTAAAAACATGTCATTTTAAGGCAATCGACTTACATTTCTGCTCCAATATAAACGTACTCAGCTCGGTCAAACCCCGATGTAGATAAACAATTCTAAGTCAAATACATTATATGTAGTTACCTAATCATTTTATTAAACATTCTTCTAATGACATCCACTCGTAACCCTGTCAAACCAGTTACGATTTCCCGACGACTTCTTTTAACACTATTGAGACGACATATCGTCAGTATAGAGTTTGAATAAAATGAATCTTGGTCAAACCTATAACGGATGCAATAGAGCTTTTTGTATCGACAATAAGTGTCGTTGCCATAAGTTTCGTCACTATAGGGGTAATTTCTTGTTATTGTTTTCTTTTTCATGTAATCATTGTCAGTGTTGGAATACTATGTTGGTGCAAATGGGATTCTACATTGGAGTCATCGATACCCATGAACACCTAGGTGCATTACTTTCCAAAACTCTTGCGACATATCCAACAGCTACTAACTAAAAATTATGTTTTATATTATTATTTTACATCGATTAATGATAAGTCTTATGGTTATATTCATTGATCATAATTTTATTAATTGCCATATGATAACATTTCACAAGAACATGACTCTTATATACACAAGTAGAAACCCTAGTATTTAATTTAACTAGGTATCGGGTTTTCTAATGTATCTTCTCTATTAAATTTAAATTTACAAAATGCAGTTATATTCATATTACTAGTCTCATAACCCGCCCGATGGGCGGGCTAGCTTCGAAAAACAAAAGACAAAAGTACATTTCAAACGTATAAAATCATGGAATATTTGTTATTGAAATGATGAATACAACGTTTTGTTATATAGTAATTTATATAGTATAAAAATATTGATCGTTAACTGCATGATTATTGCATGAAAAAATTTAAAACTATGTAATGATAAAATTATAAATATAAAATAACCAATAAAACAAAAATCAATTAAAACATTAATAAGTACATATTAATAATTACGAAACAATCTCTTTAATGAATAAGGATTCGAAACAATTTCTTTAACAACATATTAAAAGTTATGATAAATTTCTAAATACTTTGCTTGAGTGCAATATTTGATATCTTTTTCATCTATTAAAATCTTCAAACTTTGTCTGTGTGAAAACACTGGCTTTTTCAAATACATACCAAGATTGACCTTACCAATAAAATAAAATAAAATAAAAATCAATTAAAACATTAGTAAGTAAATGTTAATAATTACGAAACAATCTCTTTAATGAATAAGGATTCGGAAACAATTTATTTAACAAAATATTAAAAGTTATGATAAATTTCTAAACACTTGCTTGAGTGCAACATTTGATATCTTTTTCATCTATTAAAATCTTCAAACCGTGTCCGTGTGAAAACACTGGCTTTTTCTAATACAAACCAAGATTGACCTTGACTTTTATTAATGGTCATATGAAAGTAAAGAGCTAGTGAAAATTGCCTTTTTTTTAAACTTAAGTATATAAAATCAACATTTATAGGACTATAATTAGGTTGAAGGTTTAAATAAATAATTAAAAATTAAATCAAAACAGTTTCGCTTGAATTTTGAAAACCGTTGAAAAATGACTATGAGTATCATATTGATTATCTTTAAATCAACACATTATAATCACTTGTTTAAAATCATATTGATAAATTTCAAAAAAATTGACTAACATGTTGATTATAATACTGACTATCTCACTATCATATTGACTAACGAAAGTCAATAAGGTATCAAGTTTTACCCGGTTAAATCAGTTGGTCGATCTATGTCAACTAAATATAAATAAATAAATAAAATCAAAAATTTATTTTGCTTTATACGCTCCCTCAAAATCAGTCTTCTTCACACACACATATATATTAATATATTTAGTCATTTATTTCATATCATATACTTCTATTTAGTCAAAATCCATGGAATTAATTATAGCTCGACGCGCTGCTTCAATGGCTCGATATGAAAGACGACCAGTTCTACAACTTTTAGTGTCATATCTTCCAAAACCAAGTCGTGTACCGACCGGTTTGCAACCCCTACTACATCTGCATTTACGATATTTAAGCAAAGTTAAATTTAGCATTAAAATTAATTTATCATATTAATAATAACTTTAACATATCAAGGAAACTTTCTAACTTTATGTTTCTGTCATAAAGTTTATAACCATTTCAGCGTATATATATTCTCTTAAAATACAATTATGTTTTTCATTACTGAGACTATTATTTAAAGCCAACAACAATCCTGTTTTGACCACTAAAAAAGTCATAAAAATACAGAAACTGTTAAAAACTGAAAAAATACGGTGAAAACTTAAAAAAGTGCATAAAAGTAGTAACTTGTTAAAATGCAGTATTAGTCATTTTAAAAAAGATGTGACATTATCATGATATACATTATACATAAACTGGACAATAACTTGTTAAAATGCAGAAACAATATACAAAATCTTTCAAATTACATGTTGAGTCTACAAAGGGATGATGATTTCAAACCATATAATCTTTTCCTGCAGCACTTGGCCTTTATTTGATATAGTTTTTCAACATATGTATATGAGAACATAATAAACAATACGAAATTGCAAAAAATTAGGATAGTTTGTTTTAACAAAGGGAGATAGATACCTTTAAAAGAATAGGTATTAAATCCAGATCAAACATGCTAAATTTAATTCGCTCATATATCTGCAGTTTACCAGCATTCTAGACAAACGATTTGCACAAATATAAGATGAATCAGTTTATATTATGTTTATGTTATTGTATCGTACTTATAAACTCAAGTAAAGGATTATAAGTGATGACTGCTGCATATTACACATCATCATGTACCTTGTTAAATTTAAGGCCTTCTCAGTTTGCAATGTGGCTAAAAATTACCATTGAAACAATTTTCACCAAATAAGGAGTACACTATGTAGCACCACCTATGACAACCATAATTTCCACCCTATGAGCTCTGTATCACGTGAAGAAACCTGGTAACATTAGTAGTTGTATTAGCCACATGACAACGCCATGTAAATAAGATACATTTTAAGTATCCATCAGCTTGCATAAAACTCTTTTAACACCAACGCTTATATCAATCCATACATATCATGTAGATGCTAAAGTTCCATGTTTGGAGAGTAGCTCCTTCGTACGATTTATGGGGAAATTGAAAAACACAAAAGCAAAGAAAATGGCCAAGATATCAAGTTTTAAATTTTTTTTATTTAAGTTTGGTAAGCTGAAATTAGCATTAGAAACCCATTTTTTTGCTGCTTTGTTAACATTTAAAATTAGTTAGAAACAATAATGTAAAGTGAAAGTGTGTATTAGTTTTGAGAAATAATGGCCACTTAGAGCGACTGAATTTAAAGAACAAACCTTAGCCTTCTGAACGGAATTGCTAGTAAATTCATCTTTAGTTTTAATGGTTGATGTAGTCATCAGTGTTTTTAGTACCAAAAAAATGAAATGCAGGCTGACTGTTGATATAAACAAAGAGGTTATCTTGGTGGTCCAGAGAGCAATTATAGAAATCAAATTAGTATTATAATATCAGTAAAGCCAATCACATTACAACAAACTAAAGTAACGTTTAAAAAGCCAAAAGTATAGCAAATTTCAAACCAGTGGAAGCGCTTTAAATTGAAAAAGAACAAAATGATTTTACCTGCAGAACGATAATCCCATTCGAGGTCTTTAATTTGGCTATTTTTGGTTCGAAGTTTTGTGTTTTCTTCAAATTATTCACCGCATATCTTCTACATCCACAGTTAAACAAACATAATCAAACCCTAACTGTTACAAATATCAAACAAATCTACACTGAAATGGATTCAATTTAAATGTAATATCAGAAAAGAAGTATGAAAACAAACCTTAAATTCAGATCCAACTACAATACTTTGCCATATCATCTTTCTCTCTCAGCAATCTCTAGCCGCAAAAAATCATTCCAAATAAATCGATTTAGTATAAAACATTTCAAGTTTATGATTTGCATACTTATATAAATTGAGCTTTTAAGTAAATCTGGCTTGAAAATTGCAATTAGAAAACAGTCGACACAAATTTGTTTAACGCAAATCATCTGGAGAAAATGTGTGAGTATGTCAAACGATGACTCAAAGGGTAACCATCGAAGGTTAATTACAGCCTATTATCGATGGCAATACCTGTAGCAATCGGTTCTTGAGAAGAAATCGTAATTGATTCGTCCATTTCCAAACCGCCGCCTTGATTCCGGTGGGAGCCGCCGACTTGATTTCTTCACGATGAGAGCAATGGTCGATGGTTCTTCACGGTGAGAGCAAGCGTCCAGGAAACGAACACCGGCAGTATGGTTGGAAGAATTTTTGAGGCAAACAGAGGTTGAGGAGGAGACGAACACGGGAGAAAAACACCAGAGAAAATGTGTGAGCATGTGAAAAAAAAACCCTAAAATAAAAGATGTGATAGATGTGGTTGCTGAATGATAAAATTATCTTGTTACCCTTTGAGTCAGCGTATGAGTCATCATTAAGGAGTGTTCTGATTGGGTGGGCAAGACATGTCATCAAAATCAATTCAAATCCTTGCTCCATATATAGGTGGGAGATTACAAATTCCATTTATATTTTTTATTAAACCTTCATTTTTCTTTTAAAATGCATAAATTAAAATTTATTGATTGCATTTGTATAATTTTGAGTACATTAATTTAATATTTACTCATGTCCATTTTTTATAATTAAATTAATGTGTTACTCATTAACTTTTTTTTTTAACGGTCAGTTAGTAAGTTAGTGGTTTAAGCATAGACAGTGACATCCACAAGGGTCAGTATGCCTTCCTTCGAACCCTCCACCTATGAGGAATAAACCCCACCACCTTATTCACCTGAGGATGCCTTCAATAAGACTCGAACTCGAGACCTTGTGAAGGGAACCCCCTAAGGTAGGGATGAGCTCGGTCCGAAAACCGAACCGAACCGATAGGACTGAAAACCGATAAGACAGAAATTCAGAAACCAAAAGCGAACCGATTATATCTAATCGGTTTTGGTTTGGTTTCGGTTCGGTTTTCGGTCCCGGAACCGATTTGGACCGATAAGCTAGAGCAAATAAATTAACAAAAATTAATCATTAACAAAAAATTAAAAAAGTGAAATATACACTAGTACAAAAATAGCTTTTAGCCACGCTTTTTTTAAACAGTCTCGCCACAGTTTGACTTGTTCGTGTGGCTAAATCTCACAAATAATGTTCTAATGTTGTTTTAGCCACACTTTAACTAAATTACCGTGACAATTACAAATTAGATTGAACACTTTCGCCACGATGTAACATGATAAACGTGTCCATTGCTAGCCACGGTCATGTAACGTGGCCAAATGTCAGACTTTTCGCATGATTTTTTTTGTTAGAATGTGACATTATTTTGTCACGGTTAATACGTGAGGCGAAAGACACATATTTAGCCACATGAATCAACTACTTGTGTGTCAAAAAATTGGTATTCATTCGCCACATGAATTCATTGTTGTTGAAAGAAGTATACAGCCACGGTCATTATTGTGTGTGTCATGTGGCTATACGATAAACAATACTCACTCAAAAGTTACTTTTTTTCTGTGTGGCTATATGATGGATATTTGCCACATCCTAAAACAAGTCACGATAAAACTAAAATTACGTGTGGCTATAACCTAATTAATAGCGATGGTAAAGGTAAGGTTAAAATTTTGCCTCTATAATTAGTTTCTAACCACGATTTAATTGTATATGAATGTGTGTCTACAAGTACCAAATTGTCACGTTAATGATGTTAAATGTGGCTAAATCTTATCAAGGGTCACATATATGTGATAACGACTTATGTGGCTAAAGGGCAAACAATAGCCATGATTAAGTCGTTGTTGTTGAAAGTTAGTATACGACCACGATCATTATTATGTGTGTTATGTGGCTATACGACCAACAATAGCCACATATTATTTTTTGTGCTTGTGTGGCTATATAATAGATATGTTCCAAAAATTGGTATTCATTAGCCACATGCATTCATTGTTGTTGAAAGAGCTATACAACCACGTTCATTATTTTGTGTGTGTTATGTTGTTATACGACAAACAATAGCCACATATTTTTTTGTTGTACTTGTTTGGCTATCTAATAAATATGTGTCATACCTTGCAAAAGAATAGCCACAATAAATCTAAACTTATGTGTGGCTATAACATAAAAAATAGTCACGATACAACTAAAATGCGTGTTTGTAATTAGTCTATGTGTGTATAAACTATAATTTGTCACTATTAATACAAACATCAAATAGTTGTCACAAACTATAATGCAGATATCAAATATTATAAATAGTCAAAGTTTGTAATAAAATCGAAGAAATGTTACACGCAAGTTCTAATTTAGAAGCATAAGATGTTTTTAATAGAAATTATAACACCAACTTAAAAAAGAAAAGATAAAAAGAATCTGATAAATATCGCTAAAAACTTTCAAATCTAAAAACATTAATAAAACACGGTTCTTCAACTTCTATTTCCAACTCCCTTCTTTGAGCTAACCATCATCTGCAATAACCAAAAGTAAAAACAATGTAAAATGCATATTTGACTTTTTAAGGGTCAACTGAGGTTCTTTTTTAGTATCAAATTGCAAATATTGGTACATGGTGAAGAAAATATTAAAATCAGCAATTACCCAAATGGGTAAAATTTTCGTTTGATTTTAGTAACATATTATTTAAATCACATGATACAATGCATTAGTATTAAATTTCCCAAACGGGTCGTAATTTCTCAAAAGGGTCGAAATTGCCCAAACGGGTCGAAATTGTCCAAACAAATCAATATTTCCCAAACGGGTCAAATTGTTACTATTGTACATACGTATATCTTCATAGGAGGTTTTATTTCAACATCTCTTGTTTCAAAATGTCCAATTTTATAATCCAAGAAAAATTATTACCTGATTTACTCTTGTAGAAAAATCATTAATTGTCCATAACACAACTGCGCGTAGAGTAAACATCTCTTGTGCATATGCATCATATGTTTCGACCCCCACCTCAAATAATAGCTGAAGATCATCAATTAATGGCGCTAAGAAAACATCAATATCATTACCTGGTGTGCCAGATATTAATAATGATAGCATGATGAACTTTCTTTTCATACATAACCATGGAGGAAGGTTGTAAATCACAGCTAAAACTGGCCATACACTGTGATGTCTGTTGCCTCTGTTTACATCAACTCCATCGGCTGAAATCCCTAACCGCAAATTTCTTGGATCGTTACCAATTTCTGGAAACTTTTCATCTATGGAACACCATGCCTGTGAATCTGCCGGGTGTCGTAAAACACCATCTTTTTTTCTACTTTTCTCTTGCCATATTAGATCTTTTGCGATTTTCTTTGATTGGAAGAGTCGTTTCAATCGCGGAATGATTGGGAAGTACCACAAGACTTTTGCCGGTATACAATCATATATTTTACTTGTCTTTTCGTCCATCTTCCATCTTGACTTTCCACAAGTAGGACATTCTTTCATATCCTTGTACTGATTCCTATAAAGAATGCAATCGTTGATACATGCATGAATCTTTGTATACCCTGATCCCATTGCTTTCATTATTTTCTTAGCCTCGTATGTATTGTTTATCATTTCATTGCCTTCTGGTAGCATATTCTTTAACAAAACTAGTAGTTCGTTAAAGAACTTGTCTGATACTCCGTACTTACTCTTCAAGTTAAAGAGTTGAACCAACGCGGAAAGCTTTGTAAAGGTACGACATCCGCTGTAAAGGGGCTTTTCGGCATCTTCAAGTAGTTCTTGAAATTTTTCTGGGTCTTGGATGAAATTTTCTTCTGTAGCTTCAACCATTTCTATTGTTTCCGGGGCATCAGTTGCTGTTCCGGTTGTAAAATCATGAACGTCCGGATAATGCAAACCGTTGTTGTCAATTACATCCTTAATTATTGGTGACTCATCTTTTTCCCCATGCATAGTCCATTTGGTATAGTTTGGATTGATACCCTTGCTGAATAAGTGATCATCTACGTCTTCTACATCAAGAGAGTAGTGGTTTAAACAAAAGACACATGGACATGGAATTTGAATTCTTTCGTTAGTGTTTAGTGGGTCCATATTCCTCAAAACCTTCAAATTCAGGACAGCATACTCCAGAAATGCTGCAACTCCATCTATATATGGTTTTTTGGTTCTATTTGTACGCATCCATGACTTGTCCATGATTATATGATGACTCGGTATTTTAGATGGTCACCTGCAAACAAGAAAGTATGTTTAAAAAAAATTCAGAAAAATGTTTAAAAATATCTGAAAATAAAAAAAACATATATCAGGGATATTTTCTATTTTTCCGAATTTTTTTAAATTTTTTAAATTTTTTTTACCAATCTATTCGGTTATAAGTGGGTCAATACAGATTATGTTTTAAAAAAATCAGAAAAATGTTTAAAAATATCTGAAAATAAAAAAAACATATATCGGGATATTTTCTATTTTTCCGAATTTTTTTAGATTTTTAAAATTTTTTTTACCAATCTATTCGGTTATAAGTGGGTCAATACAGATTATGTTTTAAAAAAATTCAGAAATATGTATTAAAATATCTGAAAATAAACAAAACATATATCAGGGATATTTTCTATTTTTTTGATTTTTTTTAAATTTTTTTACCAATCTATTCGCCTATAAGTGGGTCAATACAGATTATGTTTTAAAAACATTCAGACAAATGTGTTAAAATTTCTGAAAATAAACAAAACATATATCATGGATATTTTCTATTTTTCCGAATTTTTTTATATTTGTTTTAATTTTTTTACCAATCTATTCGGTTATAAGTGGGTCAACAGAAAAGATATTTATTCTTGTTATGTAAAGATATTTTTATATATTTTTCTGAAGTTTTTTTAAACATAATCTATATCGACCTATTTATAACCGAATGGATTGAAAAATAAAACAAAATTAAAAAATTTCAAAAAAATCTGGAAAAATAGAATATATCCCTGATATACGGTTTTTCTATTTTCAGATATTTTTAATGATTTTTCTGAATTTGTTTAAAACATAATCCATATCGACCCACTTATAACCGAATGAATTGGTAAAAAAATTTTAAAACAATTCAAATAAATTTGGAAAAATGAAAAATGTTCCTGAAATGTATTTTTTTTTTATTTTAAGATATTTTTAAACATTTTGTTGATTTTTTTTTTTACCTGTGAAGCCTATAATGTAGAATTGATCGGACCCGACCCAGACTGAAAGGAGATGCCAAGTCTGTCACCACCAAAACTAACTGATCAGATGCTGGGAACTATGGTTAATTAGGGGTGTCAAAAGGGTCAACCCTTGACCCGACTAGAACCCGAACTCGATTATGGTAGTCGGGTCGGGTGCATTCGGGTCTTATTTTGGTTTCGGGTCATTTTAACCCGACCCGAAAAACCCGACGTTAGCATTGGGTCGGGTATCTGGTTAGGAATACTTCTCTTTGTCGGGTTTCGGGTTGACCCGATTGGACCCGATTGAAGTTTAAAGGTTCATTTTTCTTAAATTTAAAGGAAGTCATTTTTTCCTATTTATATTCCAGCCTCCAAGGCTCTTTTTCCCTATCTTGCTGGGGAAAAGGTTGGGGAGCCCTTGTTTTATTAATGCTTATAGTGTGATATGGTCATAATCAGTTTTAATTATCTATCATAGCTTTTTCTATATCATGTAATTAATTCTTTGTAAACTTCATGTTGAATCTACTGTTTTGACATAAGAATCAGATTCATGATTTTGACACAATGAATAAACTGTTGTTTTTTAATATAAATAATGAACTTTAATTAGGTTTTGGACGTATTAAAACTATAGAGATCTAAATGGAGATATACCAAAATTTTCGAAACTCATGAATCATGATTATGTATAGGGTTTTTCATTCGTACTGAAGTAGTCAAGCAAACCCAAAAACCTGTTACTGTTTTTGTAGCTAGAATTATGTAACCCGACGAACCCGATCGGGTCAACCCGACAAACCCGAAACCCGATACAACCCGAACCCGACCAACCCGATTCCTTGTAGGGTCGGGTTTCGGGTTAGAATTTCCCCATTCAAAACCCGAGGGACCCGACCCGATAAGAGCCGAAACCCGACCCGACAACCCGATTGACACCCCTATGGTTAATTAAGTACTAATCCCTTTACCTCAAAAGTTGTAGATATCAGGCCATTGATAGTTATTGTCCAACATAGCAGATACGATAAATCAGCTGCAGGTACACTAAATCAAATATTAACCAAAATTAACTAAATTTTGCAAACACAATTCCACTAATCAATAATCACTTACCACTTAATTACAAGCCTCAAAGCTATAGAATCACAGCAAAATGTTACAAAGGCATAAAGGGTAAATAGATAAACCATGAGGATTACATGATTATGATCAGGAAAAAAAAAATTAAGGTCAAGGAAATAGTTCTGTATTTTAATTTTTAACTTAAATACTACTTTTGTAGTCTAACCCTAACTAAAAATGTATTACATGATTATGATCAGGGGGAATTTTAAAATCAAGCATGTAACAAGTCTAGGTTATAATTTCCGATTTTATCTATGTTGCCAAGTTTTACTTTGTATATATTTTTTAATTAATTCGTACATGTGCAATAAAGCATCACAACACCAATTTCAAACTTGCATTGTATTGAAATCAAATTAGGTTATGCAAACTATGAATTCTACCTATTTTGAAATTAAACGGAATTACCTGTCACTACCAAATCGTTGCTCCTTTAGTGAATATTAAGATCTGCGAATGAGTTTGTGTACACACTCAAGCAAATCAAATCACGGTACGTTTACTGATTTAGGTGAAAGGTCAAGCAAATGTTTTATGATTTTTGGTGATAGTCAGAGCAAGGATAGAGGTTTTCGTTTTCAATGAGAGGCCGAAGATATGTATTCGATTTAGGTGAGAAGACGAAATACATGATTTTGATTTTTGGTAATGTTCAGGGACGCATTCTGTTTTGGACGCAATTAGGGACCCGTTGAAGTTTTGGGTGGGGCCCACACTATTATTTTTACGGGTGAGCATTTGGGCTTGAAAACCGAAACCGAACAAAAACTGAACCGAACCGAAACTAAAAAAAAAAACCCGAACCGAACCGAACCGAAACCGCTAACATGTTACCGGTTCGATTTTGAGAACTCATCGTTTTCGATTTCGGTTCGGTCTTCGGAAAAAGTTGAACATTTGGCCTTAAAAACCGAACCTAAACCGAACCGGACCAAAACTGAATCGAACTTAAGAAAAACCGATAAAATGTAAAAAAAAATTAACCCGAAACCCGACCCTATAAGGAATCGGGTTTGTCGAGTTCGGGTAAGTCGGGTTTTGGGTTTTTCGGGTAAACTCGAACATATTAGTCGGGTTACGTATCCAAATTAAAACTTAAAAATAATTGTATTTTGTTCATTTTTAAAGCTAAGATGTACTCTCCCACTAAAAAGTACTAATTTCTCCGTATATATTTGTTCCACAAAAAAGTACTAAATTCTCAAATTTTATAGATCCACTAAATAAAATAATATTATTATTCTGCCATTTAAGTTATCACAAGCCTAATGTTATACTACCTCTGTATCACAAGCAGCGATACACTTTTTATTTACCGGTGATTCAAAATAAGTGATACATCTTTAAAATAAGTGATACTACCTTATTCTCTACTAACTGTCCACTTTAACATAATTAAATTACTTTTGTACCCTTTTTTTTACTTTTAAACATCATTAATATCAATTAAGTGGTAGCAATGTAAATATGAATAAAGAGATCTAAGTTGGGGTATCAATGTATCATATCGGGTTATCACGTCGAGTTAGGCTTTAATTAGGTCGGGTGTCAGGTTTGAAGTTAAAAAATTCTAACCTGAGACCCGACCCAGAGGGTGCCTATCGGGTTATCGGGTCGGGTTTTAGCTCTTATCGGGCCAGGTCCGTCAGGTTTGATGTAAAAAAAACTAACCTGAAATCCGACCCGATAAAGATTCGGATTAGTTGGATTGACCGATCGAGTTTGTCGGGTTACAACCAACCCGACAAACATAACTGGGTCCGGTTCGGGTTGACTTTTTTGGCACCCCTAAATAGAGATTAAGTAACAAAAAAAAAACATTATTAAAACTAAAATTAATAACCTACATATATTGTAATCATACAATTCATGCATCAATTATAAATGACGGAATCGTCATTTTGATTATATACATAATTAAAATTAATAACAATATGTCCCATGTACTTAATTTTCAATCTGTCATTTTCGTTAAAGCAACATGTCCAAACGTGACACATCCAATTTACGATATATCAAAATTATTGAGCTACAAGATATTTTCAATTCCCACCATTTTAACTCCGCAAATTAAAAAACAAAATTTTGGAGGGTAATCATGTATAGGAATCAATTGAAATATTGACGTATATTTCCTTTCCATAATTTACTCCAACTACATCCTTGACAATAGCATAATTTATAACTTCCTCTTTTACTATTTCTTTGGCTGTATATTTGCCCTAATCGACGTTTGCTGCTGCTACATGTTTGACGACATCTGCTGCTGCTGCTACAAGGTTATTAAATTCTTTTGAATTGGTGTCCGTTTCAATCCATTTACAACAAGACATCCTTCATTGACAGGCATATTTTCTGATTTAAGGTTAATGCATATCAAATTAATTTGATTTTTCTATGTGTGTGGAGGTTTTTAAGTTAAACACGGTGTTCTTGCTTTGAATTGTTATTATGATATGTTTTATTAAATTTGCTCTCACTTGAAATCAATTTTCGTGTTTTAAAGTTGCTATCAAAGTAAACATGATTTTACACCGAGTCAGGGCTTCCAACTGCTCAGGCAATTTGAATTCCAATGTATCTGTTATTCATAATTTTGATTATTGTATCTGCAATCCCATAATAATTTTGGGTCATTTTCCTTGCAGACTTTGGCTATTTTTGCTGCTGTTTTTAGTCAATATTTTGCAGATTTTGGGGCAGTTTTGCTGTTGTTAAAGTATCATGGGAATTATCATGACGTTTTTGTTTTTTTTTATCGCAGTGAATTATCATGGTAAAATCAATGAATTTGATTGATGAAGACATTGAATTTGAAGATGAATACCATGAGGATGAAGAAAACTACATAGAATCAAGCGAAGACAACAATATAGAATCGGGTGAAGACAACCTAGAATCTTGTGAAGATGATGATTCCGATACCGACTCTAATCAATATCTAAGAAGTAAAGATCAGTTGCGTGGTCAGGATGGTCAAACGGGTCAGATCGGTAAAATGGGTCAGATTGGTCAAACGGGTCAGATTGGTCAAACTAATCCAATTAATTATAAATGGGTCGATACGGATTATGTTTTAAAAAATTCAAAAAAATGTTTAAAAATATATAAAAATAAATATAATTCATATCAGGGATGTTTTCTAATTTTTTGAATTTTTAAAAATTTTTAAAATTTTTTTAGCAATGCATTTACTTGGGGAAAAGGTCGATATGGATTATGTTTTAAAAAATACCTAATTTTTTATTTTTTTGTATTTCATGACATCTAGATAATCGCGTGCAAGAAAATGGTGAACAAGATGAAAACACATTGAATAGGCAAAACGAAGAAGGAAAAGATGTTGCTACAACTAGTAAAAAGGTTAGGGGCTTGACAAGGTTACGAAAGATGATTAGAGATTATGAAGATTCTGGTGGTGAGAAACATGTAGTTAACTTTGATGAGAGGAATAGACTTGTTGGAAAGTATAGATCTGAGTTCTCTAGTTATTTGGGTGACTTGGTAAGGCAGGATGTTGGACTTAGTATTTTGGAATGGAAGAAGGTGACACCGGGTATGAAGGATATGTTATGGGATCAAATAACGGTATATATCTACTTATATTTGTATTTAATTTTTTTTTTTTGTTTTTTTTCCTATTGCTTTTGAGTATATGTGACTAACTTATATTTGAATATTGTTGTAGCGCTATTATGAAATAGATGAGTCGAGAAGAGCACTCATAATGTATCGTTTAAGTGAGCATCTACGCGACTTTCGAAGAAAATTGTATACAAAGTTCATAATGCCAAATTTGAGTAAACCTAAAAAACTTAAAGTTGTCCCTAAACAATACCGTACGTTTACGCAAATAGAAGAAAACTGGGATAAGTTCGTACAATGGACACTTTCTGACAAATTCAAGGTTAAATATATATAATTATATTAATTATCATTAACTTTTTTGTTATTTAGTCTAAATTTTCTATGGATCATTTGAATCCCTTTTAAGGTTGTGTCTCGTAAGGCAAAAGAAGCACGGGCAAAAAACAAATATCCACATCGGCTGGGACGAGCTGGATACTCGGGGCTACAAGAAAAACTTGTAAGACCTATTTCTCAAGTTACAAAATTCAAATTGTTTTATGTTTATAATTCTATGTTTTTGATAAAATACAAGGTCAAAAATAAAGAAATTGCAGAAGACGAAGTCCCTTTACGGTCTTTCATGTGGAGGAAAGGACGTGAAAACAAAGACGGAGGATACGAAGATGGTGAGCTCGAGGTTCTCGCAAATAAAATAGTAAGAAACATGATTTTTCTGCTCTTTTCATTAGAGTCAATTGGTCAATTTGTTAAATTGGGTCAAACGGGGATTCTGGTCAAAAGGGGATTCTGGTCAAACGGGTCTGATCAGTAAAACAGGCCAGATTGGTCTAACAACTCATTCTGGGCAAATGGCAGATTTTTGTTATGTGTAAAAATATAAACATGCCATTTTGACCCATTTAGTTATAAATGGGTCGATCCGGATTATGTTTTAAAAAAATTCATAAAAATGTTTAAAAATATCTGAAAATAAAAAAAACATATATCAGGGATATTTTCTATTTTTTCGAATTTTTTTAAATTTTTTTAAAGCTTTTACCAATCTATTCGGTTATAAGTGGGTCGATATAGATTATGTTTTAAAAAAATTCAGAAAAATGTTTAAAAATTTCTGAAAATAAAAAAAACATAAATCAGTGATATTTTCTATTTTTTCGAATTTTTTTTAATTTTTTTTTAATTTTTTTACTAATCTATTCGGTTATAAGTGGGTCGATATAGATTATGTTTTAAAAAAATTCAGAAAAATGTTTAAAAATTTCTGAAAATAGAAAAAACATAAATCAGTGATCTTTTCTATTTTTCTGATTTTTTTTAAATTTTTTTACTAATCTATTCGGTTATAAGTGGGTCGATCCGGATTATGTTTTAAAAAAATTCATAAAAATGTTTAAAAATATCTGAAAATAAAAAAAAACATATATCAGGGATATTTTCTATTTTTCCGAATTTTTTTAAAATTTTTTAAATTTTTTTACCTATCTATTCGGTTATAAGTGGGTCGATATAGATTATGTTTTAAAAAAATTCAGAAAAATGTTTTAAAATTTCTGAAAATAAAAAAAACATAAATCAGTGATATTTTCTATTTTTCCGAATTTTTTTTAATTTTTTTTAATTTTTTTACTAATCGATTCGCTTATAAGTGGGTCGATATAGATTATGTTTTAAAAAAATTCAGAAAAATGTTTAAAAATTTCTGAAAATAAAAAAAAAACATAAATCAGTGATATTTTCTATTTTTCCGATTTTTTTTAAATTTTTTTAAATTTTTTACTAATTTATTCGGTTATAAGTGGGTCGATATAGATTATGTTTTAAAAAAATTCAGAAAAATGTTTAAAAATTTCTGAAAATAAAAGAAACATAAATCAGTGATATTTTCTATTTTTCCGAATTTTTTTAAATTTTTTTACCAGTCGATTCTATTATAAGTGGGTCATTTTGACCCATTTAGTTATAACAGGTTTGGCACATATAGAAATTAGGTCAATTGTTAATTATAATAAATGTATTTTTTTGTATGCTGACTGACTATGAAAACGAGATTAAAGATGGGTCTAGAAAGGTTGATCAAGGAACTGATGCCCTCACACTTATGTTTGGTAAAGAGCGCAGTGGGCGTGTAAGAGGGGTTGGCGCGGGAGTTACTCCTTCTCAATATTGGAAACTTCCATCTCGTAAAGGTTCATCAAAAGAACTTATTGTTCAACTACGGAAACAACTAGAAGATGAAAGACGTGAGCATGAGATGAAGGATAAAGAAGTTGTGGAGCTGCGACAAAAGATGAAGGAACAAGAAAAAAAGACGATGGAACAAGAAAAAAAATTTGCTAAATATGATAAATTGTTTGCTCAATTAGCCTCTGAAGGAAAGAAATTACCGAACCTCCCGTCTACTTCGAATAGCAGAGTTAGTAATTTAATTGAAATATTTACTTTTAATAATTGCTAAATTATATCTTTAATTGTACGTTTCAGAATTCGTTATCAAATTCTCAACCAGTTAGTGTCATCTGGATCTAAGCACGACATTCCTAACGATATGATGCATATTGATGTTAATACGTTGGATTTTGAAAATACGATAACTCCACCAGCCCAGCAGGAAATTGGGGAATTGGTAAGTAAACTGATCGGGCTATATGCGTTACTTTTAATAAATTTCCATGCAATGTATAATAATTGTTTAAAATCTCAGGATTCTTTAAAAGGTGTCAAAAATGGCATTGGATCTAGGAAAGACACTTCAAATGCTACAAACCCTAAAGACTCATTAACAGAAGTCCAAAGAGTATGTTTTCATGACTATTTTACCTATATTTTCTTTTATAATTTCAGTTTATGGTTTTGATGTGTCATAATTCACTACTTGATGTTCATATGTCATATATCTTCGTAGACAACAAAGTGTAACTTGGCATATCCAAATTTAAGAAACATTGTTGCACGTGGAACTATTTACTATTCTTCGGGAGAACAAAAGATACACGGTGTTGCACTTAAAGATAATTGTTATAGAGTTTCAATTGATGAACTAGTAAAAGCGGCCTCCTTTTTACCCATTCAAGTTGGTGAGCACAAAACGGTAGAGGATGCTCTTGGTGGTTTTGTAGCTTGGCCAAAAGACCTTGTCATTTCTGACTCAAAGGTTAGTTGTTTAAGTAGTTTTAATTTATTGTATTGTTATTCCATAAATAAGCTTATCAAATTAATCTCTTTTCATTGTTACAAAAAAATATTTTAGGATCCACAACAATCTTCTACTCAACATAACAAGATACAAGGTATCAAGAAGAGGAAGAAACGGTACACAACGTTACAAGATATGAAAAAGAGAACAAGGAGCAAATGTACAACAACAAAGTAGGAATTGTCGTTAGCATTTAAACATCGTATTTATTTAAATGTCTTATGCACTTTTTTTTGTTTTAAACTTCGTTTGAAGAATTATATCGACGTTTTTTATTAGTATTAATAGCATTTCATTTTAGTTAAATATGATTGTATTTATCGCATTTCAAGATAACTACATGTGACAATAAAGTACACATTAGCCATCATTAATAAGAAAATATGTGTGTTTATAAGTAGGATTGTGGCCACAGTTAATATAACTACATGTAACTATTTGTCACGATTTGCCATATTGTAAAAACATATGTGTATCTAAAAGTATGATTATGGCCACAATTTCCACAAGTAGATGTGGCTATATGGTAAACCTAAGTCACATTGTAGAGAAAGTGTGTGTGTCTACAATGGGGTTATTGCCACGTAACTATATGTTACTATATGGTATACAATAGCCACGTTGTATATATAATTACGTGTCTACAATCGGGTTTATCGTCACCATCAACATAACTACATGTGACTATATGGTGACCATTAGCCACGGTATATAAAAAATAGTGTCTCCAAAAGTAGGATTACAAATACTGCACTTTAATTATATGTGGCTATTAATTATGAAATAGCCATGATTGTATGTACAATTACGTGTCTACAATCGGACTTATGGTCACCACCAGGGTAATTGCATGCGGCTATATGGTGACCATTAGCCACAATGTATAAAAAATAGTGTCTCTAAAAGTAGTATTACAACTATACCCACTTTAATCATATGTGGCTTTATATTACGAAATCGCCACGATTGTATGTATAATTACGTGTCTACAATCTTGTTTATGGTCACCACCATCATAACTGCATGTGGCTATATGGGACGATTAGCCACGGTGTATAAAAAATAGTGTCTCTATAAGTAGGATCACAACTACTGCCACTTCAATTATGTGTGGCTATATATTACGAAATCGCCATGATTCTATGTATAATTATGTGTCTACAATCGGGCTTATGGTCACCACCAGCATAACTGCACGTGGCTATATGGTGACTATTAGCCACGGTGTATAAAAAATATTGTCTTTATAAGTAGGATTACAACTACTGCCACTTTAATTATATGTGGCTAAATAGTACGAAATCGCCACGATTGTATGCATAATTACGTGTCTACAAACGGGCTTATGGTCACCTCCAACATAATTGCATGTGACTATATGGAGATAATTAGCCACGGTGTATAAAAAATAATGTGTTTAAAAGTAGGATTACAACTACAACCACTTAAATTATACGTGGCTACATGGTACTAAATCGCCATGAATATATGTTATGGCTACACTTTTCCTATGATATGGCCCGCGTAGCCATAGCGTACTTTAAAACGCGAGAGAATAGACTACGCTTTTAATGTAAAATAAAACCGTGGCCAATGATTTATAGCCACGGTTTTTTGTTGTGGCGATAGGCTCATTTTGTACTAGTGATAGTAATGTGTTAACTTCACATACATAATTATATCAGTAATCACATTATTAAAGAGTCATATATAATAATCACTAATCGATATTTGATCAAGAACTTCATAAAATGTTTTTTAATTCGATATAATATTGCTTGTATGAATTTATCTTGTACAAGATTATTAATAATCTTGTATATCACATATTGTGTATATCACATGAATGTATTTTTACTATATTTCTATGGAGTTTTTAATCAAATATTGTGTATATAACATGAGTATTACTTGGGACATTTTATCGGTCCAAAACCGATACCGAATGGACCGAAACCGATATGGACCGAAACCGAAATAGCACAATTTCTTAAACCGAAAACCGAATCGAATTTTGTTATCAGTCCGGTTTCGGTTCGGTGTCGGTTCGGTTCGGTTATTTTAGGCATTTTGCTCACCCCTACCCAAGGATTCCCGCCAGTTGATCTACATCAACAGTGGTTTACTCATTAACATTTACATACATGTTATTTGATAAATCTGATTACCTATATATAAAATCAATAACTTTTCATTGTTTACGTATCCTACAACATACGTTTACGTAGATTATCAAGTTGTGTGGGTAGATGATTCTAAGAAAAGTTATTCTAATTTAATTGAATCTTTGAAGATAACACACAATCTAGAGTAATGACAGAATAAACTGATACCTCACATATAGAAATTAACAGCTTATCGTCAGAATCAATTATAAAAGCGTAAAGACTATGTTGTATATGTATATATCCGAATATACAACAAGTTAGTACATTTTTACTGTTAGTAAAAATGTGTGGGGTTGACAAAAGCTTAAAACATGGGCAAAAATGTCGATCATGCCACACGCATTAAATGTTTCCTATGACAAGTCAACATTAACGATCGATCGTAAGATAATTTTATCAAGACAGAAACATGATTCATGAGCTATAAATATCGAAGTACTATACGCTTTCATTTTGCATTCAAGAGCATAAGATAATTAATTGTGAGTGTTATTTTGTATAGTAACTTGTCTTTACTACTTCAAAAATATTATGTGAACTAAACGACACCTTAGAATAATTAACACAAGGGTATACTTTTATGTTAATACATTTTGTAAATTTGCCCCTTTTATAAACACTTTTATTGCATTACATATTAAGTTTTCGAAGTTGTGGCGCTACTGCATAGGCTTAATATATACGTAGTTAATACCCATATAGCCAATTCAATTTGTATGACCTCATTGTTCAGACTCATAGCCATTAAACAAATCAAATATAAAGTCGAAGAGTTAGTGCAGTATAAGGGCAGCCATTGTCTAACTATAGAGATAGCAAACAACACGCTTACGGATGATCAGAATTTTATTGTCTCCATGAGCCTTTTTTAAATTACCCTTTACGCTTTATGCAGATTATGATCTTGAAAATATCTTTTATAATTGAGAGACATCATAGTATTTAATTTACGGAAATGATAAGATCTAAATACAAATAATAACGAAGACAGAATAGATGAAGTTTTAGAATCCAAAACGTCTCAGTTCAACTAATATAAAAAAAATTATATTGTTCTAATAACAAGAGAAAATAGCGGAAAGGGATACTGTCATAGACATTATTTTAAGTGCATGAATCGAATTATAAGCAAGCGGAGATATTTTTGTATGCTTGTACAATTGAGAGAGGTCTGGATGCTGCTTTTGTGCCCAAAAAGATAAACTATCTTGTTGAAGTTCACCTACAAAAACACTAAAGTTTCAAGTGTTGGGGTTACACCAGCATGTATTCTTGAGTTTTATTTTAATTTAAAAGAAAAAAAAACTTCAACTAAAATTAACCAAATTTAAACACCAAGGTTAGAATTCTAAAACTGCAAGGTGCGTTTAATTGTAGAAAAATATGGTACTTTTCTACAAAAGTTTTCAAGGAAGACTCACTAAACGGTATGTGTTCAAATTTAACCTTTTAAGGAAAATACTTTGATAACTAAATTTCTGAAAACTGATTTTGATTTTAACAGTTTTCAGACATTTTCTTGTCAATAAAATTTAAAACACATTTTTTTTTATAAAGGGATAATGCACCTACTGATCATCGTACTCTCCGAAAAAGTTCACTTTGATCATTCTAGTTTTTTTTTATTAAGGTCATTGTACTTTGCAAAAAAGTTCATTTTAGCCATTGTACTTTGTGAAAAAAATGTTAAATAATGTTGGTAAATTATTGTTAACATATTATAGGTCACCCAAGTGACCCAAGTGTATATTTTTAAAAAGTTTGGTATCTAATAATTAATAAATGTAGTATAATGACCTTAATAAACAAAAAAAACTAGAATGACTAGCTGAACTTTTTCGGAAAGTACGATAACCACTGTGTGGATAACACAAAAAAACAAATAACATTAACATTAATAACATGATCTGATTTCTAAGAACTGACCTGTGTTTAATGGGTATTATCTCCAGGTGGGATAGAAGGAACCGATTTTAATATAAATTTCCTACCACTTTTTAAAGAAGTCGAGCCCATTTCATGCAACCGAATTCTAGGTGGAGAAATTCGTTTCTTATTTGGTGACCTGTCAATCACTTTATTCGGTTGAATAAAGCAAGATTCTCTTAATAGGTTAGGTGTATCATCATCATCAATCATGTCAAAAGACGGTTTTGTCCCTCCAAATAGAGTGACCGGGGTGACCGAGGACCCACGGAAACAAAATGGTAACAGTTGAGATCTTGAAGTGTTTGACTTTGACCAGTCTCCGGGTGAGAATTCGTCTGTAAATTCATTCATTGGATATGATCCATGATCATATGGTTGTGTTTCATGAGTCGTGTTGTTTGGTTCTGTGATTGAAGAATCTTTAGGGGGTGTTTGGGTGTTTATATAGTGGGGGTAAAATGTGCATTCGGATTCTGGTGATAGAACGTATTTCCCAGGAAAAACAAGAGCTTTTGCTGCATCCTTTCCTTGGCTGAAAAAAGGAAGTAAGATCCCATGATTAAAAATATGCATTTTAGTAACTGAAAAATAAGTTAAATTACTTAAATCTTACTTTGAACATTGAAGTGACGGTGTCTGAGGAGTCAAAGTGTGAGGTTTATGGAATTCAGATTTCGACCTGATGGGACCCACTTTGAGCTTGTTATCAACTAATTCCTCATTAATGGCTTCCATTCTAGTTTCTCTAAATACGCCTCTTACTGTCATAAGTTAAAATTGATTAGGATCAAATAAAAGAATCACAATGGTCATACAAAATTTGTTTCAATTCAGAAGTTTCCAATTTAAATATATAAATAACAACTAGTATGATACTCACGCAAACAGTTTCTAACTAATTATCTGAAGTTTATCCTTTAAACTTGAGTAATCAGAATCATGTTGCATTTGTCAACACATCCAGCCTAATTTTTCGCATATAGTGAATATAACATTTTTGTCATAATAAAACTTTTGTTACCTGATTTTGCGCCATAAATATTTTGACAGCCTTCACATCGGCATCCATCAGAGCATCCAACATTAGCCTATTGAAACAAATCAATTTATTACTACAAAGCAGCATATAAAAATAAAAATAAAAATAAAAATAAAAATAAAAATAAAAATAAAAATAAAAATGAAAAATAAAAATCACACCTGATAGCACTCACAGTACTTTTTCAAGCACATTGACTTTCTACAGCTGCAACCCCTTTTGTGTTTTGCTGCAACTGGTGTCACCTGATCTCCGCCCTCCTGCAATTTTATAATGGGATCATTTTTTATCACAAAAATTAGCTATAACAGAAAAAAGTCAAATGGATTGAACTGGTCAAACGAGTTGATATTAGTGCATAATAGTTATATTCAAAATTTTATATTGTTAACAAGATAAGGGAAATGATATGCAATTTTGTACACTTAGTTTGGTTATTCCAAAACAATTGGAGGATAAATATAATATTTAAAAAGCACATACCTTAGTCTGGATTGTTGGAGATTGTGTGATTCGTTGAACAATTTTAGGAGCAAATGCAATTGGATTTCTTGATTCAATTTGTTTGCGTGTTTCAAGAACAGTTTCTTCATATTCAGGTCGGTTGAAACAACCTTCACAACAACAAGAACCCGAACAATAGATTCCAGCAGCAAAACAGTCACAATAACTGCAGCAATCCTCAATTTCAATTTCAAATTCTATTTCAATTCCAATGTAATGCTAAAATTAAGATTAGACTGACTTACAGTTTCAAGCACTTGGATTTCTTACACGTGCAGTTTTTGCAACCATCGCCGGTGTTCTCTGTTTTCTTCTTTCTGAAATAAATACAGAATTTCAACCCGTTAACATAAATATGGGTTAATTTAATCCAAATGCCTATAAACCGACTTGCTTTGTTCAAAAAGAATTTTTGGATAGTATGTGTATGCTTTTGGTAATTAGATTTATAAATTTCAAACAAATGGACAGAAATCGTTGTCGGGTCAACCTGTCTTGACCCTACCATCAAACCCAACCGAACCCTGCCCATCTTGACCCGTTACAAAATACCTTTTCTTTTTGGGCACAGGTTTCTCAAAGTCATCAATTCTCTCAAACAGTTGAGAATTCATGCTCCCTTGATCAAGACTATCTTGATAATTAATCATTTCCACAGATTTTGCATCACTTTTAACAGAAACATTTTCCACGGAATTTGTATTGGTTGAAACGGAAGGAGTAATTGATATTAACTTTTTCTTTCCACCAATTGGATAGATCAAAGGCATTGAATTAACAATGCTATTCAAGTGCAAACCTATTCCTGAGGGCTTGGAAACAGAATTTCTGAAATTTTGAGAAAAAGAAGATTCTAGAACTGCTGATGTGGCAGTAGGATTTGCTGAGTTTTGGGAATTAGTTTCATTTTCTACAAGTTTATCTTCAAATTCAAGGCGTCTTCTCTTGCCAAGTTGACTCTGACCTACCTACAGTCAGTGACAACAGATTAAGATTACAATTACTCATAACTCTAATTAATTGGAGCTTAGAAGTGTGAATATTAAAAAAAAATATCAAATTAATCATATTAAAAGCTACCTGAACCACCTGTTGATCATATTCTTGAACAGCGATATGATCTCTAGAGACATTCGACTGGCAAATATTAGATTGCAAACAACCATCATTTTCAACAGGTTCGGGTAAATTCCCTGGATGCCCCTGATCAACCAACATGTTGCTTTCCATTGATCCCTCTGGGTTCATTGAATCAGTCACTTTACGAGGGGCATTTTCGGAATTTTTGAATTCTGATTGTCGATGTGTATTGATCCGAGGTGATGTGAATACAAGAGGAGGAGAAGTAAGCCCAGAAAATACTGATGTTCCCTTCACAGAATTTATTGGAGACAGACTGTTAATGTAATTAAAGATAGATGAATCTTGAAACATACAATACTGAAAAAAATAAAATGCTTAATTCATTAGTAAATAATTAACATTTTAGCTTTATCATAAACGCATCAATAATGAATGGAAGTAATAATCACATGCAGATTATTACACATGTTAGCTTCTAATATAGAATTTGAAATAGGAAAATATTTAACCCAAAATGAGCATACTCATTAACTTGAAAATTTTAACACTTACCTCATATTCAACATTTATAGGACACAACTTCCAAATTCAAAACCGGTCTAACAAAAGTTACAAAACAAACCGCTAATGGGTCTGACAATTACTTGCTAAGCAACAATGATTACACATTAAATCAAACATCCATCGTTAATTCGTTATATTTACAATAACTTTGCAGAATTAAACAGACTGAATCTAAAAACTGCCCTTTTGGCTAAGCAATTGGATGCTACTCATAATTGGGTATAAACTCAGCTTCCCAAAATCAAATGCAAAACATGAAATAGATGACTCACCAAATTCAGTTCTCTTGAAATCCAATCACAACACAAAACCGATTACTAGAATATAATGATTAATAACCAAATCGAAAAAATAGCAGTAAATTTAGCACACGAATTGATAAGATAAACGCCAAAATAGATAATAGAAATAAGATTTTGTTGTGTTTACTTGGAAAGCAGCAGATTGTGGGGAAATGGTGGAGGCGATGATGGATTTATTTGGTTTATGAGGGGATCCCATGTTAAAAAGAAACCCTACTTTCTCAGCATCCTTTCCTGAAAATTATTTAACCAGTGTAGGATAAAAATTAAAATGATTTTTCCCCCTCTTAACTGGGCGATAAATGCGCCATTATAATTAACGAATTGTATTATTTTTTTGTCAAATGTTTTTTACATGATTCGGAAAATAAATTAAAATGAGAGGAATGTTAGCGGAAAAATAGGGGCGGTATTTTTAAAACACATTCTTGGGCGGGAATTTATTAGGGTGTTATTTGATTGAGCTATTGGCCCAATTGAAAATTAAGCCCATGCTACATTTTTTAATTGCATAAGTACGTTTTTTGCTTATCATAATTCATTAATTTGGATTTATTATGTTAGCCGGGCATCTCTAGGATCAGCCCATAAAATTTAAATTCGAACGTAGAGTTACTATTAAGTTATGATGAAAAAAAGAAATTGAATTGTTACTATTAACACATGCATGCATACATACATGTATACATGCATGCATTATGCATACATAGGCATGCGAATTATTTTGGTTTCCTAATTAACTCATAAACTGGTGGATACACTCTTTGATCATTTTTAATAGTATGTTTTTCATGTAGTTACCCTTGGAGCTAATCTGCAATCTGCATTCACACTTTGGAGCAGAATCTTCACATCTAAATGAATGCCATTTTTTTTGGTCCAAGAATGGATTTCCTTTATATTACTTGAAAGTGTTTCGAGTTATATGTACGAAATCTTGAATTTATTACTTGGGGAAACTCGTATTGTTTTCCAGACTTATTGTATTACGTTTATTTAAACCTTGAATGACATTTAATATATTATGATTCCACGATAATCATATGTTTGAGTTTACCCGTGATATCCCCACCACGTTCTTCCGCATAAATTGTTTTTTTTGGAATGGTGTGACATATTCACAGTCAGGTGCTAACTAATGCCAAGTATATTAGTTGTTTTATACAAGTTCCATCAATAGCGGCAAACGAAATAGTGACGACATCTGTTTAATTTGAAGAGCCTCAACACCATATAGACCGTCTTCTTGTTTTGTGATGCTACGCACAAGCTCCTTGATTTGGGATTGCAATAGTGGAGTGGATAGTATGAGATGGGAATACACCATAGGTACCCCTGGTCCACATATCCATCACCAATGGATCAGGTCGGGTGTTTGATCATCAGGTCGAGTGCTAATTACCATCCCTAAGTGGCTTGTCTACATGAGATTACTTGTGTGTAAGACCGGGCAGTCAATCTCGGTGAGATCTTAGTGGGATCTCAGATCTCGGACCTAAAAATAATCTAGGTTGAGAATCTCGGTGGTAAATCTCGGTGCCAAGAATCTCGCCGAGATTTGACCGATATTGGTGAAGAATCTCGCCGAGATGACTGAGATTTAACCAAGATGAGGTGAAAGCTTAAAATAAATATTATATTACTATCTAATGATGTTTTATGTTATGTATTTTGTTTAATTTATTATAATTTTAATTATATATAATATATATTTAAATATTCTACATAATATAAAAAACCGATATCCCACCGATATCTTACCGTGATAAACGATATCTCAATTTTTGGTACTTGACCGATATTTGATTTCTGACCGAGATAATTGCATAGGTGTAAGATTGTTGATCGTATCACCCCAATAGACTACATAGAGAGATAATTGTTGATCTGTTTAATTAAGTGCGACTCAATGCGTATTAAATTTCCTTTTTCGCATCAAACAAGTAAAATCGAAAATTGCAAAGAAAGAAAAAAGAACACTAGATTTTTAATAGAATGGATCAAACAAGCTATAAGTCGCTGAAAGTTTATTCTCAACGCACATAACCTCTTAAATCATTTACTTCAAAAAAGAAGAATTAGATTACCATTGAGATATAATCATTTTTGTTACCAAATTTTACACAGTAGTTGTCTATATAATTAACCGGTACACTTTAGAAAAGAGTGTTTCAAGTGAAGCAAACCAAACCCACCCGTAAAAAATGACGCACTAAAAACATTGAACAATCCGCCTATTTTGCCACCTCTACTCCCAACACATCAAGTCCACATAAAAAAAGAAAAGTCAAATAAATTACACGGGGTTTGAACTTTCAGTTCAACTTATAAATAGAACGAACTCAAACTAATAAAAAATATTAAGCATTACGTTCCTTAATCCCGATCTCAACGACATAAAACAATTCAACTCCACCCAATCTCAAAGTCATTTGAGCTTAGACTTTTTGGAGCTTTTAAGAGGTTTTGCAACGGGACGAGGAGGAGGTTTTTTGGCGGCTTTTTGGAAATTGTATTTGACTGAAGAGAAGGCACAGAGTACCGCAATCAACATGGTTGGGTACACGTAAACAGATTTTGTCGGGTCAACATTTACAGGCTTTCCAAGAAGACCTTCTTTCACTAATCCCCATACAATTAAAAGGGTCCCAAACATGCTCATTCTTTGAGGCTTTAATAAACCTATAAATGCTCCTGCTACAGAGAAATAGCTTCCTGCCAAAACCTACCAAGAAAGAAATTAAAAATAATTTTTAAGTAATCACAATTAATACATTTACAATTTATATTATCCAATGTGACAAATAATGGTGGTGGTTAATGCGCGTTCTAACCCGACCCATTTCAACCTGTTTCATAAAATTTAGAAAAAGAACACAAACGCTGCAAAATTACAAATACCAACCTCCAAACGTTGTAGATCAGGCATTGCAGATGCTCCTTTTATATCAGTTAGATTGTATTTGTCTAACACATTATTCCAGCTGGCAAAACTCATGTTGTAAATTAAATCATTAAAAATAGCCCCTGGGTAAAGAAGAGCTTTTACTGCAGCTACAGGAAAGATATCACTTGCAACTAATTGGCTAGATGTAACATGAATGGGTGAAGTGCACATACCCGATCTACACGGTATCCTGAAATTTTGAAAAAAGAAATATATAATAATTGATATTATGAGTACAATATACATGGTGCCCTTAATTAACGGGGGGAAAAGCAACAAGTCCCTTCTGAATATTGTTTCACCATATAAAAATCATGCCAACTTCTGTACAGTGATAGAAATTATAGAGTTTATAAACACGAAATTAATTAGAAATCATGCAAATCTTCGATAATATTTTCGGAATGTTGCATCTACAATAAAAGAACCTTGATTTGTCTCACAAAGTGTCTAAAATTACATCACACAACAATAGTGTCCCAACCTGAAGCACAAATTAAAATTTCTTTTTGGTTTTCTAAATTCAATCTAACAACAGATTTTCACTCATCTTCCTTTACTAACTTACAGTCAGATACTAGATTTGAACTCAATTATCAACTAGTAGAGATCACTCAGGAACTAACAATTACAATCATAGAAATCAATATTTTAAATCAATCAAGTGAAACATGCCAGAGATTCATCAGGGTAAATGGATCTAATAAGAAAATAAAGCACTGAAAATATAAAGATCGAGCAAAAAAGGGATAACGAGTTCAAATTAATCATGAACCACACAAAAACATAGAAATCTGAATGTAAAATTAATAAATAATAATACCTAAAAAACGGGATTTGAATGATGATGAGAACGAAGTAAATGCGAGATGCATATATCGGAAGATTCGACAGCTTCACCATTGTTGGAGAGATACAATCGCAAGTGGAAATCGACTTTTAGAAGACCAAAGTAAGGTTTTCGATCATACTGTTGTTTTTCATATCGCTTTGCAATGATTTGAGGTTTTCAATTTAATCCCTGAACTTTATATATTCTGACTTCTGCCACTTGACTTTTAATATTGTCAAAACATCCATCCATGTTAATTGTAGTTAGGCCTATAAACGAACCGAACGTTCAACGAACCGTTCGCAAATCGTTCGGCGGGAGTTCGTTTAGCTAAACAAACGAACACGAACAATATTTTATGTTCGTTTAGTTAAACAAACGAACACGAATAAAGGCTCGTTCGTTCGTTTACGTTCGTGAACATTCGTTCGTGTTCGTTTGCTTATTAGTGTTCGTGTTTGTTTATTCTTGAATTAATTATAAAATATTAATTATAATATTAATTAATTATAATTAAAATAAAAAAATATAAATATATAAAGCCCTTAGGTTTAGACTTTCTTGTTCAATTCATTAGAAACCTACAACCTTAGATCTCCTCCGTAACTTGTTTAGAATTAACAATCTTGGATAGTTCATGTTTTCAGTTATACGACTTATGTTTCTGATATCTAAAGTTGGTTTTGGAAATGGTAGAAACATGTTTTCCTGCACTTTGATCGTTTATGTTCGTTTGCGTTTGATTATGTTCGTTTGTGTACGTTTGTGTTTGTTTATGTTCGTTTGTGTTTGTTTGTGTTCATTTGTGTATGTTTGTGTTCGTTTGTGTACGTTTGTGTTTGTTTATGTTCGTTTGTGTTCGTTTATGTTTGTTACCATCGTTCACGAACCGTTCATGAACACTAAATTTTCTTAACAAACGAAAACGAACACAAAACTCCGTTCGATAAGTGTTCGCGAACCGTTCACGGACATATTTTTTTCCTTGACAAACGAACATGAACAAGACCCCGTTCATGTTCGTTCGGTTCATTTACAGGCCTAATTATATGCCATCATATGTTGCTCAGAATAATTACGTAGTTTGAAAGTTGTTATATTGAAAACTGTTTTGATTATTATCTTGTATAACTCTTAACATCAGATCTTTTGTGACAATTACTTTGAAAACTTGTAAACTGGCCGCTTAGAATAAGAGTGACTTATAAAAAGACTTTTAATCCATGTCTTAAATATTTATAATGAAATGGTTAAATTGTCACTCAAAGGCCCTAAGCTAAGACAAAGGCTTAAGTCATCGCTTCAACTCTAAGAAAGGGGATTTTTTAAGTTTTGGAATGTTCATTATGATAAGTAGTCGATTAGGAGAACTGCTATGTCACTATAGGGTATACTCTTCCTCATGTTTCATTATTCATATTTTATGTGTTGGGACATAAATAGCGGAGTGAGGGAAGCCCTCGTAAGATGAGCTATCTGTGCTAGTGCTCAGGCGGGTATGGGTTTTGTGGTCCGGGCTTACTATTACTATATATAGGATGGATCCCCGTACCGAAAAAGGATGGGAAGGACTTTTATTTTAGAAGCTAAACTAAATGAAGCATATCCCAAGGACGATTTCCCACTCCCAAATTTAGATGCCGCAAGCTTGACTAATAGAATAGGCAGGCCCTTAGCTTCAACTAGTTCAGTTTGAGTCTTTCTCAGAAGTAGTTGCATTGCAAGTAGGCAGAATATCAGTAGTGCGTTAGCTTATTTGTTCATTTTCAAACAACTCTTGCCAGCCTCATGTGTCAGAAAAAGATCACTTTCCGGGCTATGCTGTAGCGCACCGGCGGTGTACTCCCATGACTTTGGAATGCCAGGCAGGGGATGCAAACTCACTTATTGAGGGGATGCAAACTCACTTATTGAGATAGGAGAACCGTACATGAGTTTTTCATCTCATACGGCTCCTCCCTTATGTGCATAATGATAAAATGATAAAGAAGATTTTAATATTCTCATTATGGCGTAAAAGAGGTCCATTAATAAGTTAAGGGTTTTATTAATATGTGTTT
Organism: Calendula officinalis; assembly: GCA_963853835.1. NCBI lineage: Eukaryota > Viridiplantae > Streptophyta > Magnoliopsida > Asterales > Asteraceae > Calendula > Calendula officinalis. Next base: position 21,381,653 of record OY970827.1, read on the forward strand.
CATGGACATAAATTAACGAACGTTTAATAAATAAAATTTCATTATTAGAGTAGAATGATATTATATGTTATACTGATTTTATTATTACCATAATTAAAATGGATTTTTTTTTAGAATTAAATACAGAGTTTTAAAGAACATTTAATACTGAACTACTAGTACTGATCCCGTAAAACCCTTTTCAGAACTCGAAACACAATTTCCATGGCGTCCGCTTCGTCTCTTCACTTTTGTATGAGAATTCAACCTCCTTCAACTTCGTGCACCGCTAACCACCGTCTCTTCCACGTGCCTACCGTCTCTGTAAACATACGGCCATTTTCTTCTCGTTGCTCCGTCATTACTTGTGCTCGCCGTCGTACCAGCTCTTTAATTGCTTCCTCCAAGAAAAAGAAGGTACTTGTTTTTGTAATTCTCTAATTTTTTTCAGTAGTTATAGCTAGCGAACACCTGGAATTCAATTGCTGTAGTTTAAATTTGAAATGAGCAAATGAAGATTAATGGCTTTAGGGTGTTTTGATGCTCTCTGGAGATGGATTTCGGACTGTATGATGGTTATTTAAAGGAATGAATATTCAATATGCTTAAAATTTTCAGTAGTAGATGACTTGATTATTTAATGTAAATTTTGTGATAGAATTTCAGAAATGAGATATCCTTATCTAATAAATAAAAATATGTTGAGATTATATAGAAAATAAATTATTCTTAAAAACTTCTAATTGGTGATATGTTACTCTTGAAAAAACTCTGTGTCTCAAGGGGTCCCTTTGTTGTTTAAGCTCAAACATGGTTGAAGCAAAATGATTTAAAGCTATCCCTGTCCCAAACAAGTCATCTTTTTTATTTTGGAAATTAACCAGCAAAACATTTTTGTTCCATATGATTTTGTTTAATTATGATTTTATTCTTCCTTTTTCCCCTCTAAACCTGTGAGCCCTTTTCCCCTAGTTATACACTTATACCCATTTGACCTGTTTAGAAATTATATATTACCAGAATTAACGCATTCATTAGTAATTGGATCAAAATTGCATTTTTTTTGCAGCAAGGCTTGCGTCAAAATACTGTTGATAAGGAAGAAGATATTGAAGAAGATGCATTTGAAGCACTTTTTAAGCAGTTAGAAGAGGATTTAAAAAACGATGGTTTATCATTTGATGATGATGATGATGGTGAAATAACTGAAGAAGATATTCTAAAACTTGAACGTGAGTTAGAAGAAGCATTAGCTGATGATGAACTTGTAGGATTGTTTGATGATACTGAGGATGACAAGAATGAGGTGGAAGTTAAAGACAAAAAAGTGATGAATAGAAAAGGTACAATAGTTAATGAAGTAATTGAGAAAGAAATTGAAATTAGTAAATTAGAGGAAGAAAATGAAGATGAAAATGAAGATGTAGATGATGAACCACTGGAACTCAAAAGGTGGCAACTTAGGAGATTGGCTTATGCCCTTAAAGATGGACGCCGTAAGACTAATGTAAGCATAGTTAATGCGATTTATGTTTTTTTTTTTTTTTTTTTAATAATAGTTTCTGTTAATTAGCATGTGTTTTTACTAACTATAAGTCATCTAGATGGTATAGTGTCACTTGTTTGAGTTTTGGGTTAATATGTTGTCTTGATTTTGGTTAAGAATCTAACCCTTGATAAGGGAGAGGTGAAGGATAGTCCTGCAACCATCAAATCATATTAACATAGTAATATCTAATTGCATGAATAAAGTCATTGAGGAGGTTTAATGTATTAAAAATACAATTTTGGGTGACTTCTGTCCCATTTGACTTGTTTTCTCTTATAGCTATTTCTTTTTGTTCTACCCATTTGACACATAATTTTTTTTATCAAGGTAGATATTATACTTAGTTACAAATCTTTATAATGCAGATAAAGAATCTGGCTGCAGACTTATGCCTTGATAGAAGTATTGTTCTTGAATTACTTCGGGACCCACCTCCAGATCTTCTTATGCTGAGTGCTTCATTACCAGATAAACTGGAATCAAGAATATTGGAGCCGGTAATCAAACCCGAGGATGCTATTTTGTTAGCAACAGAAAAAGATGAAATAAATAGCCAAACAAAAGTTCCAATTCATCAAATGCAAAGCAGTTGGTCTGCTAAAAAAAGACTGAAGAAAGTTCATATTGAAACACTCGAGAGAGTTTATAGACGATCAAAGCGTCCCACTGTGAGTTTATTTTCTTATAAATAAATAGTGTATTAAATAATAACTATCTGTGCCTTGCCCGTATATGTTTAAATCATAATATTGTATTTTTTTGCAACTCATTAGCATCAAAGTACTCACATTTTCTTAAAAATATCCAGTGAGAAGTTTTAACATAATTATGACCAAGAAACAAATCAAAACAAAACAGAATATCCAGACTACTGAACCCCGAATCCAAATGATATGAATACAAATAAAAAACAAAAATTAAAAATGGAAACCATGATACTGTCTTGGGTAATTAATTGTCTTAGTTCATAAACGCATATATTGGCTTTTAAGACACCTGTTATCAGTATATGATGAGTAGGATATTTGTCGAGTAAATCCCCATCCCTAATAAGAAAACACAATATTAATTTCTTAAATTTTAAGGTAGTAATTAACTGCAAAATACATAGCACTACTGTATAATCTGTTTTATGTTCATTGACAGCTTGAATGTCAGAAATTATAAAATTAGTTTATAGTTTGTGTAAATTGGATGCAGAATGCCATGATTAGTAATATTGTGCATCTGACAAATATACCCCGCAAGAAAGTTTTGAAATGGTTTGAAGATAAACGTGGTGAAGACGGTGTTCCTGATCATCGTCTACCATATCAACGGTTTGTATTTATTTTTTTTAAATATTTTTACATCATACATTCAACATGTGCATCTGTAAATCAGTTTAAGATTATATTCATAACTTCTGATAATACTCAACAACCAGAAACTTAAAACATTATGCATGCTTTAGACCTTTTTCAGTCATTAAAAGGTACTTTTTCTCACATATTACATAATAAAGCGGTTTAATAAGGTTGTATGCAATAAGAATACACATTGAACACTTACCTTGTAAATGTTGGAAAAATATGATAAATGCATTTCTACTAATGCAGCAACATAGAAGCTGAAAAAGAGAGCCACAGGGATGCTATAGAGATCAATAAAGTCATTTAACAGAGAGGGTTTTTCAGGGTTGACCTTTGAGATCAAAATGTTGACCAAAAAGGCGCAAAGGCGGTTCTGTATAGAAAATGAAATCGGTTTTCACTACCGAAATTCGGGTGGTAGTGATGATTTGGTGAAATTAAAAAACAATGAGTTTGAAAACTTATGCTATTTTGTGAAATATGTGCTGCAGGGATCTGTTTAATCTTTCTGATCTTATGCAAATTTTGTGATAGATATATAGTTGTAAGTTGTGTATTATTCATTAATATGAATTACATTTACGACTGTAACTGGACAATTTTGTTATTACTGTTGTGGTACAAACAATATGTATATATACATCAGTTTAAGATAAATAAGTCTTTAATATCTCGGTTACTTTTATTTTTTCATCTAATACTGTTTTGCTCACTTTGACCATACTTCAAAAATTAAAATAAAAGAATTTAGTAAAAAATATTACGGAGTATAATTTTACATAGAATACGTTTAAAAAAGTAGGATTTTAAATTAAAAAAGTAGCATATGAAAGCTACTTTAAGAAATCAAAGTTGAAAAGGGAAGTGTGACAACCGATGCTGTCTCCTCTAATATGTTGACGTCCACATATTCCAGAATATTATTATTCTGCAGTTCTTTCAGAGAAATGGACAGCCTTATCATAAAGTTTCATGAATCACTTTTTCATAAATCACTTTAACGTGAATCCAACCTTATATGTTTGCAATGAAGAACAAAGACCATATTTTATAACGTTTAATGGTTTAATTTAGTCTTATGAATAAAATTTTCATAATATTCCATATTCAATTCATATTTCACAGGAGAAAAAATAAACCTTTGGTGGGCATGAAAGTTCACTCCCTCTAACTTCGGGCTACTAATAAAATGGATGGCCGCCCGCCCTAAGATTAGTTGAATCGCAAAACGAGTTGGAACCAGTCAAATTAAAAAAACCCATATTTCATAACATGTTTCTTGGCTTCTTGTTTCTCTTAAGGTATGCACAATTTTAGATGTTTATCTTATTTACACCGTAAACCATTTTTTGGTATTTGTGTCCGGTGATTTGTCTTCGTAACTTGAGTACTAAAAAGCAATTACTTCATGTTCGGTAACTGTGCCATGTGAACGAACTCTCTTTGTATATCAAGAATTTTAACTTACTACAGAATGGTTGTTGAATACAAACAAACAAATCTGTTGTTATGAAAACTAGAAAACATTTTCCTGCACTATTGGCTGATATATTTTTTTAAATTCTAGATTTATATAGGCTGGAGATTGTGGAAATACATGTTAGGTTATACATTGTATTGATACGAATTATATAGAGTTACCCAAGTCCTTGTAACTTAATGGTATTAGAGACTGATTTAAGGTGTTGCCCATGACCAATAGGTCATGGATTTAAGTCCCGTCGTGAACAAAAAAAAAGAGTAGATTAGGTGCCGTTAAAAAAACCGAATTATATAGAGTTATACATACACATTATTTATACAAAAAACCCCACGTTATACATTATAAACATAATATTAACCACTCACTCTGCCCCCATAAAAAAAATCTCATTTATATTTTATAAAAAAATTAGGAGATAGTGGTGGGTCACTAGTAATAGCTTTGATTAAAATATAATATTAGTTTAGAGAGATAAAGATAATTAGTGGTGATCATTGGTATAAGAAATACGTCGTATTATTTTATTGAGTGAACCCCGTCAAATTTAAGATATGAATTTTATTAAGGATACAATTTTAAGAAGAAATGATAACTTTATTATGAGAGAAGTATTTAACAATATGCATAATGTTAATGCACCCAATGATTATTTTACTTTTTAAAAAAGTTTACTTTTGGTCATTATACATTATTTTGTTTATAAATTTTATTGTATCACATGAGTATTAACTATTTTGTCTATAAATGTCATTATACCGAGTATTCTACATTTATATGATTAACTAGAGGTGAGCATTCAATCCGAAGGACCGGACCGAACCGGACTAATACCAGACTGGTATAGACATGAGTGATCTGGGTTTCAATTCTTAAATTTTATCTGGTCTGATGAGTGTCACACTAGTTTCTGTGTATTTGAGGTATGCGCTTGGTAATTGGCCAATTGTTTCGGAAGTAAGTCTTAGTTGTGTTTCAATTATTTGGTAAGGATACGCTGTTCATGTTTTTTGTGTTTTAATTTGCTTGAACGATTTAAGGTGCATTTTCATTTCAAGTGTCACGATTTATGAAAATGTTTCATCACCTTTCTTTAATAGGATGGATATCTACATTATAAAAGTACTTTATTTAGACGAGTTTTAAAGCTTTGCACAAACATATTTAATCATAGATTATGATGCGTGAAGGATTATTATCTTTATAGGGTTTAGCAAAATATTTTCATGCGCTTATGAGGGTATATATACTTTCTTATTCGTAGTTTCCTAAAAAGGGTAAAAAAAAAGTCGTACACTTTTTCAGTGATGATATGAAAATTAAATATGCAAACGATGTAAATGTGAAATAAAAAAAGAGAGTAGTTAGGATGCATAATATTATTATAATCATAATATCCCATGTGACATTTGATCCCCTAAAAAGGTCACAAGCTGCAAGCTATTGTACAAGCTTCTACATTCCACAGCAACGAAATCTAAACTTGCTAAAAGCAAGATATTAAAGAAATAAAATGTAAATAATTATATTTCTACTCAAGGTAAAAACACTACTTAATAAAAAAAAAATCCACAGTATAGTGAGAAAAGAATTGAAAAACTAATATAATGTATTTTTACTACATGAAGAGTGATAATATGTATTATATTACTAAGAGCATTGAAAACTTATTTAAAAGTTTATTATTATTTGAATAAATTTTAAAATAACATTTTATTATTGAAATACATAGTCATTAAAATGTCACTCCAACCACTTATTCTTCTATAACCTCTTAATCAACTTTCATTGTTTGTTTTCTTTAGTCCTTATATTTAATAATGTTTTATTTTAAACCCCTATATACATTTATATGTGAATCCTTTATTATTTGCAATGTAATATTTCTATATATTTCAATATTAAGGTCCAAATATTATACTCCCTCCGTCCCACAAAAAAGTTCTCATTTCTCAAATGTGAGGGGTCCACTTAATAAAATAATATTATTACCAATGATTTCACCAATAAAACACTTTCTCTCTTCAATCTAACATTATAATTTAATCAAAAGTATTACCAAGGACCCACCACTAACAATTTCCTAAAAGCTTGGGCCTATGAGAAATTAGAACTTTTTTGTGGGACGGAGGGAGTAATATTTTTGTATGAGCCATTTTAAAAAAATATTAAGTTTTATAAATATTATAAAAATTGTCAAATTACATATGCGTGGAGCATTTATAAAACATTTGAGATAGATAAAGACAAATTAATAATATTAGTAAGAAAAAACTTAAAATGCGGTTATGCAAAGTAGTATTTAATACTTCATACTTTATCTTAGCTAGTAGTGAGAAAGTTTCATCATAATCAATTATTTGAGTTTGAATATAACCCTCTGTGACCAACCTAGTTTTTGTAACATCCCAGAACCCCGTAGCACAATATTGTCCGCTTTGCCCACCAGCGCACGGTTTTGTTCTTGGTATGGACCACTTCCACCCAAAAGGCCTCATGCTAAGAGAGGTATCCACACCCTTATAAGGAGTGTTTTGTTCCCCTCTCCAACCAATGTGAGACGAATCTTACAGTTTTAAAAGTGTATACATTCTCATTCATTTCGGTCTTCTTTTTGAAGATCGATTTATACTCAACGGTTTTTTTACGATCGGTTGTATGATCAACCAAGTTGCATAACCGTACATGGATTGAATCTCGCTCTATATAGCTTCTTTCCATTTGACAGCCCCAAGGCTCGCCATCGCTTCCTTAAATTTGGATGACTTATCATCACTAATATTTCGGATATTTTTATGACATTTTGGAGTTTCGAATAACTTTTTTGATATCAAATATCCGAAAATCTTAAAGACATTATCCGGATCCAGTATCCGAAATTCGGATATCTTGATTGTCAGATATCCCGATGTTCAGCTACCCAGATTTTGGATATCGGATATTATTTCGAATACTCGATTTTCGGTTATTTTTAATACCATAAACATTGTCTCTTGTCATTTTAAATTTTATCTTCGGTGGTTGGTAACCATTTTAGAAAAGAAAAAAAAACTTTTGCAAGTAAATAAAATTATGAAGATGATAATATTATATAAGATTCAAAAAGGAAAATCAATTATGCATGATACGTATATTAATTAAATAATAATTTCAAATAAATAATGTGTAGATATGTACAAAACCTGATAGGGCTAGCTTGTTCATTCTTCTTGGAGACTTCTGTGTCACTTATAGATAGGTAAGATAAAACTAGAATCGCAACAGCATCATATGTGAAGCAATTAAGAAATAGATCCACATATATTTTTTTTCTAAGGTTCGTATCTAATCTGCTTCCTCACTTTCCTCTTCTTCTTTTTTTGTGAATATTTCTGCAACCAATTGATGGATTTGAGCAAAAAACCCTATTTTCCAACAAAAAATCAAGTTTCTCTTTGTCCAAGTTCATATCAAATAAGATTAGATCCAATCGAATTCATTCTCACCCCATCCAGATCGCTAATGAAGCTTCTAATTAACTCGTGATTTTTTCTAGATTCGCAAAATCAAATCACTTTTGACTTGCTGGATCTAATGTTAGGCAAATTTTTCGGATCTGTAATTAAATGTGTTCATTGAAATTTGAGTTGTTTTGAATCATAGTGAAAAAGTATTTATGCAGCCATCATAAAGATAATTCACCAAAAGTATAGTTTGTTTTCCTTCTTTTAATCGAAAAACTGAAAATGAAAGTTTGTTCTCATGATGTCACCATATTTGCTTCGAATGTTTTGTATTAGATTTAACTTAAAGTCCTGTATTTTCAGCCTAGCTTCAAAGTAAACATATGCTTCATTCACATATCAAAGCAATGGATATGTCTTCAACATGGCTATCACAACAGGTAAATAGACAGAATATATACATAAATCTTGATTAATTTCTGAACTCTATATATACTTTAGGAAATGCAAGATCAAGGGTTCATGAACCAGTATCAGACGATGAAACCATATCACATGGTAGCAGACTTCAGCACTCATGTTGATTCATTTTCCTCAGATGTTGTTACCAAAAACCAATCGTTTGTAGATCAAGTTCCAACATGCATCAAAGAAATGGACAACATCAAAAGGTTGCCTATTTATAAAACAGCCAATAATATTATCAATAATCCATCGGTAGAAAACCCTAAATCTAAGCCAAAGCCCCTTCCCGATATTCCCAACACTTTCACTATATCATTTGGAGATATAAAACCTAAAGACGAGGTCATCCCGTTCAGTGATTCATTTGGTTACGCAAGTGGAACAAAAAAGGGTCCGAGCATGATCCGAAACCGGATTCAGCTTCAAGATCATATGTTGGCCGAGAGAAAGAGAAGAGAAAAGCTAGCTAGACGGTTTATTTCTTTATCCGCCCTACTTCCTGGCCTAAAGAAGGTACTAACCATAAATTCCCTACCATACACCAATAAATTTTCAACAAATTTATCTTACATATTTAAGATGTTTTATTTCGTTTCGTATTTAATGTTTCAGTAGCAATTATTCACGTATAACAAATTCACCATTTCAATAATAATTGACTATATGATTTTATTTTTCATAGCGCTGTGAAACTATAACTAATAAATTTCTTGTATTTTCATGTGTTAAGAGCTATATAGTTAATTAACTATTAATTATATGTTGTAGATGGATAAGGCAACTGTGTTAGAAGATGCAGCTGACTACATACAAGAACTTCAAAGCCGTGTGAAGGAACTTGAGGGATTATCGTGCTCGAAGACAAATAATGATATGCTACCCTTTATATCATCAAAGAAACCGAAGCTTAGCTGTATGGTATACGATGCGGATGAACCGCCAGCTAGCCCTAATTGCAATCTGGAGATTGCAGTGAGGATGTCGGGAAGCAGTGTGCTAGTACGAATTTACTGCCACAAAAACTATTTGTCATTAGTGAAAGCGTTTAGCGAGATGCAGAATCTTGGCCTTTCGGTCACAAGCAGCAACGCTTTGCCATTTGCCGATACCACTCTCCTTATCACCATTGTTGCTAAGGTAATTAATGTACTTTATTTGTTGAAATTAATCTTGTTCGATATATATATTTATGGAATTTATGACTTGTTTCTCTATATATACCTTTATGTTGATCGTAATCAATCAAAGATTTGCATATACGGTCATCATATTGATTTTGTGGTTGTTAACATAAAATATATCCTCACTAATATTTGCTCATTTCTACAGAAGAAGGATGATTTCTTGATGACATCAACCGATCTTGAGAAAAACTTGAAACTAGCGATGCGAACCTTAAATGGCATACAATTTGAAGTTCAAGATTGCCACTCGAAGATTGTCCACTAACGTACGCTTTCATATTTATTTGTTATCGTCCAGAAGACTTAAAGACTAGCTTCCCGATCTGAAGTAAACAATTAAGACAAAACCTGTTGCCATTCCTTCTCTTACACCATGTTTCAAAGCAACTTGAACAGATTTCAACCATGAAAAGGAATATGTATTTTCCTGATAATTAATTAGGGCTTTGGATCCAAGTACTGATGAAGAAGCATAAACGTATTTCTCATGGCTCGTTTCCCTATTTTACAGTCGCTTCATGGTTAAATAATCCTTAATTAAATTGTGATCTTTGTTGCTTTTTCGCATGTATATTAATTAGATTGTAATTTTTGTTATCCCATATAACGTATCATGAGACGCTACTTTACTCTCTTTCACGTTGTCATTGACAATTATTTGTATTTACTGCTTGCTTCTTAATTGATCTCCTATATATAAAGTACGCTAATTATTCAGATCCCTAGCTAGTCATCAAATTCTTTTTAATATTATATTTAACATTTTTACAAATACACTAGCCTTGATCCCAAAAGATGGCACTGCAGTGAATAGAATCATTAATGACCATGTATAACTGTATAAGTGACGCAATATTAAAAAATATATTATTATAGCAGTATTTGAGTTTTTTTGTGACAGGTTTTAAAAAATGTTGGTTAAGTGTTATACTTCGTATATACTTTGAGGTTTAAACTCATTTTATATTTACCAACGACATCTCTACTGATAACTTTGTTTGTATGTAAAATACTCGGACACTTTGTGAATGATTTTTGTCTTTCAGTATTATTTTTTTTCTTTTACTGACTTTTTATTTATGTCACTAAACAAGAACGGATTTTAATTGTTGCCAAGATGGCTATGAGCGTCTAAACTCTCATCATCCACTGATCGTAAGTGGAAAGTTTAAAACCCTTATTTTCTGATAATTTTTCGAACGGTTCTTCCATGTCCACTACGTTCTAAGAAATACTAAATATTGTCATTTCTGGTAAATGTTTTCCAAATTGCAAAAATTTAAAAATTAGTTACTATTTTTGAAAATTTTGATAGTTAATTAGTTGCTAGAAGCTTAATTAGAACTAAAAATCAGCTAATTATAGTATCGTGATATTTCATCTAATTTGCCATTTTATGTATATTCCGGCCTTTTTGGCCAGAATATCTCTTCCTATGACTAGTTCGGCTTCTTATTCTTATTGACGTCACCATATTTACGAGAAAAAAAAATGCGAGATAACTCTTTGAAAGGCTCTACTAGTACTGTTATATAGTCCTCCGTAAGATTTTATAAAAAACTTAAAACCATCACCACTCGATCATATATATGTCAAGTTTCACAAAAACCCGGCCAGATGATATACAGTAGTTCATCGTCTGAGTACATTATATTATTTTGAAAAATTGATCAAAAACACCGGCCAATAAATTAAAATGGACCGGGGAAGCTAAAAAATAGGATCACATTTCCGTACCTAACCCTAAATTCAAATTGATAACATGTAGTTGAAAATTAACTTAAAGAACTCGTTGTAACAATAACTATAAAGTAAGATGACAGTAAAATAAAAAAATACTACACTAAAAGTGAAAAGGAAGTGAAAAGTTGCATCGCAGATATCAAATCTACTAAAATTGAAAAGTGTGTGTGACAACCAATGCTATCTTCTCTAATTTGTTGACCACCATGCACATTCTACCTACTAATTTTTGATTTATTACCCACCCCCATATTCCGGCGTATTATCATTTCTCCATTCCTTCTAAAAAACGATGCAACTTTTATCCTAAAAGTTCCCAAGAATCACTTTTTTGAATGTTGCCAATGTGAATCCAAAGAGACCAAGTTAGTGGTTGTAAAGGTACATTAACTTTATAGAATATGTTTGGAACGGAGAATAGAAACCCTAAATTTCATCACATGTTCTTGGCTGCTTGTTTCTTTTAGTACATGCATAATGCTTCTTTTCTTCTCGTAAACCATTCTTGGTATATGTGTAGACATACGTTTCTAACTAGCTCAGTTTATCATTAATTGTGCTAACTGAATTCACTTATAACTTCAAGAATGTAATTGGGAATTAATTTGTCTAAACGTTATATATATAAACTTATCGGAGGTTGTTTGGCGTGCATTTTAAAGTGGTACAAGCATCATTGAAAATTAGACCATGATTAATTAATTATTAGTTTTCTTATACTTCATCTATTTTAAATACAGTAAGTGATATACATTTATTTTTAATGATTTTAAAATAAGTGATACATTTTAATAATTTATCATATTTGGTAAAAAGATGCAGAGACCATGCACACTCACTATCTTAGTTAATATAGTAAAATAATCATTTTAGTTTTAAATATCATTAACTTCATTTTATTCAAAATGTGTGGAACTTATCTCTTATTAACTATCCAAATTAATCTAGTTTAATACTCATTATAATATTTTTGCCCCAGAAGATGTGAAAACAATAATGGATCACTTATTTTGAAATGGAGGAAATATGTTCTTTTAAAAGTGGAAGTATGTTTTTCTTAAAAGATCAAAACTGATGCAGGCTCGAACGTGGAGGACCAGACTCTCAATTCAGTTTATGTTTAATTGTAGTTATTAACTATTGGTTGTAGTCGAAGAATATATAAATAATATTATCTGGGATTGATCTCCCGCTCATGACTAGTAGCTCTAGCTGAACCTAAGGTGTGAGTTATATATTCTAACTATTTTATGTCCGTTAATTCGGATTTTCATCTTAAATTTTAGTTTTTGATTAAAGGCATTTTGATTTTCTTTAACGTAAATGTCTTAGTAAACATTTCGAGTGATCATGCATTCCACATACAAGTCATATTTGATTAATGATTCAATTTTATTTATTTTTGAACGGCAAGTTAATGGTTCGACATATGCAGTGACATCCAAGCAGGCAGTATGCATTCCTCGAACATATCTCCTTTTTTGGGGAATAAACTCCACCACCTTTTTTTCTCCTAAAGAGTGCCCCAACAAGTCTTGAACCTAAAACCTCTTAAAGACAAACTCCCCAAAGCAACCCTTGGTAGCCAATTGATCTAGACCAATTGGTTGATTCATGATTCAATTAGTACATGATTTGTAAATACATTTTGATGTTATTAAATGTTTTATAGAGTCACAAAACCTGTGAATTACCATTTTATATATTTTATCAGGATTAATTATATGATTTAAGTTCGGCACATAATATTAACTCGTAGGCCTTGCAAGCCCGGTGTAACACTCGTATTTTTATAACATCATTTAAAATCATTTAAATACGTTTTTCCCAATAATAGACATGATGTCCAAAATACAGTTTAACAAAAACTTCATAATCGTTATCAGAGTGTACAAAAATACGGTGTCACCAAATATATCAAAACCATAGGCAAACGGGATCTACCTACTAGCTCCCGAGCTAAACGTCTCTAGGCCACATCTAGTGCAATCTTCTATCACTTCAACCTGTACCTGGGTACATAGACACAAAACAAACGCAGTACGTGAGACAAAATAGTCTCGTGAGGTGCATGGGTTTTAGACCCTAATAAAGATAAACATTTCACAAATAAATAATATATATATATATATATATATATATATATATATATATATATATATATATATATATATATATATATATATATATATATATATATATATATATATATATATATATATATATATATATATATATATATATATATATATACACTACCACAAAACCGTCTAGTCACCCTATTGTGACCCTATCGATCTCGCTTCCCTATCAAACATATCTAGTACCTAAACATATAGGTACCAGAAGCACGATCATATCCAATACATAAACATATATGTACTGGAAGTCCAACATATCTAATACATAAACATATATGTATTAGAATCATACCACGACTAGTACGTGAATGATTTATGTACACAGTTAGTCAACCTATGATGATACATCCATGCCTACGAAACACTTAAGGGTCACACCGGTGAGTGCATATAATACGAGTAAGATATGTAATGATACTTGGAAGAGGATTGATTCATACTAGTCATTTATGAATCAAGTTAAGTATTAAGTCAAGTTTGACTTATTACTAGATTAGTTTAACCAACTAATTAATACAAGTATTTATACATTTACTAGTTGAGTAAATATACAATGTGTTAATTATAGATTATCCATAATATGATTTAAAACTATTAAATCATATAGTGTTGTGGATAATATTATTGTCTAATTAATTATTAAAGGTATTAAATACAAGTATATATTTTGTATATGTAATATACACGAAATATATGTAAGTATATAATACTAGACATTTAGTAATTATAACTAGTTAAACTACAAGGGTTTAAAGTGTAAAAGAATAAGTTTAATTAAGTATTAAACTTAATTAAACTAGAAGGGCCCTAAGTGAAAATCCTTCTATTATAAATAGAAGGCTTGGGGTTCCCTTATTGTGTTACACACCATTCACACGAAACCCTAGCCCCCACCCTCTCCAAGTTTCGGCCGAATAGAGGGAGAACACAAGTTCTTGTGTTCTTCGTTCTTCGTTTGTTCTTCGTATTCTTCAAGTCTTGAAGATTGAAGATCATTACAATGGTCAACTAGAAGATCGCTCGTCGTGTTCATCATCAGTGGATTTATCTTAAGCATTAACCAATGTATGATTTATGGAACACTCTTTCTTCTTCTCCTCTTGTTCGACCGAAACCAACCAAGAACCATAGCGTTCTTGGTAGTTGTCGAATACACACAAGAGTGTGTGTGTGTTCGGGTTTTTCGTACAAGGTTTCTTTATGTTAATCTAATCTAGATTTCCAAGATCCCAATCCATTAGGGTTTAAGGATTAAGTTTAATCCCACTTCCGCTTCTAGGGATTAAATTAGCTAGATGGTCTAACCGGTCAAGAACAAGTTCATGTTCTTGGTCAGTATGGTTCGAACCAAGTGATCTAGGAGGTTGACCCAAGTGGTCAATCAGTATCAATGAAACCCTTCAGTACGTAAACATATGCGTACTAGAAGTCCATACGTGTCTGGTGTATAAACATATATACACTCGTCTCAGTGACCGGGGATCCACCGCGTCACCACCATCTATCTCTTATCATAACCTAACAGTTATGTCAGTCAAAGCCTTCGGCTATCACACCAAACATCAAACAAATTAGTTATCTAACAATAACAATACATAATTAGTTCAACATAGCGTGAACGTACCTGTATGGTCCCGTGGACCCGATCTTTACCAACTCACGCACACTTCTACATCTATGAACCCTATGAGGTCCATATTCACTTATTTCATAAGATACATTTCTTATTTATCGATATCATATACTTTCACTTCTTCGTGATCTGTAATATCTAATTATTACTAGTCACATCATGATCATCTTCATATATACATATACTCGTTCTCTTCTTTTATTAGTAATTCTTACCAATAGATACTCATTACTACCAAACCATTCTCAATTGCTTTACTAATACAAATTTATTAATAAAGACTCAATATACATTCTTTTAATCAAATACTTTACTATTATGGTTCATTATTAAAGATTTACATCATTACTTTAATTTACCAGATTTACTTTCAAAATCATCAATCATACTAGACATATTCTAGTATCACCTTACACCCACTTTCCTATCTTTTCAGTCACTATCTTTATTAAAGTATTTATTAATAAAGACCCATAAATTATCATATGTATTTTCAAAGCTATAAGCTATGTACCCAGTTTAAAAAGTCTCATGTACTCACCTTAGCAATTAATGCTCCAAATGTGTTTTTCACACCCAATCCTTTTGCTTCAACAAGCTAGCACCTTCCAAGACTTCACCAAAGCCTATCATAAAAATCATAACTTGTTCAACAACAAATACTACTAATAATAACCCCTTTTTCATCACTAGAATCATTTAACAATACTTTCCCCCAATTTTGGTGACTTACAAAACCCTAGGTTTAACCAACCCTTAAGATTCTTACAAATCTTAACCATACACTTGATTCCTTTGTTAAAATACCATCTATTAAGTATATACAACCTTTATTTCACCATTAATCACCAACCCAAGAACTAGGGTTTCAAACCATAGCTTCAAGATCCATAGATCTTGAGCTACAAAGATGAAAGAGTGAAGTTATACCTTTAATCTCCAACGAGGAGTGAAATCTACCAAACTTTGATGAAGAAATCACCCAAGAACAGCCTTTGCACTCAAAAATCGCCAATGAGAGAAAACTAGGGTTTGTGGATAGCATTTATGACCAAAATCCGACTTTAATGTTGAGACTGACAGAGTTCGCGCCGCGATCTACAGGTTCGCGCCGCGAACTTTCCTCGTCGCGAACTCTTCCCGATCGTGAGGTAGCCGTGAACTTCGATCTTCAAAATGTCGAACTCTTTATCCAATGTTCGCGATCGCGAACCCATGTTCGCGCCGCGAACTCCCCAATGCAGCAAGGCTGCATTTTTCGGTCCTTGTCTCGGCCCGGTTTCGTCCATAACTTTCTCATACGGTGTCCAAATGACACGAAACCAATTTTCACGCGCTTTATATGATTTATCCATATTTATCATATTTTTACATAATTTATTTATTCACAAATTTCGGGTCGTTACACCCGGGATTACTGTGTATGTTAACATTGCGATTTCTATCGTGTTAATTACTGGTTGCAACATGCTTTTATACAAATTATTAATTGGTAGTTTTTTTTTTTTTTGAACGGTTGGTTCGAGTTATTCGGTAGCATTCAAGCGGATATTATGTCTTCCTCAAACCAATCTCCTTTTATGAGAAATAAACTTCACCTCTTCTTTTATTATCTCTCGAAGAATACCCTCAACGAATCTTGAACCCAAAATCTTTTGAAAGAAATTTCTACATTACTATTCTTGGTATCCAATATATCTAGACAATTGGTTAAATTATTGGTAGTTAACAAAAGGAAAATGCATTTCATGTCAATAAATGCATTTCAGGAGCATTTGGCACGGTCAACATTTTACGTATTTCATTTGATAAACAATTTAAACTATATATATTGTCGATGTTTACAAAGTATTAGATTTGTATACCTTTTAATACATGTTTTGTATAAATTCTAACTTTGGTATTTTATTTAAATGCATAGTTGCTATATTCAGTTGTGATGCTTACTATGTGAAGTCGTACAACTGTACTTCCGCTTAAACTATTTTAGCGATATATGATAAGTCTAATTGGTCCAACCTGTTGAACTGATAAATATGTAAAAATAATAAGTCTGGTGTTCGATTTGATTTCCAAAAGAAAAATTATACGGAGTATTGTTTTTACTAATTTTTTATATTTTATTCATGATCCATAAAATAATTTGACATATAAAATTTATTAATTATATTTTTTAATTTCATTGTTGATTTAGACATTTTATTGATCAAAATGTAAAAAATATCATCTCTTTTTAAAATGAAAGCGACATGCAAACAAAAGTAGTGCACCGACAAAACTATTCATATGTCAGGAAGGATTTAACCGGCTGTCATAGGTGAACAAACAACTACAGACTGTCAATAGCCAAACATCCGTATGGAGGACACCGGTGACTACTAAAAGCTTACGTGGCCTGATATAATTGTCAATAATAGAAAATTTATGTCTGGTGTAAGTTAATACTACGGCTCTGCGGCTCGGCTAGCTTTCTATGACTAATTCATAAGTTCAATTTCAATCCGATGAAATTATATTTGGACACTTTATATGGATTTATTTCGAAGATCACCATCTTTGTTAATTTAAGCGTATAATACTATTTTGCATCCAACTAACTGTTTTGTTATCTAATATTGACAACATCGGCATGCTATTTACCTTTTCAATTTGATCTTATTAAAAAAGAATTTCCTTATTAATTTTCCGTAACTTATACGAAGTAGTTAAATTTCTCTTTCTTTTTGTTTAGATGTAAGGGCTAAAACTAACCTACATATCTTATACACAACTCAAAGTCACTTAATTTATAAATAATTAAACTTCACCAAATATAGATTGTGTGCAATTTTTTATAATTATATTCATACATTTAGGTTTATATGTTCTCTCTTGTCAATAATTAGAAGAACATACAACTAGTCAAATATGAAGTTGAATAAAAGCACATCAGCGAACAGACTCACTGTCGTATTATCCATTGGATAATACCTTCCCGTAAAAGACATTTATTAGCTCGAGTAAAATATATGATAATATCTTT
The DNA here is from genome assembly GCA_963853835.1 of Calendula officinalis. Classification (NCBI taxonomy): domain Eukaryota; kingdom Viridiplantae; phylum Streptophyta; class Magnoliopsida; order Asterales; family Asteraceae; genus Calendula; species Calendula officinalis. The sequence continues at coordinate 21,399,644 of OY970827.1, forward strand.
TATATTTCATAGTTTTATATGACATTTAATGTAATCAACTAAGCATGGTATATTAACCAACCGAGCATATAAAAGTACAATTTTATCTACTTTACTAAAACAAGAAAAAAATATAGCGTGCATATTGTTGTCTGAACAAGTACATACATGCACGGTACTTTAATTGTTAATGAATCATAGATTGACACATAACACTAAGAGCATGGGGTACGGTTACATGGGTCGGATGTCCACTTTTGCGCAACCTATGCGCCACATCATTATTTCACATTTCACATTCAAAACCCCCAAATACCCCCTCTACCATAACTAACAAATAATACTCATTTGGCACCCACCAAAATACCTCTCACCCACAAAATACCCTTAAAAAAACACTCTCTCTCCTCCCATTGGTCTGTTGCTCTGGTGGGATGGCCAGCGCAACATGGGTTTGGCTTGGTGGGCGGGTGGTGGCGAGGGTCGAAAGCTGAGGTGGCGTCCGACGAGGGTGAGGGTATGTTACCATACGTGATGCTCTAATTGAGGAATTCACCTGTCAACTTTCGGGTATAAATACCCCTTTAACCGAAGTGAATGTGGATTTAATTACCAACACCCAATCATTAATATTTTAAAGCAATTATTGACCATATACTTGTAAGAGCTTACTCGTTGTCGTGAAAGATAATTGCTCGGTACTGAATAGAACGTACTTTAGTGTTAGTAAAAAGTTTGGGTACCATAATTTGGTTTTGACGATGTGTGACCATACCATGAAAAACAAATGGGTGAAATGGTTTTTCAATGCAATGATGACGTGAAATTGAACACCAAGTGGCTCTCACACGTTGCAAGCTTTAAGGTGTTTTGGTGGCCCCTCTTACATGTGAGTCGATGTTGTGAGTATTTCCTACAAAATGATGTAGTATGGTTGTTTAAGTGACATTTGGTTTGAAAATATTTGGTATAGTTGATGGTACCTATACTTATCAACCCTACACATACTAGGATTCTTGAATTGATTAATATATACAAGTATAATATTTACCAATAGAATGAATAATATTTTTATGAGTTAACTTCAAGAATGGTCCCTATGGTTTGGCCAAATTGCACGTTTGGTCCTTATGCTTCAAAAAGTGCAGGCGCGGTACTCATGGTTTGCATTTTTGTGCACTCGTGGTCCCTCCGCCCTAACGCTGTTAGATTATCTCTGTTAGTTGAGGCATGTGCTTCTCACATGAGGGCAATTTAGTCATTTTGCATCTGGTCCCACCTGCTATTCTTCCTCCCTCTTTCCCCAAATTAAAACTAAACCCCTTTCCACATAGAAGCCCTAACGTGTTCTTCTTTTGCATATTTCCCCAAATTAAAACTAAACCCCACCAGACCCCCCCTCTACACCACCAAACCCCCAATCTTTTGAATATGTGCATCAACGTTTAAAGCTTCAAGATTTGGTGGTGGGAGGCAGAATCCGATCTACCACCGCCAGAGAATATGACGGGAGCAACTCCGGTGACATTTTCAGAATCCGGTCTACCACAGCCAGTAGCTTCATGCGGAAGACACAATCGATGTCGTGATGAAGAACCGGCTCGCCGGCCTCCGCCTGTCGCCGGAAAAACGAACGGAAAAACGAACGAGGATTTAAACCAACGCAAAAACTTCAGAAATTTCTTAAACGCGATTATAAATAGGGATTTAATCAAGAAATTGATTGTTTCGTTTTGTTCGAGAATGAACGGGGTAGCTTATTTGAAATTGATTTAATCAAGGAAACAGATTACAAATGGTGGTTTAATTTTTAATTGTTTTTTTTTTTTTTTTTTGTAAAATGAACGGGGCTGATTAGAAATGGTGCTTGTCTCATCATTTCTAATCTTGTTTCTTTATGAGAAATGGTGTTTCCAATCTACCGGCTAGAAATTTAAGTTTAAGATCCTGTTCGTTTGTTCTGAAATTTTTGTGTTAGTGTGTGTGTACAGGGGGAAAGAGAAGGATTGGGTTTTGGCGGGACCAAATAAGTGAAATGACCAAATTGCCCTCATGTGAGGGGCGCGTGCCTCAACTAACGGACAAATGCTAACAGCGTTAGGGCGGAGGGACCATGAGCGCACAAAAATGCAAACCACGGGTACCGCGCCTGCACTTTTTGAAACACAGGGATCAAACGTGCAATTTCGCCAAACCACAGGGACCATTTTTGCAGTTAACTCTAATATTTTTATTAATAATACTGGTAATTAAAAGTTTAAAACATGTAAACTGTTTATATTTGCAGCCCAACGGACGGGCATTCAACAAGGGTTTATTTGGTCATTGTTTTTTATTATCAGTTTTTATAGCAGCGTTTGGTGCATTTATGTGAATATCATCCTTTTGGTATGATAAAATGTAGTGGCACTGTAACTTTTGGTAGGTAATATTCTTTTCATGTACGAAACATACTTTTGTTAGTAAAATCTTTTACTTGTAATTCTTTTTTTTTTACACAAAATGAATACAATAATTTTTAAAGTACTTCATATCAGCTAAATTTCTAATTTATTGTTCTAAGTCATTTGCCCAAACTACAAAATATAAGGAATATATATTCAAACAACACCATCAGTCCATCACTACATCTTAATGGATATAACTAAAAGATGTGAACAGTGTTAGCATAATAAGAAAAATATGAACAATTTTAAAAAAAAAATTTAAATGTTTTTCTCTTGGATATAAAAAGCGTACATTTCCTGCCGCAAAACGCATGCTTATAACTCTCATTAGTACCAACTTGAAATATCGACACATGATAATGATAAAAAGTCCAATTCATTACATAACTTAGTAAAAAAAAAATTGATTGCTTGTATAGGTAATTTGCCTAATTTAACTAATATACATTTTATTAATGTAATGTGACGTGATAAACAACAAGAATTCTTTTTTTTTCTTACTTTTATTGACTATTTATTTTTGTTATTAATCTAACTATTTATTTTCAATTTTCAATTAATCTAGCTAACGAATTTCATAGACATCAACCATATATAATATAATATATAATATGTTTCACAAGTACTTTAATTTTTGCCTTTAAGTATTATACAAGTATAACTACAATATTCAGAGTGTTATATGCATATCAGTAAATGATTTTTTAGATACCATATTAAAATCTACGGTGACATCGGATTAAAAACCTAGTAGTTACAATTTATAAGGGCAATAATCGCACAAACAACGTAGTTAGAAGGACCATAAATTAAAATCTGAAATCCAGCTTTTATGCGGCTGGCTGGCTGACATCCAGAGTCCAGACAGTCGATCACTGAATTGAACAAGTCGAGCGATCTTAGCTGGTGATCGTTTTCCGGTGACCAGTGACCGGTTACGCCGGTAAATTATTATATTATTACACTTACTATTGCAAATAATATAATCCAAAAGGCAGTGGCATATATCAAAAACATCCCGAAGAAGATATCACAACATACCCTGAATTTCAGTTCTAATAGTTTGGGTATTATTGGGCCATCCTCTGTTTCTTCTTTAATTGGAAGAAATGGAGGCAAATGCTGGATTGGTGGCTGGATCGCATAAGAGGAATGAGTTGGTGAGAATAAGGCATGAATCTGATGGAGGGGTATGTTTTTCTATCATGATTTTGAATTCTGATTTGTTTGTGTCGATCTAATGTTTAATTTTATTTAGATCTGAAAATAATCAACGAAATATTTGGTTTTTAGCTGCTTTTTGTGTGAACTCATTTCACGTTTCAATTCCTCCTCAAGGATTCCATAATTGAGCGAGTTTTTCTGTAATTGTATTCGGATTTGAGTTTTAGGCAGCTTGATATTGTTGAATCACATAATTTCATTCTCGTGTAGTAAATATGTGGGTAATTTGGTAAACTTTGCTTCTTAAACAGATGTTGATTTTCCAACCAATTTAAATTAAAAAAATTGAATTATCTGGAGTAATTCAGAAGTTTTGATAATTTGATCAGTTAAATTAGGATTGCTAGTCTAGTGTTATGATTAATCTAAAGATTATCTGAATCTGAATTATGAATATCTGAACTTGATTTTGGAGAATTATTCATTTGGCTTATTGATGATGCAGCCGAAACCATTGAAGAATTTGAATGGGCAAATATGCCAGATTTGTGGCGATACAGTAGGCCTTAATGAAACTGGTGATATATTTGTTGCTTGCAATGAGTGTGCTTTCCCAGTATGCAGGCCATGCTATGAGTATGAAAGGAGAGATGGAAATCAATCTTGCCCTCAATGCAAAACTAGATACAAAAGACACAAAGGTTAGTTTAGTTAGCTTTAATGTTGACTTTTGGTCAATGTAACATTATTAATACTAATTGAAATGTGTTTTTCAGGGAGCCCTAGGGTTGATGGTGATGATGATGAGGATGATGTTGATGATTTGGAAAATGAATTTAATTATCCTCAAGGAAATAATAAAGCTAGACGCCAGTGGCAGGGAGATGATGAGTCTCAGCAGCCGGTTCCACTTCTCACTAATGGCCAACAAGTCAGTATTTTATTTTTTAATACATACAACGTCCTATATCGTTCTATTTATAGATATATATTGCATTGTTCTTGTAATCATATAAATATATATTAATTATTTTCAGGTATCGGGTGAAATTCCAAGTGTTACAGACAATTTGTCTGTAAGAAGTACATCGGGCCCGTTGGGTCGCGGTGATAAACAAGTCCATTCACTTCCATACATAGACCCTAGACAACCAGGTGAGTTTTTGACTAAGACTAATACTATTGTAACTTTTTAAGTATTAATTTGTTGAACATATTATTTTACTTATGGTATCTTTCTTTTGTAGTCCCTGTAAGAATTGTTGACCCGTCAAAAGACTTGAATTCTTATGGGCTGGGTAATGTTGACTGGAAGGAAAGAGTGGAAGGGTGGAAGTTAAAACAAGATAAAAACATGATGCAAATGGCCAACAAATATGGTGGTGAAGGAAGAGGAGGTGAAATTGAACGCACCGGATCAAATGGAGAAGAATTGCAAATGTACGTGTGCATCTTTTAATTTAATTTAATTTTTTTTATATAAAATGATTAATGATGGATTTGTGGTTCAGGGCTGATGATGCTCGACAACCAATGAGCCGAGTGGTTCCTATTTCATCAACTCATTTGACTCCATATCGTGTTGTAATCATTTTACGGTTGATTATTTTGGGTTTTTTCTTGCAATACCGTTGCAGTCATCCCGTTAATGATGCTTATCCTTTGTGGCTGGTATCTGTCATCTGTGAAGTTTGGTTTGCATTATCATGGCTTCTTGATCAATTCCCAAAGTGGTATCCTGTTGAGCGTGAGACCTATCTCGACAGGCTGGCAGTGAGGTAAATAACACCTTTTTAAATTTTTTGTTTTTTTATAAATAGTTTTGTTTATATATTTTTTTCAGATTTGACAGGGACGGGGAGCCGTCACAGCTGGCGCCTATTGATGTGTTTGTGAGTACAGTGGATCCATTAAAAGAACCTCCACTTATTACAGCAAATACAGTTTTATCAATTTTAGCAGTGGATTACCCTGTTGACAAAGTGTCATGTTATGTATCTGATGATGGTTCTGCCATGCTGTCATTTGAGTCACTCTCTGAGACTGCTGAGTTTGCACGAAAGTGGGTCCCGTTCTGCAAGAAACATAGCATTGAGCCTAGAGCACCCGAGTTCTATTTTGCTCAGAAGATAGATTACTTGAAGGACAAGATTCAGCCTTCTTTTGTCAAGGAACGTAGAGCAATGAAGGTTAGTATGCTTTATCAACATCAGCATTTACTTTTAAGTTTTACCTGATATAAAAATGGTATCTAAAATTTTAAAATCCGTTAATCTTTATTAACTGAGTAAAATATGTTTAAATAATTCGTTTACCATTTCATTAGTACCAAAAAAAGATCACATTCGATACAAATCTCCAGTTAACCGAGCCGGATATATTTCGAGTACATTTACATAAATCATCCATGTGATCTGTATGAAATTATGGATTTCATCCCTCAACATATATTATTACATGGATAGTCCCTAATTATGAAACCTGTAACATCAAAGGTCCCTTAAAACTTAACGGACTTTTTTGCTTCAGGGACCGTTGGTGTTGCAAGTTTCAAATTTAGGGACGGTTCCTGTTATAAAAAAAATTCAAGGGATGAAATCTTAAGTTTCATACAAAACAGATTATGTCTCCCCACCCCGTTTTTTTAAAAAGTTAATGATTTTGTGGGTCCAGTAAGTGGTTTTTGGGTATAAATTATTAGTGGTTATAATTAAATATTGATTGATGACAGAGAGAGTATGAAGAATTTAAGGTGCGAATCAATGCTCTTGTAGCAAAAGCACAAAAGATGCCTGAAGAAGGATGGACAATGCAAGATGGAACTCCTTGGCCTGGAAATAACCCTAGGGATCATCCCGGAATGATCCAGGTAGTTTAAATATCAATTTTCTGAATTATATTTTCTCAAAATAAAAAAAATTCTGAATTTTGGTGAATGTTTTCCAGGTGTTCTTAGGCCACAGTGGAGGTCTTGATACAGATGGCAATGAATTACCACGTTTAGTTTACGTTTCTCGTGAAAAACGTCCCGGTTTCCAGCACCATAAGAAAGCCGGTGCTATGAATGCTTTGGTGAGTCAGCATTTACTCTATAATATAATAATAATTTAGTTTCTTTCTGTAAATTTTAATACACCCATTATATGATGCATACTTTTGTGGTGATGATTCACAGATACGAGTTTCTGCGGTTTTAACGAATGGTGCATATATATTAAATGTGGATTGTGATCATTACTTCAATAACAGCAAAGCTCTTAAAGAAGCAATGTGTTTCATGATGGATCCTGCTTATGGAAAGAAAACATGTTATGTTCAATTCCCACAACGTTTTGATGGGATTGATTTGCACGATCGATATGCTAATCGCAACACTGTCTTCTTTGATGTATGTTTGCTTATTGATTTTTTAATATATAAACTATTAGTATACCCTAATCATGATTAAAATGGTTGATTTTGTAGATTAACTTGAAAGGGCTAGATGGGATTCAGGGGCCCGTTTACGTGGGGACGGGTTGCTGTTTCAACAGACAAGCTCTCTATGGATATGATCCTGTTTTAACAGAGGAAGATTTGGAACCAAATATTATTGTAAAGAGCTGCTGTGGTTCACGAAAGAAAGGAAGAAACAGTAACAAGAAATATATTGATAAAAATAGACAAATGAAGAGAACTGAATCAACTGTTCCCATTTTCAATATGGAAGACATGGATGAAGGTGTTGAAGGTTTGCATTTTATCTATCACTTGTTTTGCAGCTTTTTTTTTTTTTTTTTGCATAAATAATATTGAATTTATTAGGATACGATGAGGAAAAGTCGCTACTGATGTCACAAAGGAGCTTAGAGAAACGATTTGGTCAATCATCAGTGTTCATTTCTGCTACTTTTATGGAAATGGGAGGTCTTCCACCCACCACAAATCCAGCTACCCTTTTAAAGGAAGCCATCCATGTTATTAGCTGTGGTTATGAAGACAAAACCGAATGGGGTAAAGAGGTAATTTCACACATCCCTTTTTATTCAATTCCAAATACGAGTTGGTTGGTAATTGGTTGACCAATGCTGCTTATTTGACCTTCAGATTGGATGGATTTACGGATCGGTTACAGAAGATATTTTAACTGGGTTTAAAATGCACGCAAGAGGATGGATTTCGATCTACTGCATGCCTCCACGACCAGCTTTCAAAGGTTCTGCTCCAATTAATCTTTCTGATCGGCTAAATCAAGTTCTTCGGTGGGCTTTAGGTTCGATTGAGATTCTGTTGAGCAGACATTGCCCTATTTGGTATGGGTATAATGGTAAATTGAAAATGTTGGAACGCCTTGCGTACATCAATACCATTGTTTATCCTCTTACTTCACTCCCGTTACTTGCTTATTGTGTGCTGCCAGCTGTCTGCCTTCTTACCGGAAAGTTTATCATTCCTGAGGTAAATAATTTTGGTCGCCATTTTCATTATGTGGATCTCATAAAAAATGATTTTATTTATTTTTTTAATAATTCTCAGATTAGTAACTATGCTAGCATGTGGTTTATTCTTCTTTTCATCTCAATTGCTGCAACTGGAATCCTAGAGCTGAGATGGAGTGGTGTAAGCATTGAAGATTGGTGGAGAAACGAACAATTTTGGGTAATCGGTGGGACATCCGCCCATCTTTTTGCTGTTTTCCAAGGTCTCCTAAAAGTTCTTGCAGGAATCGATACCAATTTCACAGTTACATCAAAAGCAAACGATGAAGACGGTGATTTTGCTGAGCTGTACATTTTCAAATGGACGGCGCTTTTAATCCCTCCAACAACCGTTCTGATTGTGAATTTGGTTGGAATTGTTTCGGGTGTTTCTTCAGCTATCAACAGCGGGTACCAATCATGGGGCCCGTTGTTTGGGAAATTGTTTTTTGCTATTTGGGTTATTGTTCATTTGTATCCGTTCCTCAAAGGTTTGTTGGGTCGGCAAAACAGGACACCAACAATTGTTATTGTGTGGTCGATTCTTCTTGCTTCGATCTTCTCTCTGCTGTGGGTCAGAATTGACCCGTTTACCACTGATGATAAGCTTGATGCTATTCAGGGACAATGCGGGATTGATTGCTAAATCTGGTTGGTATATACACAAAAAATATTTGTATATTAATTTATACACTGTCATGACACTTCATTGTTGGTCAGTACATAGGTTTTTAAGATCTGCTGGTTTCTCAATTTGAACCTTGTTCATTGTAATAATATTTACGTTGAGTTCACATATAATATATGTTTATTAAAGATCTGAAATATTGATTTTGATGTTTTCATAAGATCTGATAGTGATGGTGGTGTTAATGATGGTGGTGGTGGTATTAGTTCAATTGATTAGAGTGGTGTCAAGATTTAGATGGTGCATATTTTTATAATAAAATTCATATTAGTAAGTAGCTGAATTTTTAAGTTTTGCTAATTTAAGAGAGTTCTAAATACTTTATATATAGTATAAATGTATGGTGATTTAAGAGAGTTCTAAATACTTTATAAGATCATAAAATATGATGTATTGGTGTATGTTTAAAAATGTTTAACCTGTAGGTTTAGTGCATGGCTTTTGGCATAAGTTTAGCAAAAAGAGCAATGTACTATTGGTAGTGTTTAAAGCCATTTAACGTGATTATAACAAGTCACGTCTAGTGCTCTAACACTAAAGACATTTATATATCACACGGTTCATAAACTGATAATAATTAATAAAATTATACGATGGACATGATGCAAATATTTAAAAGGATTTTAGGATATTATCTTTAGGGAGCGAATTGACTTACAAATAAAATAAAATATAAATATAAATATAAATATTAGCAATATTCCGCAGCGTGTATGTTTAATTAAATCTAAATTGGAGAAAAACAGATTTAAACCCTAAATTTGGTCCTTAGACCGGTGCCAATGGTGACGGCAACTGACGCCGTCAGTTGCTGCAAACTCAGCGCCACGTCAGCAGACAAACTAACTAACACTAAACTGACGTAGTCATGCCAATAGCACTCCGTCACTTCACCAAATTTGGGCCCCACCATTTACTTTTCTTTTTCTAATAAAAATATACAACTAATAAAAACAAACTAATAAAAATACATTTCATTAATTAAAAAAACATTACATAAAAATGACATTAATAAAAAAAAGACATTAAAATAATAAAAAAAAGACATTAATAATAAAAAAAGACATTCGAACTAAAAAAAACTACTAGTCAAGAGATTCATTGTCGGACGAGGAGGAAGTTTTTTGACTTTTCTTACTAACACTCCGGCCGGGGGGCGCCTCAACGGGTCATCTTGGAACAACGCATGCATGTTAGCCGGTGCCGTCGTCCTTGTATCCAAGCTAACCGGTTCGGTGTCTTCATCGAGGCTTATCGGCTCGGTATCCATGACGCCCACTGAAAAATAGAACTTTGGGCAATCTTTTACCACTTCCCAACAGTCCTCGTATATAAAATTACGGCCAACATTTTCACGGAATTGTTGACGAGAAGCTTTTAGAACGTCCTCTTCTCGCGTACCGCTTCCACGCATGTCGTTTAAAGAATTGTATATAGCACTGAAATTTTTCACGTCAGCCGCTATTTTGGACCATTTGCCCGTTAGTTGGTTCATGTTACGCTTCACCGAAGCAACCGAGTTGAAGTCCGCGAGAATTTGACCCCAATGGACGATATTTTTTTGCTATTCCCCTTAACACCATCTTCAGAGTTATGAATCCAACGTTTGGCTAAAATCACCTCGTCAGGGGTTGACCACTTTGTTTGTGCCCTTTTTGGCGCGGCTTTTTCTTTCCCTTTTTCCTTCCTTTTTTCTTTCCCTTTTCTTGTGGGTGTCGGTTTTGGTTGTGTGTCCCCCACATTTTCGGTTGGTGATGGTGATTGAAAATTTTGTGAAAAGAGAGGTGTGTTTGGAGGAGGTTGTTGGAATTGGAAGTTGGGTGGTGGTTGTTGGTATTGAAAGTTTGGTGGTGGTTGTTGGTATTGAAAGTTTGGTGGTTGAGAGTAATGGAAGTTGGATGGTGGTTGTTGGTATTGAAAGTTTGGTGGTGGTTGTTGGTATTGGTAGTTTGGTGGTGGTTGAGAGTAAGCCCCAAAACCAAGCGATGGTGTCGGGTTGCTTGTTTGACCAGAAGAAGAACCGGCCGGTGAGGGTGGGGGATCAATGGGTGAATTTTGAAATAGCTCCAACACGTTGTTGGATACCGATGATTGACGTCTTTTGGACATTTTTTCAAGTTTGGAAGGAAGTGTGATTTTTTTGAGAGATAAAGAAGGTGAATTGTGGTGTAAAAAATAGAAGAAATGAGTGGGTATTTATAGATGTAAATGAGGGGGAATTTTTTTTGAATTTTTTTGAATGTTTTTGATTTTTTTTGAATTTATTACCGTTTTTTGTATTTATTACCATTTATTTTGAATTATTACCGTTTAAAAAAAAAGGTTTTTTTTATTGGCTCTTGGGTACGGCCGGCCCCACCTCGCACGCTCCTCCTCCGTCTCTTCTCCCGTCTCGAAACCGGCTGCACCTCAACCGGCGGTCCATGCCAACGGTGCCGGAACCGGCGGCCAACCGGCGGTGCACAACCGGCGGACCGTTGGCACCGGTCTTAGTACAGTAGCACAAGGTATACATTCGCTTTTGCTATAACATCCCGTTAAAAGGATTTTTTTTATTTTTTTATACAATGTGATTGGTTAAGAGTATTTTTTATAAATCTCAAATAAATATTATAAAATGAAAGATGGTTTTAAGATAAATATCATAGTAATGTTATAGAGTAAAAAAGACTGTTCACGTACTTTTTTCTAACAAGCATGAAGCATCCCTTCTCTAAACAACGCCAACAATTACTATTATATGCGGGAGATATGCGAGGAGGCAACTATAATAAAGGAAAAAAAGATAACAGGAAAAGATAATAATTGCAGAAAGTATACACACCACACCACACGTCATATGAAAATGCATAAACGGCCAAAGTGTGATTCTTTTTTCTTTGTCATGTCATGGACCATTCGATCTTTAGCAAAAACTAAAGAGAAAAAAGAAAAAGGAAACGTACACTAGTTTCTCGCTCATATTTTTTTTTCTCTCAATAATAATATAATAAAGTTGTCTACGCACTATTTATCATCTCATATGATTAACACAAAACAATAATATATATTTACTTAATAATTTTAGACCTCACAATTATTTTACTTTTAAATTTCTAAACATAATATTAAATAAAAAAATTATTAAAAATAACACCTTAATAAAAAATATTACAATTCCATGTAAAAAAAGTGTCTTATTTTGTGCCTTGCCACGTCTTAGTTCACATCATGCCTAGAACCAGCACCTAGGCTATTTCGTAATATAGGGGACAATTACAAGAAACGTTACAGAATTATAGATCTTATTTGACATATACGTCACTAACACCTCTAACATTTTCAGTTTCAAATTAATCCACACATCAGAATACACTCACTCATCATTAATGTCATTATATCGACCCACCAAAATATTTTCTCACTCACACTACATACCGAAATTCTATTTGCTCAGTTCCATAGGTTGGGTGTGCGGTTTGGGACGCCAGTATTACGATGTCATGACGTGAGATGGCAACGCCAAATTTGAGTGCCACGAGGGATGGCTTAGGCATCAGCACTACTAGTCTACTACACCCCTTTCTCTAAATACGATTTAGAGTAGTTTGAACTTTTAAAAAGGGGTAACATTAGAGACATGTAAGCTACATTACAAAAGGTTGATACTTTCCTTAGACATATGAAAGTCTGTATGTAAATAAGTCTAATTTTTACAATATATTAATTGCAAATTTTCAAATATATAAGAAAATTAAATTTATTTAATATTTTTAATACGAGACCCATGTTAAATAAACCCAGCCAATAATTAACAACATTTGAATTTATAGATCTTTAGAAATAGAAACAAAAAGTAACAGAAATACAATTAGAATTAAGAGAGCCATGTAGAATAAAGATATTTGCCTAGTATGTTCTTTAATGGTACATATAAGTTACTTACATTAAGTAAAACTATATACTTTCCTTAAATATTGAAAGACTATTTAATACATGCTATTTTTTCTAACATGTTCTACGGTCATACACGTTAAGATCAATTTAGTGAAATAATTATTCATTAACTATATATTGAATAATATTAATTAACTTTAATTTTTATTTTAAATTTTTAGAAGATGTATCAAATGCAATTGTCAATTTAAATAAAAAAAATTATTAAATGCTTCTTAATACGTGCTCCTAGAATATATGTTAGAAAACTATTTTGTATACATTAAATGCATTTTCTCATGTAAATAGGAATTTTAATATTATTCAATATATTTTTAACGTGGGTCACATGTTACACAAACCAAACTTAGATTAGTAATTAACAACATTTGATTGTTGCAAATAAAAAGTAACACTTTTTAAAAGCCAGAAGAAGCACCTTAGAATTCATTGGCATGTGCTTAAAGAAGTTGTGATGGGTTTGCTTTTAAAAAGCAAGATACATAATTCTATAAGATATGAATTTATGAGCATGGGTGGTATTATACAAAATTCAATCCAAAAGTCATGAATTAACGTAAAAAATAAACGGCCATTTTCGTAAATGATCATCAATGAAAAAACCTTTCAGAAATAATGATCACTAGTGTAATTTTTGAAACTAAAATACCATTGGTGAAATTTGCTATAAATATAAAGGGTCGTCCGTGTAATTTACTCGGGAGTAAATGGGAAGGGAAGACAAAATGACCAAAGACCCCCACGTGCATCACACGTGATGTCACTTAACGTGAAAAATAAACGACTGTTTTCGTAAATGATCATTAGTTAAAAACCTTTCAGAAATAAGGAACTCCAGTGTAATTTTTAAAACTAAATGACCATTGGTGAAATTTTCAATAAATCTAAAGGACCATATAACGACATTGAGTTTATTAACCAATTATTAAATAAACTAGGTACTGATCCAAAAATCGTTCAACAATGATATACATTAGTTAAGATTTTAAATATGAAACTTGTTAAAAACCATGTCATTTAGTACTTACTTGTTAATACTTAATAGTCACTTGATTAATAATCTCATTAGAAAACATAGTATAATTTGTAAAATAAGACAAAATTGTCCTTCTCATATGATTGTAATCAAAATTCTTTCTTTCTACCTAGCTATCTATGAGCTGGATCGGGTCTTACGTAATTTTCTCGGTGCATTTTTCGGAAAACCCTCTTTCTTAATTTGAAGCTTCAGACATGACTTATTGTGTAGGGGAAAGAGATTCGAAAACATATATACGAGTAGTATATTTGCTATAGTCCACCCAAGGCTTCTAGTCTAGTGGTATTGGTGAAAAAAAATAAGGTGTTGCCCATGGGCAAGGTCATGGGTTCAAGTCCCGTCGTGGACGTGGGGTTTATTCCCCATAGGTGGAAGGTTCGAGGGAAGGCATACTGTCCATTGTGGATGTCACTGTCTAGGTTCGAACCACTAACTTACTAACTTGCCGTTCAAAAAAAATATATTTGCTATAGTCCAATTGGTAAGTTTTAGCAATGGTTTACTAATTTTTAACCCAATGGGAGGCTTGTTACAGGGTGAAAGTAGTCAATATGGGATTTGCAACTTTCTTTAATTAGAAAGAGGTATTTAGGCCCCTCGAAGATTGAAACTTGTTGGGAATTACCCTGTGTCGCCCTGACGACAGGGTGGTGCCGGCACACCAATCACATAATAAAACTGTGATTGGCGGCCTTCTGGCAACGACAGTGCTTGGTGCCTTTGGATCTTATCAATCTTGGAATCACTTTTATCATATAATAATTATAACAACAATATAATCAAAACTTGCATAAATGTAAATATTGCATTAAAACAATGTTGATGTTCGTATTAATCATATAAACGACATAAACTTACCAAGTAATCATATAAACTATATTTAATTTATCATATCATGTTATCCGAGCAATATAAATATATATAATCATTATAATTACAATACGCATATATTAACAATATAACGTACACATGATGAGATCTGGTCATCACAATAAAATTCCTAGTTTTACCGGAAGATACTATTTTTAGAAAGACATTCTACTTATTTAATACTCCCTCCGTCCCATTTTTATTGTCCATGTTTCTTTTTTTAAATGTCCCAAAATGATTGTCTATTTGAAAATCTACCCAATCAAAAAACACTTAGGTGGTAAAGATAAAATTTTATTGGTTGCAAAGTGTAATAATTAAATGCACTTTTTTTAAACTTTGTGATTTTTAAATGTGGATAATAATTTTGAGACGGAGGGAGTAAATCTTTCATGTAATTGAAAGAAATAAAAATGAAAGAGCTAAAAATTACAATTATATATATCCTTCGTGTCCATTTTTTTTTATTAATAGTCGTAAAGAATGAATAGATACGATGGTTTTGCCATTTAAAAATAAATAATTTTCTTTCCGATTCTTTCCATTTCATGGGAAACTTCAATTTAATCTGGAGAAAGTGATTATAAATGGAAATGATAAATCAGCATCTCCGTACGTACTGTCTTAAATATAAAAAATAAGATCGATCACCCACATCACACCAAAACATTGTTATATATATAGTTTACGTACACCCTCAACCTCCTTCCAAGCTAGCTAGCACGGTAACAAAAACATTAATATGTTATACTATTAAAGAACTCCTGGTTCCATCGGATTCTTTCTAATGACATGTCCATCTCCAGCACCATACCAGGTTAGTTAATTCTATTTGAAGATCAAATCTTCATAAAGTTTTGTATCTTATTTTTTGATAATTTTTGAGCGTTTGAGTTATCACTTTGATCTGGCCCGGTCATCTGATACATATAGTGTTCTTTAGAATTTGTTACTTTATTTAATATGGCACGGTCACTTAGGTGTTAGCCTAGCGATAAGTTGTTTACCCTCTTTCCTTGTGGTTAAGAGTTAAGTCTCATAGTAAACATATATATTATTTAAGAGTTGATTATGATTTATAATTAAAAAAACTCGACAAAATAGCGCATGTAGTTTTCGATTGATACTGTTACTTTTTTTTTTTTATAAAATCTATGCAGTCTTGCGGAATTTGCTAGGATCATGTACAATTCATGTCATAGTCAAATCCAGAATTAGACGTCAATAGAATATTAAAAATTTGGAGCAAATTAAGTTTTGTCCCATTTATCATCAATTACTGTCAGGATCGATTAACTATAAACAAGTTAATAAACACCTTAGATCTAATTGATGATAGAAGTTGCAGCGGATCAACACTATATCAATATATTAAGAACAATGAACTGTAAGAACAATATGAGAAATATTAAGAACACAGTTTCACAAAAAGCTTCAATGTATATTATTGAGTTAACAATACACACGTACGTTTACAATTCGTAAGGAACTATTTATAATAGTCCTTGAAGCTAAACTATTTACCCTAGTTATTCTAGGACTTGATTTACATCGAATAATAATAATATACATTGATTTACATTCTATAACTATCTCTACGAAGATCTCGGACTTGATATTCTTCAAAAACGCGTTATCAGTAGTAGAACTAATCACCAGTAGTAAATATGAAGATCAGTAGTAAACTTGGTGATCAGTAGTAAGTCCATAATCAACGTCAGTAGTAACTACAATGATCAGTAGTATCTTCAATCTTCTCATGATCAGTAGTAACTTAGTTATAGTGAACACCAGCATCAACTTCATCAGTAGTAAATGTTTCTGCCCCATCAGTACTAAATAAGATCAGTACTAACTGCAGCATCAGTAATAAGTTGATCTGTGTTTTGCTCCAACAATCTCCCCCTAAACTTATTGATCATCTTTTAATCAATCAAGTTTCTTTTGTTCCTCTTGTTCTTTTCTTCTTTTCTCAAGAGTTCTTTGATTCTGTTGAAGCCTTTGTTCAATAATATATCTGCTGTTCCTCTTTGTAAAATAATTCAGTTTGTTTTGGAACATAACAGCATCATAGGGTTTCATCAAAGTGTTTATGAATATCTGATACATTGTCTTCTCAGAATGTGGATATTCTTTCTCATATAAGTACAATTCACACACTTTGCCTGATTTCTCAAAGAAGTACATATTGGCAGAAGGAATGACATTCCAAGCATACACATTACCTGGATTTGTAATTTGTTCTGGATAATTGTCTGGATAAAATGCAGCATCAATCATCTTTGTTAAATATCCAGCTCCAGATTCTTTCCATGATTTCTTTGTCATTCTTGGTTTCCCAATAATCAAAAGTTTGATTACATCACTTCTTGAACATGATCTGATTAAGGGTAACCATCCAGTGAATCTCTGTACAACTTTGTCTTCCCTTATGACCTCTATGACATTGTTCTGCATCACTCTCCAGTTAATAATTTGATTATTCTGTAATGGAGCAACTGACATTTCAAGAACAGGTATAATTTGTTTTGACTTCTTCTTAGAGCTTTGTTCTTGATCAACAGATTTTCTTTTCTTAGATTGGGGAGTTGAAGTATCACCAACAGTTGTAACACTACCAGCTTTGAGCAAATTTAAGCTGATTGGGATTAAAGTTTTGGCTTTCTTTGATTCTTCAGCTTCTTGTTCAGCCAGGTCTTTCTTCTTTGCAGTGCAGTATTTTTCAATTATAGTTACCATTTTCATTCTTCCAAAAGATTTTGCACTGTGACCTTTTGTCTTCAGAAAGTCTATCATAAGAGCCTTTTGTTCAAATATATCATCTGGTAAATCACCTTTTGTTCTTTTGCATTCTGCTACAAGCTCTTCAAGACAGTTTAGATGTTCTTCTTCTACTTTTCTAAACCTTTTGAACTCTGCTTCTTGGGCTTCTATCTGAACATCTTTAATTTGAATAGGTGCTTGAACAGGAATTTCTCTTTGATCCTTCTTTTGTTCAAGAGCTTGATACTTAGCTACCTTCTCCAAATATCTCTTATGCTTCACCTTCCATTTAGATTGTTTATCAGCTCTAACAAGATTTATCTTGTTTACCATGTAATGACCAAGAGCTCTGTTAGGGTAATCTTCATCATATATTTCTTTACCCTTTCCAATATATGCTGAAGGTGGAGGTGGAATATATTTCATGTCTGGCACTCCACTTATTATTACAGAAGGAGAAAATGATCTAAGTTCATCTTGTTGAAGTATTTTTGGATGTGGAGGAAGTGAGCACTCATCAACCTCAAACCAATTCACATTATCATCAATGTCAGGTATGATAAGTGGTTGATCAGGTGTTGGTGGTTTGGTAATGATGACATGTCTCTCTCTTTCAATAAGCTCTGGAAAATGTAGTTCTTCCTCTTCAGTAGTAACCAGAGTAGTTACTACTGGTGTAACTTCAGGAGTTACTACTGATAGGGCATCAGTAGTATTTGTTGCTTTTAATTCCTCTTCTTCATTTACTACTGCTATTACCTCAGTAGTGGGAGTTACTACTGGTATTTCTTTTTCAACTTGTTCTTCCATAGTGGCAGTAGTAACAGGTTCATCTTCTGTAACCATCATCTCTGGGCCTTCATCAACATTTGTTTCTTTTAAATTTAAGAGGGAGGATGCTGCTGCTGCAATAGATTCATCAATCATTGTCTGTATGTTATCCTTCTCCCCCTTAGTGAGCTCAACTGGTGGAGCCTCACTATCATCAAGTTTCTTCTTCAATTTTCTGATGATTTTGGTTTGTTGATGAAGCCTTTGCTCATAGAACCGCATTCTTTTGTTGATGGTATTCACATGCCTTTTCATGGCAGCCATAGTTTTTCCTTGATTGGTTAAGTACTTGAGACAATCTTGTACAGTGGATTCCAAGGAATCCACTTTAGCCGTCAATTGGTTGATTTTAATACTGCCCTCACTCCATCTAGCAAGATCATCGGGCTCACTAACAGGTACATTGGTTTTAAGGTTTTCCTTCCTTTCCATCAATTCCACAGATCTGCCCTCATCACTGCTTGGTGATTCATTGGGTCTTTTAGACATTCTCTTCTTCCTAGAAGAAGCAGAGATGCCCCCCCTTTTGGTTTCTTGGCACCGGGGTCCTTTGAGTAATTCCTCAAAAGAGTCATCACTCAAAGTTGCCGAGGTTTGGGTCCTAATGATGTTTTCACTGTCCTGTGCACCCACCTTTGGGGCATCAGTAGTGAAAGCCCTCCCCTCATGTCCTCTCTCCTCCTTGGAGGACAACTCTTTGAGCCTGGGGTGTGACTCGATTTGTCCCCTGGTGTCCTTTGAAGAAAATTTCTTTCTTTTATAAATTGTGGAAATGTTTTGGGTTTTGTCTGGTAGGTCTTCCACAGAGTGAAGAGTAGCACTCTGCAGATTTATATCAAGTTCCTGGGACACATTCAGGACTTCTGTTTGGGTTGGTGATTGAGTGGCTATTTGGATTGGTGTTTGGGCTGTATTTGGGGGTGATGGAGTGGGTTGAGGTTCAACTTGGGTTGTAGCAATGGTTGAACCCTCTCCAATATTGGGTTGATCTTTGATCATGTTAGGAAACAGAGGGGTTTCCTTGCCCGAAAATTTAAATTGTTTTCTCATATTTGAGAAAACTTTCTTGTTCAACTCAGGTAATATAAAAATGTTTTTAGGAGTTGACAAGTTTTGTAATTCACAGTTTATGATATGTTGTAGAAATCTGGGATACATTAAAAATTTAGAAGAACTAAGATTTCCCAACATACCATCAAATATCATGTATGAAAAATTAAATACTTGGTCTGTGCATAAACAGACAACAGCAGAGGCTATTGCCTTATTAAACTCATTCCAAGTACTTCTTTTTGGAGAAATACAATGCTGAATGGTATGTATTAAAAATTTCCATTGTGGGGAGAGAAGACCCTTTTGAAAGGTTACTATGTTCAGTCTTCCCTCATATCCCATTTTTTGTAAAATTTCAGCAATGTATTCCTTAGGAAGAGTGAACATACCTGAATCGTCATGTAATTGTAGATGGTGTCTGATGGATTGTTCTGTTACTGTGATGTGCTTTCCATCTACTGTTGATTTGATCATTGAAACGGTTGTTCCTTCTGTTCGTTCAGCATTGGTCCAGAAATCCACCAAGTGCTGTTGATATGATTTTGGTTTTACAGTTAAGGCAAACTGTATATATGAATTTCTCAAGAATTTTACGATCGGACGGAAATCTTTTGTTCCGTCGGGATTCTTTAAAAATGCAACCATATTGTGAAATTCTGAGTATTTGAGATCGGTTTGCACATCGAGAGCTTGTAAAGTTGCCATTGTTGTTGAGTTTTTGCAAGAATTTTGTTACTGATGAAGGGTTTTTGATCGTAAACTAGGGTTTATCGAAAGGTTTTAGCAAATCGAAGTGAAGATAATGCTAAATTAATCGTCTGCCGCCTTTTATATCTTTCGATTTAACCTGCAAAACTACGAAAATAGCCTTCAAATCATAACATAACGGTTATTTTCATGGGGGTTAGTTTGGTAATTGTGTTTATGAAAGACCAGTAGTAAATAAGATATCAGTAGTAAAACGTCAGTAGTATCTACTAACATCAGTAGTGACTAAGAATTTTGACATCAGTAGTAACTATAGACATTAGTAGTAACAATTAACATACAAGACCAGTAGTATATGTGAATACCAGTAGTACTGACTTACCAGTAGTATTTGTGTAAACCTAAAATACACCAGTAGTAATGAACTACCAGTAGTATTTTGTGCATACACTTTCACACCAGTAATACAGCAATACCAGTAGTAAAACACTTAAGGAAATAATATTTTACAACACTAACTTTACACATGATTTTAAGTGAGATTTTAAGTTATTAAAATCATTCCAATACTGCTAACCAAGAAGTTGAATCTTCCTACATCAAATGCTTTTGTAAAAAGATCTGCTAATTGATCATCAGTATGGATTTTAACTACTTTGATTAATTTCTTTTCATTACAATCTCTTATAAAGTGAAATCTTATTTCAATGTGTTTAGTTTTTGAATGTTTTACTGGATTATTCACAATACTAATAGCACTTTGATTATCAATAAAAATAGGAGTTTTAAGGATAGAGATACCAAAGTCTAGAAGCTGATTTTGAATCCATAGTACTTGAGCACAGCAAGCAGATGCAGCTACATATTCTGCTTCAGCAGTAGATGTTGATACATTTGTTTGCTTTTTACATTGCCATGACACTAGTCTTGATCCAAAGAATTGACATCCACCAGTAGTGGACTTTCTGTCTTGACATTCACCTCCATAGTCACTATCTGTATAGGCTATGAGTTCAAATGGTGAATCATGTGGATACCATAGACCTAGTGATGGTTTGCCTTTCAAGTATCTGAATATTCTTTTAACAGCCTGCAAGTGTAGTTCTTTGGGTTTTGCTTGATATCTTGCACACACACAAACACTATACATAATGTCAGGTCTTGATGCAGTTAAGTACATCAAAGAGCCTATCATTGATCTATATAAGTGTTCATCTACATCCTCCCCCTCAACATCAGGATGTAGGTGTTTGTGTGTTTCCATTGGTGTACTAGCACTTTTACTGTCTTTCAAGTCAAACTTTTCCAAGATGTCTTTGACATATTTTGATTGATTTATCAAAATACCATCAGTTCTTTGATTGACTTGGAGTCCAAGGAAGAAGTTCATTGGACCCATGGAGCTCATCTTGAATTTAATTTGCATCAGTTCTTCAAATTCTTTGCATAATAAATCATTGGTTGAGCCAAAGATGATATCATCTACATAAATTTGTACCAGTAGTATATCATCTTTGACTTTCTTTGTGAACAAAGTTTTGTCAATGGCTCCTCTTTTAAAGTTGTTCTTCAATAGGTATGATGATAATGTGTCATACCATGCTCTTGGTGCCTGATGTAGGCCATATAGAGCTTTATCTAATTTGAACACATAATCACCATGTTTTGGATCTTCAAAACCTGGAGGTTGGCAAACATAGACCTCTTCTTCAATTTTCCCATATAGGAAAGCACTCTTAACATCCATTTGATAGACTTTGAATTTCTTGAATGAAGCATATGCTAGAAATATTCTTATTGCTTCAATTCTGGCAACAGGAGCATATACTTCATCATAGTCTATTCCTTCTTCTTGAGTGTATCCTTGGGCTACAAGTCTGGCTTTATTCTTGATCACTATACCTCTTTCATCTTTCTTGTTTCTGAATATCCATCTTGTTCCAATGGCTCTTTTTCCTTTGGGTAGAGGTACAAGTGTCCAAACAGCTTGTAATTTAAATTGAAGGAGTTCTTCTTGCATTGCCTCAATCCAGTTTGAGTCCTTCATTGCTTGTTGGATCTTCTTTGGTTCTTCCTGAGACAGAAGGCATTCATACATACATTCATTAGCAATTAAACTAATGTTACACATATTTGCAGTTAAGCTTTTATTTAATTTGCTTCTTGTTTGAAGTGGTGAGTTAACATCACTTAGAACAAGGTCTAATGGATGGTTCTTCTGAGTCCTTGTAGTTGTAGCTTTATCAACCACTAGTTGATTTCCAAGATTGGACTCATTTGTCTCAGGCAGTTGTTCATCTTGTGTTCCTTCATTGTCATTGAAGTTTGGTTCATCATCACCTTGGTCAGAATTACTACTGCTATTGTCTTCGTTGAGATCATTAGTATTGTTGTTGTTACTGGTATCAGTAGTATCTTGAGAATCTAGGTTATTGTTGAGACCAGTAGTATTTTGAGTACTATTACTGGTATCAGTAGTATTTGAATTACTACTGTCCTCATTCTCAGAGTTACTACTGGTTCCAGAACTTGAGTTATTACTGACATCAGTATTAACTACTGGAGCAGTATTAACTACAATGTATCTCATTTCCTCTTGACCAGTATTAACTGATGATGTTCCTTCCTTTTGATAGTGACAGTTTGAATTACCTGCATTGAAATTCATATTAGAATTAAAGGATTTGGTTAGATTGTCTATGTCAAATAGCCAATCTGGACCATTTCCTTGTTCATTAGGTACATTTTCATTAAAGGATACATTGATGCTTTCTTCAATTATCCTTAGTCTTTTGTTGAATACTCTGTATGATTTGCTTTGAGTAGAGTATCCCACAAAGATTCCATCATCAGCTTTGCAGTCAAATTTACCAATTTGTTCTCTTGTAATTAAAATAGTACAAGGACAACCAAATGATTTTAAGAAACTTATAGAAGGTTTTCTTTTATTAAACAGTTCATATGGTGTTTTAAAATGTGGCTTCACTATTAATACTCTGTTCTGAACATAACAAGCATATTAACAGCTTCTGCCCAAAAAGTGATTGGTAATTTTGAGTCTGCAAGCATTGATCTTGCTGCTTCAATGATGGTTCTATTTCTTCTTTCAGCTACACCATTTTGTTGTGGAGTTCTAGGTGAGCTGTATTGCCTGTCAATACCTTTAAGATCACAAAAGTTAATTAAGTTAGCATTTTTAAATTCTGTGCCATTATCACATCTTATGGCTTTCACTTTTTGATCAGATGTGTTTTCCAGTTTGACAATTAAGTTCTTTATGAGTTCACTTGTTTCATCCTTTGTCCTGAGAAAGAAAACCCATGTATATCTGGAAAAGTCATCAGTAATAACAAGACAATATTGTTTCTTTCCAATACTCATTACATTTGTAGGTCCAAAAAGGTCCATATGTAAGAGCTGTAAAGGAACAGAAATAGAGTTAACAATTTTGGACTTATGAGAAGTCTTGTGTTGTTTACCTTTTAGGCATGCAACACAGTGATGATCACACATGAATTGTTTTTGAGGTAGTCCAATGACCAGATTTCTTTTTACTAAATTATTCATGTTTTTAAAATTTGTGTGACACATCCTTCTATGCCATAGTTCTGATTCAGTGGTGTTTGCCTTGGATATAAAACAGTTGACCTCATTTGTAGAAATGAGTTCTCCCCCTATATCTAGGCAATACACATTGTTTCTCCTAGGAGTTCTTAAAACAACATATTTTTCATCCAAAATAAAATCAGGAGAAAGAATGATGCACTCAATGTCTGTGAACAGAATCTTGTTCTTTTTATCACAAACTTGAGACACACTGACAAGATTGTATTTTAGTTCAGCTACATAAAATACATCATCAAAGGTAATTTTTCCATTAGTAACAATACCTTTACCTGTAATCTTACCTCCCTGGGGATTCTCACCAAATGCCACATATCCTCCATCAAATGACTTGAAATCTTTAAGAATTTGCAGATTTCCAGTCATGTGCCTTGAGCATCCACTATCAATATGCCATGTTCTTCCTTCTTCTGGGATCTGAATGCTCTGCACAAGTGAGTAAAGGATTAGTTAAGTTTGGGAACCCAAGCTTTATATGTCTTGGGTTCATCCTTTGAGAAATAAGCTTTTGGGGATTTAACTTTAAAGACTTTTGGTACCCATACTTGCTTATTACTGGTGTTTTGTTTTACTACTGTCCTTTTGGAGTTATTACTGGTGTGAGAATTTCCTACTGATCTTGGTTTATACCTATTGTTTTTAGCTTTTGAATACTTTACTACTGATGGACCAGTAGTATTTGGGTACTTACCATGTTTAGAATGACCAGTAGTGTTTTTAGAGTTACCACCAGTAGTATTTTTGAAAGTTGTTTTGGGAGCAGTAGTATTTTTGAAATTAGGGTTTTTACCAGTAGTATTCTTGTACTGGTACCATACAGCATTATAATTAGGGTTAACACCAGTAGTAAATTTGTTAGAGTTTCTACTGGTGTTGGAAAATTTAAAATATTGTTTATTTTGATTGGATTTTCCATTGTTCTTGAAGTAATTTCTGTTCTTTGGGCTGCCAACTCTTCTGTTTTGCACAAATCTTGGTGCACTTCTTCCAAATCTTGGAGTTTCAGCAATTTGAGTTTTGATTGTATTTACTACTGAAGGACCAGTAGTGTTTTTTAACTTTTGAGTTTTTGCTCCTTGTTTAAAAATTTTAAATTCTTTTAACTCTTTGCAGTTTATCGGATTGAAGTGACAATCCTTTGCTAAGTGGTTCATTTTATTGCATATAACACATCTTAATTTCTTATTTTTAGCACCTTCAGGTATTCTTTGGTCTAAGAGTTGTGTTTTATTTCTTTCATTCCCCCTTGTTAAAATTTTTGGTACATTATCTGCATTATATTTGGGAGATTCATTTGGACTTTGAGCTGTGTGAAAACTTGTATCAATTGATTTTGGTGATTCACTTTGAGATATTGTAAATTCAATTGATTGCTCATCATCAGAAGAATCATTTGATTCAGATGTTTCAGTATTAGATTCAGTTTGATTTTCAGTTTTTAATTCATTAATTATTCTTTCTGAACTGTTTTTAAGTGGAGGAATGAATTTATGTGGAGGTGGTACAGCATGATATCCCACCCCATGAACAACCTTTTCTGTAGTTTGATTATTAGTTAATTCATCTAGGATTTTAGTGCTTCTTTCAAACTTTTTAATTGTTAATTTATTTTGTTCAATTTCAAGCTGACATTCTTCTAATTTACTTGTTAGTTCTTTATTTTTTGTTTCATAGAACTCTTTCTCATCCACAGCTTGAAGCAATTCTTCCTTGATCCGTTGATCAATCATCTTGTACACCTTTATTTGATATTCTTGATCAGCAATCACACTATCAAACTCATGATTTCTTCTGATTGCTTTTGCTAAATCTTCATTTAATTTAGTGTTTTCTTTTTCTAGATTTTTAATAATTTTAGCACATTCAGGAGTACAAGGTTTAGATTTTACCTCAGTTTTGTTGTCAGTAAAGGCCATGAGAGCTTGATTTTGAGCATGCTCTTCTGCTTGGAAGCTCCAGTCATAGCCTTGTCCTTGTTGTGACACAAGAGCAGTTGATTTTGATCTTTTGTCTGGTTGAGGACATTCTTTTGCAAAGTGACCAAGGTTGTTACAGTTGTAACACTTGACTTTAGTCTTGTCAAATCCTGCTTTGTCACCTTTGTTGAAATTGAGGCTTGTCCTAACAGTTCTTTTTAAGAATCTTTTGGTCCTTAGGCTCAGCATAGCCATCTGCCATTTGAGATCCATCTCCTCAAGATCATCTGGATTCAATTGTTCCAAGTCATCACTAATCAATGCAGTATGCACATGACTAGTGAAGAAGGATTCTCTTGCAGTATCCTCAGAATCTGCAGCCTTTCCTGTGGAGGTTTCTTGTCCTTGACCTGTACTAGACACAAATGCAGCATTGTTAGAAGAAATAGAAGGGTTTTTGTGATTTACCTCAGTTTCAAACACTCTGAGATCATTATAGAGTTCATCTAACTCCTTTTCTTCTAGAGCATCTCTTTGTCTATACACCACTGTGTACATGGCCCATTCTTCACTAAGAGACCTTAGGAACTTCATGTTGACATCTTCCTGATCCATCTTTACACCAACTTGGTTGAGTTCACCAATTAGTTTGTTGAATCTGTCAAACACTTGAGTGAGTGTTTCATTGGGCTTTCCTTTAAAATTTTCAAAGTCTTGTTTGAGAACAGACTTCATGTTTCTTTTTGTACTCTTTGTCCCGACGAATCTCTTCTCCAGTGCTTCCCAAAGCAACTTAGCATCATCATATTCAACAAAGAGATGTTGATAGTCATTAGGAATGGCCAGTAGGAGAGTGCTTAGAGTTTTGAGTTCGATGCCTTTATCTTTCTTCTCCTTCTCACATTTAAGTTTGTCTGCCTCAGTTACAGAGCTGCTTGCTTGAACTTGACCAGTTTTGTTTCCTTCACAAACGACTTCCCACATGGAATAATCTGTAATAAGCATGTATTGCTTAATACGATTCTTCCACATCCCAAAGTTATTGGGAGTGAGCATAGGGATTTTGTTGGCCTGAGTGCTTTCATTATTATCAGTCATGATTAATAATGTGTGTGTTTTAAAGATTAAAACTTTTTGTTGTTCTTAACAAATAGTAGATCTAGAACCAATAAGCTCTGATACCACTTGTCAGGATCGATTAACTATAAACAAGTTAATAAACACCTTAGATCTAATTGATGATAGAAGTTGCAGCGGATCAACACTATATCAATATATTAAGAACAATGAACTGTAAGAACAATATGAGAAATATTAAGAACACAGTTTCACAAAAAGCTTCAATGTATATTATTGAGTTAACAATACACACGTACGTTTACAATTCGTAAGGAACTATTTATAATAGTCCTTGAAGCTAAACTATTTACCCTAGTTATTCTAGGACTTGATTTACATCGAATAATAATAATATACATTGATTTACATTCTATAACTATCTCTACGAAGATCTCGGACTTGATATTCTTCAAAAACGCGTTATCAGTAGTAGAACTAATCACCAGTAGTAAATATGAAGATCAGTAGTAAACTTGGTGATCAGTAGTAAGTCCATAATCAACGTCAGTAGTAACTACAATGATCAGTAGTATCTTCAATCTTCTCATGATCAGTAGTAACTTAGTTATAGTGAACACCAGCATCAACTTCATCAGTAGTAAATGTTTCTGCCCCATCAGTACTAAATAAGATCAGTACTAACTGCAGCATCAGTAATAAGTTGATCTGTGTTTTGCTCCAACAATTACCATTAACGGCATGGAAAGGAAAATCACGCTGAAAGTACAATAGTCGACAACAGTGTTAATTTTAAAAATCCGGTTAAACCAGAAAACTGGAAGGTAGCTGGTTTGATTGAGCCAGCTAGATTGGTGGTATAATTCTGTCGGAACCGGCCGGTTGAACCGACCAACTGGACTGGAAAACCCGAGTTTTTTTTAAATGAGATAAATAAAATATAAATATGAAACTTTTTTATATATATTTTGGAACATAAAAATATTAAATTTGGTTAGTTTTGGATATTTTTTGAATTCTTTATGATATGTATTCTGTATGTTTTTAGTTTTTTGGTATTTGTACATTATTTGCATAATTATTGCGTCATAATATCTAGCTCATCCGATCCGACAAGTTCAACCGTATTGGCGTATTTAATTAAGACATTATCTGTTTCAATGCAAAAACCTGTTTTTATGGTGTATAATTCATCGATCCCTAACTTGAATAAAGCCAACTGGAGCCTTCGCATTCCTCCTTGTGGTTTTTGTTGAAAGGTACAATTAATTTGAAAATCATAACAATGCTATTTGTATTGTAAGATGTTTAAAAAGTAATATCAACCAGGATTTATACACGGAAATGAGACACGTTAATTAATACAGAGAATATGAATTCAATAATTAGCTCCTACATATTATTATCATTATTTTATTGTATTATTATACATGAGGGAGGGATCTAGAGATGAGTTTATAGTTTAAGGGAAAGATATACAGAGTAAAATTCATCGAAAAATGCGATTTAAATTTCACAAACAGGTATCGTGAGAAAAGCTCATAATTGAAGAGAATAATGGGAATAACGTAAAATCCATCAAAAAATACGATCTAACTTTTATTAACGCTTTTTACCTTTAAAATTATTTATACTCTTGGATAATATTTACCGGATACATATCGATGAAAAATTCGTTAATACTACTGGTACTAAGAGTAATGGACTAATGGTATTGATTCCTACTTCTAATGCTTTTATAGGTGGAGTTTTAGCTTTAATTGAATTGAACTTTCGAAAAAGTTGTTTTCATCGTGGAATCTAATATCTATAATCTATAAATATTATAATGAGGTTATATAAGTATAATTTCAAATTTTGAAAAATTAAGAGATTGGTAAGATAAGATAGTATAAAACTAAGTAGGCTTTTTTTTTCTTCTAAAGTTTAGCCCATATTAATGGAATAATGCCAATAAAAACGTCAAAAAAAACATTAATATAAAACCATTTAAGCTATTTTGGCTTTATTTTTCGTAGATCATAAAACTTTAAATGTAACTTTTTTCAGATTGTAATTTCTTTGATGAGACAGGGAGTTAAATGATCGATGTTTCTCTAATACAAATGTGATCGATAGGTCAATCTCAGCTCGACTGTCATATATATATAGTTGACGAAGACCACTCTCCATTTTGATTAATAGATATATAAGCTATATATCTATTTGTTCATACGGATAACAAGCGTTCAAGCTGGAGATCGATTCAATTTCGGTTCAAATATGATCGTCTCCAACACCATAACAGGTTTCTTCAATTCTATTCTTTCTACAAACAATAACTTTGAAGTTTCTAGTTCAAATATTACGTTCAATCTCATGCAAAAATAATGTTTTTGGATGTTAATCTTTTTAATTTAATTTAATTTCTTTTCTTTTTTTACGTTTATGGAAGACAAACAAAATGATTAGTTTTTCGAGCATAAACAACATTGTTCTTGACTTGTACAATGATTTTAACAAAATAATTCATGTTGGATGTTCCAAAGAAATTTTCGGATAGACTTTAAAGCAACCTTTGACCCGTTCTGTTAGCAAAACAACTTAATTTATCATAAGTTATAGCATTTATCGGATCATCAACATGCCATCTAATGACACATTTAAAAGTCACTAAAAGTAATAAATTGGTCACTAGAAGCCAAAAAAAGTCACTAAATGTTGGGTAGAGATCAGAACTTTTACTACTATGCAATGTTTCACCTATACATGCAAACATGTATCGACACAAAAATATGAGTAACATATTTTAACTTTATTGTGAAAACAATTATATAATGTGAGTGAAACCTAAAAGTTACGTATAACTTTTACCTGTATATGATAAAAAGTGGGGGTGAAAAAAAAAACTCTTTTACTAGGTTTTTTAAATTCTTAAAAATTCAGATATAGCGACATTCCTTTGTGTGTCAAATACGAGTCTCTGTCTTAATATTTTTTCACTTAATTTCATTTTTAACAACATATATTATTAACTTAACAAATTACAGATTATAAAAACTACTTCCCTCACTATACTATACAATTTTAAAGCAAAATGTGTAAGTATATAAAAATATAGATTGTCATGTGCGAATAAATTAGTGGATTTTGCCTAAATAGTGAAATGGTGCATAACAGGTTCTGAGTTTTGGGAAGCATGGCTGCAGCCAGGCTCACCTTGCTTATGGGAGAGTGCTGGCATTATTCTTCAGCTTGGGTTCCTTGCGGTCCTCTTAATCGGCTTTTTGAAAAGACTAATCGAGCCATGGTCCATCCAAGAAGCAAAGGTCAAGAAGCCAGACACGTACCCACAAAACATAAACATCGGTATCTCTTACAAACTGAGTCTAGTTTGCTCCATTTTGTTACTCGGAACACATATTATGATCCCTTTAACATGGAAAACTAGAAATGAAGCACATTGCAAACTTCAAATCCCGATTCTATCATCCGAGATCATGCAAATTGTTTCATGGCTTATGACCTTGATTGCACTATACATGATCCCAAAACACAAAAACCTCCATTTCCCTTGGATTCTAAGAGCTTGGTGGCTATGCACTTTCTTGTTGACGGTTTCTCGGGTAACTATAGATGTTAACTTTCTAGTTTCTCATCATGATCACCCTACAATACCCGAATACATAGACTTTTTTACACTTGCAGCCTCAACTCTCTTGTTGTTTCTCACGATACGAGGAAAAACCGGCATAACTGTGACTAATCCAAATCCCATCACCGAACCATTTCTAGACACAAACACAAACCCCAAACACCATTTGGAATCAAAAAGAGAATGCCCATATGGAAAAGCTTCCATCTTTGAACTCATCACATTTTCTTGGATGAACCTGTTGTTTGTTGTTGGAAACAAGAAACCACTTGACCAAGATGAGGTCCCGGATGTTGCCACTATTGATTCGGGTCGGTTTACATCAGAATCCTTTGACGAGTGCTTGAAGCAAGTTGGAATCGAAAACCCTTCTATCTACAAAGCAATCTATCTTTTCACAAGAAAGAAAGTGGCAATCAACGCCCTTTTCGCCATCACAAGTGCTGCAGCATCATACGTGGGCCCGTATCTTATCAGTGATTTAGTGAGTTTTCTAAACGAAAAGAAGAATACAACTTTAACAAGTGGCTATCTTATTGCACTCGGTTTCTTGGGTGCAAAGTTTGTTGAGACATTAACACAACGGCAATGGATCTTTGGGGCTCGCCAGCTAGGACTCAGACTCCGGGCGGCTTTAATATCTCACATATACAAAAAAGGGCTTGTTTTATCAAGTCGTTCATGCCAAACCCACACGAGTGGTGAGATTATCAACATCATGAGTGTTGACATACAACGAATAACGGATTTCATGTGGTATATTAACACATTCTTTATGTTACCTATTCAAATCACATTAGCAATGATAATTCTCCACATAAATCTTGGAAAGGGTTCGTTTTTGGGACTAGCAGCAACCTTGATATTAATGTCCGGGAACATACCCTTGACAAGAGTTCAAAAATGGTACCAATCAAAGATTATGGAGGCAAAGGATGCGCGAATGAAGTCAACTTCAGAAGTTTTAAGAAACATAAAGACATTAAAGCTTCAAGCATGGGACACACATTATCTTAATATCCTCCAAAGTTTAAGAAAAACCGAGTACGATTGGATATGGAAATCGCTTAAACTCAACGCGTTTGTGGCTTTTGTTTTCTGGGGTGCACCAACTTTCATCTCTGTGTTGACTTTTGGAGGGTGTGTTTTGATGGGCATCCCACTGACAGCTGGACGAGTTCTTTCAGCTTTAGCTACATTCAGAATGTTACAAGATCCTATATTTAATCTACCCGATTTACTAAACGTAATTGCACAAGGAAAAGTATCTGCAGATCGTGTAGCTTCTTTCCTCCAAGAAGAAGAGATTCAATCAGATACAGTTGAGTTTGTTCCTAGAAGTTTAACAGAATTTGATGTGGAGATCGAACACGGAAGATTTAGTTGGGATCAAGATTCAACAACCCCAAATATTGATGAAATCGAGCTACAGGTCAAAAGGGGGATGAAAGTAGCCATTTGTGGGACGGTTGGGTCTGGAAAATCGAGTCTTTTGTCATGCATACTTGGTGAAATGCCAAAGTTATCAGGAACTGTCAAAACAAGTGGTTCAAAGGCTTATGTTACTCAGTCTGCATGGATTTTGACTGGGAATATTAGAGAGAATATATTGTTTGGAAACGCTTATGATGAAACGAGGTATGAAAAGACGATAAAAGCGTGTGCTTTGAGTAAAGATTTTGAGCTTTTCTCGACTGGTGATTTGACTGAAATTGGAGAACGAGGGATAAATATGAGTGGAGGACAAAAACAGAGGATTCAGATTGCTCGTGCAGTGTATGATGATGCTGATATATATTTGCTTGATGACCCGTTTAGTGCTGTGGATGCCCACACTGGAACCCAACTCTTTCAGGTTCGTATAATCTTTCACTTTTATAACGTTTATAAAACTATCTAGTAATAATAAATTTTTATGCTTTTAAATTTCCAAATTATACCTGAAAATGATGAAATGATATATACAGGAATGCCTGCTGGGGATGCTGAAGGAGAAAACCGTGCTCTACGTGACTCACCAAGTCGAGTTTCTTCCAGCTGCAGACCTGATTCTGGTAATTTAATTAGTCATTTATTCTGAAATATTATCATATATTTTCTAACAGTAATTAAACTGAAAACAGGTTATGCAAAACGGGAAAATTTCTCAATCTGGAACATTTGAACAGCTTCTAAAACAAAACATAGGATTTGAACTTCTAGTAGGAGCTCATAACCAAGCTCTAGAATCAGTACAAGCAGCTGAGAGTTCTTCAAGTAATAACAATTACAATAAAGAAACTGAAGGAGACGAAGAACCAACTCTGATCACAGAACTTGCTCAAACCAAGCAAGATTCTGACCACAATTTATGTGCAGAAATGTCCAGCAAAAAAGAAGGAAAATTAGTCCATGAAGAAGAAAGAGAAAAAGGAAGCATAGGAAAACAAGTTTACTGGTCTTATTTAACATTAGCAAAAGGCGGTGTTTTGGTCCCGATTATACTTATGGCTCAATCTTCATTCCAACTTCTGCAAATTGCTAGTAATTATTGGATGGCATGGGCTTGTCCAACTGATTCAAGTGAGATAGTGAATGGAATGGGGTTTATTTTACTTGTTTATACACTTTTGGCAGTTGGGAGTTCGTTATGTGTACTGCTTAGAGCATCATTAGTTGCTGTAGCAGGCCTTTTAACCTCAGAAAAGCTTTTTAATAATATGCTTAATAGCATTTTTCGTGCGCCTATGTCGTTTTTTGACTCAACTCCAACCGGAAGAATCTTGAATCGGGTGAGTAACTACTTGACAAAATGTTTACATTTTTGTTAACTACTAACTTTAAATTTCACAGGCATCGACAGATCAAAGTGTTATAGATTTAGAAATGGCAAACCGAATAGGATGGTGTGCATTTTCAACAATTCAGCTTCTTGGAACAATGGCGGTTATGTCACAGGTGGCATGGGAAGTATTTGCCATCCTTATTCCAGTGACAGCCATATGCGTGTGGTACCAAGTAAGAACAAGTTTTATTCAAATTTGAGTTTTGGAGATTGATCAGAAAAGCATTTTTACTAATCATTTCCTTTTTTTTATAATAATTTCAGAGATATTACTTACCAACTGCAAGAGAATTGGCTCGGTTAGCAGGTATAGAAAGAGCACCAATCCTTCATCATTTTGCAGAATCGTTAACGGGTGCAGCAACAATTCGTGCTTTCCAACAGCAACAACGGTTCATTGAGAAAAATCTGTGTCTCATTGACAATCACTCGAGACCTTGGTTTCACAATGTGTCAGCAATCGAGTGGCTTTGTTTTAGGCTGAATCAGTTATCAAATTTTGTATTTGCCTTTTCGTTAGTTCTCCTTGTAACTCTTCCTGATGGAATCATTGATCCAAGTAAGTTTGATTATGAATGTGTTGATTTGGGTTGTGGGTCGATCCGGCCCATTTCAACCAAGAAAGAAGTATCCATGACTAAGAACTTGATGAAAATTGAAGGAATTGTGTTTGGCAGGCATTGCAGGATTGGCGGTAACTTATGGAATTAATCTAAACGTTCAGCAAGCGGCGGTTATATGGAATATATGTAATGCAGAAAACAAAATGATTTCAGTTGAAAGAGTGTTGCAGTACTCAAAACTTACAAGTGAGGCACCTTTGGTAATTGAAGATTCTCGGCCATCAAAAGAATGGCCAGAAAACGGAACAATTACCTTCACAAATCTTCAGGTAAGCCCGCCCAGACTCTCAAACATGGCAGAAACAAATATTAAGATTGTTGTTGGTTTTGCAGATTCGATATGCAGATCATCTGCCATCTGTTTTGAAAAACATCACGTGCACATTTCCAGGAAGGAAGAAAGTTGGTGTTGTTGGGAGAACAGGAAGTGGGAAGTCTACATTGATCCAAGCTATTTTTAGAGTTGTGGAGCCCACACAAGGATTCATCACAATAGATGGTGTGGATATTTGCAAAATAGGCCTTCATGACTTGAGATCAAGACTTAGCATCATCCCGCAAGATCCCACCATGTTTGAAGGAACAGTTAGAGGAAACCTTGACCCCCTGAACCGATATCCCGATGCACAAATCTGGGAGGTAATTAATTAACCATCACATAAAAAATACAAGATATAACGAACTCGACTTATATATATATATATATATATATATATATATATAGAAGTGGGATCCTGTGAGGACTCAAAAAACGGTGAGGACTCGCGAGGACACCTCATAAAAATTTCAAAAAATTCCGAAAAAAATATATATAACTCACCATGATTATTACTACATTTGACCAAAAAAAATTTCGAAAAAAAAATTTTGATCCACTTTTTTTTGCGGATCATAACAATGATCCATATTTTTTTTGTGGATCATTATTATGATCCATATTATTTTTTTTTTGGATCATTTTTGAAAAACTTTTTTTTTTGATCTTATAGGCTGCGATTTAGATATTTAAAAAAGAATTTT
The DNA here is from genome assembly GCA_963853835.1 of Calendula officinalis. Lineage (NCBI taxonomy): Eukaryota > Viridiplantae > Streptophyta > Magnoliopsida > Asterales > Asteraceae > Calendula > Calendula officinalis. Next base: position 21,434,297 of record OY970827.1, read on the forward strand.
TTTTGAAAAAAGTTTGTTTTGGATCATTTTTAGTGTTTTTTTTGGAGTCCTCGCAGTCCTCACCGGGAAAAGAGTCCTCACCGGATCCGGACCCTATATATATATATATATATATATATATATATATATATATATATATATATATATATATATATATATATATATATATATATATATATATATAGGGTCGAGTTATATTGAGAACTCTGATTTTAAAAAGAACCCTGAGAACTCTAATTAACCAATCAGAATTTAGTAAATTGATTTTGATTAATTTAATTCATATTAATTATTCAGGGGTATTTAGGACATTTTACATTTTATTTTTTATTTCCTTTTTCGAAAATTCCCTAAAATTTAGGCATTAATTTCGGACTTTTTCTTTGTTGCATGTATTTTATTTTACAGTTCCAAGTTCACATTATTTTACGATGATGCCTAATTTTTTTTACGGATTTGCATATATGTTTTTGAACATTAATTTCATAAATTTATGTTATTTACGGTCATGCAAATATGTTATTTTACGGTTTTGCATATATATGTTGAACATATATGTAACATAAAACATACATGTTTACATCTTTAACAAATTAAATTTATATCCAAATTCTACAAAATTATTTAGAACAAACAAACACATACAAATTGTATTGAACATACATGTTTAACAAACGAAATATATATCCAAATTCTACAAAAACCCACTTGTGCGTCAATATTATGAATCAGTTGAACACACATGTTCTATCAATTGAACATACATGTTCTATCAATTGAGCACAGTTGAGGATTCCACTTATGCATTGTGTTACACCACATTTCAATTAAGCCAACCCCTTCGTATTGGTGGTCCATGAATCTAGCAACACTGACAACAAGATGAACAAATTGAATTTATAATTAATAATATATAACAATTTCATAATCAAAGTTGATTAACAAAATACTCATACTTAATTACCTCAGTTTGATAAGCAACTACACCCAAAAACTTAACTATTCGGTCATTCACGAAATCAAAACCCAGATGCACCGCACCTATCATCAAAATAATTTCATGGTTAATTACTAATTATTAGGTTAAAAGAAGTACATAATCTAAAAATAATATTGATCAATTGATAACTCAAACTGAGATGTTGTCAAATTTTCAAGTTGCTCATTAATATCCTAGTAAATCTCAATAAAATAGTTTAAAACAATTTTAAACGAGATGGAGCCTTAGAAAACGCAATTTTGAAAGTCTTCAAGCTAGAAACTAAAATAACGATTTGAACTGGAATTTGACTTCCAAACATCTTAACATACGAATCGACAAATAAATTGCAGTAAAATTGTGTTGTTACCGATAAGATTTGCTAGAATCATGACGACCCTAGGCTTCAAAATTGAAATAACCGCTTCACTCTAATTGAATCACTTCCTTTTTTAATCAAATTCAATCAAAAGATGAACACCGAAACCATCGCCGCCACAGATCTCACCTGCTCCGACCACTGGATTTACCGACGGGGTGCCGGCGAAGATCTCACATGTTGCTGCCACCGGAGTCTTACCGTTTCTTTTTTCGTTTTTCTTTTTTTCCGACGGATGAGAGTTGGGGTTCGCGAACTTAAAACCTGAACAAAATTCAAGCTTTGAGTCAGATCGATAGACGAACAGAAGAACAGATTCAAGTTATTAGAGTTTGGATCGGATAGACGAGCAGAAGAACAGATTTCTGTCATTTTAAAGATTGATTAATTGTCTTTATTTAAAAAAAATATAACATATTAAGATATCTTTAAAATTGAAACTTATAAGAAAATATAACTTACTCGTTTCCAGATCCACCAGTAGTGTTCTACATCTTCTTTCTCATAAAATGGCAGATCCGGCGGCATAAATTAAAGAAAGATAGACGGTTTCCAATGTTTTCTGCGGATCCGGCGACAGATCCATAACGGCAACAAACGGCCTTGAAGAAAAGCTCGTCGGCAGATCCGATGGCAGATCTGGCGGCAGATACTTGAACGGAAACAAGCGGCCTAGATGAAAAGCTTGTCGGCAGTAATCATGGAAACCGCCGCATACATGTTTTTTCTCCAGCGAACTGTCCTTTTTCGTCTTCCTCTACCGGAAACCGCTGCCGCATACCTGGTGGTTTATAACCCACTCTTCAACCCATTATGAATGATATAGAAATGGAGAGAGATGATTTTCAAAATAATAAAAGGAGAGATAGAGAAAATCACGGATCTGTAACGAATTAGCATTTATTTTATTTCTTTTTCATTTTGTCACAATTACCAAACTGCCCTTTTTAATTAAAACTTATCAAATATTTGATTTCTTTTATTTACGAAAATGCCATAACTAATCTTAACCATTGATTTTAAATCTAATGGTCTAAATTGATTAATTAAGAGTTCTCAAAGTTCTTTTTAAAATCAGGGTTCTCAATATAATCATTCACTATATATATATATATATATATATATATATATATATATATATATATATATATATATATATATATATATATATATATATATATATATATATATATAGTTTTGAAGTTGGAAAGTATTATTTCAGGCATTAGACAAATGTCAACTTGGAGATATAGTTCGTGGGAAGGACCAGAAACTAGAATATCCAGGTAATAAATGTTGATTTTTTCTTTCTTTTTACATTAGAATAACATCGTATATAAATGTAAGTAGAGCAACCTGCATAATGAATAACTATGTGAACTTCTTTTCCCCACAAGGTATAAAAGTTTTCTGTATGACCAAAATGAGTTCTTTTGCCTTCTAAAATTGAAGGATTTTTCCCATGACTAAAATTAGGACCTTTTTTTTAACAAAATGTAACTGAAAATTTTCTACAAATGGTAAAAAAAAAATATCCTCATTTTGGTGACACAAAAAAAAAATCAATGCTTTTTATCGACAGAAGAAAAAAAAGTTTGTACCTCAAATGAATTTTTTTGGAAACTTGAGTGTCTTTTTATGCAATTATCCTTTGTAAGAAACAATAAAATACAAGAAAGTATGGTTTGAATTTGCAGTGGTTGAGGGGGGAGAAAACTGGAGTGTGGGGCAGAGGCAACTATTTTGTCTTGGTAGAGCATTGCTTAAGAAAAGCAGCATTCTTGTTCTTGATGAAGCAACTGCATCCATTGATTCTGCTACTGATGGAATTTTACAAAAGATTATTACTCATGAATTTAAAGACAGAAGTATTGTCACAATAGCTCACAGAATTCACACCGTTATTGACAGCGATCTTGTTTTGGTGCTTAGTGATGGTAAGGATATCACACTCACAAACTTTGACTTTTACCGGTCAAAAGGATTACTCATAAAAGCATATAATGTGATTTTTTAACAGGAAAAATTGCAGAGTTTGATTCCCCTGCAAGGCTATTGGAAAGAGAGAAGTCATTCTTCTCAAGACTCATAAAGGAGTACTCAATGAGGTCAAACTTTGAGTCAAAGTGATTGAGTTGACTAGAAAATCGAAGAGGTGGATTCTTTGGAATGCTTAAGATATGTTCCTATGTGAAGTTTATTCAAAAATCCAAGTATTCTTATCGAATAAAGACACGTATAAAATGATATATGCTCTGCCTTTGTGTTGTAAATTTAATCATTAAGTGTATGGTTAAGAGCAAATTTGCCACTGAATTTTTCAAAACCCTTAAACATAGCTATTTGGAAAACGAAACCTAAGGTTTGTTAAGATTGAGCTCCATGAAATGACAAATGAATCAAAATTTGTTTACATAATTGTAATATTACTCACAAGGATGTTAATGCTGACCTGAAAGGCCAAGACCCATTCATGGAGTGCTTATGCTGTAATCACACGTCTGTAAGTTTAAATTGAAGTAACAGGTCAAAGTTAGTAGACTAGAAAATACATTTTTAAAATAATTTAATTTACACTAATAATGAGAAACTTCTAAGAAAATGATTTAGAAAATTTTCAAACCCATCATTTCATAAGTAAATGGATCGAAATTGCCAAACTCGTTAATTGTTATTACAATGTTAATCATTTGAAAGTAGTTTAGTCCATACAACAGTTGCTGTCTGTGATTACACAACACAAGTTTGAGGGGATTAATTTTGTACATATGATTAACCAAATGAAAACTGATGTGTCAAACACACATTGCTACCATCCGTCTCAATCAATACCCAGGCCCGAAAAGTGTTCAAAACCTCCCTGTAATGGTATAACAGAATTTAGTAAAATTTAAATAAATAAAAAATAGTTCTTTTCTTTTTTAAGAAGGCTTACAGAGTAGTCATCATGAACACGCCAGATACTCTCGCCAAGAAGGTTTGCTACTGATAGAACAGTCAATTGTGGAAAATAATTCTTCTCTGATATTGGAATCGTATTTGTGATTATCACCTCTTGAAAAAGACCACTTGACAGCCTTTCTATCGCAGGTGGACTGCATTAAAGCATGCATACAAATTAAACTCTGGATACAAGATTTTGACTATTAGTCAAAGTCAGCATACCTAAAAACAGCATGAGTACTGCATGCATAAACTTCTCTTGCCCCTTCATGATGCAATAAGGCCGCTCCTTTGGAAATTGTACCTATTAAAACAACAACAATAATTCATTATCTAATTATATTCCAAATTGCATTAAGGATTGAAATATCTTACCAGCAGTGTCAATCATGTCATCAACCATAACTGCTACTTTACCCTTCACGTCACCAATCAAATTCATTACCTGCAAAAGTGCAAAGTTTTGTCATTATTTGTTAGTTTAAGTGAATTTAGACTTTGTAATTAATGATGCATAAACTTACTTCTGCTACATTATGGCCATGGCGCCGTTTATCAACAATGGCTAACGGTGCATCAGATAATTTTTTGGCAAAAGCTCGAGCTCTAGCCACTCCTCCAACATCAGGTGACACCACTACTAAATCATCCGTTTTTATTGTCTTGCTCGCTAGGTAATCAAGTATCACAGGCTACTTATACAAAACAATTAACAATAATTAAATATTAAATTATGTAGATAAGGTGGAGTGTAGCTTAAAAATCTTAGTTGTGTTTTAACCCTCAAACTTTCATTCGTTTGGCGGTTTAGTCCATAAAATTTGGTTTAACTTGTTAAGAAAACCATTGTGACATGCTAACACTTAAAAAAACCATTTTAACCTCCCTGAACTCTTTTCCTCACAATATTAGGTAACGGTAATAATAGTAGTGTTGTTAAGTAAATTATTAGTGAAAATCTGAGAGAGAAAAAGTTTGAGGGCTAAATCGTCAAATAGGTGTAAGGTACAGAATGAAACCATATTTAACATTTTAACCCTAAGAAGAATTACAAGTCAACACGAGATGACCGGTTAGACTGGTAACGAGTCAACAAAAGGGTGTAAACATCAATCCGACAAAAGTTCAGGTTTTAAACACTAAGTCAACAATAGTGTAAGATACAACTATTGCCAAAAAAGTTTAAAGGGTTAAAAAGTTAATTCAGTGAAAGGTCGAGGACTGAGACATAATTATTACCTGACCGTGAACGTGATCGACAGGAATGTCAAAATAGCCTTGTGATTGGCCAGAATGTAGATCACAACCCAGAACTCTGTCTGCTCCTGCTTCTGTTATTAAATTGGCAACAAGTTTAGCTGCAATCGATTCCCGTCCTTGAGTCTGAAACATTAAAATAAATATATAAGTTATTTATTTTGACAAACTTAGACCAAAAGTCAACTACACAGCCTACCAATGATATGTTCAGGTTTGAACACAATTTTTTATAAGAATAACGGAGGGATATATGTTAGTTAAACCATGTTATTGATAGTAATGATGCTTAAGATGTGTTTAGTTGTAGAGAATTTTCCATCTTGTTTTTTTTAGAAAATGAGAGGTGTGTTTTTATCTCTAATTTAGTACATAATTTTCTAGTTTAACTCAATTACCTTGCGATCAGCTCTTGCATAACCAAAATATGGTATAACTGCAGTAATTGTTTTTGCAGATGCTCTACGACAAGCATCAATCATAATTAAAAGTTCCATAAGATTCTCATTTGCAGGAGGACATGTTGGTTGAACAAGATATACATCACAACCTCTAACACTCTCACGTAATTGTACATATATTTCTCCATCAGCAAACCGCTTTATATCAATCTTCCCAAGATCCAAACCCATGTAGCATGCAATTTCCTATAAGATAAAACAAAAATTAATCAAAATAATAGACATATAAATTTGAAGTCTATTGCCCAAATTGTACCTCAGATAGTAAAGGATTTGCAGTGCCTGAAAAAATCCGAAGTCTATTTTCATCTTTCTTTATTGGATTTTTCTCGAATTGGTTCAAATTCAAGAAATTAGGCAATGATTCTTGCTCGTTGGTTAGTGTTTGTGTACTTGGTCTCCCATTTTCCTTAAAATTAACCCTGCAACTCTGTTTCCATAACACCGGGTTTAGTGTGATTGCAAATATAATATAACTATGATAAGATAAACAATATACACTTATATATCCACAATTTCCATTTTACACATAACTGTGTACAATCAAAAGTTAATTGGTGTATTCTTGTATATACACATAGAGTTTCTAACCAATTATGAGTTCTTTGCTACTTTAATTTCTATCATCCCCTATCTATATGCAGATTTTTTGGATCACTTATCATTATCATTCTGTAAGTGAATTAACAGATGAGAACTGAACTGAAAAGTATGGAACCAAGCAGAAGAAATTAATTTAAAAAAATCATTTCCATTCCTACATAGCAACAATTATTAGTAAAACATACTAAATTACTAATAATTAGGAGTAGATTAGGATTTGCCGTTAAAAAAACATACTGAGAAATTATAATTCACCGTACTCTGAAATACCATTAACAAAAATAGCAATCGCACACATGCTAAATGAAACAGCCAAAACGCAATGAATCTTCGTAAAACGTCAAATACGAGTCTGTCTACAAGTAAATGTAAATCCATACGCAATATGAAAGAGAAAGAAGTGGAAAAAGACTCACAATTACGCAGTTTCTAACTGGAGTTGCAGAGCGGAATTTGTTGGTAGCTGTAAGACTTCCAGAAGAAAAGGCAAGAGAAGCCATTGGAGATAGTTGAGAAGATGATTGCACAACGGCAGTGATGGCGATTTTGATTTAGGGTTTTGAAATATCTGTTTAGTTACAGCGGTGTTTTTTCTACGTTAGAAGTTTGATTTTTCATTTTCAAAAGGGTATTCTTTTGGAAATATGATTAAATAGAAGTACTTATACATTATTCAAGTTGACTCAAGTTTATAGAAGTATATCAAAATACAATAATATCACCAAAATATTAATAAACTACTAACTAAATTATTGTAATATGATTATTACATGCACATGTAAACTTGTATGTTAAGAGTATAGCACAAAAGTTTTCAATGATAAAGTTATTATTAATTATAGACTTAGTACATTACAAATTGTTATACATGTAAGAACATACTCTAACCTTAAAGATATAGTTGAATGATAGATTTATTGACTAACGATATCACTAACTCACAATACTCTAGTTCTTAATATCAGTCGAGGACAAACTCAACTGAAGTTACAATTCTTTAGCGTGAAATATTAGGAAGTATAAATGCTAAAGTATGCTTGAGAACATACGTGTTCGTGTATTTGGATCTGAAGGTTATGTTGTAAGTAATGAGTAAATTCGATATACTTACGTCTCTATTTATAGAGTAATTTCGTCATTTAGTGCTTGAACTAACTGGGCGCGTGTCAATATATGATATGTGTCGTAGTTAAGCATTAACTTCTCTTTATATATAGGCAGGAAACCACTTTTAACTATGCTTTAATACGAATGTCAGTTTAGCAACTCACCCTTATACTATCAACGTCTCACTACAATACCTTAAAACATGTAGCGTTATGTTTAGAACCTGTAAATTCCTAGTTTATAATCAATAAAACCAAATAATCGGTTCTTCCTTCACCTCCAAGTAATTTTAAAGCTGTGTGTATATATATATATATATGGTTTATATAATATTAAGGTAATGATGATCATGACGAAGGAACTAAAACACATTTTAAGGTGGTTCGGATCGAAGTGCTTAACTGTGAATCATGTAGCCACGTAGGCAAATATCGTGTACATTGAAATTGGAAATATTTTGTTCGGTGTTAGAAAGTTTGACCAAAGAGTAGGTGCCGTTCAACAAAAAAAAAAGTGATGTAGACCAAATTTAATGTTCGGTGACGATTTGTTTATTTTAGCTTTTCATTTTAAGTAGGCAAAAGTATGTTTTCCACCCTTAACGCATAATCGACAGGAACTATATGGGACTATTTTGAGCATTTCTGAGCAATACATTATTTCATGTTCGTTGACATTAGAGGTGACAAACTGAATTTCTATTTCGATTATGTTTCATCTCTGACAGGTCAAATGGCCCAAGATTTAAAAAAAATTGTTTAATAAGGAATTGGGTCAAACAGGATGACATTCGAAATATCCAAAAATGTATTTTCAATTTACTAACCTCCTTAATCGCTTTATGCAGAAATTTGTAAAATTAATGTAATACTAAAAATTTTGTAATCGTATTAGCACACTTAGTGATTATAAGATAGTAAAAATTTGACAAAAAGTGTTTCAAGTCAACTCATCCTCTTTGGCACCAAAAGTTACCCATTTCGACCCGTTTACTCAACCCACTTTTTGGAATTTAGACCACTTTGTCATCTCTTGTTGACATAAATTATGCCCCTGTTCCTATATATTTCCTTTGGGCCCTGTTATTTTAATTATTTTGTTGATCTCTATTATCTATTATTTAAAGTTGCATCTGATAATATTGGTTCTTTTGAAATTGAAAAGAACAGGATAGAAAAAAGCAGGTTAACTGACTCGGCCCGTTTAACTTGTCCAACCTGGGCCATTAAGCCTTCTCTACCAAAAACCAAGGTACCTGAAATACAAATTGGTACAATGTCTTTGTGGAACATTTACTTTTGCTATGTTTAATTCTGGTGGGCTGCAACCCCCAACAACCACACGCCAGCTGTCCTTGTTGCTGTAATTAACTCCAGGTTGACAAACTTGTAATGTTTGACCAAACAGATGGCTTAAAAGAATTATATGATTAATAATCATATCTTCTTTTTCAGTGTTGTAAAACTCGGTCTTCGGTCATAAAAATCGGTCAAATCAAAACTCGGTCAAACTCGGTCCACCCTACTCTCATAAATGCATTTTAGTCTTATTATTATTATTATTATTATTATTATTATTATTATTATTATTATTATTATAGAATATTAATATGATATGTTTTACTTGTAGGCTTTAAAATATATTCTATTTATAAGAACTTGAGAAACTATATGTATAATATATATTTTTATATAAAAATCTCAATCTAAGTACTCGTGGAGTACTCATTAACTCACCAAGTACTCTCTCCAAGGTCGTTGAACTGGGTAACAAGTTTTGCAACCATGTTATTTATGATACCACAAGATAAGAGAATGTTGTGGAGCATGGACATTATTTTTTTTTATTTTAGGATGCCTTTTAAAAGCAACTTTGAGAGTCAAATTTAGCTACCTTCCCATTATCATGTTATATTATAAAATAGTATATTGCTAATAATTTTAGAGTTGACCCTGGAGAATATCATACAACTATATAAAATAAAATAAAATAAGATATGATAAAAATTGGGGCTTTAGATAAGGAAACATGTAGTATAAGAATTTGACAGTTGAATTATTTAAAACCAAATACATCACTGATACAAAATGATTCCACAATCCCTCCTCCCTCTTTATTTATTTTTCATTTTCATATGTATCATAAACTATGCAGAAACAAGGTGCATTGAGCAGGACCGAAAAGCACTCTTGCAATTCAAAGATGCGGTCAATGACGATTATGCCCTTCTTAAGTCATGGAATCCTGTACAGACACCAGATTGTTGCAAATGGAGAGGTATAACCTGCAACAATAACACAAACCACGTAATCAAACTTGATATTCCTGGAATTTGGTCTCAAGACTTGGAAAAAATCATTGGTCTTACTGGTGAAATCGACTCTTCCTTGCTTTCACTAACTTCATTGAATTATTTAGACCTAAGTGGAAACAGTTTCACCAAAATCCCTCAATTCATCGGTTCTTTTCAAAACTTGCAGCATCTTAAACTTGCTCAAATCCAATTTGATTCACCAGTAATTCCTTCTCAGCTGGGTAATCTTTCAAAATTACAAACTCTTGATCTTGCATCTTCAGCGGTATTCATCGAGAATACAAATTGGATTTCTCGTCTTTCTTCACTCAAATACCTAAATCTTAGTTATATTGACCTCAGCGAGTCAGTTGACTTGCTAAATAACGCAATTAGATTACCTTCCATTGTAGAATTATACCTCGTTAACTGTTTGATTCCTGTTAAATCATTGATTAGCCCTCTTTTCATTAATTTATCGACTTCTTTTGCTGTTATTGATATTAATTCTAACTATCTTCCGTCCTCTGTTATATACACTTGGTTATTTCACTTTAATGCCACTCTTACTGATATCAACCTTTCTGACAACGAATTACTTGGTACAATTCCTGAAGCTTTTGGTACAATCACAAATCTCCAAACCCTAGATTTGAGCAACAGTGGTCTCGAAGGTGGAATCCCGAGCTCGTTTCAGAAATTGGGCAACTTACGTGAACTTCGTCTGTCTGGAAACAATCTGAATCAAAATCTTCCTCTTTCGTTTGAAAATCTCTCTGAAAAATCGTTGCAAGTTTTGGATTTATACGGGAACCAATTAAGTTACCTGATTTTACGAAATTTAAAGCTTTGAAGGAATTATACCTTGGAGTAAATCAGTTGAATGGATCTTTCCCGCGAAAATTCGAGCAAAAATCGAATCTTTTGATTCTTGATTTGGCGGATAACGGATTGCTTCCGGATCTGTCTGCTTTCGGCGGGAGTTGTATTTTGAGAGAAATTTATTAAACGGAACTATAGCTGAAAAATTGGCACCTATGTCTAATCTCGAGTCATTGGGCGCATCTTCTAATTTCTTTCAAGGTACAATCTCTGAAGCACATGTTACAAATCTTTCTCGTTTAGTGTACCTTGATCTGTCATATAATTCGTTAGCTTTAAAAATTAAACCCGATTGGTCTCCATCTTTTCAGCTCGATATCATCTCGTTATCATCATGCAAACTCGGGAATCTTTTCCAGTTTGGCTGAAAACTCAAAAGAATTTCTCTGTGCTTCTGATACCGGAATCACTGATTCCATTCCCACTTGGTTCTGGGAATCGTTAAATCCGGGTATTCGTTACTTAAATCTCTCATTTAACCAGATTTACGGGCCGATTTGATATCGGGTAACTTACCTTTAATAGATATGAGCTCGAATAATCTCACGGGTCGAATACCGCTTGTTCCTCTTGACACCATTACACTAATGCTCAATGATAACATGTTCTCTGGGTCGATTTCTTCATTGTGTAACCTGACTATGTTAAACCGTCTTGATCTTTCCAACAATAAACTGTCGGGAAAGCTTCCAAACTGCTGGAAGGGTTTTGATAGTATGAGTATTTTAAACCTTGAATTCAATGAATTCACTGGGCCAATCCCCAATTCAATTGGAGCACTAGAAACTGTTAGTATGATCAGTATGAGAGGAAATACCTTAACCAGGGAGCTGCCATTGTCGCTAAAAAACTGCACATCATTGCGACTTCTTGATCTTGGAGAAAATAAACTGTCGGGAAAGATACCCGAATGGGTTGGTGAAAACTTGTCAATGTTGGTTGTTCTTGGTTTGCCATGGAATCGGTTCAATGGGATCGTTCCTACAGGCTTATGTAAGCTTGAAAATATTCAAATTTTGGACTTATCGGTTAACAATATATATGGGACCATCCCAAAGTGCCTCAGCAACTTTTCGGGCATGACTTTAACGGGTAAAAGTAGCCCGTATGCAAGTCTCGAGTACAACGCAATTGGGTTGGAACGAACCCGGTTAACTTCTAGGGCCCGTTATGTGTTTAAAGCATTACTCCAATGGAAAGGAAGGCAATCCGAGTACCAAAAGACATTGGGTCTAGTCATTAGCCTTGATCTTTCTAGCAATAGGTTAACCGGTGATATCCCGAGTGAGATCACAAGTCTTTTGGGTCTAGTCGCTTTGAATCTTTCAAGAAACGGGTTAACCGGACAAATACCTAACGACATTGGTCAACTTAAACGGTTGGATTTTCTTGATCTATCTAGAAACGATCTGATTGGTGGAATCCCTACAAGCCTTTCTCGGTTGAGTAATCTAGGGGTTTTGGATTTGTCGTTTAACGAGTTGTCGGGAAGAATCCCAAAGAGCACACAATTACAAAGCTTTGATGTGTCATCATATACAGGAAATCCTACGCTTTGTGGGCCCCCGTTGCGCAGTGGGTGCCCCGGTGATAACGAGCCAACTAGTATAAATGATGATGTTGGAGAACAAGAATTTGATGATAAGCTTATAAGTACAGGGTTTTATGTTAGTTTAGTCACGGGTTTTTGTTTCGGGTTTTGGGGTCTTTGTGGCTCGTTGATTCTCAAAGAGTCTTGGAGACATGCATTTTTCGGGTTCTTTAATGTCGTTATAGATTGGGTTCTTGTAACATTGGAGACAAGTTTCACTAGTTGGAAATGATGTTTGAATAATTTGTACAACACAAAAAAGAAGAATTTTTTTATGTACTAAAGATATACATCTAATATTTTTCTAATGAAACTTGAATTCTCAATATTATAGTTAAAGCATGATCGACATATCGCTAGAACAAAACTTGGTTAATAATAATAATACGAAGTATATCATTTTGTTAGTCATGTTCCCCCCTACTTGGCATTTATACTTTGATTTTGTAATGTATATAACATGCCATGGGTGGGTAGACATATCATTATTAACTTCTTTTTATTAATAATGATCAATTAAACAATTGTTGTTTATTAATTGTAATATGCGAATTATTATTATTGGAATATTGCTAATGCTGATACTAAGAAGTAAGAACTGGCGTTAAAAAAAGATCTAACTAACAAATGAAATTGGTACGTTGATTTATAACCCGAAATCAAAATAATTTATCACATAAAATCTTGAGTCATCCAAATTCATATTACTTGAATGAACTAACCTGTTTTTTTCTTTCTTTATTAAATTCAGATTACTTAGATTGCAGATAGTAGTGTATTTCCCCATGATACTAAAAAATGCGGATTTTGCTACTAATATAGCATTGTGTGTTTCATGCCAGCTTAAAATTGGATTACTCATTTTATGTTTAACATATGATAACTCACCTTTATCATCTCAATGTTAACATAACTTGGCAGTGTCACACTGTCACAACAAGAGCTTTACTAGTACAGACTATCTAAAAATATATTTACATTTTCATCCCTTCAACTTTAGAGCTTAACACCTCTAGTACTCATCAGCTTCCCTCCGCAAAAATGTTTTGCTCAAAGAAAAACAAATAAAATAAGTGAGTTTAATTATAATACTAGAAGTTGGAGGTGTGTAAATGAATGTTTTTCTGCATTCACTTGCCAAACCCTATCTCCTCAAATCCCCCCTAAAAAAGGTCGCCCTACCGCCCCCCACTCTATCTATTCTCTACGAAGTTTGCTAACATTTTTCTCTGCAGACGCTTCAAAGTTCAAACCCTAAACCCTACCTTCATCACAGATCCAAGGTCAGAACAACCTTACGACCTCAAAACTATTTTTTGTTGTATGGATTTATTTGCATCTGATTTGAATTGCTCGAATCGTGAGGCCCTAATATTCAAATTATCTCGATCTGTTGGATTTTTTAATAGAAATGGGCGAAACAGAGATAAAGGACAATGATGCTTATGAGGAAGAGCTTCTCGACTACGAGGAGGAGGACGAGAAGGCACCAGATTCCGCCGGCGTGAAAGTCAACGGCGAAGCCGTTAAGAAGTAAGTTTCTTTTGCATATGTATGCTACCGGTTATCATTTTCGCATGAATTCTGACATAAGTATATCTTATAAATCGTTGATATGTGTTCGTCTGTGTAGTTCTTTTGTGTTATGTTTGGGAAGATATTAGTTGATTTTGTTGCTTCGATTTTTGCTTTTTGTGTAGCTTAAATTTTAGGCATATTTGTTCCCGATATTTGATTTCTAACCATGGATCTGGATCTATTAAACGCACAATTACTGGTTGGATTGCTTGAAGATTTGGTCTTTTACTATCTCTCCATCTTCTTGTTGAAATGTTTTACTCTATTAAAATCTATATACCTTATTTTTGAAATATACTAAAACGACGAGTTAATTTTTTTTATAAAGTGAATTGTTATTTGACAATTGAAGCCAACAAACTCTATCTATGTATATATTTTTGCACAGTCTTGCATATTTTTATATGCTACTATGGTTACATGTGTCATGTATATTTTTTTATCGTAAAATGGAATGAAACAAGGATATAGTCAACATACATATGTTAGTAGGTCGATATAGTAAGAGAAACCCCAAAAATTATTCAAGTGACAGAAACAGAATGAACTTGATTTTAATTATCTTAATCGTCTACAAGTATTTTAAGTTACATCTCTTGCTATGTCACAGGTATATTATTTTTGCATTTATTTTTGCAGTATCTGCATTACATGCATAATTAACTGACTTTATATGTCCTGAAGTATTTTTTTTCTTACCAATCGAATCTTTAATGCAGGGGCTATGTAGGAATTCACAGTTCCGGATTCAGAGACTTCCTTTTGAAACCAGAATTACTTCGTGCTATTGTGGATTCAGGATTTGAGCATCCTTCTGAAGGCAAGCTTTCTTCTAACCATTTAAAAGAAATTTTATATCTCGTTTTATGGATTTGTTCTGTAATCTCTATTAGATAATTTTTTACACTTGCCATTTTTTTGATAACTCTTGGTGTATGTTTTGCAGGTAAATTAACAACTATTACCCATATATCATTTGGAGAAGTGGTCAGATTTGGTAAATTTTATTTAAAATTGAGGATTTATTTGGTTCTTCACCAGTTCAACACGAATGTATTCCTCAAGCTATTTTGGGAATGGATGTGATCTGTCAAGCAAAATCTGGTATGGGAAAAACTGCTGTTTTTGTGTTATCAACACTTCAACAGATTGAACCAGTTGCTGGTCAAGTTGCTGCCCTTGTTTTATGTCACACAAGAGAATTAGCTTATCAGGCATGCATGCATTCATATCTAAATCTTCTTCTTCTTTTTTCAATTATTTGCAATATAATAATTATATAATTGATTGTTTACTTGACTTACAGATCTGTCATGAGTTTGAAAGATTCAGCACTTATTTAACTGACATCAAGGTTGCAGTGTTCTATGGTGGTGTAAACATCAAAATTCACAAAGAACTTTTGAAAAATGAATGCCCTCACATTGTTGTTGGAACCCCTGGAAGGATTCTTGCACTTGCTCGAGAGAAAGATCTTGCATTGAAAAGTGTGAGACATTTTATACTTGATGAATGTGACAAGATGCTTGAATCACTTGGTATGCTTTTATTCCCATAAATAATTATCACATATTTGGAGATATTGTTTAAATATTAATACTTGTTTATATGATGATTCCAGATATGAGGAGAGATGTGCAAGAAATATTCAAAATGACACCACATGATAAACAAGTAATGATGTTTTCAGCCACTTTGAGCAAGGAAATTCGACCCGTCTGCAAAAAGTTCATGCAAGATGTAATCTCTCATGGCCAGATTTACTTGAATTTTGAAGTCAAAGTTTTCATTATAAAAAAGTCAATGTATTTTCACTAGGATTAGTTCTGTTATTTTATATATTATGATGTCTGATAGTAAGATAGCTAAAAGATCGAGAACCAACATGTTTTGGTCTGGTTTGAAAGCTTCTTCTGCAAAGGGGATGGACCAGAATCTTGATCTTGAATTTGGAGGATGTTGATCCAAAGCGTTCAGTTGATTTAGCTTCTGAAGGCTGCTGCTAATATGGTTTTTACTATGATATTTGTTCCTTTACAGCCAATGGAAATTTATGTGGATGATGAAGCCAAGTTGACCCTACATGGTCTTGTACAGGTAACACCTTTGACTTTTTTAAACAATTTTTAATACTTATTTTCTACCATTAATAATATATTAATAATTTATAACAGCACTACATCAAATTGAGCGAGCTGGAGAAGAACCGAAAGCTGAATGATTTGCTTGATGCATTAGATTTCAATCAAGTTGTGATATTTGTGAAAAGTGTAAGCAGAGCTGCTGAACTCAACAAATTGCTTGTGGAGTGTAATTTTCCATCTATTTGCATCCACTCTGGCATGTCCCAGGAGGAAAGGTTTGTAATGTGAAAATTGTTTATTTATTATTTATTATTTTTGATTAATTTTTTGTCATTTTGCAGGCTGACACGTTACAAAGGCTTCAAGGAAGGACACAAGAGAATCTTGGTGGCAACAGATTTAGTTGGTAGGGGTATTGATATTGAACGAGTGAACATTGTTATCAACTATGATATGCCTGATTCTGCTGATACTTATCTCCATCGTGTAAGTTTTCTTTTCGTTTTCTTTTGTCTTGATTAAAATTTCTCAAGGGCGTATTGGTAATTTGACAGGTTGGTAGAGCTGGAAGGTTTGGAACAAAAGGTCTTGCAATTACGTTTGTGTCCTCTGCAGGTGACTCAGATGTTCTTAACCAGGTATGTATCCCATAAAATCACTTTTAACCATTTGACTTCATATTTATTAGCCAATTTTCTTACATGTATTCGATTTGTTGATAAAACAAATAATATTTATAGGTTCAGGAGAGATTTGAGGTTGATATTAAAGAGCTTCCTGAGCAGATTGATACTTCCACATACAGTAAGTCGTTCATCACAATATCCTAAATAACAATAATTATGTTTAAAACCGTAATTCGTTGCCATTAACGATTAATTTGGTTGCAGTGCCTTCTTGAATTGATGCTTTTAGCTGATTGGAGGTGTGAACAACTATCTATCTTATTATGGAATCAAGATGTTTTGCTCTTGAATGAATACTTTGCTTTGTTGAGTTTTGTAACATCTATAAATTTGTTTTCTAGTTGACTTTTATCGATGCAATGTCTAATGCGTGAAGTACAAGTCTATGTAGCATTAAAAAGGGTTCTTTATTAATTAGTTTCAGATATTATCCTGCATGTGATAGCAATTTTGACTTGTTTTGTTTGTTTATTGATAGATTTATGCCGTCTCCTACAAGTTATGTGCCATTTTTACCCCTGATTTTATTCCATTTTATCCTTGCTACAATGGTGAATTTTTATATGATGCAGCTAGTTCCTCCAATTATAAAGGATTAGTTCCCTTTTATTTTGAACTTTTATTTTTTTTTTGAAAACGGCAAATGATACAATGGAAGTCTACTCGCATTATTCCAATGAGCACCTCATATTTGGCACCATAAAGAGAAAATGTGTTTACAGGATTCGAACTCCAGACCATATGGAAGTAAAACTCATGCATCAATCCAGCTGATTTGTTTGTTAATAAAGTAACATAATTTTGTACAATATTATTTTGACGATGTTTCTGAAAATCACTAATTTTGGACATAATGTTTGGATAAAACCTGTTTTTGCTTGTACAAAAAACTTCGTTTTGGTCTGGACTTGATTGATGTGTTATTTAATCTGCTGGTCTCCTTTTATTTTTCCGTTGTAATGTGTATTTCCTCGCATCCACCTTAAATAGTGACAATCTTTAGTTGATTTTCAGTTGATAGTAGGGTACCTAAAGGGTGTGTATAGGGATGTCAATCGGGCTATCGGCTCAGTTTTTAGGGACTAACGGGTTGGGTTTTTGGGATTACAAGGGTGGGTCTATCAGGTTTTTCTTTAAAGAGCATAACCAGGAACCGAACCTATAAAGGAATGGGGTTGGGTGGGTTATTCGGGATGCATATCAGGTTTTTCTTAAAAGAACATAACCACCAACCAACCTTAAAAGGAATGGGGTTGGTTGGGATATTCGGGTTGACCTTATCGCTTTGTTGGATTACATTTGTAATTTGGAACTAAATATTATTAAAATGCGTATGAAACTCCTAGGGATGTTTAGGAGTAAAATTATTCAATTTTTAAGTGACCAAAAGGTTTATTATGAAATCCCATGCTAGGCCGCCTCAAGACCACAATATAGAATGTAAATCTAGCTAACCAAGCGGTAAGACTAGAATGTAATTTTTCAGCAATCCGAATGATATAAAGGAAAATAAAAATATACGTGTTCAATAATTGTGTATGTTATTCCTAATGCGTAATGAAAAGAATAATAGATTATGATTTGACGATATTCACCGAAAAGGGAAATATTATAATCTCATAATGATGACACTGTCAAGTGTCAACACATGATAGTGGGATTATGAAGGAATATACGAGTTTTATACCAAAAAGATTATGAAGAAATATAACATACAACCTGAAATATCAAACAGTCGCATTACAAAAGATATCAATTCCAGTAATATTTAATAATATCATCTTTTAGTGTAAAACACCAAATAACACCCAATAACATCCATAAACGAGTAACCACTAAACTATCGATAATATTACACATGCACGCACGTCTACGGATGATTGATCATCTTTTACCCTGCATTTGCATTAATATCCAAGGGCAACCATGTCATTTCCTCCTTCCTTCCCCTGGGGAATCAATCATTCACAAGGATTCTGGACTTGTAGAAGGTCTGATTCTAGAAGGCATCTGCATTTTTCTGTTTTGTTGGTTTCCAAACATGAAGGAAGAATCCCGGGGCGTTATCGACATTTTACTCAAATTCATGTCAAATTCCTCATTATCATCCTCACTTTCTTCATCATCGTCATCATCATCCTCATCATCATCATATGTAGTTCTCACCATTGACCAGTATATAAAGTTTGGTCGAATAAATCTGTAAAAATCACATTAATTTAATTATACCTAATATTAACTCTGATTGTAATCTGACATTATTTGTTGAAAAGAAAACTAACTAACCTGTCAGACTTCTTTAACAAATATGGATCAAAAGGGAAGAACAAATCAAGCCTTTCAAACCCACCAAAAGCGCGAGACAAATCTGATTCAAGTAAATCATGAAAAACAAAAGCACCACCCGACACACGGAAAAGACGAGCAGCTTTTGCTTGATTTAGGAACTCCTCTACTATGGATGGTAAGCACACCTATAAATATTACATATTTTAAGATGATTAATTATCCTCGTATTTATAATATATGATATGAAATTTACCTCTAATGGATTCAACGCATGCTTGAAAATTTGCTCTAAAGGCATATTTGATAGTTGTGATTTCAGAAGAGGAATAGCTAGTATTGACCTCATACGAAAACAAAGTACATACATAATCCCCTGTATTTAGATCTAAATCAGTAACATTTTCTAATCACACTAGATTAAAAAAAAAACTCAGTTTTTATTAAAAATATCATGTCATACCTGGCATCCAGCATAAAAAACTCGGTGATTTTTAGGATCAATTTCACCACTCTGGTTTTCACAATATTTATAACACCAGTCTACCAGGCTGAAACAAGAAAATATCTTCCGTTGATATAATAATATTATTTAAAATATATATATTTATGGTATGATTAAATTATGAGTTTTATGTGGAGAAAATAAACAAGGTATGAAGGTTAAGAATAAGCATTACAACCTTTCCAATATGATTGTGACATATGAAGCTGACAAGAACTTTGCACGAGACAGGTAACTTGCAAGATAAGAAACAGCACTCATTCTGCAATGCATTAACAAAATCCAGCCATTTTTAATATAAGTGGAAATTAATGAAATGTAGCATTACCTCCAGTTTTGAGGATATACTGTGCTTTTAAATATTTCAAGAAGCCTGCTCACAAATTGGGTCCCACAATCTTCAGGGTCAAGCGAACAAGCATAGAACATTACAAACTACAATCACACAAAATCAAACTTTAAATAACGTATCAATTATTTGTATGGATAGAAACGAGTAAAGTCAAATATGACCACAAAATCCATGATTGTACTTTCTGAATTATCTACCTGGGAAAACTTAGACTTGTATGCATTCAACACAGTACTCTGAAATGACTGGAGAAGTGCCTCGAATACCTAAATTAAATTTCAAATCATACATAATGTCATTTAAAATTGGAGCATATAAAAAAGTCAACTTTAGAAAAACACAAGTTACCTGAACCAAACGACCATTTTTGGAACATTCTAGAAGGTGGTCAAAGGCGAGAACCATTAAAGTGTCTAGTTTCTGAGCAACCACGTTTCCCCAAAGTACTTTCTGACCCGAATATTCTCTCTGAGGCTGAAAAAGGAAATAATATAAAGTTTAAAACACCATAAATTGACTTTTAAAAGTGGTTATGAAAAATTGAGAAAACAAAACCTCGTCCATATCCATCTCAGATTCATCAACAGGTCGTGCCAGATCTTGCAACTCCATCTCAAAGATGCCTTTACTGGGATCATCAAGCAAAATTTCATCCCAACCTATTTCCACCTGCATCACATTTCTAATTATTATTATTATTATTATTATTATTATTATTATTATTATTATTATTATTATTATTATTATTATTATTATTATTATTATTATTATTATTATTATTATTTTTAATTCCATTTTAAAAACCAATAATCTAACTCACATCTAGGTCTATCAGCCGATTCACCAATTCAAATATCATAGAGTTACCAACAAGCTCACCCATATCACCACTCTCCAACATCAGCATGTTCTCCACATACACAGCAATTTGCTGCAAAAATCACCAAATTATTATTATTATTATTATTAAACACCAAGTCGACAAATGTTTAAACTCACAGCTTCTTTAGAAAACACATTTGGTACTCTTTCTCTGACAATTTTTTCCAATCTAGATGGTGCTAAAGGGACAAGATTAGCAATTCCTTTAAGTGCAGAATGAACACGGCCAAGAACTTGATCTTTTTTTGCTAATCCACGTGGCTGCTTCAATATCTCCAAGAAATTATAAGGTGGAATAAAGTTGCTTACAAGCATATCCAAACACAAATCAACATATTTCCCATTTGATGCAGCCTGGTATAATAAAGTTTAATTAATAATAAAATAAGTGAGAAATTTAAACAAGAAAATCTTTATTTAAAACATTATGTTGTGTTTTCATACCAAAGATACTACTAATTCCATCAATGCATCCATCACATCTGGCCCGTAGTTCCATAAGCTCATTGTACATATCTACTCAAGCAGGAAATAATTTATGACACTAATAAAAATGTAAACTTTTATTTGATGTAGTAATTCACAAGGTTTTATTGATTTTTATAACATTTCAGATGACTTCCTTTAATCTTTTACCTTAACCCATTTGACCTGTTTTGTAAAAAAACATAACCCAAATTGACCAGTTTGTATATAAATGGGTCAAAAATTATAGAATTTAGAAATTTCGTCTTACAGAAGAAAGAAGAGACCGATGGTGCACAACATCAATGTAAGAAACTGCTCCAGAAAGGGCCCGCAAAATTGTCTGTCAAACAAGACGAAATCAGAAAATTTGTAATCTAAATTCACAATTTATATTTTTATAATTTGACTTATGTATTTACGAGTGAAAAAAACTTACTACAAGCATGGCGACTTCATCAGGGATTAAACGCACATTGTGATGCATATTCCCAATGAGTTGATCATATTCATCAGTATCACCCTGTACACAAGTCATACCATATCAATATCATATAATATAAGCAAAATGTATCTATCTCATATGGAAATTTGGAGTCTTTTTGGAGAATATGGGAATATTCACATGCCATCTTGTGAAAAAATTTACACCAATTATTGTTAATCGTAACATATAATTTTGGATTAAAATGTTCGAAAAAAGAAATTGCAGAGCAGAGCGTACTATGACTATCTGCTACTGATTGTTGGTGTACTCAATTATCTAGGTTAAAATAACATTAATCCAACCAAAAATTAAAGAACAAAGAATAATTATTTACCAGTAAAACAGATTTAAGCGCTTCACGAACATGATGAGTCAACTCGTAATCAGTAACATCTCCCATCTCAGCATGTTCATCTCCTACGGCTCCCATTAGAACAACAGCTCGCTTGTATATTTCGACAAATTTAACCTATCGAAAATTTGGGGAAAAGAAAGAAGAAACTTCAAAACGGTCCCCGATTGAGATTAGAATCTTGAATTAAACCCTAGATTGAATTAAACCCTAGATTGAAGGTAAGAAGGGGTCTGTTGTAGGTTGAAGACAAAGAGTGTGTGTGTTTTGCCGCCAGACCAACGAACAAAAGGAGGATGTTAAGCTGTTTTAAACCCTAAAGCATAACCCTTGCAAAGACGGCAGAGTTGATAATAAATGGATACCCTAAGGGTATTCTTGGAATTTACTACCAATTTATCTACGGTAGATTAAGTTTTTTTTTTTTGAAGAAATAAATAATACCACAAATATTTAAACAATCAGGTTAAAATTCAAATATTAATACTGTAATTAATACCGGCTACAGCAGCGGCTGAGAGCAGCAGAAGCAATGGCGGCGAAGTGAAATTCCGGCAGAAGCAATGGAGCCGAGGAGAGGCCACGACGATGCTAATAGATGGTTTCGATTAGCATCCGTATTTTGGGGGAGAGAGAGAGATTTGGGGGTTTAGGGTTATGTTTTGCATTTAGAAGCTACCGTACGATTATTTGTCCAATTAATTTAAAAATAATAATTGGAAATTGATTGCAATAAAAAATGAATAGCCTTACTTAAGGTGTTTGTTGAAGTAGAATATAATTAATTGAAGGTAATTCACTTTTCTTTAAATTCTTTTTCATGTGTAGAAATCCGTATTTTTTAGATTAAACTTTAACATGAAATTTAATAATTTATATTTTTGTATAATATTTTTTTGGGTAAATTCCATAAATTGTTCCTGTGGTCTTGGGTTTTCTGGTTTTTTGTCCCTAAATTTTTTTTTTCAAATTTTTTGTCTCCATACTCTTTAAAATTCTGGTTTATCGTCCTTCCGTCCAAATTTAGCTGTTAAGTAACCCCACATGCTAAACATGTGAGAGTATTTTGGTCTCTTCCACACCTTTCTTCTTCATCATCATAACACAAGAACCCTAATCCCCCATTCTTCTTCTTCATTTTCATCTTCTAAGCAGAGACAAACCCCCGCATCTCCAGCGGAGTCCACAACCGCCGGACAAACCCCCGCATCTCCACCGGATTCCACAACCGCCCGTTCTTCCCAGATTTTTCATCACCACCGCCTCCCCCGCTGGCGACTCCATCTGCTTCGTTCCGGGAAGTTTAACGGGCGGTCAGCATGATGATGATGCGAATTTACTGCCCCCTTTTTGTTGAATTTCTACAAAACGTTCACATTTTTAGGTTAAATTTAGCTACATTTCTAAAATGGGGATAGCGAATTCAAAAGCAGATAAATGTGAAGCTTTGCGTTTATGCAAAGAACGAAAGAAATTCATCAAAAAAGCAATTGATTCACGGTATGATTTTGCAGCAGCTCATCTTACTTATGTTCAATCACTTCGTAACATCGGAATTGCGCTCCGTAGATTTGCAGAAGCTGAAGTATTACTAGATTCATCTTCACCCGTAGAAATCGATAAAACCCCAACACATTCATCACAGCCGTCACCATCTCCGCCGCACACCGGCGGTCCCACCACCGGAAGTCCACAACAGCCTCCTGTTTCAACGTTAAGTTACATGAGGTCCGGTGCGAGTAATGCAGTCACTGTTAGTCTTAATCCAACTAAGATTGATTTTAGTACTAGGGTTTATGTAGATGATGTCGATTCTATGTCTTTCACAATGCCACCACCACCGCCACCACCGCCGGAATCAGGGCCACCGGAATTAGCATCCTCTTGGGATTACTTTGATCCTAGTGATGAAAACGAGAGCTTTAGATTTGTGGGTCATGAGGGGTTTCATGTGAATTTCAACGATATGAGTGTGCACAAACAATATAACAATGAAGATTCTGAATCTGTCAAAAAGGATCAAAATCAGCATGATGATGATGATGCGAATTTGGCTGCTTCAAAAACAGTTGAATTCCATAATGGAAGCGATTCTGCTTGAGATACGGGGGTTTGTCCGGCGGGGGAGGCGGTGGTGATGAAAAATCCGGGAAGAACGGGCGGTTGTGGAATCCGGTGGAGATGCGGGGGTTTGTCCGGCGGTTTGTCTCTGCTTTCAAGATGAAAATGAAGAAGAAGAACGGGGGATTAGGGTTCTTGTGTTATAATGATGAAAAAGAAAGGTGTGGAAGAGACCAAAATACCCTCACATGTTTGGCATATTCTGTTAGTTAACAGCTAAATTTGGACGGAAGGACGATAAACCAGAATTTTAAAGAGTATGGTGACAAAAAATTTGAAAAAAAAAGTTTAGGGACAAAAAGCCAGAAAACCCAAGACCACAGGGACAATTTATGGAATTTACCCTATTTTTTTACTTTACATGTGTTACAATCGGTTGACCTGTGATGTGGTCATCATACTAGATTGAGTAATAACGTGAAATTTAAAATATTAAGGTTATTGCCTATGGGTCACTGCCCCATACTAAAAAAATTGTCACATTAGATGTTACCTAAATAAATTACATCACACCACTTTACAGGAAATATCCACCACGTCATACCACACCCACTCACACACCACACCATTTGAAGGAGGGTCTACCAAATACCCTCCCTCTCTTGTACTCCCTCCATCCCAAAATTATTATCCACAGACAATATTCATACAATTTATGAAAAATGCATTTATTACACTGTGCAAGTAATAAAATTCCATCTTTATCACCTAATGTTTTTTATTGGTTGAATTTTTAAGCGGATAATAATTTTGAGACATATAAAAAAGAAATATGGACAATAAAATTGAGACGGAGTATCACAATTAGGGGTGAGCATAACCGGTTACCCGCCGCTTCCGGCCGGAACCGGAATCGGAACCGGAACCACCGGTTCCTTAAATCTCGGAACCGGAACCGGAACCTTTTGTAGCGGTTCCTTGAATTCTGGAACTGGAACCGGAACCGCCAGTTCCTGTGCTGGTTCCGGTTACCCTGTCCCACGTCCTATTACATATGAGATTTCTAAACATCTTTTTCCGAGGTCGGATGACTGATATAGTTATGTGGTAACGTGAGATTGAGGAAGTTAAATAACTCATATATTGATAACTATTTGATTACGTGAGACTAAGATAATATCCTCTTGTAACACCTCGATTTTTAAAACAACATTTAAATATCATTTAATTCAAAAATACATAATATTGTATCAACATCAAATGCCGGTTTTACAAAAACGAAAAGGTTTCTTGTTCGAGATTATCAGAGTTTACAAAAACGGTGTTACAAATTATATCTTAACCATAGGATAAGGACTCTAATCATCAACACCGAGCTAATCTCAACAAGGCCTCTTCTAAACGGGCCTCCTAGATCTTCGATCCCGAACCTGAGTACATAGCAAAAACACAAACATAGTACGTGAGACAAAATTGCCTTGTGAGATACATGGGTTTTAGACCCGATAAACATTTAGTCAAATAATATCATTTAATCTTAAAATAATATTACTAAGTTTGTTTTGGGTCACTTTATCACTTTCATCATTAGCCAATGTCAAGATAATCGGAATGCCTCCAATCTATCAAGACCATCATATCCACGGTAACCGGAATGCCTCCAATCTACCGGGACTCATAGGTATTGGGTAATCGGAATGCCTCCAATCTACCACTAACCTTAAGGTACCGTAATAACCGGAATGCCTCCAATCTACTACGGCCCTTGGGATATCATCATCGTCATCATTTCTTATCTTTTATCGCTATGAGCTTATAACTCCATCTTTCCTTATTCAATCAATCATGTAACCATCATACAAGCAATTCATCATATATCACATAAATGACTAAATTACTTAAAGACTCGATAAAAATCATTTAATCATAAAAACATTTACTAGCTATGTACCCAGTTTGTAAGTTCTCATGTACTCACCTTAGCCAAGCTTAACCAGTTGTTGCGTTCTTTAATTACCAATATCACTTCTCGAGATTTGAATGCCTCAAATCTTCCAACCGACAATCTATTATCAAAACCAATACAATGGTTTGCATTAATCATCTATACTAACTACATAATCCATGGCTAGTTAACTACTAGCACCATTTTCCCAAAATTACCAAACCCTAGGTTCATAAATCACCACATTTTCGTGTACCCATAACATGACCACGTTTTCCTTGTTAAAATATCATAGATCTAAGTTATCTCACTTCCATTTAACCATTCACGAACAAATCCATAACTAGGGTTTATGATTCAAGCTTCCTTACTTGAATCTAAGACTTATAACACAAGAGATATGAAGATTTACCTTAGATCTTCAACTAGGAGCAAGAATCACCAAGATTTGATGAAGATTGAGCTCCAAGCAACCCTTATACTCTAGAAATCGCACACACCAAAGAGAGGAGAAAAACTAGGGTTTCAAGTGACATAAATGAGGTTTTCCCCGAATTAAATGCTGGTGTCGAACCGAGTTCGCGACATGAACTTTTTCTCATACGCATAGTTCGCGATCGTTACTAGGTCGGGAAGTTCTTCGCGACGGATAGCCCAAATAGCTGGACCGAGTTCACGATCGCGAACATTAGTTCGCGCCGTGAACTCTCTGAACGGCCTAGGCTGCACTTTTTAATCTTTGGCTCGACCCGGTTTCGCCCATAACTTTCTCGTACGGTGTCCAAACGACATGAAACCAATTCCTACGTTCTTTAAACGATTTATCCTTATTTAACATATTTTTGTACAATTTATTTATTTACAACATTCGGGTCGTTACAATTATCTACCCCTTAAGGAGATTCCGTCCTCGGAATCTCATCATAGTTCACGAAGTTCGGGTATCTTTTCCGAATCTCGTCCTTGACTTCCCAAGTCAAGTTCGGCCCAAGTGAATGCTTCCACTTGACCAACACCAATTCAATTTCTTTATTCCGAAGTTTCTTGGTTTTTGACTCTAGTATGGCTTCGGGTTCCTCAATCAATCGGTTCGGGGCATCAACCCGCAACTCTTGTAACGGAATTATATTTTCAACCTCACCCGCGAACTTCTTCAAGTAACTTACATGAAACGTATCGTGAACACCTTGAAGTTCGGGTGGAAGTTCTAACTTGAAAGCTTGCAAACCGACCCGTTTCAAAATGTTAAACGGGCCAACATACCTTGGGCTCAATTTGCCTTTCTTACCAAACCGCATCACGCCTTTCCAAGGCGATACTTTCAACATCACCATGTCTCCAACATTCAAATCATACGGTCTCTTTTTCAAACCCGAGTAACTTCTTTGTCGATCTTGGGCGATTTTCATATTGGTTTGGATTATCCCAATCTTTTCATTGGTCAACCTCACAATCTCGGGACCTGTGAGTTTCGTCTCACCCGCTTCAAGCCAACACGATGGAGTTCTACATTTCCTTCCATACAACGCCTCATAAGGCGGCATTTTAACAGTCGATTGGTAACTATTATTGTAGGAGAACTCAACTAACGGTAGGTGTTCATCCCATTTACCCCCAAAATCTAGCACACACGATCTTAGCATATCTTCAACCGTTTTGTAACGACCCAAAATTTGTAAATAAATAAATTGTACAAAATATGATAAATAAGGATAAATCGTTTAGAGAACGTAGGAATTGGTTTCGTGTCGTTTCGAGTCCGTATGAGAAAGTTATGGACGAAACCGTGTTGAAACCTAGACCGAAAAGTGCAGCCCTGCTGCACAGGCAAGTTCGCGGCGCGAGTCAGGCGCGAGCGAAACGCGAGGTTGAGCAGAGGGACCGGAGCTGGAACGCGAGTATGTCGCGTTGACTTCGCGTCGACTTCGCGGCGCGAGCCAGGCGCGAGCCTGGCGCGAAGTCTGGTAAAAGCGGCGACTAGGGGGCAGATCCGCGTCACTTCGCGACGCGAGCTCGGCGCGAGCGGGGCGCGAGCTCTTCCGACCAGAGCATTAAAGTCGGGTTTTGGCTCATTTCATGCCATCTCAAACCCTAGTTTCTTCCTCTCGAGTTTGTGGGCGATTTTGGGTGTAAACCATCATTTGGAGCTGATTTCTTCACCAATCTTTGATAGATTTCACTTCTAGTTGAAGATTAAAGGTATATCTTCACTCTTTGATCTTTGTAGCTTAAGATCTATGCATTTTGATGTATGGGTTTGAAACCCTAGTTCTTGGGTTGGTGATTTTTGGTTAAATAAAGGTTATATACACTCAATAGATGGTATATTGACAAAGGAAACAAGTGTATGATTTCGATTTGTAAGAATCTTAAGTGTTGGTTAAACCTAGGGTTTGGTAAATCACCATAATTGGGGGAAAGTGTTAATGGATGGTATCTAGTGATAAATGGATACGATGGTAGTAGAATGTGATGTTAATAACCTTGTGACTTTGTATTAGGCTTCCGGTGAAGTCTTGGAGTTTGATCAAATTGTTGGAACAAGGAAACCGGCGGAAAGGATACGGCTGGAGCACTTTATTGCTAAGGTGAGTACATGAGACTTTTAAACTGGGTACATAGCAAAGAGTGTTGAGAATACAAATGTTATTTTATGGGTCTTTATTAATAAATGTTTTTAATAAAGATATGATTGAAAAGATGAGAAAATGTAAATACTAGACTATCTAAGTATGTCTAAAAGGATTGATGATTTTGAAAGAGATCATGATAATGAAAAGTGACTAATAACTAATTATTAATATGATGTATGATAATTGGTTATTAATAATATGCATTAATAAGACTAATGATGATGATATTAAGTAAAGAGTATTGATTAGTACATTATACTAATAAAAGTGATGAATGAAAGTATATGTAAATGAATATGAATTGACTAGTAATAAAAATGTATTATAGTCAAGAAGAGATAAAAGTATTATGATATCGATAGATAGGAAATGTATCCTATGAGAATAAATATGGATGGACCTCTTGGGGTTCATAGATGTAGAAGTGAATATGGGTTGCTTATGATCGGGTCCATGGGACCATACAGGTACGTTCACACTGTGTTGAACTAATTATGTGTCGTTATTGTTAGATGTCTAACTTGTTTGATATTGATATGATAGCCGAAGGCTTTGACTGGCATAACTGTTAGGTTATGATAAGAGATAGATGGTGGTGACGCGGGGGACCCCTGGTCACTGAGCGGTGGTATATATGTTTATACACCGGGTGTGTATATGTTTATACACTAAGCACACGAGTGCTTCTAGTACGCATATGTTTGGTACTAGGTATGTTAGGTTCTAATACATATATGTTTATGTATTAGACATGTTGGTGCTTCTGGTACATATATGTTTATGTACTAGATATGATTGGGCTTCTAGTACGCATATGTTTGGTACTAGGTATGTTAGGTTCTAATACATATATGTTTATGTATTAGACATGTTGGTGCTGCCGGTACCTATATGTTTAGGTACTAGATATGGTTGCTTGGAAAGCAAAGTAGCTAGAGTCACAATAGGGTGACTAGACGGTATTTATGTGGTTTATATATATGTTTATAAAATTATGAAATGTCTATTATTGTTGGGGTCTAAAACCCATGTATCTCACGAGACTATTTTGTCTCACGTACTACGTTTGTTTTGTGGCTATGTACTCAGGTACAGGTTGAAGTGATAGAAGGTTGCACTAGAAGTGGCCTATAGATGCTTAGTTCGGGAGCTCTTAGGTAGATCCCGTTGCCTATGGTTTTGATATATTTGGTGACACCGTATTTTTGTAAACTCTGATAAAGGTTTTAAAGTTTTTGTTAAACTGTATTTTGGACAATATGTCAGATATTGGGAAAATGTATTTTTAAATGATTTAAACGATGTTTTGAAAATACGGGTGTTACAACTTGGTATCAGAGATATAGTTTAAGTGAATTAGGTTGGATGTCCATCCTAGTCTTAGACTGTAGCATTAGGAATGTAAGATTCCTTGAGATCATTAGGTTGACCTTGAGACTTTATGTTAAGTTTAGGGTTGAACCTAGGGGACCTATGAAAGTGATGTGATTATGGATAATCAGTATTATGAGACTTATGAAACGTACATGAAGTACTAATTGTTTAATGTCTTTCGTATAGTCGAGATCAAAAGAAATGGTTAACACTCGAAGAAGTGGGAAAGCCCCGGAGGGCCGGGAGGAGGATACACCTCATGTTGAGGTTGGGGTTGAACAGGGAAGTCAACCGTCGATGCACCGGGTGGGTGAATCGGAGGTCGGAGCTAATAGAACTCCGGTGACCATGGCGGACCTCCAAACTATTATCGAACTACTCAAGGGAGTGGTGGCCGATGAAGTGCACCGCATCATTGGTGTGACAACCCTCAAAATCGGGTATTTGACCCGATAATTATAATAACCCACTTTATCTTATTACAATCATCTCTTTAATAATACATTCATTTTTGCATTTAAGTGTAGCATAAACCATACACTTTGTGTTGTTGTTCACATCGTTAATTATGCACGTATCAGTTGTCCACGTTTAAGTACAATTAAAACTATAACTTAGCGAATTGGTGACTCAGCATAAACTCAAACCGAGCCCAAAATTATGAAATTTTATAACTATACACAATTTTAATGTACAATTTAACAACAATTAAATCTTTGGTACGCCACGAAAAATGGTGAAAGTAACTAAATATAATTCTGAAGAAACAGATTCTTACCAGTAAATGACCGCAGTCAAAAACCACGGTAAAAATATCATACCAAACAAATTTATCAGTATCGGCGTATATCAAATAAATGTTAAACTACACCTTCTAAAATAACTTAAAATAATCTTTTAATTTCTTCATACGTGGCGCATGTGCCAGTAAAACTAAGTAAATGAGTCTTAAAAACTCAATTTATCTTCTAGTCGTTTCCTCATGTGCACGTCAACATTCCCGAGCTCAACTAACCATCCGATTTCTAGGGATATTCGGAGACTTGTGATTTTATAAACAACCCATTAATCATCACATGGTTATTATCCTCATATTAGTTTCAATTTAACCACCCACAACTCATTGTATTCTTCACGTAACACACACCAGAAACCACTCCATCTCGCCCACTCTCTCTCGCCGTTTGCAACCAGAAAAACCACCTCCGACAACTCTAGTCTCCACCGTGGATCATCCCTCACCTCTCAAGCTTTCACCCGTCTTACTACACCCTCGAACCCCACGAACAGGAGATCAACATCCGGCGATCCTTACGATCTTCCGGCAACCGTATCAACTTCAGCACACTCTCTCTCTCTCTCGGTGCTCTCTCTACCACTTCCATTTTACACATCATGGCGGAACTCAGAAACGTTTCTCCGATGAATTTCGTGATCTTCGGCAACACCACCACCATCCCTGACGACGTTCTTTTCTCCGGCGACCTCGTGCTTATCCGGTAAACCCAGCAACAAGCAACCACAGCATCTCGGTCTCTGTCTAAATTCGATAGGTATAAACTTCGAGATCCTTTTTGTATTTGATGTTGCATGCATGGGGTGGTTTTGTTTAAGGGGTTACTTGTCCGTCATCATCTCAGGCAACACACATACAGGGTGTATGTGCGTGTGTACTGGCAAATCTACAGTCACCGGCAAGATTGTCGTCGCCGGTGTCGATGTTAGTGTCTATCCCTTTTTGGTTTCGTGTGAGTTTTCGTTTTTGTGTGTATCGTCGTCACCATCGCCGGCGATATATCTCCTCGCCGGTGTTTCACTCGTTTTACGATCAACAATGGCTACAGTCGGTGACCTTGTTTCATCCCGTAGAGTTTGTGATTTTGAGAATAGAGCCAAAAACTAAATTTAGCCCAGTACCCTCTCTTCTAAAACCTTTTATGAAACCAAATTTACATTTAATTTAAATAAAATTTAGTTAATTAATATTTTATATAAACTATTTATAGAACAGTGAAGTTTTTAATTACTTAATTTTCTTTTTATTTAATAATTTAAATTTAGTTTTCATTTAAATAATTAATGTATCAAAACTCGTTTACCTTCGGTCAAAGTGTAACTATTATCAAAACTTGTTTAAATCAATCAAACGTATTTAATATATGAGCCCAATTCCACCAAGTCACCAATATATCGCTCATATCTAAATTCGAGTTGAGAGAAACATTCATGCATCATATAGACTAGGCGTGTCATTTTAGACCGTCACTTATTAACTATACATATGCGTTTAGGGCGCTAGGAATCTTTGGTTGGAATCCCCAACTTTGTGCATTTACGAATTTGGAAGCTGTGCTAAGGTGAGCTTCACGGCCCCACTTTTACTGCTTTATAACTATTTTAACTGGGGGAGAAAACATATACTACTCAACTATTTTGCAATAAATAATCTTTGTATAATCATTGTTGTGTACACGTACCTAACTATGAAGGACAACGGACCATGCTACGAGTCCACGTTTAACAGTAATCATTAGCTAATATGTTAGCCAAGGAATATAGAGATAGTACTATCGGGATTGATCCCCCGCTCATGACTAGTCGCGCTAGTCTACCTGAGAGTGAGCTTTATATTCTAACAACTAGATTTCGGTTTGATTATAGGCTCTTTGATTATACCTTAACTTGAATGTCTTGCAAGCATGTCAAGGGATTATGAATTGCACCTAAAAACTATTTTTGTTCAATATTTCAGAACAACGATACAAATTGTACAAGATTGTACGAAACGATTTAAAACGATTTTGATTATTGGAGTCACAAAACCTGTGAACTCACCAACCTTTGTGTTGACACTTTTTCTATATGTTTTCTCAGGTAATGGAAACTAAACAAACCTAAAAGCATCGCATGTGTCTTGGATTTTGTAAACAATATTGGTAATTTACTTTATTTGCGTTGCTTTACTATTTATCGATGTGTAATTGTGATGTTTGTGGTGTTGGGGTTAGGGTATTCGTGTGTCTAGCATGTTGGATTCGTAAGGTATAATCTTACATCCTTTTTCTTGTAATTAGGTTTAATTTTTAGTTGTGAATTGCTTTAATGATTATTGTTATTGATTCAGTTTTGATACTATAACTCAATTTTGTAAAAGGGTAAATTGTCCAAAACAGTTTTAGAGAATTATGTTTATGGTTCGGGCTCGTCTTATCGCTTTGTTAAACCATTTTATGAACCGAAGGGGGAATCGAACCCGTAGGGTTCTTGGTTTCCCAACTTGGAAACTCTTTACAATTCTAATCGGGTTTTGAAATCTAAATACATTTTGAGGAATTAAATAAACTGAGCTTTCGGGCTGTCGGTTTTCATTTTTGGGAAGCTCGGGTTTAGCAACGGGTCGGGTTTGCTAAAATGGGTCTTACATAAATACATTTTCTGGCAGATTTCTGCCTTCTGTTCTCAATTGTTTTTAACCTACTTAAGATAACATTTTGAGTTTTTGGCCCGTGCTGGGACCTTGTTTTCTGAATTAGCTTTCTAATGCCGCAAACCTCTCGTTAATCTGGTTTACGGTTTAAGAGTTATAGCCGTTTTAATATGCTGCTGTTAGGAAGATGACCTGTGCAGCAGGTCTGTCTTGCATCACTGTTTTGAGACACTTAGAGTCTGTTTTGGACAGTGACCGTCTCACAGTAGATTGTAGTTCTGATTGTCTTCTAGCCATGGTAAAAAGATGGGGAAAATCTAATGAACCGTTTAGGAGTTATGGCAGTTTCCGTGAGACTGACGGGGGCTGCCAGTTTTCTGAAATAAGCCTCGGGTAGGATTTTAATTCCGGGTTTCACTTTTTGGTTTAGGACCGTCTAGGAGATAACGTGCTGTCCTTCTGATTGTCGGGAACCCTTTGGAGCTTACATTTCTCGAGGTGAGCATTCTCACCGTGTATTCAGTTTTAACGTTATACATGCATGACTTACGTGTTATATTACTTGCACCTTAATTGTTATCTGAGCTTGATCTGTTATCTGAGTTTGATCTGTTATCTGAGTATCTGAGCAGCTGTTTACTTATTCATGATCTGAGACATTGTGCCTGGGTAACTGAGCTCGGCACAGAGTCATTCTGTGCTATTACTTGCTAGGGCAATCTGAGATAATTATGTTAAAGAGATAATAAAACATAATAACACACATCTGAGTTTTGGGATCACCTCCGGTCTGAGTTTTTGGGATTATTCCCGTCTGAGTTTATATCTGACTTGACACCGAAGAGCACTGGTGTCAGACGTTTTGACTTGGCACCGAAGAGTACTGGTGCCAGGCCTTTTTGACTCAACACCGAAGAGTACAGGTGTTGAGGTGGTGTGAGGCGGGTCGAGGTTGATCTCTCGGCCCAAGTCACACTAGCGCGCTACATAAATAAAATCTGAGTAATAAAATCTGAGAAAATAAATCTGAGTAATTAATCGAGTAGATTCTGAGTAGGAGTACACCGATGTGCCCTCATGTGTTGTATGTTATGATTGTTTGCATTTTGAGAATTATTCACTCAGCTTCCCCAGCTGACCCAAACTTTCCCCCACATTGTTTCAGGTACCAGCAAAGGAAAGGAGAAGGTGGACGGTTGACCGCTGTATCTTTTCATTACTGATGTGGACATCATTTAATATTTTAAAACACTTTACTTTATCTTAACTATTTCCGCAATAAATACGTTTTAAATGTTAAATATTAATATCTGAGATTTATTTATGGGACCTTTTGATTATAATTTTGTTTTCAAAAATTTTAAAAATCTTGTAAATTTTAGGGTGTTACATGGAGATCGTGTATCCGAGGCT
Organism: Calendula officinalis; assembly: GCA_963853835.1. Lineage (NCBI taxonomy): Eukaryota > Viridiplantae > Streptophyta > Magnoliopsida > Asterales > Asteraceae > Calendula > Calendula officinalis. Next base: position 21,469,322 of record OY970827.1, read on the forward strand.
AGATCGGATGAGAAAACTAGGAGTGGTGGCACTCGAGTGGAGAAATCCTCCACAGGTGGTTGTAGTGATGCAAGGGCGAGGCCCGATGAAAATTATGGTTGTTCTTTTAAGACATTCATGGCTTGTAAGCCAAACATATATTCGGGTAGTTCGGACCCGAAGGTAACTATGAGGTGGATCCGAGAGACCGAGCGGGTCATCGAAAGTAGCAAGTGCAAGAAAACCGATATGGTGTTGTATGCATCACAATTGCTAAAAGAGGATGCTATGGTCTGCTGGGACATAGTTTATGAGACCCTCGGGAGGGAGGTGATAGAGAGAATGTCATGGGATGAGTTTACCGCGAGGTTGAGGAAGAAATTTTGTCCCGACCGGGATTTGGAGAAAATGCATGAGAAGTTTGTGACCCTAAGGAAGGGTGAGATGTCGGTCGAGGAGTACACGAGGGAATTCACGGGATTACTTCCGTTTGTTGCTAAGACTTACTCTGAGGAGAGGTTGAGGGTAGTTAGGTATGCTAGTGGGCTACCTTGGGATTATCAGTTGGAGGTAAAGAGAGCGGTCACGCTAGATGAGGCCATTAGTGCCGCCCGAGGTGTGGAAGAGGTGAACGAGGTAAAAGTTGCCGAGAGGGCGTATGTGGGAGATAAGAGGAATGCCGAGAGTGGATCGGGTACGGTTAAGAAGGGAAAGTTCACGTCGAACTTCTCTAGGCAAGGAAGTGTAGCCTCGTGCAAGAGGTGTGGGAAGAATCATACCGGCGAATGCCGTGGGGAACCAAAAATCTGCCATGATTGTGGAAAGACGGGACATTTGGCCCGAGATTGTAGATCCAAACCAATGGCCGAGGTTGAATGTTACTCGTGCCATGAGAAAGGGTATTATAGCCACGTGTGCCCGAAGAAGAAAACCGGAACGCTTGTGTCAGCGGCTCAAAAGAAGGCGGAGCCGGCAAAGGTGAGAGGACGATCCTTCCTACTCACACGGGAGGAGGCGCGCGATGGGGCGTCAGGTTCGGGAGCTAAGGATTAAGCGGCCCGTAATTGTAGCAGTGGATAATTAGGCCGGTGTGCCATTTGTTTCCCTAAGACTTTAGTTTTGGGTATTATTGTAATCCTTCCGAATGCTTTGGTTAAAAACATATTTTGAATGTTATGAATTTTATTGTTAATTTATTTACTTGAAGGATTTGAATTAGCAAGGTTGAATAATTGTCGATGAGAGTAGAGGCGTTTGGTAGGACCATTGAGATGGATCGGATGATTATGCACCAAGCCAGTATGTTGTGTGAGTATAGCCATATTGTTAGATTGTTGCCCAATTTGGTGCTTACGGGAATTAGTAGATGAGTTGTATGACGTGAATAGTCATCGTGGGAATAATCTTCCGGGTTGAATGAATTCGTATTTTTTTTGAATCATAGACCGGAGTCGGTTGGTTGACTCAAAGATGACCGGGATGACCGGTAAATTATGGTTAATAGAATTGAGTGATAGTTACTTCTGTAGCGACAAAAGATTTGGAAATATGGTAATAAAGAGATGAACCGATTAATGACGGTTAATGTGTAAGTGGAATGGTAAATAACGAATAGAGAATGTTATTAGTTACCCGCGGGGTACGATGCATGTGCATCATATGATGACCTTGGAAGGCATATAATTGTGAAAAGATAATATTATGTCATATGAAATGTGCTAAGTAATATGTCCTATGGAAGACATACGAATGGGAAGGAAAACAATAATGCGTTTTATGGGAGAGGTGCTAGAATGCACGATAAATGATTTGATGATATTTATATGATATTGGTGTGACATATACATATGTTTGCATATGTGCATGATGATGATGTTCATTTGATATTGGTGCGATACATACATATGTTTGTATATGTGCACAATAGAGGTATTTAGATAGAATTGGTGTGATATACGTGTGTATATCTATATGTGTGTATATGTTTATGTGTTTATATGATGAATATAGAACCATGTGGTTAATGAATATTACTATTATGTTATGGTAAATGAGAATTGGGCTTGAAATGCGGGTTGCATTTAGGTCATGTAAATGTAGGGAATGCCTACGATTTATAGAATAGAAGGAAGGAGAAACTCCTAGTGAGCAAATTACCATGTGGTAACCAAGACTTAGTACACCGTATAAGGGTGCGGGACGTATTACGGTAGGGGGCCTAATACCGATAATGTAAGTTGATCAATGTGATACAAAGATGGTTGAAAGAATACTAAGTGATAGTATGAGTGACCAAGTGAAGGTCAAGAAACGGTGAATGTTATTGTGACCTTATGTTAAGGTGTGACCCTTGGATTAACGGGGAAGATTGTTGAGAAAGTAATAATGGGTAGAACCGAGAGTGATGGGTTGGTAATGATACGCCGTGTGTACGGAAATTGCTAATAGGAATAGGTATGGTTGACTTTATGTAAAAGTCAACGTTAGTCAACCCGTGATTGGTCGAATTGGTCTAAGATGGACTTTGACTCTCGTTTTGATTTACTAATGAATATTAATAGCATAATGTGTCGATTATGTGTTTGTGAAAAGGTTGATGAGATGGTTGATTGAATCGTAGTCGGTTTATACGACTTGACCCGTTTGGGTGATTTCAATGTTGAAATTGGGAATCGAGTGTAAGACTGTAATTGAATCATAAATTAAAGGTAAATTGTAAAGGAAAGAAGGATTTATGAAACCTTTAACGAGAAGGAAAAAAAATTAAGGTATAGTTGACTTTGTGCTTAAGTCAAAGGGTAGACAATGTGGGGATATACCAATGTTGGGATATATCGGTTGGGTCAAAGTTAGAGTTTGACATTCGTTTAAATCAACTAGTTAATGGTATGATTGTGTCATACCATCGTTATGAGAATGAAAAGATCGGTCTAGGGAATGTCGATGTTTTGGTCAAGTTGTGAAATTTTGACCCGTTTGAGTATTATGAGTTTCAAACTGGGTCTTGACCGTTCGGACTTAACGGATTTAAGTGAACGTTTGGATATGTAATGTTAATGGAACGGGAATGAGAAAAGTTTGATGGTAATGACCACAAGGGAAAGAGAGCGGAGTGCTCGGTTGCACGTGGGTTGAAATTCTTAGCGATTCCGAGGACGGAATCCTTTTAAGGGGTAGATAGTTGTAACGACCCAAAATTTGTAAATAAATAAATTGTACAAAATATGATAAATAAGGATAAATCGTTTAGAGAACGTAGGAATTGGTTTCGTGTCGTTTGGAGTCCGTATGAGAAAGTTATGGACGAAACCGTGTTGAAACCTAGACCGAAAAGTGCAGCCCTGCTGCACAGGCAAGTTCGCGGCGCGAGTCAGGCGCGAGCGAAACGCGAGGTTGAGCAGAGGGACCGGAGCTGGAACGCGAGTATGTCGCGTTGACTTCGCGTCGACTTCGCGGCGCGAGCCAGGCGCGAGCCTGGCGCGAAGTCTGGTAAAAGCGGCGACTAGGGGGCAGATCCGCGTCACTTCGCGACGCGAGCTCGGCGCGAGCGGGGCGCGAGCTCTTCCGACCAAAGCATTAAAGTCGGGTTTTGGCTCATTTCATGTCATCTCAAACCCTAGTTTCTTCCTCTCGAGTTTGTGGGCGATTTTGGGTGTAAACCATCATTTGGAGCTGATTTCTTCACCAATCTTTGATAGATTTCACTTCTAGTTGAAGATTAAAGTTATATCTTCACTCTTTGATCTTTGTAGCTTAAGATCTATGCATTTTGATGTATGGGTTTGAAACCCTAGTTCTTGGGTTGGTGATTTTTGGTTAAATAAAGGTTGTATACACTCAATAGATGGTATATTGACAAAGGAAACAAGTGTATGATTTCGATTTGTAAGAATCTTAAGGGTTGGTTAAACCTAGGGTTTGGTAAATCACCATAATTGGGGGAAAGTGTTAATGGATGGTATCTAGTGATAAATGGATACAATGGTAGTAGAATGTGATGTTAATAACCTTGTGACTTTGTATTAGGCTTCCGGTGAAGTCTTGGAGTTTGATCAAATTGTTGGAACAAGGAAACCGGCGGAAAGGATACGGCTGGAGCACTTTATTGCTAAGGTGAGTACATGAGACTTTTAAACTGGGTACATAGCAAAGAGTGTTGAAAATACAAATGTTATTTTATGGGTCTTTATTAATAAATGTTTTTAATAAAGATATGATTGAAAAGATGAGAAAATGTAAATACTAGACTATCTAAGTATGTCTAAAAGGATTGATGATTTTGAAAGAGATCATGATAATGAAAAGTGACTAATAACTAATTATTAATATGATGTATGATAATTGGTTATTAATAATATGCATTAATAAGACTAATGATGATGATATTAAGTAAAGAGTATTGATTAGTACATTATACTAATAAAAGTGATGAATGAAAGTATATGTAAATGAATATGAATTGACTAGTAATAAATATGTATTATAGTCAAGAAGAGATAAAAGTATTATGATATCGATAGATAGGAAATGTATCCTATGAGAATAAATATGGATGGACCTCTTGGGGTTCATAGATGTAGAAGTGAATATGGGTTGCTTATGATCGGGTCCATGGGACCATACAGGTACGTTCACACTGTGTTGAACTAATTATGTGCCGTTATTGTTAGATGTCTAACTTGTTTGATGTTGATATGATAGCCGAAGGCTTTGACTGGCATAACTGTTAGGTTATGATAAGAGATAGATGGTGGTGACGCGGGGGACCCCTGGTCACTGAGCGGTGGTATATATGTTTATACACCGGGTGTGTATATGTTTATACACTAAGCACACGAGTGCTTCTAGTACGCATATGTTTGGTACTAGGTATGTTAGGTTCTAATACATATATGTTTATGTATTAGACATGTTGGTGCTTCTGGTACATATATGTTTATGTACTAGATATGATTGGGCTTCTAGTACGCATATGTTTGGTACTAGGTATGTTAGGTTCTAATACATATATGTTTATGTATTAGACATGTTGGTGCTGCTGGTACCTATATGTTTAGGTACTAGATATGGTTGCTTGGAAAGCAAAGTAGCTAGAGTCACAATAGGGTGACTAGACGGTATTTATGTGGTTTATATATATGTTTAAAAAATTATGAAATGTCTATTATTGTTGGGGTCTAAAACCCATGTATCTCACGAGACTATTTTGTCTCACGTACTACGTTTGTTTTGTGGCTATGTACTCAGGTACATGTTGAAGTGATAGAAGGTTGCACTAGAAGTGGCCTAGAGATGCTTAGTTCGGGAGCTCTTAGGTAGATCCCGTTGCCTATGGTTTTGATATATTTGGTGACACCGTATTTTTGTAAACTCTGATAAAGGTTTTAAAGTTTTTGTTAAACTGTATTTTGGACAATATGTCAGATATTGGGAAAATGTATTTTTAAATGATTTAAACGATGTTTTGAAAATACGGGTGTTACACGTTTGGATAGGTCTTTCACTTTGACCATCAGTTTGCGGGTGGTAAGCCGTACTCAACCGCAATTTCGTTCCCAACTCCTCTTGCAACGATCTCCAAAATCTCGAGGTAAACCTCGCGTCTCTATCGGACACAATCGACAACGGGACTCCATGAAGTCTTACTACTTCATCCACATACAACTTTGCCAACTTCTCAAGTGGCATGGTTTCCCGAATTGCTAAGAATAATGCACTTTTGGTCAACCGGTCAACTATGACCCAAATGGCGTCATGATTCTTGCTCGTCTTTGGCAACCCAACAATAAAATCCATTGTTATATCATCCCATTTACCGGCCGGGATTTGCAACGATTGAGCTACCCCGTAAGGTACTTGATGTTCGGCTTTTACTTGTGCACACGTGGCACACTTAGAAATATACTTTGCCACTCTTGCCTTCATCCCGGGCCACCAATACATCTTCTTCATATCTTGATACGTTTTTGTACTTCCCGGGTGGATCGAATACTTAGACTTATGAACATCGTTTAGTAACTCCTTTCGGGTACCCCCAAACTTGGGAACCCAAATTCGTCCACCCACGGTTTTCAACCCTTGCTTATTTTCCACAAAATGTTGGTCCTTTCCCAAACGTTCTTGCCTTAACTCATCTTTTTCCATCACTTCCCGTTGGGCATTCTTGATTCGTTCTACTATACTTGAGACTACTTCAATACGGGTTAGCTTTCCCTTAATCGGCTTTTCATACACTTTTCGGCTTAGGGCGTCGGCTACCACGTTGGCCTTCCCCGCATGATAGACAATTTCACAATCATAATCTTGTATCAATTCGATCCATCTTCTTTGCCTCATATTTAGGTCTTTTTGAGTGAAAACATATTGAAGACTTTTGTGATCCGTGTACAACGTACACCTCGTACCGTATAAGTAGTGTCTCCATAACTTTAAAGCAAACACTATCGCCACCAATTCCAAATCGTGAGTCGTGTATCTTTCTTCCGCATTCTTTAGTTGTCTCGAGGCGTAAGCAATCACTTTCCCCCGTTGCATCAAAACACAACCTAAACCTTTATGTGAAGCATTGCTATACACGACGAAGTCTTCCATCCCTTCGGGTAACGTGAGAATCGGGGCGTTACACAACTTTTCCTTTAATGTGGCAAATGCATTTTCTTGTTTTTCTCCCCACACAAACTCACTACTCTTTCGGGTCAACAATGTGAGTGGTGTCGCCACTCGAGAAAAGTCTTGAATGAATCGACGGTAATATCCGGCAAGGCCGAGAAAACTTCTCACTTCGGTTGGAGTTCGTGGCGGTTCCCACTTCATAACCGCTTCAATCTTTGACGGGTCAACTTTGATTCCTTCTCGAGACACGACATGACCAAGGAATTGGACTTCTCGAATCCAAAATTCACATTTAGAAAACTTAGCATACAATTTCTCTCGTTGCAGCACTTCTAACGTTTGTCTTAGATGACTCTCGTGTTCTTCTTCGGTTTTTGAATAAATAAGAATATCGTCAATAAATACGATAAGAAACTTGTCGAGGAATGGTTTGCAAACCCGATTCATAAGATCCATAAAAATGGCCGGTGCGTTAGTCAACCCAAATGGCATCACCAAAAACTCGTAATGCCCATAACGTGTACGAAACGCCGTCTTCTCGGTATCTCCTTCTTTCACTCGAACTTGATGGTAACCCGATCTCAAATCGATCTTCGAGAAATAGTCGGCCCCTTGAAGTTGATCAAATAAATCGTCGATTCTAGGCAATGGGTACCGGTTCTTAATAGTCATCTTGTTCAACTCTCGGTAGTCAATGCACATTCTCATTGAACCGTCTTTCTTCTTAACAAACAATACGGGCGCACCCCATGGAGACGAGCTAGGACGAATAAATCCTTTGTCAAGTAACTCTTGCAATTGGGACATCAATTCCCGCATTTCGGTGGGAGCCAAACGGTATGGAGCACGAGCTATCGGCGTCGCTCCCGGAACTAAATCAATACGGAATTCTATTTGCCTCTCCGGTGGCAATCCCGGTAGATCGTCGGGAAATACATCGGAAAAATCCCGAATCACCTTTACATTTTCCACCGTCTTCTTCTCTTTCCTTCCATCTAATACATATGCTAAAAAGGACGAACATCCTTTGGCTAAACATTTCCTAGCTTTAACCGCGGTCATAAGACATGGCAAATGGTGTCGTCTCTCACCATACACATAAACTTTTTCGTTGTCGGGAGTCCTAATCGAGACTATCTTCTTCCCACATAAAATCTTTGCTTGATTCTCACCCAACCAATCCATACCTATAACTATATCAAAACCCGCAATTTCCATGGGTAACAAATTCACCTTAAACTTTCTCCCATCTATTTCCAATTCACAATTTCGACACATATGTTGAACTATGGAGGTTTTACCATTCGCAATTTCTATATCATAAATTTCATCAAGGAGTTCTAACGGCACATTCAACACCACAACAAAATCATGTGACACAAACGAATAAGTAGCACCCGAGTCAAATAAGATCCGGGCGGGAATAGAATTTACGAGTAGGGTACCTGAAACGACATCGTGGGCTTATTTGGCTTCATCTCGGGTAAGTTGGAAGGACCGTCCCTTGACCTTTGTCGGCTCCGCTTTCTTTTGAGCGGTTGACACCATGGTCTCACTTCCCTTCTTCGGACATGCATTGCTATAGTGCCCTTTTTCGTGGCACGAATAGCACTCGATTTCATCCAACGGTTTGGCCCGGCAATCCCTTGCCATATGCCCCGGCCTTCCACATTTGAAACATGATTTTGAATCCGCCAAACATTCCCCCTTGTGGTCCTTGCCACACTTCTTACATGCACCCACACTTGTTTGTTTAGAGAAGGTCGGGGTGAACTTTCCTCTCTTCACCGAACTCGAGCTCCCCTCAAACTTCCTCTTTTCAAACTTTTCAAACTTTGGCCTCTCGTTGATTCTCCTTTGGCCCACTTCCTCCACATTCCTCGCCGCACTAATAGCCTCATCTAGTGTGGCGGCCCTCTTTACTTCCAACTCATACTCCCACGGGAGTCCATTGGCATACCGAACAATCCGGGATCTCTCATCCGGATACAATTTGATCACAAACGAGATTAACCCCGTGAACTTCCTAGTGTACTCATCGACACTAAAACCACCCTTCTTCAAATGAACAAACTCTTCTTGAAGTTTCTCCAAATTTCTCTCGGGGCAAAACTTTGCCTTCAACCGACTCACAAACTCCTCCCACATCATCTTGTACATCGCCCTTTTTCCCAATGTTTCATACAAGGTATCCCACCACACGAGGGCCTCATCCTTCAACAACCGAGAAGCATAAATCACCATATCACCGTTCATGCATTTACTAGCTTCAAGGACTTGCTCGGTTTCACGGATCGTGACTTTTGGTTCGGAGCTACCATAGTAGTTATCGGGCTTAAAAGCCATAAAATTTTTGTACGTGCACCCCTTCCTTTCCCTCGGCTCGGGGTCACTCTCTCCTTCTTCTGTTGAGGACCTCTCGGTTTGAGCAACACTACTTGACTTGCTTTTCGTGCGGGGTGGAGATTCCTCCCGCCTTTCACGTGCCTTATGCTCATTGAGGATTCGGTTCACATCCTCGTTCACTATGTCCCTCATTTGATTGAACATAGTTTGGAGGTGTTCCACGGTGACCGGGGTGTGAGTGTTCCTATCAACACCCGAATTCTCCACTTCGTCACGAGGTGGAGGACCAAATACCGGTTCAACAAGGTTATTCGAATCTTGCCCTTGGTCAAGTGGGCCTCTTGCACTTCTAGTTCTCACCATTTTGCTATAATAAGACATCAATCATTTAGTAGTCAATTCATTAAAGTAACGGTGGCATTGACCGTTCCACAACCAATATGACCTATTCCCTTAAGGTCAACCCTATCGAGCCTACACTTTAAGGTCTCAATAGCCATTTCATAAGTATCCTATGGAACCTACGGTCCTACTAGCTCAGTTTAAGTCTAGGATGGTCAACTCAACCTAGTTCACTTAAACTATAGCTCTGATACCAAGTTGTAACACCTCGATTTTTAAAACAAAATTTAAATATCATTTAATTCAAAAATACATAATATTGTATCAACATCAAATGCCGGTTTTACAAAAACGAAAAGGTTTCTTGTTCGAAATTATCAGAGTTTACAAAAACGGTGTTACAAATTATATCTTAACCATAGGATAAGGACTCTAATCATCAACACCGAGCTAATCTCAACAAGGCCTCTTCTAAACGGGCCTCCTAGATCTTCGATCCCGAACCTGAGTACATAGCAAAAACACAAACATAGTACGTGAGACAAAATTGCCTCGTGAGATACATGGGTTTTAGACCCGATAAACATTTAGTCAAATAATATCATTTAATCTTAAAATAATATTACTAAGTTTGTTTTGGGTCACTTTATCACTTTCATCACTGGCCAATGTCAAGATAATCGGAATGCCTCCAATCTATCAAGACCATCATATCCACGGTAACCGGAATGCCTCCAATCTACCGGGACTCATAGGTATTGGGTAATCGGAATGCCTCCAATCTACCACTAACCTTAAGGTACCGTAATAACCGGAATGCCTCCAATCTACTACGGCCCTAGGGATATCATCATCGTCATCATTTCTTATCTTTTATCGCTATGAGCTTATAACTCCATCTTTCCTTATTCAATCAATCATGTAACCATCATACAAGCAATTCATCATATATCACATAAATGACTAAATTACTTAAAGACTCGATAAAAATCATTTAATCATAAAAACATTTACTAGCTATGTACCCAGTTTGTAAGTTCTCATGTACTCACCTTAGCCAAGCTTAACCAGTTGTTGCGTTCTTTAATCACCAATATCACTTCTCGAGATTTGAATGCCTCAAATCTTCCAACCGACAATCTATTATCAAAACCAATACAATGGTTTGCATTAATCATCTATACTAACTACATAATCCATGGCTAGTTAACTACTAGCACCATTTTCCCAAAATTACCAAACCCTAGGTTCATAAATCACCACATTTTCGTGTACCCATAACATGACCACGTTTTCCTTGTTAAAATATCATAGATCTAAGTTATCTCACTTCCATTTAACCATTCACGAACAAATCCATAACTAGGGTTTATGATTCAAGCTTCCCTACTTGAATCTAAGACTTATAACACAAGAGATATGAAGATTTACCTTAGATCTTCAACTAGGAGCAAGAATCACCAAGATTTGATGAAGATTGAGTTCCAAGCAACCCTTATACTCCAGAAATCGCACACACCAAAGAGAGGAGAAAAACTAGGGTTTCAAGTGACATAAATGAGGTTTTCCCCGAATTAAATGCTGGTGTCGAACCGAGTTCGCGATCGCTAACAAGTTCGCGACGTGAACTTTTTCTCATACGCATAGTTCGCGATCGTTACTAGGTCGGGAAGTTCTTCGCGACGGATAGCCCAAATAGCTGGACCGAGTTCACGATCGCGAACATTAGTTCGCGCCGTGAACTCTCTGAACGGCCTAGGCTGCACTTTTTAATCTTTGGCTCGACCCGGTTTCGCCCATAACTTTCTCGTACGGTGTCCAAACGACATGAAACCAATTCCTACGTTCTTTAAACGATTTATCCTTATTTAACATATTTTTGTACAATTTATTTATTTACAACATTCGGGTCGTTACACCTCTCAATATTAAGCCAATCTCTAAATTCAGTAACTTAAATGGCCAGTCCACTAAACAAGTTAGCCCATATATATAATTTAATGTGTAAATTGTAATACTGTGTAGTCATTGTATTGTATTATATACTTATAAAAAGTTAAATTATTTAAAATAATTGTATTTAATAATATATAATATTTTTTAATATAAAAATAGAGCTAATAACTACCGGTTCCGGTTCCCCACTGGTTCCCGGTTCTTTAATTTTGAGAACCGGAACCTCTTGGGGCGGTTCCATGATTTTCGGAACCGGAACCTCTTAACAGGTTCCTGACTCGGAACCTCCGGTTCCGAAGCGATTCCGGTTCCAATTCTGATTACCTTTTTTTTCTGCTCACCCCTAATCACAATGTGCCATGTAGCTAGTACTTGAAATAAGAAGTTTTAATCTGGCCGTTGTGGTGCTTCTTTAAAATTCTTTGATATGTTTACTTTGACCAAACATGTAAAGTCAACTCACTAATTGCTTAAAGAGTACGGTAAATGATGTTCAAGCTTATCATGTTATACATAAATCGCGTTGAATTTATTACATTATATTTATACTACCTCCGTCCCTAAATAAAGTTCACATTTCTCCTTCAAGTTTTGTCCTTAAATAAAGTTCTCATTTCTCAAACATAAGGGACGCACTTAATATAATAATATTATTACCAATACTTTCACCACTAACTATCTCTTAAAATACTTTCTCTCTCCAATCAAACCTTATATTTTAATCAAAAGTAATACCAAATACTCCACCACTAACTATCTCCTAAAATATTGTGCCTAACACAAATGAGAACTTTATTTAGGGACGGAGGAAGTAATATTTATCAATAACTTAGCAAATTTTTAAATGTTAAGTTGATCTCTGGAAAACGATTTGGTTCGATATCAAGATTTGTTGAACGGGATAATTGGATAGTTTATTATTTAAGCTGTTTTACATTCATTTAGATCTATGAATCTATTTTAAGGTTCATACACTATTAAAATCAGGATATTTGCTGTGCAAAAAAATGATACATCGATATGTTTCAATATTTGTTAAAACACGTACAAAAGAGACTGCACAAATATATTTCAAACAGAAAACACAAACCAAATTACAAAAACATATGATACATACGTTAAAAGAATTAAACTCACATCACATGATTATAGTACATGAAAAGAACGGGTCATATATAGTTTATCAGATTTTTCATTTTGGTGATCAACTAAACGCCAACGTACCAGTTGTTCCGTGTCGGTATTCTAGCCTCTGGGAACCCGTTTACAACCCATGTTATGAAGAAGATAGTGTGGATGAACCCAAACAAGAATCCACACAAAACACAAGATTATAGTTGTACCATTCACCCCTCCAAGACCTCCGGGAGACATATAATCAATCTGCTGTAAGTACTCGCAAAAAACACAATGCAAAGAACCGCAATGTTGAGCACCCACAAACAGAACTTGTTCCTTAACGGGTAGCAACACCACAAGAATCAAGAACGATAAGACCATGATTATCGGATCAAGAAATTGTCAAATTCACCCGTTTGGATCGCGTTCCCGATTGGTCCATCTTTTGGACTGGTGAATGTCCCGCCTGTAACCCGGAAAAGAAGGAGGCTGTAGCCGTTGCAAGAATCAGAATCCCACGCTGTTTTTCCAACCAGTTCCCGTTGTTGTTCAAGTACCAGTTCCTTTTGGGTTGTTTTCAAGATCGGTAATGTTTTGTGAGGAGTTGGATTCGTTTGAGGTTTGGAATGGTCTAACATCTTTAGCTCTCAGAAAGTTGGCTTCCATTAGTAGATTGTAGTGTTCCGAAATCTGGTGGAGAATGGTCAAGGACATCCAAGGCTGTGAATCCGTGTCTATTAACGACGTTTACATTTGTTTTGATGCTTGATTTCTGAAGGAGATACTTAATAGTCTGCAAAAACAAGAAAATCACAATTAAGGATGGTGCGAGGTGTACACTTATTTGAATTCAATTTGATTAAAGCACACTAACTCGACGGGTCCGGGTCTTTATGGAAAATGCATGGAAAATCTTTAAAATTCAAACCAGGTTTGACCAATTTTTATTGTGGGTTTCAGCGGTTTTAACCGCCTTATGACAGTTTTTCAGTTTTTTGCACATATGAGATTATATCCCAAATTTGGTCATTTTTGTGCAGGTACGAAATTGAATCATGACAAATTCAAAACTTTCTGTTATCCAAATCTCTGATTTTATTCGATTAAGGATTTCGATAGTACAATCGAAATACTCTAATCTTTTAGTGTATTGTCTTCAAAGAATCCAAACATTCGAAATCATAAATTCTAGCAAACTTGAAAAAGCAAATAAGGAATCTGCTAAAATGAATGAATTTTTTCCAACAAAAACTAGTACCTGAATCTGTTTATGAACGACAGCTAGGTGCAGGAGGGTGTTGTCATTACCATCTGCCAGCTTCGCCAGCTCTTCTTCATTCCACAGTGGCGACAACGATTCAAAACGGTTATAAGAAATACACGTATGCAAAACAGTGTCTCCATTTTCCCCTACAAAGATCAGGTTTTGTCTGAACCAGAACTCGAATTGCCTCCAACTGTTGATTCATAACAGCCAACTGGAGAGCTGTTCTTCCATCTTGGTCACGAACACGACATCCATCAGGACCTGCAAGAGTTCACGTATGACCTCGCCCTCAGCTGATGCCAAGTGAAGTGGGGTCCGCCTAACCGAATCAAGTGAGTGTCGGTTTTTTACTCAAAAGTATCTTCAAGAAGGCCTCTCATGGCTGCAATGTGCAGAGGAGTTTCATTGAAGCAGGATAATGAAACTCTGTCAAGAATGAGTTCATCTTTCTGCAGCAATGCATTGAGGACTTGTACGTTTCCTGTTAATGATGCTTCATACAGATCTCTGTCCATTTTAATTTGCTTGTCTATATCTTTGTGTGAAGACACAGTGTTAACATGATTATATATGCAAAGATAAAAGTTGGGTTCTTGTTTGTGGTGTTTATGTTGGAATAAAATCACAGATCAACTTATTACTGATGTTGCAGTTAGTACTGATCATGTTTACTACTGATGAATATTATGCTTAGTACTGATGGGGCAGAAACTTACTACTGATGAAGTTGATACTGGTGAAAGACTATAACTTAGTTACTACTGATCAAGGCATATTGAAGATACTACTGATCATTAGTAGTTACTACTGACGATGTATCTGGACTTACTACTGATCACCTTACTTACTACTGACGTTGCAAACTTACTACTGGTGATTAGTTTTACTACTGATAACGCGTTTATGGAACGAATCAAGTCCGAGATCTTCGTAGAGATAGTTATAGAATGTAATTCAATGTATATCTTTATAATTCGAATGTAAATCAAGTCCTAGAATAACAAGGGTAAATAGTTAGGCTTCAAGGACTATTATAAATAGTTCCTTACGAATTGTAAACGTACGTGTGTATTGTTAATCGATAATATACATTGAAGCTTTTTGTGAAACTGTGTTCTTAATATTCTCGCATATTGTTCTTACAGTTCATTGTTCTTAATTCATTGATATAGTGTTGATCCGCTGCAACTTCTATTATCAATTAGATCTAAGGTGTTTATTAACTCGTTCTTAGTTAATCGATCCTGACAAGTGGTATCAGAGCCTATTGGTTCTAGATCTACTATTTGTTAAGAACAACAAAAAGTTTTAATCCTTAAAAACACACACATTATTAATCATGACTGATAATAATGAAAGCACTCAAGCCAACAAAATCCCTATACTCACTCCCAATAACTTTGGGATGTGGAAGAATCGTATTAAGCAATACATGCTTATTACTGATTATTCCATGTGGGAAAGTTGTCATTGAAGGAAACAAAACTGGTCCGGCTCAAGCAACCAGTTCTGCAACTGAAGCAGATAAACTAAAGTGTGAAAAGGAGAAGAAAGACAGAGGAATCGAACTCAAAACTCTAAGCACTCTCCTACTGGCCATCCCCAATGACTATCAACATCTCTTTGTTGAATATGATGATGATAAGGTGCTGTGGCAAGCACTGGAGAAGAGATTCGTTGGAACCAAGAGCACCAAGAGGAACATGAAGTCTGTTCTCAAGCAAGACTTTGAAAACTTCAAAGGAAAGCCCAATGAGACACTCACTCAAGTGTTTGACAGATTCAACAAGCTAATTGGTGAACTTAACCAGGTTGGGGTTAAGATGGATCAAGAAGATGTCAACATGAAGTTCCTAAGGTCTCTTAGTGAAGAATGGGCCATGTACACAGTGATGTACAGACAGAGAGATGCACTAGAAGAAAAGGAGTTAGATGAACTCTACAATGATCTCAGAGTATTTGAAACTGAGGTAAATCAAAAGAACCCTTCTATTTCTTCTAATAATGCTGCATTTGTATCTAGTACAGGTCAAGGTCAAGAAACTGCCACAGGAAAGTCTGCATATTGTGAAGATGCTGCAAAAGAATCCTTCTTCACTAGTCATGTGCATACTGCACTGATTAGTGATGATCTGGAATAATTGAATCCAGATGATCTTGAGGAGATGGATCTTAAATGGCAGATGGCTATGCTGAGCCTAAGAACCAAAAGATTCTTAAAAAGGACTGGTAGGACAAGTCTCAACTACAACAAAGGTGACAAAGCTGGATTTGACAAAACTAAAGTCAAATGTTACAACTGTAACAATCTTGGTCACTTTGCAAAAGAATGTCCTCAGCCAGACAAAAGATCAAAATCAACTGCTCTTGTTTCACAACAAGGACAAGGCTATGACTGGAGCTTCCAAGCAGAAGAGCATGCTCAAAATCAAGCTCTTATGGCCTTTACTGACAGCAAATCTGAGGTAAAACCTAAACCTTGTACTTCTGAATGTATTAAAATTGTTAAAAATTTAGAAAAAGAAAACACTAAATTAAATGAAGATTTAGCAAAAGCAGTAAGAAGAAATCATGAATTTGATGGTGTGATTGCTGATCAAGAACATCAGATAAAGGTGTACCAGATGATTGATCAAAGGATAAAGGAAGAATTACTTCAAGCTGTAGATGAGAAAGAGTTTTATGAATTAAAAAATAAAGAATTAACAAGTAAATTAGAAGAATGTCAACTTGAAATTGAACAAAATAAATTGACAATTAAAAATTTTGAAAGAAGTACTAAAATTCTTGATGAACTAACTAACAATCAAACTACAGAAAAAGTTATTCATGGGGTGGGATATCATGCTGTACCACCTCCATACAAATTCATTCCTCCACTCAAAAATAGTTCAGAAAGAATAATTAATGAATTAAAAAATGAAAATCAAACTGAATCTAATACTGAAACATCTGAATCAAATGATTTTTCTGACGATGATAGAACTACAAACTCAATTGAATTTACAATCTTTCAAACTGAATCTCCAAACTCAATTGATACAAGTTTTCAAACAGCACAAAGTGAAGAAGATTCTCCTAAATATAATGCAGAAAATATACCAAAAATTTTAAAAAGGGGAAATGAAAGAAATAAAAATCAACTCTTAGATCAAAGAATACCTGAAGGTGCTAAAGGTAAGAAATTAAGATGTGTTATATGCAACAAAATGAATCATTTAGCAAAGGATTGTCACTTCAATCCAATTAATTGTAAAGAATTCAAAGAATTTAAAACTTCCAAAGAAAAGGCAAAAACACAGAAGTTAAAAGATACTACTGGCCCTTCAGTAGTGAATAAAAATAAAACTCCAATTGCTGAAACACCAAGATTTGGAAGAAGTGCACCAAGATTTGTGCAAAACAGAAGAGTTGGAAGCCCAAAGAACAGCAATTACTTCAAGAACAATGGAAAATCAAATCAAAATAAACAATATTTTAAATTTTCCAACACCAGTAAAAACTGTAACAATTTTACTACTGGTGTCAACCCTAATTATAATGCTGTCTGGTACCAGTACAAAAACACTACTGGTAAAAACCCTAATTTCAAAAATACTACTGCTACCAAACCAAAATTTCAAAACACTACTGGTCATTCTAAATATAGTAAGTACCCAAATACTACTGGTCCATCAGTAGTAAAGTATTCAAAAGCTAAGAACAATGGGTATAGACCAAGATCAGTAGTAAACTCAGACACAACTAAAAGGTCAGTAGTAAAACAGAACATCAGTACTAAAAAGGTATGGGTACCAAAAATGTTTAAGGTTAACTGTTCTAAATCTGATTTCTCAAAGGATGAACCCAAGACATATAAAGCTTGGGTTCCCAAACTTAACTGATCATTTACTCACTTGTGCAGAGCATTCAGATCCCAGAAGAAGGAAGAACATGGCATATTGATAGTGGATGCTCAAGGCACATGACTGGAAATCTGCAAATTCTTAAAGATTTCAAGTTATTTGATGGAGGATATGTGGCCTTTGGTGAGAACCCAAAGGGAGGTAAGATTACAGGTAAAGGTACTGTTACTAATGGCAAAATTACCTTTGATGATGTATTTTATGTAGCTGAACTAAAATACAATCTAGTCAGTGTGTCTCAAGTGTGTGATAAAAAGAACAAAATTCTTTTCACAGACATTGAGTGCATCATTCTTTCTCCTGACTTTATTTTAGATGAAAAATATGTTGTTTTAAGAACTCCAAGGAGAAACAATGTGTATTGCCTGGATATAGGGGGAGAACTCATTTCTTCAAATGAGGTCAACTGTTTTATATCCAAGGCAAACACCACTGAATCAGAACTATGGCATAGAAGGATGTGTCACACTAATTTCAAAAACATGAACAATTTAGTAAAAAGAAATCTGGTCATTGGACTACCTCAAAAACAATTCATGTGTGATCATCATTGTGTTGCATGCGTAAAAGGTAAACAACACAAGACTTCTCATAAGTCCAAATCTGTGAACTCTATTTATGTTCCTTTACAACTCTTACATATGGACCTATTTGGACCTACAAATGTAATGAGTATTGGAAAGAAACAATATTGTCTTGTTATTACTGATGACTTTTCCAGATATACATGGGTTTTCTTTCTCAGGACAAAGGATGAAACAAGTGAACTCATCAAGAACTTAATTGTTAAATTGGAGAACACATCTGATCAAAAAGTTAAAGCCATAAGATGTGATAATGGCACAGAATTTAAGAATACTAACTTAATTAACTTTTGTGATCTTAAAGGTATTGACAGGCAATACAGCTCTCCTAGAACTCCATAACAAAATGGTGTAGCTGAAAGAAGAAATAGAACCATCATAGAAGCAGCAAGATCAATGCTAGCAGATTCAAAGTTACCAATCACTTTTTGGGCTGAAGCTGTTAATACTGCCTGTTATGTTCAAAACAGAGTATTAATAGTGAAGCCACACTATAAAATACCATATGAACTTTTTAATAAAAGAAAACCTTCTATAAGTTTTTTGAAATCATTTAGTTGTCCTTGTACCATTCTGATTACAAGAGAACAAATTGGTAAGTTTGAGTGCAAAGCTGATGATGGAATCTTTGTGGGATACTCTACTCAAAGCAAATCATACAGAGTGTTCAATAAAAGACTAAGGATAATTGAAGAAAGCATCAATGTATCCTTTAATGAAAATGTTCTTAATGAACAAGGAAATGGTCCAGATTGGCTATTTAACATAGACAATCTAACCAAATCCTTTAATTCTAACATGGATTTAAATGCAGGTGATTCAAATTGTCACACTCAGAAGGAAGGAACATCATCTGTTAATACTGGTCAAGAAGAGATGAGATACATAATAGTTAATACTGCTCCCACAGTTAATACTGAGGACAGTAACAACTCAAATTCTGGAACCAGTAGTAACTCTGAGAATGAGGACAGTAGTAATTCAAATACTACTGGTACCAGTAATAGTACTCAAAATACTACTGGTCCTAGCAATAACCTATATTCTCAAGATACTACTGATCTCAGTAACAACAACAATACTACTGATCTCAATGAAGACAATAGCAGCAGTAACTCTGACAAAGATGATGATGAACCAAACATCAATGACAATGAAGGATCACTAGAGGAGCAATTGCCTGAGACAAATGAGTCCAACCTTGAAAATCAACTAGTAGTTGATAGAGCTACAACTACAAGGACTCAGAAGAACCATCCATTAGACCTTGTTCTAAGTGATGTTAACTCACCACTGCAAACAAGAAGCAAATTAAATAAAAGCTTAACTGCAAACATGTGTAACATAAGTTTAATTGCTAATGAATGTATGTTTGAATGCTTTCTGTCTCAGGATGAACCAAAGAAGATCCAACAAGCAATGAAGGACTCAAACTGGATTGAGGCAATGCAAGAAGAACTCCTTCAATTCAAGTTACAAGCTGTTTGGACACTTGTACCTCTACCCAAAGGAAAAAGAGCCATTGGAACAAGATGGATCTTTAGAAACAAGAAAGATGAAAGAGGTATAGTGATCAAGAACAAAGCCAGACTTGTAGCCCAAGGATACACTCAAGAAGAAGGAATAGACTATGATGAAGTATATGCTCATGTTGCTAGAATTGAAGCAATAAGAATATTCCTAGCATATGCCTCATTCAAAAAGTTCAAAGTCTATCAAATGGATGTGAAGAGTGCATTCCAATATGGGAAGATTGAAGAAGAGGTTTATGTCTGCCAACCTCCAGGTTTTGAAGTTCCAAAACATGGTGATTATGTATTCAAACTGGATAAAGCTCTGTATGGCCTACATCAGGCACCAAGAGCATGATATGATACATTATCATCATATCTATTGAAGAATAACTTTAAAAGAGGAGCCATTGACAAAACTTTGTTTACAAAGAAAGTCAAAGATGATATACTACTGGTACAAATCTATGTAGATGATATCATCTTTGGTTCAACCAATGATTTATCATGCAAAGAATTTGAAGAACTGATGCACATTAAATTCAAGATGAGCTCTATGGGTCCAATGAACTTCTTCCTTGGACTCCAGGTCAGTCAAAGAACAAATGGTATTTTGATAAACCAATCAAAATATGTTAAAGACATCTTGGAGAAATTTGATATGAAAGACTGCAAAAGTGCAAGTACACCAATGGAAACACACAAACACCTACATCCTGATGTTGAGGGGGAGGATGTAGATGGACACTTGTATAGATCAATGATAGGCTCTTTGATGTACTTAACTGCATCAAGACCTGACATTATGTATAGTGTGTGTGTGCAAGATATCAAGCAAGACCTAAAGAACTACACTTACAGGCTGTCAAAAGAATTTTCAGATACTTGAAAGGCAAACCATCACTGGGTCTATGGTATCCACATGATTCACCCTTTGAACTCATAGCCTACACAGATAGGCTATGAGTTGACTATGGAGGTGAATGTCAAGATAGAAAGTCCACTACTGGTGGATGTCAATTCTTTGGATCAAGACTGGTGTCATGGCAATGTAAGAAGCAAACAAATGTATCAACATCAACTGCTGAAGCAGAGTATGTAGCTGCATCTGCTTGTTGTGCTCAAGTACTCTGGATTCAAAACCAGCTTCTAGACTTTGGTATCTCTATCCTTAAAACTCCTATTTTTATTGATAATAAAAGTGCTATTAGTATTGTGAACAATCCAGTAAAACACTCTAAAACTAAACACATTGAAATAAGATTTCATTTTATAAGAGACTGCAATGAAAAGAAATTAATCAAAGTAGTTAAAATTCATACTGATGATCAATTAGCAGATCTTTTTACAAAAGCATTTGATGTAGGAAGATTCAACTTTTTGGTTAGCAGTATTGGAATGATTTTGATAAATTAAAATCTCACTTCAAATCATGTGTAAAGTTTTTGTTGTAAAAAGTTATTTATTTGTTTAAGTGTTTTACTACTAGTAGATCTGTATTACTGGTGTGTATGAATGTGCACAAAATACTACTGGTAGGACAATACTACTGGTGTGTATTAGGTTTACATAAATACTACTGGTAAGTCAGTACTACTGGTATTCACATATACTACTGGTCTTGTGTGTTGGTGGTTACTACTGATGTCTATAGTTACTACTGATGTCATACTCCTTAGTTACTACTGATGTTCATAGATACTACTGACGTTCTCTTACTGGTATCAAATTTACTACTGGTCTTTCAGAATCAAAATTACCAAACTAACCCCCGTGAAAATAACCGTTATGTTATGATTCGAAGGGCAATTTAGTCGTTTTGCAGGTTAGATCGAAAGATATAAAAGGCGGCAATCGATTAGTTTAGCATTATCTTTACTTCGATTCACTAAATCCTCTCGATAAACCCTAGCTTATGATAAAAAACCCTTCATCAGTAACAAAATTCTTAAGAGTATCTCTCAAATCAACAACAATGGCAACTCTACAATCTCTCAATATTCAAACAGATCTTAAATACTCAGAATTCCACAATATGTGTGCGTTTCTACGCAATCCAGATGGTACAAAAGACTTTCGACCAATCGTTCAATTCTTAAAGAACTCATACATTAAGTTCGCTTTAACTATGAAATCGAAAGCATATCAACAACACTTGGTCGATTTCTGGACCAATGCTGAAAGAACAGAAGGTGCAACTGTGCCCATGATAAAATCATCGGTGGATGGAAAGACAATCACAATCACTGAACAATCTATTCGACACCATCTACAACTACATGATGATGCAGGTATGTTTACACTTCCTAAGGAATTCATTGCTGAAATCTTAAATAAAATGGGATATGAGGGAAGACTTAACATAGTAACTTTTCAAAAAGGTCTTCTCTCCCCACAATGGAAATTTCTTGTACATACTATTCAGCATTGTATTTCTCCAAAACGAAGTACTTGGAATGAGTTTAATAAGGCAATAGCCTCTGCTGTTGTCTGTTTATGCACAGACCAAGTATTTAATTTTTCATACATGATTTTTGAAGGTATGTTGGGAAATCTTAGTTCCTCAAAATTTTTAATGTATCCCAGATTTCTCCAACATATCATAAACTGTGAATTATAAAACTTGTCAACTCCCAAAAATATTTTTATCATTCCTGAGTTAAACAAGAAAGTTTTCTCTAATATGAGAAAACAATTTAAATTTTCGGGCAAGGAAACCCCTTTGTTTCCTAATATGATCAAAGATCAACCACTAATTGGAGAGGGTTCAATCATAGATACAACCCATATTGAACCTCAACCCACTCCATCACCCCCAAATACAGCCCAAACACCACCCCAAACAGTCACTCAATCACCCACAAATATAGAAGTCCTGAATGTGTCCCAGGAACTTGAAATAAATCCTCAGAGTGCTACTCTTCACTCTGTGGAAGACCTGGCCAATGTCACCCAAAATATATCCACAATCTATAAAAGAAAGAAAACATCTTTAAAGGACACCAGGGAACAAATCGAGTCACACCCCAGGCTCAAAGAGTTGTCCTCCAAGGAGGAGAGAGGACATGAGGCGAGGACTTTCACTACTGATGCCCCAAAGGTGGGTGCACAGGACAGTGAAAACATCACTAAGACCCAGACCTCGGCAACTTTAAGTGATGACTCATTTGAGGAATTACTTAAAGGACCCCGGTGCCAAGAAACCACAAGGGGGGGGGCATCTCTGCTTCTTCTAGGAAGAAGAGGGTGTCTAAACAACCCAATGAATCACCAAGAAGTGATGAGGGTAGATCTATGGATTTGATGGATAGGATGGAAAACCTTAAAGCCAATGTACCATTCAGTGAGCCCGATGATCTTGCTAGATGGAGTGAGGGCAGTATTAAAACCAAACAATTGACGGATAAAGTGGATTCTCTTGAATCCACAGTACAAGATTGTCTTAAGTATCTTACAAACCAAGGAAAAAAAATGGCTGCAATGAAAAGGCACATGAACACCATTAACAAAAGAATGAGGTTATATGAGCACAGGCTTCATCAACAAACAAAGATTATAAGAAGATTGAAAAGGAAGATTGATGATAGTGAGGCTCCACCAGTTGAGCTCACTAAGGGGGAGAAGGACAATATTCAGAGTATGATTGATGAATCAATTGCAGCAACAGCATCCTCTCTCCTAAATCTAAAAGAAACAACTGTTGATGAAGACCAAGAAAAGATGGATGTTCATGATGAGCCAATGACTACTGCTCCCATGGAAGAACAAGCTGAAAAAGAAGTATCAGTAGTAACTCCTACTACTGATATCATAGCAGTAGTAAGTCAGGAAGAGGAAATAAAAGCAACAAATACTACTGATGCCCTATCAGTAGTAACTCCTGAAGTCACACCAGTAGTAACTACTTTGGTTACTACTGAAGAGGAAGAAATGCAACTCCCAGAGTTAATTGAAAGGGAAAGACATGTCATTATCTCCAAACCACCAACTCCTAATCAACCACTTATCATACCTGACATTGATGATAATGTGAATTGGTTTGAGGTAGATGAATGTACACTTCCTCCACACCCTAAAATTTTATCAGAAGATCAACTACACTTGTTTTATCCAAAACTTCTGATTTTGGGTGTACCCGATATGAAATACACTCCACCTCCACCATCTGCCTGTATTGGAAAAGGAAAGGAAGTATATGATGATGATTATCCCAACAGAGCCTTAGGTCACCAAATGGTGAACAAAATTAATCATGTCAGATCAGAAAAGCAGTCTAGATGGAGGGTAAAACACAAGAAATTTTTGGAGAAAGTGGAGATGTATCAAGCTCTTGAGGAGAATAAAAAGAAGAAAACTCAAGAAACTAAAATTCCTGTTCAAGTACCTGTTCAAATAGAAGACATTCAGATAGAAGCTCAAAAAGCAGAATTCAAGAGGCTTAGAAAAGTTGAAGAAGAACACATTAACTGTCTTGAAGATTTGGTTTCTGAATGCAAGAGAACTAAGAGTGAGTTAACAGATGATGTATTTGAACAGAAAGCTAATATGATTGATTATTTGAAAACAAAAGGGCATAGTGCAAAGTCCTTTGGCAGAATGAAGATGATGACAATTATTGAAAAATATTGTGCTGCCAAGAAAAAGGATTTGGCTGAACAAGAAGAAAAAGAAGCAAAGAAAGCAAAGGCCCTAATTCCAATCAGTCCAACATTAATCAAAGCTGGTAGTGTATCAACTACTGGTGATTCTTCAACTCCCCAATCAAATAAGAGAAAGGCTGTTACTCAAGAACAGAGCACTCAAAAGAAGTCAAAAACACAAATCATTCCTGTTCTTGAAGTGCCTGTTGCTCCCTTGCAGAACAATCCAATCATCAATTGGAGGGTTATGCAGAACAATGTCATAGAGATTATAAGGGAAGATAAAATTGTACAAAGATTTACTGGATGGTTACCATTGATCAGTTCATGTTCAAGAAGTGATGTAATCAAGCTTCTGATCATTGGAAAACCAAGAATGGCAAAGAAAACATGGAGAGAATCTGGTGCTGGATGTAACACCTCAAATTTAATGCCAAATACTGGCCAAAATAAAACATTTTTATAAATAGAAGAACATCCCCAATTTAGATTTACAAAAACCTTGGTATGAAATCAGAGTATAAAAGTAGGTGTTACAAAATAGATCATCACCAAGCTAAGACTAAATCCAATCTAGTGTTCTTCTATTCTAGGTCCCGCATCTCTATCCATGCGTACCTAAGCCTTCGATCCCGAACCTGAGTACATAGCAAAACAAACAAGGAGTACGTGAGACAAAAACGTCTCGTGAGCTACATGGGTTTAGACCCCAAGGTTAATAATAATAACCGAATCACAATCAAACAAACAAACAAACTCATAAGCTATCATCCATCTATCTAGTCACCCTATTGTGACTCTAATACCTTGCTTTCCTAGCAATCATACCTAGTTGTCGGGACATCCCCAACCAACTAGAACCACATTAACTTATTAACCGGGGATCCCCCGCATTAACAAGCTTCAAGGTAAAGGCAAGAGGGAATCGCCCAATCTACCAATACCTGCCTTACTCGCCGGACTACTTCCAGTTAGCAAGACTACTAGAGTATTCTTCGATTGACATATCACCCTTTTTGAGGGTCACGAACTTCTCGTGCATTTTCTCCAAATCCCTTTCGGGACAAAATTTCTTTTTCAATCTCGTGGTGAACTCATCCCACGACATCCTTTCAACCACCTCTTTCCCTAGGGTCTCATACACGATGTCCCACCAAACCATCGCATCCTCTTTTAACAATTGTGACGCATACGTCACCATATCGGCATCCTTACATTTACTACTACCGATCACCCTCTCGGTTTCCCGGATCCACCTCATCGTTACTTTCGGGTCCGAACTACCCGTATACACATTTGGCTTACAAGCCATGAAGGATTTAAACGAACAACCTTCTTTCACAACGGGCCTAGCCCTAGCATCACTTTGGCCACTCGTGGAGGACTTTCCTTCCTCGGTGCCACTACCCCCGGTTCTCTCTTCCGATTTAGCTTCGGATTCACGGTCTCCACCCGACCTTTCACGGTCTCCAATAATTCGGTGCACTTCTTCGGCCACCGTTCCCTTGATTTGGTCGATAATAGTTTGGAGATCCGCCATTGTCACCGGAGTTCTATTAGCTCCGACCTCCGATTCATCAACTCGATGCATCGACGGTTGACTTTCTTGCTCAACCACCCTCTCAACAGGAGGTACTTCCTCCTCCCGGTTCTCCGGGGCTTTCCCACTTCTACGAGTATTCACCATTTCTTTCGATCAAGACTATACGAAAGACATTAAACATTTAGTACCTCGTGTACAACCCGTTAGTCTCATAAGACTCAATATCCATAATCATAACAAATTTCATCGGTCCCCTAGGTTCAACCCTAAACTTATCATAAAGTCTCAAGGTCAACCTATGATCTTAAGGAATCTTACATTCCTAATGCTACAGTCTAAGACTAGGATGGTCATCCAACCTAATTCACTTAAACTATAGCTCTGATACCAAGTTGTAACACCTCAAATTTAATGCCAAATACTGGCCAAAATAAAACATTTTTATAAATAGAAGAACATCCCCAATTTAGATTTACAAAAACCTTGGTATGAAATCAGAGTATAAAAGTAGGTGTTACAAAATAGATCATCACCAAGCTAAGACTAAATCCAATCTAGTGTTCTTCTATTCTAGGTCCCGCATCTCTATCCATGCGTACCTAAGCCTTCGATCCCGAACCTGAGTACATAGCAAAACAAACAAGGAGTACGTGAGACAAAAACGTCTCGTGAGCTACATGGGTTTAGACCCCAAGGTTAATAATAATAACCGAATCACAATCAAACAAACAAACAAACTCATAAGCTATCATCCATCTATCTAGTCACCCTATTGTGACTCTAATACCTTGCTTTCCTAGCAATCATACCTAGTTGTCGGGACATCCCCAACCAAATAGAACCACATTAACTTATTAACCGGGGATCCCCCGCATTAACAAGCTTCAAGGTAAAGGCAAGAGGGAATCGCCCAATCTACCAATACCTGCCTTACTCGCCGGACTACTTCCAGTTAGCAAGACTACTATCATGGAATGGGCCGATGGGGATCCGCCCAAATGCTCCCCATGCCATACCTCATGACCGGGGATCCCCCGAATCATCACATCATCTCACCATATCATAACTCGATGGTTATGTCAATCTAGCTCTCGGCTATCACGTCTATCATCAAACAAGTTAGTTCAATACTATCATCGGTATAACTAACTATCAACTACTAGTCTACACAATTAAGCAAATAGACCATAACACAAGCAATGAAAACATTTAAAAGGGCTATGTACTCGGTAAATTCCACACGTACTCACCTTAGCAATAAACGCTCCAACCGTGTTCTTGACACCCAAATTCTTGCTTCTCAATCCGATCAACTTTCCAAGACTTCACCAAAAGCCTAATACAATTATCACAATATGATCAACATCAATTACTACTACCAATGTGTTCATCTACCTCTAGATAACACCCATCAATCCATTTTCCCCAAATATGGTGATTACCAAACCCTAGGTTTAACCAACCCTTAATATTCTTACAAATCGAAATCATACACTTAGTTTACTTGTTAATATACCATCTATTAAGTGTATACATCATTTATTTCGCCATAGATCACCAACCCAAGAACTAGGGTTTCAACCCCAAGCTTCTAAATCCATAGATCTAAAGCTACAACTACAAGGGATTGAAGATATACCTTTAATCTTCACTTAGGAGTGAAATCTATCAAGCTTTGATGGAGAAATCGACTCAAATCAGCTCTTGCACTTGAAAATCGCCAATGGAAGGAACTAGGGTTTTTGGAAATGCATTTATGGCTAAAAAACCCAGTTTAATGCACTGGTCGGAAGGGCTCGCGCCCCGCTCGCGCCGAGCTCGCGCCGCGAAAGGACGCGGGTTTGCCCGCTAGTCGCCGCTGTTTACCAGACTTCGCGCCCCGCTCGCGCCGAGATCGCGTCGCGAAGTCAACGCGACCTTCTCGCGTTTCAGCTCTGGTCCCTCTGCTCAACCTCGCGTTTTGCTCGCGCCAAGCTCGCGCCGCGAGCCTGCCCTTGCAGCAGGGCTGCACTTTTCGGTCTAGGTTTCAACCCGGTTTCGCCCATAACTTTCTCATACGGACTCCAAACGACACGAAACCAATTCCTACGGTTTTAATATGATTTATCCATAATTATCATATTTTTATTTATTTACAAATTTCGGGTCGTTACACTGGATACTTAACAAGAATGATAGATGCTGCATTTTATCCAGACAACTATCCAGAACAGTTTACAGATCAAGGAAATGTTTATGCTTGGAATGTGATTCCAACTGCCAACATGTACTTCTTTGAAAAATCAGGCAAAGTATGTGAGCTCTACTTATATGAAAAAGAATATCCACATTCTGAGAAGACTATGTATCAGATATTCACAAATACAATGATGAAACCTTATGATGCTGTTATGTTTCAAAACAAATTGAATTATTTCACAAAGAGAAACAGCAAATACATCATTGAGCAAAGACATCAACAGAATCAAAGAACGTTGGAGAAAAGAAAGAAAGAAGAAGAAGAACAAAAGAAACTTATGTGATTGACAGAGAATCAATAAGTTTAGGGGGAGATTGTTGGAACAAAATCACAGATCAACTTATTACTGATGCTGCAGTTAGTACTGATCATGTTTACTACTGATGAATATTATGCTTAGTACTGATGGGGCAGAAACTTACTACTGATGAAGTTGATACTGGTGAAAGACTATAACTTAGTTACTACTGATCAAGGCATATTGAAGATACTACTGATCATTAGTAGTTACTACTGACGATGTATCTGGACTTACTACTGATCACCTTACTTACTACTGACGTTGCAAACTTACTACTGGTGATTAGTTTTACTACTGATAACGCGTTTATGGAACAAATCAAGTCCGAGATCTTCGTAGAGATAGTTATAGAATGTAATTCAATGTATATCTTTATAATTCGAATGTAAATCAAGTCCTAGAATAACTAGGGTAAATAGTTAGGCTTCAAGGACTATTATAAATAGTTCCTTACGAATTGTAAACGTACGTGTGTATTGTTAATCGATAATATACATTGAAGCTTTTTGTGAAACTGTGTTCTTAATATTCTCGCATATTGTTCTTACAGTTCATTGTTTTTAATTCATTGATATAGTGTTGATCCGCTGCAACTTCTATTATCAATTAGATCTAAGGTGTTTATTAACTTATTCTTAGTTAATCGATCCTGACAGTTTCTTTGAAACTGCTTAAGCCGTAGACTTTGACCGAGCCTTTTAGGCCAACTCACAAATTGCCTAAAACTATGGTCAACGATATTCTGGCTTATCATGATATACACAGCGTTGAATTTGTAAACATTATTTGTTTTATCTTATTTCTTAATAACTTACGATTTTTTAAATGTTAAGCTGAGTCGTGATAACGATGTGGTACGATATAAAGATATTGTACGAGGAAGAGCATCAGCATTCATCCTTGACAAACCAAAAAATCTCTTTTACTTTTAACTCAAGTCTATACACCTCATTTAAAACCCACAAAAATACTCCCACTCACAGTACACATAAAAAAACATAAATAACTGGGCACAAGCCATTTGGCGTGGACCTTGGCGAACAAGAATAGCGCTGTGGTGGCTTCATTTTGGAGTAAATTTCACGGATAGTTCATATTGTTTGTCACTTATTACATGTGCAGTCTTTTATCTTTTAATTTATTACAAAAGGGTAGTTCGGTCCCTTTTTTTTATAGTCTTAGGGTCCACCAGTGTAACAAATTACATACACCAGAAATGTCCAATTTAAAAGACGAACTTAAAGGACTGAGGCTGTAATAAGTGACAAATTACAAATAACTTCTTTGTAATTTTCTCTTTTATCTAACCGGACTTTGAAAAATCATAAAGGTTAATGTCTTTCACTTGGGCAAATGTTTGAACTTAAAGATCCGTTTTTTTCCTTCAATTTTGCTGTATTAGATTCTTGATCTCCACATTTTTATTTAAAATCGATATACTTAAAAATGGATCAAAATCATGGAATAGGAAGAAGATAAATGATTAACAATATAAAAAACTTGATACCCAAACCCAATATTCAAACCAAACTTGCAAACTGATATCCAAACTCATAGCCATTCCCATTCCCATTCCCTCTTTAGTTAAACGTATATCTGTAGTGAAATCCAATAACAAATCAGATGCCGACTTAATTTTGCTTTTAAAATCTAAGAAATGAAGTAAGCCCAAATCCAAGGTAAGAGGTATCTAATTATAAAAAGATTTTACAGAAAAATAAGGATTTAACATAACTTATAGCATTCGGTGTTGAAAGTGGAAACCCCCCAAACGCACCATGCCGTGCGCCAATGGCCCCTCCGCCTTAGGTTTAAATTTATAAGCGACATGCATTTTTCGAGTATAGATACTAAATTTATTGCAACTTTTAACATATTATTACAAAAATTCAGGTACACGTATGATCTACAAATACAATCATATATACATACATATACTATCTTGGTCCCGAGAGACGAACAGCAGATAAATACGCATCACTATTACAATCAGACGGGCCCGATGAAGTCCCTTCCTCACTAACCGACTTAAACAAGCCCGAATAGAGCCGTGAACCCGTCTGAGATGCCGTTGGCGGTGCAGGCACCAGGCATAAACCCTCGAGCATTTGAACCACTTTTGTCATAGGAGGCCTTAGGTTCATATCATCTTGTATGCACCATAAAGCCACTTGTATAGCCACAACCACACGTTCATCTTTCTCATCAATTTTCATTTGTTGGTCAAAGATTTCTTGAATATTACCTTCCTCCATCATCTTAAACGCGTAAGACGGGAAATGGGATTTCTCCGAAATCATTGACGAATCGTAGTTTTTCCGGCCCCCGATTATTTCAAGTAGCACCATCCCGAAGCTGTAAACGTCACTTTTTTCAGATATTGCATAACTTGTTATCCATTCGGGTGCTAAATACCCTCGTGTGCCTCTCATAGTTGTGAAAACATGGCTTTGTTCTCTTGTCATTAACTTAGCCAAACCAAAATCCGACACTTTGGCCCGAAAATTAGCATCGAGCAAGACGTTTTCCGGTTTAATATCACAATGAACGATTTTCACATCACAATCTTCATGAAGATATGCAAGCCCTTTTGCGGTCCCAACCGCGATATTAAACCGTGTATCCCAATCTAACAAGAACTCATTATTATTCTTCTTGAAAATCCACCGGTCCAACGAACCATTAGCCATGTACTCATAAACCAAAAGCCGGTGTAACCCTTCTGCACAAAACCCTTTGAGCCGAACCAAATGGTGATGGTGAATGCCGCCGATTATGCTCACTTCTGCCCGAAACTCTTTCTTTCCCTGCCCGATTCCTTCTAACTGCTTGACCGCAAGCTGGGTCCCGTCCTTTAGAACCCCTTCATAAACCGACCCGAACCCGCCTTGCCCGAGCTTTTTACTGAAATTATCCGTGGCCCGTTGAAGATCCACATAAGTAAAACGGATCGGCATCCCGGATAAGCTTTCCAAGAAATTATCCTCTTCTGATGCTTCGTCACCCTTTTCTACAGCCTCGTTTTTCTTCTTCTTGTACAAACGAATGGCTATGAACACAAGTGTCAAGATCACAAAAACTGTCGCTATAACTATCGCGATAACGATCACGGTTGTTTGTTTCTTTTTCCCATGTGAAGTTTGTGTAACCTTAACGTACGATTCATAACTAACACCATTGTTAGCGTCTGAAAAGCTCCCGATTTGATTAAACAGATAACAGTTTCCAGATTTGTTATCAAAAAACATAACCAAGCAAGAACAGTTGCTTAAACAAGACGATTTGCACCCTTCTAAACTCGTTTTCGAAGATGGCGGTACAAACCCGAGAGCCGAATAGGTCAAACCCTCACCTGCACTGATAAGAGTCTTTGGTTCTTTTGTATTACAAGAAACAACACTCGGTTTACAGTTAATTTCATTGAGCCCAGATGGACATTGACAAGTATTTCCATTGTGACAAACCAGATAAGGGGAGCAAGATTGTGGAGTACTACACGAATCACCAGGAATTTCTTGATTTCCTGCATTTTTTCCTGGGAGATTGTAGAATCTAACGAATCCATCATCTTCTAAAACTGCAGCCCATGTAGTATTAGCATCACCACCATCTGCAAACACAAACTGCCATAAAAACACTCTGTTTTGATCAAAAAACCGCCATGAGTTTCCATCAATGGCAGCCGATTTAAGATTTCCACCGTCTTTATTTATGATCCTTCTCTTATCCTTCCCCATAGCCCAATACGGTTGCGGGTCTCGAAACCCGGCTGATAAAAACAAATCTCCAGCCCGAATTTCTAACGAAAACGATAAATTGTTTCTCGGATTGCTTACAAGCTTCACCCCTTCATTAAAATCTTGATTTGGCATAAGCGTATTTGTCGGGTGGCTAAAACTTTGCCAAACGACATTCCCATCATTCCCAACCAAAATCAAGTTTCCTGAATCGAGCAATTCCATACCCGAAACCCCCTTCCCGTTAGTGTTTGTTGACCAGATGACTTTCCGGTTGCTTTCGATATAAGCATTACCATCATTACCAAACACAAAGTTATCAGAATTAGTAACGGGAATCGCTCGGTTTGCGGACCAAATGATCCTTGAACTGACAATGTGAACGATGCAAACAGTGAATGAAGTGATGTCGGTGTTTGGGTTGAACCCGAACCCGAAATTTGAGGTGTTTGATACGAGGAACAAGCCGTTGTTGTCGATGTATTGCATTTGAGAGCCTTTGAACCCAGGGCTCATTTTGGCTATTTTTCGAACACTTGATAGACATGGTTGAGGTGAGAAAAAGACAAACCAACAAAGCAAAAACAGACAAAAGAATAAGCAGGGTCTCATGATCATGTAACAAAGTAGTCAAATTGAGATCATTTTTTTTTATTTTGAATTCAAATTCTTAACAGAGGAATTAGGGATCTACTGGTTGACTAATTTGCACCAGGTACAGAATTATGAAATTGCGGCATCAAGATGAAACACGGACATCGAGAAAACAAGAAATAAACACAAATTGAGTGAAACAACACGAAAATGAAACCCAGAAAATGAAAATTTCAGCTAAAAACAAGAACAGGTGCACTCATTTTGTCCAGAAGCATCAAAATTGAAAACGAAAAATTAGAAAAAAAAACATAAAGCCGAAAATGATGAGGACAATAGAATTGAAATAATTATCGATAAATCAATAAGTTCTCATAATTCTGGCTACAAAAGAGTCAATAATGAACGAAAGCCCCACCAAAGTACTCTCAATTTCAAATAATTTCAAAATTGGATTACCAAATGGAAAATTCTCACCGAACGAAGGTTCATGAGTAGTCTCAATTTGAACTACAAGAAGCTAAGACTGCATAACTCATTCAACTGAACATACCAAGTATAAATTTGTCCAGCTCATGCCAGCAAAGATGAGAGAGAGAGAGAGTATGGCGGTTTCGTGGAATTAGAAAAGAGATTGAGAAATTGTTACTGGTGAGGTGAAAGAAATAGGAAGATCTGAGGTGGGGTTTCGAAATTCAAAGCTATACAGATGGATTTTGTGTGGCTGACAGCAAGCAGATGATGAGGGGTGAAGTGAAAATGGAAATATTTTGGAAAAAAGAAAAGAAAAAGATTTGACGAAATTAGACGTGGATGTTGATGGTGGTAGATGAGATCAAATTTAATGATGAGGGTCAAACGTCTGCCCAACCAACTTGTACCCGCCACTTCAAGGCGCTTCAAAATAAAATAAACATCTCTCTCTCCTCTTTCTTTTTGACTACTAGATTACTTTTGGAGATATAACTTTCGTCCCAAATTAATGATTTAAGAGGGGAGGTTTTTTAAGAGGTTATTATTATTTGAAGGGTTTTTCTAATGTATGTCCTTGGGTATGTATTAGGTGTAATTAATGAAGCATCAAATTTCCATTTTAATTGAAAATCGTATTTATTGTATTATCTAAAATGGTAACAATTAAGGATCATTAATGATATTCAAAATGTATTAGGAAATGTGGTGCTTCATTAACTGCAACTAATGTATGCCCCATGGGCATACATTAGAAAAACTCTTATTTGAATAATCTTTAAAATGACTTTTTATCATTGGAATAGATGATTTTTTAGGAGGTCACTCCAATCACTTATTCTTCCCCAACCACTTAATCATCTTTCGGTGTTTGATTTTTTTAGTCTCTATATTTAATAATTTTACATCTTAAACCCATATATATATATATATATATATATATATATATATATATATATATATATATATATATATATATATATATATATAGTCAAGAGTTATATTGAGAACTCTGATTTCAAAAAGAACTCTGAGAACTTTCTATTAAGCAATCTAGGCCATTGGATTAAAAAATAATGGTTCAGATTAATTATGGCAATATAGTAAATAATACAAACTAGTTTTTAGGCAAGAATTAAATAAAAAGGGTATATTGGTACTTGTGTAAATAAAATAAAAAATTAAGAATTAAAAAGAAATGTGATTCCACGTTTTTCTCAACTGCCCCAATTACCCTAATTGCAAAAGAAACCTCTTCATTCTCCAACTCACATGTCTCTCTCTTGGCGGTAGAAAAAGAACAGATCTCTCTCTCCCATTCAAAACCAATTCAGGATCGAAATCTCCAAATCAAAAACATCTTCGTCCCCAATTCGTACCTGCAAAAGATTAGGCGGCGGAAGTTGCATCCCAGTTGGTTTCGTGATTTTAAGTTTTCGTGATGGGTGGTTTTAGGCGGCGCAAGTTTCGTCGTCTTCTGCGAGGCCCGATCACATGATACATGTAATAGAGATTCAGATGCTTGAGAGGAAGTGACCAGAGTTGATGTACCGCAGAAATATCCGGTCGTTCAAATCAAGAACAGATCTCTTTAGGTTCATTTTAATACTAATTTTGTTTAAAGAGGTTTTTATTTTATGTGATTATTGATTTTTAATTGATTTGTATGGGAACCATTGATTGACGAATTTAATAGGAATTTAAAACTGTCGCAGGTGGTGGATAACCCCAAATTTGTCAAACATAAAATGAATCCATGATAAAATTCATGTTTTACATTAAACAAATTATTTGTTTAATGACTAAACGAAA
Source organism: Calendula officinalis (assembly GCA_963853835.1). Taxonomy (NCBI): domain Eukaryota; kingdom Viridiplantae; phylum Streptophyta; class Magnoliopsida; order Asterales; family Asteraceae; genus Calendula; species Calendula officinalis. Next base: position 21,504,280 of record OY970827.1, read on the forward strand.
TATGTAACACTAACATAAACAAATAATGACTAAACTAAATTATCATCTTTGTGTTTGTTGCTATTGAGTACTTAAAGATGAATTTAAGTACTCGTTTTACATGTATTTGGATTTTTACGGTAAAATATCATGTATTTGGGTTCTTGCAATTATTAATTAAGATAATATTAATGTTCTTGATTTGGTTGCATATAAGATCTTGATTAGTTCATATATATTCTTGATTAAACATATATGTTTTTTTTATGTTTTGTAGTGGTTCGTACAAAGAAAATTGACAAGTTATACAAGTAAAGAGGAAATGATCATTTTGTGTTAGGCTATATATAGAAGAAAGTTGTTTCAAAAGGGAACACAACCATTTCGATGCATATATGTTATTCCTCGGATACATATATGTCTTTTTTGAAATAACTTTTGACTTTTTGTATGAATAAGTTCAACATGTATGTATTATGTTTGCTTTATCAATTTTGTTGGATTTTGATATATATTTCTGGTTACTAAACATGTTTGTTTTATGTTACATATATCCATAATCATAAATAAAATAAAATTTTGAAATCAATGGCAAAAAAACATATATGCATATTTGTAAAATAACATATATGCACAACTGTAAATAACATAAACACGGACCTGTAAAATAACATGTGTGTAAGAAAAAATTCTGAAAATTAATGCCTAAAAATTAGGAAATTTTCAAAAAAGGAAATAATATTTTTTGGGGTAAAATGTCGTAAATGCCCCTGAATAATTAATATGAATTAAATTAATCAAAATCAATTTACTAAATTATGATTGGTTAATAAGAGTTCTCAGGGTTCTTTTTGAAATCAGGGTTCTCAATATAACTCGACCCTATATATATATATATATATATATATATATATATATATATATATATATATATATATATATATATATATATATATATATATATATATATATATATATATATATATATATATGTGAATCATTAATTATTTTTATAACTATAAATTATAATTTTATCATATTTCAATACTATTTAAGGTCAAGCATTATAATATTTTTGTAAGAGACATTTTATAAAAATATTAAGTTTTATAAATGCTTAATAGTTGTTAAATTACATAAGAGGGGGCATTAAGTAACATTTGATATAAATAAAAGTAAATTAGTAATATTAATAAGAAAAAATATTTGAAAAGATTAACCATTGGAGAAGTTTTTAATTAATAGGTTATTAGATGATTTGACAAATATAATAAGTCATTTGAGAGGTTAACCATTGTGAATGCTCTTAGTCTATTTTAGTATGATTTAGTAAATTTATACTCCCTCCGTCCCTAAATAAAGTTCCAAATTCTTTTGGGCACAACCTTTTACGAGATAGTTAGTGGTGGGGTATTTGGTATTACTTTTGATTAAAATATGAGGTTTGATTGGAGAGAGAAAGTGTTTTAGGAGATAGTTAGTGATGAAAGTATATGTAATAATATTATTATATTAAGTGGGCCCCTTAAGTTTGAGAAATGAGAACTTTATTTAGTGACAAAACTTGAAGGAGAAATGAGAACTTTATTTAGGGACGGAGGGAGTATTTTTCTTGAATCAAAAGTTAGTAAGTTAGTGTTTTGAGTCATACAGTGACATCTAAGTGGATAATATGCATTCTTCGAACATATCATTTTTTTTTGGAATAAACTTCACCTCCTTTTTTAATCTCTTAAGGAATGTCATCTGCAAGTCTTAACTCAAAATCTTTTAAAGGCAAACCCTCAAGGTAACCTTTAGTGGTCAATTGATATTAACCAATTGGTTGTAAATTTATACTGCAACATGTGTTGGACGACATATAATCAATAGTTTTTGGGGTCGGTGTTTCTTTGATGAGGGTTTATAACGAGTTAGTATACCTAAAAAGTGGAGATTTATAGCAAATGAGATGTAGAATCTTAAAGTAGGAAAATTTTGTGTCCCCTATTGACGGATAAGCCAGCTCATAGGGGGTTTGTAAGTAAGAGTATGAGAATGATGTCAAACTTTTCCCTTGTGTTTTATTCCCACATATCGATTTAAGCCTTCACTGAATTTGCTAGAAATGATATTTAGTCCTACCATTTAGATATACTCATAGACTTATTCACTTGATAGGATGACATGTGTATTCCACTAAATACCTCTCCTAATATTATCCCTTGATTTTGACATGTGTCTTCATCTAATGATTAGGCATATGAGTAGGTCTAAGTAGTAGGCCTAAATACCATTACTCGAATTTGCTACAACTATGTTGTGTCAAGCCAACATGAAAGTCTATTTCAAGGTTAAAGTTGTTAACATAACTTCTTGTAATACCCAAAATAGATCTATCATTGTTTTAAGGCGTAGTAAAACATTATATGAGATGTACACAAGAAGCCAATCATTAATTTCTTCCATGTGTTTTGATGTACATGTTACAGTGTTACATACTGAATATAACGTATCGGCTCAACAAAACGGATTACCCCATAGCCTAATGTCTAAACAATGCATAACACCTATAGTTACTTTTACCTATATAAAATGAAAGTACTATTTTGTCTCTGCATATTTGGTGAATGAGGATTGATACTATTTCCTTTTAAATATTTATATTTTATCATTCTATTCATTTGATTAATATAAGTGCTAAAATAAAAAAGTTTAGATTATGAAAGAAAATTAGTAGATTTGATAGGGTATGAAGATTTAATACTAATTAATACGGAGTACAATTTTTTCTTGCTGAATTATTCTAAATCAGAATTTCATAATGAGTTTAGCTTTCCACCTCTACTACTCAACTTTTTTATATTTAATTAACGACACAAATTTCAATTCCTAACACCAAGGACTTCTGAATCCTCTACGCACATCAACTTGTATTGTATGTTATTAAATTCCTCAAGATCCAACAAAAATACCTCAATGATTTAAAAAAAAGGTTTCTCAGTAATTCCAAGAAAACTCAGAAATTATCAACCTGGACAACAAATTTCCAGCTAAAGTTAATAAAATGAATCTAATCTAATTAATTATAAAATATTATAACATGTTTAAAAGGTTGTTTGATAGTTGTTGATTAAGTTAATCTGACTGAATGAGATGTCTGAATGGGTTTGATCACTGACTAAAATCATGTTGTTTAATTATGTTTCTGACTCGCTATGCTGAATTAGGGTTGCCAAAAATAACTGAAACTCATTATACCCACCCGACCATTATGAATTCGGGTAGATTGGTTCGGGTAGTGCAGGTTTCAGATAAGAACATTTGAGTATCGGGTAACTCAAAAATAGAACATGTCGAGTTTAAGATAATATTTTAAGTCGACAAAAAGCTAAAATATCAGTCGATATTACGGTTGGAATGGTCTAACATTTCTCAATTAGTTAACTAGATTCAGGAATTTGTAACGGAGTCGAGTCTACCTTGATGCAACTAGGTGCCACACTGCCACCTATAGCTTCATTTTTTATATGAAAAAAGTGCAACGATTTAACACTGAATGAATCTTTTGATTAATGACTAAATACATATATTCGTCAATAATATATCAGAGTCAATTTTCACTCCAATTTTTGAGGTGCTTAATAGGATCTGTTTGGCAAGGACAATCTGGAAATAGGAGAAAGCAGTTAGTTCATTTGGAGCTTAATTCGTTACAAAGCATACGATTTGAAGCCTTATTTCCCGCTGTTTAACATACGTATCTTCATTGGATTCGAGAGGATGGATCATGCATGGAAGTTTACATGTGATGTTGGATTGCTAATCTTAGCGACTTGTTAAGGGGATATATAATGGCATGGGTTGGTTCATTGCTTCATCTCACAGCAGGTCGGGTTTTCTTAGCGTCATTACGTGTTTTGTGTTGCTTGTTTGGAACTTTGTCACATAAGATATTTAAGTAATTGGCTTTATTTATTAAACCAAAAAACTAAGGGTATAAACTTTTTTTAATACAAAACTAATCGGTTAACCGAGACTCGTAACAGTAAACTAATCAGATAGTCGTTTTCAATAGCTCAACATCCTAAAAGTTACTTAAACATTTAGTAATGTAAATCCATATATGTTGTACTACAATTTGAATATCATGGTTAAATTGTAAATGTTTTATAAATTTGTCGTATAAGTAGTCATTCATATTAAATATGACACGTATGAAATAGAGTATAACCTTCCTTTAAGAATGATCTTATGATCCTGATTTTATCTTACGATCTCAATCTTCAAGAGGCAAAAACAGTCCATAATAAAATCTCGATCATAACAATCTTGCACTTTGTCCGTTCTTAAAAGTGGACAACAAACGAGTATCAAATAAGCAAAAGTTTAGCTGTTCACTTTTACCTCTAATTCCAACGCCTAACACCTTTCTATGCAGGTAAACGTGTATTTTATGTGACAAAGTTCCTAGGATCCAACAAACATACCTTATGAAATGTGAAGTTTAACTACCCCAAGAAAAACAATACCCTATAAAGCAAAAGTATTATATAATACTGCAGCTCTATTAGCATGATCGAATGTGTTTAGAGATACAAGCACCTCGAGCATTGTCAATCTTCTAATAATTAAGAACCAACCTCACATGGGCCTGCTTGCTTAACTTAAAATTTTAAATGATAATGGTAGTCTGGTGTTTAGATTTGGTTTTCATAAGCATAAAATTTCCAAAAGGTCCCCTGTTCAATTCCTAGGAACAAAGAAATACTTCCTTGTGGCTTGCCAAGAGAAATCAGAACACATGTTAAAAAAATGACATGAATCAAATCAAAATGGTTATGTTTTATAGTGTAGTTTGTCTCCTTCATATTAGACATCTGAATAAAAGTATAAATTTGTTAAGTCTCAATTGCCCAATCGGGTATAACAATGATGTTTTATGTGTAGGGGACTAAATCATTTTACGATAAAATCAAACAAACATTAAATGAAGAAAATAAAATAATTTCAAACTCATGTTTTATTTTTACTTTATAATGCATTTGAGACGTTCCCAAATTAACAAGATTTATTTTTTATCTAAAACACTTGCTATATAGGAAAATATTTGCGTTTTGAAAAAATTGACAGCGCTAAGACTCGAACCTCCTGGACATTTCGCATGTATCATGCTAGTCTTTATTAAATTTATGCCGAAGAAACTAAGAACTAATCGTATTATTTAAGATTGACAACAACAAATGACAAGTGGACAAGTCTGAAGTACAAACAAGTGAACAACAAATAATTAACTAGAACATCTTCACGGCCCGTTTAAGAACTACACGACCCGTGTAGAATATATATATATATTGTCCACGTCATGAAAACAATTTACTATTAAGAAAAACGCAGACCCGTGAAGAACTTCACGGCCCGTTAACAAGCAATACAGATGATCAAATTTAAGAGTTTCAACCAGAAAAACTAAAATAGTTTTAAGCCTGAAAAGGTTTGAATTTATAGTTCTAGGTGTATTCTGATCATTTATACGGATATTAAATGAAGCATTATTAAATAAACTTCACTAAGTATACAAGGTTAATAAGTAAAAAAATTAGCATCACAAAATTCCCTATTTTTTACAACTTTTTAGCTAGATAAACGAATAGCAAACACTCTATACAGTCGCAGTGAAACGCAGCCCCTAATTATGCTCGTTAAGTACATTGTTTATTATAATGAGGAACGTAACAGGTTGACAACATTAACCCGTTATTAAATAGTTGAGATTAGGGTTGAACTTTTTGATGCTATTAATTAAATCAGTCGAGTTAAAGTTGAGATATATGAATTCACGAAATACACAAACCTAAAGACGAATTGCCACCCATGTATTAGAAACAAATTCATTTTGTTTGTTCTGATGCCATAAACCAAACACTACTTAAATGATGCTCGAAAACTTTCTTTTCACTAGTACAGAGTCTCATTGTGAGAAATTCATACAAAAACGAATACCTTGAGAAGAAAAGTACAAACCTAATACACGAGGTACAAGCCATCATCCATTAGGCACAAACAACTCATATAACAAAGAGAAGATTCAAGCAATAAAACTAGCCCAAACTATAACTAAGCCCAATTTCAAGATGGGCAAACCCAAAGCAATGTACAAGTACAAATTTGAATGCAGAAAGTACAAGTAGACCTACCATATACTATAACTTATCTTTTGAGGATTAAAAAGAGAAGGGTGAAGCAATAACCCTATCCACCCCTTTAATCATTCTTTCCCTTTTCCCCAAATAAAGTCAAAAATCTCACTGAAAAAATGAGTATAGGGGACAATTCATGTACCCCACTCATGAAACAACTAAACATATCCAAAATAATACCATTCAAGGTTAGGACCAATGACCCCATGGCCCACCACAACCACCATTTCATTTCAGGAATAACCTTTTAAAAAAGAAACACCATCGCCCAACAACCAGGTATGGAAGTCAATTGTAAAATAATGTGTAGGGTTTTGCAGCAACAAAAACGTAACATATTACTATTGTAGATGAAAGAGATCGACAAAATGAAAATCTTGAAAGACTGAGTGCCAATGGTGTCTTCAATCATCCGTCACGGTAAACCGACATTAGTGGCATATTTTATAATGTGTGGGGCCCAAAAATATAAATTTAACTAAGTTGGAATGTAGCTGAAAGTGTATGTAGTGGACAACAAAATTTCCTACAATTTTCATTTAAGAAAGGTGCAGGTACTTCTAATGAGCAAGAAACTAGTAGGGTTCAAATTACAAGTAGGGTTCAAAATTGTACAAACTAAACTAAAACTACTTGCAAATTCTTAAAAAGACAAACCTACAAACCTGCATTTGTCAAAGATTCACCATTAGAGTTAGCATTTGGCTGCCAACAAAACTGTAAATTCTCATACAGATTACTAACCACCGCTTTCCGTTTTTTTGACTTTTCAAAATCACCCACATTTTGAAGTTGACTTTGTTGACTGGGACCTAACCTTAATGACAAATCACATTCATGTTCACCACACTGTTCTTCACTTGTGTACCTCAAATCAACCTTTTTTTGAACAAACCCCATTTCGCCATTTTCACAAAACCTCATTTTTGGGTCCTTAATTTCAATACCGTTTCCGTAATACAGAGGATATACTGACGGAGGTTTAGTAGGTGGAGATTGAAAGGAGAATTTGTTTTTGAGAGATTTATCGTTTGGGATTTGGGGTTTAAGATTAAATTGGGGTAAATTGATGTTATTAGGTTTCATGATTTGGGAATAATAGGAAGCGAAAGGAGTGATTTTTAAAGGATTTTCTTGGGGGGGTTTTTGCAAATTGTTTAAAGAACAAAAACTGGGCTCTCTGTTTTTCATGTTAAGGTAATAAGTTGAAGTGTTGTTTCGTTGACTCCTTGATGTCCTCATTGGTGTGCAACCCAAATTAAGAGCAGCTATAAATAAGTTATAAAACCACAAAAACCAAAGTTATCAAAGTGTTTGTAGCTTTGGATAAACTGAATAAGCTATGATATTTTAGGGTTAAAGTAAACAGATTATTTAGGGCACCTTCAACACAAGGTTGCAAGAAAACGCCAGTTTCAGTAGCTTCATCCAATCTAATTATAGTGTTAATTGCATCATTAGCTCTATCCCAAAGGGTTTGAAGTACCATATACTCTGCCTACTCAAGACCATAGATAACCATTAAAATTAACACAAGTAGAAAGAAAGAAAGAAAAAAAGTGAAAATAGATTCTGTGTCCATTACGAACAAAAAGTGCCCTAAATTCACTTTTTCCATATTTTCCACATAAAGAATCAAAATCAGACCTTTAAAGAAAATCTCTTGACTTGAAATGAGTCATCGGAATTACCTCAGAATTAGCTTTTGAGTACATGATTTCTTCAGCTTTTAGAACAACAATTGGGAGCTTATCTTGCCATTCTTTGTTCTTCCTGGTTGCAGAACTATGGATCTCATTCACAACCCTAAACAAACACACACACACAAACAAACACAGTACCCATGAGAAATTAGAGAGAGAAAGACAGAGTTAGTTAGAGAGAGAGAGAGAGAAAACCTAAAGATTTCTTGAATGAGAGAACCCCTCATGGGTTGATGTCTATCACTATGCCAAGCTCTTCGAACACACTCATAAGGTCTTGGTCCTGGTCTAGGCATCTCAAAAATCACACAAATTCTCTTAGAAATTAAAAAGAAAGAAAACCCATGAACAAAATCAGGTTTTTCTTGCGCTTTCTTTCAAAATTGTGACAAAAACACAGTAACTGAAAGGGGAAATTTAAGGAGAAACAAAACCCACGAATAAAAATAAGTTCTTTCACATGGGTCGTCTTTGATTTTGGAAATTAAGCAATGTAGGTACTGAAATTCAAGAACAGTAGAGAAAGAGAGAGATAAAAAAAAAGGAGTTTTCTTTGTTTCTTGGTCTGTCACTTTCTTTTACTTGCAATCACTCAATAATTTCAAAGAAAGGGTATCAATTTTTTCTCCATTGAAGCAAAATTAGGGTGTGTCCCCCACGCATCCACATGCCTGCTTCCCCATCTCTCAAGGGTCTATGTCCTTGTTTCTCTCTCACACACTTTTACACACAGTGGTAATTAAAAGAAGACGAGAGGTTATTGTTGTATTATCCTTTCAAAATTGTCACTGTCGGTGGCTTTAAACCAAACCCCATCCTCATAACTCTCACAACCTTTAAATCTCTCTCAAACTTTTTCTTTATCATTTTTTTTAGAGTAAATTACACGGATGCTCATTTAAGTTTATTGTAAATTTCACAAATAGTCATTTAGTTTCAAAAATTATACCGATGGTCCTTAATTCTGAAAGGTTTTTCACCGATGGTCCTTTACACTAACTGACGTTAATTTTTTCTGTTAACTTACCCCATGTGCAATGCACATGAGGGTAAAAAAGTCATTTTTCATTTCTTTTCCTTTTATTCTAAAACTAAAAACTTTTATTTAAGATAAAAAAAATTAATTTAAGAATGAAAAGAAATGAAAAATAACTTTTTTACCCATGGGGTAAGTTAACAGAAAAAATAACGTCGGTTAGTGTAAAGGACCATTGGTGAAAAACCTTTCAGAATTAAGGACCATCGGTGTAATTTTTGAAACTAAAGGACCATCCGTCTAATTTACTCTTTCTTTTATTTTGTTGGAATATTCTCTCAAAATGATGTACAGTAAAACCTCTATAAATTAATAAAGGAGCGAATTACATCTAAGGTCTCTGTGGTTTACCACTTATTGCAGTCACAATCCCTAAACTTCATTAAGTACACTGGGTGTCCCTGGTGTTGCCATTTTGCTGCACCCGTAGTCCCTGAAGCAAACGTCCGTTTAAAAACCCTGTTAAATCACCCATGTGCACATCAAATGATGGGTAGTATGGTAATTCTCCACCCCTTCCTCATATTTAAACCCGAGTAAATTACATGGAAGGTCCCTGTGGTATACTACTTATTATAGCCTTAGACCATGAACTTCGTTTATTACACCGGAAGTCCTTGGTGTATATGTTTGTGCTCGTTTGTGTTTGTTTCGTGTACGTTTGTGTTTCTTTATGCTCGTTTATGTTTGTTACCCTCATTCGCGAACCGTTCGTGTACACTAAATTTTCTTAACAAACGAACACGAACACAAATTTTCGTACGATAAGTGTTCGCGAACCGTTCGTGAACACATTTTTTCCTTAACAAACGAACATGAACAAGACCCCGTTCGTGTTCGTTCGGTTCGTTTACATGCCTACAAATGAACACAAACAAGTTTTTGTGTTCGTTTAGTTAAAGAAACGAACACGAACAAAGGCCCGTTCGTTCGTTTACGTTCGTCAACATCCATTCGTGTTCGTTTGTTTACGTTCGTTTGTTAGTGTTCGTTTGAGTTTGTTTATGTTCATTTGTGTTTGTTTTTGTTCGTTTGTGTTTGTTTCGTGTTCGTTTGTGTTTGTTTATGTTTTTTTGTGTTTGTTTCGTGTACGTTTATGTTTCTTTATGTTCGTTTGTGTTCGTTTATGTTTTGTTACCCTCGTTCACGAACCGTTCGTGAACACTAAATTTTTCTTAACAAACGAACACGAACAAGGCCCCATTCGTGTTCGTTCGGATTGATTTTTCAGGGGGTTGGTGGCGCGACAATAAAGGTTGAAGTGTATACACCAGAGACTTCCGGTGTAATAAATGAAGTTCAGGGACTAAGGCTGTAATAAGTAGTATACCAAAGGGACCTTCCATGTAATTTACTCGGGTTTAAATATGAGGAAGGGGTTGAGAATTACTATACTACCCATCATGTGATCATGTGCACATGGGTGATTTAACAGGATTTTTAAACGGACGTTTGCTTCAGGGACTACGAGTGCAACAAAATGGCAACACCAGGGACTCCCAGTGTACTTAATGAAGTTTAGGGACTATAGCTGCAATAAGTGGTAAACCACAGGGACCTTAGATGTAATACGCTCTTAATAAAGTTGTGACTAGGATATTTTATTAATTTAGCGAGAGTTTAATTTATCGATAAATTAATAAATTATTAATTTAAAGATAATATTATTATAAAATCAACTTATCTATTACGTATTCACATATTCACAGGACCTTCAAAATTCTGCATCACATTCACATTCACAAGACCTTCAAAATTCCCACATTAATGAACTTGTCAAGTTCAATGTACATAGATTTAGATTGATCACTATAAAATGTCTAATGATAAATTTTAAAAGATGAATTCAATATAGATTTGAAGTTCATAAAAAACAAGTGACTATAGATTCATTTTTTACTTGATAACTCTAGAATTTTGGAATTTTATTTTTAGTAATTATTAATTTATAGTTTGGTTGGACTAATATATTTACATTAGGATTTCAAAAAAATTATTATCTTATTATTTTATCGATTGGGGTCCGATTTTGTACTAGTCCCAAGTTGGGACCGGATAAATTATTAATTTTGTCGAGGTTATTAATTTATCGAATATTAATTTATGGAGGTTTTAATGTATAAACAAATGGTTACTATTTTGCTTTTGGTAGATATTGTTTCCACAGGATTGAAGATTAGTCTAAGTTACAAGATTTAAAGCGAATATAAGAAGATATGAAATGACTAAAGTGGCAAACTTGAATTAATTATATAGATTTTTAGGTTGATAATTCAGGTCACTCTAAAAGAATTAGCTAAATGATTTAGAATATAAAAAGATAGTTAGCTAAATGATGATGTTATAAAAGAGTTTAATGTGATACTCCAATTGTATACTCTCTAGTCTTATTATCTAGATTTAACATAGTTTGTAATGAGTGAACCAAAGTTTCATTCAAATAAAGAGTTATTGGTAGTGTTAGTCTGTTTTTGTATTCTGCACTTTATAGTGTATTAAATTACTTAAATCAATAAACTTATTTAATCTTGAAAATTATTGTGTGTTATTTTTATTAATCATACTTTCTTGTCTTGTTGTTTTCTACTGCCATAATACTACATATTGTATTGTTGGGATCCAATAATTTCAGGTGTTGTATGGTTACCAGAAAACGACACACCAGAGTGTTGCTTGTGGCGGTAATCGGGAGGCGGAGGTGGTGTACCGCCATGTTCAAATTAATTTTTTGGCTAATGCTTTACCATATTATGAGTAATTTTGTTCGTGGGTTTGTTTTAAAAAAAAGTTAATGTTGGCTAGTGATTTGAAAGTCCTAATTTTGTTGATTCAAATAAGATGGAAATACACATAATTTTTTTCAAACAGTGCAAGAATGTATCTGGTGTGGGTGGGGTTAAAAATAATTAGGATTCTAAGTTTTATAAGGGTATTATATTCATTTAAAAATATTAACTACTTATCGTCAAACTTAACGGGAAAAGGACAAAACTTGCAAAAACTGAATACCACGAGACCTAAATTGCAAGAAAAAAATAAAAAGGACAAAACTTAATAAATTTGAAATCCACATGGAGATTCTGTAATTTATTAAAAAAAAAAAAATTAATTAGTTTTAATTACTCCCTCGGTCCCTTAATAAAGTTCTTATTTTCTTGGGCACATGTTTTTAGGAAATGTTAATGGTGGATCCTTAATGATAAATTAGATTAAAATATAAGAGTTTTTTTTTTTTAGAGAAAAAGTCTTCTAGGAGATAGTTAGTGGTGGAGTATATGGTAATAATATTATTTTATTGAATGGATCCCTCCAATTTGAGAAATGTGAACTTTATTTTGGGACAAATATTTTAAAAGAAATGAGAACTTTATTAAGGGACGGATGAAGTAAATAAAATGCATCATATATGGTGATAAAATGCTTAATATTTTTAAAACTGTATCTAAACTAGCGGGAATTTACCCGCGCGTTGCTGCGGGATGTTTTTATATAATATTCAAAAGATTGTTTACTAACGTTTACATAACATCCAAAAGATTATTTACATTAGTAAGTGTTTCAGTTATTCATATAATACACAAAAGATTGTTTATTGTCTTTAAGTAACATCCAAAAGATTATTGACAACAGCGACGAGTGTTGATGTTATTCAGCTGATCGTTTTAGGCTTTTTTGCTGTGGTATCTGCATAAGTTAAAATATATTGTAAGCAAATTGTAAGTAAAATGTAGTGATAATGGGACGATCAGAAGACCCGTTTGGTACCACTACCAAAATATACCAGGTAGAGCCATTATTCACACATGTAACCTACTATATGTGTTTTAACATATTAGATCGAGAGAACTCCTAAATCAGTAAATCCTTTGATACAAATATTAAATCGAGAGAAGTTTGGGAAAAAATTCAAATGGGGCGTGTGACCCGTTCTGGTAAATCCTTTGATACAAATATTAGATCGAGAGAAGGTGCAAAGAAAATGTCAAATGGGTCGGGTGAACCATATGCGACCAGAACCACATATTACAGCTTCACCCATTATTCACACAAAGAAATTGGAAAAAAGAAAGGCGAACGGACCAAATGACCCGTTTCGGACCAGAACCAATAAATATCAACTCGATGATATGAGCCGGTATCATCTTAAGTTTAGGTTTTATACATAATGTAACAACTTTAATTTGGTGTTGTTGCTCTGGATTGGACAAAAACTTAAATATCTAAAAATGAGCTAATGGTTTAAAAGCGGCCAAAGCATGTTAAAGTAAGCAAAATTTGTTAAACAACTGATTATGGGTTGACTTTATTTTCCACAACTCAATGTAGGAGTATTATTCAGAAGCAAATAATTACTTTCAAAATTCATATCTAGATAACCACTTGGACAATAAAGACTGTTAGTGACTATGAATTTGCTTCTTGGGCGTCTGATCAACACCTATAAATTCAATAATATCCCTTTAACAAAGTGTAAGGAAAACACCTATGTTTTTATCTCAAAATTTAAAAAAGTAAATCATGTAGACTGAAATTTGAAACTTTTAATGAGAAACAAATATGAAGAATCTAAAAAGGTGTTAACGGTACTTTTTAGATCGGTTTCAATGACCAAAGTTAATCCAGTATCTCCTAAAAGTCAGTAACTTAACAATATTTTATTTGAATTTTTTTCAAAAATAGGCGTGATCGGATACATATTTTCACAAATAGGCTTGTTTCTTTTTTGTTTTCAAAAATAGGCTTTCCGCCGTCCCCGAGGCCGGCTTCCAATTAAAACCGGACTCCCCGAGGCCGGCTTCCAATTAAAGCCCCACTCCCGAGGCCGGCTTCAGTGTACTTGATGTGACCACCGATTTGGACAACTCCCCGAGGCCGGTTTAGGGGCTTCTCTGACACACGCCTCCATGAGGCCGGCTTCAAGTACACAAAATTTTGTGTGTGAAATTTGAAGAAAGAGTATGTGCAGTGAGAGGAGGTTTCAGAGAGAGAATGAATGTGGTGGTATGGAGTATGGAGTTTTGAGACACAATGATTCCTTGTACTGTACAAGTAATTAATGGGCATAAAAATTATTCGGAAAAAAGAAGAGTGTTTTAAGCGAAAATGGGAAAAAGGGAATGGGTTTCTGTGGTGATGACACGTTGCACCTTTGGTCTCTCCATTGTGAGACGCAATGATTCAATTGTGTTTATATTGCTTACATTGGCTGTCCTTATGTTTAAAGGATGTTGATTTATGGTTTTATTGCAGGTCTTTATTCATGTTACATAAATAAGGTGTTTTAAAGGATGATGATTTTTGAATTTAAATTTGTATCCAGTAACTGTGTTTAATATAATTTGTATCCAGTAACTGCGTCTCACAATGGAGAGACCAAAGGTGCAACGTGTCATCACCACAGAAACCCATTCCCTTTTTCCCATTTTCGCTTAAAACACTCTTCTTTTTTCCGAATAATTTTTATGCCCATTAATTACTTGTACAGTACAAGGAATCATTGCGTCTCAAAACTCCATACTCCATACCACCACATTCATTCTCTCTCTGAAACCTCCTCTCACTGCACACACTCTTTCTTCAAATTTCACACACAAAATTTTGTGTACTTGAAGCCGGCCTCATGGAGGCGTGTGTCAGAGAAGCCCCTAAACCGGCCTCGGGGAGTTGTCCAAATCGGTGGTCACATCAAGTACACTGAAGCCGGCCTCGGGGAGTGGGGCTTTAATTGGAAGCCGGCCTCGGGGAGTCCGGTTTTAATTGGAAGCCGGCCTCGGGGACGGCGGAAAACCTATTTTTGAAAACGAAAAAGAAACAAGCCTATTTGTGAAAATATGTATCCGATCACGCCTATTTTTGAAAAAAATTCATTTTATTTTGTAGGTGAAACGGCAACCAAATTAACAGCAAATAAAGATCTATTAACCCTAATATGAAAGCGAATCTATAAATCTTAATCTGAAAGCACAAAGGTGAAAATTAAGAAGACAAAAGTTAAAAGAAAAAGATAATTGATTAAACTCACCTTTATAGACGAAGATTGTAAATCCTTTCAGACGTTGGGAAATGGGAACTGTGGTACGAACGTTTAACCCCAAATTCAAAATAGTAATCGGCACTTACCTGAAGTAGGGTGGACTGATGTAGGAAGGATACGAACAATAAATATGTGCAAGAAACCCCAAAATCGAGAATTGAAGAACAAAAATGTATGAGAATGCAGCGAAACGAAGAACAGGTGCGTGAACTAATTCAATGGCCATGACGGTTAGAAGGAGTTTGTGTTTGTAGGTAGAGTATGGTGGAAAATTTTAGGTCTGTAGGTGAAACAGATGGCAAGCGTTTAACCTACGGCAAAGCATGAGGTGTTTTCACTGTTCATCAAGTTCTAAAATGTAATAGATATACTAGTGACGTTGATAGCACGGCCCACGTGTATAGCAAAAGCCGATCCATGTGATTATCGGAAGAAATTCTTGTAATGATTTTAACTTTTTATCCAAATGTGGGTATAACTTCTAATCTCTTATTTCCATGCCCAATTTCCATGGCATCTTGCAATTTCATGTTTTGACCAGAATATTTTGGGATAATTATAATACATGCACAAATTCTTTGATTTTTTGAAAGACCTACAAGAAAAATAGAAAATGTCAAAATTTTACTACTAATTAACTGTTTTAAGTTGCAATTTCGATAATTATAATATTAAAAATAAATAAAAACAAAGTTCCATGTGATAATCATACCAGTGCAGTTCTTGGTTTCTTGCAGAACCTTGTCAATTACCTGGCAAAACAAATACGGCAAGTTTATATACCTCAAAATGCAATTGCATATAATTTCTAACCGAAGAATATAGCAACATATAATTACAATATGCATCAACACCCACACAATCAACTTTTGTCCTTTTTCATGACTTCTTTTTCATAAATACTTCAAAATGGCTGCAATAACAATATAAAATTTAAAATCTGGTCAGCTTGTGACCTATATGTGTGTGTGTGTGTATATATATATATATATATATATATATATATATATATATATATATATATATATATATATATATATGATGAATCAAATAGGTGAAAAGATCCATATTATATTTAAAGGAAATGCTAACAAGTGCTCTAATGGTAATGGTTAAGAAAATGTTGTGGCTTAAATTAATTGTAAACTACCTAATAAAAACCCACCCCTATGCATTTTATTAACCAACTTTAATTAATTATGCTTTCTTTGTTGTACATTAACCACTTTAACCCGATCCGGTCTGTTTTGACCCGTACTTAAAATGTCCATTCCAATCCAAGCCCATTGCCCGACCCATGAAAGATTAACCTTTTTCTGACCCAGCTTGCACGACATTGCAAATCTCTCCTGTTATGTCAAAGATTGCAAGTTTTGAAGTAGCAACTTCTTCACCAAAAATAACTTACAAACAAATCATAAGACTTAAAAATACATTCAAAAGCAACATGAGAAGCTTTCTGATCCATGAGCTAAACAAAATAATAGTACTGAAAAGAAAAGATTTTTAAGATATTGATGATGTCATCTTGCTAGAAAACAAGTAAATTATGTAAAATTTTATTTAACTAACATGACACAATATTAAATGTGTCAGGGTCAGGGTTGGGTCAAAAGTCTAAACGGGTTAGGGTCGTATACAGATAAGTCCACCTAACCTGTTTAATAAGCGGCTCATGATCGGGTTGGGTGGTTAAGTGTAACACCCGTATTTTTAAAACATCGTTTAAATCATTTAAAATACATTTTCCCAATATTTGACATATTGTCCAAAGTACAGTTTAACAAAAACTTTAACACTTATATCAGAGTTTACAAAAATACGGTGTCACCAAGTATATCAAAACCATAGGCAGCGGGATCTAACTAATAGCTCCCGAGCTAAACATCTCTAGGCCACTTCTAGTGCAACCTTCTATCACTTCAAACCTGTACCTGAGTACACAGCCACAAACAAACGTAGTACGTGAGACAAAATAGTCTCGTGAGATACATGGGTTTTAGACCCCAATGATAATAATCATTTCATAAATATATAAACATATATATATACCACATCAATACCGTCTAGTCACCCTAGTGTGACCCTATCAACCTTGCTTACCTAGCAATCACGTCTTACTATCGGGTTGCCCCCGAACTAGCTAGAATCACATACATAACTAGTTATCGGGTTGCCCCCGAGCTAACTAGAAACAAGGTATCGGCAAAAGGATCGCCCACGCTACCGATACCTGTCTTACCCACCGGAATACGTCCAATGAGTAAGACTACTAACGTGGAAGAGTCGATGGGAAATCCATCCCAACTGCCCCTCAATCCACACCTCATGATCGGGAGTCGCCCGTATCATCACATCATCTCGACTACTAACGTGGAAGAGTCGATGTGAAATCCATCCCAACTGCCCCTCAATCCACACCGCATGATCGGGAGTCGCCCGTATCATCACATCATCTCGACTACTAACGTGGAAGAGTCGATGGGAAATCCATCCCAACTGCCCCTCAATCCACACCTCATGATCGGGAGTCGCCCGTATCATCACATCATCTCAATCTCATCATAACCCTATGGTTATGCCAATCTAGCTCTCGGCTATCACTTTCATCATCAAGCAAGTTAGTTATCTAATAATAACTATATATATAGCTAGTTCAACATAAAGAACGCACCTGTATAGTCTCACGGACTCCATCATAAGCAATCCACACATGCTTCTACATCTATGAACCCTAAGAGGTCCATATTCACTTATTTCATAATATACAATTCTTGTCTATCGACACCTTAACACTTTTATCTCTTCGTGACTATAATACATAATTATTACTAGTCATATCATAATCATTTTCATGTACATTCGTTCTTTTCTTTTATTAGTAATTATTACCAATAGATACTCATTACTTATCAAATCATTTCCAATTGCTTTACTAATACATAATTATTAATAAAGACTCAATACACATTCTTTTACTCCATAACTTCATTATTATGGTTCCTTAATAAAGATTTCACAATTACTTTAGTTTATCATATTTGTTTCCAAATTCATCAATCATACTAGACTTATTCTAGTATCACATTACACATACTTCCTTATCTTTTCAGTCACTATCTTTATCAAAACATTTATTAATAAATACCCATAACATATCATATGTATTTTCAAAAACCATTTGCTATGTACCCAGTTTTAAAAGTCTCATGTACTCACCTTAGCAATAAGATGCTCCAACCGTATTCTTTCCGCCAATTTCTTTGCTCCAACAATCAATCAGCTTTCCAAGACTTCACCAAAAGCCTAATACATAAATCACAACATGATCAACATCACATACTACTACTAATGTGTCCATCTATCTCTAGATAACACTTATTAACACATTTCCCCCAATTATGGAAGCTTACCAAACCCTAGGTTTAACCAACCCTCAAGATTCTTGCAATTCATAATAATACACTTGTTCCCTTTAATAATATACCATCTATTAGGTGTATACATCATTTATTTCACCATTAACCATAACCCCAATAACTAGGGTTTCAAACCCAAGCCTAGAAATCCATAGATCTAAAGCTACCATGATCAAGAAGTAAAGATTTACCTTTAATCTTCAACTAGGAGTGAAGTATCACAAGATCTGACCAAGAAATCAGCTCCAAATGACCCTTTGCACTCAAAATCGTATACAAACTCGCTGGGAGAGAAACTAGGGTTTGCAAATGACATGAATGAGCCAAAACCCGATTATAATGCTGCTCGACCAAAGTTCACGGCGTGAACTTTAGTTCGCGTCGCTAACTTTCCCTACTTGCAAACATCGCGATCGCTAACTGGTCGCGAACTACTTCACGCCCGAAGGCCAAAATCTCTGAAGACGGTTCCCGATCGGGAACCATAGTTCGCGTCGCGAACTTCCTAAGGCAGCAGGGCTGCACTTTTTCACCTTTGTCTCGACCCGGTTTCGCCCATAACTTTCTCGTACGGTGTCCAAACGACACGAAACCAATTCCTACGTTCTTTAAACGATTTATCCTTATTTATCATATTTTTGTACAATTTATTTATTTACAAATTCCGGGTCGTTACAACTATCTACCCCTTAAAAGGATTCCGCCCTCGGAATCGTTAAGAATTTCAACCCACATACACCCGAGCATTCCGCTCTCATTCCCTTGTGGTCATTACCACCAAACTTTCCTCACTCCTATTCCGTCAACATTACATATTCAAACATTCACCTAACTCCATTAAGTCCGAACGATCAAGACCCCATTTAGAATAAGGTCATAATACTTAAACGGGTCAAAATTTCACAATTTGACCATAACACCGACACTCTTTTGACCGATCCTTTTATTCACATAACAATGGTATGGCACAATCATACCATCAACTAGTTGATTTAAACGAATGTCAAACTCTAGCTTTGACCCAACCGATATATCCGACATTGATATATCTCCACATTATCTACCCTTTGACTTAAGCACAAAGTCAACTCTACTTTAACATTTTCCCTTCTCGTTAAAGATCCCATAAATCCTCCTTTCCTTTATAATTGACCTTTAATTTATGATCCATTTATAATCATATACTCGACTAGCTACATAACCCGCCCCATGGGCGGGTATGCTTCAAAATTTAGTATGTAGAAAAATCCCAACAAATATTAATAATTTTACAAATGACAAATATTGTAGCTGTAATGATGAATTGGTAGAAAAATCGATACATTAAGAAATGTTACATAAAATTTGCAAACGAAATAAGAAGAAAATTGTGTTTTAGAAGTTGCAATCGGAGCAAATTGTGTTTTGGTAGAAGGTGGTGTTGTGAATATTCCATTAATAGAAAGGCTATTTTGATAAAACATATTTAACGGTGGACCTACGTCAATTAATTATTAATAATTAATAAATAACCAGAATATGATTAACAATAAAATTTGTATGCACAAAATAACTTTAATTTATTAATAGGATGAAATCATGATCTACTTACATGATAATTGACTAATACGTGGAGCTATCATAGGCATTGGCGATATAAATGATGTACCTACGCAATATATAAAAAATAATTATACAATTAGTTTCGATTTTTTAACAAAAAGTTTCATATTTTGAGAGTTAATGTAATAAGCTAAGACTTTATAAAATTATAAACCTAATAAATAATTTAAGAAATGAGTCCATTAAATACTTAAAACATATATAATGTAAAAAAGGACAATGTTAAAAGGAATTGTTGGGCTATGCAGAAGTGTCAAAAGCAGCCCAATCGCAAAGCCCACATGTCAACAACTAAAATGGTGTCATGGGCTATTTAGCTGTTTATAATTTTTATTCAGATAACGAAAAAATTCAGATAACGAAAATGAACGGATCCAGAGGTTTCTTTCGGTGGTTCAAATTGATCATTTGAATCCGACGGGCGATGTATTTCAAGAATTGTTGAATTAAAGCTTTGAGTTTAGGGGTTTTGAAGCCATTGCAGCTGTTCTTTGTCAATTGATCGTTAAGGAGAAAAGCTTGTTCTAATTGTTGAGTATCATTACATAATGAGGAACCGATGTCTGGACGAGTCGATCGATTTGCGAGGCCTTGTAAGTTTACAATTCCTTTGTTGATAGATTAATTCTCTACAGGTGATTTGGTTATGTTAATTCGAAATTGTGTGTGATCCGATATATATTGGGTTAGGATTTAGGGGCGAAAATTAGGGTTTGGGTCAAGTTCGTTAGCAAGAATTTCAGATTTAACTTGAATTACTCGTTAGGAATAATTTCAAATTGTGTGTGATCTAATATAAATTGCGTTAGGCTTTAACTTGATTTGCAGGCAGGACCCTTATGACTACATTGTGACAAAATTGTTACTAATATTTTTCATAATTTAAACAAAAGGTTCATTTTACTTACCGTTCTTAATATTTTTAAGCATGGAGTGGGACCTAAGGTAGAAACTTTGAAGGCTGAAATCGCAAAGGTGCGGATGGGGTAGAGGTGAGTCTTCTAATTGTACATTTAATCAGGCTTGAAAGCTTGCTAAAACAACTATATAAAAGTAACTAATACATAGCAATTATAATGATTTTCAAGAAGGTTTTTTTATTAAATAGTTTAGCCCATAATTTTACTCGAGCAGTCCTATGAACAATTCAAAATCCACAACATAAACACTTAAAAACACTATATTTTACAACACATCTTACTGCCACGGGATGAGTTCATAATCAGATTTAAAATAATTAAAAATATAAACTATTCTGAAAATATAAAACATACCTGGAATTTCAGTGTTGCACAATTACTTGAACAACAGTTTTTCCGAATGAGCAATAAGTTAATTTCGTTGTTATGCAGGCTTCATGCGATGAGTGGTATAAAATTTTTGTTATTTGCTGCACCAAATGAAAACAGATTTTGCAAATGAATCGTTAGCACATGTATGTGTTTTACACCTCCTTAAAAATTGAAAATTTATTGAATCAGTTTATTTCAATACAAATATTTTAAGAATAACACTTATCTTGATTTGTTTGTAGATCGAAGAAGATGGAACGACAGAATATGCAAATGGGGTGAATAATTTTTCTGTAATTGTATGCCATATTCAGAAATTCAGAAAAGTTGGTTATATGATGGTGGAGAAATTCAAAGTACGTACTATTTCCTTAATCTTTTGGAGTTAGTTATGGTAAATTTAAAAATCCATTTAATTTTTCATAAGAAAGTTTAACATATATTTAGTGATGAAAATGCATATAGTGAAACTGTAAAAGCAAACACAACCTAAAATAGTTGCTTATTTCAATTTACATCTTTCTCCACGTATTTTGAAATAATTAAACATTTAATAGTCAAACAGTTTGATTGCATATAGTCAAACTGTTTGACTATTAAATGTTTAATTATTTCAAAATTAATTTTATGAGTTAACGGGATATAGTGATGCTAATGCATATAGTGAAACTGTAAAACTCAATATGATTAAAATAGTTGCTTATTTTTCAATTTACATGTTTCTCCCGGTATTTAAATAATTAAAAAAAACTATTTTAATCATATTGATTTCATAGGTTGGGCCTATTGACTTTTACAGTCAAACAGTTTGACTCTATATAGTCAAACTGTTTGACTATTAAATGTTTAATTATTTCAAAACTAATATTATGAGTTGACTGGATATAGTGATGCTAATGCATATAGTGAAACTGTAAAACTCAATATTATTAAAATAGTTGCTTATTTTTCAATTTACGTCTTTCTCCACGTATTTAAATATTCATAAAAAACTATTTTCATCATATTGATTTGATAGGTTGGGCATATTGATTTTTAAAGTCAAACTGTTTGACTGCATATAGTCAAATTGTTTAAATTATATGCAGTCAAACAATTTGACTATTAAATGTTAAAAGAATTTCAAAAATAATTTTATGAGTTGACTGGATATAGCCAAACAGTTTGACTTTAAAAGTTAAACTGATCTGATTGGCCACGTTTCGTCTAATAAATCATTTTTTTTGAAATTGATATTTAGGTTGTGCGAGTTTGACTTTTACAGTCAATTTGTGAGAACTGCTTGGTTGCAGAATATAGAGGGTTATATTGAAAATACAGCATGGAAGATAATATTGATCCTACCAAGGTATAATATGATCTCTTATATGATATGTTAATTACAAAGTAATATTGTTTACCAGGTGATATGGTTTTTTAAAATCGTATATATAAAATACCTGTCAATTGAAGGCCTTTGTTTTTCTTTCAGAGCAAAATTTCCCTGCAAGATCATAAAAATTATATCAAGAACTTAATATGTAAAATCATATGAGGTATGAAGCGGAATTATTTGATTTATGGAAGAAGAAATTTTTTTAACCCAATTCAATTGTAGGTATATTTATGACGTAGGAAGCAAACAAAAGTTGAATATGTACCTTCAGCGTTGGGCAGAGATTGGTGATGCAGGGGATGAAACTTGTAAGTTTTTATTGATATTTGCACGGTTTATATGGAGGTGTATAGTTATTGTGCTCCCGAAAAAAATGCAATAGATTAGGTAATACGTCTAAATCCGTTAGGGAATTATAATTGTATTTGAGGTTAAGAATCAATCTTTTAAATATTTCAAAAAGTTAGTTGATTGGGATTTCAAAAGAATCGGTATTTATAATAGGATAAAGGATATTGGTTATGTTACGGATTTAAACGTATTTAATTGTAGTTAATGTTAAGAATCAATCTCGTAAATTTGTTAGATTTCAAAAGATCCTGTAATTATAATAGGATATTGCCTTGTTACGGATTTAGATGTATTTTATTTTAATTAATGTTAAGAATCAATCTGGTAAAATTGTTAGATATTACAGGCTGTAAATTCAAAGTTATGAGATAGTAATCCCATGAAAATCGGGAAATCACTAACTGTTGCCTAATCGAGCGAACGAATTGCTGACTTTGTGAGGAAAATAGTTGACCAATCATGGGATTACACGTGGAATAAAGGAACAATGAGGGAGCTGCATTAGGATGAGTTGTCAAACTCTAATCAAATGTACCTGCATATATAGGTTAAGATTCCCAAATTCAATCTTGACAACACCCAATCGGGTCAAAGTCATATAATCCGACTACAACTATTTCAACTACTCCATTAATCCCTTTTTTTTTTCAAGTATATACCATCGACGCATTATGCCCTCAACATTCACTAATAGTTCATAACGAAAGTCAAAGCCCATATTTGACTAAGTCAACCAATCACAAGTTGGTTAACCTTGACTTTTGCGTGAAGTCAACCAAACTCTTTCAAACTAACAAATTTCATGCTCACGGGGCAACATCACTAATTTATCACTTCCGGTTCTACTCATTATTGTTCTCTTAACAATTGTCCCCGTTTTTCCACACTTTCAATTTCTCCCCAATTATGCGAGAGTCGTACATATACATAAGGTCACACCGACCTTTACCGAATCTTAACCATCATTTGGTCACTCATGCCATCATTTAGTATTCTTTCAACAATTTTGCATCACATCGACCAGTTCTATAACTTTTATTCTCAATTATCGGTATTAGATCTCCTATCGACACATTCCTCAATTTCATGCAAGTCTATCATAACTTGGTTACCAAATAATAATTTTCTCACTAGGAGTTTCTCTTTCCTCTTATCCTATAAATCGTAGGCATCCCCTACACAAACACGGCTTAAATGCAACCCGCATTTCAAACAAATTCTCACTTATCATACAGTCATAACCATACACATTAACCACATAGTTCTACATTCATCATATATACATAAACATATACACATATATATACACATTAGTACACAGACACAACAATTCATACTTTGACTATCATATCAAGATGATTGGAAAGCCTCCAATCCATCCAGACCCAAATTGTCACAGTGATTAGAACATCTCCAATCACAGGATGGAACCATTGGGATTCGCCCAACCGATTCCACCCCCAAACATCATAGGAGCCGGGGATCCCCCGAACTACCACATCATCTTTTCCTCATTCTATCGATTTCGGATACCATACTAGTATACCTCTTTTCTCATCACATAATTTCACTACTAGGTTACACATTCAACCGACTATTTATTCATCATGCAATTAGCACGTTTCCCATGATATCACATTATCATTTTCTTTCATATTTAACATATTTCCCATTGGACATACTACTTAACACGTTTCATATATAATTACATTTCCATTTTCATATGCTTTCAAAGGTCATCTCATAATGCACATGCATTATACCCCGCGGGTAAACTATTAAAATCTCCGATTATTATTTACCGTTTCGATTACACATTGATCACCCTTAACCGATCCATTTCCTTATTACCAAATTTCCAAAACTTCTGTCACCACCGGGTACTCATCAATTTATTCCATTAACCATATCTCACCGGCCAACCCGGTCATCTTCGAGTCACCCAATCGACTCCGGTTTACACTCGTGACCCATGACTTAGCACCCAATAGCTCAACACTCGATTTTCTACTTTCATACATCGTGGGACTTAGGATTATTCCTTTCCCAACCGTAGTCTCACACTACTCTACGTCATGTACCGTCGTACCATTACTATGACCTTTTTATCAATTATTACTTTCTTACCCTTAGTATTGAATCCATGAATCCCGTCCCAAAACTTACTATGGCTATATGCCAACTTTCATTCAACCATTTTTAACAATCAAAATTCGTCATTCCCGAAGCCTATTCTTTTCCACGTGTTTTCCATTTATGAGTTCCAAGACATCACTAAACCTTAGTCATTCTTTTCTTTACCATTCACGTATAACAATCATTACATTACTTATCCGGATTTCCGCCGAACATCCAAGTTCCATTTCTAAAATTCCTATACACACTAACATTTCTTACCATGACTCGGTATTTCTTTATACCATCATCCTATTATTGAAAACATTTATCAATCTCGCGTCTCATCCTTTTATGCTACATAATAGCATCAACCCTTACATCCTTACCACATGCGACACACCGATCCATATCATTCCCATTATATAATTTCGATACACATACTAGCCGGGAAGACTATTCCCAAAATAAATTCCACGTCATACGACCCATCTTTACTTTCTATAAGCACCAATTCGCGCAATAGCTAAGCAATTAAGCCACGATCACATAATCATCAATTTGACCTAAGGTCTCCGAGGTTTCATCATGAACCCCCCTCTATATTTTCTTCCGGGCAGACTTCCCCTTTCAACTCACTCGTGAGTTCCTTTCACAACCTCTTGCACCGTGCTCTCTTTCCCAAAGCTTCATACAACACATTCTACCGTGTCAACACCTCATCCTTCAATAATGGTGACGCCAATGTCGCCATATCGTTCTTCCTTCATTTGCTACTCTCTAGCACTTGCTAAATCTACCGAATCCACCACATCGTGACCTTCGGCTCAAAACTTCCGAATTACACATAGGATTTACACGCTATGAAGACCCTATACAACATTCTTCAATTTCTTCCGATTAGGTCTTGCTACCTTTTTATGTAGGTAACTTCCACTACGGACTTCGCCATTCGGTGACTCTTCCTTCGTACGGGTATTGGAATCATTCCACCTACCCTCATTCATTCGATTATCCAAAATCTGGTTCATATCCTTATTCATAATTCTTCCCAATTTAGTAGAGCTCGTCCACTTTTCACATTCATTCTTTCGCCATACCAACATATCCATCAAACAAAATTCAAACGGTCGACTCGACAGTCGAAAATAACATAATTAGATCAAAACATGGCATTTCTCATAGGGGTCGGCCCTATCATACGAATGCCCTACGGTCTCAAAAGACTCACATTGCACATCTCATAACAACTTCTATAGGTCCCCTAGGTTCAACCCTAAACTTAACATAAAGTCTCAAGGTCAACCTATTGATCTCAAGGAATCTTACATTCCTATTGCTACAGTCTAAGACTAGGATGGATATCCAACCTAATTCACTTAAACTATAGCTCTGATACCAAGTTGTAACACCCGTATTTTTAAAACATCGTTTAAATCATTTAAAATACATTTTCCCAATATTTGACATATTGTCCAAAGTACAGTTTAACAAAAACTTTAAAACTTATATCAGAGTTTACAAAAATACGGTGTCACCAAGTATATCAAAACCATAGGCAACGGGATCTACCTAATAGCTCCCGAGCTAAACATCTCTAGGCCACTTCTAGTGCAACCTTCTATCACTTCAAACCCGTACCTGAGTACACAGCCACAAACAAACGTAGTACGTGAGACAAAATAGTCTCGTGAGATACATGGGTTTTAGACCCCAATGATAATAATCATTTCATAAATATATAAACATATATATATACCACATCAATACCGTCTAGTCACCCTAGTGTGACCCTATCAACCTTGCTTACCTAGCAATCACGTCTAACTATCGGGTTGCCCCCGAGCTAACTAGAAACAAGGTATCGGCAAAAGGATCGCCCACGCTACCGATACCTGTCTTACCCACCGGAATACGTCCAATGAGTAAGACTACTAACGTGGAAGAGTCGATGGGAAATCCATCCCAACTGCCCCTCAATCCACACCTCATGATCGGGAGTCGCCCGTATCATCACATCATCTCGACTACTAACGTGGAAGAGTCGATGGAAAATCCATCCCAACTGCCCCTCAATCCACACCTCATGATCGGGAGTCGCCCGTATCATCACATCATCTCGACTACTAACGTGGAAGAGTCGATGGGAAATCCATCCCAACTGCCCCTCAATCCACACCTCATGATCGGGAGTCGCCCGTATCATCACATCATCTCAATCTCATCATAACCCTATGGTTATGCCAATCTAGCTCTCGGCTATCACTTTCATCATCAAGAAAGTTAGTTATCTAATAATAACTATATATATAGCTAGTTCAACATAAAGAACGCACCTGTATAGTCTCACGGACTCCATCATAAGCAATCCACACATGCTTCTACATCTATGAACCCTAAGAGGTCCATATTCACTTATTTCATAATATACAATTCTTGTCTATCGACACCTTAACACTTTTATCTCTTCGTGACTATAATACATAATTATTACTAGTCATATCATAATCATTTTCATGTACATTCGTTCTTTTCTTTTATTAGTAATTATTACCAATAGATACTCATTACTTATCAAATCATTTCCAATTGCTTTACTAATACATAATTATTAATAAAGACTCAATACACATTCTTTTACTCCATAACTTCATTATTATGGTTCCTTAATAAAGATTTCACAATTACTTTAGTTTATCATATTTGTTTCCAAATTCATCAATCATACTAGACTTATTCTAGTATCACATTACACATACTTCCTTATCTTTTCAGTCACTATCTTTATCAAAACATTTATTAATAAAGACCCATAACATATCATATGTATTTTCAAAAACCATTTGCTATGTACCCAGTTTTAAAAGTCTCATGTACTCACCTTAGCAATAAGATGCTCCAACCGTATTCTTTCCGCCAATTTCTTTGCTCCAACAATCAATCAGCTTTCCAAGACTTCACCAAAAGCCTAATACATAAATCACAACATGATCAACATCACATACTACTACTAATGTGTCCATCTATCTCTAGATAACACTTATTAACACATTTCCCCCAATTATGGAAGCTTACCAAACCCTAGGTTTAACCAACCCTCAAGATTCTTGCAATTCATAATAATACACTTGTTCCCTTTAATAATATACCATCTATTAGGTGTATACATCATTTATTTCACCATTAACCATAACCCCAATAACTAGGGTTTCAAACCCAAGCCTAGAAATCCATAGATCTAAAGCTACCATGATCAAGAAGTAAAGATTTACCTTTAATCTTCAACTAGGAGTGAAGTATCACAAGATTTGACCAAGAAATCAGCTCCAAATGACCCTTTGCACTCAAAATCGTATACAAACTCGCTGGGAGAGAAACTAGGGTTTGCAAATGACATGAATGAGCCAAAATCCGATTATAATGCTGCTCGACCAAAGTTCACGGCGTGAACTTTAGTTCGCGTCGCTAACTTTCCCTACTTGCAAACATCGCGATCGCTAACTGGTCGCGAACTACTTCACGCCCGAAGGCCAAAATCTCTGAAGACGGTTCCCGATCGGGAACCATAGTTCGCGTCGCGAACTTCCTAAGGCAACAGGGCTGCACTTTTTCACCTTTGTCTCGACCCGGTTTCGCCCATAACTTTCTCGTACGGTGTCCAAACGACACGAAACCAATTCCTACGTTCTTTAAACGATTTATCCTTATTTATCATATTTTTGTACAATTTATATATTTACAAATTCCGGGTCGTTACATTAAGAAACGGGTCAATCCACCAATTTTAAAATATTAATTTATAAACTCAACCCAGTTACAATCGGTTTAACTAACCAGCTGAACTGCATACTATTTAGCATCAGTTCCAACATGTTCAACAATGGTGGATTTAGGTTGTTGCTGCTCAAGTTTTTGCGTTATTCTTCAATCACACCAAATGGGTACAAATCTGTTGACATTGAAAGTTGGTTTCTTAGAGTAACGCATACTTTATAGTAATCGGGTTTTGTAATTAAAAGGCCACCCATTTTCTTCCTAAATCCATCCATGTTTAGGGTACTAACTTCATAAACTTTAAATCTGTATAGTGAATTAGTGATTCCAAAACCCTCTTGTTTTCAATCTAAATATTATTTTCACTTCAATATCTAATCTAATATTTACATAAATCCTTTCTTCACCTCTTTTATTACATGTTAATCCCTAATTTAGAAACTTGCAACACCAACAATCCACTCCCTAAAGCAAAAAGGTTGTTTAAGTTTTAGGGATCATTAATGTTGCAAGTTTCACAATTTGACACTTTCACAGTATCTTATAAATTCATAAAAGAACAAGAACAAATTATGTAACTTATTATAGAAGTAATGTTCTTTTACCTTTGAAGCAGATGGGTTGGATTTGAAAGCGATTTCAGTATATTTTAGAAATAAGTGGGCATAAGAAGCTTAATTAGAATATTAGCAAAGTTAACTACTCTTCTTCCCAATATACTCCTCATGTTTAAAATAAGAAGACCTAAAAATGATAGAAACAAATTAAATTAAATCATACAATTTGATCACTAAAATCTCCAAAAAACAATAATGTGTAAGATTGGAAAAGTATTAAAACGGGTTAAAATCCAAATGGCCAATTTCCTAGTAGCAGTTCATCATGGTCAAACATCTAAAATGATACAAATATTCCAATTCCATAGCAAGGGCCCTAATTTAAAAAATAGGTACACAACGTAAGCATACAGGTTCATTAATGGATGCCATATAACCCTTGCAAAACTAATAATCGCATCATAAGAAACAATATTAAATGAAGAATAAGAATATGGAAAGAATATTGATGAAATCAGGCCTACTCAGATTTGAAGTCAACCTGATGAATCGATTTTAAATTGTCAAAAACATGAAATTGATTTTGAGAAGATAATAATATAGCTTACTAAGAATATAATCGATTTTAGGGGTTTGTAATTTTGAATACCCGTTGCTCTATAAACATTGAAAAGATGCAGTAGTGGAAAAGGCAGATGTTATAGTGAAGTGGTGGAGGAGACGAACTCACCTTCAATTAATTCTTATGCGATGTTTCAGCCCTGATGATGGACTGATTCTTCACAGAAAGGAAAATGAGACTTGAAGTTGCGAGGGTTTATGCCTTTTCAGAAAGGAAAAGATGGTGGTGATCTATGTGAAAATAACATACTCACGTACATTTAAAAAAATAAAATAAAGGTTAATTTCAATGCAAAAACAATACATGATAATCATTATTTGATGTTCGAAAACTATAAGTTAAGCTAACCTACATTTCTAAATACTTCTTTGAAAGCAACATTGGAAGTTTTATTTGTTACACAATCATCCTTATCTAGAATTAATATTTTCAAACCTTGTCTGCTCTTCACTCTAGATAAGGCAACATATAATTGACCGTGTGAAAAAACTGGTTCCCTCAAATAAAGACCAACCTTTGACAACGATTGACATTGACTTTTATTGATGGTCATGGCAAAACAAATAGCAAGCGGAAATTGTCTTCTTTTGATCTTGAAAGGAATCGTTTGGTCAGAAGGTGTTAACGACAATCTTGAAATAAAAGTACGATATCCAACATTATTTCCAGATATAACAACTGCCTCTATAACACGGGTACCCAACGCAATAATCTGAAGTCTGGTACCATTACATAAACCATTTTTCTTGTCTATGTTTCTTAGTAACATAACCGGAACACCAATGTAACAACCGGGTCAAGAAATCCCACTAATCAAAACGAACAACCAATCAGAACGAACAACTTTCTAATAACTATCTAATTACAATTAACCATTCTAAACCGATAACGACTATACAAAATACAACAAGCAAGCCAAGATCTCACTACCAACAAAGACTATGGATACAAACCAGCTAACTACAAAATTATCAAAACAAAACTACCCAACTCCCACATACCTAAATATACGCCCGGAGTATAACTTCTAAGCCTCCGATTAACTTCAAGATCCTATATGCTTACTCTTATCTTTTCCTGTAAAAAGTTAGTCCACTAAACGGGTAAGCTACAACGAGCTTAGTGAGTTCATAAAGTACAAAATAATACTAGCATTATATACAAAACAAAGAAATAATAACATATAAAATAGTATAAAATTATTTAAGTAATTCATATTATAGCAAGTACACATCAATGCATAACTGACCGAGAAGCTTTACAACTTAACATGAGATTTACCGAGAATCCGTCATAGCCGAGTATCAACAATTATCCGGGATCAACAAGAATCACTGAATGACTGACATTGAGAATACAACTATATCGCAAGAATCAACAAGAGTTTGCAAGATAATAAACACAATTAAGAACCAATCACCGAATCAACACTCCACGAGAATCATCACTTAACCACCGGAACCGATAGACAATACCGCATCATGAACCAATGAGATCTCAATACCATCCAAACGAATCAAAGTGCGTCATTCCCCCTTAGGCCATTAGGGAATGAGGCCGATGAAGGTGATCATGGCACCCCTAACCGAGTCCATGATCCAGCTTCACCACCACGGTCCATACCACTCCTCCGCCAGGTACTCCCGCGTCCACCGCTCAACATATTACACAAAGTAATACTCAAGCCGCCGTGGTTCCTCACGAAACGAAATTATCTCTCAAGGAATTCGTACGGGTAACTCATATTCGATATCAAATGAAACAATAACAATGATGACTCCACGAGACCGGAACAATAGGATTATCACAACCCGAATCAATGAAAATGCATCTCATACTAGAGCAATCCAACCGAGACGTAACATAAGGAATTTATACGACATGAATCGATATCAAGTGAGACACTTCAAGGATATTCCATCAATCAAGACATCTATCAAAAGATTATACACAAGGCATACTACAAATAATCACTATTTTCTTACAAGTCAATACACATAGCAAAAGTCTATTACTGAGTCAAACTTCATTTAATCATATTACAGTCAAATCACTAGAATTACCAATTCAATGTTCTAGGCATCGCATATGTGATAATAATAAACCAAATAACAATTAAACACGTAGCATTTAAATATATATAACTACTAGTATACAGTTGTACATAGATGAACTCACCTGGAATTCAAGCGATTGACAACACGAGCCAAGTACTTCCTTTAGTCATATTCCATTGTCACCGATCGATACAATCACCACAAATTCCCAATTGTTTACCTATCACAATTATACTTATCTCATTCAATATACAAGCTCAAAATCACTACTAATATGACCCTTAATCACCAATTTCCCAAAATTGGTGATTAACCCCAAAACCCTAAACTTCTAACTATACATCTAGTGCATAATCACATGCTAACTTCCAATTTCCTAGTTCAATATCAGTTATACATAGTCTACAATCATCAATTTCAGTTTTGTGATCCAAACCCTAACCTAGGGTTCTTGATTCTTCTCCAATTTTAACCCTAAATCACTTGCATGAACAAAAACTAAGCATCATACCTTTATAACTTGATCTTATGATGAAAACCTCTTTGATTTGCACCAATATTCGTCCTTGATTCACCAAAATCGCCCAGAGAAATCACCAACTCGTTCTATGAAGAAAATGAGCTGAAATGGGTCAAAAACCCGATTTATGCCTAATCTGCACAAGATAGCGCCGCTATCTGCCCAAGATAGAGCCGCTATCTCGACCCCGCGCTAAATAGCGCCGCTATTTCCAGAGATAGCGCCGCTATCTCTAAATTTTTCGCGTTTCCCCCTTAGCTATTTCGAGTTGCTGTCCCCTTTTACACAAGATAGCGCCGCTATCTCTAAGATAGCGCCGCTATCTTCCGAAATACTGCAATTTCACAATTTTTCTTCCTTTTTGACCTATGCCACTTATCCAAATACCGAAAATACAGATTTTTAACAATACTTCCATCTAACAAAACTTATTACCTTATCATTTACCAGTTATTATCAATCTTAAAATTTTCCAACTCTCAAAATAAAACACGTATGTTACAATTACCTCCTCCTTTTAAGAATTTCGTCCCGAAATTAGGTTGACTTGAATGAAATAGCATCTTTGATTTTATCATCCTTTCTTTCCTCAATCACCATTCCATCTATGAACATTTCATTCTTTAGTTTTCCATTTGACTAATACTGGCTACATATTCCAATTTCTTAACAACTTTGACTTATGTCAAAAGAACCGTTTTGCCAAATATATCTACATTATTAACAATAAGCATATGAAATACCTTAAATCAACAAATAGCTTCCATGTTACTCGATCACTTAAACAAGCCAAAATTCATATGAATTGCAATTCCTCAATTCATACAATGGTCAAAATCAGACACTTATTTTATATGTAAAACCAAGACTACCTTCTTTGACCAATTTACATTTAACCAAATTATTACTCAAACGGGTCAAAACCATACTATTTCAAAATTTAGTATTTAACGAGTTACATTCTAGCCATACCAATACCCATATAATGACAGATTCATGTTAACCGTTCCTTCCTTGAAACGGGCCAAATTCTTAATATTATCATAAAATTTTAACAATTAACTTAACAAATATGGTATTCATTAATTACATACCTTTCTCAATTTCTTCATATTCTTAATCATATTGACTTTGACTTCAGTCAATATCAGTCAAAGGAGCCATTTCATCGAGTGTATTCAAACTTCCCTTCCATTCTTTTCTAGGTATAAATCGATCTCCCATGACAATTCCCTAGGACTAATTCCAATTACGCCACCTGTATCCATACTTTTCATTCATTACATGAGATTAGTCGGCATTCCTTTAACTAAATTTCATCACATGATCCTTTGCTTCAGACTCTTACCCTGCATTAAACTCATTTCAATCTTTTGAACATTGATAAACTATCCATTATTATTACAGTAAGCCGCAATCTATAAAGTCGACTCGATTAGTAGTTAACCATTTGTCATGCCTGAATTGATAATTACATAACAAGGCTTAGATACAAAATACAGTTCTTTCATAATTCTTACTTATAAACATATTCATTAACCTTGAATCTTGTGCTATTTCTAGTACATTACCAATTTTAAATATCCATAACCGGTTACTACACACTTCCCCACTATCAATAACTTTGTTCCCAAACTATTCCTCAGACCAGATCAAATTTTATGTCATTTAGCAAATTCTCAATTCATACTATTCCCAAAGTCAAAGTTGGATCTCATATACATGGTCAAAACTTCGTACCATAACCAATTACTTGTTCTATGTACATAGCCAATACTTTATATTGATTCAAGTTCTATTTTTAACTAATTATTCCGCAATTGAATCCAAATGCATGATACTGAGATTTATGTTAAACTAATTGCATCATAACCACCTCAATAACCACATTATATTCAGTTCACACTAATTAAGTTCCAGTTTAGTCAACATCTACTAACATGATCAAAGTCCAAACTCATATTATGATTAACCTTACCATAGTTCCTAGCTCATCCAAGTTCCATACTTCAGTATTCTTTTAGTTTTATTATTCTCGGGTTTCAAGTTTTGCTCATAGCCTATCTAACTCGTCGAGGATATCAATATCATCTCCGCATACAATACCCATTCTACATCACTAACGCATTTATAGGAAAGAATTACCACTTACAAGAACCAATTTATTCACTAATTCACCATTCTATTTTCACCCTACACTTACTCGGGTTATTCCCTTTCAACCAAATTTCGGTCCATCTTTTCTAAAACACATAAGGTTGTCTATATACTTCATTACCTAATCCGTTCCAATAATAATGTTTAAACTTGACAAATTCTATGAACCCTAAATCAATATAGAATTTGTGGTCATTAATTTCCAATACTTAAATCCTCATATCCTTTGTGACCATTAAAGTTTCACTTTTCACAACATCAACATATATATAACAGATTCATTATCGGATAAGAAAACCATATTAAAGATCAAACGAATCCAGTAACACACAATAAATCAGATTCTTCATAATCAAACAATCTACAAACGATTAGAGTATTAACAAGAAATGTACCAATTTTGACGTTAGCATCTTCGTAAGCTTCCTCAGAGGTATTTGAACACACAACCTCTTGCCTTAGGAACCTCCTCCTTTCGCTTAGAGTACCCGTCACAAAAGACTGATGAACCAAAGTTTCATTTTCGGCGACTTGTTAGAAAGAGTAGAGTATTGACACTTTCGGTATCCCAACTTTCCGTAAGACTAATAATTGCATCCTTGTACGGACAGCTAAACCTTTTATGTCCGTCTTCACCACAACCCTAACACTTCAAGGTTCTTGATAATTCTCACATCGTCCATTTTAATTTCTACTACAATGTCGACGTTCACAGGTTGCACCCGACTACAAAATTATCAAAGTTATACACATAATATATTATTTCACATAGACCTTACTTATACCTGTTTCGAAAAGAACTGACACTGAACTGCGGGGGAAAATTGAATTGTTTCATTTTATAATGTTTTGGTTCAGGAATCAACACTCTACTTGGGTTCAAATCATACTCACCTTTCCGAACATATTCAACAACTTTCGCGACAAAGGAATATCATATTTGCTAGCACAATCTTAATTTTCATATCTAAACTTTCCACAAGCACTTACACTTTCTTTACTCCATTTTGGGATGAATTTTGTGGCAAATTGTGCCTCCGGATTAAACACCGTTTAATATTCGTCTAACAACATTGTTCCTAATCTAATTTCCAAGAATTCGTTCTCAATCCTTGTTCTCATCTTACTAGAACTATATTGATCAAGAAAATGAACTATAAAAGATTACCAAATCATATGATCCTCTTCCTCCTCGCTTAATATTTTATACAAACTATTCATCAGGTCAACGCCTTTCCTGAAAGCCTAGCGGTCACATAACATTTTGATCTTCCCCGTGGACATGAGATACATAGAATACCTTGTCTGTGTTTTCAATACTCAACGCCTCCACAGGATCAGGCACACCCGTAAATTCGATAGCTCCACTACTACAAAAGGTTTTAAAGGATATTGCCCCAAATTCCTTACTTAAAGATTCAATCACCACATTAACCTTCGACTTACTTTTATCTCCTTTTCTAAGTTATTCAAACATAGAACGAACTGTATTAACAATTCTACTCATCAATCTCTCTTCACAACAAACACTTGTTCCTCTTTCATTTAACAAAGTTGTTTCATGCCTCAAGATAAGCATGAAATTTCCCCTCATTCAGAAACCCCATGATCACATTTACCACATCTTTGATCCATGATTTACCGAAATTTAAGTCCACACAATTATATCATTAATCATACCATTTCCTATTGTTAACCCTTTACCCATTTTCTAGACTTAAACCTATGGTTTGTATCCATCCTAAACCCATAATCCATACACTTACACCATTAACACCTAAGTTTGAGTCTAAGCACCGCAATGATACCAAGTTCACTCAAACTAATGCTCTGATACCATATTGTAACAACCGGGTCAAGAAATCCCACTAATCAAAACGAACAACCAATCAGAACGAACAACTTTCTAATAACTATCTAATTACAATTAACCATTCTAAACCGATAACGACTATACAAAATACAACAAGCAAGCCAAGATCTCACTACCAACAAAGACTATGGATACAAACCAGCTAACTACAAAATTATCAAAACAAAACTACCCAACTCCCACATACCTAAATATACGCCCGGAGTATAACTTCTAAGCCTCCGATTAACTTCAAGATCCTATATGCTTACTCTTATCTTTTCCTGTAAAAAGTTAGTCCACTAAACGGGTAAGCTACAACGAGCTTAGTGAGTTCATAAAGTACAAAATAATACTAGCATTATATACAAAACAAAGAAATAATAACATATAAAATAGTATAAAACTATTTAAGTAATTCATATTATAGCAAGTACACATCAATGCATAACTGACCGAGAAGCTTTACAACTTAACATGAGATTTACCGAGAATCCGTCATAGCCGAGTATCAACAATTATCCGGGATCAACAAGAATCACTGAATGACTGACATTGAGAATACAACTATATCGCAAGAATCAACAAGAGTTTGCAAGATAATAAACACAATTAAGAACCAATCACCGAATCAACACTCCACGAGAATCATCACTTAACCACCGGAACCGATAGACAATACCGCATCATGAACCAATGAGATCTCAATACCATCCAAACGAATCAAAGTGCGTCATTCCCCCTTAGGCCATTAGGGAATGAGGCCGATGAAGGTGATCATGGCACCCCTAACCGAGTCCATGATCCAGCTTCACCACCACGGTCCATACCACTCCTCCGCCAGGTACTCCCGCGTCCACCGCTCAACATATTACACAAAGTAATACTCAAGCCGCCGTGGTTCCTCACGAAACGAAATTATCTCTCAAGGAATTCGTACGGGTAACTCATAT
Source organism: Calendula officinalis (assembly GCA_963853835.1). NCBI lineage: Eukaryota > Viridiplantae > Streptophyta > Magnoliopsida > Asterales > Asteraceae > Calendula > Calendula officinalis. The sequence continues at coordinate 21,541,857 of OY970827.1, forward strand.
TCGATATCAAACGAAACAATAACAATGATGACTCCACGAGACCGGAACAATAGGATTATCACAACCCGAATCAATGAAAATGCATCTCATACTAGAGCAATCCAACCGAGACGTAACATAAGGAATTTATACGACATGAATCGATATCAAGTGAGACACTTCAAGGATATTCCATCAATCAAGACATCTATCAAAAGATTATACACAAGGCATACTACAAATAATCACTATTTTCTTACAAGTCAATACACATAGCAAAAGTCTATTACTGAGTCAAACTTCATTTAATCATATTACAGTCAAATCACTAGAATTACCAATTCAATGTTCTAGGCATCGCATATGTGATAATAATAAACCAAATAACAATTAAACACGTAGCATTTAAATATATATAACTACTAGTATACAGTTGTACATAGATGAACTCACCTGGAATTCAAGCGATTGACAACACGAGCCAAGTACTTCCTTTAGTCATATTCCATTGTCACCGATCGATACAATCACCACAAATTCCCAATTGTTTACCTATCACAATTATACTTATCTCATTCAATATACAAGCTCAAAATCACTACTAATATGACCCTTAATCACCAATTTCCCAAAATTGGTGATTAACCCCAAAACCCTAAACTTCTAACTATACATCTAGTGCATAATCACATGCTAACTTCCAATTTCCTAGTTCAATATCAGTTATACATAGTCTACAATCATCAATTTCAGTTTTGTGATCCAAACCCTAACCTAGGGTTCTTGATTCTTCTCCAATTTTAACCCTAAATCACTTGCATGAACAAAAACTAAGCATCATACCTTTATAACTTGATCTTATGATGAAAACCTCTTTGATTTGCACCAATATTCGTCCTTGATTCACCAAAATCGCCCAGAGAAATCACCAACTCGTTCTATGAAGAAAATGAGCTGAAATGGGTCAAAAACCCGATTTTATGCCTAATCTGCACAAGATAGCGCCACTATCTGCCCAAGATAGCGCCGCTATCTCGACCCCGCGCTAAATAGCGCCGCTATTTCCAGAGATAGCGCCGCTATCTCTAAATTTTTCGCGTTTCCCCCTTAGCTATTTCGAGTTGATGTCCCCTTTTACACAAGATAGCGCCGCTATCTCTAAGATAGCGCCGCTATCTTCCGAAATACTGCAATTTCACAATTTTTCTTCCTTTTTGACCTATGCCACTTATCCAAATACCGAAAATACAGATTTTTAACAATACTTCCATCTAACAAAACTTATTACCTTATCATTTACCAGTTATTATCAATCTTAAAATTTTCCAACTCTCAAAATAAAACACGTATGTTACAACCAACTTTTAGAATTAGCTGATGATTTGGCAAACCGGATATTTTATTACCATTTAGTACATCCGAAGAGTATAAACTTTCATCAAATTGGTCGTTCAAAAACTTTGAAGGACATATGCTATCTGAACTTAAGTATTCCTTTCCTTCACCTGGAAACATTGATAAAAAATGATGATTAATATCCTTTACAACTTCATTTTTTGGTGTTAGTATTGCTCTTTCTTGAAAATATCCAGGATTGTGGATGTTTTCTAACAATGCAGGATAAACAAAATCTATTAAAGAACTTAAAGGGTCAGGTGTTTCTGAAATTAGAAGATCCTGAGGAATATCGATCACTACAGTGCCATCGTTTGGTCCACCAATTTTTCCTTCTCCAATTTTCAAAAGCCAATTTGCAAATGACGTTGTTTCTGTAATATCAGATATATCACTTCCTACAGTTAACCTCATGTTTTTAGTTAGTTTTCTAATTTCGCAGTTATCCCATAAATACGATGAACTTATAGAAGCATTTACGATATCTTTCTAGTACCGTTTGGAACAACTGGTAGAATCTGTCTAAAATCTCCTCCAAAAACAATTACTTTGCCTCCGAATGGTAGTTCATTGTTGTCATTGTTATCTGCACTTAAAACATCTCTCAAAGTTCTATCCAACGCTTCAAAAGCATACTTATGAACCATCGGCGCCTCATCCCATATTATAAGACTTGCCCTTTTAATCAAAATTGCAACATCGTTATTTGCCTTTATAGAACACATCGAATCTTCATTGAGATAAAAAGGTATATGAAATCGAGAGTGAGCAGTTCTACCTCCAGATAGTAACAAAGAAGCAATACCACTTGAAGCCACATTTAAAACAATTTGACCTTTAGACCTAAGTGCAGCGGAAAGTGTTCTCCAAAGAAATGTTTTACCAGTTCCACCGTAACCATAAATGAAGAAGACACCACCCTTATCCGCATTAACCTTCGTCATGATCTCTTCAAAGATACCTCGTTGTTCGTTAGTTAAAGCATGTGAATATTGATCAAATTCAGTTTGTAGAGTTGTCCTATCATAAGATAGCTCGTCTACAATCATAAGATTGTTTGAAGAGGATAAAGAATCATCATCAGGATATGGCATGGGCGTGAAATTTTTTAGGTTTGAATTGTTGGTCAACAAAATTGGATTCTATCTCGTATAATGTCAAATTTTTTAGTTGATCTTCCGTAAGTGATAATTCTGGAAAAAAAAAATTGCGGTATGTTAAACATATTATCACATATATCATACAATACTTATAAATATAGATTGATTACCTGAATGTTTTAATCGACGCTATTGACGGTACAAAATACCATCTGCAAGATATTGCCATGTACTTTCCCAAACAACTTCCGGCCTTGACAAACTATTCGTCATTAACATTATTGAAAAAAGAGAGCGTAAATAAAATCCAGAACCAGTTACACTTGCTTCTTTAATACCATCGATGTATTCTCGATCATCATCCAAGAGACCTCTTTCAAAACATGCATCTCTAAAAGTAGGACATATATGACCATTTACTTTACGTATTTCTTCAAAAGATTTTGGACCTGGAACCTTGTTTAATAAAATCCGTAAAAAATATGCTTCACCAAGATTTGGAGAAATCGAATGGATTCTACCTATAGAAAACCCCTGCTTCCGTAAGTCCCAACAACGCTTATCAGCTTTCCAAACAAACTTTGTAGGAAATTGAACGTATGTAAGTTTTTCGGCTTCTTTATAAATGTTGTTACACTTCATCCAAGATAAAAACATTGACGATGCAACTGATGGTTTACTAAGAACATTGTCAAGATCATCTGAGCGACCATAAACGATACTTTGTTTACCAGGAAGATGGAAAGGAAGCCTAACAACAGAAGGAGTCCTGTAATGGACGTCGTATCCATAGATTCGCCATGTAGCTTCACATGCAGATAGATATCTACAATCATAATATTCTTTGATTTCGTTTACTGGGTCTTGATTTCCGTCTGAATTGTTGCTTTCAACAACTTCAACTGTAGCTCTATCAGGACCCTTGTTGATATATTTAAACAAATATTTAATTGAAGCAGACTGATTGCACCACTCAACATTAATGTGAGCTTGATATCTCTTTAAAAGATACGGGTTATACGCAACCACACTTCTGTTATCCAACTTCACTTTAGATTTCTCAACAAAAGATCCATCATCTCGTCTTCTATATATAGGATACCCATTTGGATCAACTGAAGTTTGATTGTGGAATTGTTTAGGAAAAATTTTTGAACACTTATTATCTACCATGCATGGGCAATGTATATTTTCACCCCCACATGGACCATGTATCATAAACTCGCTGACAAGAGAATATAGTGATGGATCTTCCCGAATATTAGGAATCTCTGCCGAAATAAAAGGATCAATATGTTCAACTGTATGTAGCTTTAAATCAGAATGTAAAAATACACATATATGACTATGAGGCAATCCACGCTTTTGAAACTCAATTGTATACACAACTGCAACAAAAACATATATGAATTCAGTGACAATATAGTAACAAAATTTATGTACAAGTCATAAGTATGAAAAGTAATATTATTTTAAATGATTAATGAAACAACAAACCTGCTTGAATCCTTCCGAAAATTTCATTATCCTTAATATCTTTCATAAGTGAATCCAGCTTAATTTTGAATAATCTACATAGGATATCTGGTCTATCTTCGGCACGAAGAGTTGTGTCATTTAGAAATCTCTTAACTTCTGGCCACTTTGGATTGCATGTGAAGGTTATAAAAAAATCAGGATACCCAAACCAACTACAAATAGACATGGCATCCAAATAATTCTGCCTCATATAACGTGCACCACCAGTGAAAGAAGAAGGCAATATAACACACTTACCGATGTTTGAAGCGTCTTGATTCCCTTGATTGTTATGACTAAGCAAATTTTCAAAGATATCACATCTAAGTTCAGCTTGTTTATTTCGTATATAATTTAATCTCTCAGTTTCAATCATCGCCAACCCATCGACCAAGAATTGTTGGAGAAGCCTTCTTGCATGAAGAATTAATGAAAAAATATGATCTCTATCTTGAATTCAATACGCGAAGAATTCTCGCATTGTACACTTTGAACGTGATGTTTTTGTAATCTCGTCAACACCTCTATGTGCAATGTCGGTTCTATAACCATCTTCTCCACATGGGAATATAATCGGATACTGAAGAGATGTACGAAGGATGTATCTCGTTAACACATTCAAGAGATCCAGATGTAGTTTCTACAATAATGTCTAAGCCTTTATTTGCATCACCAATATCTCCAACAATTAAAGCGGCAACCTCAGAAGCAGTTGGTATATTGTATGTCCTTCCATCTTGGACACGCTTTCCTAATATTCGTAGTTTTAAATCTGCTTGAGGGTTAATCTCGAATGAGTCCCTGACCATCCTATAAACTTTAACTAAAATATTATGTTCATCAAGCGTATCTTTCACATCTTGTATAATAGACAGGTCCAACGTCTTCTCATTTGACGAACACTTTTGTTTTGATGCACTGAATGTAAGACAAATAAATATTGTTAAACTAATACATAAACAAAGTATATATTAAATTAAACAACTAATATATTTTTTGGAAAGCTTACCCCATAGATGACTGACTGTCTATTGGAGTTCTCATTCTCAGTATCATATATGTATAACTGGGAGAATTTTGGTTTAACTCCTTGTTCGGGTAAAAGACTCCCGATATTATGATGATTCTCTCCGCGCAATCTGTATACGTACGGAGCATTACCGTTGTTGATGGATTTATCAACCTTTCCGGTCATTGAGGTAAATGAAAAGATTGAATTATAACGTCGGATATTGTTGATAAAGTATTTGCTTTTCGAATCTAACGAACGAAAAAGGTTTTGGTAGCTCGGTGGAGGAACACCTAAATTTGGCAACTCAACTTTTCCATAATTACAACACAATGAAAAACTGTTATATGGTGTTTTTTTTGCATTTTTTAGCTTCCTATTTCCATACTTTTGCAAAACACATTCCACATGTAAAACTCTGATCACCGTGATCGAGGTAATCTATTTAAGACCATTAAGATGAGTAAACATTACTAAAAAATATTTAGTAAATAAAATTTAAGCAAATAGGTATTAAAAAAAATTGTATGATTAGTATTACCTTTCGATATACCTCTGATTACATCTTGAATATCTTCTTCCATGGTTAAATCAAACATAGGATTTCGGGATATATTTGAGCTCTTCCTTTTCAATTTATGATTACCAGGTGTTATCTTGACAGCCGATGAAGTATTAATAACCGCTGACGAATTTGAAGAAGAAACACCATTCGATAATAAAAAATGTTGTCTTCGATTAGATAACGGTGTTCGACTATTAAAATTGTTGATAGATATTGCTGTGATTTAAAAACGTATAAGCAATTAGTACATTTTAATACAACATATAAAATTAAGTTTCATATTAATATCAAGTATAGAAAATGATTTACGTAAAATACAATTTTTAATGTTAGATAGTGGAGTCCTAATGTTTTTTGATGAAGACGCAATCTGATGAGTAGAATGATGTATGTTATTTGAATTTGTAGAAGAAACACCATTTGATAATATAAAATGTTGTCCTTGATTCGATAACGCTGTTATATTATGATTATTTTCGATAGAAATCGCTGTAATTTAAGCATGTAAAATAAATTATTACACTTAAATAAAATATATAAAATTCACTTTTATATTAAAAATAAATATATAAGAGGATTAACGTAAAATACCATTTGTAATGTTAGATAATGGAGTCCTAACATTTTTTGATGAAGACGCATTCGGATGAATAGAATGATGCGGGCTATTTGAATTTCGAATGATGAAATTCTGGTGTCCAGAAAAATATCGTATTGAACTATTAGGAGGTGTTAAATGTGTAGGATGATTGAAGATAACTGCAATAAATTTATTTGATTAGGAACATATATATAATGGTTATTACGACAATTGTTAAATATTAAATTCTAATTAAATATATAATGAAAAATAACAAACAAAGAGTGAAAAAAATTACCATTTTGATTCAGGTAGTTAACATTCGATGTAGAAGGACGTTGTGATCTTGATGTTGTAGTATTTTTTTTGGATCTCTTATTATCCAAATAACGTTTTCTATATAATCTACGCTCCCTTGAGGTATTAGCATTAGACGAATCCATTTTTTACCCGTGAATCTGTAAAGAGAGTACATAAGAGACATTTTAATACGTAAAAAATTTCATCCAAAAATGGTTGTTTTATACTATATACTTAATCTAATGAATAATAAAATCATAAAATATGTTAATATTAGATACTAAAAAATCACTGATTAGGGGTAAATAGTTTAATGTACTCTTTGTGGGCTAAAATAGTGATTGGATATATCAAGAAAACCCATATCCAAAATTAATTTATCTCCGGGCCTAATGTTAACTTTTACTTTGTATTAGTATTATATGGACTTTCAATAAAACTCAATCTTGCAAATGAATCTAGGGTATTCGAGTATGACGCAGAGGAAAATTCCAAATCGTGAAGAAGTCCGTCTAAACCCTACGCAACAATGATAACGCAGATTGAAACGATAAACACAACAACTTCTGAAACCCTACAATTTCCATCTACGATTTTCGAAATCAACCCGACGACCTCCGACGTTGAAGCTCCACAGTCCGAAAGTCGCATCATACGACCGACGATCGCCGACCACCGCCTCTAACATTGTCCGATTTTGGATAATACAACGGGTCTTACTTCGAAAACTTACTCTGCGGGTTTGTGTTTAAAAAAAGGTAAATAATTTGTCTTGTATTTTAATGTTGCTAGGGTTTCGTTAATAATGCATGTATCTGTTTCGGTCTTTTAGAGCTAATTCAGATTACAAAAAATCTTCATAATTGCATGTGTGAAGTATATTCTGAAGCATCTTTAAGTAACTAATTTAGGTTAAGGTTCATAAGTTTATTTAATTGATGTAAAACCTCCTTCGATTAGTTAATATGTAATCTTAGTAACAGATTATAGTGGTAAATTGAAAAAAAAAATATTAGGGTTTGTTTTGGTACCAAAATTGAGGAAATATGTTCATAAATACTACGTTATCTCTTTATGTAGTTTGAAATCCTTACTGAGTTTATAGGCTATTGTGGGCTGATGCTGTAAATTATTGTTTTTTTTTCTAATGTAGGTTAGGATTGAAAAGACAACCGAATCATTAAGAAGGGTTTATTCAGATCATACCTATTAAGAAGATGGGTTGATGTTGCTTCAAGGCATTTAGTAATCCGTAAGTGTGTTCCTCATTCTACTTTTCTTGTTATGCAAATATGCCTGCAGATTACGTGGTGATCTGTGTAAATAGTTAAATACAATTCACCCTTGAAGTTGTGTAAAACTCATTTACTGAAGTTGAACTGAAATGTAAAATATCTTCACTAATCAGTACTAATTAACATAAAGTTGAGTTAATTAATACAATTTGTTAGCAAAAAATTTCTCCCGAACAGATTCATAAAATCTGGGTTGAAGTTTATTTAATTTTGGACAGATTCATTAAATTTCTTCTAAATATGATTAATTTAAACTAAGGAGCCACAATTTCACATCTATACCTGTACAGGTGTAAAGATTTGAGATATTGAGTATTTTATTCATCATGATTTACAAAAATGGATCTGGTATTTGTCATACAAAAATGGATCTGCTATTTCACATGGTTCTTATGAACCGATTTTTTTGAATATCTATAAAAAGGGTCAGATGAATAATTCTAGAATAACATTAGAAAATACAAAAATATGAAATAACATTACATACGTTCTGTTTGCAGAGCACCTGGAATTTCTTCAATCTTTGTAGAGCACCTGGATTTATTCAGTGAAAGTCGTTATAAGGTAAAATGTTTATTTTTTTCTGCATAGGATAGATGACTACTGTTTATATAGCCAAAAAATGAGCAGGAACAGTTTATATCGGTTCCAAAATATGCAAAAAAGTAAGTGGGAACAGTTTATATCGGTTTTTTTTTAAAATGCAAAAATTCAGTGGGAACAGTTTATACCGGTTTCATAAAAAAATGCAAAAAATGAGTGGGAACAGTTTAGGACAGTTTATAGGTTTCTGTTGGTTATACTATATGTTTAATTTTTTTAATTATGTCATTCTAAGTTTAATTAATTATGTGGACAGTTTTTAGATCTGTGGTTGTTGATGGCTGGAAAAATAAAGAAACTCTCTGAAAGATTGGAACATGTTCCACTCATAATGCAGAAATTCGGTATGTAAGTGTTCCTTTATGTGACTTTATATTTTTCTTACAATTTGCAATAAATCACGTATTTGATATTAGATAGATGAATCATTTGTTATTTAGACCTTGTCCAATAAATGAAGAAACAAAACACATTTTAGTTTAAAACTTGTTAATAATATCAAAAGCACTTCAAGCAGTCAAATCTTGAAACACAAATTGCACAAAAAAACAGCAAAATAGAAACTAAAAAGATACTTCATATAAAACGTGTTAAAAAAGACCAACAAACTTACATTGACAAAATAAAAAGATACTCCAAAAACGAAATTACTAAAGTCTTAACGAAAGAAAAAAAAAACACAAGAAACATGCCATAAACGTAATTCAAAAACTTGCATTAACGATTATATCACTTCTCAACCTTGGGCACCAAAAGTCCTTTTCCTTTGTGATCCTTTGAACTTGAGTTGAACTCATTTGATTCCACTTCTTCATCAAATTTTCTCTTTAGGATGGGTGTACTAAACACTTTAGATGGGCTGGTTGCTGTAGAGGAGTCCACAACTACAGGAGTTAAACTGTCACCCGTTTCCGAAAGCACATCCTGCATTCCCCGAGCCAAATGAGTTAAAATTCGTATTATATATTATGAAAACCATTTCAACATTTAAAGTTACCTTCACCAAATTAGATACACGGTCTGAATTTCCCACACTAAATGAATCCTCATTAGAAACCTATGTTTGAAACATAAAAAACAGTCAAGAAAAAAATATATTTTAAGATAGTGGAAAACTTGAAATATACAACAACCTGTTCAAGATTCCATTTCTTCTCTAAGGTTGAGATGATATCTTTATCCTCAGTTATGTATGAGATGCTATAAAGATTATTTTTTTTTTCAACATTGAATTGTGTTATATGAAGTTTAAAAGCAAATTTCCTATCTTTCAGAGGTATAAATTCTTCAGGGACATTTTTGAGACACCCACCTGCCTGCTAATTATTTCTGTTATTAGACAAACTAATCAAACAATTAAAATTAAATAAAAAAGTTTATGCAATGTAACCTTCTTAATCCTTTCAACAATATTAACACACTTCGTATCGAGTAAATTGTTGGCGTCACGATCAAACAAAGTGACGGTAAGAGACCCAGTGTTGTCTTGAATACGCAAAGGAATTTTGAACCTGTATACGTTGTTTGGATTATAATGTTATAAATAATAATTAATAGTGCGATTATTATAAAAAAAGAAAATCAGTATTATGCACCTTGGTATAAACACTTGCTTTTTCTCTTTGCATTCTTTAGTATTACATTCGAAAATCTGGGTATGATTAAAACCTTCTAAACCATCTTCATCTGCTATTAACCATTTCTCTTCAGCCGCACGTCTACAGTGTATACATGCGTCGTAGTACCAGTTTATATCTTTCCGTATTCCATAAATGGTACATAAAACTATCACTTTTTTAACCTGTTTCATCAAATATAACAAATTTATTTTCAACATAACTATGCAATCCTAAACAATATAATTAATATAAGAATGGTTTTTTGTACCTCCACTGGCTTGAAGATTTCAGCAATTGTAGAAAACTCGTGGTTTTTCAGAAAGTCATCTTTAATTGAGTAAGAACTTGAAGGAACCACGCTTATAAATGATGTTGATTTCTGCTGTCCAGAACCAGCAACCAGCCTACCACATGTGTATTTGGTAAAGGCAATTAATTTATAATAGAAAAAATAACTTTATATAATATAAATATTATATTACTTACAATTCTTTAAACTGAGTAATTTCAGGCAAGTTAGTGTTGATGAACACATTGCTTGCTTGAAAGTAAGTGGCCACACTTATATCACCTGAATTAAGTTTACACAAATTAAATAAGAGAAATAACAATATTGAATTATTAAATAAAAAAGGTTCATTATAAGAAGATTACCGAAGTAATTATTTATCTTTGCAAATTGCAAGACAAGAACAGCCCGTTCATTTTTATTATGAGTGGATATATATTGATGCATCTTAGATGCATTATCACCCCATAAAGTGACCATCAATCTGGCATTACTAAAATATAACCAAAATAAACATAAAGTCAATAAATGTATAAAAATAATTATTAACTATAGTCGACATGTGAAAATAATAGGATACAAACTGGTGATTCTGGATATGCACATTCATCTTATGTTTGGTCTTGTCATTACTTGTATCATTAAAAGCTTCACATATATTGATATATTTCACCAATGATGTCTATAATAATAAAAATGTAAAAGTCAGGAAGTGTTAAATAATTTTAAAATAATTGTTGGTTCTATAAAGGCTGAAAACTAACCAACTGATTTCGAGCCCAGTAATTGACTTGATAAAATGGACTCGTATTCTGCAAATTCGAAACCATGTGTGGATCCTGAGAAATCTGAGCATACTTTAATCTTTGTTTTGGAAGTTATGGATAATTTACGATAATGGTCCGTGAACTTGAAATTGCCATTGTTTTTACAATGAGTTGCTCCAGTTATATAATAAGCACAATGTTGCTTAACCATTTTGCCGAAAAGAGAGATCAAATTTTTTACTATGCATGCTTGTATTTTATTCCCCTTGCAGAAAAAAATTAAAATTATATAAGTAATTAGGAATATGCATAACATAAAAAGTGAAAGTTGAATATATAAATGTCTCAATGATTTTTATCTTAAATTACCTCCTCATCCATCAAAATCATCTCCAAAGAGTAAATTTGGTGACGATTGATGCGATCGGGTTGCTGCCACAACCTTAGTATCCGGACCTTAAGAGTGAAGTCATTATCACAGTCTAATATCTCTCTGATAAAAGCTACATCATTTGATTTCGTCATGACTGCTGCTAGAAAAACAACATAAAAAACATCAATATAAACACTGATTTTGGACTATAAAGCAGAATCAAGTAACATTTTTATCGAAATGTAGGTATGAATATGCAGGTGTTGCTTAATAGAAAAAGGATTTATCGAGGTAGCATGAAAAATATGACACATTTGTTATACCTGATGCAGATCGTTGGTATATGCTGATGTGTGGAACCATAGCATTCATTCGGAGTCAGGTATATATAGATAGATAGTAATGTACAGTTTTTTCGAAATTTCAGTTCCATAAAACCGCTACCACTCCTCCACCAACTCCTACCATATTGGATTCGAAAAAACTGCCCATGATCTAAATGAATTGATGAGCTGTTGACAATTCAGAAACCTCCTAAAACAGTTTGTCCACTAAATGACCACTTCCACCGCCAATTTAAATATAGTAGTTATATAAAACTACTAATTATGTAAAATTGGTTTGTAATTGTAAAGTGGCCCGCAAAAATTGCAGCATGATGAAGAACCGTTAATATGAATATAGCAGGTCGTTTTTTCCGAAAAATAATTCCTAACTATCTAAAGGGAAAAAAATTGATCTGTTAAATTTATATCCTTGACTTTATGTTTGGAAATAGGACACAAATTATAACTGTAAATATGGACATAATTATATCATTATGTATATTTTGGATTAGGAAAGTGTATGTAAATTTTATGTTTTCACATTCAATCGTTAGGAAAATTATGTGTTATTAGGAAAATATTTGGATTTGGAATTTATGCAGCAGTCGATATGAAAAATGAGTCCATTAATTATTGATTAATTAATTATCTGAGATATGACAGAAATACACGATTTTGTGATATTTATGGAGACTTAAATTTCGGGAAGAAAAGTTGACACGATGAGGAGATGTATTTTGTAGATGGGCGGGAAAAAAAGAATGAGGATCAATAGAAAGAGGACACGTGGCAAGGTGGAGGCTGTAGAAAGGGCCACGTGGCACTCACTAACCTTTGTTTATATATATATAGATAGATGATAATGTGTTTGAATTTCCAAAACTACTTTTTAAAGCAGAACGGTTTTATAGTGGTTTTGGAAGTTCAGTTACGTTTATATCAATTTTAAACTTTTAACATTGGTAAATTATAATCATAAAATTTTGATGGTTGTTCTACTCATTTTATGATAATGTAAGATTTGATTTAGACAATTCATGAAACAATGTTACATAGACAAAAGCAGAACACATTACAAAGGGAGCCAAGCCCCTTAAAATCCATCATGGCAGATCTACCATATAGTATGAGTAGTCATGTAACTCCTCAATATTAACTGAATAGTTATTATAAGATTATGTATATTCAGTTTAAAAAACCAAGGTAAATTTCAAAAATATATGTATATGTTAATAAATTTTACCTTTCAATATAATGCATGTAGTTATTTTCTTAATCACTTAAATTTTAATATTTGAACTACCAATGTAACCCTACTCATCTTAAATAATAAAAAATCATTAAAATTCAAATTCAAAATAAATTAAAATTTTCACCAATCAAAAAATATAAATAAATAAAAAATGAACACTATTAAACACCAATTATAATTATCCAACCATATAACAAATCTCTTAAATCTTATGTATTTGAAAACTACATATAACTGAAAACGGTAAATCCGAAAAATGTTTATCGAAAAAAAATCAGCAAATTTAATTTAAGTTTATATAACAAAATGAAATTAATAATTATATGTCGCTTTAGACGAGTATTCTACTAGTATTTACATAAAGAGTTAAAAAAAAGCTAGTAATGTTGATTGTTTTTATATTTTAGGGGTTGAGGTTTAAATCCCATTATTTTATTTTATTTTATAAAGTCACCCGATAAAATATATAACCATAAACATATAGAGTACATAGAGTCAAAATACCATATTAACATCAAACTAAGGGCATGTTTGTTTTTTTTCTTATATCAAGTGCTGTTTTGATAAAGTGCATGTTTGGATATATGCGGTCTGTCTAGAAATAACATTATAATGTTTGATTTTTATGCTGAATCAACTAACTGAATAAGAATAAATTACTTTTTTAACCTTTATACAAAAAGTAAATACTTGATAAAAAATTATTGTTTAATAAAGAACTAATAAAAATTCTAAACTATAGACTAAATATTATTTATAGAAAATAATAATACTAATTTATTTAATTATATTAATGCACAAAGCTTGAAAACTATTATGACACAAAATGTCATAAAAACTAATTCAACATATAGGAGGTATTTTACAATTAATAATAATAATAATAATAATAATAATAATAATAATAATAATAATAATAATAATAATAATAATAATAATAATAATAATAATAATAATAATAATAATAATAATATGCCAAGCAAACAGTAATACATGAAATATAAAATGTTGTGGGTTTGGACTTTGGACATGAGTTATTATGGAAGAAATGAAAGGATAAAAATGGAAAAAGTAGGAACTTAATAGGGAGACCCTCACCTCCATCACTTTTCATATTAAGTCAATCCTTTTACATTAAGCAAAAAATAAACAAAACTTAATGGACTTAATGTATTAAGTTGTTTATATATTAAGTCAATTAAGTTCAAATCAAACACTACCTAAAACTTATAAACAAACTAACTATGTTTGTGACATGACATAAACACAAAAACAAGATTTTATAAAAACTTGTTCGAACAATTAAACTAACTGTGCTAAATAAAAATTTTAAGCTGAACTTATAAAACTAAACAAACAATCAATTTTTGCCTTTTTTAGCACGAGCTAGGCTAAAAAATTATCAAACTCTAGCCCATTAATTATAAGAATAGTTAACACCCTAGTTAGTGACAACATATAACTTCAACAAAAATCAATTTTTATTGAAGTATTTTTTTTGTTTTTGTTTTTGTTTACGTGTTCTTCTACTCTCACTTAAGAAAATGCAGTACAAATCACTCACATGTAGAGGAAATTGAAAAAAAGAAACATCAGACAGTATGAATGCACAATAAACAACAATTACAGGGAATGTATCATTAAGTAGGATAATAATAACCCGGTGGATATCCGTATGGCATCGTGGGCGGTTGACCCGGATTTATATACCCACCATTATTAATCATGGTCAAACTACTTTGACCTTGCATTCCATTTCTACCATACTGTTGCCAAACCACTTGTTCTTGCACAAGCAGCTGCTGTTTCTTCTCCATATCCGCCATCTGTACATAAGAAGGTGGAGGAACAGATAACGATGCTGCAAACGGGTCACCCCCAACGGGTTGAACCGACCCGTCAGGAGCAGGAAGTGCTAAAACGGGTTGGTCCGTTTTCCCCGGTAGTGCAACACTGCTAGCACTACCGCCAGTTAACTGAGATGAGGTCACATGTTGTCTCACCATTCCTTGATCATACATACCGTTTAGTAGCAACGGGTCAAGCCCACCACCCATTGCCGCCTTCTGTTTTTCCAAATTACTGGCGGTTTCCACCAATGCAAGTTCCCAATCGGCTTTTCCGGCCTCTGCAGCCGGATTCTGCCAGGCGGAAGTTACTTCCTGTTGACCGTTTGACCCAAATGCTTCCCAGTTACCTGCTGCTGGAGCTGCAAATAATGCTAACGCAAATCTATTTCCTTGATCATCTGCTGTTAATGAATCTTCTCTTAAATCCATTAAATCACCGGTGTATTGTGGTTGAGGCTTGGGCGGCTCAGGGGCGGCAGGTGGTGGTGGTGGTGTCTCTGGTGCTGGTAAAGCCTTGATTTCATTCATATCAGAAACTGGCTCTTCCTCTTTAACCTGTTCCACTACTTGAGGTTTGATTTCTGGACTTTTCATAGCTTTGGCTCTATCTCTCACAAATTCCTCCAATGTCTCCAACAATTTGGCAGTTATTTTCTGAACTTCAGGATACTCTGTAGATCTTGCAACACCCATATCTTTACACCAATTGTAGAAACCGACAAGCTCATCGATTTGTTTAGCAGCACTAACATAAGCATCAAATGCCTTAACACAATCTTGATACTCCATATCAAAGAATCGGTCAAGTAAAATAGCAAGAACTTCACATATATCAGCATAAAGTTTGAAACTTTCTTGCACAACAGGGTACAAAGCAGCCAAAACCAACCTACTGTTTCTTGCAAGACCCGTGGGTCGACACGACAAAACCCGATCCAATAGTCTCTGTAAATGACCCATTTTTCCAAAGATTCTTTCGGGTGTCATATCTCTCAATGGGGTCACATTCTTCTTGTCTTGTGAAGATCCTTCTCTCACATCTCCAGAAGATCTGGATCTCCTCATTCCACCATACCCATTGTTATCAAACTCATTGTAACCATAATCATTCCCAGTACGATTTGGTGGTGATTTCCACCTGTCTTCCCTAAATTTGTCTGGTTCTTCATTGCCACCATTGTTTTGTTTCCGTTCATAAGCAATCAAATCGAGCTTCTGATCAAGGTAAAACCCGTAAGTCCTGACAAAAGTAGAATGATCCCATGAATTCGAGTGGGCCTCATCACGAAAATCAGACATGTTAAGCAACCGTGTCCCTTTTCTAGTAGCATACATGATTTCCTGCTGGAAAACCATGTCACCATCGTTTAACAACCGGTGGATTAGAACCAGGCATTTGAGTGCTACAATCCAATCACGAGTTTTGCTCAACCGTTTTGAGACCGCGTGAACACACGCACTCACATAACCACGTGAGTAGGATGTGAGCTGTAAGATCTCTCTGATGTATTTCTCACTGGCTGGATCATCATCATGGCTGGTGGCTTTCACTATTGCAACCTCAAGCTCAGGTGCCATAGTGCTAGCTACTTTTGCTATTCCAATACTCGTTTGATCCTTCACTGCTCCCATGGCTTTCCGTAACGCCATAATTCCTTTTCTTCTTTAACTAAAACCCTAAAAAGCATGATTAACAAAAAGTAATTAGGTAAAACTAATAGCAAAATCAAAATTAGGACCGAATCTAAATATGCAATACATATCTTATTCAATAAATTAGCCGTTACAGTTTATTTTAACTTTTGCAGCTTCATAGATCAACAAGTAATAAGTTCATAGATACAGGACATATCGAATTTAAAACAAATTAAATATCTTTTACAGCATCAGATTCAGTCATAAATTGTTCTTCTACTTCGGAATAACCAAAGTCAAATCCAAATTAACAACTCATCCGCAATCACATAAACAGTTCTATTAAAAATTTACCAAACAGCTAACCCAAACCTATACAACAAAACGGAATGAGTTGAAAACGTGGAGCTCCATACCTTTAATATCTAACAACAGATGAAAATGGAAAACACCGATGGATGATTAGATCGGTTGACTTTAAGGACAATTAAGTCAAAGTTTGGATCCTGAGGTCAAAGAAGCAGCATCTGATGGCGCGTCTCGCCGGAGATCTCTCTGAGCTGAAATTTCTGTAGAGAGAGAAATGGAATAAGAGGTGAGGGTGGTTGAACATGGGCCGTTGGATCAGGGAGAATGGAAAAGAAAGGAAGGTTCTATGTAAACTCCTTCGTATCTTTTCTCGAATTTCTTTTTACGTGTTTGGTAGAGAGAAATAAAGAGAGGGAAATGAAAATAGCAATGAATTCTTTTGCTTGGTTACATTGAGAAAAAAGAGAGGGAGAAGAATTGTCAATTCCTATTCTCTAAATTTTTTTCCCTCTCTTATAGAATTGGTGGGAATTGAAAAATGAGAATAAAAAAAAAGGCACGGAGAATAGCGTTTTCTCGCCGTCACCGGAGCTTCTTATTCGTCCGAGACAGTAGCCGACTTCACCAGAGCTTCTTATTCGTCCGACGCAGTCGTCCACTTCACCAGAGCTTCGTTCTTCTCCACAACCGCTTTACAATTCCCCTCGAACCAGTTAGACGAACAAATTCGTCGACTTTCTATAGTTCGAACCAATACATCGATCTTTTTCTTAAATTCACTAAATTGGACCTGCAATTGAGGAAACCCAGATGGAATCTTAACGAAATTCTTGGAATTAAAATCTGGGTTTTGTAAGGTATTGATTTTGATCAACTTGATTTATATGAAAGAAATATTGATTTAGATTGTGTATTGATTTTGAACAAACTTGATTTAGGTTTTGTATTTTCTTTGTGTACTTTAGAGGGAGGATTATGAACACAAACAAAATTATAATCGGTTGATTGATTAATATGCGATTGAATTGGAAATTGAAGAGGTTTAATTGCAAATTTGATTAACCTAACATAATATTATATGAGGTTGCTGATAAAATCATGAAATGGAGGTGTTAACGAGGCTGCAAAGCTTTGAATTTTTAAACTGAGGTAGCTGCACGGCTGCACCTGCACTGCTCATGACTTGTTTTGGTTTACTATGAATGAGCTAGATGAATGTTTGCTTATGTAGTCCCTCATCATAATACCGGTTGTCCGGTTCATGAACATATTGGTCTTTTTTTGAATGCAGAAATTATAAAAAAAATGAATAACCATGTGAGTGTTATTAGGTTTATGTTCTTATTGTTGAAGTTTATAATATCGTTCTTGAACCTTGATTACAGGCAACAAACAACATGTCATCCAATGGCCATAATTTTAGAAGAGAACCATGTCAGCAAGTTTGGGATTAAGGAGCAGCTTCAAGTAGGTTAATTAGAGAAAGTGCCAACAAATTGAAAGTGTCTAAGTAGCAAAATAATTGTCTTAATAATCTATTTTGGGTTGTTTGAAGTTGAACCTGTATATTTATCGCATCTGCAAAGTTGTCATTTTTATATTATTTGTGCTGATTTTGAATTGGAGTTCATACAGTTCCAAGCCAAAAAATTGTCATTTCTTGTAAACTTTATTATTAATTTATCCATTTTTTGTATATTTCGTGTTTTAATAATGATTGTTGTGAAAATAATTTATGTCTGCTAATGATAAAGTTGGTATAATTCTCTATTGATTTTTTGTTGTACCAAACAAAAGAAATGATTCTTTGTTACAATTCTCTGTTGAAGTCTTTGAGCTACCAAACGGAAGAGTCAATTCTCATTCTCCAGACTAATTCTCTTTCTCTGTAATTCCATTCTCTGCAATCATTTCTCTGCAATTTCATTCTATGTACCAAACACACCCTAATTATTCTATTTTTTATTAAGATTATTAATTACATTCAAATATTACTCCCTCCGTCCTACAAAAAATTTCTCATTTCTCTTGGTCACTAGTTTTTATGAGATAGTTAATGATGGGTCAATGTGAATAAATTTGATTAAAATATAAGGTTAGATTGGAGAGATAAAGGTGCTGTTTGTTTTTTCAGAGCAAAAAGATCTGCTGTCTGAGGACCACATCTGCCAGCTGCTGCAGCTTCTGAGATGGACCAAAGGTCTGCAGTCTGCAAGAAAACTGTTGTTTGTTTTTTAACATCTGCAGACTGCTTAAATAAACTGAAATTTAAATATAATAATATATAATTTAAATATATTTAAATATAATAATATTTATAATTTAATTTTAATAATATATAATTTAAATATAATAATATTTATAATTTAAATTTAATAATATATCTTATTATCTAATAATATAATAATATTATATATTAATATAATAATAATATTAATTAATATATAATAATAATATTAATTAATAAAATAATAATATTAATTAATATAATAATATTATATATTAACATAATAATAATATATATTAATATAATAATAAAATCAATTAATATATAATAATATTAATTAATATAATAATAATAATTATACTAATTAATATAATAATAATAATTATACTAATTAATATAATAATATTATATATTAACATAATAATAATATATATATTAATATAACAATTATATTAATTAAGTTTGGAGATGTTTTTATTTTTTAAGTTTGGAAGACCCAAGAAGCTAATGCCCAAGTCTTCCTGGGAAGACCTTAGGCAGACAATATAAGGTATGCGGGCTTCCGAAAAACAAACATCTGCGCAAACCTTTTTCTGCGCGTGGTCTGCGCCGCGAATACAAAAGACTCCAGGAAGACCTTTTGTCAAAAAACAAACAGCACCAAAGTGTTTTTAGGAAAGAGTTAGTGGTGGAACCATGAGTAATAATACTATTTTATTAAGTAGACCCTTCAAATTGAAGAAATGAGAACTTTTTTGTTGGACAAAATTGTAAGGAGAAATGAAAAAAAATTTGTGGGACGGATGGAGTAATTATTAAATTAGATATATATTAAGGTCAGATGACCAATAACTCATTAACAATAATTTATCATCATTGATTATAATTACGAGTATTTTACAAATTATAATGAACATATTGAATTTTTTCACAAATTACGATAAATAACTTGAACTGTTTTTGCAATGTATATTGACCTAAGAATGCATTAAACATATTAATAATAGTCATGTCATTATTTTATTACCGTTTAAAATATAATCCTATTGATAGGATTAAGGATTAGTTTATAGCTTTATATAAGAGCATCTCCAATGAGAGGTTTATAAGAGGTTAATACTATTTGAATAACCTATAGAATGACTTTTTACTATTGAAATGAATGACTTTTTTAAGAGGTCACTCTAACCACTTATTCTTCCTCAACCACTTGATCATCTTTCAATGTTTGATTCTTTTAGTCCATATATTTAACAAATTTACATTTTAAACCCTTATATATATTTATATGTGAATCATTTATTATTATAACTATAAATTATAACTTTATCATATTTCAATACTTTTTAAGAAAGATCACATATGATGATTTATGTTAAGTTTTATAACGCTATAAAAATTGTTAAATTATAAGTGAGGGAAATTTATGAAATATTTTATATAGATAAAAGTAAATTAGTAATATTAATAAGAAAAAATAATTGAAAAGGTTAACCATTGGAGAAGTTTTTAATTAATAGGTTATTAAATAATATGACAAAAGTAATAAGTCTTGTGAGGTTAACCATTATGGATGCTGACAAAAATATAAAAATAAAGTAGAATGATCAACGCGAATTTTTTCGAAAATTATGGTAATCACGGAATGCATTTGCCCAATACAGTAACTGATTATAAGATAATTTAATTAAGTAAAAAATAGTTGTTTCGATAAGCCAAAAGAGTATGCATCCACTTCAATACTTCATGTACATTAACTAGTTGGTTCAAACGTTAATTTGACTATAGCAAATTAACTTTGACTTGATAACTAACTTCTGATATCAATTAATTACTATGTCAAATTAATTAACTTATTTATAAACCAGAGGTATTTGTGATTTCTTGTTAGCACTTAATTAACACAATGTGTGCATCTTGTTCATTTCATAACACAAATTAAACCTGCATACGTCATTATCATGATATTTCTTTTATATCTATACATTTCCCCCGGAAATACCAGCTATACCCTTGGTTAGACAATTCTTTATTGTCAACAAAAAAAAATCCATTCCCAATTTAGTTTATTATTTTTTATTAATTTACAGTAACGAGTGAAATAATGCTCCGCGCGTTGCTGCGGATTTAATTTGTCAATATTTTGTATAAATTACATTAATAAAGATGTCATACTGAATTATCTTCTTTTGAAAACTATTTCTGCTATATTTTAAAGAATTGTCTTTATATATAACATGAACCGAAAATATTCAATAACCTAACTGAAAATGCAACATTTTTGATATTCCATCTTTCTAAGTTTATATTAAATCTGTATCACACAATAAGTGATACACTTTTAATTTTTGAGAGTTTTAAAATAAGTGCTACACTTTTAAATTTATCTTATTTGGTAAAAGAAGTAAGACCCATTATTCACTAACTATCCACTTCAATGTAGTGAAATAACATTTTTACCTTTAGTTTAACTTTTAAATATTATTAACATTACTTTGTTCAATACTGATAAATATAATATTTTACCTTATAAACCGTAAAACTCAAAATGTACTCTTTATTGTGATACATAGATAATATATAATAAAAATACTGATTTGAAAATTTATAAGATAAATACTTCGTACATATTTTTTTTTGTAACCAGGGTTCCGACTCGCTTTGCGAGCCGACTAATCCCAGAGCGACCACCCGCTTGGCGAGTAGCCCGGAGTTGGCGCAGGTGAACCTCCATGGCGACAAGGGGGTATTTTTTTTGCTCCTAGTAGGAATTGAACCCGGAACCTCTGGGGAGTTTCACCCTTTAAAATGGAGTTAGGTGGAAACTTAAATATTTTATAAAGAAATATTTATTATACGCGTAAAGAAAATATGATTAACAATAAAAGATAACCATTGGGGCAGCACAACTTTCAAAAGCTAATAAACAAACACAGCTAAAAAAAAAAATTGGTAAAAAGTTGGCCATGGAGGTTCGAAATCTTGACCTTTAGTTTCATGCACATGGTCTTACCATTCGTAGAGAGACAGTTTCATGTTTCACCCCTTATCAAATCGTTTATATATAATAAACAGACAGAACAAAAATATTAAAAAATCCATGTGTGAACAGTACTTTGTTATCACTAATGTACTAGCTTATAACCCGTGATGAATCACGGGCGGCTTATAAATTTTTTCATAATAATTTCATAATATTTTACTTATTCAAAATACTCATTCAAAAAAGTTTCACAATCTTTTACTTGAATCAGAATATCAACAATAGAGATTACAAGTATAGTAATAGCCAAAAACTATTAGGTGTATATTAGGTATAGATTAAGTGTCGTTAAAAAAAAGATTACAAATGAAGTATATGTAAACCAAAATTTTGCTGAACTATACCTTTAAACTTTAACTATCAACATTATTCATAATCTTAAATCACAAACTTCATTGAATCAAAACGGTGACATTTTCTAGTTTAAGAAATCTCTCATACATAATCTACGTGAAACAGAGGAACGTCAAAATTGTCAATCAAAGTGGTTTCTGATTAACTAATGCAAACCAAATTCTCCACCATATGGCAAAAGTCAAAATTTAAATTTAATTAAATATTCGAACTTACTGTTATTAATAAGACAATTAACAAATAATAAACATGAAACAATAGATTATACAGATGATCAAGTTAAATTGAGATGTATATATATAAATACACAGACAACTATGAGCCTTTGCATATTTAATTTTAAAGTCAAATCATTTTATAATTTAATCCATGAATGAATTTTCAAAAACTGCAATGAAATAAATGAATAAAAAGAACTTCTTTAGCTACTTATCAAGATACATGATTCCCTCTTTCCTTACTATATTTTCCCTTTATGTAATATATAAATCTTAAATTTCTTTTAAACTGTAACATAAATCGACCCGTTAGCGTATACTAAAACCCTAAGTTTTTTAAAACATCTACATTTTACCGAAAATGGATTAACACATTCAATTGTCATCTCAAAATATCTATACATGTAGCAAAAGATACATGATTTACTATGGATGTGTGTGTGTGTGTGTGTGTTTATATATATTTATTGTGATTACCTTACAGAAATTAAATAAAAATTATAGCCTTCGTTGATTTGCCTATCATGATATCTGGGGACAGTAAATCATGTACAATATTTAAACAATCTGTTGGTTGTGTAGCAACATCCATAACATATGACAGATAACTGAACAATGAAGTTGTCTCAAATAGCAATCCAATGCAGTTACATAAACTCCAAATGACATCCACAGTGAACATGTTTGGAAGTAATACATGAATAACTGCAATAGTAATGGTAGTAAATTATATGCCTATAATTCAAGTGTCAAATCAGGCAAAATAAATAAATCTCAATTCTAATTACTTTCACCTGCAAGCCCTATTTCATAGCTAAATGTTAGCTAACTTCAACTAATGCAAGCGTCCATTGTAAATTGTTCACCGGCTCTAATATCATCATACAAAAAAAACACACACAGTTAAAACAAAATTCACTTCAGTCAGATCGCATTCAGCTCTCATTAAAAGTCTATACATCGAAATTAACTCAAAGTTCACATATGTACTACGTTAACTTAATGAGTTACTATTATTATTATTAGAATACCACCAATTTAGCTTTAAAAAGTCCAAACAGGTCCTTCAATTTCCCAAATATGAAAAGGTCCAGAAGCTTGTAAATTTGATTCCCCAATTTTATGCAAACAGTAACGTATACTTGGTTTCGTTTCCTCAACACGCTCACAACACAAAAGTTGATTGTAATGTCCATAATTTCCAAGCTCCTCGTAAACTACCCTGTTATACCAAAAAGAAAAAAAATTAAAACACACCCATTCGAGATTTCACATCGGCAAATTGAGTTAAGCTGCATACGGATTTGATCGGCACAAAAAAGGGTTTAGGGTTGGAGGTGTATAGTTGAAACTTGAAATAACTTAGGCGAAGTTCACAGCTTGAATCATCATGGAGGGTAACGATAAAATTCAAAGCTTGATGAACGGTAAGGGCTGACGTGGCATGTATACGTGGCTTATATGTTGACATGCTATTATGACATGGCATTGTCTACGTGGCCAACACTTTCTTTTATTAGATATAAAGATTATAAGGGTAATGGTGGTTTAGTGACTCTAGTGTATACTTGAATGCCTAGAGCATTTATTGTGATGGTATAAAAAATATTTGAAAGACATAAATTATTTTGAGCGAATTACATTAAGGTCCTTGTGGTTTACCACTTATTGCAACCACAGTCCCTAAACTTCATTAAGTACACTGGGAGTTTTCGGTGTTGCCACTTTGTTGCACCCGTAGTCCCTCAGCAGACGGCCGTTTATTAGGGCTGTTAAATCCCACATGTGCAAAGCACATGATGGGCAGTATGGTAATTATACACTGCTTCCTCATATTTAAACCCGAGTAAATTACATGGAAGGTCCCTGCGGTATACTACTTATTACAGCCGTAGTCCCTGAAATTCATTTATTACACCGGAAGTCCCTGGTGTATACACTTTGTTTAGTTAAACAAACGAACACGAACAAAGGCCCGTTCGTTCATTTACGTTCGTGTTCGTTTGTTAGTATTCGTTTGACTTTGTTTATGTTCGTTTGTGTTTGTTTGTGTTCGTTTGTGTTTGTTACGTGTTCGTTTGTGTTTGTTTATGTCTTCGTTCGTGTGTTTCTTTATGTTCGTTTGTGTTCGTTTATGTTTGTTAAGAAAATTTAGTGTTAACGAACGGTTCGTGAACGAGAAAAACAAACATAAACGAACACAAACGAACATAAAGAAACACAAACGTACACGAAACAAACATAAACAAACACAAACAAACATAAACGAACACGAAACAAACACAAACAAACATAAACAAACTCAAACGAACACTAACAAACGAACGTAAACAAACGAACACGAACGGATGTTCACGAACGCAAACGAACGAACGGGCCTTTGTTCGTGCTCGTTTGTTTAACTAAACGAACACAAAATCTTTTAATCGAACATAAACGAACTCCCGATGAACGGTTCGTTGAACGTTCGGTTCGTTTACAGGCCTACATGTGTAACAAATTGTATACACCAGGGACTTCCGGTGTAATAAATGAAGTTCAGGGACTAAGGCTGTAATAAGTAATATACCATAGGGACCTTCCATGTAATTTACTCGGGTTTAAATATGAGGAAGGTGTGTACAATTACCATACTACCCATCATCTGCTTTGCACATGTGGGATTTAACAGCCCTAACAAACGGCCGTCTGCTTCAGGGACTACGGGCGCAACAAAGTGGCAACACCAGGGACTCCCAGTGTACTTAGTGAAGTTTAAGGACTATAACTGCAATAAGTGGTAAACCACATGCACCTTAAATGTAATTCGCTCAATTATTTTTAATTTTAACAAATCATAAAGTCTATTTTAAGCTTACATAACATGGCCAATTTTAAATTTATGAACATCTTCGATTGGGTGGAATATTTGTCCATTTTCATCTTTCTTGTAATTATTTTTGTTTTGCCGTCTTAGTGTCTTGTTAAGCTCGGCCTCTTAATATATTTGTCGTTTCTAAAAAAAATAAAATTTATGAACATCTTCAAACTTAATTTTCTTTTATCATAGCATTTTAATACATTTATATATTATAATTATTTATAAACCTTTTCAAAAATTTATACGTAGTTAAATTTACAATTTGCTGGCAGTTTAATAGAACATTATTTAGGTAGAAAATCTTGTATGTAGATTAATAATGTAACACCTCATATTTTTCAATATATGTATATATTAATAACTACGTTTTTACTTTTTTGTGTTGCTATATAATGGATGTTATATGTATCAATACATATATCTATATACTTCAGTTATAAATAGAGGAGAAAATTAATTAATTAAAAATTTCATTATAAAGATTAATTGAAATGAATAGGTATGTATGTATGTATATATGTGTCTCTTTTTGTGTGAGAAGAAAGTCAGAAACCAAAACATATGTCAGTAGAGAAAAAGAGTCAACATCATGAGTAATGTATGCCTAGTATACGTAAACGTAATTCATGTGAAGGCGATATTTTTCAAAGTAATTTTTGTCTTGATACCAACCCGTTGGTTTCACATCAGCTGGTTAAATGATGATACTAACTAGTTGGTTTCATATCAACTTGTGAGCTTGGTCAAGTTTTTCTTTTTTGTTTTCATCATTTGATCTACAACAAGATTTGCATGCACTATATCAATAGTTAAAGATTAATAATTGCATTCAGCTGGTGACATCTTCTAGTTGATGAACTTAATTTATAATACTTGTATAAGTTAGAACGTCACCACCTGGCGCTATCTAATCACTGGTGCTGGTTCTAGAGTGATTGAGAGTAAGGATATATAGAATAAGGTTCTTTCTTTTAAGCATTATACCCTTCCTCGCAGACTTCAAGGACATCCAAGACGTACGGAAGAACTTCATATAAAGGGAGTTCTTGCATTGGGGCTTGCTTTGATGATGGGTAGGCTTGTTGTGCTTTGGCCCTTCTGTGGGCTTTCATCGAGGTTTCATCGAAACATGCCCATTTTTAGGACTTTCTTTGTGATGGTTCATGTAGGCTTGGGTCTTTCATTCGGGCCCTATTGGGGGCACCCTGTGGGCCAATGCGTATAGGCACTTAACGTGGCTCATTTGACGACTCAGTACATGGATGTCACGAGTCTATTGGCATACATAGAATATGGAATCTTTTTCACGTAAGCTGGTTGTACAAAGTTTGTTTGTTCATACAGGCAGTGTGATTTGGGGATCTTTTGTTTGCTCCGCAAGGTAGCCAGAGCCAGCCAGTTTTTCACTAAATAGGCATAAGAGTATTTTAACTGCAGAAAAGTAGTGCGGAGAACTAGTCAGAATTGGGCCTGCCATCCAATTCGTGACGTGGATGATCCGCCGAATCCATTGCTGACTTCACCACGATCGATTAGGTGAAACGGTTCTGCAAAGTTTGTTTATACAGGCAGCGTGGTTATAGTAGTCAGAATTGTGCCAGCCATGCAATTCGTACTGCATGGCATATATTGTCCATCAAATCACTCAATATTAGGGGTGAGTATGGAGCGGTTTGAGACGTTTTTTACATATTGTTCAAAAATAAAGTTCAAAGTTCACATAAATACTTTAACACAATAATTTAAGTACTAGAAAGTTAAAACATAAACATTAGATTGCTTCATCTTCATTTTGCCCATATTGTTCAATAATTACAAAATCAGTGCCTGTGCAATTTAAGGATATAAATGAGTGTGATTGGGTAACTACAAATTCAGTAACTACAAAATAAGTACGACTGGGTCAAAACTGGTCAAACTTGGACCGGTCAAAACAGATCAAATTGGAAGGTACCGTAATATAAATGGTTAATTGGTTATTGATTTGCCAATGATGGCCAGCCTAGCTGGTCTGAGGCACTGAGTTTATACCCATGTGGGTTGCAGGTCGTGAGTTCGAATCCCTTTAGGAGCGTTGCATTAGCATAATTTTAATCACACCTCACACGGGCACATATGTGGAATTTTCTTTGGAAATCCCTTTGGGGGCTGGGTTTGCCCGCTTATGCGGAGCTCGAACTCGCGGTGCTCGCTGAAAAATTGCGAGTAGGCTTCCGTTATTTCATTTGCAGTTTCCAAAAAAATTGGTTATTGATTTAGTGTTTAGATGGGAAAAAGAAAGAGAAAGAATATAAATCTTTCGATTGCAATAGAGAAACATAAACAGTTCGATTATTATTCCTTTGATTGGAAAACAGACCAGAAACAAAAATGATTTTTAACTTATTAATTGCACTAGAGAAATCGTTAGGTTGCAGTTTTGTTTACTCGTTCGGGGTTCGTATGGTCGCTAGTAGAGAGAAAACCAAGATTGACTTTATTGGCCAATTTTGAGCACCAACATTTAATTTTGACCTCGAGACCACCTTTGACTTCCAACACCTAATATGGCAGCTTAAGTGTGAATTAAGACAGAGAACCATCTCCAAGCGCGTAGACACCGATTAATCGGCCACCTTTTCTTTTTTTTTGAACGGCAAGTTAGTAAGTTAGTGGTTCGACATATGCAGTGACATCCAAGCGGGCAGTATGCATTCCTCGAACATATCTCCTTTTTGGGGGAATAAAACTCCACCACCTTTTTTCTCCTAAAGAATGCCCCCAACAAGTCTTGAACCTAAGACCTCTTAAAAACAAACTCCCCAAGACAACTCTTGGTGGCCAACTCCGATTAATCGGCCACCTAGATTGATTTATGAAACAATGGTTGTTTTTCATTTAATGGTAGGGCTTGAGTTGTTTTTCATTTAATGGTTGGGCTAGAACCTATTTTTCATTTATTAGATTAATCTTTTGTTCTGGGCCTTGAAAAGCTTCTTGCTAAGCCTTGGTTTTTTGCCTTTTATTTATTATTTGCAGTTTCCATAAAAAAAAATTTAATTATTATTAAAAAGTTAAATCAAATTTAACTACTCTTATTATATATGGAACATAGTTTAATTTAAAACTTATCTTATACTATTTTTATTTTAAGAACTAGGTAAATTACATTTATATTTTTTTTTAACATAGTAAAATTTTATAACATTCTATATAAAAATTTTAATCCATCGAGACGTGGTCTAAATTGATTAGTAGGGGTTGATTAGTAAACAATCCCCTAGCAACTTCAAAAACCTTGGTTTACTGATTTGATTCTAGCTAGTTCGATCCAATTTTAGCACAAACCATCACCCAACTTCCAATTACAATGCTCGGAAGTTTTGACCTTTGAAAGTGTTTGGTTGACTTGGAGATTTGATCAAAGAATGGAATTAAAAGGGCAGAAAAAATAAAATGTAAAAAAAGGTAAATCCCCACGGCACTTCTCAACGTTAACACCACCATTGATTCCCCATATGAGATAAAAATAAAATTGGTGGTTTTCCGATAACTGATCTGCGATTATGGTGCCATCAACCGACCGTACCAGCTTACCGGTGACGGATCCGGCACAAAGAGGCGGCGAACATAGGCTCTTTAAAGGATCCACCATGACCTCTCGCGGTGCTTACGCCGCCGTCTCTTACATGGCTTGCGCCGGTATATCTTTATATATTCATCTCTATATCTGTATTCTGTATGCTGTATTTTGTTATAGTTTTGATATAGGATACGAATCAATCGATAATCCAATTACTGATTGATGAATTTGCCAAAAAAATGGTTTTTAGGGGTTTTGGAAAAATTTTAAGTAACTAGGTGAGGTATAACCGTCGTATATGTGTCCATTTTGGTGAATTTGAAGTTTCAAATGGAGTTTGAAAACAGAAATGAAACTATGTGAAAATTGATAGAGATGATAAAAATTGAGATTCGTAACTACCACCATGACAACTGAATAAGTGAATAGTTATTGATTTTCTTAACAATTTCTTATTTTATGAATCGAAAATAAGATTAAGTACATCCTTATACACACAGAATGACTTATAATTCTTACGTGAGAATGCTGTTGGTTATTTTGTCAACCATGGTAGAACAACTCTGCTTCATGAGTTCTAATTAGGGTTAGGGTTTTCTCTTGTTCATTGTTCTAGAAGGCCAATTTGGCTTCTTCTTATTATAATTATATTCATAGGTATACGAGTCACGTGTTTGTTAAATCATTAGCAAATGAGATTCTTCCAACATTGAAACTCCCATCAGGACATTGTTTTTATGAAAATTATCAGTCTTAAATTTGATTTTACAGTAATGCTGGTATTGTTCAACAAAGCAGCCCTTTCATCCTACAGTTTTCCATCTGCCAGTGTCATCACACTATTTCAGGTACAAAAATTACCTACCTTATGTAGATTTCTTGTTACATAATCATTTCAAAAATTGTATCCAATCATTTATATCTCCCATTTTGTGCAGATGATATGCTCATGTTCATTTCTATACATTTTACGCCGTTGGAAAATTATATCTTTTAGTTCGGGTGATGCTGATAACTCAACAAGATTCGTGTCGTTACAAACATTGATTCACACTTCACCTCTTGCTCTAACTTATTTGCTTTACATGGTATGTTTTGCTAACTAATATAGAACTTACCGTTTGTTTATTAATGTTTATTTTATTTGTATTTATGCATATGTTATGTTTGTACTTTTGTTGTTGTTTATTATTGAAAGCTAGCCACTATGGAGTCTGTACGTGGAGTAAATGTACCCATGTACACCACACTTAGGAGGACAACAGTGGTATTTACAATGTTTGTCGAGTTTATATTGGTTGGTCAGAAGTATAGCCGTTCTGTCATAGGAAGGTAATCATTTATACTTATTCTGTAAATTACATAAATTGTCCCTCTGGTTTGTATGAAATCCTAGATTTTGCCCCTCAACTTTTTTATTACATGGATAGTCCTTAATTAGCGACCATTGATGGTAAAAGTTTCAAAATTAGGGATCGTTGATGTTACAAGTTTCAAAATTAGGGACTATCCGTGTTAAAAAGAAAGTTGAGGGATGGAATCCATAATTTCATACAATCTACAGTACCGATCTATGTGCTTTACTGTATTATATTTGTGTGTTTTTAGTAATGTCCATGTAATTATTGTCTCAAAGGGTAATCCATCATAGTGAAAATTAGCCACTATAAATATGTATGGATTAGGGTAAAAAGTTATCAATACCAACTTTTAAATTTTGTTAATGTTTGTTTAAAGTTGGTTTTAATCAACTGGATTTTTGGAAAGTAAAGCCAGCTTTTTAAGATAAATCATTAAAGTTTGTCCTTATTGTTTTGTTTAGAACAGAGAATAGTCTTAGCTACCCCAAAGATTATCTGCAAAGAATAATGTGTTTTAATACATTAGTTTTACTCAATTGAATATTTATACATTTCTGAACAAAATTAATAACTTTGTTTTCTTCCCTAAAATAATTGCTTTTTAATTTCAATTTAAATCTCACAATTTTCTCTTGTTTGAATTTCTCTAATTTCCTACATTTAACTTAAAAAACATAAGGTATTTAACAGTGTAGCCTTGATCGTGTTTGGTGCTTTTGTTGCTGGATCACGGGACTTATCATTTGACACCTATGGTTATTCAATTGTCTTCTTATCAAATATTACTACAGCAATATATCTTGCAACAATTTCTCGTATAGGTAATTTCTCTCCTAAACTATATATATATATTTTAATTAATATTCATTCATTGAGGGTCTTGATGTCATCACTAAATACCTTCAGGAAAATCAAGTGGACTGAATAGCTTTGGTCTCATGTGGTGTAATGGTGAGTTAACAAAATACAAAAAATATCATAATCATAAATCATCTAATCCAATAAAAAGTCATGGGTTTATTGATGATGTGATTATTCTTTTTAGGAATTCTATGTGGACCAGTTCTGCTTTTTTGGACATTCATACGGGGTGACCTGCGGTTGACTATGGATTTTCCTTATCTATTTGCTCCAGGATTTCTGGTAACAGCTGATTTTTAAAATCTTTTGAACCATTCGTAGCATTTTTTAAGCTTCATGTGTCTTCCATGTATATATTTTTGGTTGCTTATTTAGATTTTATTTTATGGGCAGAGTGTATTGCTTCTGTCGTGCATGCTTGCTTTTCTATTAAATTACTCTATTTTCCTCAACACAACTCTCAATTCAGCAGTCACACAGACGATTTGTGGTAATTTAAAGGTTTGTACACTGCTTTTTTTTTTTTTTCTTTTTTTAGTAAGTATTTTGTACACAATCCAGGATATAATGTTGATACCTTTTCTTGTCATAGGATCTTTTTACAATCTCATTAGGCTGGATGTTTTTTGGTGGGCTTCCATTTGATCTTGTAAGTATTATACACATACCAACAAATGGTGTAATGCAAGCTTTCATTTTTCTTAGTGTTTCGTTAATTTTGACATGTTATGTTTTATATTTGCAGTTGAATGTGACTGGGCAAGTTCTTGGATTTGTTGGATCTGGTTTATACGCCTACTTTAAACTCTTTGGGAAGTAACTTCCTAGTCATGTTTATGTTGTTGCCTTTAAAAGGAAACCTCAGAGTAATTTTAAGTTTGGCCATTTTTAAGTTAAGGTTCAGAAATAGCAAATTTTCTTGTGATTCTTTCAATGTAAATTGGTTGTGATGAATATTTTCTTCCGAGTAACAATTTCTTCATGATTAATTTACAAGTGATGAATGATTCTATTATTCTAAAGCGCATGGTATGTTAAGTTTTTTAGATGGATTGACAACAAAAAATCACCATTTAGGACGTCTTTTCTCGAGTTTACAATAAAAATACATAAAAATCACCATCAGAAGAAGTTAGACTGAAACTTCAGTTGCACCACATTCAACGAATTAGTTAGATTACAGAATGGCTTTTTCATTCAGATTTCAGGACCTAACAAGGCCTTGATAAGTTGTATTGTGACCTTTTTGTGTGCGGTATGAGAACAGGCGTCTAAATAGGTGGGCCCAGCTGCATTGACATGTCATATTTACACCAATCTCATCATCATCATCATCATCATTTTCATTGTGGTTTTCATAGTTTGGGTCATTTTCCTCTTTATTTGGAGTGTGTTTCTTCACTTCTTGTTTGCTTTGTGATCTGTCAATAATTCAAAACTATTTGCATCATTCACTTTAGAGCATGCTTATAATATAATATGAATTAATGCTCAATGAGTTAAAGGTTCCATCTGAATGACAAATTAATTGTTTTGAGAGTAAATTAGATTAAACCGTCCCATGTGGTTCGGATGCATTTTGTCCCACGACTTCTTTTATTATGCCACATCAGCATACGGGTGCAACAATATGCAAATTTGTTAAGCACAATGACCAAATTACGAGTTTGCAAAAATTAATTTGATTTTTTTTTTAATTTGTATTATTTGTTATCAGTCTAATAAATTTCCACAAAAGATGCTAACGAATCATGTCAGTGTTTTCAAATTTACTGGGTTGACCTTAAAGTCAAATGCTTACATCTCTGTCTAAAAATGAAAGAAGCATATATCAGTTATTTTGTCTTTTTCTTAAATGAAGCAAATATCTGATGGGAAAGTAATGCAAAAAACATAGACAACTTACGCCCTGGGTTCATCCAAATCATAGTCATGCTTTTCCGATCTTTCTTTTACAAGATTGTAACTAATGGATGTATGGCGGACAAACTCAACCTGCATACAAAATTTAATTTTTTTCTTATTTAAAAAGTCGATCATTTATGTCGATTTAAGAGAGCACATTTTAACTTGAGAATCTTGAAAATGTGTTAAAAATAAGTAAACTTATTCTATAGGTGGCAAGTCAAATAGGGTTTGGCCCGGTTGTAAAAGAATTTTAGAACGTTAGAACCACTTGAGTATTTTATGAGTGACTTATCTTGGCTTATTTTCTTAACTTTTCCTACTAGTAGTTTAACGATTGATTTCTCATAATTATGTTTCTTTTTTGTGACAGAAAAACAGAGTTACATGGTCACTTATGGAAACTTTAACAAATTAAGTTTAGGAAAAAGCTGTTCAATTTCCCCCCCAACATGATGCTATTCATATAGATCTATCTAACTGCTAAATATCAAAGTGTTGTGAGATATAATCACACATGCTTACATTACAAATATAAATAGAATAGAAAACATATGTTCCAACGCTAACCTGATCCCCGTCCTTAATCCCAAGAAGACCAACATTATCATGGTCATAAAGAAGCTTCTGACCATCGAAACATAAGCAGAACTGTGCCCATACATGTGACCTTCAGGCATGATTAAAATTTAGTAATGTATAATGACTAAATTACACAGAATGTCCCTGTGGTTTGCCACTTATTACACCCACAGTCCTTGAACTTCGTATATTACACTGAAGGTCCCTGGTGTGTACAATTTGTTACCTACTGCCCTTAACTTTTTCTAAATGACGAAAATACCCTTTTGGTCTTTTGCAATAAAGCGAAGATAAGTAGTTGATAAACCACAGGGACTATCCATGAAATTTACTTTATTAATTGATTTTTTTTCTCTCTCTTTAATTCATGTTCTTCCGCCACATTCAGACTCACCACCCACCTCTATCTCTTTGAATTCAAACATCAATCAATAACTATTATCGTCGCGCCACCAAACCCCCTGAAAATTCGATCCATCACCAACCCCTGCCTCCAGTTTCCTTCTCCAGTTGTTCCGAGGAGATGACGTTCAATCGACCAGAATTGAATCAGATAATTGATGCACGTCACCAGAGGATTTGGTGGTTTGCACACGCGGTGATTCAGACAACCGATGCACGTCGCCAGAGGAGTTGGTGTTTTGCACACTCGGGTCGATCAAACGTCATCGGCGGCGGAACAACTGGAGAAGGCAACCAGAGGCAGGGTTGATTATGCGACGATAATGGTTATTCATTGAGGTTTGAATTCAAAGAGATAGAGGCGAGTGGTGAGTCTGAATGTGGCGAAAGAATATGAATTAAAGAGAGAAAAGAAAAAAATCAATTAATAGAGTAAATTTCACAGATGGTCTCTGTGGTTTATCACTTATTACATCCACGGTCCCTTATATTCGCTTTACTACAAAAGACCAAAAGGGTATTCTTGTCATTTAGAAAAAGTTAAGGGCAGTAGGGACCATAAGTGTAACAAATTGTATACACCAGGGACCTTCAGTGTAATAAATAAAGTTCAGGGACTGTGGGTGTAATAAGTGGTAAACAACAGGGACCTTCCGTGTAATTTACTCAATATAGATTATATATCATGCACATAAACCAACTCTAATTTTGATATGTTATACCAAGAAACCTTGCCAATTCCATGTTTGGGCAAATGACTAAAAGCATCCTCCACAGCCTGCTTCAGCTGTGCCACCGTAGGGTTCTTCGCAACACTAATCTCTGTACCACACAATTTCAAAATAAAATAAAACCAAACCAATGATTTACAAATTATGATGCCATGAGATAAAGTTAGAAGTAGTTACCAAAAGACGATCCATCTAATTTAAGAACAGTAAGTTTGATAGGTTCTAAAGGAAGTTTTCCATACGAAAAGCTCTTGCGAGATAAGGTTTCGATAAGCAACAATGGAGAAAAAGGTCTTAGAGGTGAAGATGAAGAATTGGACGGTCGTGATCCATCTATATCAAACGAAAGTTTATGATTGTCATCGAATTGATCATCATCACACGCAAAATCTGCGGAATCAGACTTGTTTTCCGCCAAAATTCGCATATCACTTAAATTACGAGCTGCTGCTGCTGCTGATGATGGAGTGATTTTTCAATAACATATGATCAATAGACGAAGGTTTTTTGATCAGTAAGCATCCTGAAAACACCAGAATGATTCTCTGCTTGAGGATTTTGGGGTTAGGGTTTTGCTTTTGGACTTGGAAACCGCTTTGGATGGATTATGTCGGAATACTTCATAATTGTCCTAGAGATGGTCACTAACTTTACCAAACAGCAAAATTTTCATTCACAAATATTTTGTTATTTTTGTCAATAAACCACTAAACTACTTTTTTTCATTTTTTTAAAATAATTTTTAAATGCATAATCTAAAATACCAAAAATTAAACTTTTGGTTGTTTGTCATTTGGCATTAAAAGCTCAACCTTTTCAAACTCCGTCGGCCTTTCGTTCTAGATTGTCAAATCGCTCTTCCTGCCTTTTTTAATGCCTGAAGATGAAGTTTTTTCCTCGAAGAAGATTCTAGTCCATTTCTTTTTCCAACCGGAAGAGCAAGTTCTTCAGAAGTTTAACAACATTTTATCTTCCTTTTGTGTGAATGTCAAGGCAACTTCCATCCACTTTGGATGATCAAGGACAATTTCACAGACATCCACCTTGTAAAAGAGTTCATATTCGTAGTTTATCAACTCTAAAATGTCGACATCCCAGTATAATGATATTGCTTTGTCAACTCCAAAATGTCAACATCTGACATCCCAATACAACGATGTTGCTAGTTGATGTTGTATACAAGGATGTGAAAGATATATTCAATTCATATTTTAATTCAAGTGAAAAAATATCTAGTGAAATGTTAAAGGTCAAATTGGTCAAACGGGTATAAAATTGCCCTAATGTGTATTCAAAAGTGTCCTAAAATTGTTTCATTACAAAGAATTGATATAATATTTTAAATTACATTTATATCTTTACTATATTATAAAGAGTTTACCCATTCTATAATTAGTAAGGCTGAAAATTCAGCCAACACACTTTCCCTTTTTGTCTTTGAAAAATCTTTAAAAAAGATGGTTATCAACAGGGCTCGAACACGGGATCTACGATCCAACAAACAAGCTCGTTAACCAACTGAACTAGACACTAGGACATTTATTCTTGCATAATCAAAACATATAATCTATATTACGGTGTCCCTGCCTCCATCCCCCTCTGCCTCGTCGATTCAATTCTCACTTAAAACGCCTCCTCGATTCATGTCTACCACCATAAGACGCCTCCTCGATTCCTGTACTTCTCTGCTTCCATAAGACGCCTCCTCGATTCTTTCATCTTTAAGCATGTGTCTGCAATTATCTCGGGTCTTCCTTTTCTTCTGCAATCGAGATTTCACCCTTCAATAGTTCAACCTTTGGGCCGACGGACACATACAGATGATTGATTCTTTATTCATATCAAGCTCCAAAGAACGGTGGAAAGCCTATACGAATCAAGAGAAAAAAGGGTATGATCTTTGAGTTATTTCTAGGGTTTTTTTTTCATATCTCAGTATCTATCTTCGGTTTGAAGGGTTTTTTTCTTTTGATTTTTCTAATCCAGGTGATGGTGATGAATTCATTCTTCAAGCTTGTCTATTGTTGATTTATGAATGGAGAGTGAATATTATTTTATTGTAATAGCTTAATAATTTGAGTTGAAATGTTTTAATCCAATGTGAAATAGGTGACTGCTAAAGAGCTGCCATCTAATGGATTTGCCTGGATATAAGCCAAAGAGATGCTATCCATCATGAATTAAGGAGTAAGCTGCTATATAGTAGAGATTTTCGTATCCGGTTCAATTTAAGTTAACCATAGCATTAATGTTCCCTCTCTTGCAGATCCATCACCCTTAACCACCTCTTAGCGGCCATCGCCTTTTGTCATCTTCTCCGGCGACCAGACCCACCCTTGCCGTTCTTAACCGCAATGTAAAATAGTAAAATACCAATCTTTTGGTACTAAACATGTTTTTATTCAAATAACTAGAAGTTGTTTGTACCAGGCGGTTAAGAAGAAAATACTGTATCGCTAATCGTTACAGAATTTGTTTTGTGTATTTGTAATTTTGGACCTTAGGGTTATACGAGTTTGATTAAAATAACTGCTCCATATGCTTTATTGGGACCGTGATATTTAGATAAAGAATGCATGATTCTAACATGATCTTTGGAGGTAGATGTTTCTCTCCTAATTAGTTTATGATGCTGTTTTTTTTTTGTTTATTTGCATGATACTTTTTTCCAGGTGAAAATCAAATTGATAGCATTCATCAGATATCGGTACTCTTATTTCTTACTTAATTTTAACTCTTAATTTTAACTTTATTTAGTTATATCCCGAATAACATTTTATATAACTTTGTTAGGTACAACAATATTGCTCAATCTGGTATTACGGTTACAACAATATTGAAAACAACTGGATACTATTATGCCTCTTAAGGGTAAATAAGTCAAGAAAATAATCTGGGAATTACTGCAAAATAACAACTTAACCATTACCATTTCATGTTTTTCACAGGTCATCACGTCAAAACTCTCAGAAGAAGAAATTGCATGCTTAAAATAAATGTCCAAGGTTGTAGTTACAAAGAACAGTGGGTTATATTACTTTTGAAGACTTATAGCTGGACCCAAATGATTTGGTTCAGATCTTAATGAGTCTGAAATTTATGATCTAATGCAATCTATAAGTTAGTATGATTTATGATTTGTTTTTTTTAAATATTATTGGTTTTTTATTATTTAAAATGAAAATGCTTGAGGATATAGATGATAGTAATATTATGAAGATTTTGTATCTGCAACTTTGTATATAAATCAAATAGATGGCAAAGATCATTTATTTGCTGCTTTCTTTTGTTTTGATCTATATAAAATTGGTTATGTCACTCTTGATGAACTCCATTTAGCTTGCGAAGAATTTGGAGTTAATGATGTTCATTTAGAAGAAATTAACGAAGCAGCTGACTTGGATATTGTAAGTGTTTACTACTAATGTCTATTCTAAATATATAAATCCGTGTTCATTTTGTCTCTACATTGATGCATGTGTGAAAAAATTTGAAACGAGGTGGCAAAATTTATTAGTTAGCTAACCGGTCAAAAAGAAAATTGCATTTTTTTGGACAACAAGATTTAACTCTTTTTTTTATAAATAACTAATATGTCAAATATTATTACAAATATAAAATATAGGAGGTTTTATGCATTTAACTTTTTGATTTGTTTCACGTGTTTGACCTTTTTCTCTTAAGCTGTTTTTTTTTTTATCTATTTGACCGTTATAGGTAAAACTTAACTTTTATCGGCTTATTCATAAGGTAAAAAGGCTTAACATGTAATTTTTCTTTTTTGTTGAGTTTGTTTGTATTGTTAACTTGCAGGAAGGTTGCATCAATTACAATGATTTTGTGTAGCCAGCATACTGGAAGTTCCACTTTAACAAAGAGGCAGTTGAAGCGTGATTTTATTATCACAATAAGTGAGCCGGTGCGAGTTGATAGAATATGTTCATTGTTTTTTGCATTTAAATGTCTAATAAAAAGCATCTAAACTAGCAAACGTTAGATCTTGATTGATTAAATAAGTGATATTTTTTACTTATAGAATGCAATTTGTCTTGATATATTCACATGTGAAGATAAATACAACATAATTTGTTTTTGCGCATAGACAAATTATTAAACGCCAACTGTGGAAATCCCCAACATAATAATAACAATAATTAAGAGCATCCCCAAGCTAAGTTTTTAAAAGGGAGTTAATTTTCATACCACAAATATCGATGCCTATATCACAATGTACAACTATTTCTACATACTGTATAACTACATAAAGCATTTGTTGTGGTACTTGAGTCAAAACATATGGTACAAAAATCACTACCTTTTTTGGAATGACTTATTGAAAGTGCCATAGATTTTCCACTAAATATTAACAAAAATAACTTTCAAAAAATCTTTTGCTCCAATGGATATAAATGTTGATAAAGCTTTTTATGTGTGTCGAGAAAGACTTGTAAAAGAATAAGCTTTTAAAGCAAAAGGTTTTTGCTATGAGGTCAAACACATTAAATGATCTACTGAAAAGGGAAAAAGCTTTGCAAAAAGCTTCCATTGGAGATGCTCTAAACTATCCACCATTTTGTTACATGTATATACTATTCACATGCTTATATATTAATCATATATGCACTAAACTCTATAAATTGAATTATATAATTATTTCATCTGAATGAAAAAGAGTAAACAACAAGAATAGTACGTGGTTTGGTGAGATTGCACGTTTAATACTAATCATGAAAGTGCATGAGCAGTCCCTATTGTTCGTACTTTTGAGTCACCACATACGACTACAATTATCACCGTCTCAAAATATAGTTACAGGGTACCCGCCGCCGCATTGCGCGGGTACCTGCTATCATTAACAAAATACAGATAACAAAATGGACAAGAAAGTGCTGGCAGGTCTGCACGACCCATTTTAACCTGCAGACCCGAATATTAAGTGCTTTGCTACCTCTAAACATATATCATACTTCAAAAGAACACGATTTCACTTTCTTCACGTTTACGCTTAATGCCCAAACTAAAATCCACCAGTTTTTAACCCAATAAAGCACATGTCTAACAAGACAACAAAATACTTAGTTTTCTAAGCAACATCATAATCCTTATTAATCCCTGCCTCTTGGATGAGCTTTTGGGTAAAATCCGAAAGCCTTGCAACTTCCATTTTCAATTCATCAAAACATCCATCATTTTCATTTTCATTTTCATTTTGAGGCATATTTTGTGAGGAAACATCAAGATCATAATCAGCTTCCACAACTAAACTAGTTGTATGTAAAAGTTGTCTACTCATTTCAGTTATTTTCTCAAGAGCATTTGTTGCAGCTTCAACTTCAAGTTGAGCAGCTTCTAACTCAAGTTTCTCAATCGCTAATTCACCCATACTTTTTTCACCAATTCTCTCTTGTGCAATTGCATAAAGTTTCCTCAAATCAACAGCATCTTCTGTCAATTCCTGCTTCATTTCCTTCATTTCCTTTTCTCGTTCATCTAATTTTTCCATAACCATTTTAAGCTCGTTTTCTTTCATTATCAAATCTCTTCGTGTTTGCAGAACTTCAATTTCTCGTGACCTTAATGTTTCCCTAACCGCATCTAGTTCGGTTTCAAGCTGTTTATTCGGTTTCTCTGTGAATAAAATTCGGTCTTCTTGCTTAATAGAGTTGACCACTTTGTTTGTCAGGTCAACTATCCGTTCTACAACACTTGTGGCTTCAAAATACTTCAAATTCATATTGTTTAAATCATGTTGCATTGTTTCCAAATGTTCTTCCTTCTCTTTCAGAATCGTTGTTGTTTCTGTAAGCTCGTTTTCTCTATTACCCAAAACGGTTTTTAAACTCAAAATTTCTTGATTTACATCACTTAACGTTTCTTGTGCATCAAGTAATTCAGATTCTTTTTCTTTCAACATAAGTTCAAGAAACTCTTGCTCGGATTTCAAATGTTGAATCTCTAGTTTTGCTTCAACAAGTTGAGACTCTTTTGACTCGAGAACATTTTGCATTGACCCGAATTCTGACTTTTTCCGGTCTAATTCGTCTCTAAGAACCGACATTTCTTCAACCGCTTGTTGTAAAGAATTTTTTTCATCATTTAATTGGTTTTGTAACTCCCTAATTAACTCTTTCTCCATTGACAGATCTCGTTCAAGTTCTTGATTTCGTGCTTCTGCAAGTCTTAACTTAACTCTTTCACTTTCAACTTCTACCTCAGCATCTTCAAGACTTTGATTATACAAACTCAAACTTTTTTTATGTTCTAAAACTTCTAGAAGATTCTTTTCAAGATTCTTTTGTTGGTCTTCCATTTGTTTTCTAGATGAAGTTAACGAGCTATGTGATGTCACCAACTCTGATCTGACATCAGCAAGTAACTTTCTCACACGTGTAAATTCTTCTAAATTTTCATTAACCTCAATTGTGCGCTTATTTGCTTCTTCTGTTAATTTCTTCATTTCTTCATGTGCCACTAACCAATCCATTGTTTGTTTCTCCAAATTTTCCTCAACTTTTTTTACTTTTTCATCTTCAAATTCAAGTAATGTCATAGAAATTTGTAGTTCTTCATCTTTCTCCTCAACAGTTTTCCTCAATTCTTGAATCTCAACCATTTGTTTATTCAAAATTTCTTTTGTCTCAACCAAAAGCTTTGACTTTGACCTGAGTTCAGATTCGGTTTTCTCAGCTTCCGTTGACTTTCCCCTCAATTCGTTGACCATGATATTCAATTCATTTTCTTTCAATAAAAGTGCTGATTGGGCTGCAATTAACTCCTTATCTTGTTTTTCAAGTTGAGATTTTAAATTTTTTATTTCGGTTGCTTGGGAAGCTAATTCAAGATTAGCTTGTTTAAGCTCGTTTTCAAGCATCTCCTGTTTCAAAAAATTTAATTTTATAACTTCTTCCCGTTTACACAACTCCTCTTTTGCTTGATTCAATCCATGAACCTCTGACAATATTTTATTTTCTGCAGCTTCTAAATCTTCTTCTTTTTTTCTTAAAACAGTTAGTGCTGTTTGAAGATCTGATTCCAGCTTTCCAAGATTATATTCTAATTCAATATCTTGAGGTAGATTTAAATCTTTACCAATTCTTTTTTCGAGTTTTTGTGTTTGAGCAAAGAGTCTTTCAAGAAGAATTCTTGCAGGTTCTATTGCCTCGTCACCATTAATGCTTGATTCTTTGTTGTTCATGACTGATCTTATGATCCATGTAGAATGAGAATTACCCCGTTTGTTGCAAATGAAAGATCTTCGATTAAACTTATCAGATCTCAAAAAGCAAATCTGCAAAAAGGCATTGCATCAAGCTACAGATAACTCTAGAACAGAACAGAACTGCATACTCATCAGTATTAAATCTTAGAGAATACAGACCACTAGACGCAACACCAATAAAATATAAAAAATGCTTGGATTTGCTTGTACTTGAAGCATATAAGCAGCAGAGGCACACATGCTCTTTGCAGTAGAATCACAAAAGGAAAGCATTGCAATAAGAGCATGAAATTGGTTTCTGATTACTTTTTCCTGTTTAGGCATAAGCATCTTAAATCAATTCTTATATTCAGATAGATATCTTCAACCAGAACCCCTAGCAGACCTTTTTAACAAATCAAATCACATCAAAATAATAGTTCGATAATCTGATTTCGTATAGCCCTAGAAGAATCCCAAAACTCAACCTATGCATCTCCCTTACAGTTAGGTAAAAAAACACATAAACGAAAAATCCCTAAATCATACAATACAAAATTAGTTTATATTTCAGTACTTCACATTTGTCAATAAATAGTCAGAAGAATTTCAACCAATTAGCACAATAAACGGTTATTCCTCATCGCTTAACAGGTAATTAGCGATTCAATATGCAACAAATTCCAGACATGATTCATCAGAAACACGCACATAGGTTAAAAGTATTTACCTTAGAAGAAGATGCGTATAAATTGGCCTGAAAAGAAGGTGCCGCCGCCGTCATTGTTCAACTTCTGATCACATTCGCCACCTCCTTTTCTTCAGTAAGCCTTCGACGAATCTTCGTTCTGCGTGTAATCACTTTCGTGTTTGTGCGTGTAATAAGTGCGTGTTTTGTTGTGTGTGTGTGAGAGAGAGAGAGAGATAATCAGAGAGAGGGAGAGAGATGCTTGAAAGTGGGGGAAGGGACAGTGGAGGGAAATGGGAGAAGGAAGGTGGCGTATTTTAGCAGGGACACAACTGCACAAAGGTTTGTCCTGCGTGTAGCTATCAACCGCCTTCCAACGTTTATCCATCGACATGTGAGTCGACTGTGAGGTCATTGAAAAATTTTAGGCAAACTTTAATTTTCAAAATTTTTATTTTAAGATAGATTTATGTTTAATTAAAAATATATGCATCATGTAAGATTTATACTTCCTCCTTTTC
The DNA here is from genome assembly GCA_963853835.1 of Calendula officinalis. Lineage (NCBI taxonomy): Eukaryota > Viridiplantae > Streptophyta > Magnoliopsida > Asterales > Asteraceae > Calendula > Calendula officinalis. Next base: position 21,585,134 of record OY970827.1, read on the forward strand.
AAAATAAGTGATACAAATTAGATTTTATGTTTTTTGAGATAAAATATTGTAATAATGGTTAAATTATACTCCATCCGTCCCAAAAAAAACTTTTCATTTCACTCCAAATTTTTGTCCCATAAAAAACTTCTCATTTCCCATATTTGATGGGCTCCAACAATAAAAAACTATTATTACTAAAGACTCCACCACTAATATCCAATAACTACCTTTCTCTCTCCAATCAAACCTTATATTTTAATCAAAAGTATTATCAATAACTCCACCACTAACTATCACCTAAAAACTTGTGCAAAAACCAAATGAGAAGTTTTTTGTGGGACAAATGGAGTATTAAATTGGATAGTTAGTGAGTGAGGTGTCCTATATTGTAACACCCGTATTTTTATAACATCGTTTAAATCATTTAAAATACAATTTCCCAACATTTGACACATTGTCCAAAATACAGTTTATCAAAAACTTTAAAACCTTTATCAGAGTTTACAAAAATACGGTGTCACCAAGTATATCAAAACCATAGGCAAACGGGATCTACCTATGAGCTCCCGAACTAAGCATCTCTAGGCCACTTCTAGTGCAACCTTCTATCACTTCAAACCTGTACCTGAGTACATAGCCACAAAACAAACGTAGTACGTGAGACAAAATAGTCTCGTGAGATACATGGGTTTTAGACCCCAATAATAGACATTTCATAAATATGTAAACATATATATAACCTACATAAATACCGTCTAGTCACCCTTTTGTGACTCTAACTACTTTGCGTTCCTAGCAAAGATATCTAGTACCTAAACGTATAGGTGCCAGAAGCCCAATCATATCTAGTACATAAACATATATGTACCAGAAGCCCAATCATGTCTAATACATAAACATATATGTATTAGAACCTAACATACCTAGTACCAAACATATGCGTACTAGAAGCACCCGTGTGCTTAGTGTATAAACATGTATACACTCGGTGTATAAACATATATACCACCGTCCAATCAACCTATCTAATACATAAACATATATGTATTAGAACCTAACATACCTAGTACCAAACATATGCGTACTAGAAGCACCCGTGTGCTTAGTGTATAAACATATATACACTCGGTGTATAAACATATATACCACCGCCCAGTGACCAGGGGTCCCCCGCGTCACCACCGTCTATCTCTTACCATAACCTAACAGTTATGACAGTCAAAGCCTTCGGCTATCACATCCAACATCAAACAAGTTAGTCATCTAATGCTAACGACATATAATTAGTTCACCACAGTGTGAACGTACCTGTATGGTCCCATGGACCCGATCATAAGCAACCACAGTTACTTCTACATCTATGAACCCTATGAGGTCCGTACTTACTTTATACATAAGATACATTTCTTATTCATCGATCACATAATACTTTTATCTCTCCCTTGACTATAATAGACAATTATTACTAGTCACATTATATTCTTTCTCATATATATTCGTTCTTTACTCTTATTAGTATATCTTACCAATAGGTACTCATTACTACAAAATCATTCCCATTTGTTTTACTAATACATATTTATTAATAAAGGCTCCGTATACATTCTCTTAATCAATTATTTCATTATTATTGTTCATTAACATAGATTCCATAACTACTTGGATCTATCATAATTTACTTCAAATTCATCAATCATACTAGACACATTCTACATACTTTCATACATTTTCAACTACTATCTTTATCAAAATATTTGTTAATAAAGACTGATACAATATCATAAGTTCTTTCAAAATTAATTGCTATGTACCCAGTTTAAAAGTCTCATGTACTCACCTTAGCCAAGCTAAATCCAAATCGTGTCTAACAACACGAATCCTTGCTCTCCAACTTGTGAGATGTCACCAAACTTTAGGTCTTCTTGACCTATCATCAAAACCATCACAATAACTAGTTATTATCCATAACTAATCACTATTCAATCCATATTCACATTCCTAACCACCAAGTTCATCCAACTTGGTGGAATCTCAAACCCTAGTTCAAGATTTCCATCAATAAACCCAAATCCAACTTGTACACATCGATTACAAGCTTACAATGAGTGTTCTACACCCAAGTTTAGTCATCTTCCCCAAAGATGACATGGTTGGTTCCCCAAACCACCATTTTTACCCATACAAAGCTCACAAGCAAGGTAGCTAAGTAAAATAGACAAGAATCCTTACCCTTGATGATTCAATCCTTCAAGATGGTGATGATCTGAGCTCCAAGACTCTAAAATCGACCACTTCTCTCTAGAAAACGGCTGCACAAGGTGTGGGGTTGAAGATGAAATGAAGCCCTAGCTTACACCCAAGTTTATATGCTCCAGACAGCCCTCGCGTTTGGCTCGCGCCTCGCTCGCGCCGCGAGGTCGCGCGGGTTTCCCCTTTGGTCGCCGCATTTTCCCAGATTTCGCGTCGAGAAGTCAACGCGAAAGTCAACGCGAGATTCTCGCGTTCCAGCTCTAGCCTCTCTGCTCAACCTCGCGTTTCACTCGCGCCAGGCTCGCGCCGCGAGGTTGCTTGTGCAGCAGGGCTGCACTTTTCGGTCTAGGTTTCAACACGGTTTCGTCCATAACTTTCTCATACAGACTCCAAACGACACGAAACCAATTCCTACGTCCTTTAAATGATTTATCCTTATTTATCATATTTTTTATAAAAATTTATTTGTCTATAAATTTTCGGGTCGTTACAACTATCCACCCCTTAAAAGGATTCCGTCCTCGGAATCGCTAGGAATTTCAACCCACATCCGACCGAGCATTCCGCTCTCATTCACTTGTGGTCAATGCCACCAAACTTTCCCCATTCCTATTCCGTCAACATTACATATTCCAACATTCACTTAACTCCGTTAAGTCCGAACGGTCAAGACCCAACCTTAAAGACTCATAATACTCAAACGGGTCAAAATTTCACGATTTGACTATAACGCCGTCATTTTCTCGACCAATCCTTTCATTCTCATAACGATGGTATGACACAATCATACCCTTAACCAGTTGATTAAAACGAATGTCAAACTCTAACCTTGACCAAACTGATATATCCCGACATTGGTATATCCCCACATTGTCTACCCTTTGACTTGAGCACAAAGTCAACTATACCTTAACATTTTCCTTTCTCGCTAAAGGTTTCATAAATCCTCCTTTCTTTGACAATTTACCTTTAAGTTATGATCTAATTACCGTCTTACATTCGATTCCCAATTTCAACATTGAAATCACCCAAACGGGTCAAGTCGTATAAACCGACTACAATTCACTCAATCATCTCATCAACTTTTTCACAAACACATAATCGACACATTATGCTATCACTATTCATTAGTAACTCAAAACGAGAGTCAAAGTCCAACTTAGACCAATTCAACCAATCACGGGTTGACTAACGTTGACTCTTACATAAAGTCAACCATACATTTTCCAACTAGCAATTTCCGTACACACGGCGTATCATTACCAATCTATCACTCTCAGTTCTACCCATTATTACTTTCTCATCAATCGTCCCCGTTAATCCAAGGGTCACACCTTAACATAAGGTCACAATAACATTTACCGTTTCTTGACCTTCACTTGGTCACTCATACTATCACTTAGTATTCTTTCAACCATCTTTGTATCACATTGATCAACTTAAATTATCGGTACTAGGCCCGCTACCGTAATACATCCCACACCCTTATACGGTGTACTATGTCTGGGTTACCACATGGTAATTTGCTCACTAGAAGTTTCTCTTTCCTTCTATTCTATAAATCGTAGGCATCCCCTACGTTTACATGACCTAAATGCAACCCGCATTTCAAGCCAAATTCTCATTTATCACAACATAATAGTAATATTTATTAACCACATGGTTCTACATTCATCATATACACACATAAACATATATACACATATAGATATACACACGTATATCACGCCAATTCCATCTAACTACCTCTATTGTGCACATATACAAACATATGTATATGTCACCAATACCATCAATACATCTCTATTGTGCACATATACAAACATATGTATATATCGCACTAATATCAAATAAACATCATCATCATGCACATATACCAACATATGTATATGTCACGCCAATATCATATAAATATTATCAAATCATTTATCGTGCATTCTAGCACCTCTCCCACAAGACGCCTTATTGTTTTCCTTTCCATTCGTATGTCTTTCATAGGACATATTACTTAGCACAATCCATATGACATAATATTATCTTTTCACAATTATATGCCTTCCAAGGTCATCATATGATGCACATGCATCGTACCCCGCGGGTAACTAATAGCATTCTCTATTCGTTATTTACCATTCCACTTACACATTAACCGTCATTAATCGGTTCATCTCTTTATTACCATATTTCCAAATCTTTTGTCGCTACCGAAGTAACTATCACTCAATTCTATTAACCATAATTTCACCGGTCATCCCGGTCATCTTTGAGTCAACCAGCCGACTCCGGTCTATGATACAAAAAAAAAAAAAAATACGAATTCATTCAACCCGGAAGATTATTCCCACGATGACTATTCACGTCATACAACTCATCTACTAATTCCCGTAAGCACCAAATTGGGCACAATCTAACAATATGGCTATACTCACACAACATACTGGCTTGGTGCATAATCATCCAATCCATCTCAATGGTCCTACCAAATGTCACTACTCTCCTCGACAATTATTCAACCTTGCTAATTCAAATCTTTCAAGTAAATGGATTAACAATAAAATTCATAACATTCAAAATATGTTTTTTTTTTTTTTTTTTTTTTTTAAACCAAAGCATTCGGAAGGATTACAATAATACCCAAAACTAAAATCTTAGGGAAACAAATGGCACACCGGCCTAATCATCCAATGCTACAATTACGGGCCCCTTAATTCCTTAGCTCCCGAACCTGACGCCCCATCGCGCGTCTCCTCCCGTGTGAGTAGGAAGGATCGTCCTCTCACCTTTGTCGGCTCCGCTTTCCTTTGAGCCGCTGACACAAGCATTCCGGTTTTCTTCTTCGGGAACACGTGGCTATAATGCCCTTTCTCATGGCACGAGTAACATTCAACCTCGGCCATTGGTTTGGATCTACAATCTCGGGCCAAATGTCCCGTCTTTCCACAATCATGGCAAATTTTTGGTTCCCCACGGCATTCGCCGGTATGATTCTTCCCACACCTCTTGCACGAGGCTACACTTCCTTGCCTAGAGAAGTTCGACGTGAACTTTCCTTTCTTAACCGTACCCGATCCACTCTCGGCATTCCTCTTATCTCCCACATACGCCCTCTCGGCAACTTTTGCCACGTTCACCTCTTCCACACCTCGGGCGGCACTAATGGCCTCATCTAGCGTGACCGCCCTCTTTACCTCAAACTGGTAATCCCAAGGTAGCCCACTAGCATACCTAACTACCCTCAACCTCTCCTCGGAGTAGGTCTTAGCAACAAACGGAAGTAATCCCGTGAATTCCCTCGTGTACTCCTCGACCGACATCTCACCCTTCCTTAGGGTCACAAACTTCTCATGCATTTTCTCCAAATCTCGGTCGGGACAAAACTTCTTCCTTAACCTCGCTGTAAACTCATCCCATGACATTCTCTCTATCACCTCCCTCCCGAGGGTCTCATAAACTATGTCCCACCAGACCATAGCATCCTCTTTTAGCAATTGTGATGCATACAACACCATATCGGTTTTCTTGCACTTGCTACTTCCGATGACCCGCTCGGTCTCTCGGATCCACCTCATAGTTACCTTCGGGTCCGAACTACCCGTATATATGTTTGGCTTACAAGCCATGAATGTCTTAAAAGAACAACCATGAGTTTCATCGGGCCTCGCCCTTGCATCACTACAACCACCTGTGGAGGATTTCTCCACTCGAGTGCCACCACCCCTGGTTTTCTCATCCGATCTAGCCTCGGATACACGATCTCCATCCGACCTCTCACGGTCCCCAATTATGCGGTGCACCTCATCGGCCACCACTCCCTTGAGTTGATCAATAATAGTTTGGAGGTCCGCCATGGTCACCGGAGTTCTATTAGCTCCGACCTCCGATTCACCCACCCGGTGCATCGACGGTTGACTTTCCTGTTCAACCCCAGCCTCAACATGAGGTGTATCCTCCTCCCGGCCCTCCGGGGCTTTCCCACTTCTTCGATTATTAACCATTTCTTTCGATCTTGACTATACGAAAGACATTAAACAATTAGTACCTCGTGTACGATTCATAGGTCTCATATTACTGATTATCCATAATCACATCACTTTCATAGGTCCCCTAGGTTCAACCCTAAACTTAACATAAAGTCTCAAGGTCAACCTAATGATCTCAAGGAATCTTACATTCCTAATGCTACAGTCTAAGACTAGGATGGACATCCAACCTAATTCACTTAAACTATAGCTCTGATACCAAGTTGTAACACCCGTATTTTTATAACATCGTTTAAATCATTTAAAATACAATTTCCCAACATTTGACACATTGTCCAAAATACAGTTTATCAAAAACTTTAAAACCTTTATCAGAGTTTACAAAAATACGGTGTCACCAAGTATATCAAAACCATAGGCAAACGGGATCTACCTATGAGCTCCCGAACTAAGCATCTCTAGGCCACTTCTAGTGCAACCTTCTGTCACTTCAAACCTGTACCTGAGTACATAGCCACAAAACAAACGTAGTACGTGAGACAAAATAGTCTCGTGAGATACATGGGTTTTAGACCCCAATAATAGACATTTCATAAATATGTAAACATATATATAACCTACATAAATACCGTCTAGTCACCCTTTTGTGACTCTAACTACTTTGCGTTCCTAGCAAAGATATCTAGTACCTAAACGTATAGGTGCCAGAAGCCCAATCATATCTAGTACATAAACATATATGTACCAGAAGCCCAATCATGTCTAATACATAAACATATATGTATTAGAACCTAACATACCTAGTACCAAACATATGCGTACTAGAAGCACCCGTGTGCTTAGTGTATAAACATGTATACACTCGGTGTATAAACATATATACCACCGTCCAATCAACCTATCTAATACATAAACATATATGTATTAGAACCTAACATACCTAGTACCAAACATATGCGTACTAGAAGCACCCGTGTGCTTAGTGTATAAACATATATACACTCGGTGTATAAACATATATACCACCGCCCAGTGACCAGGGGTCCCCCGCGTCACCACCGTCTATCTCTTACCATAACCTAACAGTTATGACAGTCAAAGCCTTCGGCTATCACATCCAACATCAAACAAGTTAGTCATCTAATGCTAACGACATATAATTAGTTCACCACAGTGTGAACGTACCTGTATGGTCCCATGGACCCGATCATAAGCAACCACAGTTACTTCTACATCTATGAACCCTATGAGGTCCGTACTTACTTTATACATAAGATACATTTCTTATTCATCGATCACATAATACTTTTATCTCTCCCTTGACTATAATAGACAATTATTACTAGTCACATTATATTCTTTCTCATATATATTCGTTCTTTACTCTTATTAGTATATCTTACCAATAGGTACTCATTACTACAAAATCATTCCCATTTGTTTTACTAATACATATTTATTAATAAAGGCTCCGTATACATTCTCTTAATCAATTATTTCATTATTATTGTTCATTAACATAGATTCCATAACTACTTGGATCTATCATAATTTACTTCAAATTCATCAATCATACTAGACACATTCTACATACTTTCATACATTTTCAACTACTATCTTTATCAAAATATTTGTTAATAAAGACTGATACAATATCATAAGTTCTTTCAAAATTAATTGCTATGTACCCAGTTTAAAAGTCTCATGTACTCACCTTAGCCAAACTAAATCCAAATCGTGTCTAACAACACGAATCCTTGCTCTCCAACTTGTGAGATGTCACCAAACTTTAGGTCTTCTTGACCTATCATCAAAACCATCACAATAACTAGTTATTATCCATAACTAATCACTATTCAATCCATATTCACATTCCTAACCACCAAGTTCATCCAACTTGGTGGAATCTCAAACCCTAGTTCAAGATTTCCATCAATAAACCCAAATCCAACTTGTACACATCGATTACAAGCTTACAATGAGTGTTCTACACCCAAGTTTAGTCATCTTCCCCAAAGATGACATGGTTGGTTCCCCAAACCACCATTTTTACCCATACAAAGCTCACAAGCAAGGTAGCTAAGTAAAATAGACAAGAATCCTTACCCTTGATGATTCAATCCTTCAAGATGGTGATGATCTGAGCTCCAAGACTCTAAAATCGACCACTTCTCTCTAGAAAACGGCTGCACAAGGTGTGGGGTTGAAGATGAAATGAAGCCCTAGCTTACACCCAAGTTTATATGCTCCAGACAGCCCTCGCGTTTGGCTCGCGCCTCGCTCGCGCCGCGAGGTCGCGCGGGTTTCCCCTTTGGTCGCCGCATTTTCCCAGATTTCGCGTCGAGAAGTCAACGCGAAAGTCAACGCGAGATTCTCGCGTTCCAGCTCTAGCCTCTCTGCTCAACCTCGCGTTTCACTCGCGCCAGGCTCGCGCCGCGAGGTTGCTTGTGCAGCAGGGCTGCACTTTTCGGTCTAGGTTTCAACACGGTTTCGTCCATAACTTTCTCATACAGACTCCAAACGACACGAAACCAATTCCTACGTCCTTTAAATGATTTATCCTTATTTATCATATTTTTTATAAAAATTTATTTGTCTATAAATTTTCGGGTCGTTACATATATATTATGATTAAAATGAGTTTAATGATGTTTAAAAGTAAAAGTAAGAGTAAATGAGTAATTTCACTTTATTAAATGAGATAGTTAGTGGATATGAGTCTCATTATATTTTACCAAATAAGGAAAGTTTTAAAGTGTATCACTTATTTTGAAACATCTAAAAAAAGAAAGTGTATCAATTATTTTAAAAAGAACCGAACACACCCCTAGTTCCATAGCATAATTTTAAAAAGAAAATACTCATAAGAGAATGGGAAAGAAATAGAAAAAAAATTGTATTTTAAATCCCTTTATTTTATTCCCAAATATTCGGGAAAAAAAAAACTTATTTTCCTTCTTATTTTTATAGGGTTTTGTTATTAAGAGTTAGTTTCGTGCATAAATTGTTTGTACTTTTATTAGTGGGGGTTGATTCCTAAAATACAGGGGCGGTTATTGATTACTATACAAGTTTTTAATGCGTGTTTTGACGTCTTGTTGACAGCCCTAAGAGCTGTCATTATTATTTTCCATTTTTATATGTTCCTCTTTATTTTCTTTTATACTCCTTCCGTCCCATAATAAAGTTTTCCTTTTTCATATGCATAATATTTTAGGAAATAGATAGTGATGGGGTCATTGGTAATAAATTTGATTAAAATATAAGATTTTTTGGAGAGAGAAAGTGTTTTTAAGAAATAGTTAGTGGTAAGGTACATTATAATAATATTATTTTATTGAGTGAGTTTATCAAATATGAGAAATGAGAACTTTATCTTGGGACAAATGTTTTGAGTGAAATGAGAACTTTATTAAGTTACGAAAGAGAGTATTAACGAAAGGGGGTGATTTTTATACCACATCTTTTACTCCTTGTACCACAATGATTGCTTTACATAATTATACAGTTTACAGGAATACTAGTACATTGTGGTAGATGCATTAAAAAGTGTGGTATGAAAACTAATACAAAAAATTTAATCTTTTTTTTTTCTTTTCATCTTTTCTCTTATTCCTTTTTATTTTCAAGAGTAACTTTTATAAAATCACCTTCTTTACTTTATTTTTCCATTCAATCAATCAATCATTTTCCAACTTCCGAGTGGATCAAATCCCGTAACAAAAGACATTGATCTCCTTCCTGCCTTCGCCGTTAAGCAAAATTTGCATAATCCAAATTTCTCAAATCTGAATCGAAGAGGGAGAATTGAAGGTGGAGTTGAATTCGTCAACAAGTAATGCGAATACTGACAACAATTCCACTTGTGACAAGCCAGGCCACCTGTCAACTTCCGAGTATTGTTTCTTCTTCTACTTCGGTCTCTCCGATCTGATCAATTATGATCAAAAACCCTAGTCATTTCGATACAATCATTTGTATTGTTCAATTTCTCGATAAATTAGGGTCTGACAGAAGAAAGAAATTGATCGGAAGATGGAACGACGGAGAAGTCCTCCGAAGCATAGACACGATGGGACTTCGCCGTTGCCGTTAGGGATGGATTGGAGCCCTCCGCCTAAGAAATGGGTATTCTTTTTGTTTATTTCAGTATTTAATTCCGTTTTAGTTTTTAATTTGCGCTCTGATTGAAGAATTGATTTGGTTGTTTACTTGTTGGATTTTTGGATTGGATGTTAATTCTGTTGCATGTTATATGTGGTAGTTATTATGAAAGTCAATGTTTTTTATTGGAGATCAATTTATATCCCTACTTCACTCACTGTCAATTCCCAAACATATTCTTAACTTTTCATCATCAAAAAGTTTTAAATTTGTCTCCTGAATGCCATTATAATGAGTCTGTAGTTGAATGTGGATAACTGCATACTAAGTTTACAAATGTAGCAGCATCGTATCTTTGTAGGTTCTTCATTTTGTTAAACAAATTTTCATTGAACTTATATGCTCACAAAGAGGAAGATTTAAAATAAGATTTAAGAAAGATTTATCCATTTCTGTTATGTAGTTGAGTCAAATTAGGTAACAGTTTTATTGTGCTGCACTGCTGCCTGCTGAGACAATTGAATGATTGATATAGAAAAAGAACATTACTGGTCAAAGTAAATGAGTTTGAACTAATGCTAAAAGTCAATGAGCTTAACATCTAGATCAATCTAAGTATACTAGTTTTCAAAAAGACAACATAGGAATTGATTATAAAGGTGTAAGCATTATTGCACAAGGGTTGTACATTTCTTTTGAAAGACACTAGGTACAACCATATGTTAAATATATATATATATATATATATATATATATATATATATATATATATATATATCATATTTAATTAATTATATTAAGTGATCTATCTAACAATATTGTGCAGAATGGGCGGGAAACAGTTTGGCCACATGATCCTCAAACAGGATGGAGTTACTGCATCACAATCCCAGCTTGGGCTGTTCTTCCAAAATCTAAAGACTCGGACCCTGTTGTGGTACACACTGACAATTTATTATTTTTTTTGCATGAATCAATTTCATTTGTTGTTTAAATCAGTTTTCCATCTTAGGGTTTAGGGATCTGTTTGGCGACCTGTTCTGGATCCATTCGCCATTTGGTTATCAAATCTGACCGTCTTTTTCATATTACGTTACTAATTTTTATGATTAATTTCTTGGTGTTCAACATTGGAAACTTAATCTACTCGATACGTATCTATATTATTCTGTATGATTTAGGTTTATCTCATATTAACATTTTTAGGACAGTTTTTCAGGGTTGTTGTTGGTTTACAATCACCCCAAGGGATCACAACATCACGAGCTGTATTAAGAAGATTTAATGATTTCTTAAGGTTACTTGTTGCTGTAAGTACATTAACTTTGTAATAATAACTAATTTAATCATCTCAATTAACCTATTAACTTAATTTTTGCAGCTTAGGAAAGCATTTCCCAAAAAGAATCTTCCACCAGCACCAGCAAAAGGACTTTTGCGGTTAAAAAGCCGAACATTGTTGGAAGAGGTAGTTAATGTATTTGAATCATTACAGATTGATTAGTGAAATAAATGTAAAACTATGATTGAATCAACTAATTATGCAGCGCCGATGTTGTTTGGAGGAATGGATGACAAAGTTGCTATCTGACATTGATATATCAAGAAGCATTATAGTTGCATCCTTTCTTGAATTAGAATCTGCTGCACGCTCTTGTATGTAATTTACCCTCTATAACTTAATTTATAGGTCCCATTTTCACCCATTTGTTTATGAATGGGTCAATTTGGGTTGACGTTTATCTCAAGTGTGTCAAACCTACAAGTTAAATGGGTTAAAAGTTAGCATCAAGTGTTCCTCATTTTGAAATTTGTAACATCAAATATCCCTAAAAACTTAATAGCCTTGTTTTGATTTAGGGACCATTAGTGTTACAAGTTGTGAAATTAGGGACTATCTGATACGAATGGATAATAAGAAAAGCAAATTGAAGGAGAACTATAACAAATATGGAAACGTAAACTGTAATCGAAATTGAAATTAGAAGGATAGTAAGTAAATACAACCCAAAAGCCCAGGGATAAACCCTTCTCTCACAAGAGAGCCCCTCAAAGCTAAATTGCTAAGAGTCTAATTCAAACCCTAATATTCAATAGTCTCCCCAAAACGTAAGCCTTACTCTACTATTTATATACTAACCCTAATAATAATAATGTTACTCTTTTACCCACTCTACAACTAAACATTTCAATTTCCTATCACTATCCGTGCAAATAAGATGTCAAGGGACGAAATAAAAGATTCATACAAACTACACGAACAATTTGTTTTATATACTCATATTGTTTTTATAATCTGAACGCGTTAACTATTTATAAAACACAAAAAATGGATAAAAACAGTCAAACCTGTTTAATATCTTAATTCTTTTTGCAGCATTCCAAGATGAAAACCCAGAAATTACACAATCAATGGCTTCTAGTAGTACACCACTCACACGTAGTGACACTGCATATGAAGCTTCAGAAATCGGTACTTCAAGTTTAGAAAAAGATAACATATCAGAAGCTAATACAGAAGATCTATCTCTAGATGAAGATTTAACTAATCCATTAACCAAACAGGGTATAAACAATATTGATGAGGGATTATTAATGGGAAGTGCTATTTTAGAACAAGTACAAGTGATCAACAAAGTTATGAGAAATAATGATAAAAATGGAAATGGTAAAATTGAGAAGCTTTTAAACGGGACAAATTCTTTGAGAAAAAGTGTCTCATTGGATGTTGTTGAGGTGACAGCTGGCAATTTGATTTCGTCAAATGATGTAAATTTAGTTCTTCCGTTAGGGCAACAGCAAAAGATGAATAGGGTTCTTATTAGTATGCATAGGAGATTGGGGACTGCTAAAACAGATATGGAAGATTTGATATCAAGATTGAATCAAGAAATAGCGGTTAAAGATTACCTTATGACTAAAGTATGCTTAATAACAAAAAATAATAATCGATGATTTGTTAAGTGTAATATTAATTAACAAGTTTAAGTATATCTGATTATTGTTAGGTGAAGGATTTGGAGGAAGAACTTGAGACTACCAAATTAAGAAGTAAAGAAAATCTTGAGCATGCAATTCTAATGGAAAGAGAAAGAGTTACTCAAATGCAGTGGGATATGGAAGAACTTACAAGGAAATCACTTGAAATGGAGCTCAAATGGAAGTCTCAACAGGTTTTTTTCTTTTTACCAATTCTTTTTATTTTTAAATAATCTATTTTCTTCTTTATAATAATTAATAATTGACGAGTAAAACATTTTCAGGATGACAAGCATGAAACTGAACAACCACGAAAGATATCCGTGATTGAAGAAAAAGACGAATTACTGCGGGAGTTGGATGATTCTAAAAACAAGTTTGAGCAACTATTGAAGAAACATCAAGAACTAGAAGTTAAATCAAAAACAGATGTTAAAGTACTTGTTAAAGAGGTTAAATCCCTTAGAAATTCACAAGCAGAATTGAAACAGCAGTTAAATCAATCACTTGCTGGAAAGTTACATGCAGAGGTATTTCATCAATTCATATTTCTATTAAATATGTGAAATGTGATATATTATAACTAACTGTTTTTCATTTACAAACTTGCGGTGTACAGAAGCTACTGGAAGAAGAAAAACAGAAACATGAGAGAGATGAAATTGGTAGAGTAAAGTTGGTTCATGAATGTGAGATTCTTCAAGATAGGGTTCGAGAGTGCAGCATGAATTTAGTAAATGAAAATGAAGATAAATTAGTCATTGATTCTCCATCACTTGAAGATGCTTTACAACTTGTCAAAATATCTGATGGTCGGATTGAAGCCCTCTTTGCACAGGTACATTAAAAAAAATTATATATAATTTGGTGGTGTACAAATCATCTTGTTTTTTAGAAACGTATAAAATAGAACTTAGGATTAATGTACTAATTAGTTGTTGGATTGATAATCTAATCTCTTTATATGATATGATAATTGAAAATCTTTCCAGGCACAAATCTTAGCTCAGGATGAAACTTTTGATGCTTCAACTCCTCGGGATATGCATGATGAGAAAAACCCGTCAAATAATAATAAAGTTAGGAAAATGATGTTGGGAATTCTTGTAGATAACATCACTTTAACAAGACAAGTGATTATGGTTGTTCATAGGGCTCTTGAAGAAGGCATCATAACCACTAAAAACTTGCAAATGCTGGAAAATTAGATACAAAATGAAAAAGTATGGGCGGTCACAACTTGTACATATCATCAGTAGATAAATATAGCATACGAAGCTGGTAACTAATGACTTATTTTCTATAAAGTTTTTTCCGTTATTCAGCTAAGTTTTTTTTTTTTTTTTTTTTTTTTTTATATACATCATTTGTAAGATGAAATTTTGTAATGGGCCTTGATTTGTTAAAAACCTTTGTTCTTCAATGATTGATGTGAATGAATGGCTAGTTGGGGTTTTGAAGGTCTTCACTCTTCATATTTATGTGTTTAGTTATATATTTTACGATTAACAAAATAGTATATCCTTGCTTAAAAATCAATCAACTTGCTTCTTGCTAACCCCATCGTAGTCTTGAATTTAAATGAATTTCCATTGGCATCGCTAAAAACAAACATAAACGAATTATAAAGTCCGCAAATGATGTTCGAACAATTGATAATATCCGTAGCTTATGAGTAAACTCGAATATGTAGCACATGGAGTTATTGTCGTTATTTAAAATGCTCGAGTTATTGTTGTGTAGCACATGGGTGCTCACTAAAAAGGTCTAGCGAGTTAATAATCTAGTTTCTTGCAAATTACTTTAATTGCGAAATAAAAATACGTATTGGTATAAATTATAATATAAAGTACGCTATTCTTGATTTTCATATTACTTTTAAATTGATTGCAGTTATGATACCATAAATCAACTAATTATTTACCAGTAATTAATTTATGATTTATCCATCATGAAGTTACACTAAATCTGTATGTTTAATTTGTCATAAAATAATACAATCAATCAATCAATCATCAATTCATCATTCTATTATATACTAAAAGTTATACTAAGGATAAACGTGAATCGATCCGGCAATAATTTAGTATATAAATTAATAATAAAAAAAAATTACGATTCCGATGGTTGTATCCTAAGCGATCAAATGGATTTTATTGATAAATTTAAGAGGGACATCAAGTTTTTGGCATTATTGAAGGTTCTTAGAGTCACGGGTTTGCTTAATAATAATAAATTAATATGAATATTAATTATTCAACTTAAATTTAATAATTAGCTTTGAAAAAAATAATAGCCAACATATCGTTTTTGTTCTCAGTCGTGGCCAGCTCAAGCGGGATCGAAACATTGTCATCTACCTAATATCTTAGTTAAAACAGTTATCACACTTGTGTAATAACAAACATAGTGTTTTTCATACATTTTGTTATAAAAGATACTCCTAGTAAATGTTAAATATTTAATAATACAAATTTATTTGTTTATGAATTATATGTAATTGTGGACATTTAATGCATAGAAGTGTTTTACTTATTTAGATAGTTTGCCCAAAATGATATTCTTAAAAAATAGTATAACATAACATGACTTTTTTAAAAACAAAAGGTTTTATAGAAGTAATTTATACGACATATCTGTAAAATTGTAAAGTACTATTCCACAAATTAAAAAAAATAAAATGAATACACTTGTAATTTATCTTACTAATAACAGTCACAAACATTTTTAAGCATGTCATTCTAACAAATAATCTATTTTTTGTAAATCATATGAAATAGTCTTTAATAAGATTAAAATAGCAATAGATGTAAGAATCGATTTTAAACTTTAAATTATATTTAAAAGCCAATACTAGTTCAACATGCACGTTAGTTGAAAACACAAATTGTCATAATCATAATTTAATAAAACACCTTAAACCTATTCCTCAGCTTTACTTTACTAACTCATATATTTTTTTTTTTCTCATTAAGCATCCTATTACTTAATAATCTCATCCACTAATTAAAGCATGTAAAAAGTTACAGTAAATTACAAGGATGGATCTTGTAGTTTACACTAAATTTCACTTATATATGGATCTTTTAGTTTAAAAAATTATATTAGTATTTCTTTTGCACCTATAATACCTTCTGGAAACCTTTTGCACTTACGATCCTTCAGCCTAATGATCGTTAATTACACAGGTAGTCCTTAAAGTTACACCACTAGTCCTTTAAATATATTTTAATATCTTAAGATATTAAAATATTGTGGTTAATAAACTATATTTAATTATTATATTATTTTTGATCTTTCATGGGTTGAAAATTAGTTCTCATTAACTTGCGTAAATTTTAGTTATGGGATATTGGAATGTGTTGTCAACTTGTTAAAAGGGTATATATGCAGTTCTGCTATATTCAAAATTAAGGGATTAAGACATTTTGTCAAATGTTTTATAATATAGTCAGATAGGGGATGTGTTCAAAATACATCTTCTTATATAAAATATGTGATTAATCTTGATCATTAGATATTTATTAATCAATGCTTGAGATTTGTCCCTTACAAGTCATGATTATATAAAAATTAAGGACTAGCTTGAACATTTACCAGTAGATATAAGACAAGATGAAAAATAACTTTTTTTTCCAAAAGATCACTATGACTAGTTAAGAAATGACCAAGAGAGTAAAAGATAGGGGGTTAGTTATTTAATCTAACATGGCCTAAAACCCACACTATACATGATTTCCATCTATAAATACCTTGACACACTTCAATACTTCCACACACCAAAACTAGTAACCATTTCTTGAGATAATTTTCCCTTCAATATTACCCAAAAGCACTCCCAAATGGCTTCAAGAGCATTGGCAACAACTGCTTTCCTCCTGACCTTTAACCTTCTTTTCTTCACTCTTGTAACCTCAACTTCTTGCCCACCACCACCA